>OZ007588.1:9871615-11158257 GCA_963931845.1 Maratus michaelseni
AATTTTTGGTGTTTCTTTACCCTAATTAATTTTTGGTGTTACCTTACACCAATTTACAAGTGGTGTTTGTTTACGCCAAAAATGGTGGCAACAAAGTTGCCACCATTTTTGGTGTAAAGTAACACGAATGTTTTTTACAGTGTAGATATATAAGCGCACGCATTTTAATAGGGTAGATTACACGGGTTACGACCAGAGAATTTCCATGAAGAAATAGAAGAAAAATGTCATGCTGGTTTAGATCTGAAGAATGCTAGGGCTTTCTCTATATATCCCTGGTTCCATGGTTACAACAACAATGGACTTAATGATGCGCCCAAAAAAGGTCGCCAAAATAGGCCAATTTGCTGTGGAACTCCAACAACGAAATACTTTAAACACCAAAAACTAGAAAATATTATAAAAACTAAAGAATGTAATATAGGTTCAAAATGCTTTTATCAATTAAAAGTTTTGAACTGCAAGAATGAAATATTTTAAACACTAAAAAGTAGGGGAAAAATAGTAATATATTTTTTAAAATACGTTTTAATCAATTTATAGTTTCGTATTAATTAAATTATTATTATACCCTGAGAAATCAATTTAGAAATGCTAAAAAGTAGTTTAATAATGTTTAACTTTTCTCTCCTACTCTCCTATTTTAAAATAGAAACAGAGCAAAAAATATATTTTTAAAAATAAATTCATTATCTCGCGCTTTTTACCAAGCGATAAAAAAGCAGTGAATGTTCCATGATCGAGTTCCACGCCCACAACAAATTAATGTGTATAACGGAATTTTGTTTAAAAAAATCATGAACTGCAGACTAGGAAATGAAGCGTGATTTTCAACATAAACATTGAATGATTATAAAAAAGTAGGTTTTTTTGAAAACTTGTTTTATGTTACTTTTTTACTGTCTAGAAACATCGACTTCATATCCTCGTAATAAATATATATATCGTTTGCTATTCAAAAACAATAACCATACTCAGAAATCAAATGTCTTAACCAAAACAAATATAAGGTTCACCATTTTCATACATTTGTAAATATATCCCACTTTCAAACGTAATATTTTTTGTTGCCATATTATATGAGAGAAAATGAAATTCCCCCAATTCAACTTACCGGGAATTTTTTATAAGAGAAATCATTGACTCAATCTAGAGAGAAGCCGAAGAATTTGCTAGGAATATGTAAGGCTTCCTATGCGAGAAACAAATTTGTGCAGAATTTGATCTGTGGTAAATAAACAAAGGAAAGCGACCCGTAAAAACTGCACCGAATAAGGTAATGGCTTGTTTATTACACGGTGAACACGGCCTGTTGTGTTAGTAAGGTTTATTGTTCTTTTTATTACTGTTATTCAAGACATACACGCAGTCATGATTCAAGAAATAATGATAAGCCACAAATAATTATTATAAAACAAATACTGCCATATTGGCAGATTTTATTCGCGCGAAGTATTAATAAAAACTTTTTTATTTAAATTTTATAGCTTCATGTTGAATTTCTGTAAATTTATTCCATTCTTATATTCTTACATAATACACTGAAATACAAACGTTTCTTAATCTACAGTAGCGCTCAAAAGTATTTTCACAAAGATAATATTATTTTTATTAAAAACAATAATAAAATACAAAAATCAATCATTTATTTTATGTAATCAAATTCAATGTTTTACAGAATTTTAGTAAATTAACTATTATTTGCTAGAAAAAAAAACGTAAAACCCAAGAAAAATCAGAAAAATGATAAATCAAATGTTTTTAGACATTATAATAAAAAATTGTTTTAACACAATAATTATCAAATATAATAATGAGTCGGTCAATATTTAGTAGCATAATCGAGTATTCGATATAAAAGAATTCGGTCCCACTCATTTTTAAGAGCTTCGTATAAAGTCTCCTTATTTGAATAATTTTGGCATCTTACTCTACGATCTAACTCTTCCCACAAATGCTCTATGCCGTTCAAATCCGGACTTGTCTTTTCTGCGTTTCATAAAATCACTTACATACTTAGATTTGTGTTTGGGGTCATTATCTTGCTAGCGTATGGTAGCACATGAGTCTTTAATATATCAGCATACATGAACCGATCCATATTCCCCTCAATTCGAACTAAGGGTCCAACTCCGCTAACTGAAAAACAACTCCAAACCATCACATTAAGACCTCCATGTTTGACGGTGGGTATTTGGTATCGAACATCATATTTTATGTAACTTTCAATACAAAAAAGTATAAAGCTACCTATTGCAGCCGTTCGGAGGAAAGCCATTCCGGAAAATTTCGATATATTTTCACCGATCATGACCCCCAGACCCCAAAACCACCCTCCGTTCAAATGTTGATATATATATATCTGATCTATGTCATACGATAACGCTCGTATTTATAAATTAATTTGGATGAAACTAATTGTGTGTATTAAGTTCACCAATGCCTCGACCGAGTTCGTTGGCCAGCTTGGTCGGCCATCTTGTTTCAAGATGGCGGCCACTGAAAATTTTAAAACTAAAATAAATATACAAAAAAGTTAAAAATTCAAATTTATTTGTTGCTTAAGTTTTAGGCCTTTATACAAGGATTCCAGAGCATTTTTTATTTTACCTCTATCTTAAAAAATGGCTGAGATAGACCAGTTTGAAATTCTAGGGTGGCTGACATTTTGAAAAAAGACAGCACATTACAAAAAACCAACGATTAATTTATGAGTTTTGTGAACGCGATTTCTCGCAAATTATTTTCTTTCATTGTTGAAATCATTTTCCCAATCATACGCATAAAACTATATATTCATATCCGATAGCGCCCAATTCTCGCCAAACTCGGCGACATTTGGCGAAATATCGCCCAATTTGGCGACCAAAATAAGTCTTCATAAATGAAAACAATTTGGCTATAGCTCGATAATTTGGCGAATTTCTTATTCAAATTCAGTATTAACAAATCTTTTGTAAACGGTTTCTTAGCATTTTAGCTTGCTGTTTTCGAGTAACATTAGCTAAAATTTTAAAACGAAGATATAGGAAAGCTACCTTTTCCTCCCGGTACAGGCCGGAAGGACTTTTTTGATTTTAGGACGTCGAATGTACTTGCTTCCGTCAGCTGACACTAAATTAAACTTGCTTTCATCGCTCTCTAAAACATTAAACCACTCTACACGTATCCCTGATTTATGCCGTTTTGCAAATGCAAGTGTAGCCTTCATATTTGTAGCACATATCAAAGGCTTTTTTGCTTGTCTTCGGTCATGTAAACCATAGAGTTTTAGGCGTCGCTTGACAGTTGAAACGTGTATGTCTATGCCGTAATGTTCTTTCGATTCATTTTTTATTACTGCAGCCCACTTATGACAATCACTTGTAGATAGCTTTTTTTATAACACGGTCGACATTGCAAGTTGTTGTTTTCAGACAGCCACTTCGATGCTTATATATTTTCGATAGCTTTCCGCTTATTAAAAACTTTATTCCACGTACTAACAAGCTGCCGAGACACGTATTCTTTGCGTTTCGGCATTTAAAAGTAATCACAATAAGTCAATCTAAACACTAATCGAAACTATAGAGCAACTGACGGCTTCAACAATTAAATGCAAACTAATTGTCAAAATACTTTTGAGCTAAGAATCATATTTCAAAATACTTATTCAAAATACTTTCATCTTATATGAAAGCTTTAAACTAAATTATAAAATAAATAATAAAGTCCCCAGCCGACAAGGGCGAGGCAAAATAAACTATATTAAAAAAACAAAGAAATTTTATGTCCTGCACCTGTTCTACCATCCAACTCAAACTGATTGCATCTCTGTCAGAATTCTGAATTAAGAATATTCTAAAAATTGCAATCTATTGCAATCTGTTGTCAAACCGAGCAACTAAATCATAACTTGAAGTAAAAGTTTTAATTAATTGTACTGAACAAGGTGAGAGCAAAAAGTCTCGTTTTTATTTCGTTTTTCTTCAATAGATTTAAATCAGTAAAACATTCCTCCACAGCATACCGCTACAACAGTGTTCCCCGTAATCGGGTGCTTTTGCCTTAAATAATTTGACATTTTACAGGCTAATGTAAGCAGTAAGGAACTCTGAAAATTATAAAATATATATTTACTCTTCTTTTATTTAACTTAACCTGCTTTTTGTATGTAAATATGGAATTCTGCAATTGATTTTTGACCCACTTCCTGATACCATAGAATTATAAAAATTATATTCACAGGTGTGTTTTCTGCGGCAATACAACATTTATATATTTTAAGAGCTTAATTATAAATTAATACATTAATTTAAAGGTATTTTTTCGTTAGCCTGCTAAAATCGCCATCTGTAACTCCTACAATTGTATACTAATTGAAACAACAATGGGTTTACTTATGTGCTAATAGAAGCTCGCCGAAATATGATAAATAGCTGTGAAACTGCAACAATGAAACATTTTAAAGTTAAAAAGTCCTTCCCACCTGTACGGGGAGAAAAAAGTAGCTTCCATATTCCATGTTTTTAAAAATTCACCCCATTTTACTCAAACACCCGAAGCTAAAATGCTTGGAGCCCAATTTTAGAAGATTGAAACCCGGTTTTCGTTAATACTGAATTTGAAGGTGAATTTCAGCATGAGAGTTACACAATAACAAAAATTAGAGTTTTTCAAAATATCAGCCAACCTAGAATTTCAAACAGCCATTTTTTAAGGAAAAAAACAAAACTAATAATGCTCCGGAATCCTTGTATCACGATCTAACATTTAACGGAAACAACTTTCTCAATTTATAGTTTTTTAAACATCTTTTTTAATTTTAAAAACATTTTAAAAATTTAACTTATTGCCTTTTTGAAACAAGATGGCGGATTAAGCTGCCAAAGAACTCCGTCGAAACCTTGGTATGTGCTGTACACGAGATCAGTCATATTCATATCGGTTCATAAATACGAGCGTTACGGTATAACAAAAATCAGATTGTTTCAAAATGTCAGCCACCCTAGAATTTCAAACTGCCATATCGCAGCCATTTTTTAAGATAAATTATAAAAAAAAAAAAAAAGGTCTCCGGAATCCTTGTATCACGATCTAACACTTAACGGGAACAACTTTTTTAATTTTTAATTTTTTTGTACATCTTTTTGAATTTTTAAATATTTAAAAATGTTTAACTGTCCGCATTTTGAAACAAGATGGTGGATGAAGCTTGCCAACGAACTCCGTCAAGACATTAGTATGTCCTATACACATACTCAATCACTTCCAAATCGGTTCATAAATAAAGCAGTTACAGTCTGACAAATGTCAGATATATATATATATATATATATATAAATCAACATTTAAACGGAGGTTGGTTTTGGGTTCTGGGGGTCATGATTGGTGAAAATATACCAAAAGTTTCTGGAATTGCTTTCCTCCGAACGGCTACCTATTGCAGCTTTTAACTTTCTGTAATGAAAGCTACCTAAACTAACCAAAACAGGTTTGAATTTGAAAATAAATTTTAACTTAAAAATGCAGTCTAATATTAAAAAAATACGCTTTTATGAATTAAAACTTTCATACCTATTAATTAATATACATATATACGTGCAGAATTCAATATAGAAATCCTAAAGGTTAGTTTGAATAATGTTTAATTTTTTCTTTCCTATTGTCCTATCTTAAAAGCATAAAATATCTAAATAGCAAAAATTATATATGCTTTATAAATTCACTTGCTTGCGCTGTCTACGAAATGTAAACAAAGCAGTGAATTTTTTATAATCGAGTTCGGTGTCCACGCCAAATTAATGCATTGCAACGGACTTTTTTGATAAAAAACAAAAATTGCACTCAAAACATTATGCGGTGATTTTTAAGATGAACTGTGAATACTTATAAAAGAGTGGGTTTTTTTAGAACTATTTATAGTTATTTTATATCCAGAGCAATATTCATAAACAGAAACCAATTTTACAATCGGAAGAAATTGATTATAGTTTTGCTCATTTTCGTACAAATAATATAAATTCACAAAATATTCTGCTTTGAACTCCTTAAAAGTTTAACAATAAACTAGAAATATTCCTCTCAAAACGATTTAACAGAACCATTGCAAACCATTGCCAACCCATACCCAACAAAGAGCCATTAGAATCTATTAGTTCAAATTCAGTACTCTTCCATAATATGTGTTCAATACATACAATAGATAAGAACACTTTTTTCAACAAATAACAGTAATAGTGAAATAACAGTAATAATGCGTTATCTTCCATAATCTATGTCAAATCCAACACAACGTACATGCGCATTACTCAATGCACAACGCTCAAAACGTAACGATCTCTAAAACACTAATTTCTTTTCCTGATCAAAGTTTTTTTTTTTTTTTATCATAAATGTCACGATGTTTTCTGGTGATTGAAACCACAATGCAGCTTTTTAGCATAAAAATATTTTCTTGTACATATTTCAGAGCAATATTCATAGTTGAAAACGATATTCATAATCAACAAGAGTTTCTTTTCCTGGTGGAGGTGCTTTGATCATAAGCGATACGATGTTTTTCCGGTTATTGAAACCAAAATGTAACTTTGTAGCATAAAAAAAAAAACATTTTTTATACATATTTCAGAGCATTATTCTTATTTAACAGCGATATTCATAATCAACGACCTCTATAACTGAAGTTTCTTTTCCTAATCGAGGTGCTTTTATCATAAGTGACACGATGTTTTCGGTGATTGAAAACTAAATGCAAATCTATAGCTTAAAAAGATGTCTTTTTATATATATTTCAGAGCAATATTCATATTTAAGAACCAATTTTCTTTTCAAAAGAAATAAATTACGGATTTACTCATTTTAGTGCATTTGTGATATATTCTATTTTCTCACATAACCTTTTTTGATACCATTATATCAGAGAAAATGAAATTCTACCATAACCTGCAATCTACCAGATATTTCACAACAGAAATCATCGGTAATATCTAAGAAGATGACAAGGACCAGAGAATGCGAGCTATAAAACTTCACTGATAAAAGAAAATGACACTCTACCCGGGGTGATGTGCTAGCATTTTGGAGAGGTTTATTGTTCTTTTTATTACTTTTATTCAAAAGATGCCACCAGTCATGATTCAGGAGTTGATGATAATGATCCTATACTAAAAAATAACATAGTAATAAATTTTGTTTGCAAAGAAATTTTTGTGGTTAACGTGGAAGAGGTTTTTCTATATTTTTGTTATGTGATTATATTATATTTTCATAGAATAAAAAACATTTGTCTTTCTTTACAATTTACATACATCTGTCATAAAAATATACTGTTAACATACTTACTTACTTACGTAACACAACTTTTAATATATATGACAGATAACCAAACACTTTTTGTCTACAAACGAAACTAATAGTGACTAATCTTCAGTAATCCTAAATTCCCTAAAATTTAATAAATGTATCAGTTAGGGGGCAAAAATGGGTAGCGCTTCATTTTTGTTTAATTTTCATTTAGCAGATGTATATCAGTAACAGAATTCTCCATATCGCTACACCAGTGCCATAAATAACACGAAATTTTACGAATAAATGAAAGCAATAAGGAATTCTGACAATTATAAAATATATTTTATCTAGAGCAAACAGAAGTCAAATTTATTGTCGTAAGAAATTGATTACGGTTTTACAAGCTTTAGTACAAATTATATAAATTAACAAAACATCCGACGGTACACTCCATAAAAGCTTATCAACATACTAGAAATCTTTCCCCCACAGCGGCTTAACAGAGCCATTACCAACTATTATCCAATCCATACACAACCAAGAACCATTAGAATGCACTGAGCATAAATAGTGCTCTTTTTCATAATAGATATTCAATACATTACAATAGATATAACAACAATTTTCCCAATAAATAACAAGAATATTGATATAACATTAATAATTTACAATCTTCCATACTGTATGTCAAATCCAACACAACGAGCATGAACATTGCAAAACGTACAAAGTCGCTACATAATACTAATCTCTTTCAATGATCAAAGTTTTTTTTTAATCATAAATGGCACCATGTTTTCTAGTGATTGAAACCACAATGCAACTTTCTAGCAATATATATTTCAGAGCAATATTCATATTTATCAGCGCTATTCATAATCAACGATATCTACAACAGAAGTTTATTTTCCTTGATCGAGGTGCTTTTATCGTAAGTGACACGATGACTTCAGTGATTGAAAGCAAAATGCAACTCTGTAGCTTTAAAAGATGATTATATGTATATATGTATGTATATATAGATATATATTTCGGAGCAATATTCATATTTAGAAACCAATTTTCTTTTCAAAAGAAATAAATTACGGGTTTTGCTCATTTTCGTACTTTTGAGATATATTCCATTTTCTCACATAACATTCTTTGATACCAGATACTATTATATGACAGAAAATGAAATTCTACCATAACCTGCAATTTACCAGATATTTCACAACAGGAATCTATCTAAGAAGATTGCGAGAAATTCCCCGGCAATATGCGAGACCTGATATACATGAAGCAACTTTGACAGTATCTCATCTTATGGTAATAATAACCAGAGAATGCAAGCAATAAAACTTCGCCGATAAAAGAAAATGACGCTCTACCCGAGGTGATGTGCAAGCATTTTGGAAAGGTTTATTGTTCTTTTTACTACTTTTATTCAAAAGACGCCAGCAGTCATGATTCAGGAGTTGATGATAATGATCATATACTAGGAAATAATGTTGTAATAAATTTTGTTTGCAAAGAAATTTTCCGGAATTCCTTTCACAGATATTTTTAACTTGTATTTTATTTTATTACTATCTAACCCGCCCGGCGTTGCCCGGGCCCGAGATAATTACAATCTCAGAGAAAGGCGTTAACCCCCTCCCTCCCCATACCCGCAAATATAATGAATAATTTGTTCAAGAGAACCACCGTCACGTACATTAACGCGATCATTAAAAAAGAATTACATTTTTCTGATAATTAGAACATAACGAAGATGCTACGCTAAAATAGCCGGCAGATGACACCCCTTCCCGACCTCAATTTCAAATCTATATCTGAATTAGTTACTTAAATATTTGTTCATTAGTAAAATTTGTCAATTATTTCCTTTCATTTTCGCAAACTAAATGTGAGGGATCGGCCACAGAAACAGATCTCTCTGTAGTTCAGTTTTTAATGAAAGAAGATCCCTGCTGAAACTTTCTGGGATCGTTTTCAATGGCGCCGGCAGATTTTTGCATAAATTTTAAAAAAATACCAACCGAATTTTTCAAAAATCACATAGAATACAGAATATTTTTTTTTACATAGGCTCAGAAATTTTCAAATTGATATCTCAATTAGTTTTCTTAAAATTCGCTCATTAGTAAAATAATTTCGAATTCGTTCATTTCCGGTTGCAAATCCAATGCACCAGTTCCTTTCTTTCGCCATTTTGATTTAAAAGATGTAATTTTAGAAGCGATGGTTAATGAGAATCTAATTAATATCTAGGCTAATTATCAAAATATTAAAATTCTGAGGCTCAGGTGCACATGGCCAGACCTTGGACTATCCAAACCAAAATTTCCAGATTTTGCTAGCCATCGCCAACAGACACACACACGGACACACACACAGAGCGAAACTTTCTTTTATTAATATAGATTTGATCAAAATAAATTAACATGCAAACTATGATAACATAAATAACTTTTCCCCTTACCTTTTTCAAAACAACTATATGATCCATCCGGCGTTGCTCGGTACCGTCAAAAAATAGTATGAAACGCGAAAATACTCTAAAAATCGCTCAACGAAATCCTCCCCTTTCGTCTGTCAGAAAATAAATAGAGAGACGGACCCCGAAGCGAAAGTAAATTCAATACGACCCCCTCAAATGTCTGGGTCACTTGATTCACGGCGGGTCAGTTTTTCAACAAAATTAAGAAAAGTTACCGACCTATTTTCACAAAATTTGCATTTTCGAAAACAGAACAATTAAGAATATATATACTGGAGTTTCGAATCAATACCTTCAATAGTTTTCTTAATACAACAAATAACGAAGCCGACTAAAATTAGATTTAGCAGGTTGGATTTTCTGAACAAACCACTCGCTGCCATCGAAAAAGAGAAAAAACTTTTTTTGCCGCTACGTATCTTAGCGTTTTATATATAGATACATTTGTATTACTTTTTTTTTACAAGATTTTATTTAACTTGCTTTGTATGTCAACGTACGGCAGAAATCTTGCAATCCAATTTTAACAGACTTCTTGACAACAAACTGATAAAAAAATCACTCACAATTTAATTTATTTCTTAAGGGCATTTGAATCAATTATCCTTAAACATTTTTTTGTTTGTATTGTTTTTTAATGCATTATAATAAAAGCTTGTCTTATTTTTTTGTTTTTTACTTATAATTTATTATACAATTTGAGCTTCACGTACCAAACTTAATTTCCAAAATCCTATTGATTGGAATTTCGAAATCGTCACGTAGAGAGAATCAAGTTCTATTATTATTATTATTATTGTTGTTTAATTTATTTATTTATTGAATTACCGTAGATAGCTATTTTTCATTCTTTTTAAATTTAAATCGCGTTATTAGTCCCCTCCCCATCCCTTAATAACCCTTAATAATATGAAATGTTTAATAAAGTTAATGGGAATAGTATTTTCGTAACTGTCCTTAAAACTAATATTTGTTTTCAGAATTAGACTAGCCAATGTAAGGGTGATTTTTTATTGTAATCATATTTGTAAAGTTTATTATAAATTCAATCTAAAGTTTACTATAAATTCAATCTTCAGTGTCTTAAACGTGTAAATCCATCAAAAAAAAAATTTTTTTTTTTCAAACGATTACAAGATTTACCCTATACTACGTATGATGGATAAGTAATATTCAGAGTATTATGAACGAGATAATATTCATTTTTACTGACTTTTATATACTGAGTATTGGCAGTTTTATAACACGAATGACTACTTCCATATCCAGAAAAAGAAGCTTTCTACAACGACTTTAATAAATTGAGTTTGTTGCACCAAACTTCCAAATTACCAGATCGACTGATTGGAATTTAAAAACTGTCTGGTATGGAAAGCTTCTAAAATTATTTCAATTACCCGAGACGTTCCCACTTCAATCGTTTTGTTGATGCAGATTGTTTCGCAAATTACCTATTGCAACGCTTCCGGTTTTGCATAAGTGCTCTTTCGGGCATTGTTAGCGACAAGAAAACCTCGTTACAATGAAAATAAATCACTGTTAATAGCTTCGCAAGAAGTTTTCCTCAGACTTCACTTTTAGAAGAATTTTTTTTTTCTTTTTTAAGCACGCATTAGCAGTTTCTTCCGTAACTTTTTACGACTATGCCGTTTGTTTGTAATTATTTCCTTTATTATTTTTTAAAGTATTTTTTCTTAGATTTTTCTCTATTTAATAGTACTCGAGGGTTTCTTATTTTAGAGCTGAATTGGCGAAAGAAATATTTTGCAGCGTCATATTTTGCTATTGTCTTCAGTATTGAGAAAAATGTTTCGACTAAAAAATATTTAGAAGCGGCATAGTAACAATAATATAAAAATAGCATTAAAATAATATAAGACATTCCAAAAATATTGATGAACAATGTTTAGTAATTTCTAGTATAGTTGGAATATTTTTATGATTTCCACTCATCTGTCTGCCTATGTTTTCGCATTAGTACACTGAGGAAAAATAACTCTTTCAAATTTGAGTAAATCGATATTTTTATTTTGTTATGAAACTTTTTGTTTCAAATATAAGACGACCCAATGCTTTCAATTCTGAAATACCAGAGATACTCAGAATATTGAAACATGGACATACTCAAAACGGAGCACATAGAGGTCAGTTCATGCTCATTTTTGAAACATGGACCTACTCAAAAATAATTAGAATCAATTCAAACTCATTTTTGAAACATGGACATACTCAACTAGTCGTTGGGTGCCACCGTAACGCTTACCCATCATGGATATGCATAATATGAAATATGAAAATAAAACATGTGTAAACTATTCATAAAATGCATCGCAATTCGAATAAAATCGTGGCTTGATGACGTCATAAACTTTAAATGCTCTATTACTCCAAAATTGATAATCATATTAACTAATGGTTTACTGCGTCGGATTAAGTGTCTCATTTTCAATTAAAATATATCTTTGAACTGAAATTTAAATGAAATACAGGGCCAGAAAAAATCGAAGAGTCTGGAAAATAGGATTAAAAATATCTCAGCAACTAATTATCCGAAAGACTTCATTATTTTTGTAAAATTTATGTTTTTTTATTGTCTTTTATAGTCATTCCTTAAAATAAACAATTTCGAAAATTTTTATATACCTTTTATCAGAACGAATATTTCGAGAGTTCGAAAAAAATAGTTCCGGATCATCGAGGTGACTGAAATTCAATAAGCTTCTTCCCATTATTACATACTAAGTACACACCCAATTTCAAGTCTCTATCTCGATTTTTCGGAAGATAGAGCGTTTACAGACACACAAACAGACGGGCGGCAAATTTTTCCTTCTATATTAAAAAAAAGTAATCTGGAACTGAGCCAAAAACGATTTAGAAATGGACCAATCAAATTCTGCGTAGATATTCCGGGTTATTCTCATCGCTTTTTTACTAGGGACTTTTTTGAGGAGCTATTACTTTTTTTCTAGCAATCCTACGGATTCGAAAATCATACCACCAGACGCGAAATATAACAAGCTTTCAGAATTAAAAAAAAATTATCACGGTTGGACAATAAAAACTCAAAAAATTCTTAAAAAACGAGTAAAGAATCTTTTATTGAAAAAATCATTTTTTTATATTGTTGCCAATTTCTAAATAAACGCAAAAAATTATGTTTTATCTCAAATAAAAAATGTATGTGCGCGAGACTATTAAAAACAATAATGAAAGTTTAAAATAATAACTAAATGATCACGTGTTGAAACCAGGAAATAAAGAAAATTACGTCATAAAAATTGTGTTTACACATGAATATTAAAAATAAAAAAGATGAATTAAATGAAAAAGCATTATAACCAGTTAAATGAAAAAGCATTATAACCAGTTAAATGAAAAAGCATTATAACCAGTTAAATGAAAAAGCATTATAACCAGTTAAATGAAAAAGCATTATAACCAGTTAAATAAAAAAGCATTATAACGTGATTACAGAAGATAGTCGCCGTTCGTGATATCATCATCATCATCTTTTTAAAACAGGATACATTACCAGGTTTTAAGAGGCTGTGAAATCAGAACGAGCGTAGCGAGTAGGGGGCAGAGCCACCTAGTTTTTCGGAATCTCCAGTGTCTAAAACGTGTAAATACGTCAAAAAATTTTTTCGATTTTTAAAACGATTACAACACTTACCCTATACTATGCATGATGGGTAAGTAAAAATGAGCACATAGAAGTCAGTTCATACTCATTTTTGAAACATGGATATACTCAAATAGGAGCGCATGATGTATTATTCTTGAATGTGTGCCTTTTTTCAGAAATGAGTGTATACATGTTTCAAACTTGATTAATTTTGATTTGGAACCATTTTGACTGTGCGACATACTCAGATTTGAGTATATCTTGCTGAGTTTTGAAAATGTCGTTTTTAGAGTGTAAATGTGAAAGAATTGCCAATAAATATAAATGTGTTATTAGTTTTACTAAACCTTTCTCCTTATTGAAAATGCCACTTTTTGTAATGTTTACAGCGCCACACAAAAATATATTACAGTCTAGGATATGATAAGGATATGATAATTATTTGAAGCTTTCTTAATGTTAAAAGATTACAAATAGAACGAAATTGCAATACAATATAAATGTTTCCTATTATATATTCTTCATGATAAATGGTGTGCGCAACATTTATATTTTGATAGGGCCATTAAAAATAGGGAAGAATCCTAAGAAATTTTATAATATCTAATCAAAACATATTTAGATCATATAAACATTGGAAGTATCTGAAATTATATGGATTTACAATGGATAAATTTAACATAGGATGGAACCCCCTGTCATTGACACCTAAGCAGTCACTGACATTTCAGCAGAAATCTAACTCGAATAAGCATTTTCTGGTAACATTCTGCAAAGTAATGTCACCTAGAGGTAACTTATTTGACTTAACTGTTTTTTCAAAAAAGGGATGGTGCCAGTTACTGGAGATATTGACCAAATTTATGACACAAATTAACTTTTACTAATAAAAAGTATAATTTTTTTTCCTTTTGTCAACATTCATTTTTTAATATATCTTTACTATACTTTAAAAAACAAAGACAAGTATAAAATAGATTTAAAACTTTGTAATAGTGATTTGAACAAGAAAAAAAAATTAAAGTGTCAGTTAGTGGGCACCCTATATTTAGTTTTTCCAAATTATAAATTTTGCATCGGCTAATACATTTGTATTACAAATCACGTGAAATTAAATATTTGAATGGAAATAGCAGCATTCTTTCCGGTCAGTTTTTGTGTTTCATTCCCAGAAGACTCAATCGGGCGGTTTGAAATATATTAACAAACTAAGGGCCACTGTTCCCAGCACTCGTTGTGCGCCAACACCAGATTTTTTTTTGTTTGACTGCCTGTCTGTCAGTCTCATTTCCTATCTCTTATCTCTGTGTGTGTGTCTGTGTGTCTGTCAGTCTCTCTTCCTTTGTGTATCTCTCTCTATCTGTTACTCTCTGTGTGTGTGTGCGTATGTGTGTGTGCCTGTCTGCTTCGCTCCCCTCCTCTCTCTCTCTCCATCGCTGTGTCTCTCTCCTATCTCTCTGTATGTCTGTCTCTATCTCTCTCGCTCTGTATCTCTGTATCTGCTTGCTTCGCTCCTCCTCTCTCTCTCCATCTATCTGTCTCTGTATCGAACTCTCTGTATGTCTGTTCCTCTCTCTGTCTCTAACTCTCTGTATGTCTGTCCTTCTCTGTGTCTCTAACTCTCTGTATGTCTCTCTCTATTTCTCTGTCATAATATATGTCATAATCGAACTTGGTCTGTCCCTATTTGTATTATTACTAAAAACCGCGGATTTAAGCGTTTCATATATTGTATTCATATATTTGTTTCATACATTCGATTGTACGAAACGAATATATTAATTAGTCGTTTCATGAAATCGTTACAAAAAATCATTTTATAAAATCGCTTTATTAGGATTTTATATAATTAGAGTAGATATGTTACTTTATAAATTGAGATATAAACACTGCCTTGCTATTTCAAATAAACTGTCTTTTATTTTTATATTAATTAAAAAATATATTTTATGTATACATGTAAAACAGTTGTTTAGGATGAATCCGTGAAATGACTTGTTGATATGTATTATTGTTTTCGGTTTATTCCTTTTTGGAGAATCTTCTCAACTAGAAAATCCCTGACGGCTCGGCCTACAGGCACAGGTAGATTTCGAAGACGCAGACCGTGAGGCGCCTGTTTGTTGAGAATTGCGGAAGAAGTGACCTTTTTGCCATGTTGCCATAGTTGGAACCGCCCACTTCGAAACCTAACTTGTTTGCAGGTGGAGCAAGCAGGGATTTTTTTGTTTTTAATTTGTTTTTGCTATAAGGGTTGGTCCTATAAAAAAACTTGTCAATATAAAATTTTTAGATACTATTAAGAGGATTTATAATAAATGTAAGCGGATTTGATATCTTGTGAATTGACGAGGTTATGAATTTTTTTCTTCTAAAATCCCCCCTTTTTTCTCCCCCTTGAAGCCATTTTTAATGATATCAAAAATCTGTCCTACATAAATTTTCCGCCCTTTTCCTAGAAGTAATAATAACTTTAAAAGGATTCGATACGTATCATAATTAAGAAATGATGGGTTTTTTTCTGTTTTCACAAAAAGCCCCCCCCCCCTTCTTTGTCTCGATTTTGCCTATTAACGAACTTGACCGAGATTTTATTTTATGTATTAGTTTGGAAGAGATTTGTTTAGAATTTTTCGAGTTATCGTGTCCATAAAAAAGTGACATATATATAGATAGATAGATAAAGTTTTGAACTGGGGGTGGTTTTGGGTTCTGGGAGTCATGATCGTCGTAGATCTGCAGGAATTTTTCACAAATTCCAACTTAGGGGAGAATGTAATAGGTAGTATTTCTTACGAAATCTACCTAAAATGGGTTTTAAAAATTGAAACACGCTTTAAATTTTGACAAGTACAACAATAAAAATTCCTTTCATCTTCAACCCAAACTCATCGCGTTATGATAATTTGAACTTAATGAAATTTTGGACCTTATCGGGCAAAACAACAACAAAAACAATTGTTTAAAAATATTGAAATGCGAATGAGAAATTTGAAGAGAACGTTGTCATTGGTTTAATAATAGCTTTCGACTGTTTTCGCGTGATTAGTGTAGGCTCTTAAAAGAGAGTTCTTTTCAAATTTCTAGTTTCAATTTCAAGATTTTTAAACTATTTTTTTTCTTTTTTTAGGATAGCTAAAGTAAATCTCTAATCGAGACCTTTATTTTATATACTTTTTCAGTTTTTGTTGCAGATTTCTGTTATGAGATTTCAGAACTGGTTCCGAAACTGAAAATATCGTCATAAAAAAAAACAACGCCCAAAATCAAAATAGTACAAAAACGACCCGTTTAGAGATGAATCTCAGGTATCCTATGTAAAAAATAAAAAAAGTAAATAAATAAAAAAAATTTGAAATGCAAACGAGAATTATGAAAATAACGCTTCCACAGGTTTAACCTTAGCGCACGAATGTCTTCGACTGCCTAGTGTAGGCTCGTAAGAGTCCTAATAAGTGACATGCCACAGTATTTAACATCCCAGTCTAAGAAAAAAGTGTTAGGTCCATTCTTGAAACTTCAACCACAAGAATACTCTACAGAAGTTAGGGAAATGAGCTTCATTTTATTTAATTTTTCATCCTACTTACGCGTTAGAATCAAATAACCGAGAATGAACATTCGTCGATTTTACGAACGAAAGGCCATTAGCTAACGAACCGCTTTCTCGATGCAATGTCGCTTCGTTAGCCATTCCGCGGAAGCTGTCTCTATGAACTTTAATTAGTTGATAGTTCCTCTCTCAAAACGAAGTTATACATACGCCAACACAGAGATCTACAAACCGTGTTTGTTATTTTATAAATTGAGATATCTCTACATTAGGGTGGAGCGAAAAAAGTGAATTTTTTTTTACAAAAAACGGGTAGGTGCCAAAAGTTGCCTTTATACTAGTACATTAAATACCTGAAATTTTACCGCTGAAAAAAAATGCCTAGAGTCTGCGCTTTTGGTCCAAATGTCGAAATTTTGGGTAAAATTTGACAATTTTTCAAAAAAAATAAAAATTTATGTAGAACTGGTTATGATTTAAAAGTGTCATTTGAACCTTTATTAATAAAGATTTAAAATATTGAAACGATAAAATGATATCTTTATTCTGTATAACTGGAGCAAAACTGACGAATTTCGGTAAAAAAGGGGCGTTTTCATTCTGGTACAGCATACAACGCATCGTTGTTTTGAATGCAGCTCTTCGTTAGTTGCTTTTACACCTACCCAGGAGTGGAGGTGGGTGCATATCATGTCCCACACGTAACCAGCACAACCACCCTACCATCTGAGCACAATGTTTTATTTATACAATGAATTGTGATTTTTTATCAGACTGGTACGAGTTTTCTGTATATCAACCTAGTCTAGGTGTATTCATCTCTTCTTTCGTATCCACAGACTTTGGAGGATACTGGCTGTGACTTCCTTCACGTATCTTTCTACTGCTTAAGTATGAGAAGGCATGCAAAGTAACTAATTGGGGGTGTTAGTACGGGAATCTATACAGTCGTCTATTATCTTCAACAAACTTGCATTCGATAACCGCATAGTGATTGGGGGTCCTGTTACCGCAATAATTTTTCAATCAATTAGATTTATATAATCATCTGCTTCAATGTTGATTGTCAGTATTTCAAATTTGCGTATCTCATCATTTATTCTACCTCTTGCATTTATTATGGGATGAGCAGCTAGTTGTTTAATGTGATTGCATTCAGAATTTGCGCTGAGTGTGCCATTGTCCTGAATAACTTTTTTAACTATTTGTTTTATGGCGTTTGCTGTGTTGTTTAGTAGCCGAGTAGTTTTCCATAAGGTTTTAGATACATTCTTTAGCTGTGGATTACATTTGATGGTAAACCATCCTGGGGCATAAACTTATATAACATACTTTGAGAGTGAAAATAGAGACTCTGACGCAGTCAATGCGAATAATTAAGGTGAAGGATTATATTCGTAGTTGTGAGCCATATTGCGTGGGACAATTTTCCTGGGCTCCTATTCGCTAGTTCTTCAGAGCAATATCCTGATGAAAAGGCTCTGCAAATCTCCAGCAGGTATTTCTGGTCTGCGCTGAGTGCCTTTTCATCGATTTCAGGAAATATGTTTTCTAAATTACTCTTTATAGGTTCAAAAACTGCAATAGGGAGTGCATGGCACGTGGACAAAAATTTCCCTAATACATTTGGGCCAGAAGTTTTCCCATCGATCATGCCTAACAAATGATGCAGAGGCAATTCATTTAATTGGAGCTGGCATATGATCCATTGCAATGGTCTTTCAAGCTTCTCTTCCATACGGCGGATTACTTCAGTATGCTTCCCCGTATTCACAAGACACCGGACACCCATCGCAACTCAAGCAGGAGAGGCTGGACAAATCAATATTTTCATCTTTTAAAAACTTTGATATGCATTTAAAAAAATCTTTTGATGCTCCAGATGAGGAAATGTTAGGCAAAATTACTCCAAATATTTGGAGCCAGGCTCTTCTAAGACGTTACACGTAATGCTACACGTTCTTCTTTCATAATTCTACGATACGCATGTTTATCAATTATCTTTTCTATACACATTGTGTCATCTTTTCAAGAGTCGAAATGTAAGGCTCTTATTTCTATTTTAGGGTTCTGTTCTTTACGTTGAGACGAACAAGCCGATTGGCTTTCCCGCCTAACCTTGCTTCTATCTGTAACGGGTACGGGTACGGGTACATTATGTTTTCCAGTGTCATTTGCTGTACATACACAATCCTGAAGAACCGCTGAAGCAAGACCTGCAGCAGACCGATCAGAAATTCTATAGATATCACATGCTCTAGAAAAAGTTTCAAACTTCATTCGAGTTTCGGTATAGGAGGATGAAGATGGGAATTCAATTGTATCAATTATTGAATCATTGCATACTGATTCGATTATTTCAATTTCACATGCAGCATGTTCTAATTGCGGTGCTTCTTTATTTAATCTTCCTTCTATTAATTTTTTTTCAACGAGTCGTTGTATGCTGTACCAGAATGGCAACTCCCCTTTTTTACCGAAATTTGTCAATTTTGCTCCAGTTAAAAATAATAAAGATATCGTTTTATCGTTTCAATATTTTAAATCTTTATTAATAAAGGTTCAAATGACACTATTAAATCATAATCAGTTCTACAGAAAATTTTTATTATTTTTGAAAAATTGTCAAATTTTACCCAAAATTTCGACATTTGGACCAAAAGCGCAGACTCAAGCCATTTTTTTTCAGCGGTAAAATTCCAGATATTTGATGTACTAGTATAAAGGCAACTTTTTGCACCTACCCGTTTTTTGTAAAAAAAAAAATTAATTTTTTTCGCTCCACCCTACTCTACATGTAATTAAGTTACTCGGAATTAATCTGCGAAATGGAAGTCATTGATTTGTTAATTTCTATTATTGTATTCAGTTAAATTTGGTAAGTATTTAACCCCTTGCCTGCGGAATATATTTGAGAAAAACGTGCCAAAAACGGAAAAGAAAAATTTATCTTTACCCGTTGCCTGTGACGCCTGAACTCAGTTCGGGTAAGGCAAATGCGCCAATATTGAAATGCCCGATATGAGTTCGGGCAAGAGAAAAATCGGTGTTCCAATTCCGTGAAGCCCGAACTCAGTTCCACAGAACAGAAGTTATAATGTGGCTGAGACAGCAACTCAAAGAATTTTATGCAGCTGGTGTTGGGGGGCACTGATAAAACGGTGATATAAGTGCACAAATATGGGTGGAGAATAGGTTGAGAAATAAAAATAGTTTGGAAGTGAATATCATTGTAAGTTATTATTTAACTAGCAGACTACGCCCGCTGCGCTGGTCGGTTTCTCAGTGTCTGTACCTTTACCTGGAATATCCTAAAATAACATAAAAACGGATACTTATTTCACTGAGTTATGTTTTTTTTAATACGGTTTATTATTACGTTTACAATTTATAACCTACCGTTTTCCATTGATTTATATGTTTTATAGCTACATTTTTTAATAACGTGAATTAACCTATTTTATTCACAACTAAAAAGAAATGGCACATCTAGTATTTGTCGAGAATTAAATAAAAAGCATGCACTCGTGACATCATAGTTCACTTTTATATTTTAACAGAATAATACGGTTACTATAATTTGTGACTCGTGCTGACACATTGCTGTTATTATTATTTTTTTACGCGTGAAGTTTTCGCTATGGTACTCCATTGTGAAATTTGGTAATTTTTGAAATTCAATATTTGAAAAATGGCATAATCAGTGGATTTGAAATTTTTATCAAGAAAAATACAATTTTTTACCTTTCTAACGCAGTTTGTCTAACAATTTTCTGACAAATACTTTTCGAGCAATTAATTTTTTCAGTAACTTCAAATGTTTCATTTTCCGAGATTAATCTGTGGCAACGATTAGCGAAAATCTCAGTCGTCAGCAACGCATACCTTTTTATTAAAGAGGATTATCTTTTGTGACTTACTTAATGACTTTCCCTCGTACTTTCTTCTATCTATCAAAGAAGAAAGACTTAAAATCGATTTTTTTAGAAGTATTTAAACGTTTTATGGGTTCAAAGATCCCGAAAAACACGTTTTTCTTTTTCAAAATACCTGTCTGTCCGTGAGTTGGTGTGTTAGGATGTTATCCTTTCTCAAATTGAACACAATATTTAGCTACTTAAGTGAATTTATACATACAAGAGCTAACAAAATAATATTAATTCTAATATTAATGTTAATGCTGCTAATTTATCATGTTTGTAAAACATGTTTGTTGAAAATGGAAACATGTTTATTTGAGAAGGGATAGCATTAAAAAACCTATGTTCTGGTTTGCGAAAACTGATTAATTCACTATAAGAACGTTTATGAGAAACCATGGCAGCAAAAGAAACTTTGTTTTTAAAAATGTCTGAAGTTGCTAAAGATAAAAACCACTTTTCGGAATCGTAGGTAAATCGGAAGAGATTATTGTATATTTTTCTTTGCGATTACATTATATTTACATAAACTCTTTCACGTTTGAGTGTCTTCCTGCATTTACATAAGTATGTTTGTAAATCCCAGGATACATATATTATTTTATAATCGCATTTTGATGCTGTAATATCTTTTATATACCCTCATTCTATATAAGTTTCAAAACAGAAGTCTGTTACAAATATTTTTTTCTACAGCAATTTTAACATGATTTCTAGAAACGGAAAAACACGGGACTAGCGGTTAAAGGGTTAAGAAACATTTGTCTTTTTTAACAGTGCAATAGTTACAACAGTGTAAAACATTTCAATTTCAAATAAAAAATACACTCTTATAACTATCAAGATTGATTTCATAAATATGGGGGGAAACACATCGATGCAGCTGTCCTATCTGTGTTTATATATTTCGATGGTTTGTTATCATCTGTGTGACTTGGAAAAAAAAGTAAAATATTTCATGTCCGGATCGAGAAATATTTGAAAACAATCTCGGATGTCGATACGGTTCTTTCGGTTTATATGCTATCGGTGGAATGTTATTCCAACTGGAATATGGATTTCCAATACATAAATACCGCAGTAGAAATAGCTGCTTCGTATCTTTTTTATTAAAATCAGAAGTTTATTTTTTTTTCAAATAAATACAGATATTTCAATTATAAATGTCAGCTGATGAAAAATAATATATGTTCTATATGTTTATATATTGTTAAAAAAGAACAAGTTGAAATTGTACGTCAAACGTGACAAATGAGGTGCGTTCGTACTGTAACTAGTTTTATAAATAATCATATCTTGATTCAATAGCTGTTGCACTTTTATGCAAAAATGCATGAGTACATTCTTTTTTGTATGTGCAGATAATAAATTTCAATATAACAGGTATTAATTTTATTTTATGAAATTAAGTTTCAATACACTTTTATACACTTTTATACAATTAAATACAATTCTGTTACATTAAAACTATACTATGCGCAAACATCCAATACAAGACATTGTAAAAAAAATATCGTTAATATTCGTAACTGGAAATCCCTATTTAGACTCTTTTTCCATTTAATATCTATTTCTCCGGAAACATCTATCCAAAATATTGTCGGCATATTATAGATTGCTATAATGAAACAATTTTAGTATAGAAATACGGTTTTTAAATTCAGTAATACGAAAATAATTGGACTTCTTCTTAAATAGGACTTCATCACCATGGCAACCTAGAATCATTACCTATCATGGGATATCACTGAAATAATTACGTATGATAGGATTTAATAGAATGGAGAAAAGTTTTATGAATATCTTTTCAAGTTTTGATTCGATTTTCATAAAAATTGAAATGACTCGACAACATTCTGCAACGATTATATACAACAAATTTCAAACCATTCGGTTGGGCAGTTTTTGAGCTGTTAGATGCGGACAGACGGACGAGCCAAACGACGACTATATAAGGTGCTACGTATTTATGCAATTGCGAACGCACCTAAAAACGTTTCTTAATCTATGGAAATATAATGTAACCAACCACAAACAAATACAATAACTTCTTCCGCGTTACTAACGATTCCGAAAAAGGGTCTTTTATCTTTATAAATTTCAAAAAAGAATATATTTTCAATATTTAAAAAATCATTTATGAAAACAGAGTATCTTTTGGTGCCACTGGTTTCGGAAACGTTTCCAAGTCATTTTTATAGCGTATTAGCCAGTTGTCTGAAAAAGAAATATCGGTTATATTTGTTTTCACTTAAGCATTTTCCGCTAAGTACTTGAATATATGCATGCAAGAGTAATAATATAATAATACAAGTTTTTCCAGTCGAATAAGGTCTTTAAAAATGACGTCATTTTCGCAGGTTAAAATATTAGTGCATTCGAAGTTTCAATCCGTTGATCTACTCTAAATATATCAATTCAGAGCTGATTTAATGAAACAAATTCTGGAAAATATGTCATTATAGGAAAATATTACAGTTTTGTGAATTAATATAAATGAATCATTTTATGAATGAAAAAACAGCGTAATTTCAATTTTAGGTTCTTGAAGCTCCTTGACGTTTTAAGCACCATCATTGTGTTGAATTGTAAAATATTTTTCCATCTATTATAATGAGATAATGGCACCAATAACAATAAGTAAATCCCCGCAACAGTGGAAGTAATACGATTGCCACCACTGAAGAAATTTCATAAAAAAAGTTTTAAAATAAATTAAAATATAGAAATGGGAGTATTAATAAACCAGTGGGTAAGTGTGATCGAAGATCGCACAAAGAGTTTTGTATAATATTCCTTTCAAAACACTTTATCCTTTCTTTAATAAATCCAAATAAATTTTATTTAGTAACAAAAAATAAGTCATGTTTTTTATAAAGTAAAAATTTACCGGTTTATTTTTTCGTTTTTTTCGAATATCTAAACCAGCCCGATAGCGGGCGAAGCCCGCTATTATACTCTGTCACAATAATATCTGTCATGTGGACTCAATGCGATATTTTAAAATAAATAATTTCAAAATTAAACATGTTGTACACCTTCAAAATGTTAAAATAGGCGATTATTTCCATAATTGGGTTTTTATCATGATTCAATACGTTCCTCAAACTCATACATTTACTATTCTCTATTACTCATGTGGATACTCCTTTGTATTATTCTCAAACATTTGAGAAATCCGTTAAACTTCCGATAGGACGTCAGATTAATTTTCTTTTTAATTCTCTGATGACGTAATATTATCTGATTTCTGTACGTACACATACTCATACCCCTTGTATTATTGAGAAATCTTTGAAAATTTCCGTTTTATTACCAATATGCGTCAATCATTTTTATTTCATATTAATCTTTTTTTCAATGAGTGAAACTTTTTATTTCATTTTCATTTTTCACGTGGAAATCTTTCAATAGAAAATGAATTATTGTAGAAAGAATTTTATTGTTGATTTTTAATGGTTGGCAACTGCTATGACGAAAAATGTTTCAATTGAATAGGAAAAGGCTGTTAGAATTTTGTTTTTGTTTTTAATCTCTATTTATTAAACTAATACGATTTTTTTCAAATTTTAATATTTTGAGCTTCATAGCAGGTATTTAGTTATATATACACAAAGTTTAAACTCCGTAAGTTATATAGGTTTTGAGAACGGCTCTGTGACAGACAGAGAACGGAGCGGGAGTAATAAGGTTCCGTGAGATGAAGGAAACCTAAAAATAGCTAGTGCGGGCACATCTACAAATTAGCAGCTTTCATTAATTAGCAAAATTGGTTCAGTAGAAAGCGCAGGGCAGATGATTCAACTAATGAGTCGTTTAATCAGTCGTTTCATAAAATCGTTAAATAAATTCGTTGCATTAGGATTTTATATATATAGGGTAGATTAATTTTAATGTTAATTTATCACGTTTGTTGAGCATGGAAATGTTTAACCTATACTTTCTATAAAGCTACTTCGAAAAACCTATATTCCGGTTTGTGAAAACAGATTAATACACTATAAAAACTACTCGGAAACATTTCCGAAAATCAGTAGAAGCAAAAGGAACGTTATTTTTATAAAACCCTCAAATAGATTGATTTCTAAGGTTTCTTCAGATAACGAAAGCTTTTCGGAATCATGGGTGACTGGGAAGAGATTATTGTATAGTTTCGTTAGTGGTTATATTAATAGTTTTCTAGATTAAGAAACATTTGTCTATTTTACAATGCAATAGTTACAACAGTGTAAAACATTTCAATTTCAAATAAAAAATACACTCCTATAAATATCAAGTTTGATTTCTATATATGGGGAAAAAATCATCGATACAGCTGTCCTATCTGTGTCCATATATTTCGATGTTTTGTCATCTGCTGTCTGACTTCGGAAAAAAAATTGTAAAATATTTCATGTTCGGATAGAGAAATATTTGAAAACAATCTCGGATGTCGATATGGTGAAATGTTATTCCAACTGGAATATGGATTTCCGATACATAACTACCGCAGCACAAATATCTGCTTCGTATCTTTTTGATTAAAATCAAAAGTTTATTTTTCCGCAAATAAATATAGATATTTCATTTATAAATGTCAGCTAATGAAAAATAATAAATTTTAATATGTTTATATATTGTTAAAAAAGAACAAGTTGGAATTTGTACGTCAAACGTGACAAAGTTTAGCTAGTCAAATTTTAATATTCAATTCAGTCAAACGTTCGTAGTATAGCTAGTTTTATAAATAATCAGATCTTGGTTCAATAGCTGTTGCACTTTTATGCAAAAATGCATGAATACAAGAGATAGTCGTATATTTTCGTTTGGGGAATATATTATATTTTTTTTATTAATTAAGAACATTTGCCTTTTTTTAACAGTGCAACTGTTACAACACTGTAAAACGTTTCAATTTCAAATGAAACTAGTCGTTGGGGGTCACCGTAATACTTACCCATCATGGATATGCATAATATTAAATATGAAAATAAAACATGTGTGAAATATTTATAAAATGCATTGCAATTCGAATAAAATCGTGGCTTGATGGCGTCCTAAACTTTAAATGCTCTATAATTCCAAAATTGATCATCATATTAACTAACGGTTTACTGCGTCGGATTACGCGTCTCATTTCCAATTAAAATAAATCTTTGAATTGAAATTGGAAGGAAAAACAGAGTCATGAAAAATCGCAGAGTGTGGAAAATAGGATTCCAAATATATCGGCAACTCATTATCCGATCGACTTCATTCTTTAGGCAAAATTTATGTTTTTTCATTGTCTTTTATATTCACTCCTTAAAATAAACAATTTCGAAAATTTTTATAGACCTTTTATCAGAACGAACATTTCGAGAGTCCGAAAAAAATAGTTCCGGATCATCGAGGTGACTGAAATTCAATAAGTATGTAATAATAGTAATATATAATAATCCCATTATTACATACTAAGTACACACAAAATTTCAAGTCTCTATCTCGATTTGTTCGGGAGATAGAGCGTGTACAGACACACAGACAGATAGACGGACGGCAAATTTTTTTTCTAAAAATATGTTTTTCGGAATTTCCAGTGTCTGAAGCGTGTAAATCAGTCAAAACTTTTTTTTTTCGATTTTCAAAATGATTACATGACTTACCCTATACTACGTATGATGGGTAAGTAAAATACACTACTATAAATATCAAGATTGATTTCATGAATATGTGGAAAAAACTCATCGATGCAGCTGACCTATGCGTTTTTATATATTTCGATGGTTTGTCATATTCTGTCTGATTCAAAAGAAGAATATTTCATGTGCGGATGCAGAAATAGTTGAAAACAATCTCGGCTACGGTTCCCTCGGTTTATACTATCAGTGGAATGTTATTCCAACCGAAATATGGATTTCCGATATATAAATACACCGCGCCAGAAATATCTGTGTCGTAGCTTTTTGATTAAAATCAGAAATTTATTTGTTTCCAAATCAATGCAGATATTTCGTTTATAAATGTCAGCTGATGAAAAAAAATATATGTTCATACCGGGTGTCCCAAAAATGACTGATGGATTTTAAAATTCAATAACTTGCAAACGGTGACAGATATTTAAAAAAAATTCTTCCAGGAGGTTATGTATGATGTCAAGAGTTTTCTTACTGTGATTCTTGATTTTAATTCTAATTTTAAATAATAAATTGCGCTGACAGCTATTGGCGCTCAGTCAAGGCCGAAACTAACGCCCCTCAGCATTGATGCACCGCCCCCTGAATACTAGGCCTGCGCGCTGACAAAAATGACGACTGTCGCAGGAGGATTTTTTTTTTCTAAGTTTATACGATCCCTCGAACTTCAACACCAATAATATCTAAAAGTTTTCTTTGACTTATTTGATCTCAGAAAAACTAGGAGAAGAAAGAAATTATTGGTGTTGAAGTTCGAGGGACCGTTCAAACGCTGAAAAAAAAGCAACCCTGGTATTCAGGGGGCGGTGCATCAATGTTGAGTGGCGTCAGTTTCGGCCTCGACGAAGCGCCAATCGCTGTCAGCTCCATCTATTGTTTGAAATTCGAACTAAAATCAAGAATCGCAGTAAGAAAACCTCCTGACATCATACATAACCTTCCTGCAAGAATTTTTTTAATATCTGTCACCGTTTTCAAGTTATTGAATTTTAAAATTCAAGTCATCTTTGGAACACCCGGTATATGTGTCTGTTCTAAGCATGCCCAAGTTCGTTCTTCATAAAAACACAAAAGTTTCTTCTAAATACAATCTGTTATAAAATTATAAATAAGACAGCTCGATATTCCACCCTTTGTTAACAAAGGCTGCATTAATGCAAATTTCAAAGAAGGGTATGAAATACATCAGTTATGTAGTGTTTATCAAGCTAAAAAAAAGAAAAGAAAAAAGAAAAGTGCCCAGTTAAACTGATGGCATTGAGCTCACAGGCTATTCACACTAATTATACTCTTATTTCAAAGAATAACGCCCCTCGAAAAATAAAGAAATCGACAATAAATTAAGGGGGGATTAGCCCCCCCCCCCTTTATACTTAACCAATAAACCCCCAAATCTAATCAGGGAAGCGCCTTATCACAATGAACCTATATACAAAATTTGAAACAAATCGGATAATTCTCCCTGAAAAACCCATTTATCTTAATTAAGGGAGTGTTAGCCCCTCGTTACTCCCTTTATACTTATGAACCCCTAAACTAATCAGGGAAGCACCTTATCACAATGAACCTATATACAAAATTTGAAATAAGATAATTCTGCATGAAAAACCCATTTATCTCTAAATAAAGAGGAATTGGCCAACGTTACCCCCTTTATAGCTATGAAAACCCCAAACTAATCAGGGAAGCGCCTTATCAGAATGAAGCAATATACAAAATTTGAAGCAAATCAGATATTTCTATCAAGAGTTATCAAATTAAGTACATATAGAGTTGCCAAGTCTCCGGCTTTTTGCACACCAGTAATTTTTTAGAGAAAAATTTTGCTCTTTTAAATCACAGAATGCTCCGATTAAATAAAACAACATTTTCTGTACTAAAATACTGGTATACAAAATTCCAGAGACTTGGCAAGTCTGTACATACATACGTACATATAAACGTACAGAAAACCTGTGGGAACATTAGTTCTTAGGCTTTGATAGCCTGTGAGCTAAAAAAGGGAAAATTATTTTGTGCTAAACGATTTTTCAAAATCACGTTTTTACATAAACATAAGATCACTTTATTTAATGCAAGGGATTTTTGTTTTAAGTTTAGAAGTTAACTGTTACCGCATCCACCTGTAGATACACTGTAAAAAATGCCCAATGTTTCTTATTTTATGAAAATATACTATAACCACGAACGAAAATATAATATAATCTTCTGAGTTATCCGAAATTCCGAACAGCGTGTTCCATTATCTTTTGAATCCCCAGAAACCAATACATTTCCAACATTTAAAGAATTATTTATAAAAACAAAGTATTTTTCGCTGCCCGTATTTCTCAGAAACGTTTCCGAAGGGTTTTTATAGTGTATTAATGAGTGTCCTCTGCCTGGAATACCTGTTTTTCGAATGCTATCTATTCTCAAGTAAAGTATTTTCATGCTCAAAAAATATGTTTAACAAACAAACATGCTAAATGAACAGCGTTAACAATAACATTAAAATTAAGATTATTTCTTTATTCTTTCATGTATAAATTAACTTATGCGGCTGAAAACGTTCACTTGAGAATGGATGACATTCGAAAAACAGGTATTCCAGGCTGAGGACGCTCATTAATACACTATAAAAACCCTTCGGAAACGTTTCTGAAGAATAGGGGCAGCGAAAAATACTTTGTTTTTATAAATAATTCATTAAATTTTGGAAATGTATCGGTTTCTGGGGATTCAAAAGACAACTATTCGGAATTTCGGATAACTCGGAAGATTATATTATATTTTTGTTCGTGGTTATAGTACATTTTGATAAAATAAGAAACATTGGTTATTTTTTTACAGTGTAGGTAAGAAAGAAGGAAAATGGCAGATTTTCAGGATTGAATCTGATTCTTTGGCTTATTATTAAAATGCCCCGCCGAAGTGAACTGTCTAAAGTAAAAGCTTGATTCTACAACGGAAAAAGAAAATGCGGAAGTAAAATAAGTAAGATTCCATTTTTAATCCAACTTCAATAGTTTGTCATCTTCTGTGTGTTTCGGGGAAAAATGTAGAATATTTCATGCCCAAATAGAGAAATATTTGAAAACAATCTCGACTCTCAATACAGTTCACCCGTGGGTGATATCGGTGGAAAGTTATTCCGACTGAAATATGGATTTCCGATACATAAAAACTGTGGCAAAAGTATCTGCTTCATATCGTTTTGGTTAAAAACTGCAGTTTCTTATTTTTTTTTCTATAAAATTCCGTTTATAAATATCTGCTAGTGAATTTATTCTGCATGTGTGTTTATTTGCCCAAGTAAGTTTCTCATACAGATTGCAATTATTCTTTTAACTAAGGTAGTGCGACCCAGTAAGTGAACAGCCCCCAGTGGATGAACAATTAGTAAATATTTTAATAGAATAAGGTTTGAAAAACTCCCCACTAGTTATATAACATGCTGAGTTTAAAAAACCCGTAATTCTGTAAAAACGTGTTATAAGTTATTTGTATTAAGTTGTAAAATAAATAACATAGTATGAAACTTAAGTGTTTTTAAACTGCTGTCTGTTCATTCCCTGGAAAATTTTGCGTTCATCCACTGGTAAGAAGTGTTCATTTGCTTGGTTCTTGTACAGCTTTTTATTAAGACACCCCTAACATCCCAAACAAATGAAATGTAAACTTCTTTTTCTTATTTTTTAATCATTTATATACCATTACATGCATTTGCACCGTCAGATACCAAAAGGTACTGTTTATTAAAATATTATTAATCTGTTTTTAAGAAATCTGCTTAAGTGTTCATTTACTGGTCGGACTACCCTTTGTCATTACAACTTTATTAAAATTAGTAAAATGGCTTTTATACATCTTATAAATATCGTTCGAAAGACGTCAGAAATTAAGAAAAAAACAATTGTAAATGTTTTTAGGTAGTTTTCATTACAAAAAGCTACCTATTGCAGGAAAGCAATTCCAAAAAATTTTGGTGTATTTTCACCGATCATGACTCCCAGACCCCCAAACCACCCTCCGTTTCAATGTTGATATATATATATATTAAGCCTTGCGCGGCAGCGCAAGGCTTATTTATTTCCAGTGTGACATCCTAATGTTAATTTAACACAGGAAATCCCATTGAACGAGTTAATTTACTAGAGTTTTTCCCACTTTTTGTACGCGCTTCCACAAATTTTCTTCAAAACACCTAATTCTGTAAAAAAATAAATCCTCCAATCAAAAAACTCTAAATGTAGTAAACGTGGAGTCTTTAAATTAAAGTCCAAATACTGATTAAAGTGATAAAAACATAACACGGAATATTTAAAATAATTAGCTAAAATTTGGCACGCGATGATCGATAGATTGAAGAAGCAATAAAAATAAAAACAAATAATAATTTTTCACGTTTCCCAGTTTTGGCCAATTTAAGCACCTGCTAGCCTTGGACATGCGATCTCGTGGTATATGTTTACTATTTCAAAAATATACGAGAATATTGTATTTATCTTTAAGATCCGAAGATGTTACCAATAGTTGTGAACGATCTACATTAAAAAGGTATTTTAAATATTCCGTGTTATGTTTTTATCACTTTAAGCAGTATTTGGACTTTAATTTAGATGTTACTGTCTTTATCAAAATTGGATGAATGTTCGATATTTACTTATCTAGTGATACTGTGATGTTACGAAATGCGTTTTTAAATTTCTCTCTTAATCGATGATTACTAAAATTCAACATGGTGAAAAAATGCAAATTTTCTGGTTGCAAGAGTGATGCACGATACTTTTACAAAGACTATATGCTGGGAGTTTTGTTTTTCCCTTTTCCTAAACCACAGAAAAACTTGAGTAAATGTAACGAATGGCTTTCTGCTTGTGGTATAACAAATAAGGAAATGGCATGTTTACAAACAAACAGTTCCATCAACCAATCTACCACTGCATTTTTGTCGAAGCTATCATTGCAGGAATCGTCATGGCGACGTAGGCCAATCATATCATAGACCAGTTTAACATAGACCAATCAAATCCCACCATCTCATGTGTATTGTAGGAGCCGTAAAGAACGAACAGGTTTTTCTGCCAAACCAACAGTAGTTTAACCAACAGTGACGTCAGATGCCCTTTCCTTATACAGAAACGATGACTAGAGACTGGTATGTTTGCTCTCGGCATTTCATTGATTTAAATGGCCCAACTGAAGAGTATCCTAACCCTATACAAAGAGTATCTCTGTCTGAACCGTTAAGTGATACATCAAATAAATATTCACGATATTATCGAGGAAATCGTGAAATTATCAAAAATAAAAGAGCCGCATACTATAAAAAATGTAAAAGCCAGATACAGAAGCGTAATACTTCATATTGTTTGCGAAATAAATCAAAGGCTAATAAATATAAGCTAAAATACTGGAAAAAAAATACTCAAATCATAATAGGATTCTCACCTCTAAGAAAATTAATCCTTCAAGATATCGACAGCTTGCTTTAGTGAAAAATCTGCTAGAGAGTTATAAATCAAACATAGCTCAGCAAAGCAGAAGAACAAATATTCAATTTCTAAAAACTCAAATAAAAGCTCAATTACTTGCGCGTTAAGCTATTCATACTAAAAATGTTTTGTATGCAAAGAGTTCATCGGCTTCAGAAAATTTTTCAAACAAATTTCAACAGATGTTATCAAAATCAACTCAAAATATCACTGCAGAAAATTTATGTGAAATAATTGGTGGCGAAAGAATTCACAACTCCAATGCAGAACCCTATTTTTGGGAAATAGCATATCACCCATTAGTTCACATACATTTAGATCATAATTATAGTAGTCATTCCAATTCTAAAATAGAACATATTCCTTTAGGTGATTTACATTTCGAGAAAAACATTGATGGTCATCATCCCAAAACTCTAATGTAGAAATGTGGACCTCTCTGTAACATTTGAGAGAATTCAGTTCGAAGGTTATTGCATATTCTTCATATATTTGCTTCTTCTCAGGGCAGTTCTACAAAGGAATTATTTTCAAACATAGATTGTTGTGAGTATAAATCGTATTACATAAAAGAAGATCAAATGTGTGCTGTTAATGAAATTATTGTTATGAAATTATTGTAACAAATGAAAACGAGATCAATAAATGGACTGTTTGTGACGATAAGAAAATAACAGATCGTACACGTTTTGTAAAAAATCTTGCAGATGTTTACATTTTGCTTCTACAGAAATGTTAAATTAAGAAATTGTCAATATAAGGTAAAATATTTATTCAGCTACAAAAAGAAATATTTTGCTGAAAATTTCATCCTCCATAACTACACATTTTATAACAAAATCAGAATACAGTTGTTTCATATATGCTCATTATTATTTTTTTGCTTCTTATGTGATAAAACAACATAAGATGTTATTAATAGCTTTCACACACGCTTACTAGTGTCTCTTTCCAAAGTGGTTGCAAATGTATTTTACACTATGGCATAAAATTATTTGCAAAAATGAACATGATTCGTTTTATTATTATCATTATAAAGATGAGAAACAATCCGTTAAAGTCCGTTATATACATTTTTTTGTTAAAAATTACTTTTATTATTTTAATTGTTTACAGAATAATCAGTGTTTGAACTGTATATTTCATATTACCAATACTGATTTTGATACGTGCAGTCTTTTACATACTTGCCTCGTTTGAATCTTGTCTGCTTCATATTAAATTGTTATTAAAAAACTTGAGATATTAAAAAAAAGGAACCTGCAAAGCAAATTAAAAAAATAAATTTATTTCCATTTTGTTAAGCCCGAGAAGGGACAGATATTAAAATTATTTTATTTAGTCAATGCTACAATAATGTTGCATTTTTATATTAAATCTTGCTCAGTCTATTTAATCTTAAAAAATTAAATTTAAATTTGAAAAATGATATTAAAGCAACTTTAAAACATTTCATTTAGAAATCTAAATAAATCTTCAACTTTTTTTCAGTTTTACATGCATTATACAAAATTTGTATTGTAGCAAATTCTAACAGACAAGAAACATGAGAAGTTCAAATAATTTTAAAAAGTTGAAGATTTATTTAGATTTCTAAATGAAATGTTTTAAAGTTGCTTTAATATCATGTTTCAAATTTAAATTTAATTTTTTAAGATTAAATAGACTGAGCAAGATTTAATATAAAAATGCAACATTATTGTAGCATTGACTAAATAAAATAATTTTAATATCTGTCCCTTCTCGGGCTTAACAAAATGGAAATAAATTTATTTTTTTAATTTGCTTTGCAGGTTCCTTTTTTTTAATATATATACATAATTACGCAAATTTTCTTTCATTGATGTAACTACTGTTCCAAACCACATACGTTTAAAACTACATAATCATATCCGCCAGCGTCAAATTCTCACCAAAGTTCGCGATACTTCGCGAAATATTACCAAATTTAGAAATAAAAGTAGGCTATCATAAATGAAGTTAACTTGACTGACACCATGTGCAAATCATTGCGTGTAAAAAACCTTTAATAAGCAGTGTGGGAAGATTGTTGTTTCTACTATCAAGTGTCCAAACGTACCAACAAGATGCCACTTACAGGAAAAGAACGAGGTGAATCGATAAAGCTATTTTATCTTAATGGAGAAAATGCTGCCGAAGCAGTGCGAGTTTATCGGCAAAATCATAAGATACGATGTTCCGCAAAAACTGTACGTGATTTGTTAAAAAAAATATGAAGAAACAGGATTCATATATGATAGACAGTGATCCGGACGACCCCTGTTCCTGTTGAAGTTTTTGCGGAAGTGCATAATACGATTACTGCAGGTCCGTTGCGTACTCCAAGAAGTGTTGCCCGCAATTTGGATGTTCCGAAAACTACAGTCCTCAAGATTCTGCGCTCTGTTCTGCGGATGTTACCTCATCGTTTCCAGCGCGTCCAGATGTATCAACCTGGAGCTACACCGTTTCGACTTTGCAAATTATTTCCTCATCATGATGAAGATAGCATGTGGCCACTGCAGATATTAGGGACAGATGAGGCACATTTCTCCTTAACTGGGAACGTAAACTCCAAGAACTGCGTTCACGGAGCTGACGAAAATCCTCACGATATGACACCAACGCCTTTACACGAAGTTAAAGTGACTGTGTCGTGCGACATCGCAAGCACATTCGTTCTCGGTCCGTACTTCTTCGAACAGGTCACTTCCACAGGCTTGAAAATGTACTCCCTCACAACTCCTCGGTATACAACAATGTTGCAGAATTACGTAATACCAGAATTACAGCAGCGAAATGTCGTTAATGACATTCTATGGATGCAAGATGGTTTTCCTCCACACGTCGCCAGATGTATTAGAGTGCTGCAACAGCACATTGGTGGTAGAGTCATCTCCCATAACTTTGCAGTTTCGTTGCCACTGTGATCCCCCGACTTCACTCTGATGGAATTCTAGTTTCTGGGGTTATCTGAAATCGAAGGTGTCCATATCAAATCCAAACGATTTGTCAGAATTGATAGACGTCATAAAACATGAAGTTATGCAGATTCCCTCTGCGATGTAGCATTCGTCATTGCTGCCAACAATCTCTCGCATGCAATTTGTTATCGTCTGCGAAGGTGGGCACGTTGAAAACTGCTAATTCCAGTAAAAGTTTTTTCTCTTTTCTCTCGTGTTGTCATTGGTCCTTTACAATTCTCTTCTTCGCAAATGTTTTACGCCGACAATTTTTGCCATACGTGTATGGTTCCAATGTCACTTATGATTTTTCAATGCGCTTATGAATCTACGCAGAAAAAAAAAGTGGTTGTTGCCATTCGAAAATTACGAAATATTTTTACTGTAACCGTAACTGTAAGAGCTCAAAAGTTTTAAATTATCATGATCTCGAGCTCATACACCTTCAAATAACAACATTTGAAATTTTCTTTCAATTGATTGAGCGGTTAGGCCGCTAGAAGTTCGTATATCGGGGAAGTTTTTTTATGACTTCCCTGTATATGTATATGTCAATATTTGTGCGGACGGTGGTTTTGGGATCTGGTGGTCATTATTGGCGAAAATACACCGAAATTTTCCAGAATTGCTTTCCTTCTGGACGGCTGCAATTGGAACCTTCTTACTTTTGTAATGGAAATTACCTAATATACAACATACAAGCCCTTATACATCAAGATCTGTTTCAAAAATAAGTAGAAAGATGGAATATATACATCTGTCATATCTATGTTTATCGATAGTTTGTGATATTCTTCGTGTTTTTTTGGGGGGAAAAAAGAATGGAATGTTTCGTGTCCGGATAGAGAAATATTTGAAAACAATCTTGGCTGTCGATTACAGTTGCCTCGGTTTGTGCTATCGGTGAAAAGTTATTCCGACCGGAATATAGATTCCCGATACATAAATAACGAAGAAATATCTGCGACATATAGTTTATAGTTATAAACAGAAGTTCCTTTATCTTTTCTCAAATAAATACAGATATTTCGTTTATAAATGTCTGATGTGGAAAAGATAGGGTGTCTCAGAAGTATGTTCACATTTCAAGAATTCATAAAGAATTAACAAAATGTCGTATCGGAGTGCGGTTGGCTGGCAAAGTGTCGGATTTTTTGAAAAAAAAAGTGAAAGTAAATAGTTTACATTATTTCAAAACTATTTTTGCCACAAAAAATCTCCCTCTTTCATAAGTTTTATGGCGCAAACAGTACTATGATACGACATTTTGTTATTTATTTTTTTTTTTTTTACGAATTTTTGAAAAAGGGTACAGATTTATTTAGAGTATTTGAACTACTTTTTCTTTTGCATTAGAAAATCCAACTCTTTGACAAGTCTTATAATGTAAAACACTCTCCGGTTTGACAGAATTATTTTACTTGCTGAACTTTTTTTTCCCTCTTTTGCACAAAAATGCTCACTCTTTGACATGTCTTATGTTGCAAAGCGCACTCTGGTTTGACAGAATTATTTTACTCTTTAAACTTTTTATTTTTATTTTGCACAAAAATTCTCACCATTTGACAAATCTTATGATTCAAAACGTAGTTTGCCTTGTCAGAATTATTTTACGCTTTAAATTACTTTTTTTTTTTTGCACAAAAAATCTCACTCTTTGACAAGTCTTATGATGCAAAGCACACTCCAGTTTGACAGAATTATTTTACTCTTTGAACTTTTTTTTTCCTCTTTTGCACAAAATTCTCACTCTTTAACAAGTCTTATGATGCAAAGACCACACCGGTTTGACAGAATTATTTTACTCATTGAACTGTTTTTTTTTTCTTTTGCACAAACATTCTCACTCTTTGACAAGTCTTATGGTGCAAAACGCACTCTGCTTTGACACTATGTTACAGTTTTATAAATTTTTGAAAAAGTGAACGGACTTATGTGACACCCTGTATGTGTGTACGTGATGAGCTTATGTGTGTGTTCATGGAGTGGAGAAAAATTATAGGCCCGGAAATAAGATAATACAGATCCCTTATAATTGAAATAAAATACTGGGGCATGGGTTTTTCTTAACGTTCTAGAATTTCACGCCCCATTTAAACACGCTAGTTTGAAGATTTTCCAAATTTAGTTTAAAAAAAAAAAAATTTGTAAATTAACTTTCAAAAAAAGTATGAACCTATGACCTATAAAACCTATAACCTATGTTTAACAGAAATCAATTTCTAGAATCTTATTCTAGAATAGACGAATCCGAAATTACAGTCCATTTTGCCAAGTAATTTTTGAGGCTTGCTTCAAAAACTACCCCTATATTGTAATCTGCTTTACAATGTTTACAAATGAATTTAACATAAGGAGTTCCAAATTTTAAACCTTTATGAAGCTTATACTACTAGACCGAATACCTTCCGATTTGGTGTCTTAAAATAAAATTCACCACAAAAGCCAAATAAGATGTCAAAATTAGGTTCGTATTGAAAATTTTGATAGTTTGGTACAATTTCAGTCTTAAGACGACCTCTAAAATTATGTTTTTAATATACATTGAAATAAGACAAAAATTCTTGTCGAATGGCTATGCTTGTCTTTCTTTGTGATTATTTAAAGAATAAAATGTATAAGATGTTCTCTTTATTTTTAGGTGGATTATACATAACAATAAGATAATTTTATGCAACTTTGGCCAACAGATGGTTCAAAGTCAACCTCAATCAGTTACAATGCTTAGATGAGCATGTAAAGCTAGATCAAATATAACTTAGTTTCCGCTCTTCATTATAGTTTGCTGTTTAATCTAACGATTTGCATTTTAAAGTTTTGAGGTCATCTTGGGCATTATTACATATTCAAGATCAGTGCCACCTATTGTCTAAAATTCGAACTATTTTAAAAATTACTTTTCACAAAATGTATAATATATCTTATAAACGTGTCATTCATTTCATCCTTATATATTTTATACTTAATTATTAATTGAATCTTAATGTTTAGAAGTTTGTGTTGTTTTAAACGCCCTGTACATTTCGCGAAATCCTGAACTCTTAATTACACTGTCACAATTTTATCAGTGCAGTACACGACTCCATGAAACCTTTCCAAAATAGACAAAAATTATATTAAACTTCCGCGAGAAGATTCATATCATACTCCAGCCTCTTGCCCAACTTATATAATGCAGCAGTTCCCATAATCTTTACAACATTACATTAAGCCAGAATGACAATGTTGCATAAGATGTTAAAAGCGACATAAGCACGATGAGAACACAGCAGTTAAAAATTTTTACCCGCAGTGACCAAAATGGTAATTTCAATACATAATATCATAAGATACCGGAGCAAGATATCTCATTGTGACAGACAGCTGGTGTTTCCTATAAAATAAGATCAGTTCAAAACATTGAACGGTGTATCATTAATCAGTAGTTCTTGTCATAGTCGGATAGAGCTCTCTACTTGCAGTACACGACTCCACGTCCACGAAACCTTTTCAAAACTAAAAAAATATATAGGGTCATTCCATGGTAACTTGCATTACATTTAGAATAATTGACTTCATTAATTTTAATACTATAACACCAAAAAATATTCATAATTTAAAGTTGATGTGATTTGTTAATTAAACTTATCCAAAGGAAAATTTGCATGAAAATGACTAAAATTTAGTGCTATTTCTTGAACTTTTTAAATTATATTTACTATGGTAACTTACGTTACTGAAAAAAAGAACGTAAGTTTCCATAATAAATTTAATTGCCACTCTTCAAGAAATAGCATTATATTTGGGTAATTTTCATCCAAATTTCGGTTTGGATAGGTTTAATTAACAAATCACATCAACTTTACATTTTGAATATATTTTGGTGTTATATTACTAAAATTACTGAAGTCAATTATTATAAAAGTTACTATGGAATGACCCTATATGAAATTTCCGTAGAAAATTTGCGCGAGAAGATTCATAAGACATTTAGATATACCATATAATTCCTTCAGAATAATTTATTAAATTTCATGCAAATCAGCGGGGTTAAACACTTCGCTGATGTTATAAAATGTAAACGTTTTTTAAGCGGACGAAAAACACAAAAAAGCAGGCTCTTGAGAATGTGCAGTTTGCCTTATAGCTAATTCGTAGACATACAGTGACGCATTGCGAAAAGTTTCTAATCCAATCAAACGCCGCGCTGGAAACTCATTTGGCGGAATCATTAAACCTGTGTAATTGGGTCCTCAAGAGCACACGAAAAAACATTCGAGTATCTGTCGAAGAACAATAAATTAAACTTATGATCAAAGGGAAAAAAAAGTATCTTGAGACGTACAATAGCAAATTAAATAAGAAAGAAATTCATATTTCATTTTGATTTTTATTCCCCCATTTATGTGTGATGTTTCTGTGTTGTTTTATTATGGTTATATATACATACTTATACATATATATACTATATATATCAAGAATGAGATATTATCTAAAAAAAAGTAACTGAAAAATCTTATGAGTTGACTATTTTTTGAGAAACGTAATAAGTCGAAATGTTTGCGGTAACGTCAAATTTGTATTAAACTGCCCCAGGAAAACTGACTTTCTTCATTTCCTCGTTAGCTAATATTACATTTCATTAAAAAAGAAGCCCACTCAAAATACCTTCGAGACCTTCTTCCTATGTTTTTTTTTTCCTTTTCCTGCCATGCCATAAAAATGAGAGAAAAGAGCACATTCTAACGAGATATAAAAAAAGAAATGGCGTTCCGAATGTCATAAACTTAATTACAAACAAGCCTGCGAGTCAGAAGAAAATGCAATGTCGAAACATAAAGATGATGCCAATTTTTCATTACATTATTTTGTATACTCCAGACTTTTTTAGATATTTTTCTTTGTTGCGTGTTTTTTGTTTCTTCTTCGATGTGGGTGAGGGCATTCTGTATTTAATTAAGTTAAAAGTTTTATTTTTCCAGGTGCATCATTTTCTATTCGGTTTTTGACTGTAAGCTTGAATGAAACTAATTTGTGCTGTTGATGTTTTTTTTGTTTTCTTTAATTTTGCACCTTTTATTTAAGTTAACTTGGTTTCTGTATGTAAAGATGCAATATATATATATTACAGGGGGGTAAAAATCTAGGCGCCAATGGGCCGATCGCCACCACTAAATTTTTAGTATTCTTCGCCTAATAAGAATACTGATAAAATTTAGGCGAAGTAATTTTTAGGCGAAGTAAGAAATTTTTTTTCGTTTTTTCGAATATCTGAACCAACCTGATAGCGCGCAAAGCCCGCTTTCATGGTTCCTATGCAAAAATCAGGATTTTGCTAAAATAAAAAATTATAGGCCGAATTCGAATTTTTTTAGAAAACCTGAAATCCCAGCCCATTTTAAGCAAAGATGGATAATTTCCATATCCAAAAATCCAATATTTTTAAAAATTTCATATAGCCTATAAAAATTCCAGTTCTTTTCAAATGCCTCATTTTATTAACTCTTCCCTTTCCACAGAAAACGACGCTATGTCTGATCTAGAATTGAAATGTTAAAAAAAAATTCTTTTTTAAGCGATCCGATTAACTAAAAAAAAAACATATCTCAGGACCTAATAATCTCAGCGTTATGAAAATTAGATTTCTGGATTCGTCGTTGAAAAATACGTATACATGTATAATTTTCAAATCTGTAAATGCAATATTTAAAAAAAAATTTAATAGAGCCGGATTTCTTCCACTAAAAAGAAACGCGGATTTGATTCAACTCTTTATAGTACGAACGCACCTCATTTGTCACGTTTGACGTACATTTCCCAACTTGTTTGACTTAAATTGATTTCTGCATGTAAAAACGGAGATCTGTAATCATTTTTTAACTCACTTCCTGATAGGCTGGAATTATAAAAATTATGTACCGAGGCGTGTTTCCAATGACAATACAACATTTTAATATTATTAGAACTTAATTATAATTTAATAACTTAATTATAAGGCATTTTTCGTTTGCCGGCCGCAAGTGATCAATCGCACAATATATTTTAGCTTTACAATTATTTACGAGTTACAACAAGAATAAATTTAATGACGTGCCCAACCACACTCGCTCAAATAGGCCAACTGTCTATTAAACTACAACAATGAACAATTTTTAACACCGAAAAGTAGAAAATATACATACAAAATAAGAAGTCTGATTATTTTTTTAAATACTCTTTTATTATTTAGTAGTTTAATATTAATTAAATTATGATTATACGTACAATTCAGAAATCCTAAAGAGATACTTTAAATAATATTTTTCTTTCTTTCTTGCCATATCATAAAAAAGAAACAGGGCAAAACTTTTTATTTTAAAAAATGAACTTATTGGTGCTTTCTATATATACATAAAGCGTAATTCAAAGAGGTGAATTTTCAATAATCGGGGGCCCACAACAAATTAAAGTATTGTAGCGGAATTTTTTTAGAACGACATGAATGGCAGTAATGACATATAGCGTAATTTTCAAGATAAACATTAAAAAGACTTCTCTTTTTAAATAATATTTTTACTGTTATATTTTTAATTAACAAAAAAATATTAAATTTCTGTTGTAATGTCGAATGTACCGGGTGCACCGTAAATTCCTTAAAACATTAAAAAATCATTAAAAAAAAACAAATTATGCTAAAAAAAAACAAATGGGATTAGAGGGAGATCGGAATTTTTATCATAACAAAAAAAGCTGTAATTCAAAATATCACCGACAGATGGCGCTGGCCTATTATATGAAGAAGATGTCAAGACGGGCGTTCCATTTTATGGACGATCCTCCAAACGACCCGTTTTTTCGAAGCGTCTGTCAAGCTTCAATATTTCAGCACATGAAACGGGCCCTTTTCTCGTCTCCAGTTTTTTTGCCGTGCAGAATTTTCGCAATACGCCGGTTGCTGATTCCCTGGTTTTCTAAAATAGCTTAACCAGCAACGCTTGATCTGGTAATGATAGCATGTATCGAATGAAAACTCTTGTGCACCGAGGCGTTTTATTGGCAGCCTTTTTTGCATAAAACTGCTTCATATTATGCATGCCAGCGCCGTCTATCGGTAATTTTTGGAACCACAATTTTTTCGTTATTAAATCAAATCTGATCTCCCTCCAATCCCACTCGTGCAAACCATTATTTTTTATTATTATTTGTCCCTTTTTCAACTTACAGGCTATCAAAGCCTGAGAGCTAATGTGCCGCCCGTTCTCTATGTATGAATGTACGTAACGCGATAACTCTTGATAGGAATATCCGTATTGCTTCAAATTTTGTTTATAGGTTCATTGTGATAAGGCGCTTCCCTGATTAGTTTTGGGGTGCACTGGTTTAGTATAAAGGGAGGAACGGGGGGCTAATCCCCCCCCCACCTTAATTTAGATAATGGGCTTTTCATGTAGAATTATCCGATGTGCTTCAAATTTTGTTTATAGGTTCATTGTGATAAAACGCTTCCCTGATTAGTTTTGGGGGTTCATTGGTTAAGTAAAAAGGGGGAAGGGTACGGGGACTAATCCCCTTTAATTTAGATAAATGTGTTTTTCTTGCAGAATTATCCGATTTGCTTGAAATTTTGTATACAGGTTCAATGTGATTAGGCGCTTTCCTAATTAGTTTTGTTAGTTCATTGGTTAATTATAAAGTGGGGGACGGGGGGCTAATCCCCCTTAATTTCGATAATTGGGCTTTTCATGCAGAATTAGCCGATTTGCTTAAAAGCTTGTATATAGGTTTATTGTGATAAGACGCTTCACTGATTAGTTTTGGGGGTTCATTGGTTAAGTATAAAGAAGGGAACGTAATTTATTGTCGGTTTCTTTATTTTTCGAGGGGCATTATTCTTTGAAATAAGAGTATAATATACGATTAGTGTATAGCCTGTGAGCTCAGTGCCATCAGTAATAACTGGGCACTTTTCTTTTTATTGATGATTATTTAAAGTTTAATGAATTTACATGGTATATTAAAATTGCTTCAGGAAAACTAAATTTCTTCATCTTCTACTAATGTGACATTTAATGAAGAAAAAGACCGTTGAAAATACCTCTAGTGTCTGTTTTATTATTCTAAACTACCATGCAATAAAAATCGGAGAAAAAGAGCAAATCCTAATGACGATCATAAAAAGAAATGATGCCCCGTACGTCATAAAATTAATTACAAACAAGCCCGGCAGACATAAGAAATTGCAATGTCGAACCATAAAAAAATGATGCCAATTTTTCATTACGTTATTTTGTATACTTTATGCATTTTTAAAAACTTTTTCTTTACGGGATGCGGATGACGTCATTCTGTATTTAATTAAGTTAAAATATTTTTCTCTCTTTTTCGTGCATCTTTTTTTTTATTATTATTATTATTCGGTTTTTGATTGTAGCTAAAGTTGTAATATTTGAGTTGGTGTTGTTTTTTGGTAAGATACTGTAATTCGAAATTTTTCTTTATTTTTTTTTCACCTACGCTTAGGAATTGTTACACATTTAATGTATAAATATATTTAAAACATAATTATTAATAATTATTTTTATTATAAATTAATAATTAAAATAATTTATTATTAATTATTATAAATAAATATTGAATAAAATAATTTAATGTATTTCTATTTTAAAATAAGTGTTGATCTTTATCGAGGATCCACGAATTTGAAATTAAGGAAGGGGTGAACTTCTTTGGCTCAAAATTCATGTGATTTTTACTATTCGTTTTCGGTTACAAAGAAAGAGATTATCTTTGGACGCTTTGTATTCTATTATTTTGAATTACATTTCTATTATACACTGCTCAAAATAATTAGGGGAGCACATGGTTTTAACGAAATTACGCAAATATTTACACCGGTAAGTAAAGTAAAATAAAACATCCATAATTCTGTTAAAGCGTAGCAGAAAACAGAAGAAGAATATTTCATTTTCAAATCAAAGTTCATGGCATCAAAAACCAGACAAAGGAGATATGTGCAGCAATCGGGATTTTGCAGAAAGGTCTGTTTCACTCTCTCAGTTGTAAAATTCAATTACTCAGCTTTTATTTTGAGATAAAGGTGATTAGAAAATGTCACAACAACGTGATTTACCGGAATCCATGGCTTGGCATATTAGACAGAGACTTGAATCCGGGCAAACACAACGAAGAGCAGCGGACGGTGTTGGAGTAGTAAGGAGTGTCATTGCAAGGCGGTGGAATCGATTCCAAAAGACAGGGAATGTTAGATGTCGACCAGGGTAAGGTCGGCCACGTGCTTCCAAGACAAGTGATGACCGATATATCCTGGTAATAAGTCGTCGAGGCCGTACAGGCAATGCTACTCAGCTGCAAAGACAGTCGCTCTTGGCAGCAGGGCGAAGGGTGTCCAGCCAAACAGTCCGAAATAGGCTTCATAAAGGTGGTCTCTATGCACGTAGACCATTGGTCTGTATTCCGTTGACCTCAAGCCACCGTGCGGCCCGAAGAAGTTAAGCTGCTGAACATCGAGATCGGGAGCAACGTGATCGGAGTCAAGTGCTGTTTACAGACGAGTACGGATTCAATTTGAAGTGTGATACCCGACGTGTTTTGGTATGGAGGTAAAGAGGCACTCGAAATAACCCCACATTCGTTCGTGAAAATCACATTATAAACGAGGTGGGTTGATGGTATTGGCTAGAATTAACATAGATGGACGTACGGACCTGTATATCATTTGGAATGGTACTTTGATGACCAAAAGATATGCAGATGAGATACTGAGACCTCATATCTTACCTTACGCTGCAGCCATTGATGATTTCTTTGTTTTCATGCATGATAATGCCAGATCACTTAGAGCTCATCTTGTGGAGAACATGCTTGAAGCTGAAACAATCCAGCGTATGTAATGGCCAGCATGTTCTGCTGACTTGAATCAGGTCCAGCATGTTTAGGACACACTCGGATGGCCCATTACAGCGAAACCAAGACCTTGTTTTAATTTCTGGGACTCGCAGATTGCAATTCTTGAGGAGTGGAACAATATTCCCCAAATTCTTATTGATAACCTCATCGCATCCATGGAAAAGATGTTTGCAGCAGTCTTAGCTGTTCGAGGAGACCACACGCTATATTAAACATCTTGCATCACTTCTAAACAATAGTTTTTTTGTCATTAACATGTAACCAAATTGTTGCTCTAAATAATCTTTTCTTGTTCTTTCCATCGTTTCAAAGAATTAAAGCTCCCTTACAATTTTTTGCGTCTTTTTTTCTGTATTGCGCTGTGATTCACGTGTACTCTCTATTTTATGCTCATGCAGGGTTGACTCACATGGTTGTCTTCACATCTTTGCTTGTTCCTCTAATTTTTTTGAGCAGTGTATATTATAATTGTATAATACAATATAATATTGTGCAAAAAAAGGGTATAATACACCTAGTGTGACGGGTAGCACATGCAGGTGCACGCCAGGAGTTTTACAATCAGGCGATTGTTTTCTCCGATTACAAGCATATGAAACAAATTGGGTCGACAAATTATGACAGGGCATTAAATTTTCTGGAGCTTATTTAGTTTCAAAAGTTGATTTTTGACAAAATGGTGGTTATTTGAATAAAAAAGATCAATTTTTAGCCTTCATCTTTTACCTTTTGTGAGCTCGAAAAAATAATTAATCAATGAAAATTACACTTGTCGGTGTATAAGCAACAAAACGATTCTATCTTTAAAAAAAGAAGGAAATCGGTCAAATAGTTCTCGAGAAAAGGGGTCGCCCATTTTTAAAATATTGTTTCTAGACGATTTCAGGATGTTTTTTTCTTTTTCAACAAGGTTTAAGACATGGTTTCGAGACGCAATAAGCTTCGAACGTAAAACTGTTTTGAAAACAGTTTTCTGACTGCTGAGACGTTACGTTCAACAAGCAAAAAATACCGTAAGGAATTCGAATATCACAAAACCGTTATAGGACAACAATCTACACACGAAAATACACACTCAAAGATGCAAAAAAAGTAAAATAATAAATAAAACAAGTGGGTAAGTGTGATCGAATGTCGCACAAAGGGTTTCGTTTAATATTTCTTTCGAAACACTTTATCCTTTCTTTAATAAATCCAAATAAATTTAATTTTCCGAAAAAAAAAGGGTGATGTTTTTTATAAAGTAAAAATTTACCGGTCTATTTTTCACGTTTTTTCGAATATCTGAACCGGCTCGATAGCGGACAAAGTCCGCTATTATGCTTAGTCATAATAATATCTGCCATGTGGACTAAATGCGGTTTTAAAAAAAATCAATTTCAAAATTAAACATGTTGTATAGAGACCTTCAAAATGTTAAAATATGCGAATATTTTCATAATCGGGTTTTTATCATGATTCAATACGTTCCTCAAACTCATATATTTACTATTTTCTATTACTCATATTGATAGTCTATTTGTATTATTCTCAAACATTTGAAAAATCCGTTACACTTCCAATAGGACGTGAGATTAATTTTATTTTTAATTCTCTAATGACGTCATATGAAGCAGCTTTCTGTATTTACACATACTGTTTGTATTATTGAGAAATGTTTGAAAAATTCCGTTTTATTACCAATAAGACGTCCTTTTTTTTTCAATGGGCGAAACTTTTTGTTTAATTTTCATTTTTCCCGTGGAAATCTTTCAATAGAAAATTTATTATTGTAGAAAGAATTTTATTGTGTAATTTTAATGGTTGGCAACTGCTATAACGAAAAATGTTTAAATTTGATAGGAAAAGGCTGTTAGAATTTTGATTTTTTATCTCTCTATATTAAAAGAATACGCTTTTTTCAAATTTTATGATTTTGAGTTTCATAGTAGCTTTTCAGCTGTAAGTACACAAAATTTCATGCCTGTAAGTTATATAGTTTCTGAGAACCAGCTCTGCGACCGACAGACAACGAAGCGGGAATAATAGGATTTTGTGTGATGAACGAAACCCTAAAAATAAATAAAAATAATCGAACATTTTGACCAAAAGCAGTAGAACCACTCCTTAATTTTATTTTTATTTTGTTGTGTTGTATGAATAAAAATGGTGAGTTGTTCTGGGGATATTTTTTTAACCTGATTCAAAATATACAAATAAACTTTTAAAAAACATGTTTATAATTTTATTGATGTACGAAAGTGATTTTATGATGTACGAAAGTGATTTAAGAGTGACTGCTAAACATATGACCTATAAATTTTCATGTCATTGAAGATTGTTGTAAAGATTCTAACCGCGATAAAGACGGTCAAGGCATTCTAGATATTGGAGGTCTAAAGTTAAGCTTACATCTTTCAGAGATTTAAAACAAATAAAAAGATCAAATACATGTAGCGTTGTGTTCAAATATACGAGTATTGTACTGAGATGTCCGGGTTCGGGAAAAACTTTTATCATCATTTTATTTTTAATCTTTTATATTTCAAATACAACTGAAAATTTACTAAATACAATATTTACATTCCTTATACATTATTTAAGAAATGATTTTTTTAATTTTTTTGAAAATTCATCAATAGTGCTCTGGCTCTGGTATTACTAACTCCTTCGCGACGAGCGTCCTTTACAGAATTTTTAATCCTTTACCACCGGTTTTTCAAAACAGAAATTTTCGCCTAATTGAATTGCAGAAATGCTGTCATTAAATAAGGCAAAGCTTACAATAAAAAGTTACTGGTGGGAGTAATCGAGGATTCTGAGCACGTATACGTGTCGCATGTCCCCAAAGGGTTAATAGCTGAGTCAGTTGTATGCAGAACAATATGTGTATGTTATAATAAACTAGTATATAACTCCCGTCAAAAATGACGTAAAGTTGATCTGCGTTCCATTTTCATAAGACTTCATACAAACAGCATGCAGATATTATTACTGAACGGCTTGTATTGTAGAAAAGTACATTTTAAAGCCGGTAGGTAGATGGCTCCAAAACAATATAGGTGTCAACCATTTTAATCAGATTATTTAAATTGATGATTTAAATCAACTGATTTTTTTAAATCATTGATTTAAATGAACTTTTGTTTTTAAATCATAAATTTACTAAATTTTTAAAATGACATAAAAAAAAATAATAAAATCTAAGATTAACATAATTTGGAAAGTTTCTACAAAGTAAGTTTGTACAAAGCTAGTATACAATAACGTCCGTTAAAAATGACGGATTGTTGATCTGCGTTCCATTTTCCTAAGACTTCATACAATTAGCATGAAGATTTTAGTATTTAGGTTTGTATTGTAGAAAAGTACTTTTTTAAGCCGGTAGATGACGCCAAAACAATATTGTTCGCAGCAGTGTTCGTTTGTTTATATCTGGGATTCCGATGTTTAATCTGGATTTTTAATTAAGAACTTAAAACATTATAATAGGATATGATATACATGTTTTATAGGAAAAATATGCTGAACAGACATGATTTGAAGTAGAAGATATTATGATTGATTATTATTGATCATAAGCTGTCATATGTTACCATAAGTTTTTCATCCATATGTTTTCATCCCTTTCGTCATATGTTACCATAGGTTTAAGCCAAACATGGCGTTTAACTACGGTCGATTCGCAGACCAGAGTGGTCCCGCCTGGAATGGTTACAGACACTTTCTTGCCTTCGGATTTTATTATAAGTAGATTCAACATTTTGTGTGTTTATAATAAAAATTGTGTAGGTTTTATAATAAATTAAACATTATGTGTGTGTTATAATAAAATAATTTGTGTGTAATTATAATAAAAATTGTGTGTGTTTTATAATAAAATAAATGTGTGCGTTTCATAATAAAATAAATGTGTGCGTTTCATAATAGGTATATGTGTTTTATAATACAATTGTGTGTGTTTTATAAAATAAAGGTAAGTGCTTTATGAAATAATTGTTTGTGTTTTATGATAAACTGCGAGTGTTTAATAATAAAATAAATGTGTGTGTTTTATAATAAAATATTTCACAATAAAATAAAACTAACATGCTGTTTTCGCAGGCTAGGTCTAACATGTATTCTAAAACGGGGATTTCTGTCCAAATTGACGCAAAAACAAAAGTCGCGCCAAGCATGGTGCGTTTGCGACATTTGTTCCAAATCTAATTTCAATCGAGTTTCAGTGAAAGACAGGTACACGCAAATTAAGGTTTCACGAGTATGTAAGTTTAAATTTCTAAAGCGTTCATTTAAATCAGTAATTTTAAATTACTCATCTCAATGCTCTCGTTTCAACTCCACGATGCAGGTTCTCATCAAATCTCTGAAAATGAATACACTGCGCAAAGATATGAAGTATCATGTTTCTGGTTGCAGTATGAAACCGAAAAGCTCATTCACAAAATTACTCGTTTCTCCCGCTTCCTTCATAAACGTTCCCCGCTGTTCAGATGCGGGAGAAGACGTTTATTAAAATACGCCGTGGCGCACAGAATGAAATTTCCACTCGCTGTTAATATGGCTTCACTTAATGAGGCGTGGAAGAATTTCAATTCGGACACGGAAAAAGAGGAATACAAGCACATCTTGCAATTAAATTTATATTTTATCAACATACACTATGAAAAAAGACAAATGTTTCTTAACCCATTCGGTGCCAACCACGAGTAATACTCTTGGTTTTCAAGCTAAAATTACGAATTCGTACAGGAAATTTCGAAAGAAGAATTTTTATTTTATATAATCACGAAATATCTGTAATTAATAAAGTAAATATTGCTATTAGTATTTTCTGGTATGAATTCTAAATTAAAATAAAATTCCGGTAATTTTAACCCGGCAGTGAACGTGTAAATCTAGGATAATATAAGAAAACCACGAGCGAAAATATACAACAACCTTTTGCGAGTTACCCACGATTCTAAAAGCACAATTTGAAAAGCACACATTTAAATCAGCAGTTTTAAATAACTAATCTCAATGCTCTCGTCTTTATTCGACGATTAAGTTTCTCTACAAATCTCCGAAAATGAATACACTGCGCTAAGATTTAAAGCATCAGATTTAATGTTCCTGGTCGCAGTGGTGAAATCGAAAAGTCCATTCACATAACTACTTGCTTTTATATCCGACTGCCAAGAAGGGTTATGTGTTGGATGCGTATCTGGCTATGTATGTGGATTTTTTACACCCTCGAAACATCCCAACGGCTAGATGGATTTGAATGAATGAGGTCTCTATCAATTCGTCTTAACCGTCCGATGGTTATAGGCTAGGTTTTGTTTTCATAAATTCAAAATGGCGGACGTAAAATACAAAATGGCGGTAGAGACTAAAAAAAAAAAAATTACGCACCCTATTGAGTGGCATATCATTAGATAGGTCTTTCAAAATGAAGACGATGTTTCGTAGATTATTTTATAGTCAGAAGCTCCGTTTTTTGTTCACTTTTTACGCAGTCGGGTTTTTTGATTTTTTAAAATTTAATTCGTTCTTGTTCTCTCGCTTCCTTCATAAAACTTCCCCACTGTTCAGATGCGGGAGAAGACGTTTATTAAAATACGCCGTCCGCAGAGAATGTTATTTTCAGTTGCAGTTAATATGGCTTCACTTAAGGAGGCGTGGAAGAATTTCAAGTGGAACACGAAAAATGTTGAATGCAAGCACATCTTGCAATCAAATTTACATTTTATCAGCATACACTGTAAAAAAATCTTCTTAATCTAGAATAATATAACAAAACCATGAGCAAAAACATACAATAACCTATTGCGAGGTTACCCGCTATTCTAAAAGCATAATTTGAAAAGCACACATTTAAATCTGTAATTTTAAATAACTTATCTCAATGCTCTCGTCTTTATTCGACGATACAGTTTCTCATGAAATCTCTGAAAATGAATACACTTCGCTAAGATATAAAATATCAGATTTAATGTTCCTGGTCGGAGTGGTGAAACCGAAAAGCCCATTCAGAAAACTACGCCCTTCTCTGGCTTCCCCGCTGTTCAGATGCGGGAGAAGACGTTTAATAAAATACGCGCGGCGCAGAGAAGGTGTCATTATGAAATTTCCACTCGCAGTTAATTTGGCTTCACTTAATGAGAGGTGGAAGATTTTTGATTGGGACACGAAAAATGCGCAATGCAGGCACATTAAATTAAAATTGCAATTAAATTTGTTTTATCAACATAGAACTTTTTTTTTCAAAGTCAAATAATCATATTTGAGTTAGAAATTTTGTTTAATACCAGAAATTCAAATCAAGTGACTACTACACAGAACCAAAAATATTTAATTAAGGCGATTCTCAAATTCCCTGCTCAACAAAGTGAAACTTGGATACATTGGATACAAAGAAAAGAAAAAATGGAAAATACCATTCGATTGCATAGTTTCAGAATAAGAGCACTTAACAACTTCATGCATTTTCGAACAAAAGTGAATTCATAAGTATAAATGTATTAGATCGAGACTCTTTTGGATTCGAGATCACAGTTAAATAAATTCTATTGTTCAAAATATGATTATTTCATTTTAAAAACCCGGAAATTCGGAGGTATGTAAACAACTCATCTTTCCTCGACTATGCACTTTCTTTACAAAACACGAAATGGATGAATTAAAAAGAAAAACTGTGATTTTGCCTTTTTTTATTTACGTCTCAGATTGATTAATATTTATTAATACTTTTGAATTTTTGTTTAAAAAATATATTTTGCCAAAACGGAAAACAAAAATACATATGAGATAGTTTTTGAATGCGTATAGTTAACAATATCTGTAATTTTTTTTCGAACCTTTAACGTAATCGGGATGCCATTCCCGTTTGCATGATCAAATTTCTTTTCCAACAAATGAAGTGATAGGCCAAATGCATCTTTTAAAAATATATACATTCATTATATGACGTAAATAGAAGAAAAAAGTACGTCAAATGAATCATACATTTTATTTGAAATTATACGTCATTGATTGTAGATTGTCGGGGTTTAGCTAAAATATCGATGCACGTAAAACTTAATAAATTTATATCTTAATCCACGATTCTTCCGCAGTAAAAGTGTAATACATACACTGTAAAAAAAAGACTAAGCTTTCTTAATCTACGAAAATATAATATAACCAGGAACGAAATTATACAAATATGTCTTCTGAGTTACCCATGATTCCGAAAAATCTTTCTTTATTAACAAAAACCAATATGTTTTCGATATTTAAGTCTTATATATTAAAACCAGAAGCAAAATTCTTAATTTTTCAGTGCAAATTTGACCTTAGTGCGCATGTTTCAACTTTTTTTGAACAGTGAATAAAGAAGGAAATAGAATTAAGGATAATCAAGAGAACTGGGTAAAGAATAGCTCGCCTATTGGCCTGCACTGTTCAAAACTTCTTCTTAATTCTATTCTTTTTCTCCCCTTCCCAAAGGGAGCATTCATTCCTTCACTTGCTTTGTTTGAGAAAGGGGTGAACAAAAGGGAATTGGGGATTGCAAGGGGAAGGAAGATATTGAATAGGGAGGGAGGCGCTTTCACTTTTTTTGAAGGCAGGAATGGAAAGGGAAATGGGAGGGGAGATTGCTCCTTTTCTATAGAATTCGAAGAAGGGCGGTTTTCCCGGGAAAAGAAAACATATATTTTTTTCACCATATAACAAACAATATTACTTACGTAATTTTTACTCGAGCTGTAAAACCTTTGTATTTATAACCATTAAAAATTTCAAAGGGTTTGGACAACAAAAGAAGATTTTTTTTAAATGTTTTTTACGAGAAGTTTTATTACTATTTACCAGTATTTTTTATTTAAGTTTTTATCACGGACCCGGGCAACGCTGGGTGGGTCAACAAGTAATCATGTATAAAATCAGAGTTTCTTTTGTTGCCACTGATTTTCGGAAACCCTCCCGAGTAGTTTTTAAAGTATATTACGCTACTTATTCTCAATGAAATATTTACAGTCACGTAATAGAATTTATATATGCTAGAATAACAAAATAACATTAAATTTAATTTTACTGTTATTGTTTTTAACACTAAAACTACCATGAGCCGTCATTTTGACGGTTACCAAATGAATATATTCCGATTCGAACCAGAAATTTCTTTTTAAAATAAATTAAATATAAAACTCACAGAAATACGTTACATGAATAAGTTAAGCAGTTTTAAATAAAATTTCTGGTGTGAAATAGTTTTAAATAACTTGAGTAAAATTTTCGGTAGATCTAGTGTTAATTTATCATTTTGAAAATGAAAATGCATGCCAAAACATATGTAAACAATCTAATAACACTTTTTAACTGTTTATAAAAATTTTATTTTACACCTTTTAGAAATTAAAATAAACATATTATTACTATAGAGCTATAATTTGTTGCTATACGAGATTATAGAGTTTGATAATTTGTTATATATTTATACTTAATAATAAAAAATATATTTACTTGATAATAAAAAATATATTTACTTGAGAACGAATAGTGTCTCAAAAGCTCATATTCCGGGTTATGAAAACTAATTAATACACTATAAAAACTACATGGAAACGTTTCCGAAAATCTGTAGCAGCAAAAGTAACTTTGTTTTTATAAATGTTTCTTTAAATCGCAAAACTATAATGGTATCTAAAGAAACAAAGTTTTTTTCAATCGCTTGTAACTCTCATTGAAATTGCGAATTGAAATATTTTCGTTCGTTATTATATTATATTTTCCTTGATTAAGCAACATCTAACTTTTTTCACAGTGTACCTTTATACCTTAATTATAAAAATGTTTTTTTTTTCCTATAAAAGAAAATAGTTATTCTGTCGCTAATATCCGATATTATGTTCTTGGATGCAGTATGTAACAGCACAGCCCATTTCAGAATCTACCCGATTCTTTCCTCCCATCATAAAACTACCCCGCTGTTTAAATGCGGTAGAAGACGTGTATTAAAATACGCCCTGGTGCGGAGAAAGTGTCATTATTAAATCTTTGCTCTCGGTCAATATGAGTACAATTAAAGAGCGATAGTACGTTTTTGATTGAGACACGAAGAAAAAAAAAAGCAGAACTGAAGCACATCTTGTAATTAATTCGGTCGGTTTATCTGGCCGTCTGTCTGCCTGTCTTCCTGTCTGTCTGACCGAGCTCTAACTCACATAAATATAATCGGATTGCATGCAATTATTAATGAGGTTCACTACAGTATGTTCGGTATTAGAAATGAAATGCGTAGCGTTTATAGTGAACTTATTGATCCTTAATTTCATAAAATAAAATTAATATCTATATTATGAAAATAAATTTTGTATTCGTGCATTTTTGCATAAGAGTGCAACAGCTATTGCACCAAGATCTGAATAGTTACAAAACTAGTTATAGTACGAACGCACCTCATTTGACACGTTTGACGTACAATTTCCAAATTGTTTAAAACAGTAATGTCTTTAAAAATAAATGTGCAACGTTAAATTAGCACAAATTAAAATAATTTCCAATGGCAAACAGCTGTTTCAGAGCCCTTAAGCTCCATCTTCAGTGCCAACTCAAAAGGTAAAAATGAATTAAAAACTCCTAGGCCATGACCGCTTGCCTGCCATCTCTCGCCCCGCGGCCAGATGAAATGGCGTTGAATTTTTCAAAACAACAGCGGAGATGAGGAAACACACGTGACAGAGAGACCAATAGGAACACTCCGCCGACCGGAAAAGTTTAAGTGTGGAGGCGAATAAAGGAGGGGGGACGAAGAGAATGAACTAAGCGAAACGCAGCCAGACGTTTGAAACGCTTTGTACGGCAGAGAAAAAACCAGAAAGGGGGGGGGGGGGGGCAATGAGGATGAATTAAATGAAAGGTAGCCAGACATTTGGAAAATTTGGTTGAATATGGCAAATTACATCTGACAGAAATAAAGTTTGGAATTATTCTATTTCGTTTACATTTGAGAAGGAAAGAAAGATGATCAAGATATCTGAACTTTTTCAGACGTAAGTTGGAAAATCTATTACAGATCGACATGGCATAAAACAAAAGGAAAATGGCAAGGAATCATTAAAACAAACAAGTAAAATCCAATGGCCCGTTGCAGCCGAAATATCTAAAAGGTGGATTAAGACTTTGTGCCGTTATATTAAAAATAAATGTGCAACGTTAAATTAGCACAAATTAAAATAATTTCCAATGGCAAACAGCTGTTTCAGAGCCCTTAAGCTCCATCTTCAGTGCCAACTCAAAAGGTAAAAATGAATTAAAAACTCCTAGGCCATGACCGCTTGCCTGCCATCTCTCGCCCCGCGGCCAGATGAAATGGCGTTGAATTTTTCAAAACAACAGCGGAGACGAGGAAACACACGTGACAGAGAGACCAATAGGAACACTCCGCCGACCGGAAAAGTTTAAGTGTGGAGGCGAATAAAGGAGGGGGGACGAAGAGAATGAACTAAGCGAGGCGAGAGATGGCAAGCAAGCGGTCATGGCCTAGGAGTTTTTAATTCATTTTTACCTTTTGAGTTGGCACTGAAGATGGAGCTTAAGGGCTCTGAAACAGCTGTTTGCCATTGGAAATTATTTTAATTTGTGCTAATTTAACGTTGCACATTTATTTTTAATATAACGGCACAAAGTCTTAATCCACCTTTTAGAGAGTAATTTCTTTCTTCCAATAACGAACTGGTTTTAATAATTTATTTCCTGATTTGTTCATAAAATGTATAGTCGAGGAAAAATGAAATAAAGTTGATAAAATGTAAGTTTAATTACAAGATGTGCTTCAATTCTGCTTTTTTTTTTTTTTTTTTTTTCGTGCCTCAGTCAAAAACGCACTATCCCTCTTTAATTGTACCCATATTGACTGAGAGCAAAGATTTAATAATGACACTTTCTCCAGGGCGTATTTTAATAAACGTCTTCTACAGCATTTAAACATGTGCATGTAAATACTTTTCGACTATTTTGGAAAGCATTAAAAGAGATTCTACCGTGTCTTTTCGACTTTTCCCAAGATTTAATATTCCTGGTCACTGTATATAAGCGTACACCAGCAGACACATGCGAAGATTTCGCACAACAGTCTAAAATTTTTTAGATGCAGGTTTAAACTTCATTTTTAAAAAATTAGCACTAAAAATATCTAAAAGTAAATAAATAAAAGTACTAAAAATATCTACAAAAACATTAGTTAATCCAGAATATCATCTCATTTATTCCATCAAAGTTACAGTAAAAGCTGATCGCAGACAGCTAAGCAAAAAATTATATATATATATATCAATTGTATTTTAATTGTATTAGAGGATGTCATCATCTGTTTCAGAAAAAACCTGGAATACAGAAATATAAATTGAGCGTTTGAATTTAAATTTTGCTTTTTAATCATCAATATAAAATAAACTCATGCAGCGACAACATCCTACTCTATCTTTATTTTACATTTTTTTGACATCATCGAGAGAATTAAACGGCTAAAATGGAAATGGGCTGGGCACATTGCAAGAAGACAAGACAATAGATGGAGCACAAACACCCTACAGTGGTATCCCAGAGATGTAAAACGACCAAGAAGACGACCTCAAGTAAGATGGAGTGACGAAATCAGAAAACTGGCCGGTGTTAATTGGATGACTAAAGCACTAGACAGGCAACAATGGAAAAATCTGGGGGAGACCTACATCCAGCAGTGGATTGAAAACGGTTGATGATGATGATGATGATATATATAAAATCACGATTGAGCATCCTATAATGCGGTATTTTATTTTTGTGGCATCATTCATTTTAGAAAAAAAAAATCATTTCATTTATGAAAAAACAATGCCGATTTAATTTTTAATTAATTGCCATTTTTAATCAAAAAACAGGTTTTAACGGAATGTGAGTGTACTATGTCAGAAGCCTGTTCAAAATCTTTTCATATGTTATCTCATTAGAGTTGCAAAACTCTGGTTTATTCCCAAAAGACCCGGTTTATTCCCCGGTTTAAACCAGTTTTTTCTATCCTTTGCAACTCTGTATCTCATTCATCGTTCTACGTTTTGTATTTGCTTAGAAAAAGGGATGTTGACAACAGAAATAATATATAGGATTATTCCTTTCACCGGAAAATGAGAAATTTCTGTTTAAAGCATTCCGTTATACACAGGTTCAATTTTCATATGTTTTACTGTATGTATTCTATCGCTACTAAACGACTTTATATATTCCTGGTCACACTATGTAACCGAAAAGCGCTTTGCTCCTTCCGCCATAAAACTTTTCCCGCTGTTCACTTGCCGCTTATTAAAACACACCCTGGGCGCAGTGAAAGTGTCTTTATTAAATTTCCGCTCTCAGTCAAACTCGCGGTTAATTTAGCATCGCCGTGACTTCACTTAATGAGGGGTGGAAGGCTTTCGATTTAGTCTAAATGGGAGAAGGTTCCGGAACAAAAAAAGACAGAAGACACGGTATATTCAATTTGTAATTAAATATATGTTTTATGGCACTGTTCGAACTAATATTATAAAATAGATAGTTAATTAAGAATTCATTGCACTACCCATTTTCACAGACATTATTTTATTTTCAAACACATAAACAAGCAGTGTACATGTCTAAAAGTCTTAAAAAATACTTTTAAAATTACACAAAACTAGTCAATCTCTTAAAAATTGTAAAACAGTAAAAATATTTTCACCTGTCGCTCTCAGGCATCTTCAGTCGCTGATGTTATATGTTTTCTGCTTCGTCAGTCAATCTGTCGAAACCCCATTTTGCTTTTTCCTAATGACATATGGCGCCATCTGTTATCTATTTTTGCGTGGGTCATATCATTGCATGTTTCTTAATTTGATGTAAATATTTCTATGGCTTCCCTCTGTATATATATCTCCCCTCTATCTGCTATGCGTCCAAGCGCTCAGGTTTTTCTACGCTAATGTAGGTGTACAGGATAGCCAATCACGATTCCAAAACAGGTACGAACTATATTCTTGTGGTAGCAGAAAATTGACATTCGTAGGTCCTTGCGAGACACGGCGTGAATTTAGATTGGAATAAAAATATAAAAAAGAAAATGGTACAAACGAGAATTTTAAAAATAATAAATTCGACTTTTTAAGAATTGAGGAATACAAAGGGTTTTTGAAGAAAATATAATTACGGGAAGCGTTTTATAGATTATTTTGAAAGGAAAATAAATGTTAAATAAGCTTTTTAAATAAATGGAATATTGTTTAAGATCGGAAATAATTTAATAAACTTGGGTCGTAGGATGAATTTATAAAGGGAAAATAGTTCATGGAATAATTTAATGAAGTGCGGAATTTTAATTTTTGTAATATCTATCTCAATATTTGAACTGAGGGTGGTTTCGGGGGGGGGGCGAATGAGGGGGTTATGGTTGGTGAAAATATACCAAAAGTTTCCGGAATTGCTTTCCTCCGGACGGCTGCAATAGGTAGTTCACTTTTTGTAATAGAAGCTAACTAAAAAGAAGAATAAATTAAAATTTTTGATCCTGACTTAAAATCAACGCATTCTTTGAAATACTAATGCATTAAATTATTTTTTCAATAAAGATTTAATAATTTAGACAAAAGGGGAAACATGTTAATGAGAAATTGCGCATCAAAAATATCTGCCAAAAGACATCAGTGATGCAAATATTACAGTTTTAGGTACAGTCAAAAACCGAATTAAAAAACACGCTCAAGGAAAGAAAAAAAACTTCTATCTTAATTAAACAGAGAATGACGTCATCCACATCGAATAAAAAACGCGAAACAAAGAAAAATAGTTGAAAATATACAGAACAACTTAATGAAAAATTGGTATAACATTTTTTATGGTTCGACACAGCATTTTCTTGTGACTCCCGGGTTTGTTTGTAATTAAGTTTATGATGGAAGAAACATCCTATCTTTTTATATCCTCTTTTGGATGCGCTGCTGCTTTTCTCTTGTTTTTATAGCGTGGCAGGTTAGAATAATAAAACAGACACACAATGAGGTCTCGAAGGTATTTTGAATGGTCTTTTTCTTCATTAAAGGTAACATTAGGGGACGAGGAAATAAAAAATAGTCATGTTTCCTGAGGCAGTTTTAATATCAATCCCAAATTACCACAAAAATTTAATTTTTCAGCATTTTTTATAATTTTTTTAAAAGAATATTTTTTTTAACAATTGTTTGCAAAATAGAAAAATATTTTTTCGCTGCTTGACTTTTAACTATGTCATGAAATATTTATTTAAATATATATATATATAGTTCTGGAAATGGTCTATATTATAAAGAAAAACAATGTCCGTTTGACGGAGGTAGCGATCTGACCAATTTATTTCATATTTTGTTTTACTTCTATCCACCGCACAATTTTAATATTTATATCGTCAATTATTGAGGTTGGGGAGGATATACTTTCAAAAGAAATTTGTCTGAAAACTCTTTCTCTGTATAGTAACTGTTAATATTTTTTAAACTAATTTTGAAACATGTATTTTTAGGTGCTTTCCTAATTATATAGATACGTAGCACCTACAGTCGTCGTCTGGTCCGTCCGTCCGTCGCATAAAATAGCGCAAAAAACTACCCATCTTAATGGTTTGAAATTTAATATGTAGAATCGTTGCAGAATTTGGTCAGGTCATTTCAAATTTTATGAAAATCGAATCAAAACTTAAAAAGATATTCATAAAAGTTTCCTTCCTATTAAATCCTATCATACGTATTCTATATAATAAAAGCGCAAGTCATGTGACTGAGGAAAACAAATACGGACTAACCACTTCTTTTTTCATAGGCAAGGCGGCCTTTTTTAATCAAAATTATTTTTTCGAATAAAATTGCATAAAAGTTACATTTTTAGAAATATTGTTATAATACGAACGCACCTCATTTGTCACGTTTAACGTACAATTTCCATCTTGTTTTACATCTATCTCTGTCACGTGTAACCCGATTACTTAAGATTAACCCGTTTTGATTCAAAACAATAATAGTCCACAATTTGTTTCCTCCTAATGTTCCATACCGAAATTAATACTTTAGCTATAAATAAATAAATACATAAAACAATATAAATAAAACACAAATTTAACACACGTGTAATCGAGTGACGCGCTTAACCCGTCAGCACACGCGCCCCTTTCCATTACGCTACTACACGCGCGGGATAAATTTCACCCCAATGGGTTTTCTTGTGTCAATTTCCCACCGGTTTGATTATAAACAAAAATTTATATTTTGAAATAAACTGTAAATCAATAAAGAACATAATTTAACTTAAAATAAGAAGTTATTTTATATTTAACTAAAAAAAAGCATAAAATCTAGCACTAAGATTTTTTTTCTGCATATTTTATATTTAACTAAAAAAAAGCATAAAATCTAGCACTAAGATTTTTTTTCTGCATATCATTACATACATAGCTTTTACAATCCAAATTCAGTCATAAAAATAAAAAATATATATAAAACTGATCTATAGAAACTGTATGTGCAAGAGTTGTTAACGTTTAAAAGAAAAATTATATTATTATTTGCACACTTATATTTTTTACATAAACATTTGCATTCACATTTTCCTATCATTATGGGTTACGTTATAATACGTGTGGGGTAAATTTGCTCCCACGTGACATTTTTATAACAAAAGAATGAAAAATACGCAACCGGAGGTAAAATCCTTTTGGTCACATCTTGATATCATTCAGCTTGAAAGGTACTAAGCTCAGAAAGTTAAAGCTCAGAATGATCACGAACTATTTTCGCACATTTTAAAGTAATAGTTGTAAGCTGTGGTACATTTTATCCCAGCGCGTGTGCTGACGGGTTAAACTACTGGAATAATCAAAATGCTGTTAGTAATGGAATCTTGGGTGATTTCTTCGGCTACTAACGTCTGGCATACGGCTAATGCGAAAGTATCGCTTTTAATACATTTCAAAATTTTATTTTAATACATAATCCATATTTTTCATATGAAATTGCTCTGTAACACTCTCAAACATAGTCGAAATGTATTTCTTTTAAATGCTAAAAAATGTAAATTAACAACATAATACACAGTAAAATAACTTTTATTACGTTGTTTGACATGTTTTGGCTCACTCCGAGCCATTTTCAAAAACAAATGAGAATATTCTATAATTGCACGGTCTTATTATTTGAAATGCTATCAATTTAATTTTCATGTACTTTTTAAAAAAATACGCACGTTATCTTTTATTTTTACTGGGTTGTTTATTTTCATATCTGTAACCTTGGAGTTTATTGAGCCACAATCTCGGTAGGTTAAATGATGCTGCATCGTTACATATTGTATTTTTGTGAATTTTAACGATGCAGCATCTTTTAACTTACCGAAATGGTGGCTCGGGTGACTCCAAGGTTACAGATATGAAAATAAACAACCCAGTAAAAATAAAAGATAACGTGCGTAATTTTACATCTTTTAGCATTTAAAAGAAATATATTATTACAAAGTGTTATAATTTATTATATTGCTACAGTCCAAATTTGTTTATAAATTAGGTTTGTCCGTCTGTCCGTGCTCTATAACTCTGGTAAATAGACTGGAATTGCCACGTATTTTTATATGTTATTGAAATTTACGGTACAATATTCGGTACTGAAAATGAAATACGTAGCATTTATAGTTTGCTTACAGAGGCACACAAAATTTTTCCGTTACATTATGGTCTATGGGAAACAATCGCTTGCAGAGCATTTTACTGCTGTTACGTACCTAAATTTCCAATTAAATTTTCAGCAGGATTGAAACTACGCCATAAATCTTTAAATGGCACAACAAAGAATGCGAATTTTCTTTTCACTTTGCTAAACAGCATTTAACCAACAGAGTGAAAAATGTGTCCAGACCGGGGATCGAACCCAGATACCCTTGTATAGCGCACCAAGTGCTTTACCATTTAAGCCATCTGGACGACATCCAGTCTAGCATTTTTCACGTATATATACGTGAGGTTGGGTTGAAAAGCAAGGCTGGGTTGAAAATTCACATCCCATGTAGTGCCATTTAAAGATTTATGGCGTAGTTTCAGTTCTGCTGAAAATTTAATTGGAAATGTAGATATATTATCCGATGCTGGAAACTTATTCGTCTCATGTACGCTACTGAATAGTGCGCTCATGTATGACATTTCATCTTGCGCTGCGAAATTTTCAGCCTTGCCAACGTACATATAAGTGAAACATGCCAGATTGGATGTCGTCCAGATGGCTTAAATGGTAAAGCATTTGGTGTGGTATAGCAGGGTATCTGGGTTCGATCACCGGTCTGGACACATTTTTCACTCTGTTGGTTATACGCTGTTTAGCAAAGTGAAAAGAAAATTCACATCTTTGATGTTACGTATTTCAAACATAATGATATTGATATGAACCACTGAGGTGGACTACAACATGTCTTCTCAGGAGTATAGAATAAATAGTATTTATAGTTCATTTACAGGAACGCACAAAAGAATTCCATTACATAATGATCTATGGGGAAAAATCGTTTGCAGTGCATTTTAATGATGTTGTGATACTTGAAACATAATGAAATTTAAAAAATATCACTAAGGTACATTACAAATTGTTTAGCCTAGATTGTACAGTGCGTAGCATGTATTTTTCGCAGATTTACAGAGATTGTTTTGTGCGTCACTATTTACAGAGACGTTACAAATAGTTCGAGAAAACGGTCAAGACATAAAACGCAGAAGATACGATATGCACATTCGTTAATATTTAATAATTAAATTTAAAAATAGTCTTAAAACCCCACTGTTTTATTTCAATCAACTTTTAACTTCATTAAACACAGAATGACGTCATCTACATCGAAAATAAACACGGGACGACAAAGAAAAATAGTTGAAAAAATACAGAACAGCTTAATGAAAAATTGGTATACCATTTTTATGGTTCGACACAGCAATTTCTTGTTGACTCCTGGGTTTGTTTGTAATTAAGTTTATGATGGAAGAAACATTCTATCTTTTTATATCCTCCTTTGGAGGCGCTGCTGCTTTTCTCTTGTTTTTATAGCGTGGCAGGTTAGAATAATAAAATAGACACAGAATGAGGTTTCGAAGGTATTTTGAATGGCTTTTTCTTCATTAAAGGTAACATTAGTGAGCAAGGAAATGGGGAAAAAAAGTCAGGTTTCCTGAGGTAGTTTTAATATCAATCCGAAATGACAACAAAAATTACATTTCTAAGCCTTACTTTTTAATTAATTTTTTTTACAGCATTTTTTTTAAGAACAAGAACGAAAAATAATGCGTCAATCATAAGTTATGTAACACTTTCCAACACTGCCACAATTTTTCAAATCTTTACCGTTTAATAAGGTGAAACATGATATCTAAATAAACTATTTGTAAAACGCATAACATATTTAAAAACTCAATTTCAGGAATTACCAACACTATTCGGTAAAATATCCGAACTCTTTTGTGCAGCCCTGTATAGGATCTATAAATTTGTATATATGCTACATAAAATTCTAAATTTTAGTTCAGTTAAGAAACTCATAGCTAAGTTTAAAATTCCCTATCTGGCATTTCCGTTAATAAACGGAAATTACGCGATAACTTTTGTGCTGCCCTGTACAGGATCTATAGTATTTATGCACACCAAGTAATAGACAAAAAATGAGTTACATTTAAAAACGCGTTCAGCAACTGAAAAAGCACTTCCAGCAATTATTGTAAACACTGCGTTCTAATTTATACAGAATTCTTTTGCGTGTCCCTGTACATGAACGATGAATGCTATACACACACTATTAAGCCTATTATTACTAGTAAGCCTCTTGTAATGCACCTAAGTGATATATATCAATTTCAATATATTTTAAATAGTGAAACATTATTAAATGAACCGTAAACGATTTTTCTCCATAGACCGTAATCCAACGGAATTCTTTTGAGTGTCCCTGTAAAGGAACTATAAGTACTATGCACACCCTATTCTATAGTGAGCCTGTTGTAGGGCACCTCAGTGATATATATCAATTTCAATACGTTTAAAATTGTGTAAAATCCTTAAAATAAACCGCAAATGATTTTTCTCCATAGACCGCAATGTAACGGAATTCTTTGAGTGTCCCTGTAAAAAAACTATAAGTCTTAAAAACTTCATTTTCAATACCGAACATGCCATAGTAAACATCAATAACCTATATCAATTGCATGACAACCCGAATCTATTTACGCGAGTTAGAGCACGGACAGACATACAGACAAACCAAATTCATAAGCACTTTTCAACTATGTTGGAAACAATTTTTTCGCTATTTAACATGACCTTTATGAACTACTAGCAAAATCCTCGACTTTGCTCGCGTATTTCTTGAAAAATGGCAAGTGGTATTCGTTGGCCTATTTTCATTAGAGGAAATTTTACTGCCACAGATAATTCAGAAATTACTAATTAAGCCACGCTAATGTCGAATAAAAATCGAAAATTTTGAACGTTTTTCGCTTTTTACCCCCCCCCCCCCACCCTGTGGATTATGTCACCGATATAAAATATAGCCTATGTTACAGCAGGGACTGTTACCATCACTTTTGAAAATCGTTCTGTAGTTCCAGAAATTCCACAGAAATTGTAATTTAGAATGTTTTTAGACCGCTTTTAGGTCATCTCACCATTTTAAATTTCAATTTCTTTTTTATTTTATTCTTAGAGAGCATTTACATTTTATAAATTACTACCATGCCAAATTTCAAGTTTTTAGCTCCTTCAGTATAAAAAAAAATCGCAATTTTACAACGTTTTTCACTTTTGAATCTCCCTGTGGTAGTGGCACCGACATAAAATATAGCCTATGTTACAGCAGGGACTGTCACCATCAATTTGGTACCATCACTTTTGAAAAGAGTTCGGTAGTTCCAGAGATTCCATAGAAATTGTAATTTAGAATGTTTTTAGAACGCTTTTCGCTCCTCTCACCCTTTTAAATTCCGAATTTTTTTAGAATTTGTTCATAGAGATCAATTACATCTTATAAGTAACTACCATGCCAAATTTCATGTTTCTAGTTCCATCAGTATAAAAAAAATCGAAATTTTAGAACGTTTTTCACTTCTGCACCCCCCTGGGAGAAGTGGCACCGATATAAAATATAGCCTATTTTGGAGCAGGGACTGTCACAATGAATTTGCCTCCATCACTTTTAAACACGGTTCGGTAGTTCCAGAGATTCCATAGAAATTGTAATTTAGAATGTTTTTAGAACGCTTTTCGCTCATCTCACCCTTTTAAATTTCGAATTTGTTTAGAATTTGTTCTTAGAGAGCATTTACATCTTATAAGTAACTACCATGCCAAATTTCATGTTTCTAGCACCTTCAATATAAAAAAAAATCGAAATTTTAGAACGTTTTTTAGCTTCTGCACCCCCCCCCCCCCTGGGAGTAGTGGAACCGACATAAAATATAGCCTATGTTAGAGCAGGGATTGTCACCATCAATTTGCCACCATCACTTTTGAAATCGCTTCAGAGATTACCCCCTACAAACAAACAAACAAAAAAACAAAAAAACAAAAAAACAATCTTTACTACTTTATAATATTAGTATAGATATGTTAGTTATGGAAATGTGATGCAGTATCTATATTATAAAGCAAAACATTGTCCCTGATTAACGGTGACGTCAGATCGACGGTGGCAACGAGCAGCTAACCAATTTATTTCTCAATTTTATTCACTTCTAATCTATATATTTAAAAAGAAGAGCGCATTCTGTCAAATTTTTCACACGGATATCATCTCTTTGCGCATGCGCCAAAGATTTTTGAAGGCTTCTCCCCTTAGAAAGGGGAAACCTGATGGATTTAGCCCTCACCTGTTTAGCCTAGGGGGATTGAAGAGGGTCGATTGAAAACGGATGGAGTCACCATTGCATTGAAAGCAGAGACCTTCTAATATATTTATTCTCTGAGATTGGAAGATAAAGTTTTTTTTTTTTTTTAAGAACTCATATTTCCACTACTAAATAGTCATATTTTTTCGCAACATTTTAAAGAGAGCTTGCATACAGTTATATATTTATAACGGATTGAAATGTCAGAGAGTTCGGAAGAGGAGAACATTTTTTTTTTTATTTTTTTATTGCTATGTTAAATAAGCCGATGCGAAAACAAATATACAAGCGAGAAGAAAACATTTCTTAACTGGATAACACTATTTTTTCGCAAAATTTTTGCACGGGCTGTAAAATCGTTTTATTTATCACCCATAAAGATTTCAAAGAGTTTTTTTCAAAAAGAACTTTTTATTTTAAAACGATGAAATGACCCTACGTAAAAAAAAAAGTGTTTTTATCTCTAAATATCAACATTTTTTCGCGAATTTTTCATTTTAATATATAAATTCATACAAAATCGGGTTAAAGATATAAAATAATAAAAACTTGATTTAAAAAAAATTATTATCATGCGCCCGGGCAACGCCGCGTCGGCCGGGGTTCAGCTAGTTGTTTCTTAATTTCATATATTTTGTGTAAAATTTTTTAGCTACTTTTATGACGTATTAGAAATAATGTTTTGCTGATATATTTTTTAAAACTCATAATTTCGAGCACAAAAACAAAAATAAAACAGCGCTTTAGATTATCGAGATTTTGAATGCTTCGGCTTTATGTCATACAATACGAATGACGTTATCTTCTAATGCAGTTAAAATAAGATTGTTAATTTGTTTTTTATCGCGCGTGCCTGTTACTATCTTCAATCAGTTTTTACAGTATCTACCTTTGATGGAATCAATGAGACGATATTCTGGCTTGACTAATGTTGTCTGCAGATGTTTTTAGTATTTATTTTTTCTTTAGAAGTTTAAACTCGCATCTAAAAAATATTGGATATTGCTAAAAATTATTAGATCGCAGTGCGAAATCCTCGCACGGTTCCACTGGGAATGAAACTATTTCAACGAAATTTACAGAAGATTTACCTTTCTTTGCGAAAAATCTAACGATATCACCTGAAGGGACATTGGCAAGCATTCAAACAGTATTAAATTAGATGTACATGTTTCATAAAGTAGTACGATATGTAAATACTAAGTCACTCATCGAATGAATATTTTAACCAAGCCCTTTTCGTAACGTCATCACATTTCACATAAAGCAAAGTAAGATTGTGGAAAACTTCTTTAAAATGAATTCGTTAATGTTAAAGGTGGGAACAGCAGTACGAAAATTGTTTATTGTAGTATACTCTAGCTACACTGTAAAAAAAAAAAGGGGGGGGGGTAGAATAGTGTAAAATAACTACGAAGGAGAATGTACAATAACCTTTTTAGAGTTATCTATGAATCTGAAAAGCGTTCCTTTATCTTTGGAAACATAAAAAACTCACCGATTTCCGACATTTAAAAAAAAAAAAAATTAAAAAAAAAAAACTAAGTTTCTTTTGCTGCCACGGATTTTCGGAAACGTTTCTGAGCAGATTTTATAGTGTATTAATCAGTTTTCTCGACTCGAAATATCTTTTCTTGGATGTTATCCATTCTCAACTAAACATTTTCATGTTCAACACATGTATTTTACAGACAAGCATAATAAATTAACAGAATTAACACTAAAATTAATATTATCATATTTCGCTGCTTGCATATATAAATTCAATGATGCAGCTGAAAAGGTTTAATTGAGAATGGGTAATATGCGAAAAATTGTTATTCCTGTTTAAGAAAACCGATTAATACACTATAATTACTACTCGGAAACGTTTCCGAAAGTTAGTGGCAGGAAAGGGAACATTGTTTTTACAAATGCTGCTTCAAATATCGAAAATATATTGGTTTCTGAGATTTCTAAAGATAAATCACATTTTTCTGAATCAAAGGTAATTCTAAAAAGATTATTGCATGGTTTTCGTTCGTGGTTACATTGTATTTTTAAAGATTAAGAAAAACTTGCCCTTTTTGCAGTATATTTTCTAGCACAAAATTGTTTGTTGCATTATACTCTAACTCCCAGTAAATTTTGTGCCTATATTTTTTGAGATACCGTATAACAGAACTTGCAAATCACAATTTTCACCGCTCCATAGATATCTCATTTTTTATCATGGTTTATTTTTGCTTATTTATTTTTATAATACACAGTAAATTCTTATCGACCATTTGACTTTCTTATACGAAATTTCTCTATTTTTGAAAAAAAAATAAGAAACTTTTGTTTTAACGAAAAGACGTATCGCAAATATTTTTGATGCGACATTTATTTATCGGAAATCCATATTTCGCTTGGAATAACTTTCCACCGATATGATCCACTGAAAGAGCTGTATCGACAGACGACATTGTTTTCAAATACTTCTCTGTCTAGGCATGAAATATTCTACTTTTTTCTTTCTGAAACACACAGAAGAGGAAAAACTATCGAAATAGATAGACACAGATATGACAGCTGGATTAATGCATTTCTCTACATATTTTTTAAGTTTATCTTAATATTTCTTGGTATGTATTTTGTCTTTGAAATTGAAAAGTTTCATAACTATGCAACAGTTGAAATTGAAATACAAAATGTAATTTATAAAAAAAAGTGCCCAGTTAAAATGATGGCATTGAGCTCACAGGCTATTCACTCTAATTGGTAAATTATAATTGGTGTATTATGCTAATGGTATATTATATGGTCTAATTGGTATATAATACTCTTATTTCAAAGAATAATGCCCCTTGAAAAATAAAGAAATCGACAATAAATAAGAGGGGGATTAGCCCCCCATCCCCTCCTTTATACTTAACCAACAAACCCCCAAAATTAATCAGGGAAGTGCCTTATGACAATGAACCTGTATACAAAATTTGAAGCAAATCGGATAATTCTGCATGAAAAACCCTTTATGTGTATTAAAGCGTGTATTAGCTCCCCGTTTCCTCGTTTATACTTAATCAACGAACCCCCAAAACTAATCAGCGATCAGGGAAGCGCCTTATCAAAATGAACCTATATACAAAATTTGATGCAAATCGGATATTTCTATCAAGAGTTATCGCGTTACGTTACATACATACGTACATACAGAACCTGAGGCTTATTAATATAATAAAAATTGCTAGTCTATAACAAAATTGTAAAAAACTAACTTTTTGTGTAGGGGGTAATCTCTGAAAATACCGAGCTGATTTAAAAACTAATGGTGGCAAAATGATGGTAACCCGCTCTGTTCCAACATAGACTATATTTTATGTCCATACAACAACCAGAAACAGTGTGCAGGAGCAAAACACATTCTAAAATTGCGATTTCTGTGATGTTGTAGGTGCTACAAACTTGAAAATTGGTGTGGTACTTACTTTTAAGATCTAAATATTCGCTATGGACTGCTTCTCAAAAGATCGAAATTTATAAAAGTAAAATGATCGAAACACGTTCTAAAAACATTGGATATTAGGATTTATTTCGAACTGTTAGGACAGGAAATTTGAAATTTGACATGGCTTTTACTTTTAAGACGCAATGTTAGAACAGAACACTTTCTAAAAAAAAAAAAGAGTCCTAAAATTGCGCTTTCTGTGATATTGCTGGGGCTAAAAATTTGAAATTTACTTGCGGTTACCTTTAAGATGTAAATACTGTCTAAGAATGGTCTCTGACACATTCGAAATTTAAAAAGGTAAAATGGGCGGAAAACTTTCTTAAACCGTTTAAAATTACGATTTATTTGGAACCTGTTTTAGGACTAGAAACTTGAAATGTGTAACTAGCTTTCTTTTTCCCAAAAACAATCGAAAGACCTCATACCTTTTAAATGCAACAAAACAGGTTGCCACGCAGATAGGATTTAATAAGTGGCATGCGCATCATTTGATTTATTTGTAGTCTTAATTTATTTAAAATCACAGCAATGGAACGTGCTGCAGAGCCTTTTCAAGTGGATATTCTTTCTTTTTTTTCAGGCTAACCCTATATATGACGACTATCCTGTCCCAGTTATCTTTAATGCAATAGATTTTGAAAGTTCAATATTTCCATTCCCATTGGCTTTCCCAACTTCCGTGGTTGACAGCCGAGACGGAAAGAGACTCGTTCCATATTTATGCGTAAAATGAAATCAGCCTTTCGCGGAAATCGTCCAAAAACTATCGAACTTCTCGACTTCTACTTCGGTGAAAAAATGTTGAGAAGCGGCGAATGCCAGACGATAAATTGGGAGGCAGTTTTTTTATTGAGCTATAAATTGCGAAAGAGATTTTTTTCATAGGTACATTTTTATATACATAAAAAAATCAGATTAAGGTAGACTTCTAAAAATAGGTATAAACTTTGGGGCACGCTTGCAAAGTCCTCGTTAATTTCTGTCAGAAATAATCTATTACTAATACTACAAAGAAATAACGTTTGTTTGTGTGTTTGTTTCTATAGGTAATCCCTGGAACTACCGAGCTGGTTTGAAAAATAATGGTGGCAAAATGCTGGTAACCATCTCTTTTCTCCAACACAGACTAAAATGTTGGGTCGATACAACAACCCCCAAAGGGATGCAGGAGCATAAAGCGCTCTAAAATTGCGATTAATGTGATATTATAGCGGCTAGAAAGTTTAAATTTGGTGTGATGGTTACTTTTAGGATGTAAATACTCGCTAATAACGGTTTCTAAAAACTTCGAAATTCGAATGCGTGAAATGAGCGTAAAACTTTCTAAATTACGATTGTTTTGGAACTGTTAGGACTTGAAAATTGAAATTTGACATGGCTGTTACTTAAGATGTAATGCTTGCACGGAACAAATTCTAAGAAATTCGAAATGAAAAAAGGTTCAGTTACAAAAAACGCTCTAAAATTGCGATTTGAGTAGACCTGCTGGGGCTAACAACTTGACATTTTGCTTGCTTATGGTTTCTTTTAAGACGTAAATGTTCTCTAACAACAGCTTCTAAAACATTCGAAATTTAGAAAGGTGAAATGAGCGGAAAACTTTCTTAAAACGTTCTAAATTACGATTTAGTTGGAACTGCTAGGGCTAGAAACTTTAAATGTGTGATAAAACTAGATTTTTATTTCCCAAAAAACAATCGAAAGACCTCATCCAGTTTAAATGTAACGTAACAGATTGCCACGCAGCTAGTATTTAATAAATGGCACTGCGGAACAACAATAATCATATGTGTAGTAGGTATTATTGCAGCACTAATCGATGCATATAAAGTATGACATAGTTGGTTAAGCTACAGTAATTGCTAATCAATTGAGAGTGTTCCAAAAAATTATGTTGACAAAGAGAAACTACGTGACATTTTGCTGCACGAATTTGAAATTTGGTCCGAAATGCAACCCAAGCTTATGGAAATGTATTCGCAGAATGGGGCAAGGATGAAATATCACAACGTACCATAAATCGATGATTTACAAAATTTCGTTTCGGTGAGACAAGTCTTCAAAAGAGAGGCACACACAGCACATACAGCAATCACTGAAGGAAATGGAGGTCTCTATTTCTGCGGTTCAGCCCCTTCTGAACAGAAAATTAGATGATTTGGCTATTAAAATAGAGAAAACATTTCCTGATTCTCAACAGGAAAAATTCAACAGAAAAACACGTAGACCATCCATAACAATGCCTTTTTGCCAAACTTATTACTTCGTCCAACGGTTCAGATATCAACATCGGTAGAAATTCAGAAAAACTTTACATGCTCAATATGGCCAGTCTTCCACAAGTGGTTAATTCTCAAGATATGTAATTTTTTTTAAATTACTACAGCTAAAAGTAACTTACATACGGAAGGCTTGCTGCTCAACTATATCCAAGAAGTCTTTTGATCTCGAACACTACTGTCGCTAAAAATAATTGATTAGCTTAAAAATTCAAAACTTTTGTAGATGTTACTAAATACTAGCAACCCATGGTGCAGCAAAACTTTATTGAACTATGGTGAAATACTTTCCTATCAAGAAAGGCAGATTCTCTCTTCTAATAGTACACTTCAAATCCCTAGGGTACGTGACGAGCTTCAAATCTCGAAAGACGAGAATACCCGGTCTGGTATTCCTCCTTCAGACAGCATTCGACCCAATATCCACCGATACCATTCTACAATCCCTCTTTTTTACCTAGCAGATTGACCATCATGCCCTAAATAGCATAAAACTACTGCAAAAACCTCGAGCCTCACATTACGAAAGCCACAAACTTACTTAAGAAAATTAAAGAAAAATGAAAGATAGAGGTCGCTTTCACGCTCATCGAACAAAACCCTCCACTCAAAATATAGATTTCCTTTAAAGAGAGTGGTTAGTCCTCTACAGAGTCTGCATACGGCGCGGCGCTGGAAATACTTTCAATATTGTATTGTTATCGATAGTAAACTCGTGTGTAATATTTGAAGACAATCGATTCGACAGACGCGGGCCAAAAATCGATTACAAGATTCAAACATACAACAAACGAAATTAAATAAAAGCGTGTAATAAAAAAAAACTTGATTACTTCTGAATATTTCTTGAAATGGCAGTAAAATGAGAAAGTGCTTTTGGCGATTAAAACCTGTTTCTCTTGGCTTAATTTATAGTTCTCCACTGGGTGTAACCGGAGGCATATCATTTATCTTCCCGCACACCCCGATGGGAAAAGTGTTTCCAGGGGCTATAAATTGCGCCCCTGTAATGGATTGAATGTCCCATTTCGTTAAAAGTGACTATTTCGGGAGAATTTATTATTGTGGATGTTTGAGTCAAAGAATTGTTTAGAATTATAGAAATACTATTTGCAGTCAAATGTACGTTACAATTCACTAAATGTTTTTCAAAAAGTCAACGCTGTTTTTTTTTTCAGTAATGTTTATAATCAAACCTACGTAAAACATCACAAAAAGCAGTAATGTATGTAAAATCAGAACTTGTCTATAACATAATCGTCTCTAAAATGGTAATATTTCATAATCTAAATAGTCAGATGTGTCAATTCCCGAATTTTCTTCTATCTCACACATGTTTCGCATACACTAAAAAGAATCAGCACCCATTTATATCAAGGTCTAACTGAATCTAAAAGTTTTATTACATTTCGTGGATTAGTTCTTGAGATAGGACTATTGCAAATATCGTGTAAATCCTGCAAAATGCAGCGTAGTAGCGCCACCTGTTGGGAGATTTAGACCAAAACCTAATAAACAACATCTTATATCAACATCTAACTGAATCTGAAGTTGGATGAAAATCCGCGCATTAGTTCTTGAGATAGAGTTATCGTGTTAATAATGAAAAAAGTAGCATAACAGCGCCACCTGTTGGGCTATTGACACCAAAAGGTAAGCAACATCTATTTATGTCAAGGTCTAATAGAATCTGAAGTTCTATGAAAATTCGTGCATTCGTTCTTGAGATAGAGCTATTGTAAAAATCATGAAAAAAGTGATGTAGCAGCGCCACCTGTTGGAATATTTACACCAAAACATAATCAGCGTCTATTTATGTCCTGGTCTAACTGAATCTGAAGTTTGATGAAAATGAGTGCATTCGTTCTTGAGATAGAGCTATTGCGAAAATCGCAAAAAATGCAGCCTAGCAGCGCCACCTGTTGGACGATTTTCACCAAACACAAATCAGCACCCATTTATATCAGGAACTAACTGAATATAAAGTTTTATTAAATTTCGTGCATTAGTTCTTGAAACAGAGCTTCCACAAAATTTTTGTCACATACAGGCAGACAGAGTCACAGACTCACAGACATACATTTTCTAAAAACTGTTCAATCGTGTTCAGGACCTTCTACAACATATAAATCCGTCGAAAACCGGAAGTCAAAAATTTTCATGAATCGAATACTTTCTGCTCGTAAAGATAGAAGAAAGTAAAAACAGAAAAAATGCGTTTTTAGCGCCAGAAAACTCAATTCCCAAATTCAAAGTATCATACTTCGGTAAAATTTCATAAGAAACATAGAATTTTTACTTTTCTACTTGTTAGAGTGCGGAGATTTTGTTTTTCTCAATATATAACTCATATCCAAGAATGCATAAAAGTTGAAATTTAGTAACTTTGAAGAAGTAACTATTTGACATACAAGGAATTTTATCTCTCTATATTAAAAAAAAAAAAGTAACGATTTGGAAATGTGCCAAACGATTTGGAAATGCACCAATAAAAATCAGCGTAGATCTTCCCTGCTTTTTTTTTCCACTGTTGCGAGGATAAAATAGAAATAATAAATATTAAAGACACGTGGCTTTTAAGCCGAATTTTTTTATTTGCAAGTTAAATTTCGGTAAAAATATTTAACCGCTTGCACTTTATTTTTATAAGCGAATAAAAATTCATATTTATTGTGACGTCACGGTAATATTGACCATTGGGTTTATTTTATGATTATGCATTTGTTGATGCCATTTTTTCATTACAATTAAATACAAAATGTATTTTCATTTGTATACATGGTGTTTGGAAATGTGCCAAACTATTTGGATATGGACCAATGAAAATCTGCGTAGATCTTCCCGGCTTTTTTATTTATTTTATTTTCTTCTAAAGAATAGGGATTGCTGCGCGATATCAATCGGTATAGCGAAGGTAGAGAGCCGGAGGGCGGAGCCTCCTGTACGTTTTAAAAAAAGATTGATTTACTTTAATGGATTGAGATATTCGGCTGTTAACCTAATTTTCACTGAAGTTATCTCAGAATCTATACATTTTTTAATGTAACTCATCTCTCAAGCAAACCATTTTTTGTGACCGATCTTTTTAAAAATGTAACTTTTATGAAATTTTGTTCGAAAAAGTAATTTTGAATAAAAATGGCCGCTTGGCCTATGGAAAAAGATGTGGTTAGCCCGTATTTGTCTTCCTCAATCACATGACTTGTGCTTTTATTATATAGATTACGTACGATAGGATTTAATAGAATAAAGAAAACTTTTATTAATATCTTTTAAAGTTTTGATTCGATTCTCATAAAATTTGAAATGACTCGACAAAATTCTGCAAAAATTAACAAAATTTCAAACCATTAGGTTGGGTATTTTTTACGCTGTTATGTGCTGACGGACGGACAGACGGACGGACCAGAGGACGACTGTAGGTGCTACGTATTTATATAATTACGAACGCACTTAAAAAAAATTATATTCCTCGATGAGAAAGCTGATTAATACACTATAAAAACTGCTCGAAAACTTTTTCGAATGTCAGTGGTAGAAAAAGAAACTGTTTTTTTTTTAAATGATTCATCAAATCTCGAAATTATATTGATTTCTGAGGTTACTACAGATAAAGAACGATTTTCGGAATAGTAGGTCACTCGGAAGAGGTTATTGTATATATTTTCGTTTGCGGTTGCATTATATTTTTTTAGATGAAACATTTGTCTGTTTAGGTGCGTTCGTAATTATATATAAATACGCAGCACCTAGAGTCATCGTCTGGTCCGTCCGTCTGTCCGCATACAACAGCGTAAAAACTGTCCAACTGAATGATTTGAAATTTGATATATATTATCGTTGTAGAAATTTTTCGGGTCATTTCAAATTTTATGAAAATCGAATCAAAAATTAAAAAGAATTAAAAGTTTTCTTTATTGTGTTACATCTTATCACACATAATCATATATTCTAATACGAGCAAATCTTGTGTGTGGTTATATATATATATATATATATATATATATATATATATATATATATATATATATATATATATATGCAAATTTTATCTTAAAAACGGCTCTAACGATTTTGACGAAATTTCGTATCCTACCTTTTTGGAGCACCAGAAAATCATTGGGCTAAGTCACATGTTCGAGAAAATTCGATTAGTGGGTCATTTTGGGTCATATTGGGTCCTGGTCTAGCTAATTGTATCTAAAAACGGTTCAAACGATTTTGACGAAATTTTGTATCCGACCATTTTCGGGCACGAGAAGACTATTGGGCTGGGTCACATGTTTGAGAACTTTCGATTAGTGGTTCATTTTTGGGTCAACGCGGGTCAAATTAATTTTATCTAAAAAACGGCTCTAACGATTTTGATTAAATTTTGTGTCCTACGAGTTTCGAGGACGATAAAATCATTGGGCAAGGTCAGATGTCCGAGAAAATTCGATTGGTGGGTCATTTCTGGGTCATTGTGGGTCAAGATCTAAAAAGCGGCTCAATTTACACTAAATTTTGCATCCAATGGTTTTCGGGCAAGAGAAGACTATTGGGCTAAGTCACATGTTCGAAAAAATTCAATTAGTGGGTCATTTTGGGTCAAGATCTAAAAAGCGGCTCAATTTACACTAAACTTTGCATCCAATGGTTTTCGAGCACGAGAAGACTGTTGGGCTAAGTCACATGTTCGAGAAAATTCAATTAGTGGGTCATGATATTTGAACGCAAATTTAATTTTGACCGAGCATAGCTCGGTCTTCCCTGCTCGTATACAATAAAGCGCAAGTCATGTGACTGAAGAAAACAAATACGGGCAAACCACATATTGCCAAGTGGCCATTTTTATTCAAAATTATTTTTTCGAATAAAATGGCATAAAAGTTACATTTTTAGAAAGATGGTTAAAAAAAATGGTTTACTTGAGAGATGAGTATAAGTTACATTCAATAATGTATAGATTCTGAGATAACTTCAGTGGAAATGAGGTTAACTGAATATCTCAATCCATTAAAGTCAATAAACATAGAAGATTCGTTCATTATGAGTCATAAAAATATAAAAACATGGAGGTAATTATTCGCAAAGCAAAATCTCCATGGTGAAAAAAAAATCGCATTTGTAAACGTGACATACGTAATCAGAAAAAAAAAAAATTTCGCTCACAGCAGACGATAATAATTCATTTCACTGAAATAATGAGGATGATTTTTTTACATTGTGAAACTAGTTATAAAACTAGCTATGTCACGTTTAACGTAGAATTTCAAACTTGTTTTATAGTGTAGGAGGAAGAACAACATTTGAAAGATTTTAGTTATTTGAACTATACCTCTAAAACTAATAGTTTGGTAATACTAAGGTACTGGACGATAAGAAGAGACACCCTGTATATTCCATTAATTTAACGGCATAAGAAAGCAGAAAAAAAAATAATGCAACTGGATTATTTATTGCTTTAGAAGTAAACGGAAAAAGTGCTTTTGGCGCTTTTATTCCATTTCTCATCACTATATTTCTTGGGTGTTACCGTCTATCTTTCCCGCACATTCCGGTAAGCGAAAGTGCTGCAGGGGCTATAAATTGCGCCCCATTTCCGGCATTGGATTGAATAATACATTTTCCCTCCCCATAAATCAGAAGGTTGCCACCTTTCGTTAACAGCTACAGTTTCGCCTATCACTGTGTTAAATTATTTGCAATAATATACGTAAATATTCACCAAATATTTTTTTTAAATCATTTTTTTAAATTAATATTTGTTATTTTTATAAAAACCAGAGGATCGAACCCGGACTTTCTGGGTTACAGAACATAGGTGAAAATCATTATAATAATTAAATAATAATTAATTAATAATAGAAAATTAAATAAATAAATAATAATTAAATAATAAAAAATAATAATTAAATAATATTAAATGTAAGAAATCGATTAGAGTTTTCAATTTGATCGGAAAACTAATCGATTTCTTACATTTAATATTATTATTTATTTATTTAATTATTATATATAATTACTTAAATATAATTTAATTATTTAATTTTTTAACTATTTTTTTTATTATTATTCAATTATTTAAATATTTAATTATTATTCATTATTATTTAATAATTTAAATATTTTTAATTATTTAATATTAATTAAAATTTAATTATTTAATTATTATTTAATTATCCTTTATTATTATTTAATTATTATTTAATTTTAGATAGCCCGCTAACACAACCAAAAAGCCTTTTTATGTGAAAAATACAAATTATTGAAATAAAGTACAGGCATCCCTCAACTTACGTAATTAATGCGTTCCACAGACTTTTACGTAACTCAAATTTTACGTAAGTCGAATGTATAATTTGCTTAAGCAAAATTTCGTAAGAAACTGCAATATTTATTATATAGAGATAAATAGATTATTTACACAGTATTGATTTTTAAATAAAGCATCATGCAGCATTATTTACTCGGATATAAATTATACAAGTATGAAAAAATATAAAGGTAAACTGACAACCCATTCCAATTTTCGTAGGTGAAGTTCGAATAAAAAATATACACTCGTTCCTCACTTTAAAATTAAGTTTTGTTCTGGTTTGGATTCAGCTAACGTAATAATAACGGTTGAACCCGAGCTTTTTTTTTTTTTTTTTTTTTTTTTTTTAATTTGTATATTCCCAACAAAAATATAACTCTCTCTAATATATCTATATTATTATAGTTATAATTTTTATCTACATATTTTATTTATAAAATAATTATCAAAAGTATGCAAACGCGTATTAAATGTGCTAGTGAGTTCATAAATGTCATTTTCATTCAAATTTTACTTAACTGAGAATTTAAGTAAGTCTCAGTATACGTAAGTCGGGGGACGCCTGTACTGAAATTAATTAAAAGCAATGTTTCCGTATTTACCGAAGAAATCGGCAAAGACTTCACTATTTAGAGTAGCCTTTTTTATTAGAATTATTTCTGTGTTTAAGCACGTTTTCTAACATATCTATTAAATTTGTTATTATATCTATTAAACATATATATTAAATTATTTTATTTTATTAATTTTTCTATTAATGTAGTTTTAATTACGTCATAGAATAATAACCGTAAACAAATGCTAAAATATTGATATTGTTTTACATTCAAAAAGAGTTAAACTTCTGAAATCGGACTAGACAAAATAGGATTTTTTTTTTTTTATCATATAAAAAGAGTAAATTTAGATACAGTTTTCAGAAAAATTGTATTTTTTCCCTATTTGGTGGCGTAAAAATTGAAATTGTGCGATGGTTAAAAGTTGATAAATTTTCGGAAAATTCCAAATACATTGGTGAGGTCGTTGTCACCATCGTCGGCGTTTCACAAAGACATGGTTTTGCTTTATTATGTAGATAGTTAATGAATGGAATACTTTTAATTAGATGAGAATCAAATTCGTTCCCATACTTTATTTCTTTTCTTTTCTTTCCTTTTACTTGTTGTATATGCGTTTTTAAACACTACAAAAACGCAATGTTTACATGGTTAAAAATATGAACTTTTGTATTTATTTTTAAAAATTTTTCGTCTTAAAGCTAGAAATTTATAATATGTTAAATGGATTAACAAGAAATTGTATTCATCGACAATTTCTTTTGAATTCGTTGGTTAATTATACATGAAAATAAAACAAACGAGCATTGACTCATTTTGATATAATAATGCTTCATAAGAAAAAAAACTAGGTTGGCTCTCTCATTTCTGAATATATATTTTTAAGCAGTGTTATATATTTATTTAATTGCAGAGACCAAAGAAAACAACGGTTTGTGTACTATTGAATATTTGTTGAAAAAAATAAAATCGAAAAAGTACCTTTGGCGGCAAATCCTCTTTGTGTTATTTATACGAATACTTCGATACTTGTAACTAAGAATATCGTATATTGTACATGCATATAACTTATAGGACACAGAAACGCATAAAAATTTAAAGTACGTAACTTTAAAAAAAAAAATATTTTGACGAAACAGATTTTCATTGGATGAAGAATAACATTTGAAACATATTTGCAATTGGAATTCTAACTCTAAAACTAATTGTTTTAAAACAAGCTATTGGTCAAATATAAGAAGGGGAACCCTGTCTATTCCTTTACAGCAACGAGAAACGAAAACAAAAACTTTAATACAGCCAAATATTTATTGTTCAGGAAGTAAACGTAAAAAGTGCTTTTGACGCTTCCATGCCATTCCATCCTCACTGTTATTTATAGGACTATTATTATACTTTATATTTATAGTATGTAAAAGGAGAATCATCTGTTTTCTCGCACATCCCGATAAAGGAAAAGTGTTGCAAGGGCTATAAATTGCGCCCCATTACCTGGAATGGATCGAATGTCACATTCCTACACCCCATATATCAAAAGGTTACCTTTGGGTTAAAAACGACCGCTTCGGGATCGTTTGTTATTGTGGGGGTTTCGATTTGAATCATTGTTTAAAATTAATGAAATATCGTTTATAAGTCAAACGTGCGTAAAAAATATCAAATGCATATAAAAAAATCGATTCTGTTTACGTAAGAGGTGTTAAGAACTAGAATGGATTAAGACCATTTTTTAACACTTTCTAACTTAATTGAAAAGTGTTCTATGAAATCTGTTTATCTGTCCTTCTGTCTGTCTGTCGGTCTGCGCTCTGACTCACGTAAATATAGTCGGATTGCCATGTAACTGTTATACTTTATCGAGGTTTACCATAAAATATTCGGTATTGAAAATGAAGTCTCTCGCATTTATAGTTCTTTTACAGGGGCAGTCAAAAGAATGTAGTTACTTTATAGTCTATAGGGAAAAATCGCGGTGTGTTTTATCATGTTACACGATTTTGAGCACATTGAAATTGATATAAACCTCTGAGGTGCACTACAAGATGCTTTTTTTTATATACCGCTAACCAGGCCGCTACCTGCCCGGCATGAATGCTAGCTTAACGGATTAGAAACTGGGTGCGGGGCGGAAATCGCCTGATCACAGCATGACTGTGATCCACCTGACTATAGATTTGTTCACATAGCTTCTGTGCTTGCTCTCTTGTGAATTGCTACCGTTATCTTTGTTTGCCAGTATTATAGAGCAAGGTGCACACGAATTCGGTTACAGTTACTGTCTATGAGCAATAATTTCTGGAAGTGCGTTTTCAATTGTGGAAGGCGTTATATAGTCTGTATTTTGTTTGTTTGAAAACAAAAAATTAGAAAAGTCTCATAAAGAATATTTGAAGCTTTATTTTTAAAACTAGTATGCTCTGACCATCACAAAACTTTCTGCTATATAAATCAAATCGTCTGTAACTAAAATTAAATGACAATCTCTTTGTTCTTGAGATCGTGAAAACAGAACATAACATTGACTCCCTGTCGGGCAGTATACACCAAAACCTTATAAAAATCTATTTATATCAAGGTCTAACAGAATATGCAGTTTGATGAATTTCTGTGCATAAGTTTTTAAGGTATAGCTGTCGCAAAAATCGGAGTACACACAACATGCAGCAGGTGTTAGGAGATTTACACCAAAACTTTAATCAGCATCTATTTAGGTCAAGTTCTGACAGATTATAGATAAATGACGAATCGATAAATCGCAGCCGTCCAAAACTCCAAAAGTTCAGTTTTCTCAAACATAGTGTAAAATAAATGTGGTGGCGCCATCTAGCGAGCATTCGTCATGTTTAAGCTGATATTTTTCTACAGTTATTAGCAATTTTATTTAAACTGCTTTGAAACAAAACGGAAAGGGGGGGGGGGGGGGGTACTCTATATGTAGGGTTGATATAAAAAAAAATTGTGAAAAATAAAATTTTGCAATTAAAGACAATTTAAATTAAGAATTTATTAGTAATAGATTTTTTTTTCAAGGGTCCCTTTTGATTAAATTAAATTTTGTGAAAGGCCCTTTTTAGTAAATAGAATTTTGTAAAGAGGCCCCAATTTTTCCGTATATTGACTTTAGATATAAGCTGTATTTATCATTATATATAAATATAAATTATATTTTCCAGCTTTTATTGGTAATATTTGTAATTATTAATAAAATATTTATAATGATATATTTTAAAACCAAAATCTTGTTAAACATTTAAACTGTAATTAAGTAGATTTTGTCTTTAATTAATTTTGTACAATCTTTTTGGGCCTTTTTTTTTCAAAAATACATGTAGATTTTTTTTCTCTTGTAAAAATACTGCTATTGTATCGAAATTGTGATTTTACTTTAAGAAAATATTCAAATGTTGTAGTGTCTTCACTGGTGCACCCAAGATTTCCGTTTGGGAGCGGTTTTGAATCATTGTTATTGAACCAGGTGTCGATCCAGGCAAAACTTGGGCATAATTAGGGCCACGTCACAAAATTCCATTTAATACAATAGAGCTCTTCTCAAAATTTCTCCTAATAAAACGACTTATTTATAAAATTCCTTTTATTTAAAGCAGACTTCTTTGCGAAATTTTTCTTCATAAAATAGATTCCTTCACAAAATTCCAGTTCATAAAAAACATACTCTTCATTAATTATTTTTATTTTGTTAGGTTTTATAAATATGTAATTTGCAAATAATATGAGTTCATCAGAAAGGTAAATTTTAGCAGAAATACTTAACAAAGTTATTAATAAATACTTGTTTCGAATTTGAGTAATTGGATTTCATCTTTCTTTACTTAATGTTAATATTCACAAAAATATAATAAATTTCACAAATCCCCCCCCCCCCCCATCCCAGGAAAAAAAGAAAAGAAAAAAAAACTTCCATCGACCCTTATGAACAATTTCATTGTTTTATATGTGTATGACTTTTTTATTTCCTTAAAAAAAATGTGTTATAACCGAAGTAAAGCAAACCACATAGTCATCTAGATATGAGTTGAAAGCTATTTCAAGGCTTCATAAAATAGCCCCTTTTAAAACGAAACGAAGAGTAGTGGCGTCAAAATGCATGTGCTGCTGCTATTTCTAATTAATTTCTCTCTGTCTTTCTTTTCCTCTCCCATTTTGCTCTTAAATTGCTTCTTTTTATGAAGTTTTGAAACAATTTAATGCTAATTTTTTAGCTATTTTGTGTTTCAGTTACTTTTTACACATTATTTATTCACCATAACGGTCCTTGTACTCATCTTATATGCTGTCAATTGGTCTGGGAGGAGTTTTAAAAACCGTAAATCTAGTTTTCTTCTGTGGCAGTGCTAGCTCAAATATTGACTGCAAAATTTTTACTGCTTTTAACAAAATTCTGATTTTTAGTAAAAGGCTCCTTATAGTTCTTTCTTATTAATAAGTAAAAAAGAAATTTATAAGTATAAAATTAAATCTTAATAATAAGGTTAAATTTAATACTTATAAATTTCTCCTGAGTATCATTCTAGTGCTATACAATCATGTTGGGTGGGTGGGGGGGAGGGGTCATTATCTTTTACCTAAAAAAAGTCAAGTGACTGAACTGTGAGCACATTAGATATAAACCCATATAAATAGAAATAAATTATTTTAAAATGTTACGGTTATATATGCAGTTTAAGATAAAAAATATTACATAATCATAAGGGGGGGGGGGGAAGAGCCAGAAATTAGCTAATTTTAATTTATAAGGACTTGTAAAAAGGCCAAAATTACACAAATTCATTTATTTGGTACATTCTCTTTTTCCTGCATCAAAACAGGTATTTTTAAAGAATAAAAGTGATCAACAGATTCAAATTCAGTAGAATCATTTAAAATTTCTTCTTGTAGATCAATTATTTTTTCTTTGTACATAATTTTTGCAAATTTTGTTTTGTTTTGTTTTATTTTTTTTCTGGATTCGTTGAATAAAACTAACATTGCTTTTCTACATTTTTAATTCGTGGAACTTTCCTGAAATTTAATTTCACGTTTCGTACGTCCACAACGACCTAACATTAACAAAACACAATCGAAACAAACCACAAATAAATCCCAACTCCATGCGCATGCGCGGAACAGTGCTTGAGAAAACTGAACTTTTGGAGTTTTGGACGGCTGCGATTTATCGATTCGTGATAAATGAAACTCTGTACTCCGTTCTTGAGACATAGTTGTCGCGAAAGTAGTGACAAAATGTAGCATAGCAACGCCATTTGTTGGGCGATTCATACCAAAAGCACCCATGTATATCAAGATGTAACGGAATTTGAAGTTTAAATAAATTCTGTGCATTAGTTCTGCGGGTACAGCTGTTGAAGAAATCGTGAAAAACACATACCCTATTGGGCGATATGCACCCAAAGCTAATCCAACAATACTTCTTGATATAGAACTCCACAAAATTTGTGTTACATACAGACAGACAGACAGACAGAGACACAGACTAGAGGACAGTCATTTTCTAAAAACAAACAAGCAACGTGTTTAAAATCTTCAAAAACGTATAAATCCGTTGAAAACCGGAAATAGAAATTATTCGCGAATCCAATATTTTCTTTTTGTAGAAATAGAAGAAAATATGCATATTTGTTTGAAAAAAATAATTTGTTTCACAAAAATCACGAAGAAAGTTTTAAGTAAACTTTCATGTTCTCTTTTTAAACATTATTTATTTGAAACAAAATTGTTTAAAAAAAATTACAAAAGAATATTTAAATTCATGTTTTTTCTTTATTTTATTTCTTTGAAGTAAGTAATCTGTTTAATCAATTCAGAATAAGTTAGAAAAATATTCGTAGTGGTATTAAGCTATTGAGAAAGTGTTTTAGGGGATTAATTTAAATTTTAAAAATACAAATCTGATACAAGCCAGACGCAGCTGTTGATATCGGTAAAAGTTTTCGAATTTTAACGAGGCAGCAGTTACTCGAAGTTGCTGCTTGTTTTTCGATACATCAAATATGCTTTTAAAAAAATGAACTTCATATATTTTTATATGTAAGACAAATTTAATATTATAAATACAAGCCAAAATAAGGAGAAAAAAATAAGATATCATTCATTCGGATGCTGGAAAAGTGGCTGTTGTGGATTGCATTTGAACTCGTGTAGAATTAAAGTAAACATGATTTTTAGGGTTTCGTTCATCTCACGAAACCCTATTCGTCCACCTACGTTTTCTGTCAGTCACAGAGCCGGTTCTCAGAAACTATCTAACTTACAGACTTGAAAATTTGTGTACTTATAGCTGAATACCTACTATGAAACTGAAATAATGAAATAAAAAAAAAAATCGTATTATTTTAATATAGAGAGATAAAAACCAAAAATCTAACAGCCTTTTCCTATTCAATTTAAACATTTTTCGTTATAGCGGTTGACAACAATTAAAAATGCACAATAAAATTCTTTGTACAATAATTAATTTTCTATTAAAAGATTTCCACGTGAAAAATGAAAATAAAATATAAAGTTTCATCCATTGAAAAAAAGATGAATAGGACGTCCTATTGGTAATGAAGCGGAAATTTTGAAACATTTCTCAATAATACAAGGTATATGTAAGTCCAGAAAGCAGGTTAATAGGAAAATTAATCTGACGTCCTATTGGAAGTTTAACGGACTTTTTCAAATTTTTGAGAACAATACAAATAGAGTAATGAGTATGAGTAGTAGAGAAAGTAAGTAGATAGAAGTGATTATAACGTGCTATGAGTTTGAGGAAAGTATTGAATCATAATAAAAACCCGATTATGGAAATAGTGGCATATTTTAACATTTTGAAGTTATTTATACAACCTGCTTAATTTTTAAATTGATTTTTATACACAAACATTCTTAAAATCTCGAACAACGCTGGGTACTTCGCAAGACTGATGTAGGCTCTTAATCGATGAAATAATTTATTATTATTTCTATAAACTTACATAATAATGCATGCTGTGTGTTGCTACAGTTATTTAATTTTATACAGCTTCTCCGGCTAGATAATTTTTAAGTGTATTTAAAACTAATTGTGTGATTAAGATCTCTTTTGTTATACATTTGATATTGAATAAATCGTTGTTTCTATGGCAACAACACTGTTTAAATTTGTCTCCGACACTAATAATATCGAAGTTAAATTGAAAATGCTCAGAATCGGATCTTAATTTTGAATTTTAAGCAAGTTCACTCAATTTGAATTTTGTTCCAAACCGTATGATACAATCGTTAAATATCATTATATATGCACAGAAATGTATATGATAGCTATAAAATTGTATTTATTTAATTTAAACTTACTTGAATTAGTTCAGTACGATGGGTAGAAAAAAAGTTTCCTTAAAAAGTATTTATCATAAAAGCGTATTTTTTAAAAATTTTATTGTGTCGCCAACTGACGATAAATCGCCGAAACACGAAATTTTGATTATTTTTTTACGGACGCTATATCGAGGTTCCGCAGAAATTTTTTTTATAAACATAATTATATACACATGAAAAGAATATTCTGTAATTTTTTCAAAGTTTTCTGAGTATGCGCTTATGGAGACCATCCTCGTCAATTCAACCAAGGAGGCTAAACAAAAATAAATTATGATTTAAGTAAGTTTCTTGCACTTAACAAAAGAATTATTGCCCTATATTCAGAATAAACAAATTTAAAGAAAAAAACTGATTTTCAACTAATTATTTCTTAAAGTGGGCGATTTAAATCTTTTCACAAGGCCACTGAAAGTAGAATGACTGAGAGATGGGGAAAAATTACTTTTGTAAAGCATTTATTTTAATTCATAAATCTGAAATATTCTTGAATAAGTTGGCCCAAATGATGTCATACTTGTACAGTTTCATCGAAATGAATTCATTTTCATTTCATCAGTTCCGATATTAGAAATCACAATCTTAAAATAACGCAACTCTTTTAACAAATGGAGTACTGAAAAAATGTGCATTTTTATTAAAGAGACTTTTAGCCTATATTGTAAATATGATTTATTACAGGAAACTCAGTATTTAAGGGGACACAGTACCTTGAAATTGGTCAAAATATCGATTATTATTATTATTATTATTATTATTATTGGCTTAAATTATAACTACACCTTTTAAAAATATACTGGTGAAATTGCAAAGCTGTATCTTTAAAAATAAAGAAGTTTTTAAAGATTTTATCTCATCAAAAAGTCACCTGTAAAAAATGCAGCCAAGTCTCGTAGCTCATTTACCGTAAAAAGTTCTGAGATCGTATAAAGCCAAGTTTAACTATCTTATTAACTCTGAAATTTTCATTCACAAATCACTCCTAGTCTCTACATCTTTAGTTAATTATTATTTTGTGACTTGGCAATTACGCAGCACAGGGAAGTTATTACACCTTACTATGTTATGGGATGGGATGGGATAGTTTAATTAAGGCAAATTATATACGCACAGGGAAGTTATTACACTTTAATATGTTATAGTATTATTTGATTAAGACTAACTATATACATCCCATTCTCGTGCTGCGTAATTGCCAAGTCACAAAATAATAATTAACTAAAGATGTAGAGACTAGGAGTGATTTGTGAATGAAAATTTCAGAGTTAATAAGATAGTTAAACTTGGCTTTATACGATCTCAGAACTTTTTACGGTAAATGAGCTACGAGACTTGGCTGCATTTTTTACAGGTGACTTTTTGATGAGATTTCACTTCTTTTTGTAAGTAATCCTCCTTTTCTTGATTTAGGGTTCTTTTTGGAGATCATCCACTGATTTTCGCTAAGCCCACACTCTGTCCCTATTATTTACAGGTATCAACAATTTGAAGCTTTAGTTTCGTTTGCAAAGTACTGTAGATAAAAACATATTTCAGGTTCCTAGGCAAGCACTAAGTTATGGGAGGGGGGGTGTCAAAAGTACTCTCAATTGCTTCCAGGATAGGTGCTATCCATCTGAGATATTACTCGCAGCCCTAGATACTTGATATTTAACATAAAAGAACTTTTTAGTATAAAAAGAAAGCCAAAATTAAAATTTCCGGAAATTTCCAATAAATAAAACTATATTCCTTTTTTCGATGTTTTTTTTTTCGTTTTGTTTTAGTCTTTTTTTATTATTTACGGATTTTTTAATTTTTCCTTACTTTGTGTACTAAACTCTGCCTTTCTGCCAAATTTCAAGCTTCTAAGGACTACAAAATCGAATTATTTTCAAAATTTCGACTTTTTATAAATTTATTGATTTTTCGATTTTAATTTTAAGTTACCTGATTGTCATGCCGCTATAGTAATTATTTGATCCGTCTTCTTAGGATCATTTAGGTTCAATTTAGAGATAAATCAAGATAATCTTAGAGTTACCCTGATTTTATTTAGAAAGGACTATCAAGCCATAACCAGCCAGTAATGTCGGGAAAGTAGGGGGAGCTGTGAAACTTTTTGTGGGGTAACATCATTTAACAATCCATATTTCATATGTGAAGTAAATAGAGTACAACCTGTGAAAGAAAACAAACCTGTCTATAAAGAAATCGCCTATATCGTAGCCGGTCTATAGCGGAATTTTTCTATAACAAAATTCGTAAACGAAAGAAAAGAAAACCATAATCCGGGGGAAATAACATAAAACAATTAGGGGCGCTGTACTAACTAATAGGACAATTATCTTAAAACTAATGTTTCTAGAAGAACAAAATCAAATTGTTTTCGAATTTTCGATTTTATTTTCGAATTTAACGAATATTTTAATTGTTCCTTTTATTGAATAGTAAATACTACCTTTACACCAAGTTTTAAGTTTCTAAGACTACAAGATAAAATTATTTTCAATTTTGGATTTTTTCGAATTTTTTTTATAATTTTCTGGATTTTTTAAGTTTTTCTTATTTTGTATCCTTATTACAAATTTCAAGTTTCTAGCGCTACAAAATCGAATTATTTTGAAATTTCCGATCTTTTTCGAGTTTTTTAAACTCTATTTTCGAATTTATTGTGTTTTAATTTTTCCTTTTTTCTGTATCCTAAACAATAAGTTTACGCCGAATTTTAAGTTCTAAAGCTACAAAATCGAATTTTTTTCAATTTTTCGAATTTTCGAATTTTTTTTTCGAATTTTACAGATTTTTTATTTATTTCTTTTTTTGTATCCTAAATACTACCTTTACTCCAAATTTTAAGTTTCTAGCTTTACAAAATTGAATTATTTTCAAATTTTCGTTTTTTTTTCGATTTTTTTATTTTATTTTCAATTTTTGTTGCGTTTTTAATTTATTCTTTTTCTGAATCCTAAACACTACCTTTACACCAAATTTTCAGTTTCTAAGACTACGAGATCATATTATTTTCAATTTTTCTCTTTTTCTTTCTTTCTTTCTTTTTTTTTTTATGTTTCCTTATTATCTTAAATATTACCTTTATTCCAAATTTCAAGTTTCTAGCGCTATGAAATCGAATTATTTTCAAATTTTCCTTATTTTTCGATATCTTTCGATTTTTTTATTTTATTTTCGAATTTTATTGCGTTTTTATTTTAAGTTATTCTGAATCCTAAACACTATTTTTCCCGCGAATTTTAAGTTTCTAAGGCCAAAAGATCAAATTATTTTAATTTTTTTCAATTTTTTTCGAATTTTTCGAATTTTTGTTTTTTTTTTTCGAATTTTCTGGATTTTTTAATTTTTCCTTATCTTGCATCCTAATTACTACCTTTATTCCGAATTCCAAGTTTCTAGAGTAACAAATTGGATTATTTGAAATTTTTCGATTTTTTTCGATTTTATTTTCAATTTTTTTGTGTGTGTGTGTGTTTTTGATGTTTTCTTTTTCTGAATTCTAAACACTACCTTCACACCAAATTTTAAGTTTTTAAGATTACAAGATCGTGTTATTTTCAAATTTCAATTTTGTTCGATTTTTTTTTTTTTTTAATTTTTCGGATTTTATAATTTTTCCTTTCTTTGTATCCGAAACACTAGCTTTATTCCAAATTTTAAGTTTATGTGGCTGCGGGATCTACCAAATCTTTTTGATAACGCGAGAGTGAGTGAGTGTGTGAGTAACAAAAAATCGAAACTTTGCGTTCATATATCGTCTGCACTAATTTATGGGTATTTTTTGAATTATCCATATTTTTGAATTTTTCCTTATTTAGTATCTTAAATATTACCTTTATTCCAAATTTCAAGTTTCTAGAGCTATGAAATCGAATTATTTTCAAAATTTCCTTATTTTTCGATTTCTTTCAATTTATTTTATTTTATTTTCGAATTTGCTTTCAAAACTACGCACGTTATTTTTTATTTGTATTTGGATGTTTATTTCCATATTTGTAACCATGGAGTACATCGAACCACAATTTTCATAAATTAAATTATGTTTATCGTTTACACATTGTATTTTTACGTGTTACAAACTCTATGGTTTTTCGGTACTTCTCTATTATCCCGTCGACCACTTTTCATAACAAAAAGCTATCGCCAAACTGTAACGCCAAATAAACGGGAGACCTTTGCCATTATAGTATCAAAATAAATAAACAAATATAATGTAAGAATTTAAGGACACAATTGTTATTTTAATTAAGGAAATAACTAATAAATCAGTAAAACATAATGAAAAATGCACGCAAATGTCGAATTAAAAACCACTTGATGACATAACAAAAACATGTAATGCTTCTGACATCAAGTAAATAGGACTGCATTTTTGGTGTTTAATCTTACAGTTTGGCGATGTTTTTTGTTATGAAAAGTGGTCGACGGGATAATAGAGAAGTACCGGTTTTTCTTATAATGCATGGTTTGTATAGATTCGAGGGGAAAATTATATTACTTTCATAAAAATGTATTTGGATGGTTTCTTGTTAATACAATCTTGCCAAGGCTGCGGTTTTCCTATTAGACTTAATGTTAGCTATATGCTCCATTTTTCTGCAACTAAATTTCCTCATGCCAATATAGTAATTCATTGATCCGTTTTCTTAGGATCGTTTATGTTCAATTTAGAGATAAATCAAGAGAATCTTAGAATCACCATGATTTTATTTACAAAGGACTATCAAGCCATAACCAACCAGTAATGTCGGGAGGGAGGGAGAGATGTGAAAATTTTTGTGCGACCAACATCTTTTAACAACATATATTTCATATATAAATTAAATAGAGTAAAGCCTGTGAAAGAAAATGAACCTGTCTATAAAAAAAAAGGTCTATAACGTAGCCAGTCTATAACGGAACTTTTCTATTACAAAATTCGTAAACAAAAGAAAAGAAAAGCATAATCCGGGGAAAATAACACAAAACAATAACGGAAGGTGTACTAGCTAATAGGACAATTATCTTAAAATCTATCTAAAACAAACTATCCCCATCCTGTGGGATTTGTTTTTCAATGTTTTACTTTATTTAATGCAAAACATAGATTGCATCCGACAACTCATATAAAAAAGTCCTCCGGCCTGTACCGGCAGGAAAAGGTAGCTTTCCTATATCTTCGTTTTAAAATTTTAGCTAATGTTACTCGAAAACAGCAAGTTAAAATGCAAAGAAACCGTTTACAAAAGATTCGTTTACACTGAATTTGAATAAGAAATTCGCCAAATTATTGAGCTATAGCCAAGTTGGCTTCATTTATGAAGACTTATTTTTGTCGCCAAATTTGGCGAGATTTCGCCAATTGTCGCCAAGTTTGGCGAGAATTTGGCGCTAATGGATATGAATATATAGTTTTATGCGTATGATTGGGAAAATGACTACAACAATGAAAGAAAATAATTTGCGAGAAATCGCGTTCACTAAAACTTATAAACTTATATTAAAATCATTAAAATTACAGACATTACAATACACTTTCATAAAACATTAAAAACATATTAAAATTGGACGTTTCGGATTTACATGGAAAATCCCTCTTCAACAACAACATTTCCCTTAGCGTAAATCATAGTTAAAAAATATCAACAAATAGAAAATGCAACGTATCAAAATTTCGAAGTCAAAGTTACAGTTATAATAACACGGAGTATTCATTCGGGATTGCACCTGCTTGACCATTATTGACCATAAATTTATCGTTGGTTTTTTGTAATGTGCTGTTTTGTTTCAAAATGTCAGCCACCCTAGAATTTCAAACTGCTCTATCTCAGTCAATTTTTAAGATAGAGGTAAAACAAAAAATGCTCTGGAATCCTTGTATCAAGTCCTAGCACCTAATTAAAAAATAAAATTGATTTTTTAACTTTTTTGTATATTTATTTTAGTTTTAAAATTTTCCGTGGCCGCCATCTTGAAACAAGATGGCGGACCAAGCTGGCCAACGAACTCGGTCGAGGCATTGGTGAGCTTAATACACACAATTAGTTTCATCCAAATTAATTTATAAATACGAGCGTTATCGTATAAAATTATTTTCATTTTTTCAATTTTTTTCGAATTTTTTTATTTTTTTTTCGAATTTTCTGGATTTTTTTAATTTTCCTTTTTCTGTATCCTAAATACTACCTTTATTCCTAATTTGAATTTTCTAGCGCAACAAAATCGGATTGTCTTCAAATTTTCGGTTTTTTTCAATTTCTTCGATTTCTTCGATTTTGATTTCGATTTTTTTGGTGTTTTTGATGTTTTCTTTTTCTGGATGTTAAACACTACCTTCACACCAAATCTTAAGTTTCCAAGACTACAAGATCGTCTTATTTTCAATTTTCAATTTTGATGGAATTTGTTGAATTTTCGAATGTTTTTTTTTCGAATTTTCTGGATTTTATAATTTTTCCTTTCTTTGTATCCTAAACACTACCTTTTTTCCAAATGTCAAGTTTCTGGGGCTACGGGATCTACCCAATCTTTTTGATGACGCGTGAACGAGTGAGTAAGAAGTGACAAAAAATCGAATGTTTGAGTTCATATATCGCCTGAACTAGAAAAGACAGAAAGTTGTAATTTTAAAATTTGGTCCTGTGTGCCAAATACTCTCTATAATTGAAGTTTAAAATTTTTGGGATACTCCAGCGCGGAGATATGGGGGGGTCAAAAGTGCCCTGAGTTGCTTCCAGAAAAGTATGCTTACGGCTGTGCTTTCTCGACTTGGCGGTGGCACTGCCGTGCCTCCAGATGTGCAGTGACAGAATTTAAAATGTTCATATTTTAAATTTTAGTAAAATAGGCTGTTTTACAAGATTTTAAAATATATATATATATTTACATTTTAGTATTAAATATAATTCCATCACAGATTTTTCAGTATTATTTAAAACTGCAAAAATGTTTTTTTAAAAAGCATACAGTGTATGAATTAGCAAGAAAAAAATTAAACTTGCTCGCAGACACGAGATGCCTAAAAAATGAAAAATGAGGAGCTTATATAGAAATCTGGATGTTTTTTTTTTCTTTTTTTTTTTTTCTTTTTTTATACGAAATGTATATAAAGCTTATTTAAGTTATCGCAGGATATATATTATTAGTAAGTAAAATTTTATACAAATAACCACAAATGAGACAATTTTATCATTTTTAAGTTTTCGGTGATTAATGCTTTTAAAACTTTACCTAAATTATTATATGTAATGAAATTATATGCAAGTATTTATATATACTTAAATTTATGTGTTTGATAAAATTTTACATGAATTTTACACAAGTTATACGATTAAACATGTTATTTTTGCAAATGAAAACTTTAAACCGATTTTTCTCCATGTTCATATTTTTATAACTTGCTTGTTCGATAAATACTAAGGCTTTTTTGCTAATTTAGATAGAGGTTTGAAATTTTTTTTTACTTGTTCTCCATGGTGTATTTAATATTTTTGTGCATGGATTTAACATTCAATTTTATAGTTATTTTTTTTTAATATTTAAATTGAGGGTTTGTTGAATTTCCTTCATTTTTTAATATACACGACAGAAAAAAAATCATATTAAATGTAAAATCCCATGCACAGTTTTATGTAGTATATTCTAATGAATGTGGAAAAAAAATCGAAGCAAAAATATTCATATTTATAAAAGTAGTAGGAATTTTAATAAAGTTAATTAAAAAATAAATAAATAAATAAATTAGTAAAATAGGCTGTTCTACAAGATTTTTTTTTTTTTTTTTAATTTTTAGTATTCTTGAAAAAAAGGTTTCAAAAGTACCGTGTCCCATTAATAAAATAAATATTATATACCGTATATACTCGTGAATAATTCGAAGAATTTTAGACAAAAATTGGGAGTTGAAAATGGAAGGTCGGAAATAGCGGAGTGAAATAAAGTCACCGGGACTAAATTTGTTTCTATTAGTTTGGAGAGAGAGATAAAAGCGGACAATGGTCATTTCCCTGGGATTGACAAAAAAATCTCAACAATAATATCCCTGTAATTGTTCTACACCCATTTTCTCTTGGGATATAATTCCCTTCAGTACAGGGACCTTCCTTACAACATTTTAATCCCTTTTTTAAAAAGAGTTCAACTTGAGATTGCTTCTAGATTTCTCTCCTAAATGTTCTACAATACAAAGAAGTACTATATTTTAGCAGCCTAAGAAGTTGTTTACCCTTGTAAATAAGGTTTGAATAAATTTTTCAAAGATATTTTCTTTTTAAGTATCATTAAATTGATGTGAATGGGTTTCGAAACAGTTTAAGTTTCTTCAGTTTTACAGTTTTTAAAAGTTGAATTTAAAAAAAAAGAGTCTGATTAGAAACGTTAAAAAATTTTCACTAATTTAATGAAAATTTATTAATTTTTTTTATCGTTGGTTACAAATCCTTCTTCAACATACTACCGGAAATGTGGTTCGACTTATACACGAAAATTCAATTTTTTTTCAAAATTTTGCGTAAGAATTGGGGGGGGGGGGGGGTCGACTTATACACAAGTGTATACGGTATATATATTTTATATAAATTTACAATGACATTAAATTTATGTTCCTTCACAAAAAATGAAAAATACTCAAGCACTTTAAATGTAACGTTGCTAGCTAGTTGTATATTACATTCTGGTAAAAAGAGAAAAATTAACAATATTAATAAAATCTAAAATTACAGAAAATGTTTTAGAAAAGCAAGACATTTTTCATTGACTACATTTATGTTAGAAAAACTATTTATTTATTTATTGATAACTCTGTAATCGGATTTCTATACGCTCTGATGGAAAATTAAACATATAAAGCTGATTCACTGGTTCTTTATTACAGGAACGGCTATTACGGGGGAAGTAGATTACATTCCAAAAGATATGGAGCGTGGTCAGTGAAGTAGCTTCCAGTTGGCAATGTTCCTTTGTCCAGTTTGAAAAGATTTTAGTGTACTTGGCAGTTGTTCCAAATTCATTATATGTGCATCACTTATAGAGACCATAAAAGAGGGTGTTCAGTCGATATAATAAAACCTCGATAAAACGTACAAAACATATTTACATTTTTTGTTTATATTTTATATTTATATTGTATCTTATATACTTTATCTTATAAGATAAATCAAAAATTTAAAAATTTGTTCCTATATTTTGTTTGTTGAAATAAAAGAGCATTTAAAAAATATATTGCTCTCTTAATTTTTTATTTACTAGATGCTACGTACGTCAACCCCTGTCTAGTCACGTGGCTGTAAAAACACGCTAATTTGCTCAGTTTTAAAATGATTACCCGATAATGGAAAATTGAATAATATTATCACGACCAGTAACGATCGCTGTAAATGAGTTGCCATTCCCGAAATTTCCCTTTGACTGAAGGGTAAATTTCGGTTCCAAGGCCGCATCCACCACTGTCGTGACAGCTGGCGGCGGTTTTCGTGATTAATTAACTAAGATCAATTAAACATTTGAAAAACAGTTAAAGTGGTTAAGTAAAAAATGTCAATGCCTGCCGTACTTTTATAACGTCTAGAAAATGTTTTATTTTAGACGCTATAAGAAAATCGTTTTAAATATCACATTTGAAATATATCGCTCTAAATTATGATGTAACTTTTTATTATTTAATGATTTTCTCCCGTAATAATTTAATTATTTTAAAGTTTTCTTATTCTTCATATTCTTTTTATAATATTCACGTATAAATATATTTTTCAACTGAAAGATGTTCGGAAGTATTATTTGGCTTTTTACAATTTGACAACACTAGGTAAAAAAACTGCTTTTTTAACACTTTCCAACTTAGTTGAAAATTGCTTATGACTTCGGTTTGTCTGCCGTCTGTCCGTCCTCTAACTCCCGTAAATATGATCGTATTGCCCTGAAATTTTTGTATGTTATTGTCGTTTACTATAGCATGTTCTCTACTTCAACTGAAATATGTAGCACTTATAGTTTTTTTACAGGGACAGTCAAAAGTATTATTCCGTTACATTTACAGCCAATGGGAAATAATCGTTTCAAGTACAATTTGATGACGCTACGTCATTTAAAACATAATGAAATGGATATATAATTACAAAGTGCATTAAAACATGCTTTTTGTAGAATATGGGGTGCAGAAAATTTATTTTTAATTTACAGGGTCAAACAAAAGAATTCTGTTACACATTGTTCTAATGGAAAAAAATCGTTTGCAGTGTAATTTAGTCATATATCACTATTTCAAACATGATGAAAATTATATTCATTACAGAGGTGCACAATAAATTGCTCTCTTGTGTGCAACGCGTATTTACAGGGACGCGCAAAATATATTGGTTACCGTACATGTGCGATATTTACAGTCTATGTGTGATAAGTGCGTTTTCAATTTTGGTTTGTGTTTTTAAGTTTAACTAAATTTTTTCATAGTACGTGTGTGTTTATAAACTCGGTTGATCCAATACAGGGCTACACAAGGGAATTCGTAAGTATTACAGACTATGGGAGTGAATTGCTTAAGGTTAGTTTTTAATTGTGTTTACGCATTTTCCTGGACTAATAGAAGTTTGTGGAATATATATAAATTCATATACAGGGCTACGCAAAGAAAAAGATACATTGTCCTTTACGGTTGGTAATTGCTGGAAGCGAGTTTTAAGTTGCCTTATGCGTTTTTTACCTGAATTAAAATTTAGCTTAATATGTAATGTGAACAAAAGTGTTTAGATAATATACAGGGCTGTACCAAATATTTCGAGTGCATTTCCATCGATTGGCAAAAATCGTTAAATGTGAATTTCCAAACTGAACTAAATTTTATATGCTATGTATTGTATATCCAAATCTACTGATCATATACAGGGCTTCACAAAATAATTCAACTACTTCTTTTCAATGGAAGGTAATTTCGAAAACTGTATTTTTAAATGTCTTATATGTTTTCTAAACTGTTTACTTACATATCTTCTTTCACCTTATTTAATGGTGAAGTTTCGTTACAGTTTTCTGGCTGTGTTGGAAAGTGTTTCATAATCTATGATGGGTGCATGATTTTTCGTTCTTGTTGAAATATGAAATAAATCTCGATTCAGATAATGAAATTTTGAAAAAAAAAATTTGAAAATAACACAAAATATTAGACTAATTTAAAAAAAATGATTTGACATTGCATAACATAATCTACGCACGTTTAGAACGCAAAAGATTTTAAAATTAATATGCATAGTTTTTGATCCTATAAAATTAATGGAACTGAACTATCTTCATCGATTTCAACATTAAATGGTACTTACAATAATTCTTCGATTCAAAAATTGTCGACTTCCCCGTGCTCATCTATTTCTCTACAAAACTCACTTATACATTTCTCTATAAAACTACTATTTTTCCTGATTTTATCTGCAATAGATTCTTCACTATAAGCAAATAAAAAGGTCACAAAAAATTTAATTATGGAAGCAGCGGCGTCAATATTAGTTTGTCTTTTTTTTTTTTTTTTTTTTTTTTTGATAAATTTTGCTAAAAGTTACAAAAAAATTAATATCTCGGAAACTGTCAAATTTTAAAATTCTGAGAGCTTTAATGACATCTTCAGATCTATGCTGACATATGGTGTTAATTTTATCGCACTGCGTTTCATATTGTAGGAGGAATAGACAAGAGACAGGCAAATTTTAATATATATTATATAGATAATAATGTAAAATTGCTTTCATGATGAAGGTAACCTAAATATTATAAAGTAATTTTAATTTTAACCGCTCTGTCTCGTTAATAAAATTTGTCTAATAGTCGAGGGGGGTTTCATTCACTTAATAATGCACTCATCAAAAAGCCAAAGTTTGAAAATGAGGGAAACAAATTGGTCTTTCCCCAACCCCTTCAGTCTTCTGTCAAAAATCTTCTCAAAAGCTTTTTAATGATGAACCAGAAAGCAGACGATCTTGATAAGAACTTTCGAACAATTTTTTTTTTCTTTTTGAATCAACTGACTTGACAGATATTTCTTTCCTTTTGTTTTCGAGGTAAAGAAGAGAATGAAATTCAGAGAATAATGAAATTCATTCTCTGCTCCCCCCCCCTTCTTTTTTTTCTTCAAAAAGTCTGATATCTCGACAGAAAAAAAAAAAAAAAAAAAGAAGAGAATAACGTAGTCGGAGATATGGAGAAATTCCTCCATGCCTTGAAATAATGAGAAATGGCTCTCTGAAGGAACGTCATAAATACCAGGTCAGACATTTATGAACAAAGTTTGAAGATAGAAAAGGATTTTTTTTTTAAGTTTTTGATTTTTTATGGCCTTTTTTTTAGTATTTTAATTACGGCTTTTTGTGGAGCTATGACACAGCAAATCATTCAAATTTTATTTATGAAAAAATCCACTTCTCTTCCTTTTTAAAGAAATGGGGCTTTTTTCCGTATGCTATTTTTTGCATATGATACCACACATAATTTTCAAATCAATAAATTGATTTTGATTTTCTTATTTTTTAACTGATTTCCAACAAAAATAGTTATACAATTAGTTTGTATTTATTTATTCTCTGGATTTTATTCAATTTATAACGATTCATGTATTTTCAGATAAGGTCAAACTTATGCTTTGATAAAAGTTTTGAGGTGATAAGTGAATTTATGCTAGAAGCGCCGCTGGTGGGAAATTGCATAACTACGCATTTTAAACTCATTTCCCAAGAACGAATTTCGCTCAGATTCTCAGAATATGCTTCCGTCATGACTAAATTATGTTTTGCTAAATCCTTTCAAGTGGTAGGCTTTTTTGTGTGTCAGTTTTTCAGAATAAGATTCTGCCATAGTCAAATTTATGTTTTCATAAAAAATTCACATGAAATATATATATATATAGTTAGTTAGTTAGTTAGTTACGCTGGTAGCACCTATGACAGAAAATGACATAAAAGTTAAAATTATTTTTAATATATTTCCTATCACACCCTAATTTAAAATTAGATAGGGCAGATTCTTCTTCAAATTGTTTAACGCCGATAACGTCCCCTAGCTAGAAATGGAGTGAATGAGTTTTTAAAAAAATGTGCTTTTATTTATTTATTTGACTGTATAGCTGCGATACTGAAGTTAAAAACAGGTAGGACAAATTCAAAATAACTGATTTACGTTTACATCTGGGAAATGGGGTAATTAAATGTGTTAAAATTATTATTTTTTTTAATTTGCCATATGAGGATTTGAACTTGCGTTGAAAATATTTCAACAAAACAAAATTTTCACTTCTCTTAACAATTATTCTATTGAAATACAAGTTAATTGTGGCGAATGAAAGTTAATTTATCTTTATGATGTTAACGCAGAAAATTTAATCCACATCGAGCACACCTTTATAGCATTACAATGTACCTTAAAAAGGCTGGATGATTTTTTTTTTAATTTCATACATTTTTAAAATTTTGTTTTAGTGTATTTTTGTTTCTAAAATCAAACCTTTTTTTCAAATTTAAAAGTATATATTTATCTAAAGTGATTTAAAATGCCTAAAACTAGAATATTTTATAACGCACAGAATCAAAAATGAATAATAAATATTACAAAAATAAATATACCTGATAGGGGAATCATACATACAAAGATAATCTAATTTTACCCATTTTGATTATACCAAAAATTTTCACAATTTTTTATTAAAAAATTCAGGTAGAAAATACCCAGAATATCTGGTTTAAATTCTCATTCAGAATTAAAATATTGAAATAATGCAAATTAAAAAATTATAAAAAACTCAAATAAAACTAAAAATTTTACTCAAATGAAACGCGCTAAAAAGTAGAATATATATTAAAAATTAAAATAAATTTACATCAACCTACTATATACATTTTTTTTCAACCAGAGAGAAAAAAAAAAGGAAATTTTTCCATATCATTATAATAATTTTCATATATTTATACTTTATCATAGAAAAGTATTAACTACTTAAAGTCAATAAATATTTATTTACACGGCATTTCTTAAAAGTTTATAATTATTGAAAGAAAAATACAATCAAATATTTATCTCTTTCAGTGCGGTAATTTTAACTAATTGAAGTGAATTAATTTGTAGACCTTCTTACAAACTTATATTAATTTTTTTTCAATAAACCCTTATAGCCCTTTTCTCAAGATTACCATTATCCGTTCCTTTTAAATATATTAGAAATTTTCAGATACTTTATTCTAAATTCATCGCAGCTCTGTCTCCTTTTGATGTATCTTCTTGAAACAAACTGCTTTGAAGAAAAGTTGGGTGTTTATATTGATTTTATGGGCCACTAACTTCTTAAAATTAAAGGGACATCTAATTTCTTGGGTTGTGATTTTTCTTTGATTTCGCTTCACGTGACTTTTGTGATTTTTTTTTTTCGGTTTCAAAGAGAGTTATCATCTTCGAAATTTTTGCATTATATTTATTTATATTTGATGTATATATTGACAATTTTCGGTGTAAAAAAATAACACGCCTTTCACGTGCATGCCGTGAACATCAAATCGGGTGACCGTTTTTCTTTTGTCACAAGCATCTGAAACAAATTGGTTTGCCAAATTTTGAAAGGACATTCAATTCTTTGAAGTTCATACCAGCATTTAGCTTTAAAAGTTTATTTTTGAAAAAAGGGCAGTCATTTGAATAAAAAAAGTCATTTGTTCGCCTTTTTTTTTTTTTTTTTTTTTTTGCTTTTTGCGAGTTCGAAAAAATAATTTATCAATGAAAAATATACTTAACACCAATTTATATGAAGGTCTAACTGAATCTAAAGTTTTATTAAATTCCATGCATTAGTTCTTGAGGTATGACTATCCCTAAAATAGTGTAAATCCTGAAAAAAATCAGCATAGTAGCGCCACCTGTTGGGAGATTTGCATCAAAGCCTAATCAACAACTGCGTCAACGTCTGACTGAATCTGAATTTTTACGAAATTCTATGCATTAGTTCTTGAGATAACAGTTATCGTAAAAATCATGAAAAAAGTCACATAACAGCGCCACCTGTTGGGCTATTCACACCAAAACATACTCAGCGTCTATTTATGTCAATGTCGAACAGAATCTAAAATTTGATGAAATTCTGTGCATTAGCTCTTGAGATATAGCTATCATAAAAATCGTAGTATAGCAGCGTATTTTTTCGTCATCACCAAATCTTCTCCCAGTTTTACACCAAAAACTAATCTCAGCACCAATTTATATAACTGAAATATAACTGTCTAACTGAATCTAAAGTGTTATTAAATTCGTGTATTATTTTTGGAGATGGCGTGCCAACAAAATTTAGGTCATATACGGACAGACAGACATTTTCTAAAAACAGTCAAATCGTGTTCAGGAACCTCTAAAACGTTTAAATCAATCGAAAACCGCAAGTCGAAAATTTCCATGAATCCAATACTTTCTTTTTATAAAGATAGAAGAATATAAAAATGAAGGAGATCGGTCGAATATAGGTCTAGAGAAAAATGGTCGCCCAGTTTGAAAAGAATGGTTTCGAGAAAAAATGGTTTCAAGACAATTTCGACAAGATTTCAAGATTTTTTTTTGAATAGTTTAAAGACAATTTCGACATTATTTCAAAATTTGATTTTTTTTTTTATTTTATTTTATTTTATTTTATTTTTTTTTTTTTTTGACATGGGTTTTGAGAAAAAATGGTTGCAAGACAGTTTCGACATTATTTCAAGATTTTTTTTTTTTTTTTTGACACGGTTTTGAGGAAAAATGGTTTCAAGACAGTTTGAACATGATATCGAATTTATTATTATTATTATTATTATTATTATTATTACACGGTTTCGAGAAAAAATGGTTTCAAGACAATTTCAATATGATTTCGAGATTTTTTTTTTTAACACAGTTTCGAAACGCAATAAACGGCGAGTGTAGGGAGAGGAATTGGAATATACATTCTTAAGGGATGCAAATTCAAAAGAAAAAAAAGCGAACATTTTGACCCAAAGCAGTTAAATATAAATGTATAGAAATTAGTTTGTAAAAGAAAGTCGCAGAATTCTGTTATACTAAAAATTCTTGGAAGAAATAATTTTGGAGTGATTTATTGAGTTATATTTTTGCAATATATCATGCATAGATTGCGAAACACTTTCCCATTCGTCCTCTATAGACCATAACGCATCGGAATTCTTTTGAATGTTCCAGTAAATGAACTATAAATGCTACACACTTCATTATCAACAGCGATCATGATATGGTAAACTTAATAACATATATCAATTTTGTGGCTATCCAAGTATATTTAAGAAAGTTTGGAGCACGTACAGGCAGACAAACCGAAATCCTAAACATTTTTCAACTATGCTGGAAATAGTTAAAAAGAAAGAAAGTCAACATATCGAATAAAATTAAATTCAACTGTTTATTACAAAAAGCATCCAAACCTTAATAATATCTAACAGTAATTGAGACACTTAATTAGATAAAAAGTACTTAAAGAAGTGCAGATTAGGGAGAAAACTCTAAAAATGATGCCAGAAATTCGTAATAAAAATTGTTAAAAAGCAAACTTAATTTGCATGTTAATTCAAATTTTAAACTTCAGGAAATATTTTTATATAAAACTTTAGAAAATAATTCCTAATTGTTGCAATTTTTCTAGCTGAAACATCGCATAAAAGTTTTAAAGGTAATTTGATATCGTTCAAGTAGTAACAGAGCAAATATTTATGAAAAAATGATATCAAGAATAAATAACCAAAAATTTTTAATTCTTGTTCTATGTTTTTAACGTTTAATCAAGACAATATACAGTTTCGGATAAATAAACAAGAACGAAAAATCATGCGTCGAGCATCGATTATACACTTTCCAACACTTCCAAAATATTTTCGCCAATCTTTACCGTTTAATAAGGTGAAATATGATGTCTAAGTAAACAAATTGGAAAAGTATAACACATTTGAAAACAAAATTTCAGGAATTACCAACAATATTCGGGAAAATATTCGGATTCTTTTGTGCAGCCGTGTATAGGATTTATGGATTTGTATATATGCTACATAAAAAGCTAAATTTTAGTTCTGTTAAGAAGCGCATATCACAGTTTAAAATCCTTCTGGAAATTCCACCAATTAACAGAAATGTACTAATAATTTTTGCTGCCCTGTATAGGATCTATAGAATTTATACACACCAAATAATAGACAACAAATGAGTTCAATTTAAAAACACGTTCAGCAACTGAAAACGCATTTCCAGCAATTATTGTTAACAGAGAGTAGCGAATTTTTTTGCGTGTCCCTGTAAGTGAACGATGAATGCTATATACACGCATTATTCTATAGCAAGTCTCTTGTAATGCACATTTCTGATATATAACAATTTCAAAATGTTTGAAATAGTTAAACATTATTAAAATAAACCGCAAACGATGTTTCTCCATACACCGTAATCTAACGCAATTCTTTTGAGCGTCCCTGTAAAGGTCCTATGCACACCCTATTCCACAGTAAGCCTTTTGTAGTGCACCTCAGTGACATATATTTCAAATTCAATATGTTTGAAATTGTGTAACATCATTAAAATAAACCGAAAATGGTTTTTTCCATACACCATAATGTAACGAAATTTTTTGAGCGTGCCTGTAAAGGAAGTATAACTGCTACACACTTCATTTCCAAAACCAAACATGTCATAGTAGATATCAATAACATATATTAATTGCATGACAATCCGATTATATATACATGAGTTAGATTATAGACAGACAGACAGAAAAACCGAATTCATAAACACTTTTCAAATATGTTTGAAAGTTTGTTAAAAGCAATATAATTTATAATCTTTTTAAAACTGATAAACGGAGTCACAGAGACTGTGAACACTTTTCAGCTGTGTTAAAAACTATTTAACAATTTCAACCCTTTCTTGAAAGTCACAGTTGTAGAAAGAAAAATTGGATTGAAGCGTTAACCGTTAACTTCTTTCAACGGGAACTTTAACTTAAGTGAGGTCAATTAATTTTTAGAGCTCCGTTCAAACTTTTATTGCAATTGATTTTCTGAATAAATTCTTATAACCCTTTCACGAAGTTTCCACTCGCATTCTCATTTAAATACATTGGAAAATTCTAAATCATTTATGCTAAATTCATCCCCACCCAATTCCCTTTTGATGTATCTTTTTTTTAAACGAATTATTTTATAGAAAAAATTCGGCGCTTATATTGATTTTTATATATGCTAATAACATTTTAAAATTTAAGCAGCAGGAAATTAATTATAAGTGGACTTGAAAAAAAGAAGTTTTAGACTTCCTTTACATCGAGATTTATTGGAATTAAAAAAATCATAAGTTATTTATTGAATTACTCAATAATTCCTGCCTTATTAAATGTACAAGGGATATCGCGTAAAAAAATTACTAAATAATTAAAAAAATTCTTCAATTTATCATACACATTAAACAACAAAAAATCCGTGAAAAATCTGAAATTGTTCTGGCTGCAAAGTTTAGTTATCTATTTTCCGTTTTTGTACAAAATTTCCTTTTAGTATTCTCCCGTTTTCTAGATGGACATTCTCCGCTATTCAAGACGGGAATTTTCTGTTTTTAGAGATAATAAATTTTGGCAATAGCGCAATATTAAAAAAAATCTAAATTATGATTATGTATACTGGTGCCTATTTTCACGGAACAGGTATTTGTATTGAATATTATCGCACCCGCTTTTTATCGCATTGCCTTCGAACCTCGGTTCTCGCCATTAGAGGATAAATTATCTGTTCTCTACATCAACTAGCCCCATCCAACGACTTACAAGTGGATCGCACAGATTTTGATGATTTTAAAGCATGTTGTAGGGGTCATAACCACATAACTATTTAGGTCGAATGTTTCCTTCAAATGGGCCTTAGCTTTTGATAAATTGGGGTTTAAAATTCAGAATACGTTTCAAATACCCATTAGTTTGAACTTGTGTACATGAACTTTATGGCGCCGAGGTAGAGTTACGCTCTTGTTACCCAGGAGGTGGCGGGTTCGATCCTTCCTCGAGACTCTTTTATATTTTTGACAAATTACACGTTTAAGCACAATTATGAATTCTGCATCTTTGAACTTTTTTATATTTTCTTAAAAAAATTAATTTACGTTTATGATGAAAATTTAACGCGTAATTTTTCATGAAAATTTAACGCAGATATAACTTTCTAAAGGATGCGCTACTTTGGATGTTTCATTTTCGTTTATTTGTTTGTTCAATTTCCATAATTAGATCAATAGTGGATGAATGCACCAGCCATTGACCAGGCGCTTATAATTGACCAATGAGACACTGTGTAAAAAACAATTAAAGTACGGATTTATCAGTTTTTGGTAGTGTACCAAACGAAATTTACATTTCCGTGCATTAATTTGTGTTTTCTACAGCTTTGTGATTCACTGATCAATAATTACGGGGGCACTCACTCTATATACGTTTAATGAAAATCTCACATATAAAATTTTATGCATTTCTAAAAATAGAAGCGGAGATATACAGCAATGCGGATTATCACGAAAAAGCATAGCAGCGCCCACTCTTTTGAGTGATCATAGACAAATTTCTTTCAATTGACGGTTTCTTAGAATGTTTCAGCCAATACTTCATAGCTCTTTGTCCGGGATTTTAAGGAACTAAGTTTTATAGCGGGTGACTGTTTAAACGAGAGACACTATAACAAGGTCTTACTGTATTATCATTTACGGTCGAAAACTAAAATATAATCACTGTATATAGTAAAAAAAATATACAGTAAATACCTGTCAAGACGAAATTACAGGAACCGGAAAATAAATACGCTTTACACAAGTTTCCGCCTTAGCAAGTATAATTGCTATTCGCCAGTACCATGATTTGTTCCCCATTTAAGACAGGATTCCGTTATAGGTTCCGTTTTTATATGTACTCATATTAACGAAAAATTATTAATTAAAAAGGATTAATTAATTCTCTGTGGAAAGGCAATTGTCCTATGGTAATTGAAACAATTTTCTTGTCCCCAATTCAGGCTTGCCATAGGCTAGGCTTCTTTTAATATTTTCACTACCAGTATTTATAAACAATCTGCTACTAATAACTTACTAATTATTTTAGATATGGAGATCTTATATAAATCCGATCACTTTGGAAATTTGCCAATACATTCATCAGAAATTAGAAATTAATTGTATAACAATTGTTTGGGAAAATTTATGTATATGTTCGAAAAATGTGAAACATTTTACTTTTTCAATTTTTACAAATTTTAAAATGTATTTCTATTTTTTCCCCTCTTTTATTTAATCGTTAACTAAATAAACTGTTTTTTAGTTTTAGTTTTAGTATTTAACTGTTGTTAAAAAAAAATAAAAAATAAAATATGCAAATCGTTCTATTTTGACACAATATTTTATCAGAAAAATAATATAGTTTCGGATAATTTTGGTGTTATTTTTTCTATTGAAATAGGAGGATTTATTTGGATAAAAACTGTCTTTTTAATTACTATGGAATGATCACCAAAACACTTTTTCCAAACAAAAATTCTAAAAACATTGGACGCGTGAATCGGATGTATATTTTGTAAGAGCTGTTTACATATGTATACTTGTTACACGATGATTTTTAACATATGTTGATGTTTCGTGATTGAAAAATCAGCATTCTTTTAATGATAAGGATAAAATGTCCTGCACAAGAAAATGGTTAATCTAATTAAATTACAGTAGAAAACGCATCCACATATATACATGATTCCTGAAAATAACAAAATTATTGAAAATTGAGAACATAAAATTAAAGCGAAAACGAAGTTCAGGAGGCAGAGTCTCCATGAAGAAATGTACTTTTCATTCTGAAAAATTTACAAGGATGAGCAGTTCATCAGAATATAATTGCATAAAACAGTGTTTAATCTGACATTTCTAAAAGTTCCAGAAGCTTCGAGAAATCGTATATGGTTGAAATGTATGTAGAATTTTAAAAAAGGTAAATTGCGGATTCTAAGCAAGGAAAATTGATATTAATGAACAATGACTTGTAGAGCTGACGTTGAGACTCCTGATCTACAGATTTATTAGTATTATTTGGAAATAGTGGCAGGCAAAATACTTTGTGAAACCTGTATAATTAGAAAAATAAAATCAGACAGTCTACTTTTTTTCTTTTCTTTTGTGGGTTTTTTCCTTTAACTGTCGAACAAAAAATTCACCTTTCATCATTTTCTTCTCAGGACAATAGAGGAAAGGTGAACAGGAGTCTGAAAAGAATGAAATTTGAAGAGAGCGAGAGAGTGGAGAACTCGTAATCGAATTTCGTTCCAATAACGTGGACTTGACGTTGATTGCTTGTCGGATTCCTCCAAAGTCCGCGTTATTAAATCGTTGACCCGCATCGCATAGGCGTAAGTTTGACAAATCTGACACGGACAGGTGCCGTAAAGAATGCAGGAGAGAGATGGAATAAAAGGGCGGATCTTACAGAAATTCTGAGCCAGTAGGCGGAGTTATAATTTCGTTTAAAAGTTCATCACTTCACGAAAGAGTGTATGTTAGGCTGTTTAATCATCTTTTTAAATAATTTCAATGCTAAAGTTATTAAATAATTTATAAATAAAAAATATGTATGTTATAGAGAGTGATAAAGAATTTTTAAGATTTAAAGCAGAAGAAAAACTTAAATGCTGTTGCCACCATGATAGTAATTTTAAAGTTGTTTCAAATCAAAATATGCGTAAATGTACACCAAAAAATGTTCTCTTTTCGAATTTTTACACATTCGCTCGATTATTGTTGAAGCAGTGTTAAGAGAAAGATGAAATCCTTACTTTCCTCACCATAAAACAAATATTGCCGGGCTGTAAGACCTGTTTCTTTTGTTATAGACGTCAAAGTTGAAGTTATTTGACTTGTTTCAGCCCTTTCAGCGGTATATTTCTTCTTTCTGCCCTTTTTTAGGGTATAAAAAATCGCTTAAAAAGGGGAATCGATCGAAAAGTACCGAACAGTTTGACGACAATATTACTAGGGAAGGGAACATAAATGTTGGCATATATTCACATAAAAAATTACTTTTCCCTTTTTTTCCTAAATTTAAAATATTTTCTTTGGAACACCATGAAAATGGATACATATAATATTGTCTGCTTGTGTCGAAAAATTATGCAGAATCTCTTTATTTTTATTACTTTCATTTATTTATTTATTTTTATTTATTTATTTTTATTTATTTAACGGTTTTATTTTTTAAAAATTGAGATCTTTTTCTGTTTATTACAATCAATATGCTTTTGTTTTAAATATAGATAACAAGACTGAATTTCTTAAATTCTAATGCAGCTTCTAAACTTTCCGATTTTTTCCAAATTGAATTTGAAATGATCATGGTCAAAAATACGACTTTATTTTTTCTTTCCTGTGTGTGTTAAAATTGAAAAATTATCAACATATTGCCAAAAGTGTGTTTTCAAACTTTTTAAAGAATGTAATGAAAATTAACATATTATAATGTATTTCACATGTATTTTTCTCAAAACCAAGTGTATGTTATTTATGCATTTTTTAAATGTTATATGCGTTTTAATTCCTAATTTTATTCATTTTATTCTTCAAATTCTTTAATATCTCTAAGACAGAATATTGATACATATTGCAGAAAATCTGCAATTTGTTTTGGAACTCTGTTTTAATAATGATTCTGAACTTTAATATATATATATATATATATATATATATATATATATATATATATATATATATATATATATATATATATATTTACGCTTAACTAACAAATGCCGCCATTTTCGTGACAACCAGTTTTTATTGTCCAAATGTGTTGCTTCCAATTATTATTATTTTGGCATCATTTTTTGCATTATTTAATTGCTGAAATTTTGAGATTAGATGAGGGGAAAATTTCTGTGCAAAAAATACTGATGTCCAATTGGAAACAACATATTTGGACATGAAAAATTTGTAATTGGCATTTATTACTTATTGTTAACATTAATTGTTATCATTAAAATTACTATATTAGTTAACATCTAAATGTTAAAGAAAAAATCCCTTTGGAACCAGTTTATTGTTTTAAAATGTAGCAGTTATAATTATTTTTTAAACAACTGTCCGATTGCACAGTGGATGCACAGAAATTTTAATAAAGTCCTTTTAAGTAATAAAATGAAAAAAAAAACTAGTCGTTGGGAGCTACCGTAATACTTACCCATCATGGATATGCATAATATAAAATATGAAAATAAAACAGGTGTAAACTACTTATGAAATGCATTGCAATTCGAATATAAAATCGTGGTTTTATGACGTCCTAAACTTTAAATGCTCTATGACTGAATGGCTTGAAAGAAACATCCTTATAACTTCAAAAATGATAATCCTATTCACTAAGAGTTTACTGCGTCGGATGAAGCGTCCCATTTCCAATTAAAATACATCTTTGAATTGAAATTTGAATGAAATATAGGGTCATGAAAAATCGAAGAGTGTTGAAAATAGGATGAAAAATATCTCGGCGACTCATGATCCGATCGACTTCATTCTTTATGCAAAATTTATGCTTTTTTATTGTCTTTTAATATTCACTTCTTAAAATAAACAATTTCGAAACTTTTTATATACCTTTTATCAGAACTAATATTTCGTGAGTCCGTAAAAAACAGTTCCGGATCATCGAGGTGACTGAAATTCAATAGGCTTCTTCTAATTATTACATACGAAGTACATACCTACTTTCAAGTCTCTATCTCATTTTGTTCGGGAGATAGAGCGTTTACAGACACACAGACAGACGGACGACAATTTTTTTTTCTAAAAATATGTTTTTCGGAATCTCCAGTGTCTAAAACGTGTAAATCCGCCACATAAAAAAAAAAAAAAAAAAAAAAAATCGATTTTTAAAACGATTACAAGACTTATCTGTACTACGTATGATGGGTAAGTAGAAAGAAATATTTTGAAAATTGGAACACATGTAGCATTTTGAATTAAAATAAATAAATTTAAAAAGATTAACAGCTTTAAAAATAAGTCCACTGTCTAGTATGATTTACAGGGTTAAATTTTTAACACGAAGTAGAACATTCGATTAAAAAATCTGGACAAACTTATTTAGTATCGATGTTATCGAACTAATTTATCAAAACAGTACAAATATTGCAAGATTTAACGATTCCTATGAACGACACATTCTATATTGAGAAAATTGACCCGGAAGATGGAAATTATTCATGAGGATTTGATTGACGTAAGAGCATTCGAAAGGGAAAAATACTCTGTTAATGGGGTTTTTAGTCGAATGACTAGTCGTGTGGCAAAACCAGTTTTACAGGCAGAGCAAAATAGCCGACCGATTGGCTTACGGCTGTTGTCTGGTTACTTTCTGTCGCATTCAAGGGGATTTCATCATGAAATAACCGATTACAACCTCAGACTTAATACACGGGGAAATGGAAAATGCTCATCGATTACAAAAATGATTGGTCAAGTTGGTATTTAATGGTGGTATTTACTAGGTGGTATTTAATTTGAACAAAACAGTCATATCAAACATATTTTTAATCCAAACTAATGAAGGAATCTTTAGACCACTAAACATTTTTAAAAGTTGATTCCATACCTTTAAAATGTTGACAGCTATCTGATTCAGGCACTGATTTTAGGCACTACATGTGTCCAAATTTTCATTGGTACAAACAATGAAATTTATTAATTTCTCTGTACTATATATGAATTTGAACAGAATAATAAAACACAGCGCATTTTTATCAAAAATTATAATTTATTAATATCTATAGATACATTTTTTATATTATCATGTTCACTTACAAATGCACTTTTTTTTAATACTCGCTTAATCTCTCTGTTAATGTTCCCATTTACACTTCGTTTACAGTGCCACTCAAAGGAATTCCATTACATTATGGTGTATGGGGAAATATCGTCTGCAGTGTATTTGAATGATGTTACACTATTCCAAACTTATTGAAATTAATATACATCACCGAGGTGCACTACCGAATGTTTACTATAGACTTTGATGTATATAGCATTTACCATTCATTTACAGGGACACGAAAAAGACTTCGATTACAATACTGTCTATCAGCAATAATTGCTGGAAGTGCGTTTTCAACTGCGGTATGCGTTTCAAAATTTAACTAAATTTTTTTTGTATATTAGTTGGTCAGTATAAATTCTGTAGATCTTATACAGGGATGCACAAAAGAATTCCAGTATATTTCTAGTGATTGAGGGAAATTAACTGAAGGGGTAGTTTCAACTACGTTATGCGTTTCCTATCTGCATTAAACTCTTGCATACTAGTAGAATTAGTATATTTATAAATCTGTAGATCATATACAGGGCTGCACTAAATAATTCTGATATTTTCTAGACTCTAAATGGTAATTGTTGAAAATGGGTGTTAAAGTGTGTTATGTTTTTTGCAAATTGTTTACTTAGTGGAACCTGCTACGCGGGGCTAGTTGATCTTAAGCCGAAAGGTAGGCCTTCCCGCCCGGTTTAACCTTGACCTTGTTTACTTAGGGAGGTTGAGGATGAATTGGACTTCTAATATGCCTAAAGACTTTTACACACAACATAAACTCTAACAATTTAGTTATTCTTAATGGCATCGTACAGTGTTATTTAGTATTTTAAGCATGATTTATCATTGTTTACTCTAGTATTATTATTCATTCGTTACTGTTCATTTAGTACGTACTTCTATCAATTATTATCTACTTCAGCGTCTTACAGTGTTATTATATGATAGCATTATCGCTCAGTATCACATAGTAGTATTGAGTACTGCACAGCCTTATTGGTAAATTGCATTTTCAGAATTTGTGTTTTTGGAATCTTGTATTTTCAAAAATTGTGTTTTTGGAATCTTGTATTTTCAGAATTTGTATTTCGGCATCACATAGTATAATTATTGCTCTATATCACAAAGTGTAATTTAGTAATGTTCAGTATAATTAGGTAAATAAACCTGCTGGGCGGGGCTAGTTGAGTTTAAGCCGAAAGGTAGGCCTCCCCGCCCGATTTGACCTTATCCTTGTTTACTTATTAAAGGGTGAAATTTCGTCAAAGTATTCTGAATGTCTTTTAAAGCGTTTCATAATCTATGCTTAAGATATGATTTTTTCTTTCTTGTTCTTGTTTTTTTCATTTTTCTTTTTGTTGTTAACTTTGCACACGCGCACCAGTATACGGAAACTCGAGTGGCGTTGTTCCAGATGTTTTATTTTTTTATTTTTTACCTATGCATTGACCTCATATCCAGAATAAAACATTATTGCATAACATACTAAGTCCTCTTTAAATATATTTTATTTTAATATGTCTTAAAGGCACCTTACTTTTTTTTCTCTCCCGCCATTCAAAGCACCAAACAAATAAATTTCCTTCGCAATTCCCCGTCGGCATACATATTTCTCTCGCTCACTCCACCTCACCTTTTCCCGAGTTATAAGAGAGCAAGCAGCTCTCCAAAAATTCTCCGGGAACTTCTTTATTACTTCCCTATCCATCTATCTCGTCTTCATATAATTATTCGGTTCGGGAAAAGGAATTCCAGGAGAGCAATTAAAAGCTTCCGGAGCGCCTTTGTTCGACAGCCACTCGAATTCTTAACCCCTCCCCGCGCCTCACACCATCCCCCATCCATTCGACATCCGACGCATTTCTCGCCTTGATGGATTCGTGCTCAACTATTGAGTGGATTGGGGGTAGGGGGGAATTGACAGAACACTTCGCCCCCTCCCCTTCCCCCTCCCCCATCTCGCACTCGAATACTTCGGGTCGACTGCTCATTAACCATACCGAAATAAACTTCCATGCATAATTTTTCAAACATTTTTTTTTTGTCCTGCCGTGGAGCGGGAAAATAAATGCATTTTTTTTTTCCTTAAATTTATTTATTATAAAAACTTTTTTTTAAATGTTTTTGACAGAGGCATATCTATTCAGGTAAATGATAATTATTTTCCTCACTTTCATATTTCTCCAGGAATATATATAAGGGGATAACAAAGAATTTCATGGAAATATTCAGATGATAGCTATAATGAGACATGCCTTGGTGTCTTTCATTCGAATATTAAATTGCGATCTAAAGCGGTGTAACCCAATTATCGGTCTTCGTAGAACCATTTTTGTTGAACAATAATCTATGGTTTGTTTTAATTGCAGAAATTTTGTGATTATATAAGGTGAAGACGTGAAAAAATTGTGACATTTTCATTAGCTGAAATATTCAGATGAAACCTGGATATGCCTGGAGTCTTTCATTCGAATATTAAATTACGATCATTAGCGGTGTGACCTAATTTCGGTCCGCGTAGAAACATTTTTGTTTAACAATAATCTCTGGTTTGTTTAATTGCAGACATTTTGCGACTATATAAGGTGAACACGTGAAAAAATTGTGACATTTTTGTTAGCTGAAATATTCAGATGAAAGCTGTAATGAGACATGCCTGGAGTGTTTCATTCGAATATTAAGTTGCGACAGAAAGCGGTGTGCAATTTTTGATCCGCGTGGAACCATTTTTGTTGAACAATAATCTCTGGTTTGTTTAAATGAAGAAATTTTGCGACTAAATAAGGTGAAATAGTGAAAAAATTGTGACATTTTTATTAGCTGAAATATTCAGATGAAAGTTATAATAAGACATGCCTGGAGTATTTCATTCGAATATTAAATTGCGATCTAAAGCGGTGTGATCCAATTTCGGTCCGCGTGGAACCATTTTTGTTGAACAATAATCTCTGGTTTGTTTAATTGCAGAAATTTTGCGAATAAATAAGGTGAAGTCCTGAAATATTGTGACATTTTTATTAGCTGCAATATGCATTAACCAGTGAACCCGTGCGAGGTTTTCGCACAGCAGTCTAATAATTTTGTAGCAATATCTAATATTTTTTAGATGCAGGTTTTTAAACTTCTAAATAAAAATTAAGGTTTAAAAATATCTGCTAACAGTAGGAGTCAAGCCCGAATATCAACTCATTTACTCCATCAAAATTACAGAAAAAACGGATCGAAGATAGCAAAAGGCACGCGCGAGAAAAAAAAATTTAACAATCGTATTTTAACTGCATTAGAAAATGACGTCATTCGCTTCTTGAAAAACATGAAACAAAGAAAAATAAATTGAATGCATTTAAAATATAATTTAATCTATTATAACAAAGCATACCTTTTATTCTACACGTGAAATACCATTTCAATTTAATTTTTGCTTTTTAACAATAAATATAAAATAAACCTGTGCGGAGAAATCATACTTTATCTTTTTTGTACTAATTATTTTTTTATAATCATTGCTGAACATTATAGATAATGTGGTATTTTACTTTTGCGGCAACACTCTTTTGAGGAAAACCTTTCATTTCATTTATGAAAACAATGCCGATTTAATTTTTAATGAACAGCAGCTTTTAATCAAACAACGAGTTTTAACGAAATGTGAATGTACTATGTCAGAAGCCGATTCAAAAACTTTTCCAATGATACCTCATTCATTGTTGTACGTTTCGTAAATTCATAGAAAAAGAGACGTTGACAACAGAAATAATATATATGACCAGAGGATTTCGTACTGAAATCTAATATTTTTTAGGTACTGCTCTATTATCCCATCGACCACTTTTCATAAAACTGTAAGATTAAACGCCAAAAATGCAGTCCCATTTACTTGATATCAGAAGCATTATACATGTTTGTTACGTCATCAAGTGGTTTTTAATTCGACATTTGCGTGTATTTTTCATTATGTTTTACTGATTTATTAGTTATTTCATTCATTAAAATAACAATTGTGTCCTTAAATTCTTATATTTTATTTATTTATTTATTTATTTATTTATTTTGATATTCCAATGACAACGTTCTCCCGTTTATTTGGCGATAGTTTTTTGTTATGAAAAGTGGACGACGGGATAATAGAGAAGTACCATTTTTTATCAATCCTAATAATATTATAAATCTGATTGTGTGCAAATGTTAGGCTGAAGCCAGCGTCAAAATGGAGCTTTTAATGATCCTGTATCTTTGCATATAGGCTGATTCAAACTCTCATATGAACATAGGCTAGGTTTTATTTATTTTATTCAAATATTTTCTTTAATAATTAAAAATTTCATTATTTTCATAGAGAATCAATGGACATTTTTCCATACAATTTAACCATTTTACTTAATCGTTGCTAGGGCTTTGATCGTTGCAAATAAATAAAAACACGGAAAAATAATTTTTCCTCAACAATTAATTTTCAATTGAACGATTTTCACGTGAAAAATGAAAATTATAAAGAATTCAAAAGAAGATGAATTTCCGTGATATTTGAAACAAAAATAGGGAGTATTTGTTATTATACATGAAGTATGAATATCGTTTACATTAAAAAGATCTTTTTCTGACAAAAATTGCGTTATAATTAGAAGGAAAACTGAACAATAATTATATTATTAAAAATAGATTTCGCTTGGACCATGGAACTATGAAAAGGATCCTCCTCGGTTTGGACAAATATGACGTCATAAATAAAATAAAACATGTAATTTTCAAATGTCCGTAATAATACAAGGAGCATGAATATCAATGTAAATGAAAGTAGATAGATAACGGACGTATTATTTAAGATGAAAAACTGAAATATTTTTTATCGTTACTGATTAATAATTAGCTTGAATACCAGTTACATACAAATGTGAGTTTTCCGCTAAAATGTACGCCCTGATTGCCAGAAAAAGAAAATTAACAAGAATTATGCCATTAAAAAGAGATTTCTCTGAGGAAGAAGTGACGTCATATTTGAAATAAAACGGGAATTTTCAAATGTGTTTTACAAGGAACTTGAATCAATTCCTTACATTAATAATACAAGGATCGGTAAGTTTAGAAAGTAGATGAGTTTCACGCCATATTTAAAACGAAAAATTTAAATATTTTTTTATCTATAGCGATTATTAAGCATGAATATCAGTTACATACAGATGAGAGTTTTTTGCCAAAAACCAAAACGTGATTATTATGAAAAGAAAAATAAGTACGAATCTATTATATTAAAATCTGACCGCTCTCTTTGCCTTTCGCAAACCTACATGCAAAGATACAGGATCATTAAATGCTCCATTTTGACGCTGGCTTCAGCCTAACATTTGCACACAATCGGATTTATAATATTACTAGCTGTTAACCGTGACTTCATTCACGTATCAAGGTTGTCGAACGCAACGCGATTTCCTTAACACCGGTTATCATTGATCTGAGGATGTCATAAACTCTCTGAATTTAAAAAAATAATTTAAATTCCGAGATTTTTTTTTTTTTTTTTTTTTTTTTTTTTGTAAATTTTAACGAAGTTTCTCTAAAAATGGCAACTAAATTATTCCATTTTTGTGGATAAAAAAGAAGAAATAAAACGGATTAATATATTTTTCCTCATTAAAACTGAAAAAAAGAATAGATTTTCAATTTGAATAGATGGTGAAAGAAAAAAAATCTTCATTACAGTAAAATTTTTGAAAAATAAAAACGTATTTTCACATATTCAAACTTCATGAATCAATTTATTCTGGAGAACAAAAATCGTCTGTCAACATATTTTCATTTAGAAATAAAGATTTTTTTTTCAGGTATAGATTAAATCAAGGAGGCAAATTTAAGCTCCTTGCATTTAGGTCTTCAATTATTGCTCCCTATTCACAAGAATTGAATTTAATGAAAAAGATTATACTATTTCCATTATCTTTGAATGATGCTATTAAAACGTTTCACAAAGGCGTTAAAAGTAAAATAGTTTACCAGGTAAACTTGACATATGTTTTTACACAATTCGCCGATTTCCACGATTTTATTTGGCCCGCCTTTTTTCATTGGTTGCAGTTTTCTTTTCGTGATTATTTGTCACAAAATTTCACTTTTTTAAAACTTAGTTACGTCAAGGCCTCTATAACATAGAAATACGGTACTGTCTCCTATGGAATGTGATAAAGAGTTAGTTAATTATTTACGATTCTAATTATCGGGAATGAAATATTTTGCTTAATTAATGCATTTATGCTTCTTTTAATGATACGTGAATGAAGTCACGGGTAACAGCTAGTATGTAATATTTCTTAGATGCAGGTTTAAACATCTAAAGAAAAAGTAAGGATAAAAATATCTGCAAACAACATTTAGTTTTTAGTCAAGCTAGAATATCATCTAATTTATTCCATCAAAGTTATGGCAAAAACTGATCCAAGATTGCGAAATGCACGCGCGAGAAAAAAAATTAACAATCGTATTTTAACTGCATTAGAGGATCACGTCATCCGCTTCGGGAAAACATGGGACATAGAAATATAAATCTAAACATTTCAATTTCGCTTTTTAATCATAAATAAATATAAAATAAACCCGTGCGGTGTTTTTTATAATAATTGCTGAGCATCCTATAATGTGGTATTTTATTTTTGTGGCAACGATACTTTGAAGAAAACCTTTCATTTCTTTTATGAAAACAATGCCGATTTATTTTTTAATTTTCAGCAAATTTTAATCAAAAACATGTTTTAACGAATTGTTAAGTGTGCTATGTCAGAAGCCAGTTTAAAATCCTTTCATATACCATCTCATTCGTCGTTCTGCGTTTCGTATTTTCTGAGAAAAGGGAATGTTGACAGGAGAAATAATATATATGAACATATTGAGTCCATAACACTTCCAAGCGAGAGTCCTGCACGAGTGCGGTGGTCGGATTGTACCCAATCCAAACTCAAAAATTCCGATTTCCGAAACCCTACCCTTAACCGACGGGGGAAAAAAAATCCTCAGCCTGAAAGCCGACCGAACCCGAAGTGACAGAAAATTAATCGATATTTTAATACAACTATGGAAAAATAGTGTACAATATAATCTTTAATATCACTTTTAGGGAATTCTTTTATTATTAAACTAGTCGTTGGGGGCCACCGTCATACCTACCCATCATGGATATGCATAATGTAAAATATGAAAATAAAACATGTGTAAACTATTTATAAAATGCATTGCAATTACAGAATAAAATCGTGGCTTGATGACATCATAAACTGTAAAGGCTCAATTACTGAATGGCTTAAAAGAAACATCCTTATAGCTCCAAAAGCAATAATCCTATTAATTAGCGGTTTATTGCATTTGATTAAGCGTCTCATTTCAATTGAAATATATCTTTGAATTGAAATTGGGATGAAATACAGGGTCATGAAAAATCGAAGCGTGTGGAAAATAGGATGACAAATATCTCGGCAACTCATGATCCGATCGACTTCATGCTTTATGCAAAATTTATATTTTTTGATTGTCGTTTATAGTCACTCCTTAAAATAAACAATTTCGAAATTTTTTATAGACCTTTTATCAGAACGAATAGTTTGAGAGTCCGAAAGAAACATCTCCCGATCAGCGAGGTGACTGAAATTCAATAAGCTTCTTCTCATTATTACGTACTAAGTACATACCAAATTTTAAGTCTCTACCTCAATTTGTTCTGGAGATTGAGCGTTTACAGACACACACATACAGACAGACGGAATGCAAAAGTTCTTTTTCTAAAAATGTGTTTTTCGGAATCTCCAGTGTCTGAAACGTGTAAATCAGTCAAATTTTTTATTTCGATTTTCTAAACTATTACAAGACTTACCCTATACTACGTATGATGGGTAAGTAAAAATTATTAGAAATAAGAGATAATAGATATATTTTCTCTTATTTTTTATTCTCACACATAAATATCACACATATTTATTGAATTAGAAAATGTTAATTAATTTTTAATTATATTCTGTCAATTACTTTTGAAAGTTAGATACATAGCATGAAAAACTTCAAAATCTAACCCGAAACAGACCCAAACCCGAAAGCCAATTCGACTCAAAACCGATCCGTAACGAAAGTAATTTGCGTCATTTCGACCCGAACCTCCACCCGACCCGCCGCGCCGTTCAGGTCGAGTCAAGTCAAGTTGACACCGGCCTGACTGAATTTCTAATAGATAAGGATACATCTGAAGCCACATTAACCTATAATTAAAATCATCCAAAAGCAACACTTATGCACATAGATTATATTTTCAGATTATATATCCGAATACATGGAATACGGGATAACAATAATATGAATGACCATTTAGAAATTTTCGATAAACTCTCATTAAAAAATTAACTTTGACAATTCAGTAAGAAAATCAATGTAGTTTGGAATGAAAAAAAAGTCTCAACAGACGGGCTGAGGGCAGAAGAAAGTAGTCCAAGGCCTGGTTCGCCCCGGAAAAAAAAAATCCTGCCCGCCCTAAGTCAGCAAAAAAAGAAAGCTCTGGTTGAGGCCCGGAAAGAATGGAGACCGGGCCCGGCCCCTTTCTGATGAAAGAAAATTAGACAAAGTGTGGCCCGTGGTCTGGGCTCGGGTTTCAGACCAGGGCCGGACCCATGCAGACTTCTAAAACAAACTGTCTGCTTTGCGATTGCGTTTACAAAGATTTTCGAATGAATTCCATTTGGCGAATTGAGAAAACATGTTGCTGCAACAAGTTTCATTTCTATTATCTAATTAAGGTACTTCTCTATTATCCCGTCTACCATTTTTCATAACAAAAAACTATCGCCAAACTGTAAGATGAAACGCCAAACATGCTGTCCCATTCACTGGATGTCAGAAGCATTATACGTGTTTGTTATGTCATCAAGTGGCTTTTAATTCGACATTTGCCTGTATTTTTCATTATGTTCTACTGATTTATGAGTTATTTCATTCATTAAAATAACAATTGTGTTCTTCAATTCTTATATTTTATTTATTTATTTATTTTGGTATTCCAATGGCAACGTTCTCCCGTTCATTGGGCGTTACAGTTTGGCGTTAGTTTTTTGTTATGAAAAGTGGTCGAAGGGATAATAGAGAAGTACCCTAATTTCAATTTATACAAATACAAAAACAGTCGTAGGTGTAATTTTAATCATGTGTAAAATTTAAAACGTCCTCTGTGACGGTAAAGTAACACCTTCGTTGACATTTGATATAGGACTTAATGAAAGGACTAAATCTTCTACTTTATAAAAACCATTTCAACTTTCTTTTATTAAAAACTGCATAAAGTGCTGTCAGAAATGAAAGTGGGTGGGCAGACTACTTTCTAAGTACACAAAGAAAAGAAAACTTATATTAGAAGTTGGGGAAGCAGACCGAATAAAGAAATTTCTTTCTTTCTGTCTCTCACTTTTTCTCTCCATCTTCTTTTTTCTATAAAAGGGGACGTTAGTGGCTGGCAGATTTATTGTCCAGGAATCAATCTTGGCGAGAACGTGTTTCTAAAGAATGTCACTTGGACATTTGTTTCTCAAGTTTACCTTTCAACTCGGATTTACTTTTTTGCCCTTTGAGTGAGAGAAGAAAATGTATCTCAACTTTATCTTACTTCTGAGCTCCTTCTTTTTTGATGTCATGATGAGTGTTTCATTTTTGTCTAAGTTGTTTCAATTTATGGATGAAAGTTTATTACTTACCCATCATACGTAGTATAGGGCAAATCTTGTAATCGTTAAAAAAAAAAAAAAAAAAAAAAAAAAAAATTGGCGGATTTACGCGTTTCAGAAACTGGAGATTCCGAAAACATATTTTTAGAAAAAAAATTGCCGTCCGTGTGTCTAAGTGTGTGTCTGTAAACGCTCTATCTCCCGAACAAATTGAGATAGAAACTTGAAATTCGGTATATATTTAGTACGTAATAATGAGAAGAAGCCTGTTGAATATTAGTAATCTCGATGATCCGGAACTGTATTTTTCGGACTCCCGAACTATTCGTTCTGATAAAAGGTATGTAAAAATTTTCGATTATTTTAAGGAGTGACTGTAAAATACAATAAAAAAACACATCAAGAATGAAGTCGATCGGCTAATGAGTTACCAAGATATTTGTAGTCTTATTTTCCACACTCTTCGATTTTTCATGACCCTGTATTTCATTCCAATTTCAATTCAAAGATGTATTTTAATTGGAAATGAGACGCTCAATCCAACGCAGTAAACTGTTAGTCAATAGAATTATCATTTTTGGAGTTATAAGGATGTTTCTTTGACGCCATTCAGTCATAGAGCCTTTAAAGTTTAGGACGTCATCCAGCCAGAATTTTATTCGAAAGACAATGCATTATATAAATAGTTGTACACATGTTTTATTTTCATATTTTATATTATGCATATCGATGACGGGTAAGTATTATGGTGGCCTCCAACGACTAGTTTTTAATTGTCTTCAATTTTATCTTCTAAAAATATTTATTTCCGTAATAATTGTTTCAATTATGGCAGTTTCGATCTTGTTTTAACCAAAGTTTTACGAAAATTGGCAATATAATTCAACTAACGTGATAACTCTATTTAGAACTTTTTTTTTTGCCTGCTGCTCCGTTCACATACAAATTCGTTTAGACCACGTGAGTTATAAGCGTTGGAAATAAAATTTCCGTATGCTTTTTTCATATACATAGTATAATATGTTTTAAGAAGCTAATCTTTTATAATCGGGTTCACCTAATTATAAAAGTTTCTTCCATGGCTCTATAATTGAGGAACGTAGAACAAAATGTTATATACTAAAACTTCACTTCAAAAATTATCTAACTGACAATGCAAGTTCCATAAAAATATGTTAAGCAGAATAATCTTTCGTAATTCGGGTTGACCTAATTACAGAACTTTCTCCCATAGCTCGATAACTAAGCAACGTAGAACGATGTGCTGTACACTAATACCTTTCCCCTAAAATTACCTAACACATAAAATCTACGAGCTTCTTTTAAGAAACATGTCATTTATTTCAGCTGTATATCTTTGACAATGAATGAAATATTAATTTTGAAAGTTGTTAGATCAGCCTTTTTGAGACACTTTGTATAAACAAATATATTAAAGAATCATAGAAGAAAAATATAATAAACTACTTTTTCTGAAATTTTGACAATACATAGTACCACTTATTAGTATGAGGCGCGTATTATCGTATGATAATCATGGATTGCGGTATAAATAGAAGTTATCCTTTGAAAAACAGAGTTGAAGGTACGTATTGAGGGAGAAAGGCGATGAAAGTCCTTTGAAGAATCCAGTTGAAGATAAATATTAAATGGAAGAACGGTTAAAGTCCTTTAAAAAAAACACGGTGGAAGGTTAGTACAATGGCCGAAACACGATAAAAATCCTTTGTAAAAGCACAGTTGAAGTTAGATATAAAAAAATGAACGATGAATGCCCATTGGAAAAAATGCAGTTAAAAGTCAGTAATTTGCAAAAAACAATAAAAGTCCTGTGAAAAATACAGTGATCATAGATATAATAAGAAAAATTATCGATGAAAATACATTCAAAGAAGCATAGTTGAAAGTTCATATAAAGAAGACAGAACGAGTCCTTTAAAAAAACACAGTTGAAGCTTAGCAGAAAAAGAGAAAAACAATGAAAGCCCTTTAAAAAACACTGTTCAACATGGATATAAAGGGGAAGAAGGATGAAAGTATCTTTGAAAAGACAGTTGAAAATCAGTCTAAAGGGGAAAGAACGACGGAATTCATTTAAAAAACACAGTTGAAGACATTGATATAAAAAGAACAAAGAAAATACAGTGAAAAAAAACACAGTTGAAGCTTAGTATAAATGAGAAAGAACGATGAAAGTCCTTGAAAAAAAAACACTTGAAGGTTAGTACGGAGGGCGAAAAACAATGAAAACCCTTTGAAAAACGTAGTTGAAAATATATATAATGGGGAAGAAGGATGAAAGTATCTCTAAAAAACACAGTTGAAGATCATTATAAATGGGAAAAGCAATAAAATTCCTTTGGCAAAACACAGTTAAATGTAAGTATAAAAGAAGAATGATGAATATCTTTAAAAAAGCACAGTTGTAAGTTGTTATAAAGGGGCAGAAAAGACGAAATTCCTTTGAAAAACACAGTTCAAGATAAATATAAAAGGGGAAGAACGATGGATGTTGTGAAGGAAATGACGGTAAATACTATCATCTTGCGTCACCGGACTACCATCGTTTTCTGACCAGACACTTTATTTAAAATGTTTGATTTTGAGTAATGTTAGTATTACATTAAAACGTTTATAATTTCTTTCAAAACTGATTTCAAGTTCTAGACAGCTAATGAATTACTCTATTTAATATTTATTCCTTTTTGTATTCCTATTGAACACTCATTCTAAACATCCTCTTTCTAAAAAAGACGAACTCGTTAGCTAGAATCGTAAAAAATAAATTGTTTAAACATTTTCAAACTTAAAAGTTGATACGAAAGAATAAAACATTTCAAAAATGTTGCAAAGACTGTGAAACGTTTCCTTGAAAAACGATTTTGTATTTTTCCCTTAGGGAAAAATAATCATAATACGCTATTGATCCTTTCGACATGTTTATTTTTCTACATATAGTCTAAAAGGAGAACACAAACATTAAATTATTATCTTTTCGTCAAAGAAAAATCTTTTGTTTTAAAATTGTTTTCAAAAATACAGTGTTTCTTGTAAAATTAGGTACACATTATGCAAACTAGAACAATGGAAAACAAAACAAAGCATAAAATGGCTGGCTGACTTTTTGTTCTTTGCTAAAGTTAACTTTAGAAGAATTATCTTGGCTTAAAAGAACAACATAATGGCGGAAATTCGAAAAAAATAAAAGAAAAGAAAATAGTAGCAGCCTTGCAACTTCTAAGATGAAAATGCTAACAATGGAATACTCAAGCAAAGAAATTAGTTTCTTTTCGACAAAACAAAATGGCTGAGAAAGAATATTTTTCTTTTTACAAGATGTCTCATTTTGCATTTCATTTCGTTCTTTGATGGAAAAATTACTTTTCTTTTCAAATTTTCCTTTTGAGATTATTCGTGAAAATTTAGTTTCCATAGTTACAATTCAGTTCACAGTACTACAGTTGAATATAATCATCGTTCTTTCCTTTACGAGAGCCGACTGTCATCGTTCTTCCCATTTATATATATCTCCAATTGTGTTTTTCAAAGGTCTTTCATCTTTTCCCCTTATATAACACCTTCAATTATGTTTTGTCAAAGGACTTTCATGATTCTTCTCATTTCATACCAACGTTCAACTGTGTATTCTCAAAGGACTTTCATCGTTCTTCTCCCTTTTAAGCCACACTTCAACTGTGTTTTGTCAAAGGATTTTTATCTTTCTTTCCCCTTTATACCAACATTCAACCGTGTTTTGTCAAAAAGCTTTCATCGTTCTTCTCCCTTTTAACAAACCTTTAACTGTGTTTTGTCAAAAACTTTCAGCGTTCTTCTCCCTTTAAGCCACTCTTCAACTGTGCTTTGTCAAAGGATCTTTATCGTTCTTTTCCCTTTATACCAACAATCAACCGTGTTTTGTCAAAGAACTTTCATTGTTCTTTCCCCTTCATACTTACCTTCAACTTTGTTTTTCAAAGACATTTTCATCGTTCTTCGTTTTTATATCCAACTTCAGTTATGTTTTGTCAAAAGACTTTCATCCTTTTTTTCCCGTTTATACCAGCCTTCATCTATATTTTTTCAAACAACTTTCATCACTTTTACCTCATTGTACAAACATTCAACTGTGTTTTGTCAAAGGACTTTCATCGCTCTTCCTCTTTAATTCAACTGTGTTTTTTTCAAAAGACATTCACCTTCTCCTCCCTTTAAACCAATCTTCAACTGCGTTTTATCAAAGGACTTCTATCGTTCTTTCCCCTTTATATCAACATTCAACCGTGTTTTATCAAAGAACTTTCATCGTTCTTTCCCCTTCATACATATCTTCAACTTTGTTTTTCAAAGACATTTTCATCATTTTTCGTCTTTTATATCCAACTTCAGTTGTGTTTTGTCAAAAGACTTTCATCCTTTTTTTCCCGTTTATACCAACCTTCATCTATATATATTTTAAACAACTTTCATCATTTTTACCTCATTGTACCAACATTCAACTGTGTTTTGTCAAAGGACTATCATCGTTCTTCCTCTTTTATACCAACTTTCAACTGTATTTTTTCAAAAGACTTTCACTTTCTAAACAACTCTCAACTATGTTTTTATCGTTCTTTCCTCTTTATACCAACCTCCAACTGTGTTTTCCCAAAGGACTTTCATTGTTCTTTCCCCTTTACACCTATCTTCAACTGTGTCTTTCAAAGAAATTTTCATCGTTCTCCGTCTTTATATCCATCTTCAGCTGTGTTTTGTCAAAGGTCTTTTATCCTTTTTTTCACTTTCATACCAATCTTCAATTTTGTTTTTTCAAAGGACTTTTATCATTCTTCCTCTTTTATACCAACTTTCAATTGTGTTTTTTTCAAAACACTTTCATCGTTCTTCTCCCTTTATACCAATCTTCATCTGTGTTGTGTCAAATGACTTTACCGTTCTTTACTCTGTATACCTATCTTCAACTAAGCTTTTCAAAGACACTTTCATCATTCTTCACTTTATATCATCTACAACCGTGTTTTCATATTTTTTCCTCTTGATATTTATCTTCTACTGTGCTATTACAAAGGGCTTTCATCGTTTTTTCCTTTTACATCTATCTTCAAATGTGCTTTTATACAAGGTTCTTTAATCGTTCATCCACTTTATACCTACCTTCAACTGTACTCTTTAATAAACCACTAGATGGAACCCGTCAAAATTTGACGGCAAACAACTTGATAGTACCATAAAATTACATTTTATAGTTGCTTTAACTTGACAAATTTCATAGTGGGGAGCATAATATGATTAAGCGATCACAGACCTTTCCATCGATATATCACATGAGGTTGTGTGCAAAATTTAGAAAGTACCTCTTGGGGGGAGGGGCAAAGTGGGGAGATGGGCATTGGAAATGCATAATATGATTAAGTGGTCACAGATCTTTCCATCGATATATCACATGAGGGTTGTGTCCAAAATTTAGAAAAGTGCCCCCCTTAAGGGGGGGGGAGTGGCGGGATGGACCCCGAAGATGCATATGATTAAGCAGTCACAGACCTTTCCAACAATATGACATGAGGGGTGTCAACAAAATTTAGAAAAGTACCCCTTGTGGGGGGGGCAAAGTGGGGAGATGGACATCAGAGATGCATAATATGATTAAGCAGTAACAGACCTTTCCAACAATATGTGACATGAGGGATGTCAACAAAATTTAGAAAGTATCCCTTGGGGGGGGGCAAAGTGGGCAGATTGACATTGGAGATGCATAATATGATTAAGTGGTCACAGACCTTTCAAATGATATATAACATGAGGGTTGTGTGTAAAATTTAGAAAGTACAATGGGGGGGGGGGGCAAAGTGGGGAGATGAACATCGGAGATGCATAATATGATTAAGCAGTCACGGACCTTTCCAACAATATACGACATGAGGGGTGTCAACAAAATTCAGAAAGTATCCCTTGGGGGGGGGGGGGCAAAGTGGGGAGATGGACATCGGAGATGCATAATATGATTAAATGGTCACAGACCTTTCCAATGATATATAACATGAGGGTTGTGTGTAAAATTTAGAAAGTACAATGGGGGGGGGGGCAAAGTGGGGAGATGAACATCGGAGATGCATAATATGATTAAGCAGTCACGGATCTTTCCAACAATTTACGACATGAGGGGTGTCAACAAAATTCAGAAAGTATCCTTTGGGGGGGGGGCAAAGTGGGGAAATGGACATCGGAGATGCATAATATGATTAAGTGGTCACAGACCTTTCCAATGATATATAACATGAGGGTTGTGAGCAAAATTTAGAAAGTACCACTTAGGGGGGGGGGGGCAAGTGGGAAGATGGACATGGGAGATGCATAATATGATTAAGTGGTCACAGACCTTTCCAATGATATATAACATGAGGGTTGTGAGCAAAATTTAGAAAGTACCCCTTGGGGGGGGGCAAGTGGGGAGATGGACATCAGCGATGCATAATATGATTAAGCAGTCACAGACCTTTCCAACAATATATGACATGAGGGGGTGTCAACAAAATTTAGAAAATCGCCCCCCTTAGGGGGGGGGAGTGGCGGGATGGACCCCGGAGATGCATAACATGAATAAGCGGTCAAAGACTTTTCCAGCGATGTATCACATGAGGGGTGTGTGCAAAATTTAGAAAAGTGTCCCACTTGGGGGGAGTGGATGGACTCCCAGAAATGCATAACATGAAAAAGAGGTCACAGGCGTTTCAACTTGCAACTTTTTTCTTGAAGGCATTTGACAATAGTAAATTTTTTTTACCCAAGACAATTTAACGATATTGTTAATTTTTTTGTGTAATTCGTCAAACGTTCATGGAAAAAATCATTAAATTCGCTAATCAATAGTTGATAAATTATAAAATTCAACAATCAATAGCAGCAAAATTGGTCAATTGATAACGGAAAAATCACGAAATTCATCAAATGGTCTACCTAAAAAAACTGTCCTGCACACTGATGTGATGATCAAAAGGGTTTTGAAGTATAGGACAAAATTAGCACTTGCCAAACAGCGAGTAATACTGAAAATTTTGCAATGGACTTTATTGCCACCACTGGTCAAACATAATAGTCACACTCACCAATTGCAATGACTGAATGGAAAAAGATTTTTTTTCTCTGCTGTCGCTCGACAAATTTCAAAACAGTTGATGAATTTTCCGTCGTTTAATGAATTTTGTGATTTTTCCTCTATCGATTGACAAATTTCGCAATTTATCGATTAACGAATTTCACAATTTTTTCCATAAACGAACAAATTGCGCACTTTATTTCCGCTAATGTCTGACACCATTTCGCCCTTTACAATTCAGTCAATAAATTGAACGTTGTTTCTTTCTAGAAATGTCAGGAATGAAAAAATGACTCTTTAGGATGAATTTCCTTCGTTTGATGCCCCATGGAAGAATGTGTGCGATGCAGCAACGGGCGTCAGACTTTTTAGGGCACCTGCAGACTAAAAACATCTAACCAATCTTCGCGTCTTGAAAAAATCACAGATTTCATCAAATGATTGAGAAAAATACACTAATTTCATCAAAGGATCATGGGAAAACATGACTTTCACAGAAAAAACGTGAATTATGCAAAAGGATCGTGAAAGATAAGCAAATTTTGTCAAAGAATCGCAAAAAAGGAAATTTCACCAAAAGATCACGCTTTTTTACTAAATTTCGTCTAAAAATTGCGGAATAAAATGTATTTTATCAAAAAATCGCTGGAAAATGCGAATTTCGTTAAGGATCGCGAGAAAAATGCAAAATTCTTCAAAGGATCGCTGAAAAAACACGAATTTCGTCAAAGAATTGCTGAAAAAACATGAATCTCGCCCAATAACAGAAAAATCATGGTTCATAATCATTATATCTAGTAGTATCCAGTACTGGCTAAACTTAATAGTCACACTCGCCAATTGCGATGATTGAATGTAAAATGAAATTTTTTTTCCCGCTGTCACTCAAAGAATTTTGAAACCATTTGGTGAAGTTTTTCCCGAAACCATTTTGTGAATTTACCGATTTTTTCTTCAAAATCATTTTTCAACAATATTCGACCCAATACGCATGCGTAAAAAAAAAAAAAAACACCAGCCATTAAAATGAGGGTCTATTACTGTCTCTAGAAACGTGTTTGGGATCATCTCCTGTTTTTTTTTTTCTTGCACGTTGCATTAAACCTAGGAAGATATTTATATAGAACTCACTGTGGAGTGTTCAGAAGGTATTTATTTTATTTATTATAATTTGTATGAATACTTAGGTGTCCATTTCGGATTTACTGTTTAAAAATGAATTTAGGCTCATTTAACATTCGCGAAATCAATCCCGATGGAAATTGTGGTTTTAGATCTCTATCATTTTGTTTATATAGTACAGAAAATAATTATTCAAATGTACGTAAAAATATCGTAGAACACGTAATACAAAATTGGACCACTTATAGTCCGTTTTTTATCGGGGATGAATCTTATGGTGTTCCGATTGCTAATGAAAACGATTATGTAAATATATGGTTCTTCATAGAAGTATGTGCTTCTTCACACTTCAATAGAAGCATTGTTTAAATTAATATAATTCTACAAATATGATGCAGTTTTAAAATATTGAGTAATGATTAATACTGTCAAGGAATCTACTCATATACGTAATTAAGTTTTGGTACTTCTCTATTATCTCATCGACCACTTTTCATCACAAAAAACTATCGCCAAACTGTAACGCGAAATAAACGGGAGAACGTTGTCATTAATACGCGCAAATGTTGAATTAAAAACCACTTGATGACATAACAAACACGTATAATGCTTCCGACATCAAGTAAATGGGACTGCATTTTTGGCATTTAATCATACAGTTTGGCGATAGTATTTTGTTATGAAAAGTGGACGATGGGATAATAGAGAAGTACCTAAGTTTTTTATACCAAGTTTGAAAATTTATCTTTTTTTGACATTTAAAAAAAATAACAGAAAAAACATTAAAAATTTGCCCATTTGCTCAGCGGTCAAAGGATTAAGTAAATAAGTAAATATTAATGATGAACTGGTTCTAGCTATGAAGTAATATTATTTTGCTCAAAAGCCCCCAACAAAAAAAGAATTACAAAGAATAAGTAATCGTCTTTAAATATACAAAAAACAATGTGATTAATGACCAGGATATTTTTACATATAACATTTTTTATATACAAAAGAAAAACCGAAATAACCTCATTCATTTCACCCGATGTCAAAAAGTTTTTTTTTCCACATTCTTGGGCAAAGCACTAAATCAATAAAATCACCAATTTGTGACAAATTATGAGTTTCATATGAATCGCCCATGAACGGACATGCAAACTGGTAAAAAATGAATGTAATAAATTAAAACATTCAAGATTTGTATACATACAAACAATATAATCTAAATATTAATATTGTTACATGATACATTGTTTGTATACATACTTCTTTGTATACATACTTCTTTGTATACATATATTGTTTGTATACATACAAACAAATATAATGTAAACATTATTCAAATATTAAGAGATTCTAAAGATTTGTATACATACAAACAATATAATGCATACATACTCTTTACAAATAAAATAGCACACTTATATAATGACAAAACTTTTAAATCGAATAGAGATAGTATATTTCTGTTAAAAAATAATGCTAAAGTTCAGACTTATATATATTATACATTCACATAAAGCTAGTCACATTCCTGCATATTTATTAAATATTTAGTTGCTAAATACAGAAATAATATTTTATAATTTATATTCAGACGCTCAGATTCGCTTTTTTCGAACAAATAATAATAAAAATATCACTGCCGTGCGTACTGTCTTTTGACATTATATTTACATAATCGTTTTCATTAGCAATCGGAACACCATAAGATTCATATCCGATCATAAACGGAATATAAGTGGTCCAATTTTGTATTACATGTTCTACTATATTTTTATTTACGATTGAAGAATTATTTTCTGTACTATATAAACAAAATGATTTGATTTCGCGAACGTTAAATGAACCTAAATTCATGTTACACAGTAAATCCGAAATGGATACCTAAGTATTCATTCAAATTACAATAAATACAACAATAAATAAAATAAATACCTTCTAAACACTCCACAGTTTTTTATATAAATATCTTCCTAGGTTTAACGCAACGCGGAAAAAGCCATCAAACAACAGGTACAGGAGTTGATCTTGATCCCAAATACGTTTGGAGACAGGAATAGACCCTCGGCCTCATTGGCCGGTTCTTTTTTTGACGCATGCGTATACTGTCGAAATTCGATGGAATTATTTGACATTTTTAGCAAACAGCTTTAAATATATGGATTACTGTATATGTACTCGAATAATTTACACCACAGCGTATTTCACATTTCAATTACCATACTTTTAAAAGAAAATTTCGGAAAAAAAAATACGTATAAAGAATTTACGCTTCATTTACGCATATACGAATATCAGAATTCAAACTGATTCTAAGAAATTTAAGTGTCCTGCTGTCTGAAATTTTTTTTCATTTTACATCATTTAATCAATGTACACTGTTTATCCTTTTGGTGTGTTTATTCTTCGACATATAGTCAAAAAGAGAATGCAAATATTTAAATGATTTTCTTTTTTCTGTCGAGAAATAAAATGTTTTGTTTTGAATTTGTTTATGCTTCTTGTAAAATCTAGCGTTTGTTATGCAAAATAAAACAACTATAGAAAAAGGAACCATGCACAAAATAACTGAGTGACTTTTTGTTTTTCTTTCGTTCTTCGTTTAGAAAAATTATTTCATCTTAAAGACCAAATTAATGGCGGAAAAATGGAAAAGAAAAAAAAGAAAAAAAAAAAGAAAATAGTTTGCAGTCTTGAAACTTTTAAACTAAAAAGGCTTAAAATAAAATACTCAAGTAGAACGAATAAGTTCTGTTTTACGAAACAAAAATCCTGAGAAAGAATATATATTTTTTCTTTTTACATGACGTCTCATTTTGAATTTCATTTCGCCGCATTATTCAAACTAAAAAAAAACAGTACGAGGCGCAAAATGGCCGACAGACTTTTTGTTCTTAACCAAAGTTAAATATGTGGCGATAAAGAGGCAAAGGAATTAGTTTTAGGTGTTCTTAAAACTTCTAAACAAAAAAGGCTTAAAAGGGAATACTCAAGCAGAAAAAACTTCTTTTTTACCAAACAAAAATACCTAAGATAGAATCTTTTACTTTTTATATGACGCCTCATTTTTCATTTCATTTTCGTCGCAATATGCAAATTAGAAAAACCAAATAAAATAACAAAGCACAAAATGACTGAAAGATTTTTGTTAAATTAAAGTTTACATTTGAAAGATACATCTCGCCTTAAAAGAACGACAAAATGGCGGGAAAAAAAGAAAAGGAAATAGTTTTATATGTTTTTACAATTTTTGAACTAAAAAGGCTTAAAATGTAGTACTCAAGCAGAAAAAAAAATCTTTTTTTCCTAAAGAAATATCCTAAGATAGAATTTTTTACTTTTTATATGACGTGTCGTTTTGTATTTCATTTCGTCGGATTATGCAAATTAGAAAAAAAACAAAAAACAGAACAAAGCACAAAGTGGCTGACTGACATTTTGTTAAATTAAAGTTAAATATAAAAGATATATCTCGTCTTAAAAGAACGACAGAATGGCGGAAGAAAAATAAAAGAAATAGTTTTAAATGCTTTTAGAATTTCTAAACTAAAAAAGGTTTAAAATGGAATGCCCAAACAGAAAAAAATTGGTTTTTATCAAACAAAAAACCTAAAATATAAACATTTTTTTTTTTTTACATGACGTCTCATTTTGTATTTCATTTCGCCGCAATATGCAAAGTAGAAAAAACGAAAAACAGAATAAAACACAAAATGGCCGACTGACTTTTTGTTCTTAGCCAAAGTTAAATATGGAAAAAATATATCTTGTCTTAAAAGAACGAAATAATGGCGATAAAATGGAAAAGGAATTAGTTTTAGGAGTTCTTACAACTTCTAAACTGAAAAGGCTTAAAAGGGATACTGAAGCAGAAATAACTTTTTTACCAAACAAAAATCCTGAGATAGAACTTCTTTTTTTCTTTTTACATGATGTCTCATTTTGCATTTCATTTCGCCACAATATTCAAAGTAGAAAAACCAAAAAACAGAACAAAGCACAAAGTGGCTAACTGACTTTTTGTTAAATTAAAGTTAAATAGAAAATATATATCTAAATGAATGACAGAAGAGAAATGACTTAAAAGAATTACAGAATGGCGGGAAAAAAGAAAAGGAAATAGTTTTAAGTGTTTTAAAAATTTCTAAACTAAAAAGGCTTAATAAGGACTATTCAAGCAGAAAAAACTTCTCTTTTACGAAATAAAAGTCCTAAGGTAGAATCTTTTTCTTTTTACATGGCGTCTCATTTTGCATTTCATTTCGCCGCAATACGCAAAGTAGCAAAACCAAAAAACAGAACAAAGCACACAATAGCTGACTGACTTTTTGTTAAATTAAAGTTAAATATGAAAGGTACATCTCGACTTAAAAGAACGACACAATGGCGAAAAAAAGAAAAATAAATAGTTTTAAATGTTTTTACAATTTCTAAACTAAAATGGCTTAAAAGGGAATGCTCAAGCGGGAAAAAAAATTTATTATTTACCAAAGAACAATCTTGAGATAGAATCTATTTTCTTTCTTTTTCATGACGTCTCATTTTGCATTTCATTTCCCTGCCATATGCAAAGTAGAAAAACCAAAAAACAGAACATAGCACAAAATGGCTGACTGACTTTTTGTTCTGATCCAAAGTCAAACATGAAGAAATATATCTCGTCTTAAAATAAAAACACATTGGCGATAAAAAGGAAAAGGAATTTTAGTTGCCGATGTTCTTACAACTTTTAAACTAAAAAGGCTTAAAAGGGAATGCTCCAGCAAAAATAACAACTTATTTTTTACCAAGCGAAAATTCTGAGATAGAATTTATTTTCTTTTTACATGGCGTCTCATTTTGCATTTCATTCCGCCGCAATATGCAGACTAGAAAAACCAAAAAAACAGAACAAAGCAAAAAAGGTCGACTGACTTTTTGTTGTTAGCCAAAGTTAAATATAAAAAAAAAAAACATATCTCGTCTTAAAAGAAAAACACAATGGCAATAAAAAGGAAAATGAATTAGTTTTAGGTGTTATTAATAACTTCTAAACTAAAAGGCTTAAGAGGAATACTCAATCAGAAGAAAATTCTTTTTTACCAAACAAAAATCCCATGATAGAATATTTTTCTTTTTACATGACGTCTCATTTTGCATTTTATTCCGCCGCTATACGCCCAATAAACTGAACAAAGCACAAAATGGCTGACTGACTTTTTGTTAAAGTTAAATTTGAAAGATACATCTCGTCTTAAAAGAACGACACAATGGCGAGAGAAAAGGGAAGAAAATAGTTTTAAGTGTTTTTACAATTTCTAAACTTAAAAAGTATAAAAAGGAATGCTCAAGCAGAAAAAACTTATTTTTTACCTAACAAACCTAACTAAGAATCTTTTGCATTTCAATTCCTTTGTTTGCAAGAAAAAAATTGTTGTTTTAAATTTTTATTTTGAATTTCATAAATAATTTACATTTCATGTTTTTAACTATTTTCTTAACCTTTATACCACTCAATAAAACTAGTCGTTGGGGGCCACCGTGATACTTACCCATCATGGAGATGCATAATATAAAATATGAAAATAAAACATGTGTAAACTACTTATAAAATGCATTGCAATTCGAATAAAATCGTGGCTTGATGACGTCATAAACTTCAAATGTTCTATAACTCAAAAATTGATAATCCTATTAACTAACGGTTTACTGCGTCGGATGAAGCGTCTCATTTACAATTAAAATACATCTTTAAATTGAAATTGGAATGAACTACAGGGTCATGAAAAATCGAAGCGTGTGGAAAATAGGATTATAAATATCTCGGCAACTCCTGATCCGATCGACTTCATTCTTTATGCCAAATTTATGTTTCTTTTTATTGTCTTTTATATTCTCTCCTTAAAATACAGAACGAATAATTCGAGAGTCCGAAAAAATTAGTTTCGCATAATCGAAGTTGCTGAAATTCAATAAGCTTCTTCCCATTATTATATACTAAGTACATACCAAATTTCAAGTCTCTATCTCAGTTTGTTCGGGGGTGTTTACAGACAGACGGACGGCAATTTTCTTTCTAAAAATATGTTTTTCGGAATCTTCAGTGTCTGAAACGTGTAATTTCGTCCAAAAAATTTTTTTTCGATTTTCAAGACGATTACAAGATTTATCCTATAACTAATGATGGGTAAGTAAAAACAGTTGCCAATTCTAAAATAATTACATAACTAAGATCTGTGCTTCATTTACCTTCTTCCCAAAGTCCCTTTAACGTTCAACCAATGTTTAAAGTTCGAAATTTTCTCTACTCTTTTTCATAACTTTTATTAGTAAGTTCCCGATGGTGTACGTAATATTCCGCTCCGGCATTTGCGTGATTTAGTCTACTTTTCTTTTATAAATCTGAGTCTATTACATTTATACTACACTGCTCAAAACAATTAAAGGATATTTGAAGTTTTATATAAAATAAAGATATAAACGAAATTTTTTTTGCCGAAAATAGAAGAAGAGAATCACAAATGCAAATTTCTCTGGTTTTCAAACTGTGGAGTATGCAAATTTTGAGTTCGACGTCAAAAACGTCGCTTCAGCGGCAGCGAATGAAATTTGACTTTCAACTGGATAAAAGAGAATGAAGACAAGGATGATCGGCATTCAGTGATTGCTTTGTTTCGATGAGTACGATGTCTCCGCGAAGTCATTTGACAGATTCAGAAGCTTGGAGAATTGTTGGTAGGTTAGAAGGGGGCCAAACTCAAGCCGAAGTAGCGCAAGCCATTGGAGTGTCACAAAGTGTCATTTCCAGGATCTGGAACCGTTTTTTGGAGAGTGGATGTGCAGGCCGAAGACCAGGGCAAGGTCGTAGACGGGCAACAACGCCCAATGAAGATCGGTATTTAGCGTTAACAGCTCGGAGACACCGAAACAGGAACGCTACTCTTCTCCAACAACACCTTCGCTCGGCTACAGGCACCACGATTTCAACTCAGACTGTCCGAAACCGGCTCCATGCTGTAGGTCTGTATGCTCGCCGACCGATGGTATGTGTTAGATTAACATCAAGGCATCGTCGCGACCGCAGGGAGTGGGCAACCGAGCATGTCAACTGGAGGAGAAATGAATGGAGCCATATTCTGTTTTCTGACGAGTCCCGTTTTTCTGTGCATCCGGATAATAGGCGTATTTTCATCTGGAGGGACCGTGGCAGTAGGAATAATCCTGCGTTCGTGCACGAAAGTGTCAGATTTGGCGGTGGAGGAGTGTTGGTGTATGGTGGCATCTCCATTGACGGGCGCACTGACCTCTACATCATTCGAGATGGAGCTCTGACTGGTCGCCGATATAGGGATGAGATCCTCAGACCTATTGTAGTGCCTTACGCTGCAGCAATCGGAGATAACTTCATTTTAATGGACGATAACTGCAGGCCACATCGTGCAAACCTGGTGGAGGATTTCTTTTTCGAGGATCGAGGAAGGAATCGTTCGAATGGAATGGCTAGCGTGCTCTCCAGACATGAATCCAATCGAGCACGTTTGGGACGCTCTAGGAAGACGAGTTTCTGGCCGCCAACAACCCCCACAAACTCTCCAAGAACTGGAAAGAGCTCTTCTGGACGAGTGGGGCAGAATACCCCCAACTCGTCATTAATAGCCTCATTGAGTCCATGCCTCAAAGGTGTTCAACGTTGCTGGCCGCCCGTGGAAACCATACCCCCTACTGAAAATGATTTTCTTTGAAGAAAACACCTTTTCTTATTCTTTTTTTCTCATATGCACAAATTGTGTTTTTTTCCTTTTGTACACAAATGTGCAATAAAATGCATTTTTTTCTGCCAAACATGTGTAATTTATTCTCATATAACCTACTATGTCTGTCGACCATGTATCAATCAGCTAAAAAGTTTCCCAGATACAAAATCCACCTAAAACTGCAATATCCTTTAATTGTTTTGAGCAGTGTATTACTAAACACCATTCTTTTTTAGCATCAAAATTTTAAGCATTTAAAGTCGTTGACGCATGGAGTACGGCAACAGTGTCTTTAAACCGTACAAAACCATCAAACCGCCAGTCTTATATTAATTCTAACTAAATTGATTTTTTTTAACAATTTCATAATTATTAATTTTATACTACACATTATTACTTTTATACTACATTGCATTAAATAAAGATGTCATTAAAAAATGCTATTTATGTTTTAAAAGCCGATGGTGCATAAGTGTGCGTTGCCCGTGTCAAGTAACAAACCGTCCGTGTCATTATAGGTTAACCCATTTGCTGCCAATCACGAGTATATTCGTGGTTTTTCAATTTAAAATTACGGATTCGTACCGGAAATTTCGAAAGAAGAATTTTTATTTTATGTAATCACGAAATGTCTGTAATTAAATAAATTAAATATTGCTATTAGTATTTTCTGGTACGAATTCGAACTTTCTAAATAAAATAGAATTCCGGTAATTTTAACCCGGCAGTGAACGTGGTAAGTAAAACATTGTCATACTTGTTCGAATAATTTACGCTACCGCATATTTTACCTCCCCACCCCCCACCCTTTGCTGCTTTATACTTTTAAAAGAAAATTTAGCTTAATTTTCACGTACAGAACATGCGAATTCCAATTTGTTCAGTGCAATTTCCAAGATATTTAAGTGCTATTTTATACCATTTAATCGATATACGCTTTTTTATCCTTTCGATATGTTTATTCTTATAACAGACTGTTATAACAGACAGTCGAAAAGAGAATGCAAATGTTTAAATTATTTCCATTTTCCTGTCGAGAAGTAAAATTTTTTATTGTACATTTATTTTTAAAAATAGAATGCTAGAATGCTTCTTGTAAAATCTGGCGTTTATTATGCAAAATAGAACAACTAGAAAAATACAATGCACAAAACGACTGACTGACTTTTTGTTCTTCATTTTAAAAAAATATATATCATCTTTTAACAACAACACAACGGGAGAAAATTCGAAAATAAAATAAAATAAAATAAAAAAGGAAATTGTTTGCAGTCTTGAAACTTCTAATCTAAAAAGGCTTAAAATGGAATATTCAAACGGAAGAAAAAAAATCCATTATACGAAACAAAAATCCTGAGGAACGGTTCATAATTTTTATAGAAAAATCAAATGTGCTATGCTATTTCCATCATTTTATAACTTTAAATTAAGTTGAATGTTTTAGACAAATAATATTTCAAATCGCTTTAACAGAATTACATTACATAATCACAGAATAAGATCACTAATTATAATTAAAATATAGATAAAATGCAAAATGTGATACAAAAAGAAACAGCAAAAGGCTTATAAAAACCTTTTAATGATCGACATACGTTTCAACGCTCATACGGCGCCCTTTTAAAGATAGATAACGATAAACAAAATATTCTCGCAAATTTTCGAAAATAAACTTCAAAACATGAATCACGAGATCATATATGTAAAAAAGCAGGTGCTCGAAGTAGCCAACTGTAAACGTGAAAATTAATATTTCGTTATTGCTTTTTTTTTAAACTGAAAAGTACCTCGTGCCAAATTTTAGGTAATTCAAATGAGGCGGATTCATTGCAAATGTTTACGTTACACATGTAGATTTCTATTGATTCACAGATAATAGATGGGAAATAGAGACTTGATGGTTAAATTATTTTACTATTTTTAAAATCAATTTTTAATGTCTCGGTTCTATGTAATCTTGCCAGTGCTGTAGTACTTCTGTCATTAGGTGTTTATGAAATCCCGTTCACCAAGGCAGATGGAACACTACAATATTATATAGGAATGACAACTAGAAAGTTTAAAACGAGAATAAAAGAGCATATGGCAGATATCAAATAGGACAGAAGTACTACAACACTGGCAAGACTACATAGAACAGAGACTTTAAAAATTTATTTAAAAATAGTAAAATAATTTAATCAACAAGACTGTATTTCTAATCTATTATCCGTGAATCAATAGCGCACATGCGTAACGTAAACATTTGCAATGAATCCGCCTCATTTGAATTACCTAAAATTTGGCACGAGGTACTTTACAGTTAAAAAAAGCAATAACGAAATATTAATTTTCACGTTTACAGTTAGCTACTCCAAGCACCTGCTTTTTTTACATATATGATCTGGTGATTGATGTTTTCAAGTTTATTTTTAAATTTTTGCAAGAATATTTTTTTTATCGTTATCTTTTTTGAAAATTTGAGTGTTGAAAGGTATGTCGATCATTAAGAGGTTTTTATAAGCCTTTTGTTGTTTCTTTTTGTATCACTTACGCATTTTATAAAACAATATAATACTTAAAAAATATATAAGTGGGTTTATAACGGAACTAGAAGCTATTTTGCAGGAATTTGCCCTGTTCATTTCAAACTGGAAACTAGAAAATAAATTCCCAAAGAATAATTGACTACAAACAGTAAATGATATATTCAAAGCTGAATAATTCTTATTTAAAAATAAAAGTACAATCAAATGGCATCGATTATCACAGAAAATTACGAGTGTTCCAATGAGTGCACTTTTAAACATTCTAAAACAACGATTTTATTTATAAAAATGTATTTTAATGTATTTCATACATAATAAATCTTGAAATATAAATGACAGAATGTGTGAAAAGAAAGCTGAAGTTGATTCTTTAACATTTTATAAATGTTCATAAAAAGTTTCAAAAACACAAGTGTTCCAATATAAATTTGAGACAAAGTGTAGAATTTTAAAGAAAAACTAATGTTTTTATTAATGTTTACAAGCTTGATGCTAATAAATAAAAGAAAAATACATAAATCTCATGTTAAAATAAATAGAAAATCTACCTCAAATAAATAAATCTCAAACAGAAGAAAAGCTGGCAATTTTTCGAAGATAGCAGACGATATTTTATTTATCCTTTTGGTGATGTTCCAAAGAAAATAATCTCAATCCTGGAAAAATATGGAAAAGGAATCTCGAATGTAAATTTATATGTCACACGGTATTTATTTCTCAAGTACTACAACAATAACTTTGATTTCTGTAACAAAAGAAAATGGGGCTTACATTCAACAGCATTTGCATATATTTACAAAAGTAATGTTTTTGCCGTTCTGTCAAATAAAATTTCAACGGTAATCCCGAATATATGCAAAAATTTGAAGTGTAAACTGAATACAGTAATTCACACGTTTTTATTTAAATCGGCTGTAAAATATCAGTCATGGCGGCAACCGTTCTTAAGCTTAACTTGTTTAGTATAGTATAAATATTACAAACAACAATAAGCATACATACAGTTTTTCGTATGAGCCCATGTGTGTACGCATATATTTTTTGTTACTTAAGAAAGACATGCACCGAAATCATGTTAAAAATAAGAATACTACAGATTTTGACAGATTTGAAAGAAATGGGAAATTTAAGATTCTAAAAAGGTTATTGTTTTTATTCGTGTTTGGAAGCAATAGAACTTTTGTACTGATAAATGAACAAAAATAAATAAATATCATACTATCTATATAAAATGAAAATGGAAATTTCGTTCCGTCCGCTTATAACTTGAATTCTGCTGAATAGATTTTGATAGGACATGTACTGTTAGTTATGAAATTTTTTAGGGAAGGTTTTAATATACTCTGAATATATTTCTATCGTCCTTCGCAAAATTCTACACTGTTAAAAATAAATCCGTCAATTCACGGTAAAACTACTGGCAGCAAAGTTGCCGGACTGTTTCCGTTCCGTTAGTACATTTTCCGTTTTGAAAGATAAAGGAAGGGAAAATTCCGTTTGAAGAATCGGTAAGTTTCCATTATAAATAAACTCGGTTTTAAAAAATGTCATCTCTATTTGTGCTGCCATCTATTGATTATTGCGGGAGTATTTAATATAATGGAAGAACATTTTCTACCAGACCTGAGGATTGAACTGGGGACGTTCGCGGCTTGAGACGAGTGCTTTACCATAAGACCAGCGGGTCCTTGCTAGAGTAAGAGTACGAAACGATTATACGGGATGTCTTCAAATCGCAGCTTGGGACTTAAACAATTTGGGGTTTAGAAAACTGGTAATTTTGAAGTTAATTGCGGGATATTTCGTAAGGAGATGATGGTTGAAAACTAAAGTATTAATAGAGGATAAAAACATGAATTATATATATTCTTAATTTGATTGTTAGATGTAAAATATAAATATTATATTTTGAATTAGATTGGATATTTTTTTTTTTTTGCTTTTTTGCGAAAATCGATTTTTAATCAACTATTATGCGTTTTTTAAATGTGTTCGTTTAGAATATATATTCAATGTGAGTGTTTTTTATAACTTTAAAAAATAAATTGCGAATAATTTTAAAGGAATGAGTTTAATTCGAAAGCATTATTTTTGTTTGTTGCTTTTTTAAATAGAATCGATTTTTTTTCACTTAACTTAGCTATTTTATATATATATTAATCTGTTTGTTTAAAATATATTTTAAGTGCGAATACTTTTTTATAACTTTAAAAAATGAATTGCAAATAATATTAAAAGAATGGAAAAAAATAATTTTTGCTTTTTTTTAAATTCAAAAGCACAATTTTCTTCTTGTTGTTTTAAATAAACGTGAAATTTTAATTTATTGAATTTTTAGTTTTTCTGTGCAGCAACATGTCAGTTTTTGAAACATTGAAAATAAGCATGCAGCAGATAACGGAATATTTCCGTTGGCTGCTTTTTTCTCCGTCCGTTCCGTTGTTTTCAGGAAATATGAGGAAATTTTCTGCTTTTACCTGAAAATGCCCTTATGTCATGAAAAGGGACTTTTTCTGTGAAATTCAGGAAAAAAATATCCGTGAATTTCAGATTATTTTTAACAGTATACTGTAAAAAAAATTACGTCAATTTACGGGAAAAGGACTGGCAGCAGAGTTGCTGGAATGTTTTTCGTTTTTTGAGGAATGTTCCATCTTTGTAGTCCATAAATGGCGCGATACAGACGCGAAGGAGTTGAAGGGCATGTGTGGCGATCAAAAATTCTGCAATCCCATTGGATGATAGATTTTTACATTAATAATTCCGTATTTGAAACTCTGTAATCTTAAAAGTCTAAAAAGTGTACAATTTAGGGATACAGTTTATGCACTTTTTGTGCACAATTCAGTTTGCAGTTTTTATGCATAAGTTGAGGTGCCAAACACGCTCGGATTTTGTGCACGTTTTTTGCAAACTTTTTCTAGCTGAGTAGCAACAGATATACGGGATAGATTCCATTTTTCTAACAAAACGGAAACTTTCTGATCAAAATTCACGGAAGACAACCTGTCAATAAACGAAATTTTTTAACAGTGTAACAAGAATAATTGTACTATGGTTAGAGGTCTTCATTTTTACTTTCTTCTATCTTTACAAGAAGAAAGTATAGTAATCCCTTAACATTCGCAAGTTTTGATTATTCGCGAACATGAAAATTCGAAAAACTTAACATTCGCAAGAATCTGACTTGATTATTCGCGATTTTTTTGTTTACTGAAAAAGGAGCGAGTGTTGTAGGAAAACAAAATTATAACAGCAGAAGAATACTCATTGCAATGGGGATATTAGAAGTGGAAAGGTAACGGCATCTTCAATCTATTAATTTAAAATGTGATTGTGCAGGTTCTCGTAGAGATTGAGCTGAAGCTGCTGTATGGAGCTGAAGCTGCATACATTATCATCTCTTTGCGAATAGAGAGAGAGAGAGTCAAAATTACGTTATTAAAAAAAACTATGCTTTTTAGCTCTAATTATTTCTCCAGTCAGTTAATTTCAATTATCTTCATTAAATAAATTTCATAAATATGAATATGTGTGTACATTCATACATATATGTTATGCATAACGTACTGTTAATACATATATCCTTTTGTTTTCTTGAAATACTGTGCCAGTCTAATTAAAATTTTATAGAACGTTACTCCTTTCTTAGTGCAGAGAGATAGACTCAACATCCGCGGATTTGACAATCGCAAGGTTTTCCTGGAACGTAACCCTCACGAATGTTAATGGATTGCTGTATTGGATTCGTGAAAAATTCGACTTCTGGTTTTCGACGGATTTAAACATTTTAGTGAGTTCTGAACACGATTTGACTGTTTTTAGAAAATGTCTGTCTGTGACAAAAAATTTGTGGGCGTTCTACCTCAAGAATTAATGCACTAATTTTCATCAAACTTCAGATTCAGTTAGATATTGACATAAACAGATGATGATTATGTTTTGGTGCAGATATCCCGACAGGTGGCGCTGCTATACCACTTATTTCATGATTTTTACGATAGCTATATCTCAAGAACTAATGCACATCAAACTTCAGATTCTGTTAGACGTTAACATAAATAGGCGATGATTACATTTTGCTGTAAACAGCCCAACAGGAGGCGCTGCTATGCTACTTTTTTCATGATTTTCACGATAGCTGTACTTCAAGAACTAATTCACAGTATTTCATCAAATTTCATATTCAGTTAGACGTTGACATAAGTAGTTCTTAATTAGGTTTTGGTGTAAATCTCCCAACAGATAGTGTTTCCACGCTGTATTTTTCTGGATTCGCATGATTTTAGCGATAGTCATATCTCAAGAACTAATGTATTTAATTTAATAAAACTTTAGATTCAGTCAGTCCCTGATATAAATTGGTGCTGATTTGTTTTTGGTGTATGTGAAACTTGTATGAGATAGAAGAAAGTTTTGGGATTGGCACATCCGACTAGTTGTTTAATGTCATTTAACAGGACAAATTACTAAACGTAATCTTCATATTATTTAATTACAAAGATTTTGTCATTAAATAAGGCCATTTTTCTATTCTAAAATAGTGGTAGCTTGGTGATCTTTGATTCATAGGTTGAAGACCTCTATACTACTAATGCTTGTAAAAGCGAGAGGAATATAATTTTTAACCAACTTAACTAGAAAGAAAAAATCCTTAAATATTTCAATTTTTGTTTGAAAACTTTGATGCTGATAAACTAAAAAAAAAAAAAAAAAAAAAAACATAAACCTCAACTTAGAATAAATAGAAAATACACATCAAACAAATAAATTTCGAAAACGGACATTCGACATATTTTTTCTAGGAAAGCAGACGATTCTTTATTTTCTTTATTTTCTTTATCGTAAAGAAAATAATTAAAATTCGAGAAAAGTAAGTTTTTTTCCTAAGTAAGCAATAAATTTAAGATTTTTTAAACGTCATCATTTTATTTATATTTGAAAGCAATGGAATTTTGGTGCTAATAAATAATCTAATAAACTAATATTTTAATATTCTAACCAAGTTAGAATAAATAGAAAATACATATCAAATAATAAAATATCAAAACCTATGCGTATATTTTTTTACAATATACCAGATACTAATTTTATTTATCCATTTGATACTGTTCCAAGGAAAATAATCAATATCCAGGAAAAAATGTGGCAGAGGAATCTCTAATGTAAATTTGTGTCAAAGTGTATTTATTTTTCTAGTACAACTATTTTCCTCTTATACAGTTCCATTCTTTTTCTGATTCTATAATATAAAATATTTTATTCCGAATCTGTTTTATGCTTTATACATGGCGATAGAAAAAAGAGAAAAACTTCAACTTTGATGTCAGTAACAAAAGAAAAAGAGACACTTTTGGTTCTACATTAGTTGCAAATAATGTGAGAGAAGTAATGTTTTTGTCCTTCTGTCAAACAAAGTTTCAGAAATAATCGTGAAATGCTTGTAAAAAATATTGAACTGGAACTTTTATGTACTCTTTTCACGCCTATTTTGATTTGAGTCGTTGATGAAATATCTGTCATGCTGGAAACGGTTCCTGAGATTTGCTCGTATAGTGGAATAAATTCTACTAACAAAAATAGAATAAATATTGTTACTTACCCATCATACGAAGTATAGGGTAAGTCTTGTAATCGTTTTGAAAATCGAAAAAAAAAAATTTTTTTTTCATGGATTTACACGTTTCATACATTGGAGATTCCGAAAAACATATTTAAAAAAAAAAAAAAAAATGTCGTTCGCCTGTGTGTCTGTGTGTGTCTGTAAACGCTTTATCTCCCGAACAAATTGAGATAGAGACTTGAAATTGGGTGTGTACTTAGTATGTCATAATGGGAAGAAGTTTATTGAATTTCAGTAACCTCGATGATCCGGAAATGTTTTTTTTCGGACTCTCGAAATAGTCGTTCTGATAAAAGGTATATACAAATTTTCGAAATTGTTTATTTTAAGGAGTGAATATAAAAGACAATTAAAAAAACCAAATTTTGCATAAAAAATAAAGTTGATCGGATAATAAGTTGCCGAGATATTTGTAAACATATTTTCCACACTCTTCGATTTTTCATGACCTTGTATTCCATTCAATATTCAATTCAAAGATCTATTTTAATTGGAAATGAGACGCTTCATCCGACGCAATAAGCCGTTAGTTAATAGGATTATCCTTTTTGGAGTTAGAAGGATGTTTCTTTTACGCAATTCAGCAATGGAACATTTAAAGTTTAGGACGTCATCGCGCCACGATTTTATTCGAATTGCAATGCATTTTATAAGTAGTTTACACATGTTTTATTTTCATATTTTACATTATGCATATCCATGATGGGTCAGTATTACGGTGGCCCCCAACGACTAGTTTTCGTTATTAACCGTGCGTGCGCTAATGCAGTTTCTACGTAAAATAACATAAATAAGAAACTAAATGTATTAAATTATGTAAAACCACAAGAATCGTGATTTTTAACCCCTTGCATGTGATGCCCGAATTCAGTTCGGGAAACGCAATTCCTTCAATTTTGAATTCCCGACCTGAATTCGGGGAAAAGAAAAATCGGTGTTTCAATTCCGTGAAGTCCGAACTCTGTTCGTCCAAGTATAATATGTAATTTACCATTTTCCCAATAGATGGCGATACTTTACCGCGAAAAGTTGGGCAGTTTCGCGCCATTTGTCGGATTTTTGTAATTTTAGTAGTTATTTCGTTATTTTTTTTTTTTAATAATCTATTTCTAACATTTTGATGATAATAACGAACAAAGTTAAACAGATTTTTTTTTTCCATTTTTGGCACGTTTTTCTCAAATATATTTCACAGTTAATATATATACACGGTGTCCCAAAACCATTGACCTCGGCTTTTATTACCTAAATGTTGATCATAGACATATATTACAAATTACAAAGTTACGTAAGAAAGGTACAGAATTTTATGAAATCTACTAAAATGTTCAGGGGATTAAATTTGAAGAAATACACAATTTAAATTTTTATACGGCCCCGTACAAAAAAAATTTCCCAATTTTTCCCCATACACTAATAAGGTCATGTACAAAATTCAGCATTTTATCATAAAAATTCTCAGAGATATGTTTATACAATATTGTTGAGGGGTTAATCAAAAAGTAAAATGTAAATGTTTACAGTTAGAGTGCAGATGACGCGGCGTAGAAATGTATCATAAGCAAATAAAATATGGCTCTTATCTTTAGTTTCAATTACAGATTTACAAAACTATGCTTCCTGAAAAATACCTTACAATTTTACGTGATGAATTACAGAATAAAAATGGAAATGGCACAGTCAATGAACATTAAAACAGCTTAGAAATGTCGACAGTAACATAATGTATACATTTTGAACAAGCTTTGTAATCTTTGCGTAAAGTTATTATTTCTACCCAGTTTATATATTTTTGTAACAATAAATAGCACAATTATTATTTATTTATGTAATCATTGTTTTCCTTCGTAATTTGTGTACGACCCCTAAAACGTGATCATCTGACATGATTTTTCCCCTCTGCGAACTCATATCCAGGCTTCGAAAACTGGTTTAAGTCAGCATTTATATATTTTTATATCTCTGCGAGTTTTTATGATAAAATGCTGAAATTTTGTACATAACCATATTAGTTTAAGGAAACACTTTACTTATTAGGAAAATTTTTGTACGGAGGCTATATAAACATTTCAATTTTGTATTTCTTCTAATTTTATCCCCTGAAATTTTAATGGATTTAAAAAAAATTCTGTACGTTTGTTGACGTAACTTTTTAATTAATAATAAAGTCTATGATGAATATTTAAGGAATAAAAGCCGAGATCTGTCTGTTTGGGACACCCTCTATATATACTAGAATCCGTCAGGCCGAAATGTCGGAGCATTGAGTGGGATAAACATAAAATATAACATTAACAATATATAATATATATTTTTTATTTTTATATTTACTGTTTATTAGTATAAAAGAAAAATTACAATAACAGCTGTTGAATCTTCAAGTGTTTATTCGGTCAACAGTTGCCTCAGATACTGCTCAAATGCTAATCTATCAGCAAGTGCCCCCATTCTTCTAATTTGGTCTAGCCTATCCTTTGCGAAAGGCACTTCAATCAGAACATCCTCTAAACGTCGAACCCTGCTAAACGCGACATAAGTTGCTCCAAGTGTCACCAATGTCCACAGCTATTTTTGACAAAGTTAAACCTTGGGATTTGTGTAGGGTGACAGCGTATGAAACTGTTAAAGGTAACTGAGTACGGGAGCATGAGACATTGTTTTCTTTCCAAGACTTTGTAATAGGTGTGACAGGAAAAAGTCTTTCAGTGAGAAATGGTCCCCGATAATCATCAAAATGAACCATTACTGCCTGTGGCAAGCCTGGAGGCCGTAATCCTGGTCAATATCTTTTACCGTACCAAGTGCACCGTTGACCAATCCTCCCTCTGTCCACAGATTGGTACGCAACATAATTCTGCATCCAATTGCTAAAAAAAGTCCCTCATCTTCACTCCATCTTGCTATTTGATTATTGTGGTCTGCTAATATTCTTGCCATTTTGATTTACGAAGTACTTCTTGATTATGTTCTTCAGCTTGCTTGTTTGTGGGAAAAAGGCGTATGGCATCATGAAATCTTTCAAGTTCAGCCGGAGGCTGTATAGCTTTACGTCGTTGCATAAGGGATGCGTATTGGTCGCCTGTAACTTTGCCTACGGAAAGCGAATCAAGAGTCTCTCTAAACTGTATTTGCTGATCGTCGCTTTGTCTCATTGACTTTGTTAAAGTGAAACATTTTTCAAACATCTTAAGAACTGTTTGTCCACGAAAAGCCAAAATGTCTTTTATAGAATGTCTCCTATATAGAGGTGTGTCTTTTACAGGCTGTAGCTGCCTAATATCTCCAATCAGGTAAACAAATAAGCCTCCAAAAGGTTCAATGCTGTCTGGTTTACCTTCGCGACATCTTTGCTCAAGTGCAGCCATCAGACGGCATCCGATCATTGAAAATTCGTCAATAATGAGAAATGAAACTGGATTCATGCTGAGCTGTAGATTTCTTGCTGCTTCACTTCCTAAATCAGCAAGCGATTTAAAACATGTTGGTACTTTTAATGCAGAGTGAATTGTTTTGCCCTCGACATTAATTGCAGCAGCACCTGTTGGAGCCAAAACCATAATAGCTTCCGGTCCTAACTGCTCGGTAACTCTTTTACGAATTTCTTTTATTACCGTACTTTTTCCAGCTCCGGCTTTCCCAATAATAAAAGTACGTTTAGGGCAATTTATAAATCTTGATTGCAAAGACGAAAGCTGTTGCGTGCATAAGTGAAGTATTTTTTGCTGCTCATCTGTAAATCTGATCTCAGACGTATCGTAATTTTGATGCACTGTAAGTTGTTGTTCTTTACAGTAATTTAAAAATGAAGTAAAATTGCGATCAGGGTACTTGTAACTCTCACTTTTCCACTCACATGCATGATCAATCACGCGTTGCCCCAAAGTATCCTCGTTTGTCTGCACAGGAACTATGGCAGCTGCTGCCATATATGGATCAATCTCGCGGTATTCTTCTTGCAGGATTTCTGTCTCATGTGTACTGCTAACAGCAGGAAAATTTATTTCTTCGTGTGCATCAATATTTAGATCATTGAATGCTTCCTCCCATGAGTGATACGCAGACGGCAGGCCTTCTTGCAATAAAGAGTCAGAATTACCTCTCCAAGGATAATTGAGTAATACTTGTTGCCTATAGTATTCTTCGGCTAGAGTTGGGTCGTGGTTGAGTGATGTAAGAGGAAAAACTCTGACAACTGCATCTTTTCTTCTTTGGTGATAATCGACTCCTCTTACTGAGAAAGATTTTGCAAACTTAAGAAGCGTGCAGGAAATAAGTTTCTCTGGCCGCGCGCAATATTTCTGAAGCATGCTTTTTGATGGTCTTTCGTCGCTTGAAAAGTTTATTTCTTCCCAGTTCTTATCATGAAGCCGTATTGTAACTACTTCCCGACTACTGTGATACATTGGCCATCCCATTAATATGTGTACTACCTCTTGGGCTGAGTAATCCCTTTCAGAAACAGAAGACAAAATGAGTTTTTGGACTGCTTGAACTGCTGGATTTGTTTCGTTCATCTTATTTAAAATCTCAGATAACAATTCCTTGTAAGGAACAGAAGCTGTTTCTGATTTTGAGGCATATTTGACAATGTAATGCAAAACCGCATCCTTTGATGTAATAGGACTGAAATCCGTGTTAGCTCTCCAAACTTGTGACACGAAGCAATTGTAAGTATTCATTTCAGAATCGTTTCTTTTTGGCAAAAAGCTAATTATGCCATTTTCTACTTGAAGCTTTGGAGAGTCGCACTTTGCTTTTGGAAAACCAAATCTGCAGCTATAACTATTTGTACCTCTTTTTTTCCTTAGGCAATAATCTCCATGTCTTGTGTGATGTTGGACTTGATTTAAGAGCTGAGCGAGATCTTTTTCACGATCTTCACTAGAAATGTCTGAAAAGCGAACTCGACAGCGGTGTATATCATTTACGAGGACGTCCTTGTCAGGATTAACAGCACTGCATAGTTTTTCAAAATATGCTGTTACGGCTGCTACATTTTCAGCGTTAGTTATGTCTAGTGTTTCCATGTTTGGCGCCCCTCTTAACCACAACAATCCATGCATGTGAGGACTTCCACGCCACTGTCATTCGAAACGAACCCAGTAGTCGTCTATTAAAAACAACGGCGTCAAGATTTTTCTCAAAAATATAGCACAACGTTTTTGAAAGAGCCAACCAGTCAACAGAGGGTTGTCGTACATTAATTGTCTGCGTTCTGTATCAGTCAGCTCATTTGGATCTCTGTTAGGCTCTAAAAATCTGAAAAGATCAGGCCAGTGATAATCAGCTGCAGACAGTGTAAAAAAATTGTTGGTGCTCCAATTTGTCCTACCATGGAAAGGAGTCCCCCACAACGTGCACGCCAGTATCCTTTTGTGGATCTTAATTTGCTAGCATAAATCATAATGTGTTTTGCCATTTCTGGTTGCCTATTCAGAATATCACGCATCTGCTCTACCGTCTTATTGCTGAACCTATTTCGCTGAACGAAAAAACGCCCTTTAGCCAAAGACTGCCACCGAAGAATTGAATTCATGGCAAAGTAGCGAAATCGGGGGTCTTTAGCAAATCGCCCATCTTCATACTTCATCAGGAGAGACTGCTTTTTGACGAGGTTGTCGTAAGTCAGCTGTACCATGTGGAAAAAGATGAGGAAAAGCACGTGCTATGTAACCCTCTTCTTGAAATTCGTTGATAGGCTGTGAATTTAATGAAGGGTGAGGCACACGAATTGCGTCATTTATTAAGTTGTTTTGATCTACCGGTTCAAGTAGTGGTCTAAATGACTCGCGCCTTATTGCCTCGTTCAAAGTATCAATATCCTCAGTAATATCGGTTGCTGTTGGTAACATTTGAGATACGTCACCATTCTCAGGTAATGTAGCGATCAAATCTTCATCAATTGTGATATTTGAATAATAAGGATTGTGAGCTTTAAGCCATCTGAGTGCTTCTAGAAGGCGTTGTGAGCGAACAGAAAACTCTGCACATCCTGATAAAGTATCTTTTGTCACTAACACAGTTGAAGTCATATCTGAAGGATTGACAGGCAGGCGCGAAATAAAACTCTCAATATTTTGTTTAAAGCTGATTACATTTCCGCTGTATCCATACTGTGAGCCTCGTATACGGTAAAGAGAAACCACTGGATGTATTTGAGCGATCATCATTTGTTCAATGTAGCTCAGATCTTTGAGACAAATAGGAACTGGACCTGGGTCCATCGAATTAGTGGCAGAAAACTTGAAAGCACCGTCTCTACACTTGCATGTCTGGCAGAGCCCAGCAGTATTTAATATGATATCAGGGAAAGCTCTGTGACACGTATTACAGGACACATAGGTGATTTGCGATACCTCTCTATCAAACCTGATTGCTTCATTCATTTGAGTTGTCAGTATACCGGTACTCGACAAAAAATCTGAAGGTAACTAACTGACTTGTGCGACTTCTCCGCATTGAATTACGATTCGCAATTCTTCTCATTTCAGCTGATTGCTTTCTCTTAACTGGCATCCTTGCAATTTCTATATAATAAAAACATATAATCCGTTCATATATAAAATGTTTCTTAATATATATTTTTTTTTATCCTGGATTGGCTGGACTATATCAAAATAAACAGATTTACTCTCATACTTCTTTTATACAATAAGCTTGAATGAAAAGAAAAAAAATTTTGAAATGGAAACAAAAAGTTTAATTACACCAATTGCTGAGTTCGATTTAAAAAAAAACAAAATTCATGTACTTAATACGATTTAAACTTCATTGCACGTGTTTTAAGATAAAAATGTATGGGGTCCTTATTTCAGAAAAGTAAAATATATGTAAAATATGTAAAAGTAAAATATATGGGACCGAGATTAAGAGCTTTTACTAAAAGGTTGTTTCCGAGTATATTGTTATTTAAATAAGTTTCTCATGATAAAAAATGGCAACAATATAAATTATTTCAATTTTCTTTTAATTTAATTCAAAAGTTTTTCATGATAAAAAATGGCAACAATATAAATTATTTCAATTTTCTTTTTATTTAATTCAAACAATCGCAATGTTATCTCTATGGGGAAATGGAAAATTCTAGAGTAGACCATTCCGGGCGTTAGAGTTGACGAATATTTCTGTTTTTCAATCCCCGGCGAGATTTTGCCACTACCGACTTCCAGTCCAATTTTGGTATCAATGCGGCAAATATTTTGGCCGCTATCGTGTACACAAAAGTGTAATTTTTCATGGGAAGCCGGAGCTTTGCTCCGACAATTATATATATAGAAGGTTTTAGATGGATGAATTAAAAATTCATGTAAAACTATCAGTTTGTTAATGTCGTGAGGCAATGAATATACCCATTTGGTAATTTTCCCAGAAAGAACAAGCCAGTTTTTCCTAATAAGGCGTTTATTTAAGCACAGGAAAAACGAAAAAAGAACGAGATGTTATTAAAGCCCCCAGGCTTCACTATAAATCATTGTATCATATTTATCGATCTTAAATAGCTAATTTAGAAATCTACGAAATATTAAAAATAGATAGCCGTTTTTTTCAGCACTTGAAAACAAGACAAAATTCTGCTTCCGAAGTCAGTGCTTTCGCTTTTTGTTAGACGTGCGGAGGACTACACAATCGATGTAGAAGAGAAATGTACCAACCGGTGAAAGGTTCGCTCGAGAACCGAGCGGCTAAGCTAATGAACGCGAGAGGGAGTGGTCTAAGCAGAAAGAATCCTCGACATTGTAACGGAGGCTTTTTGAAGTGAACAGTGTAACGTGCGAAAAGAGATTCGTGGAATAAAATAACTAAATGGCTTTTAAAAACATTCGAAATGACAAACTAGCTTCCCTCAGAGTATTATAGATTGGATAGTTGATAAAAGTGTATGAATTGAGCATTTTGAATACGATAATTATTAATATACGTGTTATGTAGAAATATATGTTATTAAGAACTAGGAAAATAATTAATATGTCGTAATTTACAATAAATTAAAGGAATATCACGAAGCAAAATTTTTATATAACATATATATATACATATACATACCTTTGAAATAAAACAAAATAACTTACAAGTTCTTATAACAGAAATGTGACCAGACTCTTATTTAATGACATATATATATATATAAATACATATGTGTGTGTATATATATATATATACATAAATTCAATATTTCAATTTATGGTTGTAAAAAATAACATTTTTGAGTTAATATATAAAATAATGCATACATCTTAAGTTAAAATAAATAGAAAATACACAACAAATAAAAAAATCTCAAAAAGGGACATTCTACCTATTTTTCCTACGATAGCAGACGGTATTTCATTTATCATTTTGGTGCTGTTCCAAAGAAAATAATCAAAATTCCGGAAAAATAAGAAGGGGATCTCTAATATAAATCTGGGTGAAACTTTTTTTTTTATTTTGGTACTATATTCGCCTTATAGTACAGTTTTTTTTCTGAATGTACATTTTTATGCCTTATACATGGTGTTATAAAAAAGAAAAACTTTACTTTGATATCTGTAACAAAGTATAAAGAGACATATAGCGATACATTAGTTGTCAATTGTGAGAGAAGTAATGCTTTTGTACTTCTGTCAAAGTTTTGGAAATTATCTTGTAATGTGTTAAAAATTTAGTAAATTGTACGCTCTTTCACATGTATTTTGTTTTTAGCCGTCCATGAAATATCTGCAATAGCGACAACGCTCTTGAGTTTTGCTCGTATAGCAGAATAATTACTGATTGCAAACAAAAATTAAATATCCTTTTCTGTATCAACCCATGCGTGCAATCATACAGTTTCTATCTGAACTAATCTACACTAAGCACTAAATGTACTACAGCATGTAAAAGCAAAAGCAGTGTAATTTTTAAACCAATTTAAAAGAAGTGGGTAAATGTGATCGAAGATCGCTCAAAGGATTTCGTTTAATATTCCTTTCAAAACAACTTTATCCTTTCTTTAATAAATTCAAACAAATTTCATTTAGCAACAACAACAAAAAAAGCCATGTTTTTTATAAAGTAAAAATTTACCGGTCTAATTTTTCCTTTTTTCGAATATCTAAACCAGCCGGATAGCGGTCCAAGCCCGCTATTATACACTGTAAAAAATGGGTACTCAAAATTGAGTAAAAAGTACTCAATTTTGAATACGTCACATACTCAAAATAGCTCCGATCCAAATGTACTCAAAATTGAGAAATACATGTACTCATTTTTGATCCCATGGATGTATTCAAATATGAACTGCTATGTACTCATTTTTGATCCCATGGATGTATTCAAATATGAACTGCTATGTACTCATTTTTGATCCCATGGATGTATTCAAATATGAACTGCTATGTACTCATTTTTGATCCCATGGATGTATTCAAATATGAACTGCTATGTACTCATTTTTGATCCCATGGATGTATTCAAATATGAACTGCTATGTACTCATTTTTGATCCCATGGATGTATTCAAATATGAACTGCTATGTACTCATTTTTGATCCCATGGATGTATTCAAATTTAAAATTTTTTATGTCGTTAAAATAGAATTTATAGGATAAAAACGAAACTTTCGAGTACAACCTTATAAGGGACAAATACACTTCGGCATCTTTTTTTTCATTTCTGAGTGAGTTTAAAGAATTTTACCAACCCTTCCAGCGAGCGGATTCAAACCCATGATGTCCCGTGTACTCGCCCGATGACCCAGACCCTAGCGCCATGACCGCTCGCGGTTTTCGCTCAAATACCGTAACTTATTTGAATCGCGATGGATTTTTCCAATGTTTTTAATATTTTCTTTTCATAACTTTCAATAATTCGCTATACTATTTGGTGCCTTATAACAGACAAATTTTAATTTATTATGTATTATATGCATTAAAAAATTGTATTAAAAGTAATAATTGCTGCTTTTTGCAACAGTACTAACCAGTGTTGATTTCAGACATTTTTCTCCTGGGGGGATTTCTGTGGCTCCGGGGAGAGGAGGGACATTGCACTTTTTGCTCATTAAAAGTATAAAATATCAAATCTTCCGGGGGGGGGGCATTTCAATTTTCCGGGGGATAATGTCCCCTCCGGGCCACTCCCTGAATTCAACAGTGGTACCAACATTTTCTTTTTCGAACATATACTTTTTTTAAATTATTTGCCTGATTATCTATTCTAATAAAAACAACACTTATATTAATCAGACGTGTTTATTACATCCTATTAAAATATATTTTTTTAATGTCTTATTTAATAGAAATTATGTAAATAATTTTTTTATAATAAATTAAATTATTATATTTCAGCTATGCTGAGAGCTTTTGCGTACGGTTCGGTTAAACTAAATAGTTTTTAGATTTTTAAAGACAATTTTAAAATTAATGATCTTGGGATAGGTAGGTTTAAATCTGGACTTATTGATTTTATTTAAATTAAATTAGTTTAATTTATAAAAATATAAGCTAAGGAAATAAATTAAAAACGTTATAAAGTTAAAAACTTTATTTTTATAAAAGTAAAGAAAAAATATTAACTAATTTTATAAATTTAAGGAAAAAAAATATAAACTTTGTAAAATTATAATTTATAAAATAATAAATTTTAGCGTAATTCATAAATTTGTAAGCCAAATCAGCTTAGTTTAATACCAATTTGCATAGCTATAATTTGCAAAGATATTATGTTATGAAACTTTTAAATAACACAATATTGCCTCACGTTAAAAAATTTAAAATAAATTTAAAAAAATGAGTGGGAAAAAATCATAATTTTGAAGTACTATCAAGGAAAAAAAAAGTAGATGTGTAAAATGTCAGGGAAAAAAAAAGAGTAAATATGTTGTAGTGGATCCACTTTGATGAAAATCCAGAACAACCAGATCCACTTTTCATTTCTCTTATTCTTCGTTTTTCCTTCAATAGCTTTTTAGGCTCCGAAATTTCGTCATTACACATTCTGAAATATACAAGTATGTTAGGTTTGATGATATGTTCATTTTTGATCCAAAAATACTCATTTCGATATGAGTACATGAACTTACTCATTTTTGAGAATACACATGTTCATTTTTGATCCAAAAATACTCATTTCGAAATGAGTACATGGACTTACTCATTTTTGAGTACTTCATTTTTTACAGTGTATTCTGTCATAATAATATCCGTCATACGGACTAAATGCAATATTTAAAAAAATAATTTCAAAATTAAACAAATTGTACACCTTCAAAATGTTAAAATAGGCGAATATTTCCATAATCGGATTTTTATCACGATTTAATATGTTTCTCAAACTCATATACTATTTACTATTCTCTATTATTTATATTGATACTCGCTTTGTATTATTCTCAAACATTTGAAAAATTAGTTATTCTTATATGACGTCAGATTTTATTTTTAATTCTCTAATGATGTGTATTAATCTGCTTTGTCCATTTACACATACTCATACTCCTTGTATTATTGAGAAATCTTAGACATTTTCCGTTTTATTACGACTATGACGTCAATCAATTTTATTTCATATTTATCTTTTTTTCAATGGGTGAAACTTTTTATTTCATTTTCATTTTTCACGTGAAAATCGTCTGATAGAAAATTAATTATTGTAGAAAGAATTTCGTTATGGATTTTTAGTTTTTGGCATCGGCTATAACTAAAAATGTTTCAATTGAATAGGAAAAGGCTGTTAGAATTTTGGTTTTTTATCTCTATTTATTAAAATAATACGAATTTTTCAAATTTTAATATTTTGAGCTCTTCACAGCTGCTATTCAGATTTATACACTAAGTTTCAACTCTGTAAGTTACAAACTTTTTGAGAATGGCTCTGTGACGGACAGACAACGGAGCGCGGGTAATAGGGTTTCGTGAGATGAACGAAACCCTAAAAACGAGAAAGTTTTAAAAAAATTCAAAATTTTGAAAAATCTGTGTTTGACTATTTATTCTTTTAGCACTATTTTCGTTTCCCTTTCTGGAATTTCTTTTTTTTTTTTTAATGTTTTATACATGACGATAGAAAAAAGAAAAATGACTTCAACTTTAATGTCTGTAACAAAAGAAAAGAGTCTACATCAGCTACATGGCTTATATAGTAGTATATTAGTAGTTTATAATGATAAAAATTTAATGTATGTATATTCCTTTCTACGAAATAATGTTTGTGCGATAATCCAGCTAGCATGCACAAATTTGACGTGTGTTTTTTATACATTAATTCATACATGTTTTGATTTAAATTGGCGATAAAATATTAATAATGATGGTAACGGTTAATAAGTTGTTCGTTTAGTTCTGTAACTGTTTGTAGTTAAACTAGCTGGGTGGCAACCTGGTTTGTTGCATTTACATTGCATGAGATCTTCCGATTTTTTGAGGGATAAAGAAATCCAATATTACTGTACATTTAGTAAAAAACGTATAACATTATTTTTTTTAAATACTAAATTTCAAGTAAGAAAACATATTTACAGTGTAGGTTAAACAGAATTTGCAAAAATTATATTTTGCAGATTAAGTTATTTTGAATGGAAAACTTTATTTGTCTAAAATATATTGTCCTTTTAAGATTTGGTTACTAATTTCGGAACTAGTGAAATGAACATGACGTCACTTTGACAAGCTTGAATGTTTAAGAAATATATATATATATCATTTTTACGCCAATAAACCGTTTTACTTATAGCGTCTTTGTAAACCGCTTTAACCGCCATCTTTCAAAAATAATTAATTGAAAATAGTATATATTTTTTTTCTTTAAATTCAGTTCTTGCGAATATTTTCAATAAAATTGTCAATAATATTGTCAATCGAATATTGTCAATATTTGTTCACCTAAATGCAAGTAATTTAAATCTTCCTACTTGGTTGAATGTGAAGCTGTAAAAAACCTATGATGTAATGATTTCAAAATGTCAATATGTCGCCAGACCATTTTTGTTCCTTTAGAATAAATTGACTCATGAAGCTTGACTATGTGAAAATGTGTATTTATTTCTTGGAAAATTTATTTTAATCGAGACTATTTTTCCCAACCTGTTTCAATTGAAAATAATTTCTCCCTTAATTTTTATACCAAATTGAAGTAATAAAATCTAATAATCCCTATATCTCTCTTATCCACAAAAGTAGAGAAATTTAGTTACCACTATTGCAGAAATATTATTATTATTTGTAACTTTTAATGACATCTTGGAAACTAATTTAAGTTTTAAAATTCTGAGACCTTATATGACATTCTCGAAACCATGCGAATCACTGATGTTAATTTTATTGCGCTGCTTTTCATATTCAAAGATGAGTAGTCATGAAATATGAACAGCCAGGTAGATTTTAATATAATAAATACTACAAACAGCAATAGCATAAGTATCATTTTCAAATATCATCCATGTGTGCATGTACGTTATTTTTACTTAACATAGCACAAAAGAAAAATAAATAAAAAAGTAAAAAACAAGAAGACTGTAATTTTTAATATACATTAAAGGAAAAAGAAATATAAAATGTTAAAATGTCAATATTTATTTTTATGTTTGAAATCAATAGGATATTGGTGCTGTGACATTTTCCCATATCCCAGCTGAGTTACTTTACTATGGACCGCAGGAGTTGTCGGGCCGAACCTAAGGAAGCGATCCATCTCCTACGCTGAATGGTTTGGACATTAGGGAAACAATACTGGAGACTGGCTGGCACCTACCCGACGGTAACGAATTATTGATTCTACTTGTGAGGTCGCAGATGGAGAGGGTTCCCAGAGACCATCGGACGCCAAGGGAAGTCCTTTAAAATCTGCGAATGGGAACCAGATATCCACAACGATAGGCTGCCGTAAGTTTAAGAGGCCGGGATGAACCTTCCCCCCGCCCCCCTTTTTTCTGAGGCGAGAGGAAGAAGAGAAGACGAGAAGGAGATGGTTTTTCGGAGGCAAAAGGGTAGGACGTGACCCTGAAAAGCGGAGTCTTGCAGTGAAGCGAAAGCGAAGTGAAACGGAGGGAGACAGACGGCCAGGTCTGTGAGAGGAAAACTCGGAGGAGCTATCCGTCTCGATCACCCAAGGACACCCTGTCCTGTTTAATTAGTATCACCGAATACAGAGAACGGAAATTAAGTTTAGAACGAGACTGTCTGGTGTAGAGACCTAAGGAGAAATTAGAGGACTTTATGGAACTTGTTTATAATCACCTGCACCTACGCATTTCATCTTATTTTATTTTGTTCTATTTTATTTAAATAATGAAACCTGTAGAAGGAATGCTCTGTACTTCGAGCTTCGAATAAAGGAACTTTTCTTTCTACAAATCAACTTGAGTAATTACTCCGGTTAGCCACAGCTACCAGTTCGAATTTTATAAATCCCGCCGGAGTTTTTACAGGTGGTGGCAGCTTCAAGGGATTTAAAGTGGTGAAAGAAACGTGCGTGACAAAGTTTTATGAATTCGGGGCAGAGTAGGACAACTCGCCGAATTTCTTCAGAATCTACACCAGCCGTTGGGAACCTGAATCTACATACCGAATCGGGGCAGAGCAGGACAACTCGCCGAATTCGTACAGAATCCTGTGATAGAGAGACAGATTCCGCTGAATCGAGGAAGATCCACCGACCCCAAAGTGACCCGCCAAAGCCAAGGCAGAGACCCGAGCTGATCTGAAACTGCATCCGCTGAACCAGAAACCAGAAGCATCCGAACTTTGCTGACAGTGTGGAGAGAAAAGAAAGCAGAATCACCGCCGAGAATCGCAGACAGAGCTATACCCAGGTGAGCACTTGTTTTATTCTCAGTGGAGGCTTAGTGTGTTTATTTTTAATTTTGGACAGGAAGCAATTTTTCTTTAATTATTTGTGTTCGGTAATATAAGAAAAATTTTAAATATTAATTACCAACAGATGTTTTTGTGTGTTGAAGGTAAATTAAAAGTGTAACAAACTTTAAATTCATCTTGTTTCTAGTAATTGAAAAATTCTTTTAATCTTTTTAGTTAAAAATTTTTTGTTTGGTGAAAAGCAAATTATGTTAATTGTATTTTTCGGCCGAAATTTTTAATGTGCTCTCTTATTTTGAAGATTGCTAAGGAATTAAATTTTGAATCTAAAGAAGTTGTAAGATTAAGTTGAAGTCTGTTAGTAATTCAGTTAAGTTAAAGTAAGATATATGTTTTTTTTTTGGCAAATTGTAGCCTATATGTGGAATTGGTTTGCTTGTAATTCAAAATTTTAAAAATCTGTGACCTGCGATCAAAATTTCATGAATATTGATTGTATTTTGTGTCGAGCAGAAACTACTGTATTTATTTTTATGTTGTTTTGGGGGTGAAAAAAATTGTGTATTTTTTTTTATTGCATTTATGTGCGGGAGATTGGAATTAAATTGTGTTAGAATTTAAAATTAGTGATTATGGCAGGCATATCGGGATTTCGAAAATGCGATCTGCAAACCCTTGCGATAGAATTTGAAGTAGAGGTTTTGTCAAATGATCTGAACCAATTCCTAAATTGGTTAAAAAGATAACGGAGGCCCCCGATTATGATGAGACTATGGCGTTAAACCAATTAAAGTTGATTGAAGAAGACCGTGTAGAGAGATCGAAATTGGAAAAAGATAAAATTGAGAAAGAACATGAGCTCGCGAGAATTAGGGCCGAACGGGAAAATGATACTTTAACGTTATCATCTAGTCAAATAGAAAGGGAACCTAAAATTCTGTTAAAAAATGTGTTACCTAAATTTGAAATGGGAAAATCGGAGATTTCCTTATATCTCAACTTATTTGAGAGACAGGCATTAAAAGCGCAATTAGATAAGTCGCAATGGGTAACAAATTTGCTAGGTTTACTTCCTATAGAATTGACAGAAGTTATTCTTAGAGAACCACCAGACGAAACGGACAATTTTGATTTTGTGAAGGGTTAATTACTCGAAAGGTTTAAAATTAGTGCAGAAGACTTCAGAATCAAATTCGTAACAACACCACGGTCCGAAGAAAAAAATTGGAAAGATTTTTCGTATGAAATTACGAATTATTTCGACCAATGGTTAAGCGGTATTCAGGTGTCCGAATTTAGTCAACTTAGGGACCTGATAATTACTGACCAGATCAAACGGAAAGTGCCCTCTGAAATTAGACAGCATTTTATTGACTCTTGGAGTACAATAATTACGCCATTGGATCTGACCCAAAAACTAGATCATTATGAGGCGGTTAGAAGAACAGAGGTGAAACAGTCCCCGCCTAGATATTCAAATAACGGCAAACAGGTTGAGGGAAACAGATTGGTTGATAGACCAGAGACAGAACCCCAAAACACGGAAATGAAAAGAAATTGGAGGGAGAGGGAAGATAAAAAAGATAGAGATATAATTTTTGATAAGCGAAAAGACAGGTCTTGTTTCCATTGTGGTAGTTTTTCTCATATCCGCAAATTTTGCCCCAAACTAAAATGGAGTAGTGAAATACCTGAAGTGGTTAATCGGTTGGCTGACCTCGATGAGTTAAACGAAATGTACCAGCCCTATTTAACAAAAGGGATTATAAATGGGAAACAAATGAAAATTTTTAGAGACACTGCTACGTCGCTAGATTTAATTAGTGCCAACCAGGTGACCCGAGAACAATACACAGGGAGAGTCGTGTGGGTAAAGCAACCGTTACAAAATGATTTAAAATGTCTACCCCTCGCAGAAATAGAGCTTAATCTGTGTGATTTAGGAAAAAGAGTTAGGACTTACGCAGGTATTGTCGATGCAGACATAGAAATGGATTATTATTTATTGGGAAGCAAAACACAAAATTTGCTAGACAGAATGAAACCGAAACCGCCTGTTAGCTTTGGGAGTGCAGCACCGAAAAAAAGGCACAGGAGTGACCGTCCAATTCCCCCCAACCCCACGAACCGCTTAGTTTCGGCTTATCAAAAGAATGAAGTGAGAAAACCGGACAGGAAGGAAAAGAAAGGCTTTGTTCCCTTTCCCCTTAGCCAACGTGCAGGAGTAACGCATTGTGAATCTTCCATTAAAACGAAATTCGCGACGACCCCGATCCGCGCGACACCCAAATCAAGGATGAAGGAAGAGGGTTATAAAGAAAGATCGAGGGTGTTTTATTTAAGGAATGAAATCCGGGAAAGTAAGCATGGGGAAAAAATAAAGACACAGTCTTAAAACGAAAGGAAGATTTTAGGTTTAAATCTTCGGGACAGAAAACAACAAAAGGGATAAACAGTTATTGTGCGTTAGGAAGGAAGCGAAAAAGGGTTTTCAGTTCTGATTGTTTAGAAACCCCAGGATACATATTGCCGCATAACGAAATAAAAGGCAGCGAGGTTAAACAGTCGAAAAACGACGCCGGAAATGATTTCCGACTAATTAGAGATTGTGGAAAAAGGCAGGATATTCGCAGGTCCTTAGGTTATCGGCCAGGTATACCAAATTCCACATGTAGACTGTTTAAGTAGAATGGAATAAATAATATTCCACTCAGTAATTTTGTATATAGTTTTTTAATTTTGTAATTGAAATAATTGTGTATTTGAATCATGCAATGAATATTGAAATTTAATTTAACGATGTGAGTCTGTAGAGTGTATTGTAAACTTGTGAATAATAATGTTTAAGGTAAGCCTCTATTGAGAATTAACATGTGTTGGGTATGGATGGAAGGCTAGCGCACCAGTAATGATGTAAGATTTTCCAAATGCTTGAAAAATCTCAACTGCTGGAGGGGGTAATGCTGTGACATTTTCCCATATCCCAGCTGAGTTACTTTACTATGGACCGCAGGAGTTGTCGGGCCGAACCTAAGGAAGCGATCCATCTCCTACGCTGAATGGTTTGGACATTAGGGAAACAATACTGGAGACTGGCTGGCACCTACCCGACGGTAACGAATTATTGATTCTACTTGTGAGGTCGCAGATGGAGAGGGTTCCCAGAGACCATCGGACGCCAAGGGAAGTCCTTTAAAATCTGCGAATGGGAACCAGATATCCACAACGATAGGCTGCCGTAAGTTTAAGAGGCCGGGATGAACCTTCCCCCCGCCCCCCTTTTTTCTGAGGCGAGAGGAAGAAGAGAAGACGAGAAGGAGATGGTTTTTCGGAGGCAAAAGGGTAGGACGTGACCCTGAAAAGCGGAGTCTTGCAGTGAAGCGAGGGCGAAGTGAAACGGAGGGAGACAGACGGCCAGGTCTGTGAGAGGAAAACTCGGAGGAGCTATCCGTCTCGATCACCCAAGGACACCCTGTCCTGTTTAATTAGTATCACCGAATACAGAGAACGGAAATTAAGTTTAGAACGAGACTGTCTGGTGTAGAGACCTAAGGAGAAATTAGAGGACTTTATGGAACTTGTTTATAATCACCTGCACCTACGCATTTCATCTTATTTTATTTTGTTCTATTTTATTTAAATAATGAGACCTGTAGAAGGAATGCTCTGTACTTCGAGCTTCGAATAAAGGAACTTTTCTTTCTACAAATCAACTTGAGTAATTACTCCGGTTAGCCACAGCTACCAGTTCGAATTTTATAAATCCCGCCGGAGTTTTTACAGTGCTAATAAATAAATAAAACTCTTATATAAATAAATCTCAAAAAATGCATTCTATATATTTTTTTCTAGTATAGCAGACGATATTTTATTGATCCTTTTTGGTGATGTTCCAAAGAAAATAATGAAAATCCACGAAAAATATTGAAAGTTATTCTCTAATGTAAATCCATGTCACACTGTATTTATTTTTCTAGTACAATTTTCGCCTTATAGTTCGATTTCTTTTCTGAATCTATATTTTTATGCTTTATGCCTGACGTTAGAAACAAGAAAAATAACTTCAACTTCGATGTCTGTTACGAAAGAAGAAGAGTCTTATGGCGCTACATTAGTTGTTTATGGCGAGACAAGTAATGTTTTTGCCTTTCTGTCAAAGTATCAGAAGTAATCCTGTAATGTGTGTACAAATTTTAAGTGAAATTTCCATCCGCTGTTTCGCGCGTATTTTTATTTGAATCAAAAATAAAACATCAGACGGCAGAAACAGTTCTTAAGTTTTGCTGGGTAAGTAAAGATTTGTTAACCCATTAACGCCGACTTATTTTACACTTCTTTTAATACTTCGATACCAGTTGACACCAGTTTTCCCATACTGTTATTTTAACTGATTGAATCTCTGATAATTTATCACATTAGATAATATGAATTATTTTTTTACTGAGATACTGGTGTTCATATTTAAAAGTTTCGTATCACTTAAATGGTAACCTTTCGTACCAACCGGCATTAATGAGTTAAAATATTAAAATTTATGATGATGCAAAACATTTTTTTCCCTTTCTCTAACTTTTATTTTTTAACTTCTTAATGAATTTCTCAATGTATGCCCACACATAATTTTCAACTGATTTTTATAATTCCCCCCCTTTTTGGGGGGGTGGGGGAGGGGGGTAAGGCGATAAAAACGACTGGTATTGACGGTGCTGCCATATAAATTCCTTTAGGATGTGTTGAGAAGACCTCGGCATTAATTAAAATGCGTTACGTAATCGCATATTTCCCAAACATCTGAAAGGGGGGTGGGAGAGGGGATAACCCTTTTTAGCTGCTTTTGTTTGCTACACATAACTGCACAACTTAGCTTCATTACTTTTTGGATCCCTTAGGTTCCAAGTTCCTAACGTTTATTATTTTTACAAACATTTTTATGTGTAATTTAAAACAACTTCTGACTGGGATTTTATTAAACGTCCAATTAACCCAAAAGAAATAATAAGTAAACAAAGATATCGCTCTGCGTCATTTTCGTTGAAATCGCGTTTTATGAATCCTTAAGTAAATGACGCAAATTCCTAAAACTTAAAATGCAACAATATTTTAGCCCTCCATTTCGAATTTGCCCATTAACGAACTTGGCCGAGATTTTATGCTCCTTGATTTTATGTATCAGTTTGGAAGAGATTTGTGCAGAAATATCGAAGTTATCGTGTCCATAAAAAAGTGACATAGATAGATAGATATATAAAGTTTTGAACTGGGGGGGGGGGTGTTTTTGGGTTCTGGGAGTCATGATCGGAGTAGATCTGCAAAAATTCCAACTTAGGAGAGAATGTAATTGGTAGTATTTCTTACAAAATCTAACTAAAAAGCCCTAGTGCTGCCATCTCTGCTTCTATTTACGATTATGGGAGGATAAACTAAATTTACGCTTTTACCATGAGCCAGTATCGAACTCGTGTCCTACTAGTTACAAGTCCATTGCCTTATCCATTTCGCCATCCAGATCACATGAGTGGGTTAGTTTAAATGCAAGTCATCGAATGATTCGAACATATATAGGATTTATAGGATTCATTAATTTGTTGCTGAGAAAATTGGAAATTTTTAACGGGATTTCGGATAGATTTGATCAATTTGAGATGGTGGTTAAAATTGTACAACTTTATTATTTATGTGGGGAAGGGGAGATATGAATTATACAAATTTTCAATTCGATTGTTATCAGTATATTTCTTAAATGAAAAAGCACTCCCTGGATATTGAAATTTAACTGACTAAATTTCCTTTTTGACACATTTTAACCCATTAACGTCACAATTATTTTTTACTTGAAAAATGGAAATATTGCATTTCATTCTCATGAGTATGAACTGAATTATATGTGCTCATTTTTGAGTATGCCCATGTTTCAAAAACGAGTATGAACTGACCTCTATGGGCTCATTTTTGAGTATGTCCATGTTTCAATATTCTGAGTATTTCTGGTATTTCAGAATGGAAAAGCATTGGCTCGTCCTATTTGAAAGAAAAAGTTTCATAACAAAATGAAAACATCGATTTACTCAGACTTGAAAGTGGCATTTTTCTCAGTGTAGTCTCACAATTTAAAAAAAAAAAAAAAACTTGAAAAACATAAACCACGTAGGAATTTATTCGTTATTAGCGTTCGAAACATGTCGATCCTCATATTAAAAAAATTTTATAATTTTTTTTTTTGTTCTGTTTTTACCACTTTAAGCATTTACATCTGTATTTTATGATAATTAGTGATTGTATTATGTAAATTTTGTTACTTGGATAATTGTCAAAAGGGATACGTTTTCAATTTCTTTGTTTTAAACTCAAGTCATAAAACGCAGAATGCAAACGACGACCATAAAACTCTTTACGCAATTGAAGTGAATCGCAATTAAGCGTTAAATCCAGTGCTCAAATTGACCGGAGGGGAAGAAGAACCTAACGATGCAAAATCTGAATCATTCAGAATGGGTAAACGACGTGAAATAAAAAGGGATTCAAAACCACATTTAAATATGAGATATATCTATTGAATTAGCCCCAAGTGATTTTTTAAGAATGGCTCTCGAATTCTTATAATCTTCTGGGTTTTATAATGATGGAGGTTTCTCATTTCAAAAATATATTTTCACATTATTATTTATACGCGGTAGAGATTTCATAAAAGTGCATCCTAGAATTGTAGAGTATAAATAATTTTGATTGGAGATAGATTTATATGTGTTAGAAGGTTTCGTGAACAGGGAAATGTTTTTGAGTATCCTGAAAATAACTTTAAAACTTCTAAACAGAGCAATTTTTGGGCGTGTAGCAAAACTGGAAAATGATGTAATGAAAATATCCTTTTTACTTTCTTCTATCTTTACAAGAAAGTATTGGATTCATAAAAATTTTCGACTTCTAGTTTTTGACGGATTCATACGTTTTAGAAGGTCCTGAACACGATTGGACTATTTTTAGAAAATGCTTGTCTCTGAGTCTATGACTCTTTGACTCTGTCTGTCTGTCTGTATGTGACAAAAATGTTGTGGACGCTCTATCTCAAGAACTAATGCACGAAATTTAATAAAACTGAATATTCAGTTAGTCCCTGATATAAATGGGTGCTGATTAGTTTTTGGTGAAAATCATCCAACAGGTAGCGCTGCTAGGCTGCATTTTTAGCGATTTCCGCAATAGCTCTGTCTCAAGAACGAATGCACTCATTTTCATCAAACTTCAAATTCAGTTAGACCATGACATATAAATAGACGCTGATTACGTTTTGGTGTAGATATTCCATGAGGTGGCGCACTATATCACTTTTCCATGATTTTTACGATAGCTCTATCTCAAGAACTAATACACGGAATTTCATCCAACTTCAGATTCTGCTAGACCTTGCCATAAATAGACGCTGCTTACGTTTTGGTGTAGATACCCCAACAGGTGGCGCTGCTATTCATTATCACGATAGCTCTTTTTCATTATTACGATAGCTCTATCTCAGGAACGAATGCACGGATTTTCATCCAACTTCAGATTCAGTTAGACGTTGACATAAGTTGTTGTTGATTAGGTTTTGGTCGAAATTTCCCAAAAGGTGACGCTGCTATGTTGCATTTTGCAGGATTCTCACGATTTTAGCAACAGTCCTATCTCAAGACCTAATGCACGGAATTTAATAAAACTTTAGATTCCGTTAGACCTTGCTATAAATGGGTGCTGATTCTCTTTAGTTTATTCGAAACCTGTGTGAGATAGAAGAAAGTTTTGGGATTGACACATCCGACTAGTTTCAAGTAACGCGAAGAAAAGTGACTGATTACTTTAATTAAAGTTAAATTATAGTAGTACTTAGATTTTTTTGCCTATTTTGTTTGTACTCGGTAATTAATATTTTTCTAAAACAAATTGCCACTAAATTGTTTTTTAACTAAATTAAAGAGAAAGCTGTCTATTTTTATATTAAGTTTGTAACCAACTTCATTTCTGTCAAAAACTTTCCGCAATTTATTCAACGAAAGCGGATATTTTACACCCTTCAAATGTTTACATCGTTTAATATGGACTTCGCTTTGTGATGTTAAAAAGCATATAATGAATGCGGATATAAAGAACCACTTTTTGAAATCGTGGGTAATCGTCTGAAAATGTTATATTTTTGTAAATTGTATTCAATTGTATTTCAAAATGTTTTGAATCGTATGATTGAATCACATATTTCGGTCGTATTCAATCGTATATAGTGATATGCGGATATTAAAAAAACTATCAATCGTATTCAAAAATATTTTGAATCGTATGACTGAATGGTATATAGCAGTCGTATTCAATCGTATACAGTGATATGCGGATATAAGAAAAACTCAATTAATCGTATTCAATCATATTCAAAAATATTTTTTACCGTATGATTGAATGGTATATTTCAGTCGTATTCAATCGTATATAGTGATATGCGGATATGAAAAAGCTCAATCTATCGTATTCAAAAATATTTTGAATCGTAAATTTGAATAGCCTGATTGAATCGTATGATTTAATCGTATAATTGAATCGTATGATTGAACCGTAATATATTTCAATCGTATTCCAAAGTACTATATACTGATATGCGGATATAAAGAAACTCTTTTTGAAATCGTTGGTAACTCTGAAAAAGTTTTATTATATTTTTGCAAATCATATTCAATTTCGTAATATTTTCGGATACATTTGTATTTTTTTTTTTAATGTCTTCTTAAATGTCTTTTTAAAATGTCTTCTCCTAGGAAGTCCTCACTATTGAAAGTTTACTGTATTACGAAACGCGATATAACGGAAGGCGGGAAGTTACTGTATTTTAATCTGGCAAAAATCTGAAAGAAATAATTACATAAACGAAAATATAAATCACTTGGATAACTTTCTAAAAGGAAACTTTTTCAATGTCTTTAATTTAAACACCTAAGTCATAAAAAGGAGATTGCAAACGACAATAAAACTCTTTTCGCAATTGGATTGAATCGCAATTAAGCGATAAATCAGCGCTTAATTGAGTGGAAAAACGTGACGATGCAAAATCGGAATCATCAAGACTTTGGTAAGCGACGCGAAATGAAAATAGGTATTCAAAACCACATATAAACATGAGATACAATTATTCAATTACCCCCAGTGATTTTTTAAGACTGCCTCTCGAATTCTTAAACGTTTCTGGGTTTTATAATGATGGAGGTTTCGCATTTCAAAAATGTTTTCTTATTATTATTTCTACGAGATTTTCACAAAAGCGCATTTTAGAATTGTAGAGTAATATAAATCGTTTCCATTGGAGATTTTGTTTTAAGATATTGCAAGGTTTTAATGAACGTATGCCATAACTACAAATTACATATATGCATAGTAATTTAACCATTTTTGGCAGGCACATACTGGACTAGATTGTGGTGTGCAGTGTCCAATCACTTTATAAAAAATTTGTCTAAGTCATGACATTTTTTTCCAATTTTTTATTCGATATATCGGATACAGATTTAATTCACAGTTTGAAATAGCCGAAATTTTACCCACTGTTGCCAGATTTTAAAAAGCCCTAAATAATAATATTTACAAACACTTTTCAATGGAATTATTCCCAATCAAAGAAAAATGAGAGGCAACCCGATTACAGAAGATCGCCACTGGTCATTATAATATCATTCAATCTTCGGTAATTGGGTAATCTTTGTAAAACACGTGTTTTTAGAGCCTGTTGTTTCTGAACGGAGTTTGTTGAGCGTAGCTCGTAGGGGGCAGAGTTCCCTACTATATAAGAAATTATTTAAACTTGCAAATTAGAACTTATCTTCTGGAGGGAAACAGGAACAAAGAGCGATATATCTGAAGGAGCTATATAATGACGCTATAAATGGGGTGCGGGGGGAGGGAATTAATGTGTTTCAATGTGGCAAAAAACTGAAAAAAAGTTTACATAAACGAAAATATAAATTACTTGTATAATTTTCTTAACGAAAACTTTTTCAATTTCTTTGTTTTAAACACCCAATTCATAAAACTGGAATTGCAAACGGCAATAAAAATTATTTCGCAATTGGAGTGAAATGCAATTAATCGATAAATCTGGTCTTAATTGACCGGAGTAACGATGCAAAATCGGAATCATCCAGACTTTGGTAAGCGACGCGAAATGAAAATAGGTATTCAAAACCACATATAAACATGAGATATCTATTGAATTCGCCCCCAGTGATTTTTTAAGACTGCCTCTCGAATTCTTAAAAGCTTCTGAGTTTTATAATGATGGAGGTTTTGCATTTCAAAAATATTTTCTTGTTATTATTTTTACGAGAGATGGTAATTTCATAATAGCGCATCCTGTAATTGTAGAGTTTTATAAATCGTTTCGATTGGAATGTTTTAACAAACATACCGGGTGTCCCAAAAATGACTGATGGATTTTAAAATTCAATAACTTCCAAACGGTGACAGATATTTAAAAATTTTTTGCAGGAGGGTTATGTATGATGTTAGGAGTTTTTTACTGGGATTCTTGATTTTAGTTCGAATTTCAAACAATAGATGGCGCTGACAGCGATTGTCGCTCAGTCGAGGCCGGAACTGACGCCATTCAATATTGATGCATCGCCCCCTGAATACTAGGCCTGCGCGCTGATAAAAATGGCGGCTATTGCAGGCGGATTTTTTTTTTCAGCGTTTGAACGGTCCTTCGAACGTCCACACCAATAATTTCTAAAAGTTTTCTTCAGTCGCAATTTTTGTCATCGCGCAGGTCCAGTATTCAGGGGGAGGTGCATCAATGCTGAGTGGCGTCAGTATAACTGTTTTGAGTATTCTGAAAATGACTTTATAACTTCGAAGTGCAATTGTTTATTTTCGAGTTTCAACATTTAAACAGAACAATAAGTAAAGACGGAGAATGACTTTTGATGAATATTTACAGGTTAATAAGAGTATTCTTACCGATAGTAAGACGCAAACATACAAAATGTAAACGATGCAGCATCTTTTAACTTATCGAAATGGTGGTTCGAGTGACTCCATGGTTACAAATATGAAAATAAACAGTCCAGTAAAAATAAAAGATAACGTGTGTAATTTTTAAAAAATACAGGAAAATTAAACGATAGCATTTCAAATAATAACTTCAAAGACCGTACAATTATAGAATATTCCGATTTGTTTTTGAAAATGGCTCGGAGTGAGCCGAAACATGTGAGCCGAACTGACATTTCGTTAAAATAGGTTTTTTGATTAAAAAATTGCAATTAATTAAAAATAATGAAAAAAAAAGAACACTGTGAAAAAAGACAAATGTTTCCGAAAATAAGTTTAATGCGGTTTACTAAAACATAATATAACCTTTCAGAGTTACCCACGAATCCGAAAAGCATTCTTTTATCTTCGAAAACCTCAGAAAGCAATAGTTTTCTGAGGTTTAACAGAGTACATCTGAAGCAAAACATTCTTTTACTGCCCGTAATTTTTGAAAACGTTTCCGAGTAGCTTTTACAGAGTATTAATCAATTTTCTCAACACAAAATATCAATTTTTCGGATGACAGCAGTTCTTAAGGAAACATTTTTAGCTGCATAAAGGAGATTTTTTACATACATAACAAACAAAATGTTAATGCTATTGCTGTTCAATTAGCATGTGTGTCTGTTGAACATGTTAGTTGAGCATGAAAATGTGTACTTGCGAATAGATAACATACGAAAGCCCGTATTCTGTGTTGAGAAAACTGCTTAACACACCGTAAAACTACTCGGAAACGTTTCCGAAAATTACGGGCAGCAAAATAAATTTTTGTTTCAAATATACATTTTTAAATCTCGGAAATCTATCGGTTTCTGGGGTTTTGTAAGGTAAAGAAACTCTTTTCGAAATCGTGGTAAACTTTGAAAAAGTCATTATATTTTTTTGTAAATCGTGTTGAATTTTCTAATATTTTCGGAAACATTTGCCGTTTTTTTTACAGTGTAACTAGCAAATAATTTTTTTGAATGCAGTATGAAAACCTCTCACAAATCCACTGATATGACTATATGACATTTTCATACTTAAAAAGAACAAAGTTCCGAATAAACGAAAATGCCTATATTATGTTCGGATTCATTCATTGTATCTCATTACTGAAATAAACTCGCAATTAAGCCATAATCTGTATTTAATCGACCGGAGGGAAAGAATTTAACGAAACGTATAAAGACCGGCTTAATCCAGATGCAATTAAGGACTTGGAATAAAACGAGACGCAGCACCGCACATCAAGATTAAACTTTCTCGACTGTTTTTTATCTCTATGTTGGCTCTGTAAGATTTTGAAAAAAGAAAATCGTCTGGATTTTTTTTTACTTTTCGGGATTGATTCATGATGATGGAAGATTGCGTTTTAAGATTGGGTACTTATTTGTTATAGTGATCAAGTGACCAAAAAAGAGGTATCGTCAAATTATAAGACATATATGACATTATAATCATATATGATGTATGTATGAAATTTCATGACCTCTTATAGTATATAGACTTGTATACTTGATGTCTATATGTGACATTGGTATATGACGCATATGTGACATTCTGAGACTTCAATATTACGTATATATTAACGTATGTGACGCATATTTGAGCTTTTGGAGTATATATATATATATATGTGTGTGTGTGGGTGTGTACATGGTGCATGTATAAACTTGGCGATGACATGGCCAAAATCGTATCTACAATTTCAGCATAATCGAGAACCAGATATTTTTATTAAGTTAGCAGTGTGATGCAGATATCTTAACCAGGCATAATAGGTCTTAAACTAACAAGATGCGTCTTTAAAACGGTGTAATAGGTCTCCTCTCACATGCAGTCCCGTGTTACGATAGGTTAAAACTAAAAAATGCAAACCACTCTTCCTTCGCGTTTCAAAAAATAAAAGAGACAAAAAAGTAAAAATGGAGTTAATCTTGACTCAATTTTACTGATTATTCAAAGTACTCTTATCGTTTGAGACAACAGTGTCAGATATTGATGAAAATTGGAACTAATAATAAAATTACCATATGCTATTTTTTAAGTTAACTCTTAACTGTTCTCATCGGTCTCAAGACCGCTGCTTTTTTATTTAATTTTCACAGTTTAACAACCCCTTGGGGACGAGCGACACGTATACGTGACGCATAAGATATTCAGAATCCTCGATTATTCCCACCAGTTACTTTTTATTGTAAGCTTTGCCTTATTTAATGATAGCATTTCTGCGATTCAATTAGGCGAAAATTTCTGTTTTGAAAAACCGGTGTTAAAATATTAAAAATTCTGTAAAGGAGGCTGGTCGCGAAGGGGTTAACTCAAATATTATATTAGACATAAAGAAAAAGTCTTAATTTCCGTCCATTAAAAGTATATACTAAAAAACACTTTAATTGCTTAAAAGACGTCAAATATCAATAAAAACCATTAAAATATTGACATGTTTCGATTGATTCACTCAATCATCATCAGAACACATAAGAAACAAAAATTTGGACACAAATTTTACACAAAATTGGAATGTAAGATCAACCCTTATAATAAAGTGAAGATACAATGAATGCCCTCTATAATTTTAATACCGCTCGTTGCTCCATGTGTAGTCCGCTTCCCAATATTGTTCAACCATTCGATCCAAATATTTGGAATATGAAAGAGGGCAGTCATTGTATCTTCACTTTATCATAGAGACTGGTCTTACATTCCAGTTTTGTGTACGTTTTTCGCATGTGTTCTGATGATGATTGACTGAATCAATCGAAACATGCCAATATTTTAAAGTTTTAATGATATTTGGTTATTGATATTTGGTATTGATATATTGATATTTGGACGTCTTTTAAGCAATTAAAGTGTTTCAGTATATATTTTGAAGTTTTTTGGAATATATTTTATGGTGTTTCGGTTTAACTATAAATACTAGTGAAATTCTATTTCGGTTTCACATCTTTTACTATCGTTCGAGACTTCTGAATAAGTGAACATTAATAAAACATCGTATAATATCATTAATAAAACATCGCCCAACATCGTATGGACACAGAAACAGTATCCTACAGGTTAATCGAGCGTTCTATTCATCTTTCGATCAAGCAGTCTCAGAAACTGCTCACAATAGCTATGCGACAATTTCTGAGACAATAGTTAATCTTATTTTTATGGATATCTCTTTATATTATTTATGATGTCGAAACCAAATATAATCACTAAACACGCGGTCGTCCCATCTACTAAACTCTCCAGCCTGCCTGATCCCGCTGGCCGATGTCTTAAACTTATTGAATTTATCTTTGAAAATTTTCCGGTGGCATTTTCCGTGATCGGGTCGGTTACCGTTCCGATTAGTGTTAAAATGAAGGGGTTCCCGACGGCCGCTTGTTCCGCGGATAGCGGCGGTCGGTGATTAATGATAAAATAAATTAAAATATTTATACTTAGCGTTTTAACAATTAAAAATAACACAATGTTATGACGGAGTGAATCCTTCTCTGCACCTTTAAGTAAATTATTATTACAGTTTAACAAATAAGAAACACTATTATCCCTTCATTTCCTTGCCCCTTAAAGTGGTTCTCAAATTCCCTGCTCAAAAACTTTCTGATACATTTTCTGACATATTTTCAAAAGTAAAGGCATAAAATTGGCAGGTCTTGACTATTGAAGTGATTTGGAAACGAAACCCGTTTTTCCTTTTTGATAAATAAATTACTTGTTGACTTATACGTGATTGTTGTCATGTGACAATTCGTTTTTCCTTTTTGTGGGTTGCCGTGTCGAGACTTCGGTTCGAAACGCCGAATATGACATATTTTTTGAAGGATCTTTTGTCTTTACCAAAAAATTTAAAAAGTCTTTTGATTACATAGCTTCAGAATAAGAAACCCCAATTTCATGAGTTTCCGAACAAAAATGAATTCAGAAATGTGTCATAAAATAGGTCCTTTGCGATAAACAGCAAAAAATAAAACGGGGATGCAACACCGTATAACGCAGATTAAAGTTTGAATGAGCCACGTGTGGATATCGAAAAGAATTCTTAAACTTTTCCGGGTTCATTATAATAATGGAAGATTGCATTTTAAGAATTATTTTCCTATTTATTTTCACGGGAGAGAAATTTGCATAAAAGCTCGACCTAGTAAATGTAAAATAAATCATTTTGATTGGTGGTATAGGTTTAAGGTACTGGGAAAATAAAATGAATGTTTTGGAGAGAGCTAAAATATAACTTTAAACTTTAAAAATGTAAGACATTTTTTTTCGTTTTACAACAATTAAAAAAGACATAGATGAAACCAACTTTACAGATTAAGTAGAATATTGTTACTGTTTAAGTAAACTGTAACATATTTTACTGATGAAAATGCGAACTATTTTTTTTTTAATTTACTATTTGCTAAATTTATGAATTTATATAAATGTCACTAACATAAAATTTCCCTTACATCACGTACTTAATCTTATATTTATTTATTTATTAGAAATTAGAATAACGAATTTTTATGTACTTCCGTTATTTTTCGTCATATAGTTTATAATTAATTATAAAATATACAATAAAGACACCAAGTCTGAAAAGTTTCCCCGAAATCATAACACATGTAATATTCTATTGTAAACATCTTGTAGTACAAATCTGTGATATCTATCAATATCAGAATGTTTGATATAGTATAAGATCATTAAAATACACTGCAAGCTGTTATCCCCTCAAGATCATAATGTAATGGGATTAGTTTATTTGTGCTCCTGTAATCGAACTGTAAATACTACACACTGTATTTTCAATAACATATATCACTTACAATGCAGTTAGAGTAAGGAGAGACGGACAGATAGACAGAAGGACAGATACACAGATCGCCGGCGGGACAAACCAAATGCATAAAATAAACACTCTTCAACTAATGTTGGAAAGTTTTAAAAACGAACATTATTTGTTTCGTATTCTTTTTCGGACATTCTGTAGTTTGTATACAAAGATTAAATATTACGGACACCAGGTGAATAAGTTTTTATATAATATATAGTATTATATTATATTATATAGTAGTTCATATTCATCTTCTATGCGCCTCTGGGATTTATATCAATTTCAATATGTTTGAAATAGTGTAAGATCATTAAAATACAGTGCAAGCGATTATCCCTCAAAGTCGTAATGTAACGGAATTAGTTTTGAGTGCTCCTGTAATCGAGCTGTAAATGCTGCACACTTCATTTTTAATACCAAACATGCCATGGTAAACTACAATAACATATAACAATTACAAGGCACTCCGGGTATATTTACGTGAGTTAGAGCGCGGACAGACTGACAGACAAAAGAATCCATAAATACTTTTCAACTATGTTGGAAAATGTTAAAAGCGAACAATATTGTTTTCGTATTCACTTTTTGACATTTTGTAGTAAATATTATATATAAAAGACACCAGGTCAAAAAGTTGCATCAAATTTATATCGTGGTGACGGGAAACAGTTAAAACACTTTCCTCATTTGAAATGAACTCGTAATTAAGCCATAATCCGGACTTAATCGACCTGAGGGGAAAAATCTAACGAGCCGCATAAAAGCTAGAATCATCCAGACGGGAAATAAAAGGGGGTGTATGCAACACTGAATTACTACGCAAATTACAGTTTCTCGTTTGCTTTGTACGACCCTCAAGTGAATATCGAAAAAAAAAATCTTAAACTTTTCCCGGCTCATTATAATTATGGGAGATTGCATTAAAAAAAAATTCTTTTTATTTTCACGAAAGAGATATTTCCATAAAAGCTAAACATACTAATGTAAAATAAATCATTTTCATTAGTGCTAGTTTGAGGATAATTTTAATGTATGTTTTCAAGAGAGCTAAAAATAATCTTAAACTTTAAAATGCAAGTCATTTGATTTTCAATTAAATTTGCAACAATTAAAATTAAGTAAAAGTAAAGACGGAATAAATCCATCTTTACACATTAAGTAGAATATTATTATAGTTTAAGAAACATCAGCGCCACCTATCGATGAAAATTTGAACTAGATGTTACTGTTTGCTAAATTTAGGAATTTATATAAATGTCACTTACTTTAACCATTTATTTATTTATTACATGATAAAATAATGAATTTTAATGTTCTTGCGTTATTTTTTGGCATATCCTGCACTTTATAATTAATTAAACATTATATATTACAGACACCAAGTATGAACTGTTTCCCCGAAATCATAATATACATTACATAATTCTATAATAAACATCTTATAGTACACCACTGTGATGTCTATCAATTTCAATATGTTTGAAATAGTGTAACATCATTAAAATACACTGCAAGCGATTTTAACCCCACGACCATAATGTATAGGAATTCTTTTGAGTGCCCCTGTAAACGAGCTGTATATGCTGCACACTTCATTTTTAGTACCGAACATTCCATGGTAACCCTCAATAATATATATATATATACTAGCTTACCCGCCCGGCGTTGCCCGTGCCAACACAACCTTAAATGTACCTGAAATCAGTGTTGAACATTTTTTTATTATTAAACAAATCTAATGTTGGGGGCCCCACTACCTTAGACAGCAAACACTGGGCGTGCCATACACACTCCCATATATTACTGTAAGTCGAGTCGAAAGAGCCATACCCCTTCATGATCCAGCCCATAGAACCAGAGATAGAAAAGCACCCCTGGTGGTGAAAATCGAAAAGCTCTATCTATGTAGAGTCGAATGAGCCATACCCCGTCGTGATCCAGCCTATAGAACCAGATATAGGAAAGCACCCCTTGTGGTGAAAATCCGAACTAAAATCAGTCAGCTCTATCGATGTCAAGTGGAAAGAGCCATACCCCATTGTGATCCAGCCCATAGAAACAGAGATAGGAAAGCACCCCTTAGTGGTGAAATTCAGAACTAAAATAGGTAAGCTCTATTGATGTTGTGTCGAATGAGCCAAACCGCGCGTGTCGTGATGTGACCCATAGAACCCGAGTTAGCTGCAAAATCCTTTAGTTACACCTTCCACCGCCAGGGAGCACAATATGTTCTATACGAACATAACTGAATTCATTAAGGTTATCGATGTCGAGTCGAATGAGGCATACCCCGTCATGATCCAGCCCATAGAACCAAAGATACGAAAGCGCCCCCCTGTGGTGAAAATCCAAACTAAAATCAGTAAGCTCTATTGATGTCGGGTGGAAAGAGCCATACCCCGTCGTGATCCAGCCCATAGAAACAGAGATAGCAAAGCACCCCCTGGTGGGGAGAGGAAGTTGATGTAGAATAAATGTGATATTTAATAAAAAGTCGTTCCCACCCCACCCCCTTTATCTCGCCATTTTCGCTAATGATTACAAATATACAAATGTTTCTTAATTACATCTAATGTCCCGATCTGATAATGGGGTTTCCCTATCTACCTATCCTAATCCGCTTTTCCCTATCATAATAGAAAAAAGCATATTTTATCAAAGAATCGCTGGCAAACGCAAATTTCGTCAAAGGTTCGCAAAAAAAACACGAATTTTATCAAATAATCGCTGAAAAAACATGAATTTTGTAAAAGGATCGCTAAAAAACATGAATCTCGTCAAAAGGCAGCAGAGAAAACACGAATATTGTCAAACGATCATTAAAAAAGCAAATTTCATCAAAGGATCACGGAAAATGCGAATTCCATCAAAGGATTGCGGGGAAAACGCAAATTTTGCCAAAGAATCACAGGAAAAATGTGAATTTCGTCAAAGGATCGCTGAAAAAAAAAAAAAGCACGAATTACGTCGTAGGATCACTGAAAAAACATGAATCTCGACATAAGTATGTGGAAAAAAACTAATTTCGTTAAAGGATCACAAAAAAAGCAAATTTTGTCAAATGATTGCAGAAAAAACTTGAATTTCATCGAAGGGTTGCAGAAAAAATACGAAATTCGTCAAAGGATTGTGGAAAAAATGCAGATTTTGTGAAAGGTTTTCACAGAAAAAACTTTCGTGAAAGGGTCGCGGGAAAAATGCAACTGTCTTTATTAAAAACAGCACACACACAAACCTCTACACAAACAAACCTATTCTGTCTTCCACAATTTAATATGTAAATATGAAGTTAAAAAAAAAAAAAATCCCTGTTTTCTCACATATTATGAGTTCTATCAGCAAGTTAAAACATTAAGTAAATATGAATGATTTGCGGAGCTGTTTCTATCAAAAATTCAATCACATCGCCCAAAAACCCTCAACAAAAATAATTATAAAGAGTGCGATGACAACATAAATTTGCATGTCCGTTCTTGGGCGATTCTGATAAAACACAAAATTTGTCACAAAATGGTGATTTTTTTACAACATGCTTACAAATTAAAATGGTTTATAATTATTTTTAAAAAAACTCGGCCAGAAATAACATTGATTTTACATTTTTAAAGACTTATTCTTTATAATTATTTTGAAACAGCTCCGCAAATCATTCATATTTATTTATTGTTTTACTTTCTGATGAAACTCATAATGTGAGAAAACGGAAAATCACAAAATTCATCAATCAATAGTTGAAAAAAATCTCAAAAATCATCAAATGGTCTCGGGGGAAAAAATGCAAATATCGGCAAATAGGTTAAAAAAAAAAAAAAGAAATCACAATTTGTCAAATGATTTGGGGGGGGGGGGGTAATTGTGAAATGTACCAAATGGTTTTGAAAATAAACAAACGACAGCAGGGGAAAAAAATCTTTTTTCAATCAATCATCACAATTGGCGAGTGTGACTATTAAGATGGCCAGTGGTGGCAAAACAGTCAATCGACAAATTTTTAGTATTACTTGCAGATTGGTGAGTGATAATTTTGTCCTATATGTGAGTGATTCTTATGAAACTCATGTCAAAAATGCACATCATAAATATTTCACGGACTGGGAATTTATAATCAGTTCATCAAAACAATTTAATAATTACCGTAAAATCTCGTTAATCCGCCCCCCTAAACGCGACGGAAAATCGTAAAATAACCAGGTGGGGGGGGGGGCGCTTGCACGGTATTAGAATTGTATTATATGATATTTATGGGTGGTGGTGGTGGTTGGATACTACCGGCCGATCGTCGCAAAGTATGCATTCTATAAAGTGACCAAAGAAACAAATTTGGAAAAAAAATGATATACAAAATAGAAAAACAGTATAACTTTACTATTAATGGCGATTTCAGATTATAAAAAATTCTGGATTTCAGAAGCTTTGAAACTGGAATGCATTTAGATTAATAATAACACTAATATCTGTAATTAATATGGTAACAGAAAAATAAAACAAACTTAATAATTTAAAATAATTTAAAAACACCGAGAAATTGCAGTTGAAATTTTTAGTCGCCCAAGAATTGACTGCTTTTCTTAAACTTTACTTTCTATAAAATGAAAACATTCAGCAAATAATTTCCGTTCTCAGGTGATTAAGATTTAATAATTATTTACTGGATGTTTTCATTTTATTCAAAGTAAAGTTCAAGAAAAACATTAGATTCTTGGACGACTAAAAAAGTTCTTAAATCATAAACATCACTCAAAAACGCCCCAACAAAAAAATAATGAATATATAGAAACAGCTCAGAAAATCTGTTTCATTAAGAATATTTTTCTTGGGCGACTAAAAAAGTTCTTAAATGAAACTTCTTAAATGAAGTTAAAAATGGTTCTTAAATGGAGTTCAATAACAAATCTTAATGAGAACATACATCTTAACAATTTATCACATGTTATGAATTCACGATTCTCGGGAACTAAAAATGTAGTCCAAAACAATTACAGGAAAAAAATTGTAAACAATAAATAAATACTCAAAAATTTAATGTAAATTGTTTGTTTCCATCAAAAATATTTAATTTATAAGTCAGGCAGGCAGACAGACACTTACTCTTTTATAGAGATAAACACGATATAGAAAAACACGAATTTTATCAAATAATCGCTGAAAAAACATTAATTTTGTAAAAGGATCGCCAAAAGACATGAATCTCGTCAAAAGGCAGCAGAGAAAACACGAATATTTTCAAACGATCATTAAAAAAGCAAATTTCATCAAAGGATCACGGAAAATGCGAATTTCATCAAAGGATTGCGGGGAAAACGCAAAGTTTGCCAAAGGATCACAGGAAAAATGTGAATTTCGTCAAAGGATCGCTGAAAAAAAAAAAACACGAATTACGTCGTAGGATCACTGAAAAAACATGAATCTCGACATAAGTATGTGGAAAAACACGAATTTCGTTAAAGGATCACAAAAAAGCAAATTTCGACAAATGATTGCAGGAAAAACTTGAATTTCGTCGAAGGATCGCAGAAAAAATACGAAATTCGTCAAAGGATTGTGGAAAAAATGCAGATTTTGTGAAAGGTTCACAGAAAAAACTTTCGTGAAAGGGTCGCGGGAAAAATGCAACTGTCTTTATTAAAAACAGCACACACACAAACCTCTACACAAACAAACCTATTCTGTCTTCTACAATTTAATTTGTAAATATGAAGTTTAAAAAAAAATCCCTGTTTTCTCACATATAGTTTTATCAGCAAGTTAAAACATTAAGTAAATGTGAATGATTTGCGGAGCTGTTTCTATCAAAAATTCAATCACATCGCCCAAAAACCCTCAACACAAATAATTATAAAGAGTGCGATGACAACATAAATTTGCATGTCCGTTCTTGGGCGATTCTTATAAAACACAAAATTTGTCACAAAATTGTGATTTTTTTACAACATGCTTACAAATTAAAATGGTTTATAATTATTTTTAAAAAAACTCGGCCAGAAATAACATTGATTTTACATTTTTAAAGACTTATTCTTTATAATTATTTTGAAACAGCTCCGCAAATCATTCATATTTATTTATTGTTTTACTTTCTGATGAAACTCATAATGTGAGAAAACGGAAAATCACAAAATTCATCAATCAATAGTTGAAAAAAAATCTCAAAAATCATCAAATGGTCTCGGGGGGAAAAATGCAAATATCGGCAAATAGGTTTAAAAAAAAAAAAGAAATCACAATTTGTCAAATGATTTGGGGGGGGGGGGGGTAATTGTGAAATGTACCAAATGGTTTTGAAAATAAACAAACGACAGCAGGGGAAAAAAATCTTTTTTCAATCAATCATCACAATTGGCGAGTGTGACTATTAACATGGCCAGTGGTGGCAAAACAGTCAATCGACAAATTTTTAGTATTACTTGCAGATTGGTGAGTGCTAATTTTGTCCTATATGTGAGTGATTCTTATGAAACTCATGTCACAAAATGCACATCATAAATATTTCACGGACTGGGAATTTATAATCAGTTCATCAAAACAATTTAATAATTACCGTAAAATCTCGTTAATCCGCCCCCCTAAATGCGACGGAAAATCGTAAAATAACCAGGGGGGGGGCGCTTGCACGGTATTAGACTTGTATTATATGATATTTATGGGTGGTGGTGGTGGTTGGATGCTACCGGCCGATCGTCGCAAAGTATGCATTCTATAAAGTGACAAAAGAAACAAATTTGGAAAAAAAAATGATATACAAAATAGAAAAACAGTATAACTTTACTATTAATGGCGATTTCAGATTATAAAAAATTCTGGATTTCAGAAGCTTTGAAACTGGAATGCATTTAGATTAATAATAACACTAATATCTGTCATTAATATGGTAACAGAAAAATAAAACAAACTTAATAATTTAAAATAATTAAAAAACACCGAGAAATTGCAGTTGAAATTTTTAGTCGCCCAAGAATCGACTTCTTTTCTTGAACTTTACTTTCTATAAAATGAAAACATTCAGCAAATAATTTCCGTTCTCAGGTGATTAAGATTTAATAATTATTTACTGAATGTTTTCATTTTATTCAAAGTAAAGTTCAAGAAAAACATTAGATTTTTGGACGACTAAAAAAGTTCTTAAATCATAAACATCACTCAAAAACGCCCCAACAAAAAAATAATGAATATATAGAAACAGCTCAGAAAATCTGTTTCATTAAGAATATTTTTCTTGGGCGACTAAAAAAGTTCTTAAATGAAACTTCTTAAATGAAGTTAAAAATGGTTCTTAAATGGAGTTCAATAACAAATCTTAATGAGAACATACATCTTAACAATTTATGAATTCACTATTCTCGGGAACTAAAAATGTAGTCCAAAACAATTACAGGAAAAAAATTGTAAACAATAAATTACTCAAAAATTTAATGTAAATTGTTTGTTTCCATCAAAAATATTTAATTTGTAAGTATGAGGTAAAAAAAAAAATCATAATGGATTCCTAACCGCCCAAGAACTCAAATTATTTACTGAATATTTTCATACTAAAAATGCTAAAAAATGAAACAAACTAACTAAAAATACAGTCAAAAACAGTTTTTTTAAATATTATAAGCGTTGCACAAATTATTTACTGAATATTTTCATACTAAAAATGTTAAAAAATGAAACAAACTAACTAAAAATACAGTCAAGAATAGTTTTTTTAAATATTATAAGCGTTGCAGATACATGAAGATATACTTTCTGTTCAGTGAAGTGTAAGACGAAATAGGCCTAAACCCCAGTGACAAAACTAACTATCGGGAACTTAATATGATATATATTGCATATTTCAAACTATTTTTGAAATATTATTAGCGTTGCAGACACACGAAGATAGTTCTGTCACTGGGTTTAGGCCAATTTCATCTTACACTTCACTGAACAGAAAGGAAATAAATCGTCGCTGGTAGCTAGATGCATAGAGTAATGGAATATCTTTAATCTGTGGCTAGATCCTGGATGCTGCACCTGCTCTCATTGGCTGGCTGCTTCGTTGCCACGGATGGCGTTGCCGAGGCTATTTCATGGGAGGAGCTTGAAATAGCCTCGAACCCAAAATTCCATATACACGTTTTAATTTTTTAAAAAAAATCTAAATTAAAATTTAAAAATCCGACTGTGAGGTATACTGTCCGGTGATAACATCTACACATGACAAAAATTTCTGAGTCCGCGGGCAGGCAGGCAGGCAGACAAACACTTACTCTTTTATATATATATATATATATATGAATTACAAAGCAATCCATGTATATTGAAGCAAGTTACAGTGTGGTGAGACGGGCAGATACAGAGAAGGTCAGACATACAGACAAACCAAATTCATAGAGACTTTTGAATTATGTTGGAAAGTGTTAAAAGCGAACATTATCTTCTTCGTATTTTTTTCTGACATTCTGTAGCTTGTATAATTAAATATTATATATAAAAGACACCAGGTCAAAAAGTTTCGTCGAAGTTATATCGCGGGGACGGGAAACTAACTTAAAACACTTTCCTCATTTGAAATGCACTCTTAATTAAGCCATAATCCGGACTTAATTGAGCTGGGGGGAAGAACCTAACGAGCCGCATAAAAGACGGAATCATCCAGACGCGATAAAACGACGGGTATAAAAGTGAGGGATGCAACACTGCATTACACAGATTAAAGTTTCTCGGTTGCTTTGAACAAGTATCATGTGAATGTTAAAAAGAATTCCTTAACTCTTCCCGGTTCATTATAATAAGGAAGATTGCATTTACAAAATTTTTCCTTTTTTATTTTCACGAGAGAGAGATTTTGCATGAAAGCCTACTAAATGTAAAATAAATAATTTTGATTGGTGGTATGTTTAAGGTATTAGGAAGTTTTAATGAATGTTTAGAGGAGTGCTAAATAATCAATTTAAACTTAAAACGCAAAAAAAAAAAGTTTGCATTTTAAACATATAAATGACGGAAAAGTACAGACGGGGTGAATCTTTACATTTTAAGAAATTTCAGCGCCTCCTATAGAGGAAAATTCGAACTAATATTTTAAATTAATGTTTGCTAAATTTATGAATTTATATAAATATCATTTATTTTTACTTTATATTTTCTTATTTATTAGATCATAAATTAACGAACTTTGCTGTTATGTTATTTTTTTTTACTATCCTGTAGTTTATACTTAATTGAAGATTATATATTACAGACACCAAGTCCAAAAAGTTTCACCGAAATCATAAACACAAAATAGTAAAGCATCTGGTAGTGTACCACAGTGATATATATATTAATTTCGATATATTTAAAATAGTGTAACATCATTAAAATACATTGCAAATGATTTCTGGCTATAGACCGTAATGTAACGGAATTATTTTGAGTGTCTCTGTAGATGAACTATTAATGCTACACACTTCATTTTCACCGTAATGTAAAGTCATTTATTTGAGTTTTCCTGTAAACGAACTGTAATTGCGACGCATTTCATATTTAATAAAGAACATGCCACGGTAAACCTTACTCATATATATATATATCAATTGCAATGCAATCCGGGTATATTTACGAGAGTTAGAGTGCAGAGAGACGGACAGATACACAGAAAGCCAGACACACAGATAGACGGCAAGACGAACCGATTTCATAAGCTCTTTTCAACTATGTTGGAAAGTATTAACAAGTTGGAAATTGTACTTTAAACGTGACATAGGAGGTGTGTTCGTTTTATAACTAGTTTCACAATGTAAAAAAAAAAAAAAAAACATCCTTATTATTTCAGTGAAATAAGTTATATCGTGTGCTATGAACGAAATGAGCATGCTTTTTTCTCTTATTGCGTATGCCACGTTTACAAATGCGATTTTTTTTTCTACACCAGAAAGTGCTGCAAAATTCACCCTGGATATCTTGCTTTGCGAAGGATTATCTCCAAGGTTTACTATTTTTATGACTCATAATGAATGGATGAATCTCCTGTGTTTATGGACTCTAATGGATTGAGATATTCGGCTGTTAACCTCATTTCCACTGAAGTTATCTCAGAATCTACACATTTTAAAAAGTAACTCATCTCTCAAAAAAAAAAAAAATGAACGATGTTTCTAAAGACGTAACTTTTTTGCAATTTTATTCGAAAAAATAATTTTGAATAAAAATGGCCACCTGGCCTATGAAAAAAGAAGTGGTTTGCCCGTATTTGTTTTCCTCAGCCACATGACTTGCGCTTTCATTATATAGATTACGTACGATAGGATTGAATAGAATAAAGAAAACTCTTATTAATATTTTTTTACGTTTTGATTCAATTTTCATAAAATTGGAAATGACTCGAAAAGAATCTGCAACGATCATATATATTAAATTTCAAACCATTCGGATTTGTAGTTTTTGTGCTGTTATATGCGGACAGACAGACGGACGAACCAGACAACGAGTATAGGTGCTACGTATTTATATAATTACGATCGCACCTAAACACGAACATTACTATTTTCCTATTCCTTTTTGGGACATTCTAAAGTTTGTAATTAAATATTGTATATAATAAATACCAGTTCCCATAAGTTTCTTCAAAGTTATAATGCGGGGACAGGAAACTAGGTTGAAACACTTTCCTCGTTTGAGATGCACTCTTAATTAAGCCATAATCCGGACTTAATGGACCGGAGTTGAAGAACCTAACGAGCTACACAAAAGCCGGAATCATCCTGACGCGATAAACGACGGGAAATAAAATGGGAGTATATGCAACACCGCATTACACAGACTAAAGTTTCTAAGTTCCTTTGAACGAGCCTCGCATGAATATCGAAAAAGAATTCTTAAACTTTTCCGGGTTCATTATAATAATGAAAGATTGCATTTTAAGCATTTTTTCCCTTTTCATTTTCACGAGAGAGAGATTTTCAATTTGCATAAGAGCTCGACATAGTGAATTTAAAATAAATCATTTTATCGGTGATAGGTTTAAGGTACTGGAAAGTTTTAATGAATGTTTTGGAAAGTGCTAAATAATAACTTTAAACTTTATAAATATATAAGTAAAAGAATTTATTTATTTTTTTAAATACAAACTTTTATAAGCATTCAAAGTTTATCTTGAAAATCACGACTAATTTCATAACTGACATTAATGATTTCGTCAAATAATTTCTTATAAAATATGTGAATATGACGTGGGCAGCAAACCAGAAAATTCACCGCTTTTATTTATGCTTGACAAAAAACGCGAACTTATGAATTTATTTAAAGAAATTATGATTTTTAGTGTGTTTCTTGTATAAGATATGGCTAACAGGAAAGAAAAGCAAACAATATTTTAACAATATTTTTAGGAGTTTTAAATTGATTTCTCTACGTATAATAATAATTTAATTTATATGAAACTATTAATTGGTGAAAACGTATTACTTACCCATCGTAAGTCTTGTAATCATTTAAAAAAAAAATTGACGGTTTTACACGTTTTAGACACTGGAGATTCCGAAAAAATAGTTTTAGAGAAAAAAAAATAATTGCCATCCGTCTGTCTGTGTGTCTGTAAACGCTCTATCTCCCAAACAAATTGAGATAGAAACTTAAAATTGAGTATGTACTTAGTATGTAATAATGAGAAAAGGCCTATTGAATTTCAGTCACCTCGATTATCCGGAACTATTTCTTTTCGGACTCTTGAAATATTCGTTCTGATAAAAGGTATATAAACATTTTCGAAATTGTTTATTTTTACTAAAGACAATATAAAAAACATAAATTTTGCATAAGGAATGAAGTCCAGGAGTTCACACGCTTCGATTTTTCATGACCCTGTATTTCATTCCAATTTCAATTCAAAGATCTATTTTAATTGGAAATGAGACGCTTCATTCGACGCAATAAACCGTTAGTTAATAGGATTATCATTTTTGAAGTTATAAGGATGTTTCTTTTACGCAGTTCAGTAAGACAGCATTTAAAGCGAGGCTAACGAAAAAGACAGGCTACCGCGGTGCATTCCACTTATCTTTTTTTACAGACCGCTAGAGTGACGTGATACTCTTTTCGTACACCTGCATTGGTGGATTCGAGCATCACGTGACTCCGACGGTCTGTAAAAAAACGATATGCGTAAAGGACCGCGGTATCCTTTCTTTTTCGTTAGCCTCGATTTAAAGTTTATGACGTCATCCAGCCACGATTTTATTCGAATTGCAATGCATTTTATAAGTAGATTACAGATGTTTTATTTTCATATCTTATGTAATGCATATCCATGACGGGTAAGTATTACGATGGGCCCCAACGACTAGTTAGTGTTTAAAATTGAATCATTGTAGTTACACAGCCAGTTGGCCTATTTTGGCGAGGTGTTTTGGTGCATCATTAAATCCATTTGTGTTGTCACGCGCATACGGTTGTTATCATAAACAATATTCGGCGATTTATCACCTGTGGTGGGCAAAAGGAAAAATGTCTTAAAATTAATGTATTGATTTATAATTAAGTGTTCTAAAAATATTAAAATGTTGTATTGTCATCGGAAACACATAACTATACATATACTTTTAATATTAGCATATGAGAAAATTATCAAAAAATCGATTACAAAATTCCATTTATGCCTACGAAAATCAAACTGAGTTAACTAAAAGTGTGTCAATATGCAATCAATTTGTTTTCGCGTTTCAACAATTACAAAGAATGAAAAGTTAAGACGGGGTGAAGCCATGTTTGCACATTAAGTAGAGTATTATTACCGTCTGAGAAACTTCAGCGTCTCCTACTGATGCAAATAGGAACTAATTTTTTTTTTATTTACTCTTTGCTAAATTTATTAATTTATATAATTGTCACTTATTTTAACTTAAGACTTCTTTATTTATTAGATTATAAAATAGGGAATCTTTATGTTCTTGCGTTATTTTTCGGCATACACTGTAGTTTATAATTAATTGAAGACCATATATTACAGACTCCAAGTCTAAAAGATTTCACCAAAATTATAATACACATACTTTTCTATAGTAAGCCTCTTGGAAGTGATATATATAAATTTCAATATGTTTGAAATAGTGTAACATCATTAAGATACACTAAAAGCGATTTTTACCCCAAGATAATAATCTTTTGAGGGCAAACAAACAGTAAATTGTATTAATATTAGTTCGAATTTTCATCCATAGGAGGTGCTGAAATTTCTTAAAATGTAATAACATTCTGCTCACTGCGGAAAAAAGGATTCACCCCGTCTGTACTTATCATTCTTTTTATATGTTAAAACGCGAAAATAAGTTTGCATTTTAAAGATTAAAGTTATTATTTAGCACTGATTCATTAAAAATTCCTAATACCTTAAACCTACCACCAATCAAAATGATTTATTTTACATTTCCTAGGCGTTTATGGAAATCCCTCTCTCGTGAAAATAAAAAGGAAAACATTCTCAAAATGCAACTTTCCATTATTCTTAAGAACACGTAAAAGTTTTTGAATTCTTTTCGATATTTATTGAAAGCTCGTTCAAAGCAACGGGAAACTTTAATCTCTGTAGTGTGCGGGGTTGCACCCCCCCCCCCCTCCTTTATTTCCCGTCCTTTATCACGTCTGGATGATTCCGGATTTTATGTGGATCGTTAGGTTTTTTCCCCCTCCGTTCAATTAAGTCTGGATTATGGCTTAATTAAGAGTTAATTTCAAATGAGAAAAGTGTTTTAACTTAATTTCCCGTCACCGCGATATAACTTGGATGAAACTTTTTGACTTTGTGACTATAATATATGTTATTTAACTACAAACTACAGAATGTCACAAAAGAATACGAAAACAATAATGTTCACTTTTAACACTTTCTAACATAGTTTAAATTTACTTATTGATTTGTTTGTCTGTCCGTCTCTCCGCGCTCTAACTCACGTAACTATAATTTTGAGGAAGCTTTCCAGATCTGATGTCTGTAACATATAATTTTCAGTTAATTATAAACTACAAGATATGACGAAAAATAACGCAAGTTACATTAAAATTTGTTATTTCTTTATCTAATAAATAAATAAATGTAATATTAAGTAAGCGATATAAGTGAAATTTCGTATAAGTAACATTATAAATTAATAAATTTAGCAAATAGTAAATTAAAAAAAATTGGTCCGAATTTTCATCAGTAGGAGGCGTTGTGATTTCTTACAGTAATAATATTCTACATAATCTGTAAAGTTGGATTCACCATGTATTTGCTTTTCTTTTTAATTGTTGTAAAGCAAGAAAAGCGTCTTGCTTTTTTAAAGTTTAAAGTCATTTTAGCTCTCTCCAAAACATCCATTACAAACATCCAGTACCTTAAACCTATACCACCAATAAAAATGATTTACTTTTCATTTACTAGGTCGAGCTTTTATGCAAATCTCTCTCTCGTGAAAATAAAAAGGAGAAAATTCTCAAAATGCATTCTTGAACTATTATAATGAACCCGGAAAATTTGAGAATTCTTTCCGATATTCACATGAGGTTCGTTCAAAGCAACCGAGAAACTTTAATCTGTTATGTGGTGTTGCATCTCCCAATTTTACTATTTCCCGTCGTTTATCGCGTCTGGATGATTCCGGCTTTTATGCGGTTCGTTAGGTTCTTCACCTCCGGTCAATTAATTCTGGATTATGGTTTAATTACGAGTTCATTTCAAAGGAGAAAAGTGTTTAAACTTAATTTCCTGTCCCCGCGTTATAACTTTCAAGAAACTTTTTGACCTGGTGTCAGTAATATAAAATATTTAATTGCAAACTACAAAGAATGCCCCAAAAAGAAATACGAAAATATTAATGTTCGTTTTTAACGATTTCCAACCTAGTTGAAAACTTTTTATGAATTCGGTTTGTCTGGTCTTCTGTATATTTGCCGTCTCATCATACTCTAACTTGGTTAAATATACATGGACTAGCAAGCTACGCCCACTACGCTGATCGATTTCGCTTAATGCACCTTTAATCAAACGAAATATTCACCTAGAATTTGACTTTTTGTTTTAAAGCCATATGGACCTGACTATATATATACATAGCATTATACACTGCTCAAAACAATTAAAGGATATTGCAGTTTTAGGTGGATTTTGTATCTGGGAAACTTTTTAGCTGATTGATACATGGTCGACAGACATAGTAGGTTATGTGAGAATAAATTACACATGTTTGGCAGAAAAAAATGCATTTTATTGCGTATTTGTGTACAAAAGGAAAAAAATACAATTTGTGCATATGAGAAAAAAAGAATAAGAAAAGGTGTTTTCTTCAAAGAAAATCATTTTCAGTAGGGGGTATGGTTTCCACGGGCGGCCAGCAACGTTGAACACCTTTGAGGCATGGACTCAATGAGGCTATTAATGACGAGTTGGGGTATTCTGCCCCACTCTTCCAGAAGAGCTCTTTCCAGTTCTTGGAGAGTTTGTGGGGGTTGTTGGCGGCCAGAAACTCGTCTTCCTAGAGCGTCCCAAACGTGCTCGATTGGATTCATGTCTGGAGAACACGCTGGCCATTCCATTCGAACGATTCCTTCCTCGAAAAGGAAATCTTCCACCAGGTTTGCACGATGTGGCCTGCAGTTATCGTCCATTAAAATGAAGTTATCTCCGATTGCTGCAGCGTAAGGGACTACAATAGGTCTGAGGATCTCATCCCTATATCGGCGACCAGTCAGAGCTCCATCTCGAATGATGTAGAGGTGCGCCCGTCAATGGAGATGCCACCATACACCAACACTCCTCCACCGCCAAATCTGACACTTTCGTGCACGAACGCAGGATTATTCCTACTGGCACGGTCCCTCCAGATGAAAATACGCCTATTATCCGGATGCACAGAAAAACGGGACTCGTCAGAAAACAGAATATTGCTCCATTCATTTCTCCTCCAGTTGATATGCTCGGTTGCCCACTCCCTGCGGTCGCGACGATGCCTTGATGTTAATCTAACACATACCATCGGTCGGCGAGCATACAGACCTACAGCATGGAGCCGGTTTCGGACAGTCTGAGTTGAAATCGTGGTGCCTGTAGCCGAGCGAAGGTGTTGTTGGAGAAGAGTAGCGTTCATGTTTCGGTGTCTCCGAGCTGTTAACGCTAAATACCGATCTTCATTGGGCGTTGTTGCCCGTCTACGACCTTGCCCTGGTCTTCGGCCTGCACATCCACTCTCCAAAAAACGGTTCCAGATCCTGGAAATGACACTTTGTGACACTCCAATGGCTTGCGCTACTTCGGCTTGAGTTTGGCCCCCTTCTAACCTACCAACAATTCTCCAAGCTTCTGAATCTGTCAAATGACTTCGCTGAGACATCGTACTCATCGAAACAAAGCAATCACTGAATGCCGATCATCCTTGTCTTCATTCTCTTTTATCCAGTTGAAAGTCAAATTTCATTCGCTGCCGCTGAAGCGACGTTTTTGACGTCGAACTCAAAATTTGCATACTCCACAGTTTGAAAACCAGAAAAATTTGCATTTGTGATTCTCTTTTTCTATTTTCGGCAAAAAAAATTTCGTTTATATCTTTATTTTATATAAAACTTCAAATATCCTTTAATTGTTTTGAGCAGTGTATTTTAAAGCCAATATACACCTCAGGACACATTTCCGTTATCATTGTCTTTTTACGCGTGAACGTTTCGCTATGGTACTCCATTGTGAAATTTGGCAATTTTTGAAATTCAATGTTTGAGAAACGGCATAATCATTGGATTTGAAATTTATATTAAGAAAAATATAATTTTTTAACTTTCTAACGCAGTTTGTCTAACAAGTTTCTGACAAATACTTTTCGATCTATTAATTTTTCAGTAAAATATTTCATTTTAATCTGTGGCAACGATTAGCGAAAAAGCCAGTCATCAGCTTTTTATTATTGAGGATTACCTTGTAATTGATACACGTTATTGATGGTTATACCATGGTATGTTTGGTATTGAAAATGAAGTGTGCGGCATTTAGAGCTCGTTTACAGGTGTCACACAAAAGAATTCCGTTACGTTATAGTACTGGGGGGGAAAGTTCGCTTGCACTGTATTTTAAGGATCTTACACTATTTTAAACACATTTAAATTGATAGACAACGTAGTGGTTTACTACAAGATGTTTATTATAAAATATAATATATATTATGATTTCGGTGAAACCTTTCATACTTGGTGTCTGTAATATATAAACTTCAGTTAATTATAAACTACAAGATATGACGAAAAATGACGCAAGAACATTAAAATTCGTTACGTTATCATCTATAATAAATAAGAAAATATAAAGTTTAAGTAAGTGACATTTATATGAATTCATAAATTTAGAAAACAGTAACAATTAGAATCGAATTTTCATCGATAGGTGGCGCTGATGTTTCTTAAATACTAATAATATTCTACTTAATGTGTAAAGATAAAAATTAGCCAATCTTTATTTCTCCTTATTTTTAATTGCTGAAACTCGAAAAATAATGTCTTGCATTTTTAAACTTTAATGTTATTTTTTAGCTGTCTTCAAAAACATCCATTAAAATTTTCCAGTAGTTCGAAACAACTGGAAAAGATCAATACACTACAAACGATTTTTACCCCAAGACCATAATGTGACGAATTCGTTTGAGTGCCCCTGTATACGAGCAGTAAATACTGCACTCTTCATTTTCAATACCCAACATGCCATGGTAAACTTTAATAGCCATGAACATAGAACTAGAGAAGGACTTCTAACGAAATAATGTTAATCTAGTGTCACAATTTTGGAGCTAAATGGCAGCTGCACTTCTACGCGCACCGTTCTTCGCAGCCGACGAGAATCCCTGCTAAGGCGGCACCACCAACAACATCAAACCGAAACTGTATATCAGATACCCACCACACTACAGACGATTTGAAGTAGCAGACGAACTGGTGACGTATGGAGAAGCTACACATGTGCCACCTGTTTGAGACATTTTTCGAGGAACGACTAACTTCTTGGAAAGGCTATTTCGTTAGAAGTCCTGATCTAGTTCTATGTTCATGTTAATAACATATATCATCCTCAAGGTAGTTAAAGCACGGAGAGACGGATAGGAGGATAGACAAACCGAATTCATAAACACTTTTTAACTAATGTTGGAATGTGTTAAAAACAAACATTATTGGTTTTGTATTCTCTTTAGGACATTAAATATTACAGATACCAGGTCAAAAAGTTTCTTCAGAATTATAACTCACTTTACTCATTTGAAATGCACTCTTAATTAAGCCAGAATCCGGACTTAATTGAGAACCTAACGAGCCGCATAGAAGCTGGAATCATCCAGACGCGATAAACGACAGAATGCAACAACCGCATTTACTACACATATTAAAGTTTCTCGGTTGCTTTCAATGAGTCTCATGTGGATATCGAAAAGAATTTTTAAACTTTTCCGGGTTCAGTATAATAATGGAAAATTTCGTTTTGAGAATTTTTCCTTTTTTATTTTCACGAGAGAAAGATTTGCTTAAAAGCCTAATAAATGTAAAATAAATCATTGAGATTGGTGGAAGGTTTCAGATACTGGAATGATCTAATGAATGTTTGGAGAGTGCTAAAAATAACGTTAAACTTTAAAATTCAAATCATTTCTTTGCGCATTTAGACAATTAAAATTTCCCTCCCGCCCTGTACCGTGAAGAAAATGTTGCATCCTTATTCCTTCTTTTTAGGAATTGAGGTAATTTAATCACACGAAAATGAAATGAATAAAACCTGATTGTAGAAATTTTCCTCTTTTCGTCAGTATTCAATTTGGATGGAATTTTCAAAAAAAAAATATTAGCTACCGTCAAGTTGGTTTCATTTATGGCAACCTATTTTTGTCGTCAAATTTGGCAATGTTTCACCAAGTATCGCAAAGATTAGCGAGAAGTTGACGCTAACGGATACACTGCAAATCTTTATAACACTTTTCAGAACACCTTTTATAATACTTATTTTGTCCCCTTTTTTAGAACACTTTGAAGGGCCCTTTTTAGAACAGTTTTTAGAACACTTCTTTTGTTTAAGCACACTTTCTAGCGCACTTTTTGAAAGCGATGTTTTCACAAGTGTGCCCAAATGTGCTCAAAAATCTGTTCTCAACTGTATTCCCAAGTTTAGATTTAACAAATATCCTGATCAGAACTCTTTCTGTGTTCCGAACACTAGCGGAGAAGTGTTTCAGAACACTATTGGGAACACATTTCAGTACACATTAAGGTAACTGGAATACTTTTTTTGAATCAAAGTGTTTGATATGTGTCCCAGGGAATTTGCAGTGTATCACTATGAAGTTTTTAAAGTATGAGAGTTGAAAAAAGGGTTGCAGCAATAAAAGAAAATTTGCGAGAAACCACGTTCAATAAAACTCATAAATTAACATTAACTGGCTTTCAGAAATTCTTCAAGAGGTGAATGTTGGGGGAAGCGTGCTTCTCCATGAGAATGCATAGTCTCATTCAGCACGGATTACAGTCAAACTTCTTGAACAAAAGAAAATAAAACAAATTAGAGAACCCACCTTATTCTCCTGATCTTGCTATGTGGAACTTTTAGCTGTTTTTTAATCTTAAAACAAATATGTGGTTATAGTTTTCATTTCGAAGATGAAATATACGAGGTTATAAAAACATATTTTTCATCTATTCCAAGAAATGGACGGCTTGGGTTATTTCATCTTTAGAAAATTCTCCTAACTCGAAACGTTTCAAGTCAGCTCAACCCGATCCAAACCTCAAACGTTTAGAGTCAACACGACTCGAAACGCGATTTGAGCACGGCTCGTGTAAAATCGGGAAACCTGACCTGACGCAGGACTCCTAACTCAAGAGTCAAAACCTAACCCTATCCGAACCTGACCCGCAATGAAAAACATAGCAACAACCCTTCCCAAACTGAACCGAACAACGGGTTGTGTTCGTTTCTGGTAAGATCAGCTTATCCAAACGGATACGGGACTTCCTGAATGGGAAAAAAAGTTTAAATGATGCTATTTAAAACTTTATTGCATGTGAATCCCCATTTCTAATATTACTCGGAGAAAAAAAAAATCTTTGACTGTTTTTATATAAGTTTTTAACCATTTTCCTCGTTTATAGTCACTGAACTTTACTCATGTTCGTCAAGAACACGTCGAAGATAATATTTTTTTCAGCATCTGCCGAAAATAACGTTCTGAACATTTTTAACTTTTGCAATGATTAAGAGAATTATTTTTTTCTTCTTATTTTCGAAAGTAAGAACTCGAACTCTCTCATTTTGGAGAGTGAAAATCCATTACTAAGTCATGATACGATCCGTAATGACTCAAAAAAGTTCTGAAGTGAAGATGTGCTTCAACGAAGATAAGCTTTTCAATACTTTTTATTTTTCGTAACGATTTGAAATAGCTGATATTAAAAAAAAAATACTTTTGATAGTGTAAAGTTTTAAGTTTTCTATCTCGTTTTTTTTTTATCGATTATTGTGTTTAGGATTATTTAAAAGTACTTTACTCTTCCAAATGGGTCAAATATTTATTGGCTCTCAAAATTTAAGATGCGACTCTTTTTTAATAACTAATTTATGAATAACTAATAAAAAAAGAAAAAGAAAAATTGACTCAGATGATTTTATAAACGCAACAGAAATGTTTAAAAAAAAATCAATTATGCGGACTGACTATAGTCTAATCCGAATATGTAGACATCCCGATAATTAGAGAAATCGTTAAACAAAAGACTCTAGTACCAGTACTGTCGTTGAACACTACAGATTATATTACACTGGCAGCTTTTCCTAATCCACCACCTTTAACATCTAGCTAACCTGAATTTCTGAATTATACCTTACGGCACATACAGCTAGATTTCTGCATCGGGTCAACTGATACGATTTTTACCAAACCCGACATGATCTGCGGTTCGAGTCGTGTCGGGTATCAATGTAATAGAATTTCCAGTGTTCAACGACAGTACTGGAACTAGAGCCTTTTTTTTAACGATTTCTCCAATTATCAGGATGGCTACATATTCGGATTTCATCTATAGTACACGTCAGTCCGGATAATTGAGGATGTTTCTAACAGTTACGTTGCGTCAATAAAATTTTCTAAATCAATTATTCTTACTTTTTTTCCCCTTAGATATTTGTAAATTAGTTAAAAAACAAAAAGTAACATTTTAAATTTTGAGAGCCAATATATACATAACACATTTGAAAGAGTAAAGTACCTTCAAATAAAATCTTATAAGACAGTTTTTCTAATAACGGGTTGTGTTATTTTCGGATACGATCGGCTTATCCAATTCAATACGGGACTGAAGTCCTGAATAAACTAGTCGGATCCCAAAACTTTCCTCTATCTCACACAAATTTCACGTACACTAAAAAACCCATTTATATCAAGGTCTAACTGAATCTGAAGTTTTATTCAATTACGTGCATTAGTTCTTGAGATAGGACTATTGCTAACATCGTGTGAATCTTACAAAATGTAGCATAGCAGAGCCACCTGTTGGGAGATTTAGACCAATACCTAATCAACAACAACTTATGTCAACATCTAACTGGATCTGAAGTTTTATGAAAATCCGTGCATTAGTTCTTGAGATATAGTTATCGTGATAATAATGAAAAAAGTAGCATGGCAGCGTCACCTGTTGGGCAATTTACAGCAAAACGTAAGCAGCAACTTTTTATCTCAAGGTATAGCAGAATCTGAAGTTGGATGAAATTTCGTGCATTCGTTCTTGAGATAGAGCTATCGTAAAAATCGAGAAAAAAGTGGTATAGCAGCGCCACCTGCTGGGCAATTTACACCAAAACGTAAGCAGCATCTATCTATGTAAAGGTCTAACAAAATCTGAAGTTCGATGAAATTCCGCGCATTAGTTCTTGAGATATAGCTATCGTAAAAATCGAGAAAAAAGTGGTGTAGCCGAGCCACCTGTTGGGATATCTACACCAAAATATAATCAGCGTCTATTTATCTCAAGTTCTAACTGAACCTGAAGTTTGATGAAATAAATGCATTAATTCTCGAGATAGAGCTATTGCGGAAATCGCGAAATATGCCACATAGCAGCGCCACCTGTCGGGTGATTTGCACCAAAAACTAATCAGCACCCATTTATATCAGGGACTAACTGAATCTAAAGTTTTATTAAATTTCGTGCATTAGTTCTTGAGATAGAGCGCCCACAAAATTTTTGTCACATACAAACAGAGTCACAGACAGACATTTTCTAAAAATGGTCAAATCGTGTTCAGAACCTTCTAAAACGTATAAATCCGTTGAAAACTAGAAGTCGAAAATTTTCATGAATCCAATACTTTCTTCTTGTAAAGATAGAAGAAAGTAAAAAGAAAGTTTAAATGATGACATCTAAAACTTTATTGCATGTGCATCCATCCCCATTTCTAATATTACACGGAGAGCAAAAATTTTTCTCTGTTTTTATATAAGTTTTTAACAATTTTCATCGTTTATAGTCACTGAACTTTAACTCATTTTCGTCAAGAACACGTCGAAGATAATATTTGTTTTCAGTATCTGCCGAAAATAACTTTCTCGACATTTTTAACTTTTTGAAATGATTAAGAGAATTATTTTTTCTTCTTATTTTCGAAAGTAAGAACTCGAACTCTCTCATTTTGGAGAGTGAAAATCCATTACTAAGTCATGATACGATCCGTAATGACTCAAAAAAGTTCTGAAGTGAAGATGTGCTTCAACGAAGATAAGCTTTTCAATACTTTTTATTTTTCGTAACGATTTGAAATAGCTGATATTAAAAAAAAAAATACTTTTGATAGTGTAAAGTTTTAAGTTTTCTATCTCGTTTTTTTTATTACCGGTTATTACGTTTAGGATTATTTAAAAGTACTTTACTCTTCCAAATGGGTTAAATACATATTGGCTCTCAAAATTTAAGATGTGACTTTTGCTTTAATAACTAATTTATGAATAACTAATAAAAAATAGTAAGAAAAATTGACTTATTGACTTAGAAGATTTTATTGACGCAATAGATATGTTAACAAAAAACTCAATTGTCCGGACTGACGTGTACTATAGATTAATCGGAATATGTAGACATCCCGAAAATTGGAGAAATCGTTAAAAAAAGGCTCTGGTACCATTATTGTCGTTGAACACTACAAATTCTATTACATTGGCTGCTTTTTGTCATCTGCAACCTTTAACATCTAGAGATCCTCGAATTTCTGAATTATATCTCACGCCACATACAGCTAGATTTTTGCATCGGGTCGATTAACACGATTTTAATCGAACCCGACACGATCTGTGGTTTGAGTCGTGTCGGGTATCAATGTAATAGAATTTGCAGTGTTCAACGACAGTACTGGCACTATAGCTTATTTTTTAACGATTTCTCCAACTATCGATATGACTACATACTCAGATTACATCGATAGTACACGTCAGTCCTGATAATTGAAGGGGGTTTTAACAATTTTGTTGCGTCAATAAACCTTTCTAAGACAATTTTTCTTACTATTTTTTATTAGTTATTTGTAAATTAGTTTAAAAAGAAAAAGTCACACTTTAAAGTTTGAGAGACAATATATTTTTAACACATTTACGGAAGAGTAAAGTACCTTCAAATTATCCAAAACGTAATAAAATCTTATATGACAATTTTTCTTACAACGGGTTATGTTATTTTCGGATACAATCGGCTTATCTAATTCAATACGGGACTGAAATCTTGAATAAACAAGAACGAAAAATCAGGCGTCAAGCATAGATTATGTAACACTTTCCAACGCTTCCAAAATAATTTTACAAATCATACCGTTTAATAAGCTGAAATATAACATCTAAATAAACAATTTGGAAAACGCATAACATATTTAAAAACATAATTTCAGGAATTTCCAACATATACAATATTCGGAAAAATATCCGAATACTTTTATTCAGCCTTTTGTAGGATCTATAGATTTGTATATATACTACGTAGGATGCTAAATTTTAGTTCAGTTAGGAAACGCGTGGCACAGATTAAAATTCTCCTTCTGGAGTTTCTGTCCATAAACGGAAATGTGTTCGCGAACTTTTGTGCTTCCCTGTATAGGATCTACAGAATTTATACACACCACGTAATAGACAAAAAGTGGGTTAAATTTAAAATCGCGTCCAGTAACTTAAAACGCACTTCCAGGAATTATTGTATTATTGTTAACATACAGTAAAGAATTGTTTTGTGTGTCCCTGTAATTGAACGATGACTGCCAAACACACAATATTCTGTTGTAAGCCTCTTGTAACGCACCTTAGTGATATATATCAATTTCAATGCGTTTAAAATAGTGAAACATTATTTCAATAAACTGCAGACGATTTTTCTCCATAGACGTAATGTAACGGTACTCTTTTGACTGTCCCTGTAAAGTAACTATAAGTGCTATGCACACCCTATTCCATATTAAGCTTCTTGTAATGCACCTTAGTGATATATATCAATTACACTGTGTTTGAAATTGTGTAACGTCATTAAAATAAACCACAAATGATTTTTCCCCATTGACCGTCATGTAACGGAATTCTTTTAAGTGTACCTGTATAAAAAGTATAAGTGCTACACACTTCCGTTGAAATAGGGAACATGCTATAGATAACGACAATAACATATAAAAATTGCAGAGGAATACGAGCTTATTTACGGGAGTTAGAGCACGGACAGACGGCCAGGCGGCAGACGGCAGACGGCCAGACAAACCGAAGTCATAAACACTTTTCAACTAGGTTGGAAAGTGTTAAAAAGGAAGTTTAAATGATGCTATCTAAAACTTTATTGTATGTGCATCCATCCCCATTTCTATTATTACCCGGAGAAAAAAGTCTGTTTTTATATAAGTTTTTAACAATTTTCCTCGATTATAGTCACTGAACTTTAACTCATTTTCGTCAAGAACACGTCGAAGATAATTTTTTTTCAGCATCTGCCGAAAATAACTTTCTAAATATTTTTAACTTTTTGAAATAATTAAAAGAATTATTTTTTCTTCTTATTTTCGAATGTAAAAACTCGAACTCTCTCATTTCGGAGAGTGAAAATCGTTAATGACTCGAAAAAGTTCTGAAGTGAAGATGTGCTTCGACGAAGATAACCTTTTTAATACTTTTTATTTTCCGCTTTTTCGTAACGATTTGAAATAGCTGATATTGAAAAAAAAATACTTTTGATAGTTTAAAGTTTTAAGTTTCCTCTCTCGTTTTTTTATCGATTACTACGTTTAGGGTTATTTAAAGGTAGTAAAATCCAAAGTAACTCTAGTAACGGTAGTAACTCTTCCAAATGTGTTAAAAATATATTGGCTCTCAAAGCTTAAGATGTGACTTTTTTTATAACTAGTTTGTAAATAACTAATAAAAAAATCGTAAGAAAAATTGGCTTAGATGATTTTATTGACGCAACAGATATGCTAAAAAAAACCCTCAATTATCCGGACTGAAGTGTACTATAGACGTAATCCGAATATGTAGACATTCCGATAATTGGAGAAATCGTTAAACAAAAGGCTCTAGTACCAGTACTGTCGTTGAACACTACAAATTATATTACACTGGCAGCTTTTCCTAATCCACCACCTTTAACATCTAGCTATCCTTGAATTTCTGAATTATACCTTACGGCACATACAGCTAGATTTCTGCATCGGGTCAACTGACACGATTTTTACCAAACCCGACATGATCTGCGGTTCGAGTCGTGTCGGGTATCAACGTAATAGAATTTCCAGTGTTCAACGAAAGTACTGGAACTACAGCCTTTTCTTTAACGATTTCTCCAATTATCGGGATGGTACATATTCGGATTACATCTATAGTACACGTTAGTCCGGATAATTGCGGGCGTTTTTAACAGTTCGGTCGCGTCAATAACATTTTCTAAGACAATTTTTCTTAATATTTTTTTTTATTAGTTATTTGTAAATTAGTTAAAAAAGAAAGTCACATCTTAAATTTTGAGAGCCAATATATCATATATTCTAATACGAGCAAATATTGTGTGAATGTGTGTTGTGTGTGGTTATATATGGAAATTTAAAACTGCACTTTAAAACTGACGATTTTGACGAAATTTTGTATCCTACCGTTTTGAGGCACCAGAAAACCATTGGGCTAAGTCATATGTTCGAGAAAATTCATTCGATTAGTGGATCATTTTGGGTCACCATGGGTCAGTGTTAAGCTAATTGTATCTAAAAAACGGTTCAAACGATTTTGACTAAATTTTGTGTCCTACCATTTTCGGGCACGAGAAGTCATTTTTGGGTCAACGTGTGTAAAGTTAATTTTATCTAAATAACGGCTTTAACGATGACTATTGGGCTAGGTCACATGTTCGAGAAATTTCGATTAGTGAGTCATTTTGGTCATGGGTTATTATGGGTCAAGCTATTTTTATCAAAAAAACGTATCAGACGATTTGAACTAAATTTTGCATCCTACGGTTTTTGGGCACGAGTAAATGATTGGGTTAGGTCACATGCTCGAGAAAATCCGATTAGGGGTGTCATTTTTGGGTCATTGTGGGTCAAGCTAATTTCATCTAAAAAACGGCTCAGACTATTTTGACAAAATTTTATATGTTATATGTTTCGGGCACGAGAAAACAATTTTGGGCTTGGCCACATAAATTTGAATATTTGAACTCAAAGCTAATTTTGACAGAACAGAGTCTTCGTATAACACTATTTGGAAGAGTCAAATAATCCCAAACTTAATAAAATCTTATAAGACAATTTTTCTTACAACGGGTTGTGTTGTGTTCGGGTACTTATCCAATTCAATACGGAACTGAAGTCCTGAATAATAAAGGAAGTTTAAATGATGCTACCTAAAACTTTGTCGTATGTGCATCCATCCCCATTTCTAATATTATACGGAGAAAAAAGTCTGTTTTTATATAAGTTTTTAACAATTTTCCTCGATTATAGTCACTGAACTTTAACTCATTTTCGTCAAGAACACGTCGAAGATAATATGTTTTTCAGCCTCCGCCGAAAATAACTTTCTGAACATTTTTAACTTTTTGAAATGATTACGAGAATTATTTTTTCTTCTTATTTTCGAAAGTAAAAACTCGAACTCTCTCATTTCTGAGAGTGAAAATCCATTTCTAAGTCATGATACGATCCGTAATGACTCGAAAAAGTTCCGAAATGAGGATGTGCTTCGACGAACATAAGCTTTTCAATACTTTTTATTTTCCGCTTTTTCATAACGATTTGAAATAGCTGATATCGAAAAAAAAAATGTACTTTTGTTAGTGTAAAGTTTTAAGTTTTCTCTTTCGTTTTTTTTTATTATTATCGATTATTACGTTTAGGATTATTTAAAAGTACTTTACTTTTCCAAATGGGATAATATATATACAGGGTGATTCATAAAAGATGGGCAGAACTTTAAGGGGTTATAGTACACTTAAAGACAAATAATATTAAATAGGAGACTTAGGGTCCCAGACGTATTCCCAAGGAGATAGGGGGCATTAAAGTTTAGGGTCCGAAATTTCAAATGATTATAAAACATGGAAAAATTGGTCGATTCGTTTGCGGTTTTTGCAAAAAATTTTCTTTATGCCAGTATTTTCTTGAAATAAAATTTTAAAGTTCAATTTCAAAAAATGCCGATAGGGGGCGCTTTAGACTTTGGAGTAACAAACAACTATTTTTTAACGTTATTTTTTGTATTTCTTTAAATGATTTCGAAAGCTTAGACTTAAACTTAAATTTTGATCTAAAAATCTGAGTCCTAACGAGTAGTTAAGTAGCGTAAACTGAAATTTGAAATTTGAAACCCTTCTCCCCCCAGAACAAAAATCAGTTATTCCCGATCTTTGTGTCGTAGATTAGGCTCTAACTACTGCCGCGTTTTGCTAAAATTATTCTTTATGTCAGTATTTTCTTGAAAATAAATTTTAAAGAACATTTTCAAAAAATTCCGATAGAGGGCGCTTTAGACTTTGGAGTAACGAACAACTATTTTATACCGTTATTTTTTGTGTCTCATTAAATGCTTTCTAAAGCTTAGACTTAAACTTAAATTTTCAGCTCAAAATCTGAATCGCTGAGCGTGGTTCAGTAGCGAGGGGAGGGGGTTCAAATTTCAACTTCTGAACATAGTTCAGTTTGCACTACTTAACCATGCCCAACGATTCTGTGCTGTGATACGAGGCAAAAATACAACTTTCGTCAAGGACTGCATAGTCGGAATTCACTCATAAAGGCACTGGCACAGTTGGAAACGTCGCTCATGCAAACGTTAAAGCTCCATTCCTGACGCTAGTCACCGGGTGAAGAAGGAAACAGAAAGTATGCAAATGTCAAATGGGGAAGAAGAAGAACACGTATGCAAAATTTCGACACGATTCAGGCATAAAAACCACTGAACGGTGAGTCAAGTGTAAGTCGCTGTAGTAATGAATCGGAAGATGGTGCCCTTCACGAATAAGGAAAAGGCTGAGATGCATTTAATTTACGGAGCGGCAGATGGAAATGGTGCAGAGGCACAACGAATGTACGGAGAGCGATTTCCTAACAGGCGGTTGCCTAACCGCAAAACTTTCGAGCGCTTGCACAGACAGTTGTGTGAGACGGGATCATTTCTCGCTTCCCGGTCGAATGCAGGTCGTGCAAAAAAGGACGAATCAGTAGTTGTTGCAGAAGCCATTCTGGATGTAGTAGCGGCGCAGCCAAGTACAAGTACACGAACAGTGGCTAGCCAGGTGGATACCTCACAGTCCACGACTTGGAGGGTACTGAAGGATGAACATTTGCTCCCGTTGCATGTGCAACGAGTCCAGAAACTGTCTCCAGGGGATTATCCAAATCGTATTGAATTCGCCCGCTGGTTTCTGCAGCAGAACGCGCTAAATCCACATTTTGGACGAACTGTGCTTTTCACCGATGAATGTACCTTCACACGTGAAGGTACATTTAACACACACAATGCACATGTATGGGCGGATGTCAATCCACATGCTACGTATCCACATGCTCATCAGAGACGCTTTTCCATCAATGTTTGGGCAGGAATCCTCGGAGACCACCTAATCGGACCGTACCTTCTTCCTGAACGCCTCAACGGTAAAACATACCTCACATTTCTGCAACATGTGCTGCCAGAACTGTTAAACGTTGTTCCTCCACGCATCCAGCGGGTCATGTGGTTCCAGCACGATGGAGCGCCAGCCCATTACGTACGAGACGTCCGCAACTATCTGGACATCACATTTCCGAACAAATGGATTGGTCGAGGTGGTCCTGTTGCTTGGCCTGCTCGCTCGCCAGATCTTTCACCACTCGATTTCTTTTTTTGGGGACGATTGAAGGCTCTTATGTATGAGACACCCATTGAATCCCCCGAGGAACTGGTCGCCAGACTTTCCGCCGCTGTAGGGGAAGTGCTCGAAAAGCCTGATGTTTTCGCGAATGTTCGCCGTTCCATTCGTCGCCGTTGTTCTGCGTGCATAACCTCTGGTGGTCACAATTTTGAACATTTATTGTGATTACATGTTAATAAATATGCTTTGGTAACATAATCCTAATTTGTGTCTTTTTACCTCGTATCACAGCACACAATGTGTGGACATGGTAAACTGAACTGTGCTCAGGAGTAGAAATTTCAAACCCCTCTCCCCAGAAACTTAACCACGTCTAACGATTCAGATTTTGGGCTGAAAATTTAAGTCTAAGCTTTAGAAAGCATTTAATGAGACACAAAAAATAACGGTATAAAATAGTTGTTCGTTACTCCAAAGTCTAAAGCGCCCTCTATCGGAATTTTTTGAAAATTTTCTTTAAAATTTATTTTCAAGAAAATACTGACATAAAGAATAATTTTAGCAAAACGCGGCAGTAGTTAGAGCCTAATCTACGACACAAAGATCGGGAATAACTGATTTTTGTTCTGGGGGGAGAAGGGTTTCAAATTTCAAATTTCAGTTTACGCTACTTAACTACTCGTTAGGACTCAGATTTTTAGATCAAAATTTAAGTTTAAGTCTAAGCTTTCGAAATCATTTAAAGAAATACAAAAAATAACGTTAAAAAATAGTTGTTTGTTACTCCAAAGTCTAAAGCGCCCCCTATCGGCATTTTTTGAAATTGAACTTTAAAATTTTATTTCAAGAAAATACTGGCATAAAGAAAATTTTTTGCAAAAACCGCAAACGAATCGACCAATTTTTCCATGTTTTATAATCATTTGAAATTTCGGACCCTAAACTTTAATGCCCCCTATCTCCTTGGGAATACGTCTGGGACCCTTAGTCTCCTATTTAATATTATTTGTCTTTAAGTGTACTATAACCCCTTAAAGTTCTGCCCATCTTTTATGAATCATCCTGTATATATATTGGCTCTCAAAGTTTAAGATGTGAAGAGTTTAAGATGTGATTTAAGACAATTTTTATTATTAATTTTTCTTTGTTAGCTATTTGTAAATTAGTTAAAAAAAGAAAAAGTCTGAAAGCCAATATATATATAACACATTTGGAAAAGTAAAGTACCTTTAAATAATCCTAAACGTAATAAATCTTATAAGACATTTTTCTTACAACGGTTTGTGTTATTTTCGGGTACAATCGGCTTTTCCAATTCAATACGGGACTGAAGTCCTGAATATAAAAGGAAGTTTAAATGAGGCTATATAAAACTTTATTGCGTGTGCATCCATCTCCATTTCTAATATTACATGGATAAAACAATCTTTGACTGTTTTTATATAAGTTTTTAACCATTTTCCTCGTTTATAGTCACTGAACCTCAACTCATTTTCGTCAAGAACACGTCGAAGATAATATTTTTTTCAGCATCTGCCGAAAATAACTTTCTAAACACTTTTAACTTTCTGAAATGATTAAGAGAATTATTTTTTTCTTCTTAATTTCGAAAGTAAAAACTGGAACTCTCTCATTTCGGAGAGCGAAAATCCATTTCTAAGTCATGATACTATCCGTAATGACTCGAAAAAGTTCTGAAGTGAAGATGTGCTTCGACAAAGATAAGCTTTTTAATACTTTTTCGTAACGATTTGAAATAGCTGATATGGAAAAAAAAATACTTTTGATAGTATAAAGTTTTAAGTTTCCTCTCTCGTTTTTTTATCGATTATTACGTTTAGGATTATTTAAAGGTACTTTACTCTTCCAAATGTGTTAAAAATATATTGGCTCTCAAAGTTTAAGATGCGACTTTTTTATAACTAGTTTATAAATAACTAATAAAAAAAATCGTAAGAAAAATTGGCTTAGTTGATTTTATTGACGCAACAGATATGTTAAAAAACCCTCGATTATCCGGACTGAAGTGTACTATAGACGTAATCCGAATACGTAGACATCCCGATAATTGGAATAATCGTTAAAAAAAAAAAAAAAGACTCTAGTTCCAGTACTGTCGTTTAACACTAAAAATTCTATTACATTGGTTGCTTTTCGTCATCTACCATTTTTAACATCTAGCGATCCTGGAATTTCTGAATTATATCGCGCAGCACATACAGCCAGATTTCTGCATCGGGTCGACTAACAGGATTTTAACCGAACCCGACATGATCTGTTGTTTGAGTCGTGTCGTGTGTCCATGTAATAGAATTTGCAGTGCTCAACGATAGTACTGTTCACTAGAGACTTTTTTTAACGATTTCTCCAATTATCGGGATGGCTACATATTTGGATTACATCTATGGTACACGTCAGTCCGGATAATTGAGGGTTTTTTTTAACAGTTCTGTTGGGTCAATAAAAATTTCTAAGACAATTTTTCATATCAATTTTTTTATTAGTTATATGTAAATTAGTTAAAAATGAAAAAGTCACATCTTAAATTTTGCGAGCCAATATATGCACTATATTTCCAATGATGACCGGTCACTTACGATTTTAGACGTTTTGTCAAATATCTGGAAAGATACATCAGGAATTATCCTGGAACTTCAGGAGTGTAAACAACTTGATAAACGTCATATATTTCCGTGAAGATTTTTTCCCGAAACCCCATAAGGGGCCGTCAACAAATTGAAGAAAAACGAATATCTTTTGGATAACCCTGTAAAAACTAATATTGCAAAAGCATTCAAAGTGTAGAGTATGATTAAGTGGCTTATTGTGATAACTTGGGTTCATTTTTATGAAGATAGCATATATACTCGAAGAGAAATTCAGATTTTTATAAAAACAGTCCGAAATTTTACCAAGTTTTTTGCTTATAATTTGCAGAGTTTTTAATATAAAAACACGTTATTTTCAGAAAATATGACAAACAAAATTATACACAGTACCCTGCAATCAGAATTAAAAAATAATAAAAATTGTATGAAAAATGAGCAGGTTCACTAAATATTGTTTTACTGCGCTTGCGCGAATTCAATCAAAATATACGGCATAATATATTAGCTAAATGTATAGACCAACTTTTATGAAAGTCTCAAAAACATAGCTTCAAAATTCTGATAGTAATCTTCGATAGAATCAGCTCGAATTTCGCTGTTCCCAAAAGGAAGCAAAAAGATGAGGGGTTGTATCCAAATATACTACCTTATGAAAGTTGACATAATAAGAATGAAGTGTCTCTCATTCTATATTTGATACAACCCCTCAACTTTTTGCTTCCTTTTGGGAACAGCGAATTTCGAGCTTATTCTATCGACGATTACTATCAAAATTTTCAAGCTATGTTTTTGAGACTTTCATAAAAGTTGTTCCATATATATTTAGCTAATATATTATGCACAGTATATTTTGATTGAATTCGCGCATGCGCAGTGAAACAATATTTAGTGAACCTGCTCATTTTTCATACAATTTTTATTATTTTTTAATTTTGATTGCAGGGTGTTGTGTACAACTTTGTTTGCCATATTTTCTGAAAATAACTTTTTTTATATTAAAAATTCTGCAAATTATAAGCAAAAAACTTGATAAAATTTGTGACAGTTTTTATAAAAACCTGAATTTCTCTTCGAGTATACATGCTATCTTCATAAAAATGAACCCAAATTATTACAGTAATCCACATTGCTTTTGCAATATTAGTTTTTACAGGGTTATTCAAAATATATTCGTATTTCTTCAATTTGTTGACGGCCCCTTATGGGATTTCGGGAAAAAAATATTCGCGGAAATATATGACGTCTATCATGTTGTTTACACTCCTGAAGTTTCATGATAGTTCCTCATGTATCTTTCCAGATATTTAACAAAATGTCTAAAATCGCAAGTGACCGGTCATCATTGGAAATATAGCGTATAACACATTTGGAAGAGTACAGTACCTTTAAATAATCCTAAACGTAATAAAATCTTATAAGACAATATTTCTTACGAGTTGTGTTATTTTCGGGTACAATCGGCTTATCCAAATCAATACGGGACTGAAGTCCTGAATAAAAAAAGAAGTTAAGATGATGCTATCTAAAACTTTATTGTATGTGCATCCATCCCCATTTTTAATATTATACGGAGAAAAATGTCTGTTTTTATATAAGTTTTTAACCATTTTCCGCGTTTATAGTCACTGAACTTTAACTCATTTTCGTCAAGAACATGTCGAAGATAATATTTTTTTTTTCAGAATCTGCCGAAAATAACTTTATGAAAATAACTTTTTTAACTTTTGAAATGATTAAGAGAATTATTTTTTCTTCTTATTTTCGAAAGTAAAAACTTGAACTCTCTCATTTTGGAGAGTAAAAATCTATTTCTAAGTCATGATACGATCCGTAATGACTCGAAAAATTTCTGAAGTGAAGATGTGCTTCGACGAAGATAAGCTTTTTAATACTTTTTATTTTCCGCTTTTTCGTAACAATTTAAAATAGCTGATATCGAAATTTTTTTAAAAAAATGTACTTTTGATAGTGTGAAATTTTAAGTTTTGTCCCTCGTTTTTATTATTATTATTATTATAAATTATTACGTTTATGATTATTTAAAATTATACTTTTCTCTTCAAATGGGTTAAATATATATTGGCTCTCAAAATTTAAGATGTGACATTAAAAAAAAAAAAAAAAAAAACTAATTCAAGAATAACTAATAAAAAAATAGTAAGAAAAATTGACTTCGAAGAATTCTTTGACGCAACAAAAATGGTTAAAAAAACTGAATTATCCGGACTGACCGTGTGCTATAAACTAATCCGAATATGTATAGACATCCCGATAATTAGAGAAATCATTAAAAAAAAGGCTCTGGTACCAGTACTGTCGTTGAACACTACAAATTATATTACATTGGCTGCTTTTCGTCATCTACCACCTTTAACATCTAGCGACCCTCGAATTTCTGAATTATGTCTCACAGCCCATACAGATAGTTTTCTACATCGCGTCAACTAACCCGATTTTAACCGAACCCGACACGATCTGTAGTTCGACTCGTGTCGGGCGTCAGTGTAATAGAATTTGCAGTGTTCAACGACAGTACTGGCACTATAGGTTTTTTTTTAAGGATTTCTCTAAGTATCGATATGGCTACATACTCAGATTACATCGATAGTACACGTCAGTCCTGATAATTGAAGGGTTTTTTTTAACAGTTCGGTTGCGACAATTATCTTTTCCAAGACAATTTTTCTTATTTATTTTTTTATTAGTTATTTGTAAATTAGTTAAAAAAGAAAAAGTTACATCTTAAAGTTTGAGAGCTAATATATATAACACATTTGAAAGAGTAAAGTACCTTTAAAGGATCCTAAACGTAATAAAATCTTATAAGACATTTTTTGTTACAACGGATTGTGTTATTTTCGGGTACAATCAATACGAGACTGAAGTTCTGAATGAAAAAAGGAAGTTTCAATGATGCTACCTAAAACTTTATTGTATGTGCATCCATCCCCATTTCTAATATTACCCGGAGAAAAAAAAATCTTCGTCTGTTTTTATAAAAGTTTCAACCATTTTCCTCAACTCATTTTCGTCAAGAACACGTCGAAGATAATTTTTCCCAGCAACTGCCGAAAGTAACTTTCTGGACATTTTTAACTCTTTGAGATGATTAAGAGAAATATTTTTTCTTCTCATTTTCGAAAGTAAAAACTCGAACTCTCTCATTTTGGAGACTGTAAATCCATTTCTAAGTCATGATACGATCCGTAATGACTCGAAAAAGTTCTGAAATGAAGATGTGCTTCGACGAAGATAAGCTTTTTAATACTTTTTATTTTCCACTTTTTCTTAACGATTTGAAATAGCTGATATATATATAAAAAAAAATTATTTTGATAGTGTAAAGTTTTAAGTTTTGTCTCTCTCTTTTTTTTAATTATTATTATCGATTATCGTTTAGGATTATTTAAAAGTACTTTACTCTTCCAAATGGGATAAATATATATTGGCTCTCAAAATTTAAAATGTGACTTTTTTTGAAAATAACTAATTTATAAATAACTAATTAAAATAATATAGTAAGAAAAATTGGCTTAGATGATTTTATTGATGCAACAGAAATGTTAAGAAAAAAAAACAGAAAAACCTTAATTATCCGCACTGAAGTGTACTATAGAAGTAATCCGAAAGTGTAGACATCCCGATATTTATAAAAATCTTTAAAAAAAAAGTCTCTAGTACCAGTACTGTCATTGAATACTACAAATTCTATTACATTGGCTGCTTTTCCTTATCTACCACCTTTAACATCTAGAGATCCTCGAATTTCTGAATTATATCTCACGCCATATACAGCTAGATTTCTGCATCGGGACGACTAACCCGATTTTAACCGAATCCGACATAATCTGCGGTTCGAGTAGTGCCGAGTGTCAATATAATAGAAATTGCAGTGTTTAACGACAGTACTGGCAGTAGAGCTTTTTTAACGATTTCTCCAATTATTTGGATGGCTACATACTCAGATTATATCGATGGTACACGTCAGTCCGGATAATTGAGGGTTTTTTAACAGTTCTGTTGCGTCAATAAACATTTCTAAGACAATTTTTCTTACTACTTTCTTTTTATTAGTTATTTGTAAATTAGTTTAAAAAGAAAAAGTCACATCTTAAATTTTGAAAGCAATATCTATAACACATAGCATAATATATATGACACATAGCAATATATATAACACATAGCAATGTATATAACACATAGCATAATATATATAACACATAGCAATATATATAACACATTTGGAAGAGTAAAGTACCTTTAAATAACCCCAAACGTAATAAATTATTATAAAACATTTTTTTCTTACAACGTGTTTGTTTTATTTTCGGCTACGATCGGCTTATCCAATTCAATACGGGACTGAAGTCCTAAATAATAAAGGAAGTTTAAATGATGCTATCTAAAACTTTATTGTAAATGCATCCATCCCCATTTCTAATATTACATGTATCCAAAAAATGTTTGTCTGTTTTTATAAAAGTTTTTAACCATTTTCCTCATTTATTCCAAATGTGTTAAAAATGTATTGGCTCTCAAAATGATGTGACTTTTATAAATAATTAATAGAAAAAATAGTAAGAAAAATTGGCTTATATGATTTTATTGACGCAACAGATATGTTAAAAAAAAAAAAAAAAAAAAAAAAAAAAAAAAAAAAAAAAAAACTCAATTATCCGGACTTTCGTGACCGATGTCTAATATACACTGGCTTATTTTCGTCATCTATCACCTTTAACATCTAAGCCATCCCCGAATATCTAAATTATATCTCACACCACTTATAGCTAGAGTTCTGCATCGAGTCGACTAAGCCGATCTTAACCGCCGATCTGCGGATCAGGTCGGGCCATGTTGATGCTAATTTTTACTTGCGGGTTTGGTTGAGTTAATATGTTTCGGGTTCAGGTGGGTTTCGAGTTGAGTTCTGATTTCAGATAGGGTTGAAATAGATCGGGTTTCGGGTTCAATTCGTCGCAGCGTCAATTCGTCGTGACGACAATTCTTCGTGGTGTCAATTCGTCGCGACGTCAATTTGTCACAGCTGAAATGTCTTTGAAGGCTATAATGATAAAAGTAAAGATAATTTAGTAAAATTACTTAATGAAAATTTGTTTTTTTTTTTAGATAACTAACATTTTACAGGCGATTTTTAGAGGAATTTTTTTATATGTGACTTTGTGAATTTCCCTACTGAGAACATGGAAGTTTAACGAATTTGTCATTTCTTATTTAAATTAGAGATAGAATAATACTTATAATTCTCTATATCTAAAAAACAAATTAGCATTAAATAATTTTACCAAAATATCTTTACTTTTATCATCGTAGCCTTCGAAGACATTTCGCTGCGACGAATTGACGTCCCGAGGAATTGACACCACGACGAATTGACGCTGCGACGAATTGACGCCGCGACGACTTGTCGCCACGATGAATTGTCGCTGCGACGAATTGACGCAGAACCATATCTCAAGACCTAATACACGAAATTTCATCAAACTTCGTATTCAGTTAGGTCTTGACATAAACAGACGCTGATCAGGTTTGGGTGTAAATCCCCTCAAAAGGTGCAACTTCTATGCTGCATTTTTCACGATTTCCGTGATAGCTATATCTCAAGAACTAATGCACGGAATTTTATGAAACTTCATATTGTGTTATCATCTTGATATAAACAGACGTTGATCAGGTTCGGATGTAAATCGCCCAACAGGTGCTGCTTCTATGCTGCATTGTGCACGATTTCAGAGATAACTATATGTCAAGTAACGAATAGATTGTCCTTTCATTTTTGTTGCAGACGATTTAATTTAGATAGAAAAAAGTTTTGTGATAGCCACAACATACTAGTTTCCATAGGATATTTGATACCGATGTCTAACAGGTATTTTCGTACTTTTTCGATTTTTAATGCATTATTATTTTTTTTTTTTGTTATGAGGACCTTTTAGTTTCGGAACTGGTTTCGAAATTGATAATTATTTTTAAGTTCAACATTAAATGAAAATCTGTCTTTTCGTTGAGATATTTCAGTTAAGCGTCAAAGTGCGGCGTGTTGTGATTAATCTGCTGGCTGCTTTTTCTTTTTCCTTTATATCCTGGGAAATCACTTGAAAATTGTGATAACTTTACCACTAGTTACTTTACATTATTATAAAAAGCAAATGCTTTTTGTTGAGATAGATATTTTTAAATCATGCTTTAAAATTATTTAAAAACATACAAAGTCATATAATTCAGTTACTATTTTCAAACAAATTTTATTCGAAAGGGTATTTTATCCCTATTCGATGATGCAAAAATTGAAATGATGCGATATTTAGAAGTGATGTATGAGCAATAAGAATAGTGATTTCTGACAACTATAGAAAGCCAGTAATGAAAAAAAAAAAGGGCTGTCGCTAAAAATTACTAATGACTAAACTCTACAAAGCCCACATAACATAGAAAAGACATTTTTCTTTACCCTTTTTTATTTTACTCAACTAAGTTTTTGTATGTAGAAAAGAAATTTTGTAATTGATTTTTCCCTCACTTCCTGATAGGCTAGAATTATAAAAATTATACACAAAGATGTGTTTCCGATGACCATAAAACATTTAAATATTTTTAGAAATTAATTATAAGTTGATATCTTAATTTAAAGGTATTTTCCCGTAAGCGGAGTCGGAGTGCGGGTGATCGATGGCCCAATATTCATTATGATTACAATTGCATACGAATTACAACAATGGATTTAATGATGTGCCAAGCCAGGATCGCCAAAAAAGGCCAACGAACTGTGAAGCTACAACAACGAAATATTTTAAACACTATAAAGTAGAAAAATAAAATAAATACTAAAAAGTATTATAAATTAGAGTATTAAATAATAAAGAGTATATAGTTCTAAAAATACGCTTTAGTCAATTAGTTAGTTGCATATTAATTAAATTATGATTGTACCTTGAGACATCAAATTAGAAATCCTAAAACGACAGTTTAAAAAATGCCTGTTTTTCTTTTCCTGTTGCCATATCTTAGTAGCAAAGAAATTCACTAGTTCGAGCTTTGTACATAGTATAAAATCAGCGATGATTTCTTTTCATAATCGGGTTAAGTGCCCACGCCAATTTAATGTTTTGAAACTTAAATATTTGGCAAAATCAGGAATTGCAGTCATGAAATTAAGAGTGATTTTCCAAGATAATTGAATGCTTATAAAAAGGTTATTTAAAAACACATTTTTTTTCTTTAATACTTATTAAAATTAGAATTATAGTCTAATGTTAAAGAAAACTTAAAGGAAAATTTTCTGAATCAAAAGAAAAAAAAATGTCCCGACAAGATTTAAACATTTTTGAGGTGGTCGTGAAAAATATCAAATGCATTTCAAATTTTTTTGTATGAACGGAAAGTTCAATTTCATTTCACTATAAACAATTTTTGTCACGTATGTGGTACATACATGTTGTGTAACGATATGGGATGTGACAATTTTATTTAAAAAAAAAAAAATCCATTTTTGATTCCATTTACGGTGTCTGGAACTCGTGTTTCTGACAATAAGTAAAACCGACCAGTTTGATTGATTTTCTTCTCAGATGCATCCTGCATGAATTTATAAATAAATTTGTGCGTGTGTGTAATTTTGGTCGGGAGGCAGACGGAATATACAAATAGAGGAATTCATTTAAAAGAGAGAAAAATAGAAAATTTCATGTGTACAATCGAACCTCTGTTTGGCGATGTCGCCAAATCCAGCGAAAAAGTCTGTTATATGGAAAATATTCATCTTTTAAAATACAGGTTGACTATATTTAACCACATTTCCACCTGGAGATGACTTTTGGAACTAATTATTTTATTCTCGGAATCCTTCGTCCCTTGTGTTGTTTAATCGTAATACAAAATTTGGCTCAATTCTCTCAATTAGATCGCTCTACAGAGCACGCTAAGTACTGTTGGTTTAATTATGGCCACCATAGGGCCACCTAATTCACCCAGTTAACCTTATTGATAACAGCATTTGGACTGATATCTGAATCAGTTCAACAAAATAAATCGCAGGTAATGGAACTCTAGTAAACGCTTGATACGAGTATTCAGCGTTTATTCCGTTTAACTGATTCAGATATCAGTCCAGATGCTATGATCAATAAGATTAACTAAGTGAATTAGGTTCTCCAGATTCGTCCGTGATGTCTCAGTTAGTAGAGCATTGGCAATTTCAACCAAGAGATCCCTGGTTCGAATCCTGGTTCAGACAGGTTTAGCCCAGTTGGGAAATTACAACTCATATGTTTTTTTTTTTTTGGTTAGTTGGTGGGCTATCCGAGAAAAATTACTAAATGCAATATTAGAATTTTGAATTAAAAACGATTTTTACCGACTTTTTGGACACCAGACGTATATCGGACATTTCAACCCGGGTAACCCGTGTTGTATCGCATTTTATCATATTAAAAATATATAATTGATTTTTTTTCTAGTGAAGTGTATGTGTGTGTGTGTGTGGGGGGGGGGGGTATCAAGATTGCACTGCCTGGATGAAACGCAAAGAATGCTACAGCGATTTCACAACTTCCAAAGGGTTATATGTGCTTGGTAAAACCAATTACATTTCATTTAGCGTTATATAATGGGCAGAAAGAAAGAATAACTTCAAATATCCAGAAGCAGTATGACATATAAGGAGAAAAATTAGGTCACAAGAAAAAACATTCGTAAAATTGTAAAGAAATTTTGAAAATAAAGGTTCATTAAACTGAAGCCTGAATGTACTGTTTAAAGACATTAATAAGGTTTTTCTGCCCTATACCCCCACCTCCCACAAACATAAAAAAAAGAAAAAACCTTTTAGACAAATTTCCTGATATTTTGAAAAAATACTTATAATGAATTTTTTACATGAATTTCATTTTTATAACTAGTAAATCTGCAGATCAGGGCCTCAACTTCAGCTCTGAAAGTTATTGTTTTTTATTCTCACTTTTCATATTGTTTATCATTTTACAATCCACAATTAATTTTTTTTATATTACATACCTATTTATAGGCCTATAAAATACTTCGGAGGTTTGAGAAATTAGAAGCGTTCCATTAAACACGGTTTATGCAATGATATTCTGAAATTCTTATGAACTTCTTATTCTTGTAACTTTTTTGGATAAAAAAAAATGCATTTCTTATTTTAATATTCCTTGAAATAGGGTTGCTAAGCAACTCATAAAATAAAGAGGAAATAAAAAGAAATGCATTTTAAAATTTCTAAAAAATAGGAAAATAAAATGTTTTATATTTCTCGAACTGTTGCAAAAAAATTTCCAATCATTTAAAAAATTCATTTCTAAATTCTAATCGATGTATCGGCGAATTTTCAAAGCTATTCCATATATTTAAGACGATATATATATCGAAAATTTATATAATATCCTCAATTTTATATTTAAATCCATTATTCAAATAGGCGATTTTCATTTCAGTTAAAAAAGTAATTTGAAAATTGTCTCCATTCCCATAGGAAAGCATTATGACCTAATAAGGTATGCTCTATATTTTTTGAACGAATGAACAAAATTTAACCAAACGCTATACAGCTAATTCCGGGTATCTAGCCAACATACAGACAAACAGGCAAACAGACAGACAGACGGAAAGCAAAAACTCCATAGTGAGCCTCAAGTGACGTTACGGCAACAATGTAGTTATCACATGTGTTTAATGGAATCAACATAACTAATTTATAACATTGTTAAAATTACTGCAATAATAATAAACTAGACAATATGAAAGCAATAAGCAATTATTTAAAGATCAACCAGTTGTCAGAAAATAAAATTGGATTTAAAAATATTGAAATGTAAACGAGATATTTGCAGTCCATTGGATTAACGTTAGCTTGCGAATGTTGACGCGTGATATATGTAGGCTCTGATGTGAACAATATTTAAAAAAATAACTCGCATCCTCTCACGTGGGGCTCTCTACTGAGGACACTTACAGCCTCATTGGTCGTGGTGCGTCGATAAATGGCGCCTTGAACGTTAACACGTACTGTTCACCGCGAAATAGCAAAAACACTAGCGATACATCATTTCGTATGTACATCAGTCTGGATACATCAGAAGCCGTGGGGCTGCCCGCCGCCGTCGGCCACTGCACTGTAAGCACCGGACCTGCTCGACATTTCTCTCTCACTTACCGACCTCATAGTGAGAGGACTTTCCCCACCACTTATTTTACGTGCATGTATGGGACATCTACATGGTATCAAACAGCAATGCTGTTTTCCAAAGAAGCCACCCTCAAATCCTATTCTCAATTTCTATAAAATAAGCATCTGAAGGTCACATTTCGATTTATTATGGTCGGCAACTATGACAACGCCACACCCGATAACCAGGTCAAACTCTCGATTTCCCCACTTCATTTCTGGACAGGGCGACTTACTTGTGAGTCAGGAAAGGGAATCTAAACACACTAAACAGAAATGCAGTGGAAAAAGATAGACCAGGAACTATAGCGTTTTTCACCGCCATGGAATCGAGCTGAAATAGAGTGGTTTATGCGCGACCTTGACTTGCCCATTTTAAAGAAATAAACCGTAACAATAACAACACATTGAATCAACAATGGTAAAATTTCACTCACCTCCTCTCACACGGACCTCTCTACTGAGGACAGTCCCTGCTTCATTGGTCGCGGCACACCGGTAGGTGGCGTCGTGAACGTCAGCCCTGTACTCTTCTCCACGAAACGGCAGAAACACCAGCGATCCGTCAGGTCTGATGTGCCTCAGTCCGGGAACATCAGATGCCGTTTCACCTCTTGCCGTTAGCCACAACACCGTGGGTACTGGGCTGCCCTGTGCAACACAGGGCAACACGGCGCCCGTCGTGTTCGAGAAGTCCAGACGATATCGAGGAGGTTCCTGAACGAAGCGGGGTCCTTGCGGTGACGATGTGGACCATTCTACAGCTGAAAAAGAGAATAAACAAAAAGTCAGAAAAGTTAAACTCGTAACTAAAATTACTGTACTATAATAAGTGGAGTACTGTACTATTGTAACTGGAGTACTGTACTATTGTAACTGGAGTACTCTACTATTGTAATCTGAGTACTCTACTATTGTCATTTTTAGTTGTATAGAGTCTTTGGCGCGATTGAGAAAGCGGCAAGATTAAATTTGGCGAGAAAAGCAAACTTTTCAAAAGCACTTCCTAGCAACCTTTGTTTACAATTTAAAAATTCATCAGTTTTTCTTTTAATTATTATTATTAAATTACTACAAATGTATCGAACGCACAACCAATTTGTATGATAGTTACGCCATTTAATCGATACATTGAGAAGCAATTTATTTAATATAGATATAAATAAACCATATAATAATACAAACAAAATACATAATATATGGCTATATATGTAAGTTATATACGGAGTATTTTTTTTTTTTGTCGGTCACCGTTACATTTTCGAGAATAATCATAATATTTGGCAAAAAATTGCACTTTCTTAAGAGTAAGTTATGCCAAGGCTCCTAAAAAAAAAAAAAAAAGTTATCTGTTTTTGTAATACGGTAATTAAAATTTTTTTTTAACTTAACCGTCTTTACTTACAGGTGCTTAAAAATAATTTTAAAAAACGGTAGGTAGATTTTTGAAACTACTAAAATTTTTTTTGGAAGTTTTTTACAAGAAAAACAGATTCAGGAAGTTCTCTTATTCCCGTTTTAACAACTCAAAAATGTCAGACACATTCACGAGCACATTTCTGCACATAAATACATATTTGCAGATTTTAATATTGAAGTGTTTAGGAACTGGATATATGTAATATATATATATATATATATATATATATATAATATCGAGCTTTCACTGACTGTCGTATCTCAAAAATCTCACCAGAAAGCCAAATTTGAAGTCATTTTTTGAAAGATCCTTTGCCTTTTATAGAAAAAAAAATAAAACTTCTATACGGTTTTTAAGTCTCTGAATATCTTATATGTTTGATAATAAAAATGAATGCGGCAATGTCTCAGAAATTATTCACTTTGGAATTGAGAATATAGCCTTATCCCCTTGGGGACAAGCGACACGTATACGTGCCGCATAAGATGCTCAGAATCCTCGATTATTCCCACCAGTTAATTTTTATTGTAAGCTTTGCCTTATTTAATGTTAGCATATCTGCGATTCAATTAGGCGAAAATTTCCGTTTTGAAAAACCGGTGATAAAAGATTAAAAATTTTGTAAAGGACGCTCGTCGCGAAGAGGTTAAGGCCAAATTGTTGAAATTACTTTTATATAGCATTATTCAATTGACTCAAATTACTACGTCCAAAATAAAACTAACAATCATCATAAAAGATAATTTTAAGATGCCTATAAAAAACCAGAAGTGGCGATCTATGGATTTTTTGTCATTTGGCGTGAATTTCAAGAAGGTATGGTGTATTTTGTTAGCGAAATTCATAACTAGTTAGATGACGTATCTCCAATTAGAAAATAAAAAACTTTTTCAATAAAAAAATCTTATTTAAATTTTCAACTCCGAAATCGTATTATTTTTATCAAACGCGGAAAGAAAAATGTTAAATTACTTACAAGAAAGGTCTCCTTAAAGCGCATACTAAGAATATTTTGAAAAAAAAAAATGCTAATCAAACTACTCATGTATTTTATAAAGGATCAGTCAAATTTAGCTGCTGAATCTCAGTAGAAAATCTCTAAAAAAATAAAATACTTTCGAGTATTTGACGCAAAAATAAGTGATTTGGCGAGTAACACATTTTCCTCGCCAAATGCAAGCGATTTTAATGCATTTGAAAATTTCTGGTTAAATGAGAGTTTAAATACGTAGTACTTTATGAATTTAAACTTAAATGATGAAATAGTTTATTACTTTTTCTATAATCTTATATAATATATATACAAGTTAAGTATTGCTGAAGTTATTTAATTTTACACGGTTTCGCCGGCTGGATAAGTTTTAAGTGTATTTTAACAGTAACTGTCCGATTAAGAACGTTTTCTTTATACATTTCGATTTTGAATATGAGTTTGCTGTTCCCATGGCAAAAATACTTTTCTCTTGATGTCTCCGACACTGACAATATCAAAGTCAAATTAACAGTGCTCAGAATCGGACATTAATTTTTAATTGTAAGCATTTTAATCAACTTAAATTTTGTTCTAAGCCGTAGAATTTCGATCGTTAATTTTCTTTAGCTATACATACGAGTATAAATGTATTTGGCTGTAGTTATAAAAGTGTAGTTATTTAAGTTAAACTTACTTAAAACAATTCAGTATAAGGAGTAGAAATAGTCTTTCCTAAAAGAACATTTATCATAAATGCGTATTTTTTTTATTTCATTGTGTCGCCAACCAGTGATAAATCGCCAAAAATACGAAATGTTCATAATTGTTTTACGGACGTTCTACCAAGATTCCGCAACAATTTTTTTTATAAACGTATATATCCCCATGAGAAGAAAATTCTGTAATTTTTTCAAAATTTTCTGAGTATGCACTTATGGAGATCTTCCTCGTTAGAGGAAATCTTATTTCGTCCGCGCTTTCATTTCATTAGATTGTTGTAAGAAGGATGATTACTTTATAGACTGTTGGTTTAAAAAAAGTGGTAAAAGGTATTAATTAATACATCTATTAATCCAATTAGTTATTAACAGTACCAATACATTGTTAGAACAACAATCTGTTTGCAAATAGCAAATAACTTTTGAAGAGACCAAATATTTTTCTCAAAAAGATAGAAGTCCATTTGAAAACTGACTTCTGCAAAAGATCTACAGTTGAATTTACAAGTATGTTGGCTTAACCATTTCCAAACATTAAAACTTTTGAAAATTGCCTTCATATATTGATATGAAAACCTACAAAAAAAATCTAGTAAAACTGGCAGCAACAAACATCGATCTGCTCTACCGCATAATTGAAGGGGTCGGGGCAAGAAAGTGCCAAGTCAAATTTTTGGTTAACTAAATCTAACACTGTAATCTTTAGCTTAATATTGTAAATTATAATTTCTTACATATAATTTGTTTCTAATGTCACTTGGTGGCAGCCTATGTCCCAGGTTTCGTTTTTGCCCCAGACGATTATGCCCCCAATGAAGATAGCTAATTTACAAAAAAACATAATAGTAATATCATTAAAGTAATGCCATATTGTATTTCAGAATATCTCAAATATTACTGAGACATTGGCAAAAAAACTTTGTTATATAAATTTGATTTGAGTATTTGATCTAACCTTCAAAATTGAAATATCTCAGAAGTTCAAAAATATGGCTTAGCACTCTCTTGCCCCGGCCCCCTCAATTGTAAGTCGGTAGGATTAGCCGTTAGCAACTAATATGAATTTTAATTTTAATGGAATGCTTGAGATTTTCAACAGGATAGGTTATTATCACTTTAGTTTTATATCAGTCAACGGAGTAATGGAAGTGATAAACACTTTTGTTGCATCATAAACGGATTCATCTTCAGCAAAACAAATGACATAATAATTGATAACTGCCATGTAAATTTCAAAAAATATATTATACATAGGTCATTGACAGAAGGTCGACAAAAATTAATTTAGTTTGGTTGCGTCACCATTTTTTTCCCCCAAACTTTGTATGTGGAAACCTATATAATAAAGAAGCTAAACTCCATTTGTATAAAAAAAAGTATCTTAAAAATCTTTTTGATTAAAAGAGGGAATCAAAGGATGCGATTTTGCAAGTTTTTACAAAATTCAAAGGAAAATAAAATCGAGCATAATATCTATACATCTTAAAAATTGTGAATTTATCTTTTAAAAACAATTCAGTACTTATTAACATTTAGTTAAATAAACTCATGTTTCTGATGTTGTATAACATTTAAACAATCTTCACACAACACTGAATGAGAAGATAAGATAGATTCAATGAGACAGTCAATATGGATCCTAAATTACACTATAACAATCAAAACATCTTATACAAAAGAAAAAAAAGTTTTTAATCCTGTTGGGTTGTCGTAAATCAAAGCTTATTTACTCATTTTACTATCTCATGATATTTTCATGATCTCTATTTTATGATCTCATTTTACTATCATGAAATTATTTTTAATTAAACATATGTGTTAAAGTTGAGTTCGGGATCTGTTTTCGGAACCCGAGCCCGCCCGAACCCAAAAAATTTTTGTGTCATCCGAACCCGAGTCCAACACCGAAAGTACGCAGTGGAAAACTATTAATTTAAAAATCATTTCAAGGTTAATTTTTCTCACTTAAAAATATCTTCTTATATAAAAATAACTAATTCATAAACCAAAACCAATAACAACGTTGTAACGCACAAATATTAAAAATTGGCACAAAAAACCGTATACGGCCGTTTCAAGGATTCTTCGATCCCCTTCCTCAGTGAGAAAAAAAAAGGATAAAAATGGGTTCAAAGAACCCCTTGGTTATATCCCCCGAGTACTGGCTTGAATGAAAAGCATTTTCATTCAAGCCAGTACTCGGGTTATAACCCAGGGGTTCTTTAAACACATTTTTATCCCTTTTTTTTTTTTTTTGGCACTGAGGAAGGGGATCGAGAATCCTTGAAACGGCCGTATGCGGTTCTTTGTGCCAATTTTTAATATTTGTGCGTTACAACGTTGTTATTGGTTTTGGTTTATGAATTAAAATTCGCACAAAGTATTTGATCTATGCTTATAAAAATAACTATTCATCCTATATGCTCTCCCATGACGACGTTTCGTGACAACCATGTTCCTGAATTTATTTTAAAATAGCCAATTTGTTATTGATACGATACCACTGGCATAAATCTACAAAAGTCACAATTCCTATTATTTTAAAATATCATTGTACAGCTATAGCAGAAAGCCATAAGTTTTGCTTTCCAGTGATTTCTGAAAATGACTTCAAACCGAAAGAGAAGATAGACAAGGGATATCCCGCGGCTTCTTTATGTTACTAACACTGACCGTGCAAAGGCGAAATCAGATTGAATATTTATCTTTATAACAACATATATTAACAACATTATATTAACAACATACATTATATTAACAACAAATCAAATCCCTTTCAAACTGATTTTTAGATTATTTTTAAGCACTTTAAGAATCTTAGAGTTAATTTTTGTTTCTGAAACAGTATTTGGCAAGTTTTTAATATTATTATTATTATTATTATATTTATTTTTTTTTTCGTTTTCTCAATTTGTGAATAAATAAAATTTTCACTTTGAGCCCGAGCCCGGACCCAAAACGGGGTCGGACTAAGTCCATCTCATATGTGTTACTGAGTTTCCGAAAATGATCTACCTGTTCTTTCAATGATCTCGATTGGGGAAAAAAAAAAAAGGCCAAACGCCACGAAATTTGAAAATTTTTGTAAAAACGTATTAATTACAATTTATTTATTTTATATATTATTTTTAGATTTTTATTTATATTATTTATGTTAGCTGATCTAAATTTTTGTCATAAAAAAAGAACAGCAGTTAGAATTTCTAAGTATTGCAGACACTAATATGTTTTTTACTAATATTTAAGTTTTAATTAAATTTGAGCATAAACTTTAGAAAAGTTATTTTACTCAATTGTTGAATAAAATATTCTGTCCTCATACGTTAATACGTTCAACTATTCCATAACTGAAATAAAATATAAACTAAACTAAATAAAAAAAATATGGAATTAAAACAATAAAAATAACTTAATAACTTACATGCTAAAAAAATTTTTATTTGTAAATAATTCTTGTTTATAAGATATTTTGCAAAATTTTATAAAACTCGCCTGTAAAACACAAAAGAGCTAAATTATCATATTACGTTTATTTCTGGTCTTTGTAAAAATCTAACTGTTTAATATTTTTCAGTTCTGCAAGAAAATTTATAAAATTTCGTTATAATGCAAACTTTTTTTACTTCTTTAATAAAATATGAGTAGTATATATTCGCTAAATTAAAAAAAATTGCTTTAAAACTAGAACTTATAGTTTTAGTAAACTTATTTTACAAATTTTGTCAATAAATATTGTGTTATGATACGTTTATATGAGTAATTATGCAGTAACTTATTTTTTTAATTAATTAAATTAAAAATTAAATATGGAATTTGAGAACAAACTTCGTTCTAAGAAAAATTTCGTTTATAAATAATCCATATTTTAAAAATATTTTTCAAAAGTTTATAAAAATGTTTCTGTATTTAAAATTTCAAAAAATCTAAATTATTCTATTACGTTTATCTCCTTTTCCTTTGAAAAACAGTCAAAGAAAATAAAACATTTATTAGTTTGCACTTTTGGAAGAAATTTTACAAATTTCCAGTAAATTTATTTTATTTATTTAATAAAATATAAGAATATTTTCACTAATTTTGAAGAAGAAAAAAAATAAAAATGCTTTAAAGGTATATAATTATAACTTTATGAATAAATTATTAGGTTAATGTTATTGTAACATTCGTCTATTCTTTTGGGATTCCAGTTTCGTTTTGTAGAAGAATGAAAAAATTGCTCGAATGGATTTTTAAAGATTTTTCAAACACTTTTTCCAACAGGTTTTTGAGGAAATATACGTAAAAAGATAGTACACATTGAGAAAAACGAAACACCGAAATTTAGTGACGAAATATGAAGTTTTGCTTTTCTGTTAAAATTTTATAGGGTAAAGTGGGGCAATTGCATAGTTCACATGAAAATCTTTACAGAGTGGTGTCCACAGCTGTTATGTGTGGGACAATTTCATTAAAAGACAACTCTTGATGAGAGTGCCATCTATTAAATGAATTATAAAACGTTTTCTAATTTGCTTGTTGCAATATAGTTGTAAGTTTAAACAAGTTGGAAATTGTACGTCAAATGTTACAAACGAGGTGCGTTCGTACTATAGCTAGTTGTATAAATATTCAGATCTTGATGATTTTTAATTCTGCGAAATGAATTATATCGTCTGCAGATTCATTTCTGTCATAAAATAAGTATCTCGGTCGCTTGACGATTAAACTTCGAAAGCTCCTATAAAAAGAAAGCACCGATTTAAAAAAAAAAAAAAAATCCAATTTCTTAATAAATATTTTTATTAATATTTTCAAAAGTTTTGATTCGATTTTTAAAAAAATTGAAATGTCTCGACAAAATTCTGCAAAGATAATATATCTTAAATTTCAAACCATTCGGTTGGGTAAGTTTTTGCGTTGTTATATGCGGACGGACGGACAGACCAGACGACGACAATAGGTGCTACGTATTTATATAATTACGAACGCACCTAAAAAGGGACATATTAAGGCATTGACACATGGGGAACTAGTGAGAGCATTAATTGCATCTTTAATAAGCCTCGATTTATTTTTAACGCTTTTCAACCTAGTTGAAAAGTGTTTATGACTTCGGTTTGTCTGGCCGTCTGCCGTCTGGTCATTTGCCGTCTGTTCGTCTTTCCGTGACCTAACTCTCGTAAATATGTTCGGATTGCCTTGAAATTTTTGTATGTTATTGTCGTTTACTATAGCATGTTCCCTATTTTAACTGAAGTGTGTAGCACTTATAGTTTTTTTACAGGAAAAGTCAAAAGTATTCCGTTACATTTACAGTCAATGGGAAATAATCATTTCAAGTGCATTTTGATGACGCACTACGTCATTTAAAACATAATGAAATGGATATATAATTATGAAGCGCATTAAAACGTGCTTTTTGTAGAATATGGGGGGGGGGGCAAAGTATTTATTATTCATTTACAGGGTCAAACAGAAGAATTCTGTTACACATCGTTCTATGGGGGAAAAATCGTTTGCAGTGTAATTTAGTGACATTTCACTATTTCAAACATAATGAAAATTATATGCATTACTGAGGTACATTAGGTAGAGTTAAATTGCTCTCTTTGTGCATTGCGTTTATTTACAGGGACACCCAAAAGATATCGGTTACAATACATGTGTAATATTTACAGTCTATATGTGATAAGTGCGTTTTCAAATTTGTTTGGGTTTTTTAGTTTAACTCGATTTTTTGATAGTACGTGTGTGTTTATAAACTCGGTTGGTCATATACAGGGCTACACAAAGGAATCCGTAAGTATTACAGACTATGGGAGTGATTTGCTTAAGGGTAGTTTTTAATTGTGTTTAGAATTTCCTCCTGAACTATATTTAGTTAGACTAATAGAAGTTTCTGGAATATAAATAAATTCATATACAGGGCTACGCAAAGAAAAATATACATTGTCGCTTACGGTTGGTAATTGCTGCGAGTGAGTTTTAAGTTGCCTTTTAGCTTAATAGATGGTGTGTACAAAAGGCTTCAGATAATATACAGGGCTGTACAAAAGATTTCGAGTGCATTTTTATCGATTGGCGAAAATTGCTAAATCTGGGCTATACGGTGGGTAATCAAACATGTCCTATTTAAAATGCTTCAGCAGCTGTTTGGTTTCAGCAGCACTGTGCATCACTCAGATAGTTATCTCCATACACTTGGGTCATTCTTCGGTGAATTTCTGCTGTACTATTCCCTTCTGCTTGATAAAAGCTGGGGACACTACTTAACTCGCTCTTGGCGGGAGCATCCATCATACCAGCCATGCTTACGTGCCTACAGCTCAGCTCAAAATGACGAACTGGCGTCGTAGTTGCAAAGATTACAGTTAAGGAGATGGGAAGTCGCTCACCGTGAATCCATACCTCTTATCACTTGTCTGGCTGTTTAGTGGTTCGATCGGAGGTTGAAAAAAACCGACCCTCGTAGTTTAGTGGAAACTATTGTTGCAGTATTCTAAATTTGTTGGAAAATGTTACATAACCTATAACAGTTGCATGATTTTTCGTTTGTGTTTAAACTTAGAAGTATTTTACAACTTAGAAGTATTTTACAACTACTATTCAAGTAAATTGGAAAACGTTTCTAATGCAGTCAATAGATGGTTCCCTGAACCGCAGTCGCAGTCGGTTTAAAAAAAAAAAATTAAATTGTCCCTCTGCTAAAACTTCGAAATTATTTTCCCTGTGAACTACGTATTTGCTCCTTGTTCACTCTTATCTACATTACACTCTTAAAATTTTCAAAAAAGAAATATATTATCATATACAATGGCAGAAATTGTGTTTTCAAATATTCACCTTTTCATACATTCTAATTCTCATGGTAGAATACATTCCAAAAATTCCATAATTCAGAAAATCTGAATTCATACCAGAAAATTTCAATAACTAATTTAGCTTTATTTAATGACGGAATGTTCGTTATTTAATGAATTATGGACTGTCAGAAATTAGTGCACACCATAACTGTAAATTTCTCTCTCTCTCTTTTTTTTTACTCAGTAAGTATTTCCACATTAGAACTACCTATCATAATTTCTTAATTAAAACTTATTATCTAAACTATACAAAAAAAAAGTATGGCTTTTTTGAGTGGTTTTTTTTTTTCCTGGCATTTATGTGCTGTTTCACGAACATGTTCCGAACCCTATTTTTTTACTTTTTCGATTTCGTTATAAGTAGTTAGTTATAACTACAACTATACCATTTCACTTTCTTCGCAATTTTTAGACTCGATCCTTAATCTCTTTCGCTTTACTTTATTATTCCAAATTTATTATCATATCATTTCATTTCTTAATTTTACATCTATCCTTTATATTGTAATTGTTTCTTTATCATGTAGTTAATACTACATCTTAACTTTTCCCAACGGCTCAATTTAATACAAGACACTCTACTTGTAATAGACTGGCCGTTAAGTTGATTGCAACTCGGAAGCCTCTTAACCAACAACTGTTGTTATTAAATGAAGCAAATATTGCTATTTTAAATTTCTGGAATGAATATGGAATATCTGAATTAACAAATCTACTTAATTGGAAACAGTGGTGGTAGCATATATGCTACTATGGACATTAGAGGGTTAAAGGTATATAATAATGTATTTCAAATACACTTTTCTGGAAAAACATTTTCCGCAGTGCATACATTATTAAAATGCTTCATGCGTTTTAATGTTTGTTCAAAATTCTCAATGTTGCCAATGGACAATCTAGATAAACACAAAAGAAATCTGAAGCCGTTTTCAAACGTAAACGATGGTTTGTTAAAATCCTCAAATTTCTAATGAATTCTATTAACATGTGAATTTTGAATGAAAATGCAGTTTTTTCCATATCTATTTTTATTAATTTACTTTTTTTTGTTTTGTCTTGTCTTTTTAAAAATAACTGTTCTCCTGATTAAAGTATGGACACACAATTTTGTAATAACGCCGTTTTAAGAAATAAATTGAAAAATAAAAACTGAGAAAATATTTTGAAAATTACAATGCATGGAGCATTTAAAAAATCAATTTAATAGCTTTAAAATATTTTTATTATTATTATTTTCAAATAAACGGAATTTTTAAGAAAATTTATTGAATTTCTTGTACAGAAAACGTCTGTGGAAGAATTTTTTGTCAAAATCACGTAATTAATGAAAAATAATTTTCAGGCCCGTGGTACACTTAAATTCACCTAAAATTTTTAGTAGATTTTCTGTGAATGTTTTGAATTACAGGTATCGGATGAAACTGGCGGTACAAACGTACGATTAGAACAAGATTAATGAATTAATTCATGAATATGAAGAAATACAAGTTGAAACGAACATCAATTATTCGAAAATATATAAAGAAGTTACAATATATTTCGAGATATAAATTATTTTATTATTTTAATTATTCAATGTAAATTATCTATTTATTAATTATTATAAATTATTATATAAAAATTATTTAAACTTTTCCGAGATATGTCGTTTTAAAAAAATATGAAAATGTTTACAATTATTCTTCAGTTTTAATATTTGCGAAATATTTTTTTCTTGTCTAACAAGGTGTAACCTTGGATTTTTAATGAAGTCAACGCTAAAAAAAAAAAAGAAAAGGAGAAAATATTTTATTTGGTTCGTGAAAATGCTGCTAATATTTGCTACATTTTCCTAATAACATGGCATTACACGCAGGATAAGAAGAACTTTTACATTTTTTTTTTTTTTCGATATGAACGTAGTCGTAATTTTCTTGAAGTATGACCGTAAAGTAAAGAAAAAAATCTCATTAAAAGAGAGTTGTAACTAGTTTTTCTCCAAATAAAATTATTTTGAGAAAAAGTTTGCTGAAGCAGTATATAATCTACAGTAAGATAGATTTTTCATGTAAAAGAAACTCATTTTTTCTTCGTTTTTAAATTTTACTGTTTCTTTTTTAAACCTTTTATCGTTCAGATGCAAAGTAATGAAGATTTTCTGGTCTTGTTATGAGAGAATAAGTAACTGAAGTCTAAATTTTGGCATTCTTGTGAAAAAGTATTTATTTAAACAAAACACCTTATAATACACACAGCATAACTGCAATATTTTCAACTTATAATACATACAAGATTTTCCGACTAAAGACGGTAATTGTTGAAACTGGTAATTTAAAAAACTAGTTGACCCGCCCGGCGTTGCCCGGACAGACTGTCATTGAAAAATATAACAGTGGAGTGGAATTCATAAAAAAAAAAAAGACAATAATATTTATTTATACTAAAAACTTTTTTAAAAAGTAAGAGCGAGCTCAAAATTTCAAAAGTGTAACAGTTACGTTTAAAAAATGAAACGTTCAAGGAAAATTATGACACTTACCTTTCACTTTTTACTAAAAATCCCTTTTTAAAAATCATTGCTTTGTTTACATTTTTTAAATTTTATATTGCTAATTGTATTTTTTAAATTATAAATATTAAATGCTTACAAAAATCAATATTTAAAATGAAGATGTATAAAAATATATTTATTTATTGATGTTGATAAATTATAATTACAATTTATTTGCACTATAATCAAGAAATCATTGTTTGTTTCGCTTTTATTCCTGTAGATGGCAGCACAAAGCAGTTCAATGTAAAAAATCCTGTTTTAAATCCTGCCAAAGGACTTTTACACAATAAAAAATGAGATGTGTTCCATTCGGGCGTTGCCATTCAACAATTAACAAATAATCGCGATATATGTGCCACGTATGATAGCACAATATATATATAGATGTTATATGCGTTTTCTATATTGTTTACTTACACATCATATCTTCTTTCTCTTTACTAAACGCTGAAGTTTAACTTCATTATTATGAATGTTTTGTAATTTCTGTCATTATCTATGCTTGACGCATGTTTTTTTCTTTCTTATTTTAACAAATAAAAGTAATAATGACTGATGAGAAATATTCTGTAATGCTAACTGACAGCATCATAACCACTACAACAATGATTTCTTTCCACAATCGGGGTGCTGGTATCATAAATACACAATATTTACCCCGTCAATTGAAAGACATAAGCAACTGTTGAAAGTAACAGTCATTTCAACTTTCAAGTCGTAATAGTTCAAAAGTAATCGTAATAGAGAACTTTTTACAACCCATTTTGCTCATTTCATCCTTTTTTAAATTTCGAGTTTTTAATAAACCGATTATTGGGAACATTTACATATTAAAAGTCGTAACAGTTCCAAAGTAATCGCAATAGAGAACGTTTTTACAATCTTTTCCGCTCATTTCATCCTTTTAAATTTCAATATTTTAATAAACCGATCATTGAGAACATTTATATATCAAAAATTTCAAGTCGCAACAGTTTTAAAGTAATCGTAATAGAGAACGTTTTTAAAACCTTTTCCGCTCATTTCACCCTTTTAAATTTCGATTTTTTAATAAACCGATCATTGGGAACATCGATCTTTGGAAACATTTATATGTCAAATGTTTCAAGTTGTAAAAGTTCCAAACTAATCATAATAGAGAAAACGTTTTAACAACCTTTTCCGTTCATTTCACCCTTTTAAATTTTGATTTTCTTAATAAATCGATCATTGCGAACATTTACATATTAAAAATTTCAAATCGTAACATTTCTAAAGTAATCTTAATAGAGAAAGTTTTTACAACCTTTTCCGCTCATTTAACCCTTTTAAATTTCGATTTTTTAATAAACCGATCATTGGGAGCATTTACATATTAAAAGTTTCAAGTCGTAACAGTTCCAAAGTAATCATAATAGATAAAACGTTTTTACAACCGTTTTTCGCTCATTTCACCCTTTTAAATTTCGGTTTTTTAATGAACTGATCATCGGGAACATATACATATTAATAGTTTCAAGTTGTAACAGTTCCAAAGTAATCGTAATAGAGAACGTTTTTACAACTTTTTCCGCTCATTTCATTCTTTTAAATTTCGATTTTTTAATAAACCATCACAAGGATCATTTACACCTTAAAAGTACCTACCATGCCAAATTTGAAGTTTTTAGATCCTACAATATCACAGAAATCACAATTTCAGAACGTTTTTTATACCTGCACACTTTTACATTTTGATATTTCAGAAACTTATCTCTAGAAGCATTTATTACGTCTTTAAAAGTAACAGACTACAGCTTCAATCCCACGTACTCTCATACAATCTGAAATACTTGCTATTGTCTCTCGTTTCAATTCGAGTGGCATATTCTCGCAGCACGTAAGGGTTATTTTGAAGACTGAATGATACCTGTTAATGTAAGAAACACGCAGAACACTTGGCGAGTCATCGCTTCTGAGTGTTTTAAAAAGTTGTGAAAAGTCCAAGAACTGTAAACAACTATTTTTAGAGGGCTCTTATTGGTGGAATTCGAGCTGATATCTACGATAGTCGATACAAATAGCGATAAGTTTGTGAATTTATGAGAGGTAAACTATCACACAGTGTGTTTTCGACCGTTTTCTTCCAGAAACACCTGGATATTAGAAAATATCTGATATCATGTATCATAAAATAGTACGTGTTATCGCAGCAAAACAGCCCCAAATAAAATGCAATTTAGAACGTTTTCAGCTCATTTCAACTTTTTAAATTTCCAACTTTTTAGAAATCGTTCATAGAGAATATTACGTCTTAAAATACCACTACACAAAATTTCAAGTTTCTAACCCCAACACTATCACATAAATCTCAGTCTTAAAACTTTTTTTGGTCCTACACCCCTTGGTGGTCGTTATACCGATGAAAAATATAGTCTATGCTGTATCAGAGATGGTCGTCAGCATTTTGACACCATTATTTTCAAATAGTTCATAATATGTTTTCAGAAAATATACAACAATAAAATTAAAAATTCACTTAAAAATAAATAACTAACTGTTTCAACAGATGTGTAATCGAAATGTTGTTAAACACTGAAATAATTAGAATTTAAAATGTTGCTATAAATAGTGAAATCTTTAGCAATTAATACGTTGTTTTTAGGTGCGTTCGTAATTATATAAATACGTAGCACCTATAGTCGTCATCAGGTCCATCTGTCTGTCCACATATAATAGCGCAGAAACTACCCAACCGAACGGTTTGAAATTTAATATATATAGAATCGTTGCAGAATTTTGACGAGTTATTTCAACTTTTATGAAAATCGAAACAAAACTTAAAAAGATATTCATAAAAGTTTTCTTCATTCTATTAAATCCTATCATACGTGATGAATTCAATAATATCACATAGTAGCTAATTATTCTAAGTTGCCATGGTGATTACCTCATATTTATGATTGAGTCCGATTATTTCCGTATTACTGAATTTAAAAACCAAAGGATCAGGGTCCATAAGCCGTGTTTTTGGCCCATGAAATAAGACTAAAATTCAATTTCGTTATACTGACTTAACTATTTCCCCTTTTTTAATATTAGAAGTTCTATCCTGTATGATTTCAACAATATTTTTGGCATTTTGTTCAGATTTATATAACTTACACAAGCTCAAAGTTCGTATGATTCGTGGTTTTTGATGAAAACTACGCAATTTCTCCTAAATTTACCTAAATTTTTAATATATTTTTTAATATTTTACTATGAGCGCAGCTTTGAAACACTTTTATTTTTACATATAGTGTACATTTTGATGTATTTTATAATATATGTAAAGAAGAAAGTGTTGCTCGATTGCACTCCTATAAATAATGGAGGTAGAATGAGGAGAAATGGCGTATTTTTCACATCCAAAACTACGAATAATACGAACTTTGAGCTCGCGTGAGTCCTATAAATCGGAACAAAATGCAAAAACTGTTCTTGAAATCGAATAGGATAAACCTTCTAATATTAAAAAGTGAAATAGTTAGTCAGTATAACAAAATCGAGTTTTAGTCTTATTTCATGGGCCAAAAACACGGCTTATGGACCCTAATACTTTGTATATTAAAATTGTTTAATTATAGCAATCCTATAATCTACCACCAGTTTTTTGGATTGATGCTTCCGAAGAAATAAATATTAAATGGAAAGAGTCTAAATTTGGATTTCAAGTTCTGAAATTTTCTAAGCTAGGCTTAAGCTCCCCATTGGAATTTTCAGTCAATGTCAAGAAAATATAAGATGTTGCCAATTTAAAATGTATTTATTTTATTACAGAAATGAATCATATCCTAATAACAGATGACGTAATTCATTTTTTCAGTGAAATAATAACAATGACTTTTTTTTTTTTTTTACACTGTCTTGTATTGGATACTGGCGCATAGTATCATTTTAATGTAACAGAATTGTACTGAATTGTTTGTAAAAGTGTATTGAAACTTCATTTCAAAAAATAAAATGAATATCTATAATATGAAAATCCGCACATAAAATAAATTTTGTATTCATGCATTTTGCATAAGAGTGCAACAGCTATTGCACCAAAATCTGAATATTTATAAAACTAGTTACAGAAGGAACACACCTCATTTGTAACGTTTGACGTACAATTTCCAAATTGTTTATATTAAATAAATGGTATAAATATTGAAAACAAATGTTTGTGCATATGAAACAGTGAATAGATTTCCAGAATGTCGCCAAATTCCATTCTCAGCCAAGATCCCTATACATTTATTTATTCCATCTTCGACATGTCTGAAGACTTCCTTTGAATTAATTGGAAAATCAATAAATAAATAAAACAAATTGAGAAGAATTTTTTATTTATTTCCTAGTTTTAATTCTTGAGAAATACCATTCAAAACTTACAAGGTATGTCCTCATTTCAATCTTTAATGAAGTCGACTTAAAAAAAAGAAAGAAGCTTCACTTAGGTCCTTCATAAAAGCGCTATTAAAGTTTGTTACATTTTCGTAATCTCTAGGCTTGGCTTTACCGAGTAGAAGAACTCTGCAGCATTTTTATTTTCCCATCCTAATCATAGTTTTCTGAAAATATGACCTAAGGCTCTTTGAAAATGGCCATTAGAAATGTTCACGAGCTCAGAAGTTGTTTTTATCTGAACAAAGTTGGGATGAGGGAGAAATTGTTGGAGTTTCGGGTTTTGACATAGTAAAAGGAAAACCTTTTTTTTTTTTTTCGGCTTTTTTTGATTTGGTGCTTTGTTTTTTAGGGTTTCGTACATCTCATGAAACCCTATTGCTCCCGCTCCGTTGTCTGTCTGTCACAGAGCCATTCTCGAAAACTATGTAACTTACAGAGTTGAAACTTTGTGTATAAATCAGAATATCAGCTGTGAAGAGCTGAAAGTATTAAAATTAGAAAAATTCGTATTATTTTAATAAATAGAGATAAAAACCCAAAATTCTAACAGCCTTTTCCTATTAAATTGAAACATTTTTCGTTATAGCCGATGCCAAAAATTAAAAATCAACGATGAAAATCTTTCTACAATAATTATTTTTCTATCAGACGATTTCCACGTGAAAAAATGAAATAAAAAGTTTCACCCATTGAAAAAAAGATTAATATGAAATAAAATTGATTGACGTCATAGTGGTAATAAAATATAAAACGGAAAGATTTCTCAATAATACAAGGAGTATGAGTATATGCACAAAACAGATTAATATCACGTCATTACAGAATTAAAAAGAAAATCTGACGTCCTATCGGAAGTTTAACGGATTTTTCAAATGTTTCAGAATAATACAAAGCGTGTATCAATATGAGTAATAGAGAATAGTAAATATAGGAGTTTGATAAACATATTGAATCATGATAAAAATCCGATTATGGAAATATTCGCCTATTTTAACATTTTGAAGGTGAACAGCATATTTAATTTTGAAATTATTTTTTTTAAATATCGCATTTAGTCCGCATGACAGATATTACAGTGAGAGAATATAATAGCGGGCTTAGACTGCTATCGGAATGGTTTAGATATTCGAAAATTTTACTTTATAAAAAACATGACTTTTTTTTGTTGTTGTTGCTAAAGGAAATTTGTTTGAATTTATTAAAGAAAGGGTAAAGTGTTTTGAAAGGAATATTAAACGAAACCCTTTGAGCGATCTTCGATCACACTTACCCACTTGTTAAAATTATTCAAGTATTTTGCCGTTCAAGTGTGAAATAATGAATAGTAAATATAGGAGTTTGATAAACATATTGAATCATGATAAAAATCCGATTATAGAAATATTCGCATATTTTAACATTTTGAAGGTGTACAACATGTTTAATTTTGAAATTTTTTTTTTTTAAATATCGCATTTAGTCCGCATGACAGATATTACAGTGAGAGAATATAATAGCGGGCTTAGACCGCTATCGGAATGGTTTAGATATTCGAAAAAAGGAAAAAATAGACCGGTAATTTTTTACTTTATAAAAAACATAACTTTTTTTTTTTTTTTTTTTGCTAAATGAAATTTGTTTGAATTTATTAAAGAAAGGATAATGTGTTTTGAAAGGAATATTAAACGAAACCCATTGAGCGATCTTCGATCACACTTACCCACTTGTTAAAATTATTCAAGTATTTTGCCGTTCAAGTGTGAAATAATGAATAGTAAATATAGGAGTTTGATAAACATATTGAATCATGATAAAAATCCGATTATAGAAATATTCGCATATTTTAACATTTTGAAGGTGTACAACATGTTTAATTTTGAAATTTTTTTTTTTTAAATATCGCATTTAGTCCGCATGACAGATATTACAGTGAGAGAATATAATAGCGGGCTTAGACCGCTATCGGAATGGTTTAGATATTCGAAAAAAGGAAAAAATAGACCGGTAATTTTTTACTTTATAAAAAACATAACTTTTTTTTTTTTTTTTTTGCTAAATGAAATTTGTTTGAATTTATTAAAGAAAGGATAATGTGTTTTGAAAGGAATATTAAACGAAACCCATTGAGCGATCTTCGATCACACTTACCCACTTGTTAAAATTATTCAAGTATTTTGCCGTTCAAGTGTGAAATAATGAAGTTCTCTCGACCTAGTTAGGGAGATTTAGGTTAATGGCGTTCATATATATTTTGAAATTTTGTAAGGACTGTTAAAAAATAAATCAAAATATAATAAGTTTTAAAACCAGAAGTACTTTTGAGAAAATTTAATGAAGCTTCATAAAACTTTAGATTTCTATACTGTAGAGGCCAGAATGGCGTTGGCTGGGATCGAACCAGGAATCTCTGAACAGTAGACGAGCGCCGTAGCACCGAACAAAAGGCTAGCTCAATTGCGGCGTGCTAGAGACTCCTAATATACTGTATTCTCTTTCGAGATGTCGTCGTTACAAACGCCTTGCTTTCTGGGAATGAATTCGTTGGTGCTGCCATCTGTTGTGAAGGTTCCGGGTCACTAATGTAGAAATGAGAATGGCATTGGCTGGAATCGAACCAAGGGCCTCTGAACAGAAGACAAACGCCGTAGCACCGAGCAAAAGGCTAGATCAACAGTACTGTGCTAGAGACTCATAATATGCTGTTTTCTTATTCGAGATGGCGTCTCTACACATACGATTCCGAAACCCTTTCCTTTATCTTCAAAACTTTTTAGGAGAAGAAACTGTCAAAATTATCAGAAAGCCAAATGTTTCCGAAATTTATTAGAACATTTCTGGGATAAAACAGTTTGCAGCCCATCATTTTCGAAAATATTGCAAAGTAGATTTACCGTTTGTAAACCTAATTTTTGTGACATAAATGTGGAGTATTTAAGATATTGCCCACAGAGATATATTCGCGTTAAAAGAACATAAAATAAGAATGAAAAGAACTTAATAGGCATACTTTATTTCTAAAAAAAACTTTACTTTGAGAAATAAAAAAAAATCGAAAAAAAAAAACATTCCTTTCGTCACACGTTTAATTAAGATGACAATTTAGACTGTCTATTCTAACTGTACAAAGACAAGTTGTATAAATAGAGCCAATCAGAAACGTCAAAATAAATCGAGTGGATTTAAAATTAATAAAAAAAAATGTTTGGCACTTTGAAAATTGACATTTTAAATTGTATGTACTTTTTTCTCTGTTGAAAAGTAGTATCTAGTTAATTATCTAAAAATCAACAATGTCAATTTTTACGGCTATATTTTTAGTATAATTTGGCATATGTTTTTTTCATTCTAAAAGTAAATTTTAGTGGATGTATTTTTGTTAACATTTATTTTAAATATAATAAGTGAAATGTTGAAACATAATAAGCGAAATGATTTTTTTTTTCACTTTTCACTTCAGGGAGAATTTTCAAAATAAACCAAAAGTTTTATTTTTTGACATCTATCGCAAATGTCAAGCTTATTTATGTTATTTTTCTAACACTTGAGAGACTTGTTGAAAAACATGTAAGGTTTTTGTTCTGTTTTGTTTTTAAATTTCTGAGAACTGTCGTGTGATTGTCAAGTTTAGTGGCTTATTCAATAACAATAAAAAATGTTGTAAATTAAACAGTATGTTTAATAGGATCTCTTATTTTATTTTTTAACACTTTCCAACAAATTAAAACAAGTCGGGAACTATACGTTAAACGTGACAAATGAGGTGCGTTCGTTTTGTGCTATAACTAGTTTTACAATGTAAAAAAAACATCCTTATTATTTCAATGAAATGAATTATATCATCTGCTAGGAGCGAAATGAGAATACCTTTTTTTTTTTCTTATTACGTATGCTATATTTACAGATACGAATTTTTTTTCGACGTCAGACAGCGCTGCAAATTTCACCATGAAGATCTTGCTTGGCGAATGATGACCTCCATGGCTTAGTATTTCTATGACTCACGATGAATGAATCTTTTGTTTATTTACTATAAGGGATTGAGATATTCGGCTGTTAACGTATTTTCCACTGAAGTTATCTCAGAATCTATAGATTTTTAAATGTAACTCATCTCTCAAACAAACCATTTTTTTTAACAATCTTTCTAAAAATGTCACTTTTATGCCATTTTATTCGAAAAAAAACAATGTTGAATAAAAATGGCCGCTTGGCCTATGAAAAAAGAAGGGGCTAGCCCGTATTTGTTTTCCTCAGTCACAGGACTTGCGCTTATACAATATAGATTATTTATGATAGGATTGAATAGAATAGAGAAAACTTTTATTAATATTTTTTTAAGTTTCGATTCGATTTTCATAAAATATGAAATAACTCGACACAAATGTGCAACGATTATATATACATTAAATTTCAAACCATTCGGTTGGGAAGTCTTTGCCGCGTTATATACGGTCGGACGGACGGACCAGACGACGGTTAGGTGCTACGAATTTATTTATTTACGAAAACACCAAAAAAATTAAATGCTCGATTTTCTTACTGACAACTTTGGGACTATAAGTTGCGCTATTATTTCCCTACTGAATGTTCTCATTTTGAAAACCTGATCCATTAAATTCCTCTTCCACGTTCTTTTCAATAATAATAAGAAGAAAAAAAAAAGCGTTTTTAGTTGCTATCTGCAACAACCCAAGAGTTATTTCACTTAAAAGTCGTCAGGTTAATTAAAAGTCACCATGTACTTAAGCTCTTATTGGTTTACTATACCCATTCTAATATATTTTCAATCGTATTTAATGGTCTAACAATTATGAAATTATGGCCTCGAAACTGTTTATCCCTTGACAGTTTTATGATAACTTATCGATGGAGTAAACGGAAAGCGAAAGCTAACATGTCATCTTGAGATAATGTAATAAGTCAATGATAATCATTTTATTAGGAGTGACAGGCAGGTCAGCTAAATGTCAGGAGAGGAAATGATCCCGTTTTATTAAATGATCTAGCATAGAATTAAAAAAAAAAAGACAAATATGCAAGAAACAATAAGTTTTGGATTAGCGTGAAAAGTTTATGAAATTTTATGCATTAGTCTACGTTATTCTAAATTTATATTCCATAACATTTTAATCTAATTTGATTTAAGATAAAATAACAAATTATAACACCTTGTAATAATGTACTTTTGATTGCTAAAATAAAAACATTATAAACAATAAAATAGATTTCTTTTAAATGCTAAAAGGTGTAAATGAACAACATAATATACAGTAAAATAATTTTTATTAGATTGTTGACATGTTTCGGTTCACTCCGAGCCATTTCCAAAAACAAATGAGAATATTCTATAATTGCACGGACTTTGAAGTTATTATCTGAAATGTTATCATTTAATTTCCCGGTTCTTTTTTTAAAATTACGCTCGTTATCTTTTATTTTTACTGGGTTGTTTATTTTCATATTTGTAACAATGGAGTCACTCGAGTCGCAACCATAATATGAAGCAGATTTATGCAAATCAGGCAGTCAATAAAAGACTTCGTTGCACAAGATTCTTCATTAGATATCAGCAATATACTATCGTTACCAGATCAAGCGTCTGGTTAAGCTCTTTTACAAGCGCGGGGAATTAGCAACCGGCGCACGGCGAAATTCCGCAAGGAAAAATTACTCAAGACAAGAAATGGGCCCATTTCATGTGCTGACATACAGAAGCTTGTCAGATCGCTTCGAAAAAATGGGTCATTAGGAGAATTGTCCACGGAGTGGAAATCCTTCCTTGACATGACAGCGCCATCTTTCGGCATTTTTTAACCAGAACTTTTTTGTTATTAAAAAAAATCTTATCTTCCTCTATTCCCATTCGTGCAAACCGGAATTTTTTAGCAAAATTTATTCTTTTTTAATGAATTTTTAAAGTTTTAACGAATTTTTGACGCATTCGGTATATAACCTTCTTTATTTGAAGTCTTTAAAAAGTACAAAACCTGCATCAGTATGCAACGTTGTCGATGACAATTTGAAAAGTCAAATTCCCAAATGAACAGCTTGCTAAAACCTTTTTTTCCCGTTGTCATTATTTGTTATACGTTCGTTAGAAGTACTTGTTTGTTTAATTCAAAAATCCTCAAGAGAAATTACAAAGTAGAATGAATGAAAGTCTGTTTACACAAGGGAAATGTTTCTTTATGTCCTAAATTTAACAAATAAATGCAATCTAATTTCATTCTGTTTTCATTCTGTTTATCTCTAACAGAACCTTTGTTAGCGCGTGTTTTCTTTTTTTAAAGCACGCAGACTTTAAATTGTATTGTATTATGAGTTTTGTGAGCAATTTATTCTAATAGAAAGTATAAAATATATTTTTATTGACAATGTGTTTTTTATCTTATTTCTGTATTGCATCATTTTATGCAGTGCAGTTTATCTATACGAAAATAATCAGTTAAAAGTATAGTTAAAGACGGTTTATTACGTCGTTGAACCGATTCAAGAAAAAAATATAAAATGTTATCAATTGTATATATTATTTCTGTTGTCAAAATTTCTTATTCTATGCATTTACAAAAGGCATAACAATGAATGAGGTATCATTCGAAACGTTTATGAACCTGTTTCTGACATAGTACACTCACATTTTGTTAAAACATATCTTTTTTTAATTAAAAATTGCAGTTAAATTAAAATAAATTCAGCATTTATTAAAAATATACTTAAAAGATGCTGAAATGAGACAGACATTACAAGATACTTGTACTGAATATAAGATATATATATAATAAGACATTTATAATAAGATATAATAAGATATCTGTACAGTACAAGATCTTTGTACAGAAATGCGAAATGATTTATCCTACATAGGCATGACCACTCGTACGTCTAAAGAAAGATTGAAAGAACACATTTCTGACATCAGATTCGACCTACCTTCTATAGCCATTATCAAGGTTACATCAACGGCAGAATATAAAAATTGATTTTGAAAACGCAAAAATTATAGTACCTACAACGAACTATTATACTGCTAAAATAAGAGAATCATTAGAAATTCTGAGTAAAAAAAATAGCGCATGTAATGATGTGGTTTGTCTTACAACATACCTGAGATACGGTTCAATATTTTGAAAATATCAAAGACTCCAGCGTCCTTACGCACGGACATTTCATATACCCCTACAGATTAATAGAATAGCCCTTGTTCTAAATCCGTTATGTAACAGCACAGTGAAAGCGACACCTTTATTGTCAATCAACGTTTCCCTTTGAAAATGAACGCGTGTGGGTTCGAAAGATCTCGGGATTAAAGTATGGTATAATATCTTGTACACATTTCAGCACCCTTTTAAGTATATTTTTAATAAATATTTTATCCGATTTAACTACAAGGGGAATTTGTCATTCCACTTTAAATTATTTTATTTTTTCTATTAAATTTAGCATTGTTTTTATAAATGAAATGAAAGTTTTTACTCAAATCAATGTTGCCACAAAAATAAAATACCGCACGATATCGAGCTCAGCAATGATTATTAAAAAAAAAAAAAAAAAAAAAAAAAAAAAAAGATAGAGTGAGATGCCTCAGCAAGGGTTTATTTAATATTTATGAATAAACAGCAAAACTGAAATTAAAATATTTACAAGAAATAAACACCATCGATCGATCGAAGCAGTGGTGTTTCATGCGTAGCGTAAAATATAACCTTTGTTATAATTGATTTAAATTGTATTTTATATGTATTCAATTTATTTTCTGTCCCATGTTTTTGCTGATGCGAATGACGTCATTTTCTAATGCAGTTAAAATACAATTTTTAATTTTTTTTCTCGCGCATGCCTTTTGCTACCTTCGATTAGTTTTTACTGTAACTTTGATGGAATAAATGAAATGATATTCTGGCTTGACTAATGTTGTTTGCAAATATTTTTATCCTTAATTTTTCTTTAAAGGTTTAAAACCTGCATCTCAGAAATATTGGATATTGCTAAAAAATATCAGATTGCAGTGCGAAATCCTAACACGAGTCCACTTGTCTATACTAATATTATAAAGAAGTTACGTTTATTTATGTGTTTGTGTATTTGTTTGTAGGGGTAATATCTGGAACTACCGAGTCGATTTAAAAAACAATGTGGACAAAATGATGGTGACCATCACTGTTTCAACATAGGCTATATTTTATGTCGGTATAACAGCCCCGAAGGAGAAGCAGGGGCCAAAAACTTACTAAAATTGCGGTTTCTGTGATAGATTCGGGGTTGGAAACTTAAAATTTCGTGTGGTGGTTATTTTAAGAGGTAAATACTCGCTATGAATGCTTTCTAAAAGTTCGAAATTTAAAAGGCTGAAATAAGCGAAAAACGTACTAAAACATTCAAAATCACGAATTATTTGAAACTGTTAGGGTTAGAAACTTAAAATTTGGCATGGCTGTTACTTTTAAGACGTAAATGCTCTCACCGAACAGATATTTTAAAAGCAATCGAAATATACAAAAGGAACAAAAGACATTCTGAAATTGCCACTTCTGTAATAACGCTTGGGGCTAAAAGCATAAAATTTTACATGATGATTGCTTTTAAAATGTAAATGCTCTCTAAGAACGATTTCTAGAAAATCGAAATTAAAAAAAATTAAATGGGCGAAAAGCGTTTGAAAAAGATATAAATTACGATTTATTTGGAATTGTTAGGGCTAGAAAATTGAAACGTTTCATAAAACTATATTTATTTTAACTACAAACAACTGAAAGAGCTCATGGTATTTAAATGTAACACAGCGGATTGTTACTCAACTAGTTATTAATAATATACAAGGTGTGTTTGAAAAGTTCGGGGAATGGTCCCATATTTTAAAAACCGCAATGTATAGGACGTTGTGCCCATGCATACTCATTGAAAGACATGTCAACTAGTGTGCCCTATCGTTCAAATCACTAAAGTTAAACAGAGTTGTTCGCTGCGACTATTCTAACGTAGTCAGTGTGAGAACTCGTGTCATTGCGAAATGGAGAAACGCGTGAACATAAAGTTTTGCGTCAAATTATGAAAAACAGCGACGGACACTCAAGAAATGTTAAGTGAAAGTGAACAGTGTTGAAGCAGCGAGTAAAGTGTCGTTTGGGGTGGTTTAAACGCTTTAGAGAAGGGTGAGCACCTTTCTCGGTAAACGCAAGGTTACAGTTCTTGAACATCCTCCGTATTTTCCAAATCTGGCTCCTGCTAACTTCTTCTTGCTTCTCCGCTTCAAAACGAGTCCTGAAAGGCCTACGCTTTACAGACGTTGCGGAGATACAATAACGTGACAATGGTATTTCGAGCGATTCCGAAAGAAGCGTTTGCCGACAGTTTCCAGCAGCTGTACAACCGATGTCAAAAGTGTATTGTAACTAATGGTGATTATTTTGGGTGTCAGTAAAGGTATTTTGTTTGTAACTCTTGTTTCCTTTATTTTTTGAGAGCATCCACCGAACTTTTCGAACGCACCTTGTAGATGCAAAAGATTTATTTAGCGTTTAATTATAAACTCAGGTAATAATTAAAATTAATATTTTTTTATAATAAATAATTTATTTATGATAAATAACTTAACATTCAATTGCTAAATGTATGCACACAACATTTGCCTTAACCTAATCTAACATAAATATGAAAATACGTTCTCAAAAAGAAAGATAGAAAAGAAAGAAAGAAAGAAGGAAAAGAAAAACTTGTCTCTTTCTGAAATTGCAAACGATTTTTCAACAATATGTTTTCTATACTTATATTATAAAGCAGTAACGTTTGTTTGTTTGTTTGTTTGTTTGTAGGGGGTAATCTCTGGAACCACCGAACCGATTTTAAAAGTGATGGTGGCAAATTGATGGTGACAATCCCTGCTCCAACATAGGCTATATTTTATGTCGGTGCAACTACCCCCCCAGGGGGGGGGGGGCGCAAGAGCGAAAAACGTTCTAAAATTGCGATTTTGAGGATACTGAAGGAGCTAAAAACTTGAAATTTGGCATGGTAGTTACTTATAAGATGTAATAGCTGTCCAAAAAACAAATTCTGAAAAATCGAAATTGAAGAAGGTGAAATCAGCGCAAAGCGTTCAAAAAACATTCTAAATTATAATTTCTACGCAATCTCTAGAACTACAGAACCGTTTTCAAAAGTGATGGTAGCAAATCGATGGTGACAGTTCCTGCTATATCACAGGCTATATTTCATGTCGGTGCCCCTTCCCACAGGGGGTGCAGGAGCGAAAAACGTTCTAAAATTGCGATTTTTTTATACTGAAGGAACTAGAACTTGAAATTCGGCATGGAAGTTACTTAAAAGACGTAAATGCTGTCCAAAAACAAATTCTAAGAAAAATCGAAATTTAAAAAGGGGAAATCTGCGAAAAGCGTTCTAAAAACATTCTAAATTACAATTTCTACGGAATCTCTGGAACTACAGAACCGTTTTCAAAAGTGATGGTGGCAAATCGATGGTGACAGTTCCTGCGATAACATAGGCTATATTTCATGTCAGTGCCACTACTCCCAGTGGGTGCAACAGCGAAAAACGTTCTAAAATTGAGATTTTTAAATACTGAAGGAGCTAGAACTTGAAATGTGGCATGGTAGTTACCTATAAGATGCAAATGCTCACTATGAACGGTTTCTAAACAAGTCGAAATTTAAAATAGTGATATGCGGAAAAAGTGTTCTAAAACAATTCTAAATTACGATTTCCATGCAATTGTTAAGGGCACAAAGTGGAAATTTGACATGTCTGATACTTTTTAAGACGTAGGTGCAAACACTTAACAGTTTTATATAAAAAATTAAATTTAAAAGGGTAAAAGAGAAAAAGATGTTCTAAATTACGATTTTTTATACAGACAGGATTAGAAACTTCAAATTTAGTATGTCGGCTACTTTTAAGATACAAATGCTCGCTAACAATGGTTTGTAAGGAAATTCAAAATTTCATAGGGTCAAATGAGCGGAAAGTGTTGTAAAAGCTTTCTAAATTACGATTTCTATGGAAATTTTAGGAATAGAAACTAGAAATTTGAAATGACTGTTGCTTTAAAGACATAAATGGTCGCACAGAACAATTTGAAAAAAAAAATCGAAATTTAAAAGAGTGAAATGCGAGAAAACATTCTAAATAACAATTTCTATTGAATCTCTGGAACTACCGAACCTATTTGAAACGTAATGTTGGCAAATTGATGGTGACAGTCCCTGCTCTAACATAGGATAGAGTATTTTATATCGTTATCACTATCCCAATGGTATATGGTAGCGAAAAATGTTCTAAAATTGAAATTTTTGTATTACTGAAGGGGCTAAAAATTTTTAATTTGGCATGGTAGTTATTTATAAAATATAAATGGTCGCCAAGAACAGTTTCTAAAAAATTCGAAATTTAAAAAGGTTGAAATGAGCTAAACGCGTTTTAAAAGCATTGTAAATTACAATTTCTAAGGAATCTCCGAAACTACAGAACCAATTTTAAACGTAATGGTCGCAAATTTATGGTGACAGTCTCTGCTCTAACATAGGCTATATTTTATTTCAGTGCCACTATCCTGAAGGAGTTGCAGCAGTAAAAAACGTTAATTTCAATTTTTGTGATAGCAAAGGGATTAGAAGCTTTTTTTTTTTTTTTTTTTTTTTTTTTTTTTTTAAGCAATAGCACTTAGACAAATATCTATACACTATTATATGCCACTAAATCAATTTAAGAATAAACGGAACAACAAATGAAACAAGAGTAACATATAGAGACTTTAGAGAAAACAAAAAGTCAACTGTAAACAGGGAATACAATCAATTAGACTGATGTTCTGAGGTCCTCATTTGTTACTTGATAGTGCGGGGCACAGTGGTAAATGCTGTGCATTCAAGATTACATCCTCTCCACAAATAGGGCAATTTGTACTTTCAAGAATACCAAATCTGAAAAGGTAATTAGGTAGACAATCGTGTCCCGTGGCAAGTCTTAATAAGGCAACACTTGTTCTTCTTGGTGCTTAGTGACATGATATATTGCATTTTTCCATTCTTTATTTTCGATTTCACTTAGTTTTCTCCTTTCCTATTGAGAGTCCATTTTTCTCTTTATAATTCTTGATATTGAATTGAAAGGTATTTCATTGCTTGTATTTTTTTAGTTCCTTTTTTGGCTAGTTGGTCACCCGCTTCATTCCCGTAATATTCCACAATGGGCCGGGATCCACTTCCGTAGTTCCACTTCCTTTCCACTCTCTTTTAGTTGTTTAAAATTTTTCCTGCAGTCCTCAATTCTTCTTGAGTCGGGGATCTTAAAGGAAGTTATTGCTTGAATAGCAGAGATTGAATCCGATAAAATAACTGCTTTTTTGAAATCTTTTTCTCAACAGCTAATTAGCTGTTGTGTGGCAATACAGATAGCCTGCACCTCTCTATCGAGCGGGGTTGGTTTTGTTCCCAAGGATGTATAAAATGCGAAGAGTTCCGAGTAGATTCCAGCACCCGCATTCTCTTGGGATTAGAAACTTTAAATTTGGAAAGGTAATTTCTTATAAGATATATATGCTCTTAAAGAACAGTTTCTAAAAATTTCCAAATTTAAAAGGGTGATATCAGGGAAATGTTCTAAAAACGTTCTAAATTACAATTCACTAAAATTCGAAATTTAAAAAGGTTCAGTGTCAAAACACTTTCTAAAATTGCGATTTTAGTGATGCTGCTGGTCTAGAAAGTCGAAATTTGGCATGATGGCTATTTTTTAAATTTCAGTGCTCGCTAAGAACAGTTTCTAAAAAAAAATTCGAAATTTAAAAGAGTGAAATGAGATGGAAGAATTCTAAAAACCTTCTAAACTATGTTTTATCTGAAATTGTTAGGGATAGAAATTATAAATTTTACATGGCTGTTATGTTAGAGACACAAAAGAACAGATTTTAAAAATTTAGAAATGTTAATGTGTGCAGGAACAAAGAAGTTCTAAAATTGCAATTTCTGCGTTATTACAGAAATTTACATAACTAATGGATTGGAATTTTGAGATATAAATACTCGCTTAGAACTGTTTCTAAAAATTTCTAAATTTCTTATGAAAAATGAAATGAACAAAAATCCTTCAAAATATATTCTAAATTGCCATTAATTGGGAAATAATTTTAGCTCTTCGTATTCATTTAAGTCTGATGTTCACCTAATGCAGTATAAAAATTTACTCTGAATGTGTCTAAATGAGTAATTTTTGAATTATCTGTGGCAATAAAATTTCCTCTAATGAAGGCCAACGAATACCACTTGACATTTTTCTACAATTGCGTGAGCAAAGCCGCGGGTTTTGCTAGTGTGGAATAAATAAGGGTTTCTGTAATTAATATTTTTGGCGCAGTAAATTTTTCCTTTAGCACGGACAATACCGATTTTAATACGGATCATATAATAATATATATAATATTTGGGGAATAAACTAATTATATTTTTTCTTGCTTTTTTAACATGACCTTTTTCTTACTTTTATACAGTGTTATAAGATAAGACGTTAACTTGTTTAAATTACACGTATATGCATGTTAAACGCATTTTGCGTTTAAATGTATTTTTTTCCTCCCTTTCAAAGTCATATTAGAAGAAGAAATATACTTAAACTTTCTTCTTATCATTATTTAAACCTCATCAGCTTTAATAATGGCTTCCATGTCCGTACATTTATTTACACTTTTTAACAGACTGCCAATTTTTGCTTCGCAATTCTATTTTCATTTCCCACTGCCAAAAAGCAAAATTGAAATTTTTCTTGTGAAAATATTCTTATATCTTGACTAACATTTATCCTTTAATTAAATTTCCTTTGTTATTTCTCTGTTCTATTTGCGAATATAAATAAATATATACTTGTAAGCTAAATAATTGAAGCTTAAAGTTATTTAGAAAAACAAACGGGCTTTTTCATATTGATCTGTAGTAATATTTGCTAATTAGATTACCGCTCGTTTTATGTTTTTGGAACAAGAAAATTAATACCTAAGAATTTTTAAGCGTTTTCCTTTTAGTGATACTGCATTAATATATTAATTTAATAGCTTAAACTAATTGGGATGTATTAAAAGTTGAAATGTTTTCTGATATAATTCTACTTTCAATAAAGTGTTTTTTTTTAATTGCAATTATATAATAAATGAATTTGATTTAAATTCAAACAGTTACAGAAGACTTCATTCCCAAACTTTCTTTTTTCTGCAGTTTTAAAATTATTGCATAATAAAATTTTAAGCTACTTTATAAAAGTGTCACTTATTTCATGTTTACATTTGTTGAATTTCAAATTGGGGCAGTAATCCTTTTTTTTCTGGAATGCCCTGTATAATAATTTACTTTCTATACAATAATAAAAAATATATAATTCATTTATTTTCCAAAGTTGTTATACAGGGGAAAATAACCTCAATTATTCTTATATATATATACACCGGGTGCGTCATAAATTCGTGCAAAACCTAACCCCTTGCCTGTGATGCCCGAACTTAGTTCGGGCATCAGTTCGGGGTCAGTTTCCGTTGAACCTTGACATAAATAGATGCTGCTTACGTTTTGGTGTAAACATCCCAACAGGTGGCGCTGCTATGCTACATTTTGCAGGATTTACACGATTTTAGCTGTAGTCATATCTCAAGAACTAATGCACGCAATTTAATAAAACATTAGATTGAGTTAGACCTTGATATAAATGGGTGCCGATTCTTTTTAGTGTATGCGAAACCTGTGTGAAATAGAAGAAAGTTTTGGGATTGGCACATCCGACTAGTTTTATACATGGTAAAAAAAAAATCCAATGTCCTTCTCATCATATTCACGCAAACCGACTTTTTTCCGAGTATTATTACTTTTTATGTTATGATTTTTTTTAAGTTTGCATGAATTTATGACGCCCCCTGTATAAATTTGTAGTCAGTTTTATTAAGAACTTCCATCTCAGAATTTTTTTTTTACTTTCCCTAATATGTTACCAATTTTTGCTTTGCAATTTCACTTTCATTTCCTGTTGGCAAAGAGCGAAATTTTAATTTCGCTACTTAAATTCTGATCTCCTCATTCGTCAACAAACACTATTTTTTGATTAAATTTTCTTTCCAACGAAATTTTCTCTCTCTTAATATTACGAATAAAATAATTTACTCTTAAAGTTATTTAGAAAAATGAAAAATTATTTTTTATGTTGTTTAATCTTCAGAAGTATTTGTTAATTGGATTATTCTTTACGTTATATTTTTCGCGCAAAAGAAATTACTTGAATTGCTTTAGCAACTTTTCTTAGAGTTCTCTTTCCAACAATATTACATTAAAAGATTTATTTAATAACTTTATCCAATTTAGATGCATTAAAATTTGAAATGTTCTTTAGACGAATTCAATTTTGGCAAAACTTTTCGTTCCTTATTTTGAGATGTTATCATATATTATAATATATATTATAATATATAATCATATATTATATATTATATTATATATTATAATATATAATCACATATTATATATTATTATATATAATCATATATTATATATTATATGCAAATTTTATGTTAAAAATGGCTCTTACAATTTTGGCTAAATTTTGTATACTACCGTTTTGGTTTACGGGAAGACCATTGGGCTAGGTCACATGTTCGAGAAAATTCGGTTAGTGGGTCATTTTAGGGGTCACTACGGGTCAATGCATTTTAATAGGAATGCACGAAGGTTGAAACAGTTATGATATTGTACAGTGAGCAGTAAACGAAATCGCAAAGTTGGCAACATTTCGCCAAATGTCACAAAATTTGGCTTTCAGAATCTGAAGGAATTTTCTGAAATTCCCAGTAGGAGCATACATCATTCAACCAATCAGAGTCCATAGAACGTTCTCAAAAACAGAATTCAACCAATCAGTATGCATAGATCTTATTTTTATATGCTGTACAGAGAATTTATTGTTATATAGAGTTCAACACAAAGCTGATTTTAACTGAGCATAGCTCGATCTTCCCAGCAAGTAGAATAAATGAATTTCGATCTCACTGATACACAATTAAAGGGTCAATGCTGTTTAAAATGAATGCATGAAGGTTGAAACAGTTGTTATGTTATTGTACAGTTGGTAGTAAACGAAGTCGCAAAGTTGGCAACATTTAGCGAAATATCACAAAATTTGGCAAAATGTTGGCAACATTGGGCGGGTAAATCGACTTTCAAGATTACCACCAATATCAAAACACATTCTTAGCGCCAAATGAAAATATGTGCCAAATTTGGACGTTTCCGCCAAATTTTGGCGAACATTTGGCGAATAAATTGGCTTTCAGAATTGGAAGGAATTTTCTTGAAATTTCCAGTAGGAGCCGAGATACATGATTCAACCAATCAGAGTCCACAGAACGTTCTCAAAAACAGAATTCAACCAATCAGGCTGCATATATGCAGTTCTATATTATATTTATATATAAGTTCTATAGAACTTATTTTTATATGTTGTTCAGACAATTTATTGTTATATCGAGGTTAACACAAAGCTCATTTTAACTCAGCAAATCTCAGTTTTTATTTTTCGTTCAATTAATTAGAAATTGATTTACAAACAATTATTTTCACAGTACGATATTTTTTTTTTTTTTTGTTTCCAGCGCTATCGCTTCGGGAAATTCGGTTCAAAATGTCCACTTTGACAGCCTTTTTTAAAAATATATTCTGCCTTTATCAAAAAATCGAGAAAATACGGACATTATAAAGTTTCTGAATAAGAGAACCTGCCAAATGGATGCATTTTAGAGCAAAAATGAATTTACAAATGTGTCTCAAAATAAGCAGTTTGGATTTGAATACACCCTTATATATTTTTTTGCGGCAGATAAGCTATCGTTTTCATTGCCGAAAAATTTTTGTTACCGAAATTTAAGACACTCCGATTATCGAAAGCTAAAAGAGAATTATCTTTTATTATGGAAGAAGACCAAGAAAATTTTAGAACATTGAAAATAAATTTTTAATTCAAATCTTTAAATATCTGTACATATGATTTTTTTTAAGTAAAAAACAATATATTTTATAATAAAATTATATTGGTTTAAAAGTTTTATTAATCTAGGTGTATTAGAAGACAAAATTTTCTTTAGAATAATTCTAAAGAACCTGTTGACAAACCTGTTTCTTTTGATTGTAACGTTATATAATAAATGAATTTGAATCAAACTTAAACCCTATAAAATGCAATTTCAATCTATGTCATTTTTAATGACAAAGTCGCTATTGTTTTCGAAAATGTTTTATTTGATATTGTTACCGAAAAATCATCGTTTCATTTATGATAAAACTGAGCTGCGCCGCTAGGAGCGCCCATCAGCGTCTCAACCATCGCACCCATGTCCTGGCGGACATATAACGCGCACGAGCAGGATCTGCCTCCCGTATGCGCTGCGACCGGTCGGGGCACCGCCACCTGCGCATCACCCCGATTGAACCCATGTATTGACGACATAGGTCGCTGCGATACGCGGTGGATCCCATTAGCCACCTGGAGTATGGAAATCTAATCTTTTATTTTTTTTCTTTTTACAACAAATTGGCTAACATTTCTCTGTGTTGACAAATCGTCGTAAAATATTTACAGCACATCCGATTACGGAAAATTCCTCAATCTTAACATAAATGAAATCAACTAATACAGCAGATTTTTTTTTAGTCTCATTTCTATTTTATATAAATCAAAATATAGTTTAAGGAAATTTAAACAGTTCATATTTTGTCAGATAATCGGCAACACACGTGCATGAAATCAGTGTTGGATTCAGGAGATGGCCCAGGGGGGACATTCCCCCCTGGAGTATTGAAATTTCCCAAAGGAAGATTTGGGATTTTATGTTTTTAATGGTCGAAAAGTGCATCCCCCCCTCCCCCCCCCTCCTCTGAACTCAATTATGTCCTCCCGGAGAAAAGTGTCTGAATTCAACACTGCATGTAATTCTAAATGTATTTTATTTTTTCTACCCAAAAATTACATTAAAAGCAATGTAAGCTTAAACTTAATTTGCCGTGAATTTTAACGACTTCCATCTGTGCTTATTTAAATCTCCAGTCCTTATTATTGTCCCTAATACGTTGCCAGTTTTTGTTTCACCCTCCAGTCAGTGTTGAATTCCAACATTTTCTACGAGATTGATTTTTGCAGCTCGTGGGAGGGGGTAGCACTGTATAGTTCTTGGGAAGAATTGCACTTCTACGCCATTAATAAGCATACAATTCGAAATCTTCCGGGGGTGAAATCGATGGCAGAATATCCCCCACTCTGTAATGACTCCAAATAAACTCTAGAATCCAAGCCATTTCGCAGGATGACTGTATGCCCTGAATGGAATTCGTTTCTTCTTTTCTATTCGCCAGGCGGCGCTTTGATTTTAAAAAGCGTCGTGTTGCTAAGCGGGAAAAGAAAGAGGGACGATGATTTGCTAGCTGTGTGGTAAACTGAAATTTGAACCGTTTTAACAGAGTTGTGATTTTGTGTTTTAAAGAAAGAATGTTATTTGTGAAAGTGTTATTTTATTTGTGTATTGTTAGATATAAAAATGATGTGAAAACGTAAATTATACTGCTAATTTAATTACACGTGGTCTAATGAGCGACAAGACAAGTCGCTATCACTACAACCTCCTGCAAACCCCTGAATTCAACACTGCTGCCAGTTTTATTTCCAGTTGCTAAAGGACGTATTTTTAATTTCACTCTTTTAAACAAACTCGGAGATGCTTTTTCATCAGAAATACAATCTTATTAAATTTCTTTCTAGTTATATTTTTCCTTTATTTAATTTCTCTCTTATTATAAATAAATTTACGCTTTGCGAACTAAATAATTTACTCTTAAACTAGTTTAGAAAATTAAAAGGATTTTTTTTTTAGATTAAATTGTGGAGATATTTACTAATTTAATTATTCGCGATATTAAGTTTTTCTCGAAAAAAAAAATTATCTTCGACTGATTTAGTGACTTTTCTCAGAATTCACCCTCCAGCAAAATTACATTAACAGATTAATTGAATATCTTTATCTCATTTAGATACACAAAAAAAGATTAACTGTTCTTTAGGATAATTTTATTTTGAACAAAAGTGTTTGAACCTTTTTATTGCGATGTTATATATAACTTGAATTTGGAACTAACTTAACTACAATTAAAGGAGATTACAATTACGCCAATTTATAAAATGTACTAAGAAAAAGAAAACTTTAAAATTCATTAATTATAATAAAGATAAATTAAACGTTTATAATTTAGATATTAAATTTTATACACAGTATTAAAAAAAAAAAACGCTAAATTTTAGTCGATAAAAGAAAAAACGTTAACTCAACCTGTAAGAATGTCCTAGCTGACTTGTAAAAAGGAATTGAAAACTCAGTGTTTGCTCTTCATTCTATTTATTGACTTAACCCCCTTCGCGACGAGCGTCCTTTACAGAGTTTTTAATCTTTTACCACCGGTTTTTCAAAACAGAAATTTTCGCCCAATTGAATCGCAGAAATGCTATCATTAAAAATAGCAAAGCTTACAATAAAAAGTAACTGGTGGGAATAATCGAGGAATCTGAGCATCTTATGTGGCACGTATGCGTGTCGCTCGTCCCCAAGGGGTTAAGGCTGTTCTCAAATCCAAAGGAGCTACTTTCTGACACAATTTTGAATTCATTTTTATTCGGAAACAGATGAAATTGGAATGTGTTACTTATTAGGAAAGTATGTCATCGAAATGAGTTTTCCATTTTTTGGTAAAGGCAGAAGATCTTTCAGAAATTACTGTCAAGGTCGGCCGTTTTGAACCGAATTCCCGAGACAGTAGACCGAGAAAGGGGAAAAACGAATCCCTTTTAACTCCATAAATAATTTATTTATTAAAAAAGGGAAAAGTGATTTCGATTCCAAATCGCTTCAAAATAGTCAGGTCTGCCAATTTTATGCTTTTGCGTTTAAAAATGAGTCATAAAATGTGTCAGAAAGCTTCATGTTGTTGAGCAGGTTATTTCAGAACCATCTTAAATGCAAAAATTAGGAGGGGGGGGGACTTCAGGTCCTATTTCTTATGCACTGAAGAAATACGGTGCCATCTATTACTTAGAACTTAAACAATTTTTTAATTTGCTGTGTACAAAATGTATGAGCTACCTTATGAATACGACACTTATTTCATCTTTACATATATTATAGTTAGTTAATTACAGAATGTTACAGATAGGGAGGTTTTCTTTCTTTTGGAACACCCTGTATGTTAATCAAAATTGTATAAAATTATAAAATATATTCTTTACACAATTTTCTAGAGTTAGCGAGAACGAAAAATGTGTTCGATTTTTTTTTTCTTTTAAAACTTATCATCATTTAAAAAATGATTCCCATACATTATTTTACTCACCCAAATCCGTTCCTATATTTTTCTTCTGTAATTTCTCTCTTAAAAGCAATAAATATACACTTTCAAATTAAACAATTCAAACAATTAAAGGGGCGTTCAAATGAAGGGGAGATTTGCTGTAGCGATGTTGTTTCTAATCACTGGTTAATATGTCTTCCGATAGATGGCGTGGCATTTTTACTAGTTGCGCGTCTATAGTGAACGGCTTTGCCTCAGTTTATCCATTCTTGAAAAGTTGTTTTGTGAGATCGGATGAAGGATGGACTCCTCCAGATTAGCGCAACACGCTCCTGAGGCTTAAACAGGCCATTAAAAGTAAGCGCAGAGGCAAGCTCACTAAAGGAATGGTGTTACTGCAGGATAATGCTAGGCCACATGTGGCCATTAAGACTCTCAACCTGCTGGCAAAATTTCGGTGGGAGGTCTGGAAACATCCTCCAGGCAGTCCCGATATCTGCCCATGTGACTCCCATATTTTAGGTCCCTTAAAAAAATCGCTGAAAGGTCAACGGTTCACATGTAATGAGGAAGTGCAAGACATCATGGAAAACTGGATATGATATAGAATCATATATATTTTATGTTTTATTCTAAAATTAATTTTCCTACCTTAAATTTTCTCTGCGTCACTTAATTTCCTTATTCAAAATCATTTTTATTTTCTAATCAGAAAAGAAATTATCTTTCCTATTTCAAAATGCTCCCAGCTATTTTCATCGTAATATTAAATGTAGTTGTACGTTAGTTTTTCTGCGGTTTCAATTCTGAATATTAATGTACTATCCAGATAGTCTTAACATATGCCCTTTCCCTTTCTTTAGTATCTTGGTTAAAGCAGGCGCCGTTTTCATAAATTGACTGCTGCATATTATGCAATATCAACATTTTTGTTCGTATCGAATAACACATGTTCTCGTTTTCTCAAAATAACCTCGGGTTGTCCGTTAAAAAATCAACAAATTGGTAGGCGCCAATTATGTTATGTCTTCACATTTCTCATTCAAAAAATTTTAATATTGGTTTATCTCTAACAGTCAAAGTTTGACGGTTAAAGCCTGGCTAGAATTGTAGTGTTTGGCATTTTTATATCTATGTGTTGACGATAATGCATATGAAAATTTTGATCAGATCTTCTCTAACTGTTGAACAAGAAGATCGATTATGTAGAGGTGTGTAAGAGGACCACCCTCGCCTTTCCAGTTGTGTCGAAGTGTCCTGAATAAAAGAAAAGTTTCACGTGAACAACTGTCATAGTTTCAACTATTTGTTTTTTATGTTGACTGTTTGCTATTAGGAGGGGAACCTATGGTTATAGCGATGAACGCAAATGTATTGAATATTACGATCACATTTATCTCCGATAAGCATTCTCCGATTTTCCGGCGAACTTCCTCATATTGGATCCAACAGCAACCTCGGAGTTTCTACACTGAAGTCATCCACTCCCTTCCTACGCGCTGGGATCAATGCATCAATGTCAATGGCAATTATATTTAGTTGGAATGTTACACATGAGCTGTAATTACAATACTCTATAATTAAATTATTCTGAAATTAAATTGCTTTAAATATAACCGCTATTGCTTTAAATATAACCGAGTCTTATTTTCATTTACTCTCAAAGTTATTTAGAAGAATAAAAATAATCTTTTCTTAGATTGAAGTGTAGAAATATTTACTAATTGGATTATTCTTCGTGTTTTTTGTGTGCTTAAAGAAAAATAATTCTGCAATTAATTTAGTGACTGCTTAAAGTTCTCCCTCCAGTGATAGTTGATTTAATAATTTTATCTTATTTTCAAGTATTAAAAGTTGAAATGTTCAGTTATCGAGAAAACGGTTCGCTTCTTTTTATATTCTTGTTACGTAATAAATAAATTTTGGGAATAATTTAACCCAATTAAAGGAGATCCTGAAGCACCGACATTTTCTTTCTTTCTTTTTTTCTTTTCTTTTTTTTTTTTTTTTTTACGAAAAAAATACACAGACTTAACAATTCAATATTTTTTTAGCTGTAATAAAGATTAAATAAGGGACATGGTTACAATGTAGATTATAAATTTTATGCACGGTACACTCAAGAAAATTTCGTCAAAAATGAAAAAAAAATACAAGCATAAAGTTGCCGGAATACACCTTTGATTGGAAGAGAAATTTATCAGTTACTTGAAGGAATTTCCGTCTTTTCACTGGAGAATTAAAAAAAATTTCGATCTTCTGTTAGCGAATTAATTTTTCGAGTTCTAAGGGTGTGTTTCGAACGATTCTCTCCATGGAAATTACGTTTCCCATTATAACTCCAGAAATTATCCAGAAAAAAAATCAAAAATGTAGTATGATATGCAAATTGACCTTATTGAGATACACAAATGGAATTTTAAAATTTAAAATTTGTTAATTTTGATTTTTTGAGTGTTTCATGAAAATTACGTGGTCTTTAATTTCCCCTTAAATTTCCCCCAAAAATATTTAAAAAATGTAGTATGATATGCAAATTGACCTTATGGAGGTACACACGCGTTAATTTAAATATTGAAATTTGTTAAATTTGATTTTTTGAGTGTTTCATGAAAATTACGTGGTCTTTAATTTCCCCTTAAATTTCTCCCAAAAAGATTTTTAAAATTTAGCATTATATGCAAATTGACCTTATGGACGTACACACACGGTATTTTAAAATTTGAAATTTGTTAAATTTGATTTTTTGAGTGTTTCATGAAAATTACGTGGTCTTTAATTTTTCCTTAAATTTCCCCCAAAAAAATTACAAAATGTAGTATGAAATGCAAATTGACCTTATGGAGGTACACACACGGTATTTTTAAATTTGAAATTTGTTAAGTTTGACTTTTTAGTGAAATTGCGTTGGCGAATAATTGAAATCGTTCGCTAGAATGTTTGATAATGGCAACCGAAAGTTAACTGAATATTTCCGTTGTACAATAACAGATGGCGTTACAATTGTTTTCAATTTTTTTATATTATTGAGGAAAGGTATGGTTTGAATCGAAGTGTTGGATGTCATTGGTCAGTTTTTTAAATTGTGAATTCAATTGACCGCGTGTCAATAAAGGCGCCATTTTTTAATTTTCTAATGCTTGTGTTGACATATACTTTTCTTTTTTTTTTTTTTCACTATATGTATGTCAATTGATTGATGGGCATTTATTGGGAGGGATGGTCAAACCAAAGCGAAAATTTTAACGAAAAGAAAAAAAACGACCCCCCCCCCTCCTCCCTTTGATTTACGCTTTTTCAGAGAATATTGAAACAATAACTGAAATTACAGTCAATAGATGCTACGGTGCTAAAATATTTTTTTATTGTTGTTGTTCATTTATTCTGGAGTCTGTGTGCCATTCTGGCCCTGTTGATAGATTGAAGTATGTTCATTGAATTTTAAAAGACAGATGAGGAGGGGGAGGAAGTTTAATATCATTTAAGTTTTCTCAAGAACTTTTAAGTACAATTGAATGTTTAATATATCTAAATGTCATAAAATATACGGAATTAATTCGTTTCTACTAAAATGCAGCTTCACACTGAGGATTTCAGGACATTTTTCTTTAGATTGGTGATTTTTTTTGTATTTGGGGGGGGGGGGCGGGGATGGTCAAACCAAAGCGGAAATTTTAACAAAAAGTAAAAAGCGAAAAAAGAAACCCCTTTTCGATTTACGTTTTTTGTTTGAGAGAGTATTGAAACAATAACTGAAATTTCAGTCAATAGATAACGCTACGGTGTTTCAATCTATAAGAATTTCGGTACTTACCTTATCATCCGGGCCATGTCAGATACAATTGCGTCAAGTTTAGCGCCAATTATACTAAATACAGTAATCGTTATTTTTTGACAATATATAGTTTACTTATTCATTATAGGCTTATTCCATGCGTGGATGCAGTGTCAGTCACAAAGATGTAAATGGCTGCGGTGTTTTACTACCAGCATTATAGTAAAGGAAAACTTAACTTATTCAATACCATATATCTACAATTAAATGCAGTGAAGAATATTTTTTTTATAAATACCGGTGGTCAAGAACAATAAACCTTTGTGGCTATGTGACTTACACTACATTCACGCATGGAACTAGCCTATAGTTTTTTAATTAAAATTTAAAATTTATTTTTAATTATATTTTATAGTTTTTTTGTTATTTATTTATTTATTTGTTGATTTATTATATTTAATTTATTTTATATTATTTACCATTTTTAACAGTGTTATGTGTTTAACCCCCTGAGTGTCAGAGTATATTGAAAATATTATTTATCTACAGCCGATTTAAGTTATTTTTGAAAAACGGAAAAATACGGGCAAAACGCTTATAGGGTTTTTTATAGCTAAATTACTGTTTTGAGCATGAGTGACAACGATAAACAAGGCATCACAAGGCAAAACAATTGGCATTCATTTTTGGCGATCTCTCTCCTGTCAAAGATAATACGTAAGAACCAGAATAATCAGCTGACGTGCAAAAAAAAGAAGAAAAATTAATTCACTTAACTCTTTCTTCTATATGTCTGCTTAAATTAAAATATATTTTTTGTTTCTTGAGTCTACGTTTTTTTTTTTTTTGTTTGTTTGTTTCCAAAATAAATGTTAAACTACATTATATAAAATATAATTTTAACTATTTTCGAAAGTTGAATTGATTAAAAAAGACTTCTTTAATTTAATTCTTTTAATTCATCGTCAATTTTAATAATGACTTCTATCTACGTGTAGCTATTTACGCTTTTTAATTTATCGCCTCTTCATAATTCTAGTTTCATTTACTGTTGCCAGAATACATAACTTTAATTTCACTGGTTAAAAAAAAAATCTGATATCTTATTCTTCAACAAACACTAACTATCTTTTGATTAAATTTTCTTTCCGGCTGTATTATTTTTCCATCTTAATTTATCTCTTAATCTATATATAAATATACACTGGCAAAAACTAAATTATTTACTGTCGAAGTCATTTAGAAAAAAAAGGATTTATTTTAGTTTAATCTTACAGCAATACTTACTAATTGAATTATTTCTCATGTTATATTTTTGTAGGAAAAAAAAATACTTGGATAGATTTAGTAACATTTCTTAGAGTTCCTCCTTCCAGCAGCACTATTGCATTAATAGATTAATCTAATAATTTTATCTCATTTAGATGTATTAAACGTTAAAATGTTCTATATACTTTTAATTTCGAAAAAAACCCTCTTATTTCATTTTTATTTTGATGTTACGTCATAACTGAATTTGGATTTAATTGACCCTAAAATAAATGGGACTTCAAGCTAAGTTAATTCATATATTTTTAATGGTACTTTTGCTACTTGAAGAAAATACATAGATCAATAAGATAATGCAAATAGTTATTTTTATTATTATTATTGGGTTTTTTTTTTCAAAACGCAGGCGTGTTAATCTATTGGATTGTTCGGAAAGTTCCTTCCGTTTGGGAAAACCAATTAGTACCGGGAAATTCTGCCCGTCAATTATTAGACATCAGATATCTGAATTTAATGTCTAATAATTAAATGATAGAATTTAACGGAGAAACCTTAAAATTAATTTACTCCTAAACTAATCTCCACGTGCGTCGAAAGATGCAAAAAACATATGTGAAATTACTTCGTGACTATCGAGTGACTCACAGAATATTGCACCGAAAGATCATTAAAAAATGCAGCAGAAATCCAATAAACTTTTTTTCACGAATAAAACAGTATATGCCTCTACGAACTTAAAAATCCCAGCTGGATGTATGATGTCAAAAAAACATTTAATCGAAAAAGGACCATCTTGTGATCTATCTTATAACCTTGAACTGTGAACGATTTTTTTCTTCGCTGGTGTTTTTATCATATTTTTATCAGTGTGAAAATGTAACCTGCAGTATCAGAAACTATCTGTCAATGCTCCAATAATCATGTTTAAATATATATGCTTTTGTAACTTGCATAACTATGCTTAAATTTTAATATATATAGCTTAAAAATAAAGACTCCATGCTTTAATTTAAATATGAAAAATAACACACAAATACAAGTATTTTTCAGCAGCCAAATGAATCACACGTAATAAAAGGATACTCTGCAAAATGGATTACTAATGGATTAGAATGGCGGCAATGAAGTACTACTAAAAGGATAACGAAAAAGGTTTTACTGTGGATATTACTTCAGCGCGATGATAAATCAAGGTAAGAAGGGCATGTTTATTTACAAACTTATTATGAAAATTGATGACCTGAAGGAAAGCAATAATTTATAAAGAAATTAAGTATAAAGCGCCATCGAGAGCTTATAGATTTTTCCGGTACGAACCAATTTTTCCAAACAGAAAGACAACTAAACATAACTAAACATATTACGTCTGAAACAGAATGTTAAAATTAAAAAGACATTTAAAATCGACCATACAATTGATATATATAAAACGCTAAGGTACGTGGAGGAGAAAACACTGTTATTTCTCTTTTGCCGATGGCAACGAGTGGTTTCTTTTTACTAATTTTTAAATATTAAGAAAATTATTTGAAGTATCGATTTAAAACTTACCACACATATATAGAAAAAATTTATGCATCCGAAAATCGATTTTTTGTTAAAATCGGCCGGTAATTTTTCTTAATTTTTGCGAAAAACTAACCCATACGTCTAAAAAGGAAATAAAATAAAGTGCGTCAAACCAAAAAACGCGCCATTTTGTCTCTGTTTAAAACGCGCCAATTTGTTTCTGTTTCAAAAGTGACAGATATTTGTTAATGTTAAAGGTAGTTGGTTAAATTTCAAGGTGTGGGGAGTTCGGTCGTAATGCAAATCGCCCCACGCATTCGCAATTTTCTTCGATGATTCCGGAATAGAAAGCGTATAAGTCTAAAACTATTGGAGGTAGCGGAAAAATGTCAATTAGAAAGTTCTTCAGCATCGTCGATTTAGTAGGAAAGAATCCACTATGTACACGAATAGCCTAAGCAAAAAGTGAAAGTTGCGAATGTGTGGTTCGATTTGCATTTTCAGATCATCGATTCTGCACATCGTCTGAATGTCACGACTTTAAAACAGCTACCTCTAACAAATTGGGATAATTGCCGAGTACTTTGGAAAGAAAATAATTGCGATTACTCATTTACTTTTAGAGTTATGATTCTTTCAAATTTGTTGCGATCTTTTAATTTTAAAAAGTAAATTTGAAATTCAAATGTTTCGAAGAAAAAGACACCACCGATCGAACGAAGCACTGATATTTCACATGTAGCTTAAAACGTATGCTTTGATATATTAAATTAAATTGTATTTTACGTGTATTCAATTTATTTTTCTTTGCCCCGTGTTTTTCCGAAACGGATGACGTCATCCTGTAATGCATTTAAAATACGATTGTTAATGTATTTTTTTTCTCGTTCGTGCCTTTTGCTATTGGCCTGTAACTTTGATGGAATAAATGTGATGCTATTCTGCCTTCACTAATGTTGTTTGCAGATATTTCGAGCCTTAGTTTTTCGTTAAAAGCTTAAACCTGCATCTAAACAGTCTCAAAACCCTGTATATTTGATTTCAAATGCATTTTTAATTTTAACATTTTCTTCTTATTTATAAAATTACAGTAAAAAAGTAATATCCTTAAACATTTCCCCTTTTTAATCAATTGCCAATTTAATGACTTCTATATATCAACGTATTTATTTAATTTATCTACTCCGTTACCGATTTGTATGCTTTGCAGCTTCATTTTCATTTCCGGTTGCCAAATAACTAAATTTTAATTTAACTTGTTCAAACAAATTCTGATATTTCATTCGCCCAACAAACACCAACTTTTCATAAAAATTCCTCTCCGGCTATATTTTATTCTTTTTTAATGTCGCTCTTAATATTATGAAGAACGATTACTTTGCAAACTAAATAATTTACTTTCAAAGTTTTTAGAAAAATAGATTTTTTTTAGATTAAATTTCAGAAATATTTACTAATTGGCTTTTTCCTCTTGGTATATATTTTTTTACGCCTACTAAAAATATATTGAAACTGATTTAGTGATATTTCTTAAAATTTTTCCGTGGAGAAAATTCGATATCTTATGCAGGAAAATTTCGCGAGCTTCCTTTTTTTTTTTTGTCGATAAATGTTTTGATTTGGTTGTTGCGATCTTTTAAATTTAAAAATGCAAATTCAAAAGTTTAGCAGAAAATTACACCATCGATAGATCAAAGCAGTGCTATTTTATGTGTAAGCCTAAAACGTATACTTTGGTATATTAAATTAAATTGTATTCAATTTATTTATTTTCTTTGCCCCGTGTTTTTCCAGAAGCAGATGACGTCATGCTGTGATGTTGTTAAAATACGATTGTTAAATTTTTTCCTCGCTCATGCCTTTTGCTTTCTTCGATCAGTTTTTACTGTAACTTGTGATGGAATAAATGAGATAATATTCTGCCTTCACTCATGTTGTTTGCAGATATTATTAATCCTTAATCTTTCTTTTGAAGTTTAAGTCTACATCTACAAAAATAGTAGACATTGCTAAAAAATATTAGACTACAGTGCGAAATCCTCGCACCGGTATATATTATTTCTGTTGTCAGCATCTCTTTTTCTAAGCATTTACAAAACGCACAACAATGAATGAGGTATTATTCAAAATGTTTTTGAACCGGCTTCTCGCATAGTAGACTCAATTCGTTAAAATTTTTTTAAATAAAAATTGCGGTTAATTAAAAATTAAATCAGCATTGTTTTCATAAATAATATGAAAGATTTCTTCAAATGAATGTTGCCACAAAAATAAAATGGCACATTATATCTTGCTCAGCAATGTTCATAAAGAAATTAATATTAAAAAAAGAGTGCGACGTCACTGCACGTTGGCGTTGGTTTATTTTATATTTGTGATTAAAAAGTAAAATTCAAATTTAAAAGTGTAGAAGAAAAATACACCATCGGTCGATCGCAGCAGTGGTATTTCACGTGTAGCCTAAAACGTATGCTTTGATATATTAAATTAATTTGTATTTTATATGTATTCAATTTGATTTTCTTTGTCCCGTGTTTTTTCCGAAGCGGGATTATGGGCGATTTTGACGTCATCCTCTAATGCAGTTAAAGTTTCTATATTCTCGCGCATGCCTTTTGCTATCTTCGATCATTTTTTAGTGTAACTTTGATGGAATAAATAAGATGATATTCTGGCTTGATTCATTTTGTTTGTAGATATTTTTATCCTTAAGATTACTTTAGAAGTTTAAACCAAGCATCTAAAAATATTAGACTGCAGTGCAAAATCCTTGAACGGGTTCACTTCTGGTTTCTCTCTTAATATAAATAAATATACGCTTGCGAACTAAATAATTTACTCTCTATAATATATTGAATATTAAGTAAAGTAAATTGTACACATTCTAAAAATGAGGTGGACGAATAAATTTAACTTTTACACATTTAATGAACTTCACAAAACATCACAACATGAAGAAATAACAGAACTACAAGTACATTCTATGGCTAAAGCAGAAGAAACAAACATTAAAATAGATGGCGCTAGCGGGTGGTAATTATTCTTCTGGTGCTGCCATCTACAGCTTACTTTCGGAAGTAAAAAACACCACACTCTCAATGTTATTTTGAAAAGTAAATAGATATTTCTTTTAGTTAAATCTTCAGTAACAGTTACTATTTGGATTATTTTTTATTGTTTTGTTTTGATGTGTTGAGAAAAAAAAAATGATTGTGACTGATTTAATGACTGATTTAATGACTTATGTTAAGAGTTTTCCCACTAACCCTATTACATTAATAGATTAATTTAAAAACTTTATCAAATTTGTATGTATTAAGAGTTGAAATGTTCTGTAGAATAATTTCATTTTGAAATTTTTCCATTTCATTGCGATGTTATGTAATAAATGAATTTTGATCTACGTCAAACCTAATTAAAGGACACTTGAAGCAACGACATTTTTAAAGATAGAATAGCTAGGTACTGTATTTAATCCCCGAAAAAGAGGGTTCGATTATGATAAAACCGCTCTCATCAAGTAAAGGATATATGAATATTATTTTCTTTTTCCAACAGAGTGTTGTTTCCTTTCGTTAAAGCATCGTTATTAAAATTTATGGGGCATTGCGATTATAGAAGATTCTCGCATTTTAAGGTATCTTTATTTAATATTAATAGGATCTGGATTTTTTTGGTACATAGGGGAAAGTAGGGGGTTAAACCCGATAACTAAAAGTTTTCTTTTGTCCACAAAAATCTAGAAGGGCGGAAAAATCGAAACACCCCACCAAAGTGTATGGTGACATCTGGTCTATTGAAAAACCACGCCTGTTGCCACAGGAAAATTCTTTTCTACTTGGGAAAAGGCGTATTCTAGGACCATCCGAAACAGTGGCGAATCTTGGGGGTAGTGTAAAAACGTGTACCAACATAAATGAAGATTTTACACTTCCGATAACATGAAACTTTATTGTAATAAATTTTGAATCAAACTTAACATATATACATTTTTTAAGACCAATAACTTTTCACTTTCAGGTTCTAAGCAATTTTTAATGTTGTCATGTAATTGCTTTCTCAGCTTTTACTTCTCGTAACCGCTGCACTGCTCATGTGCCCACTCTTTGTAGACTGTACATTGTATCCATCCTTCACCACCTGTTGAGTGAAGAAACAATTCATTGAAGAATTCAATGTAAAACCATGGTTGGTTTAGCCCAACAGACGACCAAAAAACAACATTGTCGTTCTGCTGGATAGCTGGACGTATATACTTCTACTTGGCATCAAAACATCGTGTGGTTTACTTACTTAAATCGATCAGCCAAGCTGGATTTACGAGGTGTTTTCGAAAAGTAAAGATACACCTCAGACAGCAGGAAATTAAAAGTTTTAACTAGCGCGTTGGCAACACATATTGTAAACTTGAACATTTGATTTTTCTATCACAGACATTCGTTATTTGTACGATGAGTCTGTTTCGTTTAGCACGCATTTATATTTAATTGCATCAATTCAGAATACCACCGAATGTGAAGTACGTTCCGTCATACATTTTCTTCATGCAAAAGGTGACCGCCCAGCAGATATTCACAATGAAATTGTTTCCGTTTACGGTAACATTATGAATCGACAAAATACAACAAATGGTGTTGTGCTTTCTATGGAAGTAGGAACCATGTTCATGAAGAACCCAGAACATGCAGGCCATCTGTGATCTCTAATGCCCTTCTTTTGATGCCCTTTACCTGAAGAAACATCTAGTAGGGTAAAACTTCCACGACGATGATGATATCAAACTGGAAGTTGAAATGTGATTTTGACAACAGGCGTAAGCTTCTACACTGAGAAAAATGACACTATCAAATCTGAGTAAATCGATGTTTTCATTTTGTTATGACACTTTTTGTTTCAAACAGGACGACCTCAATGCTTTCCATTCTGAAATACCAGAAATACTCAGAATATTGAGACATGGACCTACTCAAAACGGAGCACACAGCTGTCAGTTCATATGCATTTTTGAAACATGGACACAATCAAAAATGAGCACATAGCGGTCAGTTCATACTCATTTTTGAAACATGGACCTACTAAAAAATTATTAGAATCAGTTCAAACTCAATTTTAAAGCGTGCACATACTCAAAAATGAGCACACAGAAGTCAGTGCATACTCATTTTTGAAACATGGACATAATCAAAAATTATTAGAATCGGTTCAAACTCAATTTTTAAACATGGAAATACTCAAATAGGAGCCCATGATGTCCTATTCTTGAGTATGTGCATGTTTTCAGAAATGAGTATGTGCATGTTTCAAACTTGAGTCATTTTGATTCGGAGCCATTTTGACTCTGCGACATACTCAGATTTGAGTATTACTTTGCTCAGTTTTGTAAATGTCGTTTTTAGAGTGCATGACTGCGGGATACAAAAGCTTCTTATCCAGACTTAACAAATGCTCGGAGAATGACGGCCCAACTATGTCAAAAAATAAGGCATATGCCAGTGAGTAATTTGTAGTGGACATTTTATCAATTAAAAGTTTTCTGAATGAGTATTGCGGCATTGTAGTTTTACTTTTCGAAACCCCCTCATATTTAAATAGCGAAAAATTGAAACTTTCTAGGCGAATTTCTTTCCAATAGTACTGCACGAACACAGAGATATTAACTCACTTCAAAAACCGATGGCACATTGCTAGGGGACGCTAAGGGATGTAGTTAAGACGTGTGCTATCAACTGTGCAGCACGCATCAGCGAGAAAACAGGGTAACCTGTTTGACCCGCCTACACGGTTTTATTCTATACTATTTCCCACGTATTATCCGTACCAGGAATATAAATCGCCAAAAATGGTTGTCAATCGCCAGTTCTGTTTCTCATTTTAAATTGAATAGTATTTTAACCCCTTAAGCAGCATGACGTATCTCCGTACGTCATGAACTCGTCTATTTGTAATAGCAGGACATATTTGCGTACGTTCTCGTATTAAGTATAACCTGGTCAGACTGCAATCTTCTAAGCATTTTTTTTTTTTTTTTGGCGTCGTTAATTGCTCTTGGGATTGTTTTTGTACGGGCTTTATAGCAATGATTGTTGTCACTCACAATGGATGGCGTTACGTATAGAAAAAACTCAATTTTCCCGCTGCTTTGTTTCTTTCGTAGTTCGTTTGTTTATGTGTTGGTCATTTTGTTCAGTTGTGTTTCGTAAATTGTGTTTCGCATTCGGTTTTGTGTTTTTAGTATCTCTGATAGATAAAAATAATGACATAAACTATTTTTGACAAAATTTATTATATCTGGTATTCAGCATACTACCACTAAATTGAATAGGGTGCTTAAGGAGTTAAAAAAGAAAATTTAATGTAATTTATGATATGCATAACATCGTTAAAATTTGATATAATACAAATCAATCTTAAAGTAATACAAAAACTTAATTTTGTAAACATTTATTATATTTGTAACATCAGGTTGACCGATTTTAGCGATAAAGTATATTTGGGATAGTGATGAATGGTATATATATATATATGCTATATTGTTAGAGAACCGTCGGTAGCATAATAAATTTTCTATCTTTGTTAATTCTTATATCAGTCTTCTATATTTTAAGATATATTTTCATCTCTTGATAATGGTAAAAAAAGATTGATTCAGCTTACCTGAAATTTTCCTTTTGCGCAGAGAATAATCCACAGTAATCCAAATATTTATTCCTTTGAATATTCATCGTGTCACTGTATTTGAATAAGAAATAATAGTGGGAGTAATGCATTTGCGTGAAGTAAGTAAGTATCCATTTTTCGTTTGAATATAATATTATTATTGAAAATTCTTGGCTTTATATACACATTTAAATCGCGATTGGAGGCTGCATAGAAGTGCTCCAATTTTACATTATATTTGGGATATTTACAAGGGCGTCTTAACTGTTCGGTACCATTTTAGATTCTGAAGGATTGTTATTGAGTTCTCGCGCGGGGCATCACGTTGTAGGTTGAAGGAGAGAGTCTGGGAAATTTCTCAGCTGATTAGTTTCGACAGTCTCTGGTTTTATTCACTATGGTTTGCAGCTGCGTTCATCACTTGAAGTACTTATAGTTAATTGGGGTCTGGTTTTTAACATGTTCTAAGTGTTCTTTCGATCGTTCACAACACGTGGAGATTATTAACGGCATAAATAGGTTTCTCCGTCATATATCATATTAAATAGTTGTGTATAACACTTCTGCAATTTCCTTTAATATGACAACTATTTAATATTTAATATGCACTTAATAAATAATAAAAAGAGTTATTGTAATGAGTATTATCGGCACCAGTGTTTGTGCAGAGTACCTTCTTGGTACCGATAATATGTAAATACCATTTTTTTTAAATACAAAATAATCCAAGAGGAAGGAATTAATACTTTTAACAAAATATGTAACTTCAATATTTATTCTTCATATTACCAATTTTTACACTCACAAGGAAGGTCTCCATAAGCGCATACTCAGAAAATTTTGAAAAAAATACAGAATGTTCTTCTCATGAGGCTATACACGTCTATAAAAAAATTTCTGCGGAACCTCGATATAACGTCCGTAAAAAAATTATGAAATTTTCGTTTATTTGGCCATTTATCACCGGTTGGCGACGGAATAAAATTTTTTAAAAAAAATACGTTTTTATGACAAATACACTTTAAGGAAAAACTTTTTCATGCTGCACTGCTTTATGTAAGTTTAACTTACATAATAAATAAATTTTTATAACTACAATTTTGTGTACACATTTATATGTATGGCATTTAAAGATCGTAATTTACGATTTAAAACAAAATTTAAATTGATTGAAATTGTTTCAAGCTCAAAAATAACCCCGATTCTGAACATTGTCAAATCAAGGAAAAAGCAGTGTTGCTATGGAAACAACGACTCCTTGGATATGGAAATGTATAACAAATGCATTTGTCATCGGGCGTTTCTTTTTAAAATACATTTAAAAATTACTTATGTAACCAGTGAAGCCGTTTAAATTAGAAAATAATCGTGGAATGGGAGGTAAAACAATAGCAAAATTTCCTTCAATCGGTAATAAATAGAGAAAAAAAACGTGAATGAATTATTTAATCGGATTTAAAGAAAATTTTAAATTAATACTACTGGAAACGTACAGAGAGTTGAAAGTGTTGAACGCAAAATGCAAACTATTCTGAACATCATGAGCCATAGAATTCCTTTTAGTATATATTTTTTAAACTAATAACAATTTTATACGCTTTCAAATTTTATAAAAATCTCATAGACATATTTGGAAATTAAAAAAAGCATTGTTGAAAATACAAAAAATAATAAACTTTCATCGTTTAAATTCATTAAGTATTGCTCATTCGAATAATCATTTTACAAGCAGTTTCAAACTGCATTAAAATCGTTTGTGTTTGGTGAGGAAATAATTTTGCTAGCCAAATAGCGTCTTTTTACACCAAATTCTCGAAAGTATTTTATTTTTTTGCAGATTTCCTACTGGGATTCCGCAGCTAAACTTCACTGTTCCTTTATTACATACATGAGTAGCTTCATTAACATTTTTTTCAAAATTTTCTGAGTATGCGCTTTAAGGAGACGTTCCTTGTCAGACATTACCTATATAAAAACACATGGTTAAAAGTTCCATAAAAACAGTTCCATTAACCATGTTTTTTTTAACTTAATGTCTGAGTGTAAAAACTGGTAATATGAATAATAAATATTAAATAATAATTGGATACCTGTTTTAATATGTACAGTACATTCTTCTTTTCTAGTAATGGCACATGTTTTTTTTTTTTTTTTTATTATTATCCAAAAGTAACATTTTGCATGCCTCCCAATAAGAGTTAGGGGAATTCGAATCACGAATAAAAAAATGACAAGCACCCTGATTATGGAAAGAGGGCAATAACAAGTTGTTAACTAAAAACATTTAAACCTGTATCATCCGTAGATTTTATTGAGTGAAAACAATATCAAAAATAAGAACTTTCTTAACCATCTCTGGTGCGTAAAAGATTAACTATTAAAATAGCCTTTTTCTTTTTTTCTAACTTTATTCTTATTTCGTTTTAGTAGAAAAATAGTTTAAATATACATAAACAGGTAATAATTTTAAAGATAATCGACAACGCCATATATAATATGTGTGTGTGTACACTTTATTTCTATTTAAAAAAGTTATTGTAAAATAAAAATAAACTTAAACTTATTTATCATCAATTTTAATTAAGAGTTCCATCTCCCTGTATTTATTTACTACCCTAATCCGTTGCCAATTTTTGCATTCCAATTCGAGCTAAAGAATAAAACATTAATTTCATTTGTTAAACAAATTCTGATATCTCATTCGTCAACAGACACACTTGCTTTTGATTAAATTTTTATTTTCAGCTGTATATTTTTCTACCTTAATTTCTCTCTTGATATAAATAAATATACCCTTGCAAATTAAATAATATTTACTCTCAAACTTATTTCGAAAGATAAAAGAAGCTTTTTTTAGGTTGAACTGTAGAAATATTTACTAATTGGATTATTCTTCATGCAGTGTGTTGGATGTGATTAAAGAAAAATAATACTGCAATTAATTTAGCGATTTAAGTTCTCTCTCCAGTGATAATGCATTAATTGATTAATTTAATAACTTTATCTCATTTTCATTTATTAAAATTTGAAAGGTTCTCTAAGAGAAATTCTATTTCCGACAAAACTGTTCGTTCCTTTTCACATTTTTGTTGGATAATAAATTAATTTGAATGTAACTTAACTGAATTAAAAGAGACCTCGAAGCAATCTCACTTTTTTAACGAAAAAAAGATAACCAAACTTTAAAGTTCAATAATTAACTCTAATAAAGATGAAATCATGGACCCGTGAGAGGACTACGCACTGCAGTTTGTTTATTATTTATTTATTTATTTATTTATTAGTAATATCTAATATTTTTCAGATGCAGGGTTGAACTTCTAAAGAAAAATTAAAGATAAAAATATCTGCAAACAACATTAGCCGAGACATCTTATTTATTCCATCAAATTTACAGAAAAAACTGATCGACGATAGCGAAAGACACGCGCGTAAAAATAATCGTATTTTAACTGGATTAGAGGGTGACGTCATCCGCCTCGGGAGAAACATGGGACAAACACAAATTAAATACATATAAAATACAATTTAATTTAATATAACAAAGCCCACATTTTAGGCTACACATGAAATACCACTGCTTCGATCGAACGGTGGTATATATTTATTCTAAACATTTGAATTTGAATTTTGCTTTTTAATATTAAATATAAAATAAACACGCGCGGAGACGTCCCACTTTATCATTTTGTACTATATTTTTATAATCATTGTTGAGCACGACATAATGCGGTATTTTATTTTTGTGGCAACATTGATTGGAGAAAAACCTTTCATTTCGTTTATGAAATCAATGCCGATTTAATATTTAATTAACTACAATTTTTAATCAAAAAACCATGTTTTAACGAAATATGAGTGTATTATGCCAGAAGCTGGTTCAAAGACCTTTCGAATGATACCTCATTCATTGGTGTGCGCTTTGTAAATGCATAGAAAAAGGGATGTTGACAACAGAAATAATATATATGATACACTTGCAAATTAAATAATTTACTTAAAGTTATTTAGGTTAGAAAAAAAAACTTTAGGTTCAACTGTAAAAATATTTACTAATTAGATTATTCCTCATGTCGTGTTGTTAAAGAAAAATACTGCAATTAATTTAGCGATTTCTTGAAGTTCTCCCTCCAGTGATAGTGCATTAATTGATTAATTTAATAACTTTTATCACATTTCCATCTATTAAAATTTGTAATGTTCTGTAAAAGAATTCTATTTCCGACAAAACGCTGTTCGTTCCTTTTTATATTTTTGTTAGGTAATAAATTCATTTGGGCGTAACTTAACTGAATTGAAGGAGACCTTGAAGCAATCGCACTTTTTTAACGTAAAAAGATAATCAAACTTTAAAAATTTAATAATTCACTTTAATAAAGTTGAAATAAGTGAACATTTTTAGAAGGTAGACTGCAAACGTTATACACGGTAATTTCTAAATTAGGTAAAATTTCTGTCAATAGAGAGCACTGCGGTGCTTCAATCTATAACAATAATGCAGCTGATGTGTACATAAGAACGACAAATCAGGCTTCAAGCATAGATAATGCAACATTTTCCAACACTTTTAGAAATCTTTACCGTTTTATAAGGTCTAATGTCTGACGTCTGATAAACAAGGTCAAGTTCAAGCCGGGCGGGGAGGCCTTACCTTTCGGCTTTTTCGAAAACGCATAACACATTTGAAACACCAATTTCCGGAATTACCGACAATATTCGGAAATATATCCAAATTATTTTGGCAGACCTGTATAGGACCTGTAGATTCGTATATATATACTATATAGAACGCTAAAATTTAGTTCAGTTAGAAAAAGCACAGCACAGTTAAAAATTCTTCTTCAGCATATTACAAAAATAAACGCAAATGTAATCGAGACGTTTTTGTGTTGCCCTGTATAGGATCTATAGAATTTATACACACCAAGTAATAAGCAAAAAATGAGTTAAATTTAAAAGCGCGTAGCGCGACTGAAAACGCATTTCCAACAATTATTATTCATAGGCAGTACTTAAACCGAATACTTTGGAGTGTCTCTGTCAATGAACGATGAATGCTATACTCACAATATTCATTAGTAAGCTTCTTGTAATGCATCTAAATGATATATATCAATTTGAATTTGTTTGAAATAGTGAAATAAAATTAAAATAAACCGCAAACGATTTTTCCCCGCAGACCGCAGTGTAACGGAATTCTTTTAAGTGTCCCTGTAAAGGAACTATATAAATGCTATGCCCACCCTATTCTATAGATAGTCTCTTGTAGTGCACCTCAGTGATCTATATCCATTTCAATATGTTTGAAATTATGAAACATTAAAATAAACAACAAACGATATATTTCCTTATAGACCGTAATGTAACGGATTTTTTTAATTGTCATGTAAATGAACTATATGTACCACTACACACATCATTTTCAATACCAGGCATTCCATAGAAAAGCTCAATAACATATATCAATTGCATGACAATCCGAGTCTATTTACGTGAGTTAGAGTACGGACAGACAAACATAATTCATAATAATGTTAAAAAGGAATAAAAACCCATTCACTTTTTAGTTCTTTGTTTTATTTATCTGCTTAAATGCTAAAAGGGAGATTTTTTTTGTTCTTACGCGTTGAGAATGCCGCCATTTATTATCTGATTTTATTATTATTATTATTATTTTTTTACTGTATGCAAAATTTATGATTTGATGCCACTTATTTCATCTTTATATGTATTAGTGCATTGTTGAATTATTATAAATTAAAAATTATTTAATTATATTGAAGTTGTAGAGTCCTTTGAGGGAACGCCCTGTATTTTAAACTACATTATATACGAGGGGCAGTCGGAAAATAAGTTTCCCCTGGTGACTGTGGACGGAGGTGTGTATAAAAGACAAAAAATGTAATGAGACATTAAAGATAAAACATAACTTTATTTTTCCACATAAGTACCAAGTACATTGAGACATTTGTCATACCGTTTTATAAGCTTCAAAAAGCCCTCCAGGAAAAAATCAGGGCTTTGCATACGGACGAAGCGTTGAACGGCTATGGGCGAAAGACGACACAACAGACGAACGCGAACGTGCAAGACACCGATACCATTGGGTAGAGGTCGACCGCGATCAAGCAGATTGCGCTGCAGCAGTGCTTGAGCAGATGGCGCTGTGGACTGCAAACAGCGCCATGTGCGCACGCACTGCAACAGCGCCATCTGCTTGATCGCGGTCGACCTCTACCCAATGGTATCGGTGTCTTGCACGTTCGCGTTCGTCTGTTGTGTCGTCTTTCGCCCATAGCCGTTCAACGCTTCGTCCGTATGCAAAGCCCTGATTTTTTCCTGGAGGGCTTTTTGAAGCTTATAAAACGGTATGACAAATGTCTCAATGTACTTGGTACTTATGTGGAAAAATAAAGTTATGTTTTATCTTTAATGTCTCATTACATTTTTTGTCTTTCATGCACACCTCCGTCCACAGTCGCCAGGGGAAACTCATTTTCCGACTGCCTCTCGTAAAATAATAAAATATAATTTTGACACACATTCTAAAAATAAAATAAAACATTAAAAAAATAACCTTAAAATTTTTGTTTAAATGTATCTTCCATTTTAATAATGATTTCCATCTCCACGTGTTTATTTACTCTCACCATTGCCATTTTTTGTTTGGCATTTCCAGTCTCATTTCCGGTTGCCAAACAACGAAATTTTAATTCTACTGATTAAACAAATTCTGATATTCGATTCGTTGACAAACAAAACCTTTTGATTAATCATTTTTTTCCGTCTGTATTTTTCTTTCTTAATTCCTCTATTACTATAAATAAATATATATTTGCGAACTAAATAATTTACTCTGGAAGTTATCTAGAAAAATAAATAATTGCTTTAGTTGAATCTTCATGAATATATTTACTAATTGAATTTATTTTGGATTTTATACTTTTCGTGAAAAATAAATATTGCAATTGATTTAGTGACTTTTATTAGCGTTCTACCTCGAGAAATTTTGCGTCAATAGCTTTATTTTAATTTTAACTTTATCTGATTTGGATGTATTAAAATTTGAAATGGTTTCTCAGATAATTCTGTACTTCACTATTACAGTGGTGGAAAAAATTATAAAGCCACTTGAAAATATGATATAATTAAAAAACAAAATACAGAACCTTTATGAAATTTCATACATATATATTACATGCTACAAGGAAGTAAAGAAAAAAATAAATTCATTAATAACTACATTAATAAAAGATTAATAGACTTAAGAAAATTTTCTGTACAAGGAAAGTTGGAAATAATTATAAAGTCAATACATGTATTTCATCAATAATCGATGTGAGACCCATTTTTTTCGATGACTTTGACTAGTCTTCTGTTCATTGAATCTATCAGACCACACAAAGTACTTGCATCAGTATTATTCCAGCAGTTTTTAAAAGCATTCATCAAATCTAACTTTAAATTGAATTTACGTACATTTTTGTAAACATTTCGAGCTAAAATTCCCCAATGATTTTCTATTACATTCAGATCGGGTCTATGAGCTGGCCATTGAAGGCATTTCACCGGATTAGCTTCCACCCAAGATTTAGTTGACTTCGAAACATGAACGGAAGCGTTGTCCTGCAGAAATGTCCAGTCTCCTGAAGTTATAAGAGGAGCAAATGGGTAATAAATTATCTCCTAACATTTCTTGATACATAACCCAATTCTTTTTGTTATGCATGAAAACAATTGGAGTGGTTCCACAGGCAGCTAATGCAGCCCAAACCATTACCGAGCTACCTCCAAATTGACGCTTTGAAAAAATATCAGGCTACTGTCGTAAATCATGCCAAAAATATTTATAGCCGTCGGGTCCATCGAAATTAAATTTATTTTCATCGGAAAAGACAACATCTCTCCAATTTGTGCCTTCGGTTACATGTTTTCGTGCAAAGTCGAAGCGAGTATTTTTGTGGTACTTAGAAAGAGGTGGTTTTCCTTTAATTTTTTTTAATTGAACAATGGGATTGTTACTTAAAACATTTCTTACCATTCGGCTTGTACATGGTAATTGTAACTGTTCTTGAATTTGGGCATACGACATTTTTTGTCCGCAAACTAGCTTCCGGATTTGTCTTGATTACCTTACAGTTAAGGATTTCGGTCTTCCTGTATGCTTCTTACTGCCGTAATCTTCGGGATTTCTGAGAAAACTGTTTACTGCAGCCTCGGACCTTCCTATTTATCTTGCAATATTAGAACCAGACATTCCAACTTCATTTAAAGTTAATATTTTAATTTGTTGACCATTGGATAACTTTTTTCCTCTTGGCATTGTATTAAACAAATCAAATACAAAATGAATGCACGTAACGCGTTTACATTTACCTAAACTTTCATGGCGACCTATTTTCTTAAGTCTGGCATTATGCCAAATGAGGCTAGAACCATCGGCTTTATACTTTTTTCCAAGTTGTTTTTCATTGGTTGTAAGAAATTAGCATAATTTATGTTCCCCCTTCCGTTTTTCCAAAAAAAGTTTATGTGTATTATTGCAATGTTGATCATGCAAATGAAAATAGAATTTGCGTTATCAACAATTCCATTACTTTTTGAATTTTGTAAATTTTTCTATCGGCTTTATAATTTTTCCCAGCACTGTATTGTTCTTTCAAATTTTTCGATGTTTATCTTAGATGAATTTAGATCTAAATTGAACCCAAGTAAAATGGGCATGGAAGATGAGTTAATTTAACGTTATTTGGCATGATCTATTTCAGCGGTCAAATGCATTCGTGTATGAAAGCGTAACTGCCTCCGTCATTTTTTCTTATAGTCAACACGCATGTATCAGCTGTTACTCGTATCAAGTATGATCCGTTATGAAATGTTTATGATACGTAATAAATTTATTACGGAATATCATAGGTAATTCATAAAGTAACTTTGTTGCAAGTGATTGTATCGACTTGCAAATAGTGTCATTCGATTCAGAATTAAACAATAGGGTTGGTTGGGGTACGCGGAACCCCTTTTTGGAATACTTCATTTTGGAAGCCTTATACAAAAAATTTGAAACAGTCTAACTTGAACTTATCAACTTATTTCTTTAAGACTATATTAATAAACAAAAGTTTATCACTAGTTTAAAAAATAATGCTTTAAATATTTTTTAACTGATTTTCTTTTAAAAAATCAGGTGGATGTCCCACTTACTCCATAATAAATGGCAAGTGGGCCCACCGCTTTTTATTTAAATTTAAAGCAAGCCAAACTAAAGAAGAGGTAATTTTCAATATGAAATATTTTATTGCAAATGTATCCATGTACGAGATATCTACTCACATTAAATAGAAAATGTCTGTCTGTGAGTCTGTGTGTCTATCTGTATGTGACACAATGGTTTTGGGCTTTCTATCTCAAAAACTAGTGCACGGAATTTAATAAAACTTTAGATTCAGGTAGTCCTTGATATTAACTAGTGCTGATTAGGTTTTCGCGTAAATCATCTAACAGGTGGCGCTGATAGGCAGCATTTTTCAAGATTCATACGATTTTAGCGTTAGTGATATCTCAAGAATTAAAGGACGAAATTTCATCAAACTTCAAATTCTGTTACACCTTTGACGTAAGTTGGAGCTGATTAGGTTTTCGTGTAAATCATCTATAACAGGCGGCGCTGCTATGCAATTTTTTTAATTCTAAAATGCATAATTTTAAAAAAATTACCATTTTTGAAGTATTAACATGTATGAAATAGAAGAAAAGTTTTAGGATTGGCACATCCGACTAGTTTTATTTATTTCTAATCCACTTCTAATTTTTGCGTCACTCTTCGAGCACATATCCATAGCTGAAAAAGTTGAAAAAAAACGGAATTTTAATTTCATCTTTTGGAACAAATTCTGATATCTCATTCGTCAACAAACACTTTCTGTTGATCAAATTGCCATTTTTCCTATTTGCGAATATAAATAAGTATAGACTTCTGGAACTGAACAATTTACCCTCGAGGCTTTTTAGAGAAGTGTAAGGATTTCTGTCGATGGAATTGCAGAAAAATTATTAATTGTATTACAACCCGTGTTATGTTTTTCCTTGAGTCCTCTTAGGCACTATTGAATTAATAGATTAATTCAATAATTTTATTTCACTTCGCTGTATTATTAGTGGAAATGCTCACTTAATAATTCTATTTTCGAAATAATAAATATTTTCATTTTTTGTAATGAAATTTAATAATTGAATTTGGAACTCAACTAACACACTTAAATAGGAATTGAACTTAAGTTAATTTATATATTGGAAACGGAAATTGAACTTAAGTTAATTTATATATTGAAAGTGAAGACTTTTGCTGGTTAAATCTAATCATCCCTCCCCCCGTCAATTCTATTTCAAATCGAACGAAATATTTCAGCGATCTAACATGCAATCGATGATCTGTAAACTAGTTACGCTTTATCTCTAATAAAATAAGTTTAAAATTATAGTTTAAAAATACAGGGTTTTTCAAATAGCATCACCCGGTTTTAAATGCATGAATTTATTATGAAATATATTGAACACTTAAGACATTTCTTTTAAATGCTAAAAAGTGTAAACTAAAAACATAATATACATTAAAATAACCTGTATTTGACTGTTGACATGTTTCGGCCCACTCCGAGCCATTATCAAAAACAAATGAGACTATTCTATAATCGCACGGTCTTTGAAGTTATTATTTGAAATAATATTGCAATTATAGATGTCGCGTTTCCTTTCATAACTTTAATAGTAACTGAAGATATTTTAACAAAATTCGCAACAATCTTTGTATGAATTGTAAGGATTTCATTAAAGTATATCTTGACTACTATTAAAGTAATGAAAGGAAACGAGACTTCGGATTGGAGTGAGACGCTCCATGTAATTTTGAGTAAATAAATGGATATACTTCCTTGAACTGCTAAAAAACATAAAATAAAAACTTTATAAACAGTAAAATAAGTTTTTGTAGACTGCTGACATGTTGCAACTCAGTCTGAGCCATTATCAAAACAAATAAGATATTCTGTTATTGCATGGTCTATGAAGTTATTACTTTAAACGCTATCATTAAATTTTCCACGTACTTTTTAAAATTACGCAAGTTATTTTTTTAGTTTTTACTTGGATGTTTATTTTCATATTTATAACTATGAAGTCACTCGAGCACAATTTAGGTAAGTTAAATGATGCTGCATCGCTACATATTGTACTTTTACGTGTTACAATCTCTATGGTTTCTCTTATAATGCATTGAATTACTCCATAGTTTCAAATATGGAAATAATTATTACACCCTGTAACAATATATATATATGTTACATTTTGCAACAAATTGAAGAAAAATAATAGCAAACGCTTCCAATTTAACGCAGTCATAATTTGGATTTTCATATTAGCAGCCGAATAGTGTAGATCATAGACAAGAAAAAACAAGATGACAGTCAAATCCCTTTTATTAAAATATAATCCTTTCTAAATTCAGGTAAAATGCTCTCTTTAGATATCGATATATTCAATAACTCTCTATAGAAGAACATCATTTTATTATATACCAATTCGAAGCAACAGTTTATTTTAACAAGACTTCGATGACGAAATCTGACTGCTCTCTCTGCGTCTAGTCTATTTTGCTGGGCTTGCGTATTTAAGTGAATCCCGCGCAAAGTGAAAATAAAGTCACCTGACTTCCCTACTCCAATCATAATCGCTTTAAGAGGGACTTAGTAACAGTTCCGGTGAACTAATCTTGGAGTAAATTTACTTCCGGGCGCGAAAAGACCTTCTAGAACAATCTAATAGCCTCGAACCAGGTACACGTCATGTAAACAAACAAGACGCTTTGAATCGAGATATTGTCGGCTAAAAATAGATTTCAGATGATAATTTTAGCTTGCGCTACAGAGAAACAGAAAGAAAAAAATGAACTTATTGATGCGGAATAAAAATTAGAATATTAAAGCATTCAAATATTGTAAGAGACATTTTGATAATTTAATAAAAGAATCAATTTAAATAAATAGGTTTTTTAGAACGGGATAATTTAGGAGTTACGACATTTTAGCAATTAAGTAAAGAATTTAGAGAGATTTGATATATACGGGAAATAATAGTGAATTTTAATAGGGATTTAAATAATAAAAGGGTTTTATTTAAGGAATATAAGTAGTTAGCGCCATTTTTAGATTTAAGCAATTTGGAATAAATATTATTAGGTAGATTAAAGATCTTATACATTTACATATGGAGATTGATAGATTAGTTTAAGAATAGCTTTTAATTTAATAAGCCGGCATAATATATGGGATATTATTAAAAGGAAAATTTATATAGAATAAGGTTAACCTTGGCGAAACAAAATTTAAACTTTGTTAAATATATATATATATATATATATATGAAATAAGCCAATTTATAACTTAAACGAATAAGTCACGTCTGCAACTTTATCGTAAAACTTCACTTAAAGAAACTTTTCCCCGTTTCGGGAAGTGTAAGCGTTCGTCATTTTACCTCCTTCTTTATTGATTTTTATAGGCTCTCTTCACAGGAGCATGACCGCACAACTCCACCCTCCTCTTCGTTTTTCAATTTCTTGCGGGAAACTTACTTATTACACATTGATGAATGAACCTCTTTAAGAGAAAATATTGGAGAGAGAGGTTTCCGTTTTAAAGTAAGCCGTGATCAATTAAGTGATGTTGGATGTCAAAAAGATGTCACAGTTTTCGGGAAGTGAGTTACTTGTGGAGGGAGAGTAATATACTCTACGGTGTTTGAGTGGACGGAAATAAAAACAAGAACTAAGAATCCTGCGTCCAATGTAGATTATGCAACACTTTCCAACACTTCCAAAATAATTTTACAAATCTTTATCGTTTAATAAGGTGAAATATGATATCTAAGTTAACAATTTGGAAAACGCATAATACATTTGAAAACCCATTTTTAGGTATTAGCGAAGATATTCGGGAAAATATCCAAATTCTTCTGTACAGCCCTGTATACGATCTATGGATTTGTATATATAGTACATAGAATGATAAATTTTAGTTCACTTAAGCACCGCGTAGCACAGTTTAAAATTTCCTTCTTTAATTTCCGTTATTAAACGGAAATGTACTCGGGAACTTTTGTGCTGTCCTGTAAAAGATATAAAGAATTTATACACTCCAAGTAATAGACAAAAAATGAGTTCAATTTAAAAACGCGTTCAGCAACTGCGAATACACTTCCAGCCATTATTGTTAACAGACAATGCCGAATTCTTTTGTGTGTCCCTGTAAATGAACGATGAAAGCTATACACACACTATTCTATAGAAAGCCTCTTGTAATGCACCTTAGTGATATACTATATCAATTTCAATCTGTTTGAAATATTGAAACATTATTAAAATAAACCGCAAACGATTTTTCTCCATAGGCTATAATGTAACAGAATTCTTTTGAGTGTGCCTGTAAAGGAACTTTAAGTGTTATACACACAATATTCTATAGTAAACCTCTTGTAATGCACCCGAGTGATATATATCAATTGCAGTATGTTTGAAATTGTGTAATACTGTCATTGAAATAAACCGCAAACGACTTGTCCCAATCGACCGTAATGTAGCGGTATTTTTGAGTAAAAAAACTATAAGTGCTGCACACTTAATTTTAAATACCGAGCAAGCCCTCAATAACATATATCAATTGCATGACAATCCTAATACATATATTTATGCGAATTAAAGAACAGACAGACAGACAAACCGAATTCATAAACATTTTTCATGTATGCGGGAAACAGTTCATAAAAGAGTAACTGGGAAAATATTTCAAAAATTCAAAATTTAGAAAATAATTTATTTTATTTAATCTCCAAACTACAAGACTTCTGCAAATAAAAGAGTGTAATATATGATCGTAAATTTATTATTTAATACATATAATAACTGAAATGAACCAATTTATAATTGATGTGAATAAGTCACGCCTTCAACTTCTCTATAAAACTTTACTCATCTTCCGGCTAAGAAACTTTTCTCCGTTTCTGGAAGTGTAAGGCGTTCGTCATTTTATCTCCTCTTTTATTGATTTTTATAGGCTCTCTTCACAGGAGCATGACCGCACAACTCCACTCTCCTCTCCGTTTTTCAATGTTCGTTGGGAAAGTTACTTGTTACTCATTGATGAATGAACCTCTTTTAAGAGAAAATATTGAAGAGAGGGTTTCCGATTTAAAACTGGCCGACATCGATGGTTTGATGTTGGATGTCAGAAAGGTGTTACAGTTTTCGGGAAGTGATTTGTGGAGAGGGAAAGAGTAATGTTTGTCTCGAGGATGTTCATAATGGATGTGTATGTTGTTGTGGATGGTGTTTATTTAAAAAGGAAAATCTCTACTTTTAGTAATAAATATCGATGTTTTTTCCTGATGGGAACAATGAACAAAATTAATGGACCATTTTAAATGTTTGGTAGTTTTCCATTTTATGTCCTTTGAAATTTTTTAACAATTTCCAACATAAATTTCCAATTACATTTTCAGCAGTAATGAAACTACGCCATAAATCTTTAAATGAAACTACAATAAAGGATGTTAATTACTTTTCACTTTGCTAAACAGCGTACAACCAACAGAGTGTAAAATGTGTCCAGACCGGGGATCGAACCCAGATACCTTTGTATAGCGCACTAAGTCCTTTTACCATTTAAGCCATCTGGACCACATCCAGTCTGGCATTTTTCACTTAAATACGTTGGCAAGATGAATTTAGATATATTATCCGATGCTGGGGACTTATCCGTCTCATGTACGCCACTGAATAATGTGCTTATGTATGACATTCCATCTTGCGCTGCGAAGTTGCAGCCTTGCCAACGTATATAAATGAATAATGCCAGACTGGATGTCGTCCAGATGGCTTAATTGGTAAAAGCACTCGGTGCGATATACCAAGGTATCTGGGTTCGATCTCCGGTCTGGACACATTTTTCACTCTGTTGGTTGTACACTGTTAAGCAAAGAGAAAAGTAATTCACATCCTTTGTAGTGTCATTTAATTTTCAACATAGTTGAAAAGTGTTTATGAATTTGGTTTGTCTGTCTGCCGCCTGTCCGTGCTCTAACTCCCCTAAATATACTCTGATTGTCCTGCAATTTATATATGTTATTAAGGTTTACTATGGTTTAGTAGGTATTTAAATTCACGTGTGTAGCATTTATAGTTTATTTACAGGGGCAGTCAAAAGAATTGCGTTACATCACGGTGTATGGAGAAAAATCGATTGATATATATTACTGTAGTGTTGTTAGTTCGTTATGGGGGAAGTTTAAAATAATTCCGTTATATTACGGTCTATGAGGAAAAATCGTGGGCTGTGTATTTCAGTGATGTCAAAAATAATGGAGTAAACCTTCAGAGGCGATAAAACGCGTTAGGTCTAACGATTTTTGTAAAATTCGCAACACATATATTGAGTAAAATATATAGGGTGTTTCATTTCAAAACAAGCTGGATTTTTCATTCAAATCCTTAACAATGTTATAGGGAAAAGTAGGATAAAACAGGGCACCTTACGGTTTTCCTTTGTTGACAAAAGTCTAGAACAACAGATAATACAGAACACCTCACAAAAGTGTTTGAGGACATTGGGGCTATTGAAACACTACATCTCTTGTCAGAGGAAAATCTGTTCTGTTTGGGAAAAGGCGTTTTCTAGGACCCTCTGAAACAGCATACGAATTTTGATGAAACGGTAAAACAGGGTACTAATAAGAAATTCCGTTTTTATACTCCCAGTAACAAGAAGTATTTACTGTAATAAATTTTGAATCACACTTTAAAACATATATACATTTTTTAAGGTCATTAACTTATTTTCAGGTTTTCAAGAAATTTTTAATGTTGTCATTTAATGGCTTTCTCAGCTTTTACTTCTCGTATCCACTGCACTCCTCATGTGCCCACTCTTTGCAGACTGAAAGTTGTATCCATCCTTCACCACCTGTTGAGTGAAAAAATAATTCATTGCTGAATGCATTGCAAAAACATGAGTACCCGGATTTGCGTCAAAAAACGACCAAAAATCAACACGGCCGTTTTTCTGGATAGCTGGGCGTACACACTTCTACTTGGCATCAAAATATCGTATGAAAGCTATAGAAAATAGCAGTTTATTTACCTAAATCGAACCGTCAGGCTGAAGTTATTTGAATGGCAGAAAATACGGCGAAAAATTTAAACTTTTGAGGTGAGTATCTTCCAATAGCACTGCACGGACACAGAGATTGACTCACTTCAAAAGCCGATGGCACACTGATAGGGGACGCTAAGGGATGTATTTAAAACGGGTGCTGTCAACAGGGCAGCACCTATCAGCGAGAAAACAGTGTACCCGGTTTTACCCTACTCTATACTATATATTTTAACAAAATTTACGATAAACTTACCTTATTTTGTGTGAAGTGTGATGGCATCATAAAAAGTGCTGCACTGTAAAAAAACGACATTTCTACGTCACAAACTGCTGTTCATTTCGCACTCACACTCGATTGCAGTTGACTGTACTGTAGCTTTCGTTGGTTGGCAGAAAGGAAGTTAACTGTAATACGTAACCGTCATTTCTTCCTGCCTGTTTCTACCTGTGAACTATGTGGCTTGTTTGAAGCGGTAAGCTGTGCAACTAATTCTGTTTCTGTCTTTAGCAAACTAAGTAAAACTTTAAGAAACACGTAAAATGCAGTAATACTTGAAAAGTGTATTATCTTCTTTTAATAACACGTTTTATTTTTTCGGACCTTGAATTAGGAAACCGCATTTTATAGATTAGTAGATTAGATACTCTAAGCCTTTTTTACACATAACAGCAGTTGCCTAAACTTTACGGTATAAACTACTGTAAATTTAACCACACAATGTGCTGTTGAAATAATACCAGTTGCGTAAAGTTAATGACACAAACTACTGTCAAATTAACAACACAATGTGCTGCTGAAAAATAACAGCAGTTGCGTAAAATTAACAGCACAAACTGCTGGCGTCCGAACTGCCAGCAGATTGTGCTGTAAAATCTACAGGGGTTTTTCTTACAGTGTGGAAGTGGAAACAACACCAAGCTAGACGATCTCTAATTTGGAATGTTGTTGACAGTACTTGCGTAGTCATTTATAGAATGCGTTATGGGCTTTCAGCTGTTCTCCTGATGTCATAGTATTTTACAGAGAGTAAAGAAAGTCTGTAGACAACATCGTGGAATATTTTCATTATAATTGAATTTAGATACGAAAATTTGAGTAATGTTTGAAGTGAGATGATCACCATTTTTGAATAATGGTTTAGATGTTCATTATTTAATACATTTGTATAACTGAAATAAACCAAATTATAATGTAGTGGGAAATAAAGCACAATTACAACTTCTTCGCAAAATTTCACTTAACTCGCAGTAAATATAAACTTTTTTCGTTTCCAGAAGTGTTTGCGTTCGTCATTTTAACTCCTCTTTATCGATTTTATATGCTCACTCCACAGGAGCATGACCGCACAACTCCACTCTACTCATCTTTTTTCAATAATCATTGGGAAACTTCATTGATGAATGGCCTCTTTAGGAGAAATGTTGGAGTAGTTCCCGTTTTAAGGCCCGCCGTGATCAATGACATGAGGTTGGATGTCAAAAAGGTGTTACAGTTTTCGAGCGGTGATTTATGGAGAGAGAGGGAGTAATGTCGCTTTCATACTATGACGTTCGAGTCACTTAGCGTAAGGGGACAGTCGACTTTCAAAATCACGAAATTCAACTAAATAATCGATTTCTTTTTTATTTGCAGAAGTATGAAACTACAGAGTGATTATAAAACTCCTACTTTCAAAATGCTGTTAAAAGGGAATCACTGGACAGGTCAGAATGACTTCAAAGTTGAACTGAATATACTGAAGAAGGGGTAAGCGGTATGGCATAAGAAAGAAAAAGTTCCAAAGTGTATCAATAGATGGCGCTGTAAACGGCATACTATGCAAATTAAAAGACACTCATGCGCAATTAAAAACCGAATCATTATGTGTTTTTTGGCCAAAGGGCAATTAAAAACCGATTTTTCCCATCCAATGTGGTACGACCTTGCCGTGGTGGGTGGGCTTTCCACTCACAGTACCACAACTGTTGACTGATTTGGAAGTCATTTTTTTCATCAAACAACCGAAACACTCATGCACATTGAACAGTGCGGTGGGTTTACTGTGCAACGCATGTCAAAGCCGTCGTATTTCGATTAAAAATGTCACATGTAGCCGAATCCACTTTCGTTATGCCGCTTACAGCGCAATCTTTTGATGCACTTTCGGATTTTATCTTTCTTCTGCCCTACCATTTCCCCCTTCTTCCAGAATATTCAGTTCAAATGTGAAGTCATTCTGGTCAGTGGTTCCTTTTTTATAGCCTTTTGAAAGTGGGACTTTAATTGTAAACACCCTGCAGATGCTCAAATTTATCTCATGCACAAATAATTTTTTTAATTCGGACGCTTCATTGCTGAGATATAAGCTTATATTTGTAAAAACTCTATATTTATACAGCTTTTGTTATTTAAAATACTGTTTTCTCAAAATTAAATATTTTGCACATTTATAACTTTTGAAACATTCCATGCGCATTCCTAATTATCAGGATTGTTTTGAAAATTACACTGTATATGCTATATACTACAATAATAAATAAATTTTAGCAAAAAAAAAAAAAAGAAAAGTTGCATTTCAAGGGTATTTTAGTGTTGAACTTTAAGTGCATTTGGAAATAGACAGCTACTTTTATAGAAAAAACAAAATTATTTTCTGATTACATTCAGCGAACTTTTTTTTTCTTTTTTCAGCAAACAATTTATGCGAACTTCCACTGTAACATATAACAAGAACGAAAAAATCATGCGTCAAGTATAGATTATGTAACACTTTCCAACGCTTCCAAAATAATTTTACAAATCATACCGTTTAATAAGCTAAAATATAACATCTAAGTAAACAATTTGGAAAACGCATAACATATTTAAAAACGTAATTTTAGGAATTTCCAACAGATACAATATCGGAAAAATATCCGAATACTTTTATTCAGTCCTGTATAGGATCTATAGATTTGTATATATACTACATACGATGCTAAATTTTAGTTCAGTTAGGAAACGCGTAGCACAGTTTAAAATTCTCCGTCTGGAATTTCTGTTAATAAACGGAAATGTGTTCGCGAACTTTTGTGTTTCCCTGTATAGGATCTAAAGAATTTATACACACCACGTAATAGACAAAAAGCGAGTTAAAATTAAAATCGCGTTCAGTAACTTAAAACGCACTTCCAGGAATTATTGTTAACAGACAGTAGATAATTCTTTTGTGTGTCCCTGTAAATGAACGATGACTGCTATACACACACTATTCTGTAGTAAGCCTCTTGTCATGCACCTTAGTGATATATATGAATTTCAAATCGTTTAAAATAGTGAAACATTATTTAAATAAACCGCAGACGATTTTTCTCCATAGACGTAATGTAACGGAATTCTTTTGACTGTCCCTGTAAAGTAACTATAAGTGCTATGCACACCCTATTCCATATTAAGCTTCTTCTAATGCACCTTAGTGATATATATAAATTTCAATGCGTTTAAAACAGTGAAACATTATTTAAATAAACCGCAAATGATTTTTCCCCATAGACCGCAATGTGACGGAATTCTTTTGAGTGTCCCTGTAAAAAAAACTATACGTGCTACACACTTCCGTTGAAATAGGGAACATGCTAGAGATAAGGACAATAACATATAAAAATTGCAGAGCAATCCGAGCATATTTACGTGAGTTAGAGCACGGCCAGACGGCCAGACAAACCGAAGTTATAAACACTTTTCAACTAGGTTGGAAAGTGCTAAAAAGTATCTCGTAAATAAATATTGCCAGATTGCATACAAAAGAAATGTGCATGGGACATTTTAAAATACGACAATTATTCGTTATTTTAAAAAATTAAAAATTGAATAATTTTAATTTTTAACACTTTCCAACCTAGTTGAAAAGTGTTTATGACTTCGGTTTGTCTGGCCGTATGGCCGTCTGCCGTCTGGTCGTCTGTCCGTGCTCTAACTCACGTAAATATGCTCGGATTGCCCTGCAATTTTTATATGTTATTGTTGTTATCTATAGCATGTTCCCTATTTCAACTGAAGTGTGTAGCACTTATAGTTTTTTTACAGGGACACTCTAAAGAATTCCGTTACATTACGGTCTATAGGGAAAAAACATTTGCGGTTTTTTTAATGATGTTACACAATTTCAAATGCATTGTAATTGATATATATCATTAAGGTGCATTTCAAGAAATTTAATATGGAATAGGGTGTGCATAGCCCTTATAGTTACTTTACAGGGACAGTCAAAAGAATTCCGTTACATTACGTCTATGGAGAAAAATTGTTTGCGGTTTAATTAAATGTTTCACTATTTTAAACGCATTGAAATTTATATATATCACTAAGGTGCATTACAAGAGGCTTACTACTGAATAGCGTGTGTATAGCAGTCATCGTTCATTGACAGGGACACACAAAAGAATTCTCTACTGTCTGTTATTAATAATTCCTCGAAGTTCGTTTTAAGTTACTGAACGCGATTTTAAATTGAACTCACTTTTTGTCTATTACTTGGTGTGTATAAATTCTGTATTTCATATACAGGACAGCACAAAAGTTCGCGAACACATTTCCGTTTATTGACAGAAACTCCAGAAGGAGAATTTTAAACTGTGCTACGCGTTTCCCAACTAAACTAAAATTTAGCATCCTATGTAGTCTATATACAAATGTATAGATCGTATACAGGGCTGAATAAAAGTATTCGGATATTTTTCCGAATATTGTATATATTGGAAATATATGTTGGAAATTCCTGAAATTAGGTTTCTAAATAGGTTATGCATTTTCCAAATTGTTTACTTAGATGTTGTCTTTCAGCTTATGAAACGGTAATGATTTGTAAAATTATTTTGGAAGCGTTGGAAAGTGTTACATAATCTATGCTTGACACATGATTTTTCGTTCTTGTTTTAAATTAATTTAACACCAAATTTTGAGCCCCATTAACAAGTCTGACAAATTTCAAATGAATTCATTGAAAATTAAATGGTTTGTTTTTTAATGTCCCACTATCCCCTTCATGTTTTTTGAACCGAAGCACAGTGAAGTATTTGATGCAAAATCCTGGCCAAAAAAGTAGAAATTAAAATTTGCACAAAAATTGTAAAAAGCATATTTTATAATAGCTGACTAATTGGTGTCTCGATGTATATGTTATTTCAGGTGTATCATATGTATCATAACCACAGTTGAAGTGAAAGTTTCTTTGTGAGAAGACGTGCTTTGTTATTGTGTTTAAATGTATAACTTTGACATGTGCATTTAAATAGTTTTACTTTTCATATAATAAAAAATAAGTAAAATTGAAAACTGAGTAATATTAAGCCTTTTTAGATCTAATTTATTGAAATATATTTATTGAAATATACTATCTAATATATTCAAAGCTTTTTTAAGCTGTGTCGGGGTTTGTCGGACCATTTCTTAATTATAATAGTTTTGGTTATAGTTTTGATGGCAAATTAAAAAAAAAAAATCTGCATATTGTTGTCATTTTTAGATATCAATGTTTTTTGGGAGGACTGCAAATCTAATAAAACAAATCAAAAACCAGCATCTCTATACTATAGAGACTCAACTTTGGTAAATACTAAGTGCAAGTAATATATATATATTATATGCATTGTTTTTTATAAATAATTAAACATTTATGTGTAGTAACATTAAACACATTTAATGAAATATTACTTGCCAATAAAACAAACCTATCAACCATTACATTCCTCTTATTAACAGTAAACAATTAAGTAAACATCGTATTATATATATATTTATTTATTTATTTAAATACATACATTTATGCATATATAACATTAATTAAGTGTCCTTACTAATAATAAGTTAGCAGCAATGGTTTTAACTTTGAAACACGTGAAAATTAATTTTGAACAGGATTTTACCTCCAATATTTGACTATTCAACGACGTCCCAGATTTCGGCTTCACCCGTTCACATTACCAAACATTTTCAAAAATTTAACTTACACAAACTGATGTTTGGGCATCAGCATAAATTGTCAAATTCGTAACAATTTTTGTTTTTACTTAGTTTAGTATTGTTTTCAAACATTGCGATGCGTAAAATTAATAAACGATTTAAGAGATTATTCAAAACAGCAGATATTTATTTGTAGACCTCAACTCGAAATTCAAGAGCCATTTCAAATAAGAAACACCTTTCTTCGAAATCAAAATTTAATGGTAAAGTTTAGAAACATTCCATTCCATTGTATTGCATGATTACAGACATTAGGTGTTTACCAAAATAATGAAAATTAATTTACACATCTTTCGGTTTTACATAAAGAGCATACAAATTTTAACACAAGTTTTTACACTGGATGTAAAAATGTAGGTATTTAAATGTGGCTAACGAATAAAAGGTAACATTTAAAGAGAATACAAAAGTAATAGTATTTCATTATACTAAACATAACATACCGATTTCATTAAATATATTTACGTTTACATCCAATACTATTTTTATGGGAAACTAAATTATTCAGCATATAAGAATCCACTAATGCTACGTTATATTTCTTCTGTTTCTATTCGTGCTGTACATTTATTCTTTGCATCGAAATGTAAGAAAGTTTTACTAGTGGAACATTTCTCTCTTCAAATGTGAAATCGATATTTACAGGGAATTTTTTGAAGGCAGAAAAATGTCCTAAGATATTTTGGGAAATTGGCATCGACTATCAGTGAGGTAGTGAAGACAATCTGATGTTGAAAATAGATCTATGTGAAATTAGATTTGTATTAAAAAGGTAAGCGCTCAGTTAATGAATGCGATTTAATTGTCAAATATCTAAAACAAAATTATTTACAGACTACAATACATATATCAAAAATAGATACTTTATCGTTAGACGAACGCCAGTCGTAATTTTCCGCCAGATTGCCAAATGTGGTAAACTGATTATTTCACGTTGGCAAGTGCAGAAACCCGATTATTAAAATTACGCATAAATACTTTTTCTTTCAAGGTTTTTATATTTCGATGTTTTTTTTTATTTACATATTTATTTATTTATTTTTTGTACTGTAATTATGTTAGCTGGCGGCAAATCTCGCCAATATCTTTTTTTTTTCCTTGCCAATAGCAGCATACATTTTTCGCGTGTGAACATTAGAAACAGTACTACTGTGATGTTAAAAATGTTTTGGATTGTGGTATTTTTTTCCCCTTTCGTATTTTAAATGTAAGTAATATATATTTTCTAAATATATGTAATTTAAATTAAATGAATGAAAGATATATATTTGAAATTAAATGAATGCAATATGAATGATAGCAATGGGATTAATATTTGACGATTTTTCACGGATAACAAATTATCGCTTTTTTAGAACATTTCATATGGCTTACTCAGTTACGCAATTTCCAAATGCTGAAGACTCCGCTATTAAATTATTTTGACGCCAACAAAAACTGTTTTCAATATTCCCCCAATTTTTTTAGTAATTGTCGCTTAACTTAACTTATATTAGAAAGTACTTGTCAAACTTGACGATAAAGATCTTTACAGATTCCACAGAAAAAAGGTTCACAATATCATTAAAATGTTAGACATGTTTACAGAATATTTATTAAATAGTTAACTAACCCTTAAATGCCTAGAGTATCAAATATGTGTAACTTTTTATTTAACTTTTAATAAATGAATCAAGTTCTTAACCACTATATTTATATCGAAATATTAATACTATGTAAAAATCACATAAATATGCTACTAAATAAAGTTAAAAATGCGCGGTAGGGTCAAAAAGTTCCCGGAATAGATCAATTACAAATTATTAAAAAATAGAACAATAATTTTACCTTATTGGCCTTCAAAGTACTTTCCTTCTGCATCCACACACTTCTTCCAGCGTTCGTATAACTATTCAAAACACTCCTTGAATCCATTTTTGAGACTCCTTCAGTAGCTTCGTCGCATTTTCGACCATCTCATCTAAATGCATAAAACTGTGTCCCTTCAATTTCATTTTCAACCGTGGAAACAGGTAAAAATCTGCTGGTGCTAGGTCGAGATTATAAGGAGGGTGTTCTAGAGTGGTAACACTGTGTCTGTTTAGGTAATTTTTCACAATCAGAGCGCGATGTGGTGGAGCATTGTCGTGTAAAACAAACCAATCATTTGTTGCCCATTTTTCAGGTCGTTTTCGTCCGATTGCATCTCGTAGTCTTTAAGAATCTCCAGGTAAAGTTCTTTATTGACAGTTTGGCCTTCTGGAATAAATTCGTAGTGAATGATGCCCCCGTAATCGAAAAACACCTCCAACATAACTTTCCCTCAGCTTTTGTCCAAGCGATATTTTTGCTTCCTTGGTGATGTTTTTGCTGACCTTTACAAAAGCGCTTATGCCATCGTTTCCGTATGCTTTCTTCAGCATCTCGAGCGTCTCAGATGACGATTTCTCGAGCAAAACGCAGAATTTGATGTGTGAACGCTGCTCTAAAGGCGACATTTCAAAATCCGACGAATGAAAAATTCACTTTGTCAGAAATGATCTGCAGCTAACGCCAACAGTACCGGAAATGAATTCCAGATGCCTGTGTGTTTTCCTTATCAGTGCTGCCAATCTCCAAAAAATATATTTCCCATCCAACGAACACTTGCGTGAATGTAGGCGACCATTCCGGGAATTTATTGACTCTACCTCGTATATCTTAAAATTTCTGGTGTCTAATCCTTAATATAAGTAAGAAAAAAAAATCTAAAATAAATATTTATACATTTAAGAGTTAAGGATTAGACACCAGAAATTTTAAGATATATTTTTAACTGTATTTAGCATATTTATGCAATTGTTACAGGATTAATATTTCGATATAAATATAGTGGTTGCGAAGAACTTGACTTATTTATTGAAAGTTAAATAAAAAGTGCTGCAGATATTTGATACTCTAGGCCAGTGATTCTCAACCTGTGTGTCGTGGCACAGTAGTTCGCCACGAAAAGATTTCAGGTGCGCCGCGAAACTTTTAAACCAAGTTGCATCAAATTCTTAAAAATTCGAATCTGTAATGTCTGACATTTCATATTATAAGATTTACTTTGAAATAAGTTTTAGTGTCACAAATTTGCTTTATTTTTGAGATTTTTCTTATGTTACTCATAATAAAATTATACGAGGAAAGTCTAAAAATGTCTTTCGCCCCTTGGGATAAATTCTTTTAGAAGAAAAATATCATGTCTCCTGAAAAAAAGAGATTATAATTTAAAATGTAGTAGAAAAGATCGTTGAAAAAATATTTGAATATGCATATTCGAAGATTTTATATTACACAGAAAGTATTTGTATTTTTGAAAAAAATCAAACTCAGATATCTATTTAAATGCTAATGTAACAGATTACTAACAAATTAAGATATTTTCCCACATTTAAATTTTACCAGTCCCTTTCCCTATACATTTTTCTTTTAGCTGTTGACTGTAATTTCCTGCATAGTTATTGATCAGTAAACCTATACCTTGAATCCGCTTCTCCTCCATATAAATAGGAAAATTCGTATGATTCTTTGCACTGTGACGGTACGCGGAATCATACCGAAACTAGTGCTAAAAAGGTATTTGAAACAATGTTTCATCTGCTTATAAATGTTAATGCATATTAAAGGAAAGTATATATATATATATATTAAAAGGTTATAAAAATTGTATTTAAAATTATTTTCTTTTTCTTTACTCTGCTCAGATGGCCTATTTTGTTTGTGATAATAAATAAATTATATGTAATAATTTCTTATGTAATGATAGATAATCCTTCCCTTTTTTAAGTCATCGTAATTTTAGTGTGCCTTCACAAATATAATTCTATGTTTAAGTGTGCCGTGAAGTAATAAAGGTTGAGAAACACTGTTCTAGGCATTTAAGGGTTAAAACTTGTACTTTTATAAACGAGCTGGAAACCGAAGGCATACTAACAAATTTTACACGAATTCAGACAACAAAACATTTTCCAGTGAATTCAGTTTTCAGAGGCAAAAATGCGCAACTTCAAGTTTATTTTCCTTAAGAAATTTACAAAAAAGTTAAAATTTTATTAGTTTTCTCAAACATAAACAATTAACTGTATTACAATATCAATAGATGGCACGACAGTTTTTTTTTATAAAAATATTTTTTTGCTTCTTTTTAATTTTATTTCTTTTTACAGAAAATAATCATTCACCTTTCTTTGTTTATATGCCTTATAGATCAATCGTAATAAAGAAATCGGTCGAAAAAAGAAATAACCAAAAATTGTAGAACATTTTAATTTATTTAATCGATAATTGCACGCCCAAGTTTTTAATTTAAAATTTTAAGTAAAAAATCATTAATTAAAAAAATATTGCAGATGATAAATTTTGCTTAATAATAAAGAAGAAAGAAAAACAAAAACAAAAATCTATAATTTTTTTGCTTGGTATAAAATATAAGTTATTGGAATACTATCATAACTACACCACTGAGACATTATCATAGTTACACCAAGTGAGTTATCAGAGAACCATCTTATGCCAGGAGCGGCGTTCCTTTTGGATAACTAGAATTCTTCTTTCTGGCGCTTTAGACCACTCAACCATCTCGATTTCGATAAATGTTTCTCTGTAACGAAGGCACTTTATATGAAAAAGTATTAAATAATTTCAGTAATGTTAATTGAAATCATTAACGTTATGTCGTCTGCGTTATGAATTATCAATTATTTTTATTATTTGTAAATTTCCTCTTTAATTTGTAGTCAAGAAAATTGTTATGCTTTTAATTCAATTATGCGTATATCATTTGGATTACCATTCATAAACTACTGGAAATGTTTCGGAAAAACCAGCAGAAGTGGCAGCAAAATAAAACCTAAATTTTATAAACGAGTTTGCAAATTTCGAAATTATATTGGTTTCTAAAGATAAAAAAATGCTTTTCGGAATCGTAAGTAACTCAGAATCGGTTGTTGTATGTTTTCATTCGTGGTTATATTATATTTTCCGAGATTAAGAATAATTTGGTGTTTATTTATTTATTTTTTTTTTTTATTTTTTTTTTCAGTTTGGTTAATTCATCTAATTTTCATCTTAGACCTTCAGCTTCTCGAAAATTTTAGACAAGTGGTGTGGCAATGAAAATGGTAGCCAAAGTCGCCAAAAATATTTCCAAAACTCGTCGCTGAAGTCGACGGTCGACCGGTTAATAGTGCAGTATATGGGATTTCCCGCTCACAGCCAGATTCTCTTTTTCATTGATGGACATGATTTTCAATATCAGTCGAGATTTTATCTAACTAAATCCATTATTCTAGTAAAATAAAATCGTTATATAGAGAATAACAAAAAAAAAATCTCACTTAATGTGTGAATTTTGAAAAAAAAATTGTTTTTGAAGTGTTTCATTAAAATTTTGAAATGTGTAACTCTAAATATTAACTTGATATTGTATTTTTTAATTATTTAAACAGTTTCAAAACGGAAAATAAACATTTATTTGAAAGCATAGGAAGAAAAACGCTTAAGGAAAATTTATATTTGTATTAGCCGAAGAAAGCTGTAATTTTTCGTTGTTTTGATTTTAAAATTGTTATGTCTTCGTAAATTTTTTTCATACTTTAAGAAGGAATGCAGAATTACATTAGAAAATCCCTTACTACCATTAAAAGGAAAATGTATATGCTTAAAGTGACAAGAGTACACACAAAAACCTGTATTTACCTTTTTAATAAACAGATCAACGAGTTTCGTCAACGCCCCCTAGATAAGAAAGCCGTGACACGCGTCATGAAAACGTCATGCCAATCAGGCAAAACAAAGGAAAAAAATTCGAACAACTTGCATGTTTCGATTTCATTCGCTCATAGAATTAATAATTATTGTTTACGACTAATAGTTAATAATTCCACGAGCCACTGAAATCGAAACATGCAAGTTGTTTGGATTTAAAACAAATAAACAAAATAAAAAATAAGGTAGATTTACTCAGCTTTGAAAGATAAACCGGGAATAGGTGAATGAAAAGGAATTCCACGTGGTTTTGAAACTTTTTTTGAAGAAATGAAATAAAATTTCTGAAAAGATTCGTTATATGGAGATAGATCTTTCGATATATGGAGATTATTTTTAAATATAATCAGGGGGAAAAGGGACCGTTCCGTTAAAATTTCATTATATAAATAAATTCGTTTTATGGAAGTTCGTTCTAGAGAGATTCGACTGAATTTTTCTTATCAGAAATTTTGTAACAATATTAAATTTCCACTAACAAATGGAAGGCAAACGTACAACAATTGTAATGGCGCTCTTAAAGGATTAAATTCATTAATTATATTACTAAACTGTAATATTTTTATCCAAAACGAAATTAGTAAACGCTTAACAATTTACTACTGGAACGTTATACTTCTTGTATTTCTATTCGCGTACATTTATTCCACGGCACCAAAAAGTTTAAAAAGTTTCATACCGGAAACGTTTCTCTGCTCAAATCTAAAATCGATTTTTAACGGGGGATTCCATAGGTGCAAATTGCACAAAAATATCCTGAAGGTATGGTGGGAAAGTGGACATCGGTCAGTTTTATGGAGGAACGATATGAAATAAAAAGTGAAGAGCAAATGCATCTAGACCATCATTTTTAGAAACATTTTTCTATGAACATTTGGTAGTAAAAAATGACCCTGTCGGTAAAAGAAAATTTTTTTTTCTTAAAAACGCTACTAGAAATACAAAAGAGGATATCTCGTAACATATACAGGTGAAATTTGAGGTATAGATAAGTACGGATTCATGTTCGTTTTGATTAAATTTTTTTAAACAGAAATTTTCATAAAATTTCATCTGTTACTGTTATCTTCTTATAAATTTTTAGCAATATATATATATATATATATATATATATATATATATGGTTTTTATGGGTATTTTATATATATTTTATATATAATATTATATTTATATATATTTTTATATATATTTTATTTATATGGGTATTTTTATGTATATATGGGTTATACGTGGACGTATAACCTGACCTACCTTTATTTTCGCAACCGTTAGTCCTAGATGCATATACTTCCAATTACAAAAATGGTTTAAATAAGGTAAAGAATTATTTTTAAAGCGATTTGGGTCAAGAGAAACATTTGGTAAACAATTACGAAATTTAAATTTTTATACGGTCCCCCGGTCCTATAAGTGATATTTAGTAAAAACAATACTGTGACACTAACAAGTAAGACAAAAAAGTTCCATTCATCTAACATTAAAACTGACCGAGTAATAGCTGTTTAAAGTTGGAGTATATTTTTTGTTGCGAAATAGGGGTTATTCACAAATGTAATAGAGATATAAGTAATCGTCAGATATATCAAAAAATAGTTGAGAGCAAAATTAACATTGCAATCTAATATAAATCTGAAATCTATAATCATTCTGACATATTAATGTAAAATATATAATTTGTACTGAACATATAAGAGGATAAAAATAACAGAATTTTTGTTAAATTAAAGGATGAAAAACAACAGCCTCAATTCTTTACTAACTGATACAGATTTTAATATGCTATTAGATTACACTGTCTTTCAAATTTTGGGTTGTGTCATGTTTTTTAGCTTTTGAAAATTGACTCTTATGTATTTTTTAGCGCTGAATCCAAAATGACTTTCGTTTTAAACCATCACGTCAGGATTTTTCTTAAATCGCAAATTTCAAAGTTAAAAAGCCCCCCCCCCCCCTCCTCTCCCAACCTCATCGGACCCCTGAGCTTAGCTGTAAGAAGCCCAGTATAAGCCAAAAATTTGAATAAATTATTAAATTAAATAAAATTAAACTGAATAAAGAAGTCATATCTATTTTATAGTATTAGATTTTTTGCTATTTTTTAACCTTGAAATTTACGATTTGCGAAAAATCCTGAAATGATGGTTAAAAGTGAAGGTATTTTTTTTATTCAGCGTTAAAAAATACATAAAACGTAATTATAAAAGTTAAAAAACACAACCATCGCAGGTTTATGTTATCTAATCTAAAACTCTTTCTTAAACATGTTGACGTTAACCTATCCGAATTTTTTTGTGTTTTCCTCTAATATAAGTATGTATAAGATGGTAAGCGTCGAAAATCATAATAATATTACATTGTCATCGGATTTAAGTCAGTATGTAAAATTTAACTTCAATCGTATATTTGAAAGTGAGTTAAAGTTCGACTACAAATTTTAAACTGGAAAGACGATCGTTGCAAGTTATATAAAACCTTATGAAAATAACATAATTTTTGTTAAAAGAAATCATATCATTAAATACTTTCAAAATAAAACATATGTTAAAATACAATTATTTTAACTAATCTGAAACTTAACTAATAAAAGTTAACTCAATCGTAATAGTTGTACGATTTCTTTCAAAACGCAGATACCTTGAAATAAGTTTAAGTACTTTATATACGACCCCTGAAAGCATGGCCAAAATCATCTGTTTTAAGATGCAAAAAAGTGGTATAAGTCATGCATTTCAAAATTTCATAACTCGGTCAATTTTAATGTTAGAGGAATGAGACTTTGTTTGTCTTACTTGTTCGTGGGACCGTATAAAATTTTAAATTTCGTAACTTTTAAATAAAGGTGTTTCTTGACCCAAATTGCTTTAAAAATAATTATTTACCTTATTTAAATCATTTTTGTAATTGGAAGTATGCATCTAGGACCAACGGTTGCGAAAATAAAGGTCGGTCAGGTTATACGTGGACACCCTGTATATAGGGGAGAGTAGGTCTTAAACTGGGTTGGCCGGTCAAACTGGGTAGCCTAATTTTATAAAAATAAAATCAATTTATAAAGATTTGATTAAGAAATATAAATATCATTATTATTTTCACAAACCATTACCGTCCATACACGGTGCCGGCTAGACTGAGCTCCAAGCTCCTAATGGCAGAAAATAGGTCTACGGCTCGGGCCGGGCTAGGCCTGTGTTCGTGAAGAACTCTAGTATATACAACAATCTTAATTCGCATTTCAAACAGACCGATTTCCGTACGCAAAGTTCTAAATGTCATTTACGGAAATTGCACTGCTTTGAAAGATATACGGACACATTGTACTGTTTTGAACGAAATAAGGAAAAAATCCATCAAAATTACAGAAAACTTTCTGTATTTTTACGAATTTGTATTCCGTAAATATCAATTACGGAAGCCCCACCAGTGTCTGAGAGGTTCTGCTCTCAAAGCTACTAGACCCCTGTTCAAACCGTTGTCTCGCTCGTCGACCTAACCGTTCAGAGTTTTCCGTGGTTTTCTTCTAACCTTGCCGTAAATACGGGTTAGGATCCCTTAGAAAAACCCCCACGGAGGGTACTCCCCCTAGGGCCTATATCCCTCGTATAGATAATCGGCCGTCATAAATCAACCAACCAACCATCAATTACGGAAATTGTACTTTTTTATATTAAACTATTCCGTAAAATTTTACGGGAATTTTCCTGTATTTTTACGAGTTCTTTTTACAGTGTTTTGTAAAGCGCCAGGTACATAGCCTTCGATCCATTGTTTATTTTTCTGCGACATTTTAAAGCAAAGAATATTTTTAATTATGCAGACGATCATTAAATCCTATTCCAAATGGATGCCAAACAGATTTTATTTATTTTTTTCATTTAAATTTAAATCATAAAGTAAGTGAAAATCGTTACAAACATGTGTGAACACCATCTGTATATGAAAGGGAATGCAGAGAGCAAATGCATTTAGAGAATCATTTTTAGGGTCCTTTCTCAATGAACATTTTGAAAAAAATTTTTTTAGCAAAATAGAAGGTACTAAAGAAGGTATCTCGTAGTCTTCGGGCAGGTAAAATCAACTTTGAAACGTTAGATAATAACGGCTTTTATACCTTCATTTGTGATTTTTAAATAATAAAATTTTATAAATAAGTTTTGCTGTTACTGTTATCTTCTTGTTCGTTTCTAACACCCGAGGTTCAAAAAATTTATTTTCTTTAAGAGCTAAACATAAAAAATATTTTTTGAATAGAAAAGGTTAACACTTTGTGACTCAACAAACTCCGATTTTTAAAATATTTACTTATAGGTACATAATTTTAAGCACGTAAAATATAACTAAAAAATTTAAACTAAAAAACTAAAAATATATCAACCAAAAGGTACTTTTTACACATCTGCAATAAACAGAAAATTTCACGCTGAGAAAAATGACATTTTCAAATCTGAGTCAATCGATGTTTTCATTTTGTTGTGAAACTTTGTGCTTCAAATAGCACGACCCACTGAAATACTTAGAATATTGTAACATGGACAATACTCAAAACGGAGCACATAGAGGTCAGTTCATACTCACTTTTGAAACATGGACATACTCAAATAGGAGCACATGTTTTTTACTTGAGTGTGTGTTTGTTTTAAAAAAATGAGTCTATACATGTTTCAAACTTGAGTCATTTTGACTATGCGACCTACTCAGATTTGAGTATTTTTTGCTCAGTTTTGAAAATGTCTGTTTTAGAGTACATACTTCTTGCAAATAGTGTTAATTTTCTAATACAGTAGTATTAGACAATTAGTTTCTAATACAGTAGTATTTTCTAATACAGTAGTATTAGAAGTATGCGAACTTACCTTTGTAAAAAAAAAAATTATTTGGACGTCCCTCCAACCTTTTTTAACATGGAAAATTAACGATGTTCATTTTAGCAATAACGATGTGAAACTGCTCAAATGACAAATAAAATTTGGCATGAAAAATTTACTCAGTATCGCCTTCTATAGAGAATTATGTGAACAATTCATATTAACTGTGGCGTTGGAAGATATCAGCAATAAATAATAAAACAGTGTTTTAAAGCCCACTGTGTATAAGTAACTTTGACTTTTGGGTATGTTGCAAATAGGCAACACGGTAACACAAACGGTTAAAACAGCTGTTATTTAACATGGTCATGTTATAGAATAGATCAGATATTTATTTATTTATTTTTATTTATTTATTTATATATACAATCAGAAAATAGGATAATTTATAATTTGTATTTTAGCTCACACGCTATCAAAGCCTGAGAGCTAATGTACCCGCCCGTTCTCTTTGTATGTATGTATATCTTGTACGTAACGCGATAACGCTTGATAGAAATATCCATTTTGCTTCAAATTTTGTATATAGGTTCATTGTGATAAGGCGCTTCCCTGATTAGTTTTGGGGATTGATTGGTTAAGTATAAAGGGAATGGGTGGCTAATCACCCCCTTAATTTATTGACGATTTCTTTATTTTTCGAGGGGCATTATTCTCCGAAATAAGAGTATAATATACAATTAGTGTGAATAGCTTGTGAGCTCAATGCCATCAGTTTGACTGGGCACTTTTTTTATCTATAGGCTGATTCTATAACATAGTTTAGAACAATGTTTTTTTAGGATATTAACTACAAAAATCACCCTATCTGTAAAAGAAAAAAAAACACATGGTACATAAAAGTACATTGAACATAAAAGTGCATATAAAAACCTACTAATACAACGTTATATTTCTCGTGTTTCTATTCGCGTATATTTATTCCACGGCATCGAAAAGGTAAGAAAGTTTTATTCGAGAAACATTTCTCTGGTCAAATATGAAATCGATATTTATGGATGATTCTTTTGAAGATAACGGGCACAGAAATTTCGTGAATGTATTGTAGAAAATGAGCATCGGCTAGTTTTATAGAGGAGTCGTATGAAAAAGAAAGCGAAGGGACTATACATCTTGAACATCATTTTTAGGGTTATTTCTCTATGAACATTTGGAAGCAAAAAATGACCTTGTCTGTAATAGAAATAAAAATGTATTTTTTCTTTCTTTTAAACACGCTTTTATTCAATTTTACAAAATTATAAAAAAAATTTTTTTTTTTTCATTTCAATAGCCAATGTCACCAAATTTGGCCAAATGTTGTCAACTTTGCAACTTTGTTTACTGCCAACTGTTCAACAACTTAATAGCAGTTTCAATTGGCCCGTAGTAACACCCAAAGTGACCCATTAATCAAATTTTCTAGACCATTTGGCCTAGCCCAATGGACTTCTCGTAAACGGTAGGATACAAAATTTTATCAAAATCGTTAGAGCAGTTTTTAGATACAATTAGCTTGACCCAGACCCCAAAATGAGCCACTAATCAAATTTTCTCCAACATATGAGCTAGCCCAATGGTCTTCTCGTACCCCAAAACGGTAGGATACAAAATTTAGTCAAAATCGTTAGAGCCGATTTTTAGATAAAATCTGCATATTACACACACACACAAGACTTGCTCGTTATAATATATGATTCAACATATAAAAACCTAATAATGCAAAGTTATAATTCTTGCGTTTCTATTTCTGTATTCAAGGCATAAGGAGGTAAGAAAGTTTTATTCCAAAAACATTTCCCTGCCCAAATGAGAAATCGATATTTTCCGGCAATTTCTTTGAAGATAACTTAAACAAAAATGTTGTAAAAGTATCGTGAAATACTGGCATTGGTCATTTTTATAGAGAAGCGATATAAAAGATAAAAGGGAAAACGTAGAGCAAATACGTCTATTTTTTTTTTTTTTTTTTTTTTTTTTTTTTTTTTTTTTTTTTTTTTTGATTCATTTCTGTTTGAAAATTCGGAAGCCAAAATAACGGCAGTAAAGAAAAAAGTCTTACTAAACTAGTAAAAAATGATATCTTATTAGCCCTTGGAAATGGTAAAATTACCAAAAAATCGATTTCTTCAAAAAATATAAATAAACGCTATCTTAAATCAAAAGTTGTATGAGAAATAAAATTAAATTTTTATGTGCTTTCGTAATTATATAAATACGTAATACCCATAGTCGTCATATGGTCCGTCCGTCTGTCCGCCTAGAACAGCACATAAACTACACAACTGAATGGTTTGAAATTTAATATAGATAATCGTTGCAGAATATTGTCGAGTCATTTCAAATTTTATGAAAATCGAATCGAAACTTAAAAAATATATTATTAACAGTTTTCTTCATTCTATTAAATTCTACCATTACGTAATTAACTCAATAATATCCTACGATAGGTAATGATTCTAGGTTGCGATGGTGATATGCCGTCCTATTTAAGATGAAGTCCTATTATTTCCGTATGACTGAATTTTAAAACCAATTTTCTATGCTAAAATTGTTTCATTATAGCAATCCTATAATCTACCGGCCGTTTCTTGGATAGATGTTTCCGGAGAAATAGATATTAAATGGAAAAGGAGTCTCAATATGGATGTCATGTTCTGAAATTTTCAAAGTTAGTCTTATGTTTCCCATTGGAATTTTCAGTCCATGTCAACAAAATATAAAATATTGTCAACTTAAAATATACTTATTTTATTAAGGAAGTTAATCATATCCTAATAACAGACGATATAATTCATTCCACTCAAATAATATCGATGATTTTTCTTACATTGTCTTCTATCTGGATATTTGTGCGTAGTCTAATTTTAATGTAACAGAATTGTAATGCATTGTTTGTAAAAGTGTATTGAAATTTAATTTCATATAATATGAAAATCTGCACATAAATTTTTTTTTGCATTCGTGCATTTTTGCATAACAGTGCAACAGCTATTGCACCAAGATCTGGAAATTTATAAAACTATAGTTATAGTACGAACGCACCTCATGTGTCACGTTTGACGTACAATTTCCAACTTGTTAGACTTACTTTCATATACAATTAAAATTCGAAAAAGTGTACTAATAGAAATTTAAAAAGTTTATTTTAAAAGAATGCCGAATATTTATAATTTTGCACAAGTATTCGTTGTAAAAATTTTGTAAACTCTTCAAACAGTATTTATATACATAGAAAAATCATATCTTTTTTAGTTTCAACTAAAATGGAAATTTTTAGAAAAGTTATTTTGCTTAATTTTTTTACAAAAAATATTTATTTATACTTTTACGAGCTAAGCTATTCTGTAACATTATACTGGTTGAATTAAATTTAAAAATGTCATTTTAAAAATTAAAATTCTATAATTTAACAAAATTTGTAATGAAAAAAGATTTCGTCTTTAAATAATCCATATTTATAAAATTCTTCACAATGTTTATGAAACTTTTCTGTTTTAAAAAACTAAATTATTATATTACTTTTTTTAAATTCTCTTTTAAAATAAAAAGTCAAAGAAAGTAATTAATGTTTAATATTTTTGGAATTTTGAAAGAAAAATAACTAAGACTAGTAATTACAAAGTTTTTTTTTTCTCTCTCTTTACAAAATACAAGAATATTTTCACGACTAATTTTGAAGTGATGAAAATCATCAAACAAGTTTTAAGTTTATTTAAAATAACTTCATGAATAAATCATTTAAAGTATAATTCATTAAACAAATGTTGTGTATATTCTTTTGGGAATAGTGTTCTGTATTTTATTTTTTAATAAAACATTCGAATAACTTTCAAAATATTTTTATATTTTTCAGAAAATATTTTCAACAGATTTTTGAAAAACCTTCTAGTTATTGCAGATAAAAATGTTATTTGAAATTTCGGTGAAAAATTATTGTCAGAGTGTATACCGGGTGCAAATTCACAATCACTCAACGTCCTACGCACTTGTCGCCAACCTTTGTCGCCAAGCGCTTTGGCGAGAGAATGAACTTTGCGCATGGGTGGCATTTGGCCGGCAAAGTCAAAATCGTACAAGTACCGTTGAATAGATAGATGTTTTATTACAATTGTACATCCTACAACATTCCTCCTACCTTTTTACCTCGAGTTTTATCGTCAGCATTAACATGCTTTAAAAATAAATGAAAGCTTTCATTTCAAGCTTGGTAGCTTAAGCTACCAAGCTCATGAAAATGAATCATATCCTGTTTTGTAAATAGTTGCATTAAATAAACAACAATTGTTTTTATAAAGTAAGCTTAAAAAGAAGTAAAAATACATTTTATAATACATGATGTTATTTACATTTTTTACCTTTTATACTACTTTATTTAATCTCGAATAAACACGAGTACTGATTTATTATATTTAGTTAAACGCTTTTTCACTTTTAAATTATCCCCCCCCCCCAAAAAAAAATAATAATAATAATAATAATAATAATAATAATAAAAATAAATAGAAAAAAAAAATATATTTTAAAAAATCTAAACAGTTTGCTAAGCATTGATAGAATGAGATACATTCTAAAGGGATAATACAGCACTGCAATAACCCTAATTCAATAAAATAATTAGGATCGTTAAGATTTTACTTTTCAAATTCATCCTAATTAAGTATATATATATATATATTTAAATAAATTTGTTAGTAGATTAGAGAAAATACCTAATTGAACATTCCAGTAATGGATACCAAATCTTAAAAATAAATGAAATTTTGTAAATGACCATTAGTATAAAAAAAATCCAGTTTTCTATTACTAACACCCCCTCCACCCCCCCCCCCCCCCCCACCCAAAAAAAAAAAAATGCAAATTTTGTAAGAAAACAAAGAAGATATAAATGAATTAAGTAATTAAGTAAAACCATTTCTTAGTTTGTTCAGTAAAAATTTTACTGAAAGACAATGGAACTGTTAAGCAATATTTTATGCTTGACTAATTCAACAAGATATATTGAATATCAGATATTGGGATAAGATATATTGTATATTCAATAAGATATATTGAATATTATTCTCTATACCTGGGTTTGAGTCTCGAATTGGTTCATCTAATGAAATAAAAGAGGGCAGCACTATACACTGATATGAAAAGAGATATAATACGATTTTCCTCCTTCTTACGGAAATATATTTTGAGCGGCTGTAACTTTGAGGTGTGATGTCGAATGGTTTTTTTAATGGAACAAAAGCAAAATGAATAAAAGGTTGTTGAGTTTTGTATGATTTTCACTTATCTTATTAAAATATATTATTTTCACGTGTTCTGAATGGCGATAATATAAGATCGGATAAATTTTTAGTTATCGAATCGCCGTCGTTTGCTATACCACATTATAAAACATGCAAGGAAGAGTGTTCTGAAAAAATAAAAAATGAATTTTTATTGGATATTTTTTTATAAAGCAAAAACTTTGAGTGGGGGGTCCAAACTTTGAGTCCATTACTGTTATGTCACATTTACCCTATTTATCAATCAGCAACAAAAAACTTATCTTAGCATTTCCTCAACAAGTGATTAAGGTAAATATAATAAACTTTCATCTATTTATTGTGATCATTTTAAGAAAGGTAAAATTATACAGCGGATCTAAAACATTAAATAATATATATATATGCATACATATGTATTATAATTAGTCAGAAATACTTCTTACATAAACAAGAAATGCGCGGTCCAAGTGTCGAAGTAGTTTAAACCGTTTGCAAATTCGTATAAGACACGCGAATGCGTGCTACAGTTCATTTTTTCGCCAAACCATTTGGCGTCAAGTGCGTAGGACGTTGAGTGTTTGTGAATTTGCATACCGGGTGCGCGAAAAATTCATTAAAAAATATTATGCTAAAAAATTTCGGTTTGCAGAAATGGGATTAGAGGGAGATCAGATTTTTTTTTTAATAACAAAAAAAAAAGGTTAAAATTTACCGATAGATGGCCCTACATGCATAAGATGAAACAGTTTTATGCAAATGAGGCTTCAATTAAACCCCTCAATGCTCACGGATTCTTCAATCGATGGTAGCGATATACTATCGTTACCAGATCAAGCGCTGTTGGTTAAAAACTTTTACAAGAACGGCGAATCGGCAACGGGCACTTTGCGAAAATTCTGCTCGGCAAAATGACTGAAGACGAGAAAAGGGCCGGTTCATGTGCTAGGATACAGAAGATTGTCAGCGCTTCACTGAAATGGATCTTTAATCTAAGAAAATAAAATATTACCATGATAAAAAATATACAATAGCCACTTCCGTGTTATCCACGATTTCGAAAAGTGTTCTTTATCTTTAGAAACCTCAGAAATCAATGTATTTTTGAGATTTAAAGAAGCATTTAAAACAACTAAGTTTTTTTTACTGCCACTGATTTTTGAAAACGTTCCAGAGTAGTTTTTAGAGTGTACGAACCAGTTTTTTTCAAATGAAAAATCGGGGTTTTTTAACTCACAGGCTATGAAAGCCTGAGAGCTAATGTGTCCGCCCGTTCTGTGTGTATGTACGTATCGAGATAACTCTTGATAGAAATATCCGATTTACTTCAAATTTTGTATATACGTTCATTGTGATAAGGGGCTTCCCTGATTAGTTTTGGGGGTTTATTAGTAGAGTATAAAAGAGGGGGGACGGGGGACTAATCCCCCCTAAATTTATTGTCGATTTTTTTTTTTTTTTTGAAAAGGCATTTTTTTAAATAAGAGCATATTATACAGTTAGTGTGAATAGTCTATGAGATCAATGCCATCAGTTTAACTGGGAACTTTTCTTATATAGAGTGCTATCCACTCTCTATTCAATTATTTTCAGCTACGTAATTGAATTTCTACATGCAAAATTAACAAAATAATATAAATTTTAATGTGATTTGTTAAACTCGAGAATGGACAGTGAATTTCACTGCTGAAAATTAATTTAAAAATTAATTTAAAAATCACATATATGTGTCGACCTACGGTGGACTATATGTTTCGTCTTCGAGTTTGCCGCAGTGTTTGTTTGCTCATGATGATATTTCCATCTTGTGCTGCGGTTGCAGCTTTACCGACATATGTCAGTGAGAGATGGGTATCGTTCTCGCAGCTCAATGGTAGAGCATTAGAGTGTTATTCCAAGGGTACTGGTTCGAATCCAGGCTTGGACATTTTCCACTCTGTCGGTTTTACGCTTAGTTAGCAATATGAAAATTCATGTGTTTATTATTCAATAATTTCGAACGAATTTCACGGATGAAAATGAATATAAAAATTATATTTTTAAATTTTTACAAATTTCGTCGGGTTTTACATTTTGAATGTTTTTTATGCCCTTTAGGAAACCAATTTTTTTTCTTTTGAAAGCCAAAAATACATGTGATATGACACATGTGAAATGTGCTATGATAAAAAAGTTGTTGCAACATATTTTACTTAACATAGTTTGTTTGATTATTATAAACTAACTAGTGGGCCTGAGCCCTACTCTATAGCATGACTATCAAAAAGCTGTTTTAAGCTATATAAATTATTTAACTTTTTAAACCGATTCTTTTGTCGCATGAATATAAAAAAAAAACTGCCCTAAATTTTTTAATAGAATGACCTTTATATAAAAAAAAATATTCTGAACTATATTTGTATTTAGATTTTATACTATATATACCAGTGAACCCTTGAGAGGATTTCGCACTGCAGTCTAATATTTTTTTTTTTTTTTTTTATAAATACTTAATATTTTTTTAGATGCATGTTAAAACTTCTAAAAAAATTAAGGATTAAAAATTTTTGCAAACAACATTAATCAAGCTAGAATATCATCTATTTTATTCCATCAAAGTTGCAGTAAAAAATGATCGAAGATAGCAAAAAGCACACACGAGGGAAAAATCGTATATCATCTGCATTAGAGGAGGATGTCACCTGTTTAAAAACCTTTCAAATGATTCCTCATTCATTGTTATGCGCTTTGTAAATGCATAGAAAAAGAGCTGTTGACAACAAAAATAATATATATGATAATAAGGCATGATTAACATGCTTATAGAAGAGTATTTTATTTAAATGCCATCTTCTCTTTTATAAATATGTAGTCTGGAAGAAACCTTTTACAGAAAATGTTTGTGGGATTCAAACTGATATTTTTCCATTTTCTAGGAAGATTTCCCTGTGGATTTGAATAGCAGAATTTTCTCTATTTTTCAACACACATAAAAAGATGAACAAACTCTTAAACAAGATCTCAAAGGAAGTATGGCATCAGGAATGGTTTTACTTTTCTGCAATACGATGTTTTTTTTTTTTTTTTTTTTTTTTTTTTTTTTTTAACTATTAGTTTCCGTGAATATTTTTTTTTATTCTTACTTCTCAAAAATTTAAATGAAAATTTCCTTTTTCTTTTAAAAATACTGATGCATTATTACTTTGCAAGGAGATGTATTATGCAAGGAGAAAGTATTGGATTTGTGAAAAACTTCGACTTCTGGTTTCTGACGGATATATACGTTTTAGAAGTTGCTGAATACCTTGAGTTACTCAAAGGTTACAGATAAGGAAATAAACATCCAAGTAGAAATAAACAAATAACGTGCGTAATTTTAAAAAGTACGTGAAAAAATAAATGATTGTGTTTCAAATAATAACTTCGTCATAGACTGCGTGCAATTGTAGAATATTCTTATTTGTTTTGATAATGGCTAAGATGGAGCCGAAACATGTCAGCAGTCTCATAAGATTTATTTTACTGTTTCTAAAGTTTTTATTTTACGCCTTTTAGCAATTAAAACATATTAACGATTTGAATATTTTTAAAAAATATATCTGTCTGAGTCTGCGTGTCTGTCTGTCTGCCTGCTTGTATGTGACACAAATTTTTTGGGTGCACTAAATCACGAACTACTGAGTAAGATAGGATGAAATTCGATATGATGTTCTATTCTTATGTGAACGGGTGCTGATTAGTTTTTAGGCAAAATCCTCTAAGTGGGGGTGCCAAAAATCGATGATCTATTCCATGATTAATGGGATGCTTATATATATTTAATTTATGTGCGCAGAATTCAACGATACATGAAATTTAAAATCATCATGATAGGAATAGATTGTCATTCAATTTTGGTTGCGGTCATTATTACGCTCCTTGCTTGTTACCCTCCTTACCGTTGACTCCGCCACTCGCGAAGGAGACTTTTGCTAGAATGGTTTTTGCTGCCACCATCGGTATAAGTGGTACCGAACACTAAGTTGAAGAAGCTTAACGTTGAATACTCAAATATCATTTATTGATTAAACATTAATTGAAAACAAACGAAGATTAATTATATTTACAGGGGATTAAGCTATGAAAGAATATAGTCTTCGTTTATATGGAAAAATATCTCCAATAATTCTCTACGTTTTTTAATCCGTTTAAATGATAACACGACCTCCAAGATCACAAGCCACCAGCTATACTGCTACATATTACGCTCCGTACCAGAGGTGTTATACTACTCTCCTTGATCACACGATCCGGCGATCTCCATACACTTTTCCCGTAGCACACAGTTACCGAACGCTCACTCCGGTCCGACTATAGAATCGGTAATTCCTCCAACCTTCACGTCCAAACTCACCCTTCCTACTGCCCAGAAACTATTTATTTCTTCTTCTGTGCCTTTCCCCATCCACGGGGCTCCCTTCTCTCACCTCACGGCCTGATCCTTACCTGTTGCCACCAACATCACCTGCCTTTTTTCTAGCTTATTCTTTCACACTCTCGCTGGTCCAAACTCCATTGCATTCGAACTACATTCCCGAGATTTCAACCCCTTTTGGAATGCGGTTTTGGTGACATTGATGTATAGCTAAGCTTCCTATGGGAGATTACTTTCGAATTGAAATACGTAGAGAATATGAAAGAAAATGTAGGTAAATACACTTATACAATACAATAATGAAATCTATTACTATAAATATAATAACATACTTGAAACACAGGTATAGACAGCGTCAGAAACCTGACAGTCATCTAAGAGGTGTGATGCCGAAATTCGATGATTTGTTCGAAATATCCAATGCTTATATCACCCGTTTAAATGCACAGAATTCAATAAAACCACGCTTAGTATCCATGATATAAAGATCATATACATATCTTCATTATTATTCTAAATCTATAGTCCCTTAAAGTTTCTGAAAGCTTAATTTATTTTTTACTTAAATCCTCTCTGTTTTAAAATTAAAAGTAATTTTTATCTCATGTAGATGCTATCGCATCATTTTATCAAATACATTAGACATTCTTTCCTTTAATCTTAAAAATGTAACTTCCTTTCCAGTATTTAAATGCAGCTGTACATGTACGTTACATAATTTGATTTATTATTTTAACTTCTTTCTCTGTCAGAAAATTTAATGAAAACTACAAAATGGTGTTTAGATTTGCTCTATTGTGCAAGCATAACCTCAACTTCCTAGTTAATGTAAGTGCAGTCTTTGATTACTTTCAACTGCCAAAAATCTATTATCTCATCAAATGTATTTACTTCCAGAAAATTACATTTGCTCTGATTCTCATAACATGCATCAAGTTGCCTATCAAAATTACAAGAAAAGCCATACGTCGCCTGGCGTGGCAAGCCTTTCCTTACTACCCCCCTTCCTCCTCTAAGTTAATATGCCAGACGCTTAGCTGTCATAATTTCTTACTGGTGAAATTGTCCCATGCACATGTATGCTTGGTGTCGTCAATCAAAGTGTTGGCACAGAAATGTACCGCGAAAGTTAATCAGATCTTATCTAAACTCTCTCCGAGAAGGTTCTCTCCCTTTACTGATTATTCGGAAAACCACCTCCCGATTTTAACATCTTTTGTCTATTTCCCAATAAACTACTTGCAAGTAAACTGGATCCTTCATTTTTACGAAATCGTCTCTACTGTACTTTCCCAGGTCTACGATCCCTTTGGTATTGTGGAACAACCTTCACAAAAAAATGTACTAACTATATGTGTATTTTACGGCCGTGCTTTTCTTGGATTTTTAATATTTTTCCAGCTATGCATCCAAACTTGTCTTTGGACACTAACGCCCTAAAATGTCTCTACCCGAAGTGTAAACTTTACCACAGCATCCTCAATAAGGGGAATACATTGTGTAACAAACCTATTTGCTAAATCGGTGTAATTTCTTGTACTATTTAAATTATTCAATTGATTTTATTTGCATAGAAGTTACCCATAACTCCGAAAAGCGTTCTTTCTCCTTAAAAACCTCAGAAACCAATATGTTTTCGAGATTTAAGAAAGCATTTAAAAAAGAAAAGTTTATTTTATTGCCACTGACGTTCAGAAACATTATTGAGTGTTTTTTTTTTTTTTTTTTTGTTTTTTTTATAGTTTTCTGAATTTGAAATACATAGGTTTTTAGATACAATGCCTTTTCAAGTAAACATTTTTATGTTCAACAAACATATTTTACAGACAAATGAACTGCGTTAACATTACAATTAATAATACTTCGTTACTCTTGCATACATAAATTTAATTACGCAGCTGAATTTGAAAATCAATATTCCTGTTGAGAAAATTCATAAATATACTCTAAAAATGACACTCTAAAAATTTAAAGGGGGTGGGGGTAAGGAGTAAAAAATCTAAAATTGCAATTTCTGTAATACTGAAAAAGTTGGAAACTTGTAATTTGGCATGGTGGTTACTTCTGATATTATAAATACTCGCTAAGAAATGGTTTTTTAAAAAATCAAAATTTAAAAACATGAAATAGAGGAAAACATTCTAAGATAAAGATTATTCTGGAACCACTCAGCTGATTTCAAAAATCCTTTGAGGAGAATTTTTCTGACATTCTCTGCTTAATACTGGGCTACTTATACCTCTGTGCAACTGTCCTCAAAAGGGTCCAAAAGCAACAAACTTTGATTTTGGTATATATATATATATATATATATATATATATAAAACGTAGATGAGCACGAACAATATTTTATTAATTGAAATTAGAACAAATATAAATTATTTGTCATGCCAGTTGTGATATATTTTACTCCACGTTTCACTCCGCCCACTCGTGCGGATAAATATATTATTTTATATCGTTGATTGATATGATGTCACTACCGACATAGAAATGCGTGATACCGGACACGATGCAAGTTCGCAAATCAATTCACTAAGACACTTCCAATGAATATTAAATTAGCATTTATCAGCGACACGCTTTAACATTTACAACAAAACACAATATTTACATGTGCCGTCAAGGATATAGCAGATCCTGTACTCTATTAAATTAAGACTTTGAAAACTCTCTACGCACTCTGTTAAAACGCTATTAAAACACTCTTCTCATCTCTTTTAGACTACTAGATTTATTCATTATCGTGATCGCACAAGTATCCAGAATAACAGCATAACCTTAGTCTTTCTCTTACAAGGCACTTCCAAGAAACAAGATGCAGTCTATAGGTGTGCCCGCAGCTAGACCACCCTTAACCTTCAACTGTTCTGCACTGAACTCTAGTACGATTCTTGGTCTACTCACAGAACCGATCACACTCGAATCTGAATTGATCGTCCTCTCTGGCACACTGCCGTCTCCTTCCAATCTATGCGGTCTCTATTTCTTTTTTTCACGGACCTCTCGTCACGTGATCATCCAGTTAGCTTCCTTATCTTCTGCTCGTAAATTCTACCCTGTCTATTGACAAGCACATTCAATGGGATTATAACACTTTCATAGAATTTCCTTTCATATTACCTAGTTAAAACTTGTAGATAAGGGAATGCGTCTTTAACCCAAGTATAGTATGAATACACCGATAAATACAATTTATTAAAAAAAATACAGTTAATTAAACAGTAATTTAGATAAGACAAAGGCGTCATTTTTTAAAACTATTTTTAATTTTATACTTAATTTGAACTTTATCTAAAAATTCTTGCCATTCCATCTTCTCATTTCGTTTGAATAAAGCTTCAAAAATAAATTCAGAAGAAGTTTTCGTTTATTTCCTACTTTTAATTCTTGCGAAATAAAATTTAAAAATATTTATTTTTTTCTTTTGTGTTATTATTATAAGGTATGTCCTCATTTGAATCTTTAATGAAGTCGACTTCAAAAAAGAAATGAGGTTTTACTGGGTCCTTCATAAAAGTGCTTTTAATGTTTGTTACATTTTCGTAATCGCGAAGCAAAAGAAGAAGAACTGTGTAACCATTTTGTATTTATTTTTTGGTCAACATACTCATAATTTTCTTAAAATACTCTTCTGAAGTGCTCATTAAGGAAGAGAAATGAGGTTTTTCCTCCACGAACAAAATTGGGGAAAGGAGAGATTGCTAAAGCTATAAATTGCAGTAAATTGGAATTTTTTGTGCAGAAAATAAGAAACAACTTTTATTTATTTTATTTTTTCAAATTCGTTGTTTTGTTTTAGGTTACCGTTCATATGACTCTGGGTATAGTTTTGTAATAACTAGTAATGGATCCATAAATAATCCCTCTATTTTAAAAATAAGTAACGATTTGGAAATGTGCCAAAAACGTTTTGGAAATAGACCAATGAAAATCTGCGTAGATCTTCCCGGCTTTTTTTCTTTTCTTTTCTTCTAGAAAATAGGGATTGCTGCGCGATACGGAACGGATTCGCGAAGCGATTACGCCGGGGTCTGGAGAGCGCAGCGAGCAGGGGGGCAGAATTTCCCTAGTTTCGTAAAAAAAAAAATCAAATTAAATTACTAAAAGGTATTTTTTATTATACACTGTACAAACGACAATATATAAAACCTAGTACTTTCGAACACTATGTTTTCGTCATCATTGTTAAAAATCGTTAAAAATGTTACAAAACAGAGATCGAGTTCACTGCTTTATAGTTGATGGATTGTTCCAAATGTGAAAAGAGCGGCGGGGTGCGAGCCATGTTGCTCCGGACTGTTTCATACTTTAAACTAGAGTGGAGATTTATGTTACTCCCAGCAAATTGTACGAAATCCTCGGGATATTGTATGATAATGTATCATTACACGCAAATGTACTTCAACGTAGATTTTCTATGGACTCCATCATTAATAATTTTTGATAACCTGATAATTTCCTAATGATTTTAGCTCCTTTAAAATCTATTATAATATCTTGTTCTTGATGTAGTTTAGAAATCGCCGTTCGACTTCGATTTAGTTTGATAACCGCAATGCGAAGAAAAACATATTTTGTAACATTTTTTAACGACTATTAACCCAGATGACGAACACGTTAGTGTTCGAAAGTACTGGGTTTTATATATTGTTGTTTGTACAGTGTATAATAAAAAACACCCTTTAGTAATTTTATTTGAATTTTGTTTCACAAAATTATTTATGTTTTTCAAAGTAAGGTGAATTTAGGATTCAAGAACTTGATACAGTTTATATCATTTTCATTAAGTAGTAATGGATCCTTTAGCGGGAATTTTTGGATGGACTAGGGCACCACGGACGCCTTTTTACAAAAAAATTTTACAAAAAAGAAATTTTTTTATTTATCTAGGAAAATATAATACATATAGCCACCAACAAAAATATGCAGCAACATTTTTTGGATTACCTACGATTCCGCTAAGCGTTCTTTATCTGCAATAATCTCATAAACCACTATATTACGATTTCAAATGAGGCTTAATACAACCTAATATGGAACAAAATACACAGAAATAAACCATTCATAATTATCCAAGAAAATATGGGGTCATTATGAACATGATTCTGTAGGTCCTTGAAAAAGAGTTGTAGCAAAAACTTATTGATACCAGTAGACCTGTGCGAGGATTTCGCACTGTAGTCTAATAATTTTTAGATGTCGGTTTAAACTTCTAGTAGAGGAAACTTAAGGATAAAAATATCTGTAAACAATATTAGTCAAGGCAATATATCATATCATTTATTCGATCAAAAGTTACACTAAAAACTGATCGAAGATAGCAAAAACCACGCACCAGAAAAAAAATTAACAATAGTTTTTTAAGTGCATTAGAGGATCCCGTCATCCGCTTCGTAAAACACTTAGGACAAAGAAAAACAAATTGAATATATTTTAAATCAATTTAATCTAATATAACAAAGCATTCCTACACGTAAAATACTACTGCTTCGATCGATCTAGGGTGTATTTTTCTTCTAAACATTTGAGTTTGAATTTTGCTTTTTAACCCTAAATATAAAAAAAAACCCGTGCGGAGAAATCATACTTTATCTATTTCGTTACTATTTATTTTTTTCATAATCATTGTTGAGAATCCTATAATGCTGTATTTTATTTTTGTGGCAGAATTGATTTGAGGATAACCTTTCGTTTCATTTATGAAAACAATGCTGATTTCATTTTTTATTAACAACAATTTTTAAACCGAAAACATGTTTTAACGAAATGGGAGTGTACTATGTCAGAAGCCACTTCAAAACCTTTCGCAGAATACCTCATTCATTGTTGCTCATTCATTGCGAAATATATATATATATATATATCACAGTCAATATTCGAATAACATTCACTATCGTTTCATTTAATCCTTTCGTGCTGTAAACTGTTAATATTTTATTTTCAAAAATCCCTTTCATTAATATTATATTATTTAGATTGGATATTGCTTTGAATATTATAAAAATTATTAATAGGTTTATATGAATTATATTTAAATTTGTAAAAATAGTTCATTATTTTTAACTGTCAATGTAACTGTTACATACACAACGTGTATTTCTAACGGATAATGTGGCTTCTGAAAGCTAAAATGTTGTTGTTGTTGGGGTATGTTTTACTGGAATTTCTCTTTTTGTCTAACAATTCATTTTTAAACATGTTTTTGTACTTTAATAATACTTAATATTAATTAATTTTGCAACTATCATGTTCAGGTACTCAATATTTGCCCCTTTTTACTCAATTCTCTTTAAATTTCATTGGGCAATTGATTGGGCAATTTGGGTAAATAAATTAAGCTCATAACTACAGAGGGTGTTCGCACATTTTTTAGACGATTTCGGCGTTGTTTTTTTAACGTTTAAAATAGTAATATTGCTTTCTGAAATAATCTATATGATAATCTTGTTTCTTGATTCTAATTCTGCGTAATGCTTTCGATGGTAGAAGGTTTTTTGTAAAATTTACAGGGTTATTGCTTCCCATGCCTCTTTAAAAACTTTCAAGATTCGATCCATCGTGGTAGTTTTGCGCTTTGAAAGAGCTCTTTTCAGCAGACCCAATGCACAATAAACCATAAGAGAAACGTCAGGTGACTTCTTAGGAATATGTTGAAAGGTATAAATGCAATACCTGTGTGAGTTTTTAATGTTTTCAACGAATACAGCGGTAGTTTTTGAAGTATGAGCAGTAGCTTTGCTTTGATGCAGTTTCACCCTTAAAGTCGTTGAAATAAAGAAAATAGCATTTTTTTCTGTAAATATCGGATGTAACACATTCTCTTAATAATATAATGAATTGATTGTAACATTTTTTCCAATATTCTTATCTTTATTTTCCCATTGTAAGATAAATTTGCGACAGTCATAAATCCTTACCTGAAACTTCGTTTTCAGCCTTGAAATGGGCTCTGTTTTTCCCTGTTTTTTTTCCATCTGGTATCTTTTTACTATGTATACGTACTGGTTTTTGGGATAGCACTTTCCAATCAATAGTTATGTTTATTTTGCACTAAAAAGTTTTTATATTATTCGCTTTGCAATCATTTTAGACTGTGGAATTAGCATACTTCTGTTCGGGGAAAAAAAACAAAAAACGCATCTTCCCATTTACAGCTTTTTTGCATGCGCAATCTTGAAATAAGAATAAATTTGAAAGTATCAGACGATAATATAAATTACACATAAGTTGTTGACAGAATTGTTTCCTCTAAAATAATTCCATTTTTTAAAATCATTTATGAAATTTGTCTAAAAAATGTGCGAACAGCCTCTGTATTAACTCAAATAGAAATCAATTAGGTTTTAGTGGAACATTGCCCTTGAAAAAGTGTTCCACTCAATAAGTTTCCAATTGCTCTTGTAATAATTTTCACTTTCTGCATATTGGATTTTTCCTCTACATATCTTTAAGGATTTTTCCCACTCATTTTACTTTTGAGAATCTTCAATTTTTGGATATATATTTATGTATTATATTGTAATTGTCGATTTATCTATTGTCGATTATTTATATGGTTTAAATGTTATTATTTACAAAAGTTTTATTATATATATGTATATATATATATATATATAATTTATTACTAAAATATTTTTATTTTCACACATGATAAAATATGTTTTTGCACTTACATTTTTAAGGAAGTCAACTTCACAAAAAAGTAAAGAGGTTTTTTATTTGGGTCCTTCGCTAATGTTTGCTACATTTCCGTAATCACGCGGTGTTACGGAATAGAAAAAGAAGAAATGTGCAACAATTTCATTTTTATTTTCTCATCGCAATCATAATTTTCTTAAAATAGGACAGAATGCACTCTGAAAACAACGTTCATTAGGAACAAGCTTATGAAGTTGTTTTTATCTCAAGAAAAATTGGGATGGGGGAAAAGAAATTCTTGGATTTTGGTGCAGTAAAAGTAAAAACTTTTTTCCGCTTTTTAATTTGGCTGTTTTGAGTATTTCCCACTCAGATGTAAAATAATGAAGGTGACTTGACCTAGTTACAAAAGACTTATGCAAATGACTTTCTTATGTTTTGGAGATTTTGTGAAGACATTTATAAAAAAGAAAGAAAGAAAGCGCAGTTGGAAATTCAAAATGTATTTATAAATTAATTGGTGACATCTGGGTTAGACAGTGCCTTATTTACGGCAGGGCATTCGAGGCACGTGCACCCAGGGCACCGATTTTAGGGGCCCCTAAATGCTACTGAAGATTTTTCAATTATTGGCCAAAATCTGATTAAGTTTTAACTATTAAAAATTAAAATTAATATGGAAAAATCTGTTTTTTTTTTTTTCATTTAAAAATAACTACTTCACTCACGCGAAAACACAGCTCACAAAAATTAATTCTATGGGAGAAATTTTATGGGAGAAATTTATGGGCGCGATTTTTGTTTTGCTCCATTTCGGTTAGAAAAACCCTGCTTTCGGGTATCTGTTAGGCCTAGTTTCGAAAGAGAATGTTAGTTTTATTTTATTATGAAACAGTTTATTTTATTATAAAGCACACACAATTTTTTATTATAAAGACACACAAATTATTTTATTATAAAACACACACAAATTATTTTATTATAAAACACACACAATTTTTTATTATAAAGACACACACAAATTTTTATTATAAAGACGCACAAATTATTTTATTATAAAGACGCACAAATTATTTTATTATAAAGACGCACAAATTATTTTATTATAAAGACGCACAAATTATTTTATTATAAAACATACATAATGCTTAATTATAAAATACACAATGTTTAATTTAATATAAAACGCACTTAAACTGCTCTAACGGATTGCCATAAAAAGCAAAATCTCGCAAATGTCGCCGGATTACTCCGGCATAAAATCGTCATTTTGGCGCCAAAAAGATACCCCGGAGCGTCTGTGACAGCTCTACCAAAAATTAAGGTTTGCACGAATGGGATTACAGGGAGATTGTATATTTTTTTTAATAATAAAAAAGTTATGGTTCAAAAAATTACTGATAGATGACGCTGGCATGTAGCAGATTTATGCACATCAGGCTGTCAATAAAACAGATCGATGCACACAGATTCTTCATTCGATGACAATAGTATGTATCGTTACCGGGTCAAGCGTTGTTGGTTTAGCTGTTTTACAAGTACAGGGAATCAGCAACCGGCGCATTGTGAAAATTCCGCACGGCAAAAGACGAGAAAAAGGCCCGTTTCATGTGCTTAGACACTGAAGCTTATCAGATGTTTTGAAGAAACGGGTTATTTTAATGTAAGAGTAATTTGCATACATCTTCATATTGTGCATGCCAGCGCCATCTATTGGTAATTTTTTGTTATTAGAAAAAAATTCCGATCTCAACCTAATCTCATTCGTGTAACCCGCAATTCATTAGAATTATTTGTTCCTTTTTAATGATTTTTTGGTAACTCTTTGAAGGGCGGTGGTTCATTTTTGGACCACTTAATTTTAATCCCTAAATGCCATATTGGCACCAGAATTTTGGAATGAAAATTTCTCTTTTATTAAGTAAGTCAAAAAAAGCGTTTATATATTTTCAAATAAATTTGTTTGGAAAATCTGGTGTTAGTGAATCATTTCCGCATTTTACGGATAGAAGTATTTTGCCCCTGAAAGGGTTAAAATTTTAACGAATTTATAGCACATCCGGTATATATTTTATAAATAAAACTAGTCGGCTGTGCCAATCCCAAAACTTTCTTCTCTCTCACACAGTTTCGCATACACCAAAAAGAATCAGCAGAGGTCTAACTGAATCTAAAGTTTTATTAAATTCCGTGCATTACTTCTTGAGATAGGACTAGCGCTAAAATCGTGCAAATCCAGCAAAATGCAGCATAGCAGCGCCACCTGCTGGGAGATTTAAACCAAAACGTAAGCAGCATTTTTTATGTCAAGGTCTAACTCAATGTGAAGTTTGGTGAAAATAAGTGTAATAGTTCTTGAGATAGAGCTATTGCGGAAAAATGCTGCATAGCAGCGCCACCTGTTGGGCACTTTTCACCAAAACCTAATCAGCACCCATTTATATCAGGAACTAACTGAATATAAAGTTTTATCAAATTTCGTGCATTAGTTCTTGAGATAGAGCGCCCACAAATTTTTTGTCACATACAGACATTTTCTGAAAACAGTCCAATCGTGTTCAGGACCTTCTAAAACGTATCAATCCGTCAAAAACCGGAAGTCGAACATTTTCATGAATCCAATACTTTCTTCTTGTAAAGATAGAAGAATGTAAAAAAGCCAGTCTTACTGAAAAATGCAGGAGTTCCTTTACAATTACTCCAACTAATAAGTGAGATAAACTATATACTATAGGATCCTCTCAGAATTGTCAAAATAAAGCAAAAAACCGAGCAAAAAAAAATAGAGCATTCTCAAAAATGCCAAAAATTTCAAAGTTTGAATTTTTTTTTTCCAATTTGAAAACACTTAGTTAATTTTTTTATTCTGCTGACATAAGGTTTTCATTCCCAAAGTGGATTATTTATTGTTACTAACAGTTCTTTTAAGTACACGCTGAATATTTTACCTATGGCGATTCTCTTTTCCTTCTTCTTTCAATTGAAAAGGAATTTTCGAAACAAACCAAATGGTTTGTTTTCGACAATCTGTCGCAAATGTCAGATCTAGTTATTTGCTTGAAAATGAAAGTTTTTGTTGAAAAATATTCATTTTCGTTTGTTTGTTTAATTTTTAAGAATTGTCGCCTAACCAGAAAAAATACATGCATTTGAAATATTGAAAGTAAAATGTCACGTCTTGTGGTAATTCTATAAAAATAAAAAATATAAAACGTGTTTCATATGATTTCCGTTGTTTCATTTTTATCTTACGAAGAAAACTTGCATTGGAGTTTTCTTTTTCTTTAATATAGTTTTAAATAATATACAACATTAATATAGTTTATATATAGTTAATATAGTTTTGTAAGTTAATGCTGATTTTTTTGTATACAAAATTTGAGGGGTTGCTCCTCCAAGTGGTCCCGACTCAACCCGGCTTATGCACGGGAGGAGGACCGGAAGCCTGGCCGAGGACGCCGTGGCGGTCCATTTCAGTTCCGAAAGAACAATACAACGGGGTTCGTGACGGAAGCAGATACCGACATTGTTCCGACATTCCCGAAGATACCGACATTTACGAATCTATAGATGTGCTCGGCCTTTCTTTGGGTGCATCTAGCGGGCTCCAGGACTCCTCAGGATAGTCTGATCCGGATGCGGCGTCGTGCGGTCTTATAATTTTGCCTCTTTTTGCTCTGTATCACTCCAGAGGATAACCAAGATGAATGCTTCTTTCGTTCCTATACTCGTGGCTGTTCACGAGTGGGTGATTTCGGTCCCTGGCGGGAGAGTTGGAGGCAGAGTGTTGCACATTGGGGTCATTGTGTGTGGTGCAGCAGGTTAAGAACATAGAAAGCAGGTGGTCATATTTTAGAGAAAGCGAGAAAACGGAGCATGGGCGGTACTAGGTCCAAACGGGCCAATATTTTGCCTTCGATTCTACTCTGCCATACGGTGCGGCAAACCGAGCCTAGCCATCTCAGGTATTGACGGTGGGGAGGGGGCTAATTTGCATGTTTTTGCTTCTGTCTAGTTTTTAAGTTCACTATTTTTTTTGTGTTGTTTTGTCTTTTGGAACGAATCTATGAGGTAACCTTTATAGAAGCTCCTTCTTCCGAACCGGGGGTAAAGTAAATCTAGGTGCGGAGCCCTTGATTTGTTCTTGAGTCTCTTGAGAGTTTTCAGAGGTGCTTCGGGCGAAGATGTCATGGACTCGCCCCCTAGAACCGGACCTGATCCGGTCTCTTTCGTACATACGACGGAAGCCCCAGTTTAACAGCGGTCCGGATGTCAAAGTAGAAAGCGCGGGGTTATGTCCAGTAGTCGACAAATACACCACGGGGGTGGGATTCATCGCTGTTTGGATAATATGGCAGTGAAGACTGTCTGTCTGAGCGGCGAGAACTTCGGCTTCACCGTCCATGAGTCTTATACAGTATTTATTACAGTGCAAAACATAAAGACCTTATTGATCTGTGCTATAAGTACGTACAAAAAAAAAGATTAATGTCTTAAAATTTTGCAAAATATACTAGTGAAGAAAACTTTATAATTATTCCAAACGAAAAATAAAATTTGACCCCCCCCCCCTTTTCCTTACTCGACTAATTAATAACGCTCATTCTTTCCCGAGTCTGCTTACCATCTTCCTGTCCCAACAAGGGAATCCCGGGTTGCAACCTCCAGTTATAAATAAAAACATGACTTTTTCAGTATTTTAACAATGCAAAATACAAACACCTTATTGATCTGGGCTATAAGTACGCAAAAAATAAAAAAGGTCAATGTCTTAAAATTTCACTTACGAAATTTCCTTCCAGTGAAAAGGTCACAATTCTTCCAAACTATAAATCAAGCTTGAATATCACACCCCGCCCACTTTTTTTATTCAACTAACTAATAACGCTCATTCTTTCCCGAAGCTGCAAAACCATCTTCCTACATCATGTGTTGGTGATAGGAATTTAATTATTTTTTTTTATTTTTAGCTAGGAAATAAAAAATAAAAATAAGAAAGATGTACCGGAGCAAGAATTTTCCGCTATTGACTTTTTCCGTCTCAACAGGTGATTATAAAGTGGGAAAAGAACGGAAGGGTGGGAAAATCAGATTTAATTAAACTCTTCGGAGAGGAAAATTCTTCTTTTTGTATACGGGAAGGTGATCTCCAATATTTTTGATCCGTAAGAGAAAAATTAAGTATAAAATTAAAAAAAAGTAGTTTAAAAACTATTCGGATGTGCCAATACCAAAACTTTCTTCTTTCTCATACATGTTAATACATCAAAAAGGTTAATTTTTTTAATTATGCATTTTAGAAACAAAAAAAAAATGCAGCATAGCAGCGCTACCTGTTATATGGTTTACTACACTGAAAAAAATGCCACTTTCAAATCTGATAAATCGATGTTTTCATTTTGCTACGAAACATTTTGCTTCAAACAGAACCACCCAATCCTTTCAATACTGAAATACTCAGAATATTGAAACATGAACATACTCAAAACTGAGAACAGAAAAGGTCAGTTCATACTCCTTTTTGAAACATGGACAGACTCAAAAATGAATAGAATCAGTTCAAACTCATTTTTGAAACATGGAAATACTCAAAAATGAGCACATAGGAGTCAGTTCATACTCATTTTTTAAAACATGGACATACTCAAAAATAATTAGACTCAGTTCAAACTCATTTTTGAAACATGGAAATACTCAAAAATGAGCACATAGGAGTCAGTTCATACTCATTTTTTAAAACATGGACATACTCAAAAATAATTAGACTCAGTTCAAACTCGTTTTTGAAACATGGACATACTCAAAAATGAGCACTTAGAAGTCACTTCCTACTCATTTTTAAAACATGGACATACTCAGAAATGAGCACATAGGAGTCAGTTCATACTCATTTTTGAAGCAAGTTAATTACATCAAAAGCTAATCAGCAACAACTTATGTCATAGTCTAACTGAATCTGAAGTTTGTATGAAAATCCGTGTATTAGTTCTTGAGCTACAGCTATTGCCGAAATCGTGAAAAATGCTAAATAGCACAACGCCATCTGTTGGTCTATTAACACCAAAAACGAATTAGCATCAATTTATATCAATGTATAACGTAATCTAAAGATTTATAAAATTCAGTGCAATAATCCTTGAGATATGACTGTCGCTAAAATCGTGTAAATCTTGAAAAATGCAGCATAGCAGCGCTACCTGTTGGACTAATTACACCTAAACTTAATCAGCAATAACTTATGTCAACGTTTAACTGAATAAATGTTATATAATTTAGATGAAAAGCTAATTAGCACCCATTTAAGTCAAGGTCTAATAGAATATAAAGTTTGATGAAATACCGCGCATTAATTCTTGAGATATGGCTATTGCTAAAATCGTGTAAATCCTGAAAAATGCAGCGCCACATGCTGCCCTACTTACACCAAAACTTATGTTATCGTCTAACTAAATCTGAAGTTGGATGGAAATCCATCTTGAGATAAAGCTATTGTGGAAATCGTGAGAAATGTAGCCATCTGTTGGACACCCAAAGGCTAATCAGCACCCATTTATATCAAGGCCTAATTGAATCTAATATTTTATTAAATTTCGTGTATTAGTTTTTGAGATTGAGCGCCCACAAAATTTTTGTCCCATACACACACACACACACACACACACAGAGAGAGAGAGAGAGAGAGACAAACGCAAACAGACGTTTTCTAAAAGCAGTCAAAACGTGTTCAGGAGCTTCTAAAACAAGTTACAAATGCAAGTAGGACTCGCACCCTTAGGGACCGTTACATCATACTCTCGTAAATCTTATTAGTACCTAGTTTTTTTTACAAGTATTAAAAAATAAAAACTGCCTACTTATAGCTAGATGCTTCTTGTAATTGCTGTTTCGTAAAGCTGTAATTTATTCAATTATGTACAGGGTGGTTCAAAACTATGTATAAAAAATGTAAAGGTACCTAGATAAGAAGATTTACTGAAATGAATCGCTGAGAGGACGCTGTTGAGTTTGCCAGATGAAAGCATTCGCTAGCTTGAATCCTCATTCCCCGCACGAATTTCTGGCAACATGCATCGTTACACCAATGCAGAATTTGTCGACACACATAATTTAACACAATTATTATAATCGGTTAATGAATAATATGAGTATATTATCAAATATTTTATTACTCATATGATTTATCAACCAATTAGAATAATTGTGTTAACATTCATCTTGTGAAATTACGAATCCGGCGCTTACTGGAGTTCCATTACCTGGGATTTATTCTGTTGAGCTGATTCAAATATCAGACCAGATAATCAATAATGTCATCTGTGTGAATTAGGTCCTCCAAATTCTTTCGGGATAACTCAGTTGGCAGCTTCAGCCAAGAAACCCCTGGTTCGAATCCTGTCCCGGACATTTTTCGCCCAGTTAGAAAATTACAACTCATATATATATATATATTTAAAAAATATATTCAATTATCTCCGCATTCTGCTACATAAATAATGTCCACCCATTAAACCGTTTACTTTTATAAAAAAATTTCCACTAAACATTTTCTTATATTTTCAAACTTTATTCTAACCAAATTGTCTCCAAGTGAAAAAAAACACGAAGACTTTATTAATCCAAACTATAAATGCACTTAAAGAAAAAAAACCTTAATATTTTCAATTTTTTTTTCGGGCAAAACTCATAATTCTTCTATATAAAAAAAATGAAGCCTGCCCCCTCCCTCCCCCCACAAAAAAAAAGACTAACTAATAATGCTTATCTCTTCCAACATTGCATACAAACTTTATGTCGCATCTGTTGGTGATAGGCAATTATTATTTATTTGTTTTGTGCTAGGAAATTAAATAAAAAAGAAATAGGAGATCAAAAACTTGCCGCTATTGACTCCTTTCTTCACAACAGGTGATTATAGAGAATGGGAGGGGGGACACTGAAGGGTGGCAAAACAAATTTAATTAAATTTTTCGGAGAGAAAATTTTTTTTTCTACGCAAAGATTATCTAGCGTGTTTTTTTTATCCGTAAGGGGGGAAATGCTTTTCATTTAGAATCTGTCCATTTTTAATGACTTTGACGTTTCAAGTGACTTGTCTTTAAATGACCTTACTTTAGAAGAGTACTTGAAATAAATTCTTCCTAGCGATAATGTAGTTATAGTTTTCAATCAAGTTAAAACTGCGTTAGATTTGTGACTACAGCACCCTGGCTGTGTTTTTTTTCCCCTTTCTTTCCTTTTATTTTTAGGAACAAAGTAGGTATTATTTTCGTGTTTTGACTAAACATTGTTAGCAAAAAATTATAGAACACTTCGTTTATTGAAAATTCGTCAATTTTAATGTGTATGAATCAAGTTTTAGTTGAACCAGGATTTTTTCAATCAAAGTAATCAAGGTATGTTAAATTTTCGAAAAAAGTTTTCGACTTCATTGACGATATATTATAAAATTTTCTCGTAATTATGTCATGATGTTTTTAAAGAGCTATATATACTAGATACACTATATACTAAACTGTGTATATAAAACGATAAAATACGTGGCGTCGAAAAAGCGGTTATTTCTTTTTTGTGAGTGGCAACAAGTGGTTTGTCTATCTAGATTATCAAATCTGCTAAACCTAACTTTAGCCGCCTTCGTTATTTGTTTTATCCAGAAAACTATTTGATGTATCCATTCAAAACACACAGTATACATGTAGTTTATTTTTCTGATTCCGAAAATGCAAATGTTGTGAAAATCGGACGGTAACTTTTCTTAATTTTGGCCAAAAACTGATCCGCCGTGAATCAATGACCCAGGCATTGAATTTACTTCCGCTTCGGGGTCCGTCTCTCTATTTACTTTCCGCAAACAAAAGGATTATTGTACTGTCCTCTAAAACAAAACTCATTTTTTGGAAATTTTCCTGTATTAAGTCTAATAAATAATGCATAAAAATAAAACATGGCTAAATTTTTACAGTTTGTTTGGACTAAAATTTTATGTTGAGCATTTTTCATTTTTTCACTTTCTTACAAAATGGTAGCCAATTAAGCGGGAATTTAAAAAAAAAAACCCACTCTTCAAGAAATAACCCACACCTGAAGAAAAAACCCACACCTGACATACTCAGCTGAAAATGATTCATTTTCTTACCTATTATTGGTTTGACATAAAAAATATTAAAAAAAATATGTACATTATTCTAAAATTCTATTATAACAAGAAAAACTGTAAAAATAACGCTCGTGTTTTCCCAGAATTCTGTAATTGTTAATTTAAATTCTTTTAAAGCTAAATAAGCACTCCTTAGGTATTTTTAATATTTTTATTATTCTAAATGACACATAAAAACAGGGCAAAACAACAACAAAAAATTACTTCAGTGAAATATTTGGTGAAATACTAGGGTGGGGTTTTTGTTAGGAAACATTTCACTCTGGGTTTTTTTTAGAGGGTTTTCGCGTTTCGTACTATTTTTTGACGGGACCAGGAAACGCCAGGCGGATCAGCTAGTAAGTACTGTATTCTATACTATGCATACTATATTTTATATACTATATATGCTATTTTATGCCATTCTACGACAGACGTAAAGAAATACCAATCCACAGTCACACCAATTATGGAGTAAAAGAAATGGCGAACAAATAACAAACAGTTTGTCAATTGAAAACAATAAAAACCCGCTACATCTGCAAAATTTTATTAAGTAAAGAAATATGTTTTAAAGTTAAAAATATATATATTTAACGCAGTTTTCTTACATTTAAATTTGTCTACTTTTTTTTTTTCTTTTATTATAAATTTTAGACTTAAATCGACACATTATATTATCAATTTTCCTTAAATGCAAAATACGAAGACTTTATTCGTTTGAACAACATGGATAAAATAAAAACCTCAGTATCTAAACATTCTGTTTACGGATATTTTTCCAAAGCAGCTCTTCCACATAAAAAGGAAACCTGAATTTATTTCTCTTTCCTTATCTGTTTTTCTGTTCTTTTATTATTATTATTATTAACTCGGCTAATAACGCTTATCCTGTTCCAAAACTGCATACCATCCTTCCTGTCGCATTTGTTGGTGATAGGCAATTAATTTTTTGAGCTAGAAAACTAAATAATAAAAATACGGGAGCAGGAATTTGTCGCTTTTGAATCCTTCCCTCTTAACAGGTGATTATATAGAGGAGGAAGCGAACAAAAAGGGTGGGAAGTCAATTTTAATTAAATTGTTCGGACGAGTAAAATTCTTCTTCGTCCGGATAAAATAATCTTGGCTGTTTTTTATCCGATGAGAAAAGAAAAAATCTAGAGATGGGAACATTCTCTGTTGGTAATCTGTCATTTTTAACCCCTTCGGGACCGGCGGATTTTACACAAATTTTATTCGGTTGGCACCATTTTTTTTTTTAAAAGCTACCTTTACTTAACTACCACAAAAATGCTCTCATTAGAGAAAGCAAATATTACTTTTATTTTTTACTGGAGCCTAAAACAAATTCTGTATACCCCTTTTTGAGGGTGCATATATGCACCCATGGTCCCGAATGGGTTAATGGCTTTGAATTATTCTTGCATCAGTTCGGGTTAACCAATGTTATCCGAACCTGACCCGACTCGCGGCTTGGTTTCATCGGGTTGATGTTACTGTTTTTTGGGTCGGGTTAATTTTAAACGTTTCAGTTAAGATCGGCTCCGAGTCGAGCTTTGATTCTTTCAGGTCAGGTTCGCGTTCAGCCGGCATTTCGAAAGAAATTCCAGAATATTTTTAGCGAAAAAAATATATATTTGACCACAAATGAATATATGTATACATTTTTTTTCCTAACCAGAAAAGATAAAATTGATATTAGAGTATAATTGTAGACTTTTTTTTTCATTATTGTACTAAAATGTGAATTAATTTTCTTTCCTTTTGAATTCAGGTTGGGAGTGTGTCGGGTTCGGGTCGGATTTCAGGTAGACGAACTTTTTGCGTCACGTTTGGTTCCGGTTTCGGGTCGGGTACAACAGGATCCATGCAGGCAGTGTTGAATTCAGACACTTTTCTCCTGGAGGGATTTCTGTTGCTCCGGGGGGACATTATAGAGTTCAAGGGAGGGGGGGGGGTTGCACTTTTTAACCATTGAAAGTATAAATTCTCAAATCTTCCGGGGGGGACATTTCAATGCTCCGGGGGGAGATGTCGCGCCTGGCCAACCCCTGAATTCAACACTGCATGTAGGACTCTACTTTGAATTGTGACATGTTAAAGGATTGGTAACAGTTTTACAATGATAGCGATTTAAATAAACCTGTGTACTCGTGCGAGGCTTACGTACTGCAGTTTTTTAGATTATTTTCTGTTAGGTTTTTTCGTTCATTTTTAAATGAACTGTAATTTTTTTTATCAACACAACGAGTTTTACGAAATGGGAATGCACTATGTCAAGAGGCTGTTCAAAAAACAATTCGTATGATACCATATTCATGAATGTTCGTTTGAGTTATGCATAGAAAATGAGATCTAAACATCATAATTAATATTTAAAAATGAAAACACATGTGAAAAACAAAGAATGAGATAGCAATGGAAAGGATACAGCAGGAATTAAACTTAATAAAACGAAAAATCAAAAATGGACAACTATGAATATCTTCAGAGGAGCTTCATAAGAATATTCAAAGTAAATATATGTTATTTCATCAAATATTGTCAGAGTTTTGCCTAAAATCGGCAATTTTAAGCTCCTAATAACATATATAAGAAACAAAATAAAAATAAAATCCTACTGGAGTTCAGATAACAAAATAAATAAATAAATTAATTATTATTCAACTCAAATAGAAATTAGATCTTAAAACAATGAACAAAAAAAAAAACTAATATTGGGGAAGATGTAACTGGATTAAAAGTACATTACAAATACTGTAACTTTTCATATCACCAGATAACCCAAAATGACTGCTAAAAAAAATCACAAAGACATCGCATTGATAAAAACTAGTCGGATGTGCCAATCCCAAAACTTTCTTCTATCTCAGTCATGTTAATACTTCAAAATTCGTTATCACATCGCCAATGAAATCAGTATTTTTCGTTATTCTGTTGTACGTCAGCTGCTTTCGAATCGTCGGGTTACTGGGATGCGATCAACTGATGTATAATACTAAACTACGAAAAGTCCTTCAGGTCTGAACCGACAGGAACAGATAGCCTCCCTATTTCTTGGTTTTTCGATTTTAGCTAATTTTACTGGAAAACACGAAGGTAAAATGCGTGGAACCTAATTAAAGAAGATTCAATCCCAGTTCTCGTCAACATTGAATTTGAATGAGAATATCGCCAAATTAGTCCTCTACAGCCAAGTTGGCTTCATTTGTGACAACCTATTTTGGTCGCCAAATTCGGCGATATTTCGCCAACTGTCGCCAAGTTTGGCGAGAATTTGAAGTTGGCGAATATAAATATATAGTGTTAAGCATTTAAAAATAGGAACAATGGTTACAACAATGAAAGAAAATTTGCTGAAACCTTGTTAACTAAAACTCATAAATTAAACCCGTTTATGGATGAATTCTGCTGTCTTATTTGAAAATGTCAACCACCCTAAAATTTCAAACCGCTATATCTCCGCCATTTTTTAATATAGAGACAAAACAAAACCTGCTCCGGATTCTCCAGATCAAGGCCAAACATTTAACGGAAAAAACTTTTAGGATTTCTAATTTTTTTATACATCTTTTTGAATTTGAAATCTTTAAATGGCTATCACAGCGCCCCCTTCCGGCGGAATATCCCCACATTCTAGTAGGACCTGCTGGCTACAGCCAAAAGCATATTAAAAAATTTTGGTTTAATTATCTGCATAACATCATACACTTTTTGATGATACAATAGTGAAAATCGAACAAAAATCGCGATGGCAGCGCCCCCTTTCGTCGAAATATCCCCGAATTCAACCTGGACCTGCAGGCTATGGTCAAAAACACAGAAAAAAAATTGGTTCAATTATCTGCATAACTTCATACACTTTTCGATGATACAATAGTGGAAATGGAACAAAAATATCGATCACAGCGCCCCCTTTTGTCGAAATATCCCCAAATTCTGATAGAATCTGCTTGCCATAGCCAAAAACATAGAAAAAAAATTTGGTTCAATTTGAAGCATAACTTCATACACTTTTCGATGGTACAATAGTGAAAATGGAACAAAAATATCGATCACAGCGCCCCCTTTCGTCGAAATATCCCCAAATTCTGATAGAATCTGCTTGTCATAGCCAAAAACATAGAAAAAAAAATTGGTTCAATTTGAAGCATAACTTCATACACTTTTAGATGGTACAATAGTGAAAATGGAACAAAAATATCGATCACAGCGCACCCTTTCGTCGAAATATCCCCAAATTCTGATAGAATCTGCTTGTCATAGCCAAAAACATAGAAAAAAAAAATTGGTTCAATTTGAAGCATAACTTCATACACTTTTAGATGGTACAATAGTGAAAATGGAACAAAAATATCGATCACAGCGCACCCTTTCGTCGAAATATCCCCAAATTCTGATAGAATCTGCTTGCCATAGCCAAAAACATAGAAAAAAAAATTGGTTCAATTTGAAGCATAACTTCATACACTTTTAGATGGTACAATAATGAAAATGGAACAAAAATATCGATCACAGCGCCCCCTTTCGTCGAAATATCCTCAAATTCTAATAGAACCTGCTTGCCATAGCCAAAAACATCGAAAAAAAATTAGGTTCAATTTGAAGCATAACTTCATACACTTTTCGATGGTACAACAAAAATCCACACAGACGGACAGACGGACGGACAGACGGACATTTTGTAAAAACGTAATTTTCGGAATCTCTGATCCCTAAAACGTGTAAATCCGTCGAAAACCGGAAGTCGAAAAAAATTTCGATTACAATACTTTCTTCTATTATAGATAGAAGAAAGTAATTATGAAAGAAATGTAAAATTGTTTGGTGCTGCCATCTATCTCATAAAAATAAAAGGAATAGCTGGATTTTCAGACTAGTTAAATGATAAATCTGGTGCTGCCATCTATTATGAAAGGGGAGAACATGGAATAAAAATATATTTAAAACAAAGTAGTAATTAATGTAAATAAAATTTAGAATGTGGTGAAAACTAATTTAAATATTATAAAGATGAAATTTTAAAATAGTAGTACAATAATTAGCCGTGCATGAGGAGACTGTAAGTAAAATGAAGAGTGTATTATTTATCTTGTGGAAATGATTTTGTTAAATGCATAAAACCTGATGTTTTTAAAATAAAATTTTGTATATTTTTTTACGATACTTCTTACTTTATTCTTTTCCTAATCAACTTTAAATAAACAAAGTGTCACTGAATTCGATAAGAACACATACGTATACACAAGGTGTCCAGCTGTGTCTTTTCTCACTACTTAACTTTTAAAGATACGGACGGCTTAATGAGTGCGCCACTCATAAGTAGAATAAATTAGCGATGCGTTATTCGATGGGATGCGTTATTTGATAGGAGCTTTCAGCTCCACTTTAGCGGGAAAGTCATGAGTTAGTGTACCGATCTCGAAAATTAGACGAGATACGAGAAACCAGCCAAATAGAAAGTTGTAAAGCGATATCAATTTATTACGTAAACAAAAAAAAAAAACCTTGCACCTACTAGGAATTCTAAAGTGTGCACATATGATGCTCATTAGTGCGTTCACGATTTTAAAACTATTATATCACTAAATGCGTTATAAAAAGGGATACTATTACATCCACTGAACAAAATCACAAAACACCATTGACGACGGTAAATCCGCCCCTTGGCAAGTAATTGCTCCTTTCTGATATGTTTTGTGTGTAACAGTGTTGGAACGGAAGCTATCAACAAAATAGACAGTGCACCACACTTCCACACAAGATCACACCCTGATCAAATCAGATATTTAAGGTATATTAAGACCGCCGAACTCACTGAGTAAGTTCCACAAACTCACTCCGTGAGTTCGAACTTTCTATTGCTAGATACAGCCACGACCACTCACTTTGATTGGCTGTGGAGGCTGCCTTTAACTGATTGGCTGTTGAGGCTGGCTTTAACTTATGCGCATGCGAACATTCTATGTTTGTTCTGATCTCAGACACAGTGAGGTACAGTGAGTTATCTTAGATGAGTTTTGCAGTGTGAACAGGTATGCATTTCCGGGAGGGTACCACATCAAAAATAGCGATCTAAGATATCTTAAATACCCGGTACGAACATGGTATAAGAGGAGCTGACGCATATCCATCTTGTTGCCCAAAAAATCCGCCATATTGTAACCAAGCTCAGCATTAGGAAACTGCCTGAGCAGGTGTTTGCCGTCCCACTGCCACTCGCAGTCCACTACTACGGTAAGCTAACCGGTTTTGGCTTGGTTTTTGGTCCGTTGGGTTATTAAATGGCGGTATAATTCCACTCCTTCTTGGCTATGACGTTATCAAGGTAGGCTGAAAAGCAACTAAGATTGGTGGCGATCCGCGACCGGTCTCTTTCGTTGGCTTATTTAAGATATTTTTTAAAAAATTCACGTTAAAAGAAACATTTTTTATACAATTCCAAGAGACGGAACGGAACCACGATCAGAATCAACCACGTACAAGGGGCAGATACTATTATTGATCCAAACTATAAATGCACTTAAAGGGAAAAAAATCTTACTATTTACATTTTTTGTTTCCGAGAAAAATTCACAATTCTTCTACACCAGAAACTGAAGCCTTGCAAAAAGGAAAAAACAAAAAGGAATTAATAACGCTTATCTTTTCTAACGCTGCATACCATCTCTATGTCACATCTGTTGGTGATAGGCAATTGTTATTATTTTTTTTCCTTGAGCTAGGAAATTAAATAAAAAAATATTTCAAGAATTCGCCACTATTGACTCCTTTACTCATAACAGGTGATTATAGAGAGGAGGGGGGGGGGGGGCTAAAAGGCGGGAAAACAAATTTAATTAAATTCATCGGATGGAAAAATTCTTTCAACGCAAAGATGATTTAGATAGTTTTTTCATCCGTATGGGGGGGGGGGATATTTTGCATTTATAATCTCTCCTTTTTAATGACTTTGACGTTTCAAGAGACTTGTCTTTAAATGACCTTACTTTAACAGAGTACTTGAAATAAATTCTCCGTAGCGATAGTGTAGGTAATAGTTTTCAATTATCTGAAAAACTGCGTTAGACATGTGATAAAAGTTATGTTTTTCTTCCGTTCTTCATTTTTATTTATCTTTAGTGGCAGAGTAGATATTATTTTCGTGATTTGACTAAGCGTTTAACAAAACTGATAGAACACATCATTTATAGAAAAATCGTCAATTTTAATGCATATTTATCAATTTATAGTTGAACTGGGATTTTTTAAACATAAAGTAATCCAGGAGCAAGTCTTAAATTTTAGAATAAAATGTGTAATTTTATTGACGATACATCATATAGTTTTCTCGTAACTATATCATGATTTTTTTTTTGTTGATTTTATTTTAAAAGCTATATATACTATATATACTATTTTATGGCATTCTATGGGGGGGGGGGGGGAATGTAGAGAATTCCTGAAGCAAGGGCACACCTTGCTTGGAACCTGTTATGGAAAGGAGTAAAAGCAATGAACAAATTACGAAAAGCTTGTCAATTGTAAAAAGAAAAGTTTGTCAATTGAACTTCTTATTTTTAAAGCTATATATTACTACATACACTATATATACTATTTTATGTCATTCTACGGGAGTCGTACAGAAATCCGGGTACACAGGCACACCGATTATGGAAAAGATTAAAATAAATGGTGAACAAATAATGAAAAATTTGTTGTCAATTGAAAATATTAAAAACCCACTGCATCTGTAAATTTTCATTAAGTACAAATATGTTTTTAAACAAAAAAATATATATATATTTACGAATCTTAGCATTTTGACTTAAAACGCAATTTTCTTATATTTAAATTTGTCTACTTATTTCTTTTCTTTTATTATAAATTTTAGACTTTTAAGGGGGTCCGTGACACATTTTTTAAAAAAAATTTATTTATTGAGTTAAAATTTGGAATTTTTTTTTTTTTTTTTTTGTAATGGTTAACCATATTATTTGTAAACAAAATCAAATCATAAAACTTCTCATAACTTAAAAAAAACAATTATTTAAAATTTATTAAAAAAGTGGGGTCATTTAAAATCGTTATAACTCGAAATATTATTTGTAGAATTTCATTTTTTTTTTCTTTTAAATAAACAGAAATATATAAATTTTAATTTTGATTCAGCATTTAAAAAAATATTAATTTAAAAAAAAGTAAAAATATTTAAAGTAAAACTAAATATATATATATATATATATATATATATATGTAACTTTAAAAAATATATATTTTTTCAAAAGTAAACATTTTTTTCAAATTTGCTGAGTCAAAATTAAAGTAAAATAACTGAAAAAGACCTGTTCCAAGTTTGAACCATTTATCTTTAACTTTTTTTGACTTATAATGATTTAAAGACGAGAATGCGTGAAAGAACCCATCATGCAGAAAAACGCAAAAACGTTTCCATGACCAGCACTACTTGAAAGCTAGATTTTTAAAACAAAAAAATTATATATCTTGTTCTATTTAAGATAGAAACATGATTTAAACGTCATTTTAAGGGGATAAAAACAGATAATTATTTAATACAATAAAATATTTTTAAAAAATTCAAAGATTTTTGTGTCCCAGAACCCCTGAAATCGAAAAATTACATTACCAATTTTCCGCAAATGCAAAATACGAAAACTTTATTGATTAGAGTTACAGTAGAGCCTCTATTTAACGAACATCTATTTAGCGAATTCTTCTATTTAATGAATTTATTTCGGGAAAGAAATTACGTGTGAAATAACTTCCATATAGTGAAGCAAAACCTCTATTTATCGAAACCAAGAGAGGACTAACCTTCTGAATATCCTCTAAAACCTTCACACGATGACATGATCAAAGCGTTTGAAACAATTAGACATGGATTTAAATTTTTACTTTCTTCTATCTTTACAAGAAGAAAGTATTGGATTCATGAAAATTTTCGACTTCCCGTTTTTGACGGATCTTAGAAGGTCCTGAACACGATTTGACTGTTTTAAGAAAATGTCTGTCTGTGACTGTCTGTCTGTAAGTGACAAAAATATTGTGGGCGCTCTATCTCAAGAACTAATGCACGAAATTTAATAAAACTTTATATTCAGTTAGTCCCTGATATAAATGGGGGCTGATTAGTTTTTGGTAAAAAATCGCCCAGCAGGTGGCGCTTCTATGCAGCATTGTGCAGGATTTATACGATTTCAGCAATAGTCATATCTCAAGAACTAAAGCACGGAATTTAATAAAACTTTAGTTTCAGTTAGACCTTGATATAAATGGGTGCTGATTCTTATTAGTGTATGCGAAACCTGCGTGAGATAGAAGAAAGTTTTGGGATTGACACTTCCGACTAGTTTTTAAATGTACCAGATGATGTATTCAATTTCTTAGAAAGATGCGAGCTAGTTTTTGAAAAATATGAAAGTGATTCGTAAGACCAGCAGAGAATAACATACTAGTTTTTCAGCATAAAACATTTATCGTGCTGTCCTCTTAAAAAAAAAAAAAACAGAGGGAAATGTTTCCTTAAAAAAACCCACCCTAATACGTCATGAAATATTTCACTGAAGTCATTTTTGTCTTTTTTCATGCATTATTTAGAATAATAAAAAGTAGTTAAAAATTCCTAAGGAGTGCTTATTTAGTTTCAAAATAATTTAAACTAACAATTGCAGAATTCTGGCAAAACATGAGCATTTATATTTTCTTGTTATAATATAACTTTAAAACGATCTATTACATAAATTTTTAAATGTTTTTATGTTAAACCTTTAATATGTAAGAAAATGCAGCATTTTCAGCTGATTATGTCAGGTGTGGGTTTTATTCATGTAATGTGGGTTATATTTGGAAAGGTGTTTGTTTTTTTAAATTCTCGCTTAATTGGCTGCCACTTTGTATAAAGTGATAAAATAAGAAAGGACCAACATTAAAATCTGTAATAATTTACTCATGTTTAATATTTTTGCATCTTTTATTAGACTTTATGTAGATAATATCTCAAAAAATGTTTTTTAAGAGGACAGCACAATAATTCTCTAATTGTATTGTACACGAACGCTATTTGTAATGCTGTTTTCATCATCTTTATTGCGTAAATTTTTATTGTTTATTTAAAAATTTAAATACATCTCGGAAGATTAATCGGCAAACAGTAGCACATTAAATGCGAGTGTTGATTTTAATGCAATAAATCAAGTTGAAACAAATTATTCGAGCAAATATCTACCGTTAATAACCTTTCTTTTACAAAAACCTCTGTTTAACGATGTTCTGGTTGCGATATAGCGACTTCGTTAACTAGAGGTTCTACTGTGCATATATATGCATAAAATGAAAACTTTAGTATATAAGCATTCTATTTAACGGATATTTTTCCTGAACGCGAAAACACACACAAAAATGAAACCTATTTTTTTTTCTTTTGTTATGTTTTTCTCTTTTTTTTTTTCTTCCTTTTAACTTGGCTAATAACGCTTATCGCGTTCCAAAACTGCATACCATCTCTCCTGTCGCATTTGTTGGTGATAGGCAATTAATTTTTTGAGCTAGGAAACTAAACAAATAAAAAATACGGGAGCAGGAATTTGCCGCTCTTGAATCTTTCCCTCTGAACGGGTGATTATAGAGGAAGGGGGTGAGGGGTGCGAATAGAAAGGGTGGGAAGTCAATTTTAATTAAATTCTTCGGATGAGGAAAATTCTTCTTCGTTCCGGTAAAAATGATCTCAGATGTTTTTGATCCGTAAGAAGGGGGAAAGGAAAAAAGAAATACATATAGAGATGGAAATATTCCATGTTCATATTCTCTCATTTTTAATGACTCCGAACTATGTTAAAAGATGGGTAACAACTTTACAATAATTGTAATTTAAATTACTATAAAAGTAACAATATATTTTTTTAAATCAATCATTATTGGAGTTTATATAACAATATAATAAATTATAACACCTTGTAATAGTATATTACTTTTAAATGCTAAAGGTGTAAAACTCAAGGTGTATACTCTGCAATATTATCCAAGCTTTTTTGAAAAATTAAAACACAGCCTTGAACGTTTCAATATCTGCTTAATAGCCAAACCACCTAAGAAATTAAAGAATATCATTTGCAGTAAAATTGACCCTATTAATTTTGTAAATTATTCAGGAGTATATGAAATACCCTTTATTAAAGAAGACGGATCTAAAAATTACTACATAGGCATGACCAGCAGGAAATTTAATTGCAGAAAAAAAGAGCATATAGCTGATATTAAATACAATAGAAAAACTACAGCTCTAGCAAGATTATATCAAGAAGAAACCATCCAAATAAATTTCAATGAAAGTAAAATAATATTTCCCTCCAGTTTATACTATCCATCCATAATAAGAGAAACCATAGAGATACTCACGCGCAAAAATACAATATGTAACGATGCGGCATCTTTTAATTTACCGAAACTGTGGCTAGAATTACTCCATGGTCAAAGATATGAAAATAAACAAGTAAAAAATAATAGATAACGTGCGTAATTTTTAAAAAAGTACATGAAAATAATAACCTCAAAGCCCGTGCAGCTTTAGAATATTCTCATTTTGTTTTTGAAAATGACTCGGAAAGAGTCGAAACATGTAAAACAACTAATAAAAGTTATTTTAATTTATATTATAGTTGTTAATTTTACACCTTTAGCATTTAAAAGTAATATATTATTGGAGTTATTAAAATTATCTCATTTTTAATGACTTTGAACTATGTTAAAAGGTGGGTAACAACTTTACAATAATTGTAATTTAAATTACTATAAAAGTAACAATATTTTTTTAAAACAATTATTATTGGAGTTATTATTAAACTTCCCTCATTTTTAATGACTTTGAACTATGTTAAAATATGTGTAACAATTTTACATTAATAGTTATTTAAATTAGTATAAAAGTAACAATAGTCTTTTTTAAATCAATCATTATTGGAGTTATTAAAATTATCTCATTTTTAATGACTTTGAACTATGTTAAAAGATGGATAACAATTTTACAATAATTGTAATTTAAATTACTAAAAAAAAATTTTTTTTTAATAAGCATTTAATGTTTATCTTGAAAATCACGCCTTGTTTATTGACTGCAATTCATAATTTTTCCAAAAAAAAAATTCGTTACAAGGAATTGAATTGGAGTAGGCATCGAACCCGATTATGGAAATTTCCTTCACCTTTTTTTTTACGTTTGGTAGAAAATGCGAGCTAGTGAATTTATTCAAAAAATTATAATTTTTGCTCTGTCACTTATTTTAAGGTATGGTAAGAGGAGAGAAATCAAAGTATTATTTAAACTATATTTTAGGATTTTTTAATTTATTTCTCAGCGTATAATAATAATTTAATTAATATGAAACTACTACATGATTAAAGCGCATTTTTAAATATATATATATATATATATATATATTGCACTCTTTATTTTTTATTTATATTTTCTACTTTATAGTGTTTTAAATATGGCGTTGCTGCAGTTTCACAGCCGTTTGGTCTTTTTTGTCGAGCGTGGTTTGGCACATCATTAAATCCGTTGCTGTTGTAAGTCGTATAGAAATCTAACCTTAAATAATATTTGACGATGTATCACCTGTGGCGAGCTAACGGAAAAATACCTTAAAGTTATGTTATTAATTTATAATTAAGTTCTTAAAATGTTAAAAAGTTGTATTGTTATCGGAAAGACACCTTTGTGAACAATTTTTGCAATTCTAGCCTATCAGCACGTGAGTTAAACATCGATTACAAAACTCCATATTTACATACAAAAATAAAGTTGAGTTAAATAAAAGAGAAATAAACCAGTAGATTCGATGAGGCTGCTTTCAGCGCCTCCTAGCGGCAAAGTTAGGAGCTAGTTACCGGTCTCGAAAATTAGAGAAGATCCAGAAAATAGCGAAATATAAAGTTGTAGAGCGGCATCGATTTAGTAGGAAACAAAAAAAAAAACTTGCTCCTATGGAATGCTAAAAAGAACACGTACAACGTTCTTTGAAAGCCGACAACGACAATCATACAAATATGGTGTCTAAGTAGAACAAAGTATGCATGCGCTATTCGATGAGGCTGCTTTCTGTTGAAGGGGCGAGGCCAACGAGGTAAGCGCGTAACACCAGAATATTAAATTCTTCAAATTAAAATTAACTCTGGTCTTCAACATGCAGAAAGAAAAGGAATTGCTTACCTTTTCTAAGGTCTATCCAATTTATGAAATATCCACTGGTTTATATATTTCAACTATTTGAGAATTTATTATAAACACTTCTTGAATAATCGTGTAGATGTACCACTGCTGAAATAAGACTTGTAAAAAAATTATATTAATGCACAATTCACATTGAATAAATAAGTTCACGTTTGGATTGATTTTAAAAATTATATTTTACATTACTTAAAATTTTAAAAGGTTTACATTTAGATTAATTTTAACATCAGGAAACATTTTTTCCTGTGACTTTACAGAATGAAGGATAGTAATACACTGACTCATTTTCACAAAGTTTGGAAAGTTACGAGTAAAGTTGCATCATTTCTTTGAAACAAATTGACGTTGAATAATTGTCCTTTTAAATGTTTTAGTTCTGTAATAAGTTTATAATGGCATAATCACAAATAACAAATTATAAACATATTTCACATTATTAGAAGAGAACGATTATAACGAGGTAATAAATCTCTATTGCTTGATAAACTTGAAACTTAAGAGTCATAAATTAGGTCACTTGTTTTAAGAGATGAGAGAAAAATTATCGTTGGGTTTTTATCTGCGTGCTTCATCATTTTCTTTATTTATTTATTTTACTTTGAGTGGAAAATATTAAGTGATTGAAATGAATGGATTAGTTTTCTACAATTTCCCCCTTAATCCGTTCATGGGGATTAACTAATATTTTCATTGAATTTCTGTGTTCGATGAATCGAGGCTTGGGTAAAGGTTTGGTAAGTGCATCAGCTATCATTTTTTCTGTTGGAAGATATCTTAACTCAATTATGCCTTCTTCGCTATATTGTTTAATGGCATTAAATTTGACGTCGATGTGCTTTGATCTTTTCGTGAATTTTTCTGATTCAACCATTTTTATGGTACTTTGATTGTCTTCATATAAAGTGATTGGTTTTTGCTGTGGAAAGCCTAGATCGTCAAGTAACTTCAATAACCAAATTATTTCTTGGCTAGCATGTGCTGCGGACACATATTCAGCCTCTGCTGAAGATAAGGCAATGCAACTTTGCCTTTTCGTCGTCCACTGAATTGGGTTGTTGCCCAACATATATAATATTCCCGATGTTGATCTGCGGGTTTTGGTATCACCTGCCCAATCGGCATCAGCGAATACTTTTAATATTGGTTCTTCATTAGTGTTAATTATTAATTTTAGTTCTTTAGTATGATATAGATATCTTATTATTCTTTTTACGGCTTGCCAGTCTTTTTCGCGAGGATTCTCATTTCTTCTGCTTAAAATGTTTACTGCTGCTGAAATGTCAGGTCTCGTTATGGTTGTTATATAAAGCAATGAACCAAGTGCCTGGCGATATTTAATATTATTTGGCATTAAATTATCATCATCATTTAATTTGTTATATCCTGGTTCCATTGGAGTTTTGCACGGTTTGGAGTTTTCAAGATTGAACTTTTTCGCTAAATTTTCAATCTTAATTTTTTGATCCAGAGAATAACCGTTAGGTAATTTCTGAATTTGAGTACCTAAATAGTTACTAATATTGCCTAGATCCTTTAATTCGTATTCTTGTTTTAGAGAATTTACGATTTCTTATTTCGTTTTCAGTGGCTTTAAGCCAGTTTTTCTTTTCTAGTGGATTGTTTATTTTGATAAGCTGTTTCCAGTTTTCAGGTTCTGTTGTATCGCAATCATTTGCTAAAGCAATAAAATTGTCGGAAGTATATCTTTGAGGTGGTACTCCTCTGTTTTGTCTTTCAGATCTACGAGGTTGATGTGTTTCTGATTGTTTGGGCGCGTCAGGTGTACAGGGTGTGTCACCTATTTCTATTTCAATGTATTTTTTATCTTCAATTAATTGTTCGTGATCATTAATTTTCTCGTTTAAATTGTTCAGTTTTTCTTCCAGAAATTTTACAGATCTGGAAATTATTATTTCACCATTTTTAGTGAAAACGCGGTATCCCTTTGTATTATTATCATAGCCCATGAAGATACCCTCTTCTGCTGTGTCATCTAGTTTAGATCTTTTGTGTTTGTTTATGTAAGTGTATACTTTACAGCCAAATACACGTAAATAATAGAGATTTGGTTTTCTTTTGAACCAAATTTCATATGGCGTTTTATTTGTCAATTTAGTGGGGAGCCTATTTTGGAGGTGATTAGCAGTATTTATCGCTTCACCCCAGAACCTATGAGGTAAATTTGCTTCGGATAATAGGCTTCGTGTCATTTCAATTAAACTTCTGTTTTTTCTCACAGCAATGCCATTCTGGCTGGGACAAAATGGAACTGTGTATACATGTTTTATACCATGTTCCCTTAGAAAGGCTTCTGTTTTATTTCCTATGTATTCCCCACCGTTATCCGATCTAATCGCCGTCGGATATTTTCCTTGTCTGGTTTTGACCATTTGTACATAGTCTTTTATTTTTTCATAAACTTCATCTTTACTTTTTAATAAGTAAATAACTGTGAATCTAGAACTGTCATCTATGAATGTAAGGAAGTAATTTTTTCCTCCTATTGTGGGTGTTTTAAAAGGCCCACATAAATCAGTATGTACTAAATCTAATACTTTTGTTGTTTTATTTTCGATAGATTTAGAGTACGGTGCATTTGTTGACTTTGTTTTTATACAGGTTTCACAGTTTGTTTTATGATTACAGTTATTTATTTTTATCCCACTGGCCAAGTCATTTTTGACTAATTCTTTTATACTTTCATTATTTCTGTGGCCAAGGCGTTTATGCCAAATTTCGAGGCAATCTTTATTTCTGCAATCATGTGCAATGTTTATTTTATTTTGAGAACTTTCTTCTAGTGTTTCAACTTGATATAAGTTATGTTTCTTTAATGCTTCTAAGTATATTTTTCCATTGCACGATAGTATGCATTTTTTATTTTCGAAAAATACTTTGTAGCCATGTTCTGTGGCTTTATTTACGGAAATTAAATTTGATTCCAATTGTGGAACAAATAACACATTTTTAAGTGTAATTCTATTTATACATCCATCAGATGTTTTTGTCATTATTTGTGTTTCGCCGGTTCCGTAAGAATTTAATGTATTCCCATTAGCAATTGTTACTGTAGTTTTTTCAGTATCGTTGAATTTTGTAAATATATCCCTATCGTTCGCTATATGCGAAGACGCTCCTGAGTCAATTAACCAGGTTTTATTAGCGGGATTGACAATTATGAATGCTGCATCTTTATGTTCACTTTTATTTATTTGTACCTGTTCATCTGTTTTTGATTCATTCATTTTATTTTTACTATCACCTTTTGTATTTTCAAAACACAACGATGTGTACTTTTTGTATTTGTATTGTGTTTTAGGTGTAGTGGTCTGTGTGTTTCTGTTCTTGAGATGCCAGCATTGTTTGTAAGTGTGATTTGATTGTTTACAGTAGGTACAATATTTGTTTTGCCCTTTATAATCTTGAGTGTATTTCTTTTGTGTTTTAAACACCTTTTGTGAGTTTTCAACTTGCTCACTATTTTCTACCCGTTTATTAAATTCATCAGTAAGTTTGCTCTTGATGAATTCGGGAGTTAATTCAATTTCATTTCGGGCTTCGAGAGCTGTTATTAGAGTATTATAACTCGCAGGTAACGAGCACAATAGAAGTGCAGATAAATGCGAGTCGGTTATGTTCTCTCCTATTGCGGAGAGCTTATCTTTTATTTCCAGTATATTAGTAATGTGTTTGTGCATGTTCCCATTTTCGGGAAGTTTTGCACTATACAATTTTCGTAACAAATACAATTTACTGGACAAATTGGCTCTCTCATGAATATTTTTTAAACTATCCCATGTCTGTTTTGCTGTTTCTAAATGTTTTACATGAACTATTTGCGTATCGTCTATACTCAGGTTTATTAAAGCGCGAGCTTTTGCATCCTTTTTCTCCAATCTTCGTTAATTGGTGTAGGGGGTTCCTGAGTTACGAGTTCGTACAAATCTTCCTTAATTAACAACATATTAATTTTAAACTTCCATATAGAATAATTATTATTGTTTAATTTATCTACTAATTGCATTTCCTTTATTGTCGCCATCTCGGAGAACTTGTTTATACAGTTTTTAAAGTTTTATTAGTTTAAATAGTTTATTAAATTCAATTATGTTTTCTTGAATTTTTAATCTAGCATAAGAGCTGAGTATTATTTTTATTAATTAGAGTCAATTATTAATCCTTAAGAATAAATTCTGAGTTCATATATTCATCAGGCTCATGATCACTGTTGAAGGGGCGAGGCCAACGAGGTAAGCGCGTAACATCAGAATATTAAATTCTTCAAATTAAAATTAACTCTGGTCTTCAACATGCAGAAAGAAAAGGAATTGCTTACCTTTTCTAAGGTCTATCCAATTTATGAAATATCCACTGGTTTATATATTTCAACTATTTGAGAATTTATTATAAACACTTCTTGAATAATCGTGTAGATGTACCACTGCTGAAATAAGACTTGTAAAAAAATTATATTAATGCACAATTCACATTGAATAAATAAGTTCACGTTTGGATTGATTTTAAAAATTATATTTTACATTACTTAAAATTTTAAAAGGTTTACATTTAGATTAATTTTAACATCAGGAAACATTTTTTCCTGTGACTTTACAGAATGAAGGATAGTAATACACTGACTCATTTTCACAAAGTTTGGAAAGTTACGAGTAAAGTTGCATCATTTCTTTGAAACAAATTGACGTTGAATAATTGTCCTTTTAAATGTTTTAGTTCTGTAATAAGTTTATAATGGCATAATCACAAATAACAAATTATAAACATATTTCACATTATTAGAAGAGAACGATTATAACGAGGTAATAAATCTCTATTGCTTGATAAACTTGAAACTTAAGAGTCATAAATTAGGTCACTTGTTTTAAGAGATGAGAGAAAAATTATCGTTGGGTTTTTATCTGCGTGCTTCATCATTTTCTTTATTTATTTATTTTACTTTGAGTGGAAAATATTAAGTGATTGAAATGAATGGATTAGTTTTCTACACTTTCAGCGCCTCCTAGCGGAAAAATCAGGAGCTAGTTACCGGTCTCTAAAATTAGACAAGATCCAGAAAATAGCCAAATAATAAAGTTGTAGAACGGTATCGATTTAGTACGAAACAATAACAATAAAAAATAATGCACCTATGAATGCTAAAAAGAACACACAACGTTCGTTACTGTGTTCTCAATTTCCAAACTATTTATTACTAAATTTGTTAGAAAGGAGATAATATTGCATCCAATAAACAAACCACTATTCACTGAATACGGAACACGACATACTGAACACCGACGGTAAATGTGCCTAGTGATTGCTTCTTTCTGATTTAATTTGTGACGTAACAATGTTGCAAACTATTAACTAAAAAGAAAAGCCGTGATTATAATTTTTCAGCAGTAATTATGTCATGATAGATTATTATTATTTTTAGGTGCGTTCGTAATTATATAAATACGTAGCACCTATTGTCGTCGCTTGGTCCGTCCGTCTGTCTGTCCGTCTGTCCGTCCGTCCGTCCGTCCGCATATAACAACGCAAAAACTACCCAACCGAATGGTTTGAAATTTAAGATATATTATCTTTGCAGAATTTTGTCGAGACATTTCAAATTTTATTAAAATCGAATCAAAACTTTAGGAGATATTAATAAAAATATTTATTAAGAAATTTGATTTTTTTTTTTAAAATCGGTGCTTTCTTGTTATAGGAGCTTCCGAAGTTTAATCTTCAAGCGACCGAGATACTTATTCTATTACAGAAATTAATCTGCAGACGATATCATTCATTTCACAGAATTAAAAATCATCAAGATCTAAATATTTATATAGCTAGCTACAGTACGAACGCACCTCGTTTGTCACGTTTGACGTACAATTTCCAGCTTGTTTTTTCATGAGATGGAATAGATCCCGATCACAGAAAAAGGAGACAATCGCTTCCATTAAAGAAGGGGAGTAAAAGAAATGGCAGAAAAAAATTACGAAAAGTTTGTTAATTGGAAATATCTTTAAAAAAAAAAAACTACCTCTTCTGCTAAGTTTATTCAAGTACAAAACATATATTTCAAAATAAAAATTTAATTTAATTATCTCCGCAGTCTGCTACGTAAATAAAGTTCACCCATAAAACAGTTCACTTATTACAGGATGTATATAAAAATGTATGACACATTTTAATGTTTAATAATTCATAAAATAATGAAATTACAAACAAACCTACGGTGTTTATGCATAGAATAACTCATGTATTTTCTTTTATAGCGTGAACGTTTCAATAGGCAATTTTCTTTTTCCTGTTTGAATATATTTTCTTTTTCTGCAAATATCGTCTGCGTTTTCTGTAATTGTATGTTGTTGTTGTTTTTTTTTTTTGGGGGGGGGGGGGGGGCACCGATCAGAATGCAACGTTATGTTTACTTTTGACATGTTTGTTCGACGTTTCATTCGATCTGATGTTTTATTCGATCGGATATTGGCGAGAGTGAAAACACCACAAGAGAAAGCACAGGCTTTATGGTGGTTCATCGAAACGAAAATTAATTATTAGTACGTAATTAAAGTTCACCCATAAGATAGTTCACGTATACAAGGTGTCTATAAAAAAGTCTGACACATTTTAATGTCTAATAATTCATAAAATAATGAAGATATCAACAAACCTATGGCATTTATGCATAGAATAACTCGTATATTTTCTGTTATAGTGTGAACGTTTCCACAGACAATTACCGTTTCCTGTTTGAAAATAATTTCTTGTTTTGTAAATATCGTCTGCGCGTGTTATTAATTGTAGGTTTCTCTATTTCTTATTGGCAACGATTAGAATGCAACGTTATGTTTACTTTTGACATGTTTGTTAGACGTTTCATTCGATCTGATGATTTATTCGATCGGATGTTGAGGAGATTGAAAACACCACAAGAGAAAGCAGACTTTATGGTTGTTCATCGAAACGAAAATTAATAGTACATAAATAAAGTTCACCCATAACACAATTCACGTATATAGGGTGTCTATAAAAAGGTCTGACATATTTTAATATCTAATAATTCATAAAATAATGAAGATATAAACAAACCTATGGCATTTATGCATGGAATAACACTTATATTTTCTGTTATAGTGTGATCGTTTCCATAGACAATTTCCAATTCCTGTTTGAGTATATTTTCTTCTTTTTGGAAATATCGTCTGCGCATATTATTCATTGTATGTTTCTCTATTTTCTACAAATTAGAATGCAATATTATGTTTACTTTTGATGTGTTTGTGTTTGACGTTTCATTCGATGTTGATTCGATCGGATATTGAGGAAAGTGAAAACATCACAAGAGAAAGTACAGATTTTATGGTTGTTCATCGAAACGAAATCAATCTCGCAAACACAGAAAAATTACAGAAGAGTCTACCAGAAAGATCCTCCATCGAGAAACAGTATCTTGCAGTGGAAAAAGAAGTTTCTAGAAACTGGAAGTGTCTTAAATAAGAAGAGTCCCTGCACAAGTGATGCTGTTGTTGAGTGTGTCAGAGAGACATTCTTACACAGTCCTAGGACGAAGGGCACACATGTGAAAATTCATTGACAAGGGCCATAAAACTTTTTGAATCTATCTAACAATTAATGTTATTAATTTAAATCTATCTTCATTATTTTTTAATTATTAAACATCGAAATGTATCAGACTTTTATAGACACCCTGTATTGAAACTTATAACATTAATATTTGCTTATATATTTAAGATTTTTCTTTACTAATTTTCCACAAATGAAAAAAAAAATACGAAGACCACATATTGATCCAAAATATAAATACACTTAAAGAAAAAAAAACATTAATATTTACAGTTTTTTTCCTTTGAAAAATTCATAATTCATCTACACTAGAAATTGAGGCCTTACAAAAAGAAAAGTAAAAAAATTAATAACGCTTATCTTTTATAACACTGCATAGCATCTTCATGTCACATCTGTTGGTGATAGGCAAATTATTATTTTTTTTCCTTTCAGCTAGGAAATTAAATAAAAAAAAAAAAAAAGAAATATGAGATCAAGAACTTGCCGCTATTGACTTTTTCCTTACAACAGGTGATTATAGAGTGGAGGGGGGTTGAACAGAGGTAGGGGCAAATTTAATTAAATTCTTCGGAGAGGAAAATTCTTTCTATGGAAATGTGATCTCATGTGTTTTTGATCCGTAAGGCAAAACAAAACTGGAGTTGGAGAGATGCTTTGCATATAGTCTCTCCTTTTTTAATGAGTTTGACGTTTCAAAAGACTTGTCTTTAAATGACTTTACTTTAGAAGAGTACTTGAAATAAAGGTACTTGCGTATTATACACGTGCGGGGAAGATTGGTCGCCGAAAATGGTTGTCAATCGCGAATCTTGTTTTATCGTTGTCAATAGCCAATTGTGTTAAAAACGGTAATTTATTGTACATTTAATAAATACTAAATAGCATTGCTAAAAATGATAAATAAGATAAAAACAAATAAAAACAGTAATTTAGTATATATATATATAACTATCTATATATATATATATATTAAGTATACAACAGTCGCGGCAAATGCCAGCTATAAACGATATTAAGAACATTAGTTTAATTTCCGGTTCATTTTGTAAACATCCAGTAAACATTCTGTAATATACATATAGTGTATTAATGAATATAATATATCATATCTATATTTATGCTTTATCATATTATATACCAGCAGACTAAAGGTACGTTTAGAAAAATCGACCTGCTTGGCTGGTCGATTTTCCCAAGCGAAACTACGAAATATTGAAACATTTTTCAGTTTCACTTACCCCCGCCAAGGGGCTCATTCTGTTCTGAACAAACCTCTTTCCGAACGAACCTCGGGCACGGATCTCCTCTGCCTACGGCACCATATAGCAGGCGTACCGCACAGCAAAATCATTTATTTTCACCTTCCACCATCAGGGGGGAGTGGGGACGTATTCTATCCTAAAAAACCGCCGGCACGGGTCCCCGTGCTTACGGCCCCAAATAGCAGGAATGCTGCAAAAATAAATTAGCTCCACTTTCCACCGTCAGGGGAAGATCTATATACTTTTAACAAGAACGTGATATTTAAATTCCGACCAAACATTCCCACCCTCAAAATTTAAGAAATGATATTTAACGTTAATAAATATCGATGACTTTTGAAACAGAAACAAAATGGCGCGTTTTGACTTCGCACGTTTTTAACCCTTTGAGGGGCGGTGGTATATATTATATACCACCTAATTTTAATCCGATTCAAACCGGAAACTTTTAATTAAATTTTACTTTTTTAACATTGACGAGAAAAAGTTCAAAAATTGCTTATTCTTATTTTGAACTAAATTCTTTCCTAAATTCCGGTGGGAATTCAACGTTACAGGAGCACAAGTGCTTGCCCCTGAAAGGGTTAACACTTTCCAACCTAGTTGAAAAGTGTTTATGACTTCGGTTTGTCTGGCCGTGCTCTAACTCCCGTAAATATGCTCGGATTGCTCTGCAATTTTTATATGTTATTGTTGTTATCTATAGTATGTATCCAATTTCAACTATAGTGTGTAGCACTTATAGTTTTTTTACAGGGACACTCAAAAGAGTTCCGTTACATTACGGTCTATGGGGGAAAATCATTTGCGGTTCTTAATTATGTTACACAATTTCAAACACATCGTAATTGATATATATCACGAAGGTGCATTACAATAAGCTTAATATGGAATAGGGTGTGCATAGCACTTAGAGTTACTTTACAGGGACAGTAAAAATAAATCCGTTACATTACGTCTATGGAGAAAAATCGTCTGCGGTTTATTTAAATAATATTTCACTATTTTAAACGCATTGAAATTTATATATATCACTAAGGTGCATTACCAGATTCTTACTACAGAATATTATGTGTATAGCAGTCATCGTTCATTGACAGGGACACAAAAGAATTCTCTACTGTCTGTTAACAATCATTCCTATGGAAGTGCGTTTTAAGTTACTGAACGTGATTTTAAATTTAACTCACTTTTTGATTATTACGTGGTGTGTATGAATTCTTTAGATCCTATAAAGAGAAGCACAAAAGTTCGCGAACACATTTCCGTTTATTGACAGAAACTCCATAAGGAGAATTTTAAACTGTGCTACGCGTTTCTTAGCTGAACTAAAATTTAACATCCTATGTAGTATATATACAAATCTATAGATCCTATACAGGGATGAATAAAAGTATTCGGATATTTTTCTGAATATTGTATATGTTGGAAATAAATGTTGGAAATACCCGAAATTACGTTTTTAAATGTGTTATACGTTTTCCAAATTGTTTACTTCGATGTTATCTTTCAGCTTATTAAACGCACTGCAAATTCTTAAACACAAAAATAAACACATTTAAGAACACTTTTTTGTCACCAAATTAACAACATAATTTTTGTGTTGTGTTTGTATCCTTAATGTGTTGCTATCTAGAAATGTGTTCTAAAAATAGTGTTGTTAGTTGTGTTGAAATAGTGTTGCAAATAGTGTTGATGAAAATGTGTTCTTATGCTAGTGTTGTGTTGTATAACACTTTGTCACCAAATTAACAACACATTGTAAATACCACACACATTTAGCACACTATAAAACAACATATTTAAAACGTTTTCAAAACTCTTTCTACAGGGTGCCCTGAAAATTACAGAGTTTTATAAATGAAATAAGAGACAGTTTGCTTTATAGAAAAAAAATTGTAGTAGATCACTGAATGAGTGGACTAATTTTTACCAATAAATATCAATAAATGAATTTCTGGAAAAGTTATGAAATTTGCTTTTCTTAGGCATCATCTATATACCCTCTCTTCTATCATTGTAGAATAATTTATTTTATTTAATATATAAAACCTGGAAGATGTATAAAAATATTACATTTTTTACTTTTTTAGAAAATATTTTACTTACCCAATCCAGGTGCTAAGAAAAATTAATAACTTCATGTATTAATATCCTGGAAAACAATTACTTTTAATAATTATTGGCATTTGTTTTTTATTTTTAAAGCTGTAATTTATACAAAGTTAAAAGTTGATCATGTAATGTCAAGGGTCGATCCAGGCAAAATTTGGGACCTATTCAGAGCTCCTTCACAAAAATCTATTTAATAAAACAGGCTCCTTCACAAAAATAAATTTAATAAAATGGTCCCTTCGGAAAAATCAATTTGATAAAAGGAACCCTTCACAAAATTCCTTTTAATAAAACAAGGCCCTTCAAAAAATTCCTTTTTATAAAATAGGTCCTTTCACAAAATTCTGTTTCATAAAACTTACTATTTTTATTAATTATTAATTATTTTGTTATGTTTTAAAATGTGTTATTTGTAAACAACCAAGTTCACCAGAAGGGAAAACTTTAGCAAATAGGACTTTAAACAGTTTTTGGTATGTTAATAAATGTTTGGCTCGAAAGATTGTTTACAAATTACACATTTTAAAACATAACAAAATAATAAATAATTAATAAAAAATAGTAAGTTTTATGAAACAGAATTTTGTGAAAGGGCCTATTTTATTAAAAGCAATTTTCTGAAGAGTCCTGTTTTATTAAAAGGGATTTTGTGAAGGGTTCTAGTTTATCAAATAGATTTTACTGAAGGGACCCAATTTATTAAATTTATTTTTGTGAAGGAGCTCTAAATAGGCCCCAAATTTTGCCTGGATCGACCCATGACATGAGATGCTCAACTTTTAACTTTGTATAAATTTCAGCCGAGAAAATGAAGTAATGATCAGTTTATTGCAGCTTAATTTAAACATTGCATTATAATTATATATGTATAGCCTCCCCCCCCCCGTTTTTTTAAGTATAATAATTTTTGCAGGCGGTTTTTATTTTATTTTATTTCAGGGTTTTTTTTGTGGCGGGGAGAGGGGGAGGGGGCATTTTGTGAAAAATATAATAAATTTCATAAAAATAACCTTTATTTTTCACAAAATGCCCCCCCCCCTTCCTCTCCCCGCCACAAAAAAAAAAAAAAACCCTGAAATAAAATAAAATAAAAACCTCCTGCAAGTCATTTTACTTGCAACTAAATTTGGTAATAAATGTTTTCAACTTGTAACTCCCAGCCTAAATTGTGAATAGATACTTTCAGCTTAAAAATAAAAAAAATTTGTTACCTTCAAAACTGGTTAGTATTTATTACCATTTTTATTATTATTGTTATTTTAAGTTATATGTAGTACAGATATATTTATTTATCATTATTATTTTAATATGAAAAAAAAAATCTTTTAGCTATGCGAGTTAAATATATTTTCATAAATCACTCAATCATCTAAGACAATCTTAGATCCAGCCACACTGTGAAATGCTCCAGTGATTTATTATTATTAATATGTTATAGTACAGGAGACTCACAAAACATTTTTCAAGATAAGACACATGTATAAATGTCAAAATATCAATTTAGGAATTACGATTTATTTATTTTGTTAATAATTCATAATGTGTAATGAGGAATATTTTTAGTTCATTTCATGATCAAGCACAAGCTCTAAAAATTTCGATAGTAAAAAGTATTTGATTAATAAATATATTTGCAAAAATTTATATTTTATCAAGTTTACTATTTCTTATGTATATATATTATCAAATCAACTAATTTAAAATTGTCAAATACTCAAATTAATACGTTTCAAGTTAGTAAAAATCAATTCTCGGTAAAACTTGTAAATTCTTCGATTGTTTATAAATAGTTTGTTTAAATTTCAGAAAAATAAGAAATTAAATCAAATATAACAACCTATGTTTCAACTTTTATTTTATTATAATGCATCATTAAATTTATTTATGGATGGTAAGCAAAAACTACTGTGCGAGAAAATTCATTAGGTAAAAATATGAATAAAATGAAATTATTATAAGCTCTACATAAATAATTTAAAATACAAGCAAATAGATGAGGCGTTATCATTCAACTTTCACAAGATAAAAATCTGAACATTCGACATCAAGATTATGACTTAAAATGTCTTATTTTGAAAATAATGTATTGAGCCACTTATAATACAACATATAAAAATTTATTTAATAATAAAACATGATATAAAACACACTGAAGCATTTCACATACCTGTATTTAAAGTGTATCCCCATACAGTGTATTCCTGTATATATCCATCGTTTATTTATTTGCCATAAATGGTGTTATTTAGTCTTTAAATGGAGCACGTGGCACGCGAGTGCGATACACTAGAACCCAACGACAGCCATTACAATTCTTACTTGTACAATCTACCTCTCCCGTCCCTTGTGACGGCGAAGTGAAAATGAGGGAAAACGCATCACAGCGCATGCGCAAATGCCAGATACCCTCTAGGGCATCAATACTTAGTATGTGTTTCAAAAGTGTTGCATAAAGCGTTTAGAATCTGAATGTGCTCTTAAAATAAGACGACAACACAATCTAAACACATTTTCTTCTCTAGTAATTTTTAGCAACACTTTTTGCACAGTCTTTTTCCTAGCACAACACATTTTCAACACATTCACAACATAATCCATACGATTTTAGTTAGAAGTGTTTATTATTATGTTCAGGTAGCGTTGCAAAAGTGTTTTACGAATTTGCAGTGCGGTCATGATTTGTAAAACTATTTTGGAAGCGTTGGAAAGTGTTACATAATCTATGCTTGACGCATGATTTTTCGTTCTTGTTTTTCTTTTCTTTTCAGACGTGTGGGTCAGTTTTTCGCAAAATTTAAGAAAAATTAGAGGCCGATTTTTACAAAAATTGGATTTTTGGATGCAGAAGAATTTTCTACATATGCGTGGTGCATTTTAAATCCATACCTCAAACACCTTTCTTAATATTCGCAAGATAATGAAAACAAACCACTCGTTGCCATCGGCAAAAGAGAAATAACCGATTTTTTTTCGCCATTAGAGTTTTATGTATATATATACGATACGTATATAAATACTTCTGCCACTACCTACTATGCAGTGACATTGAAGAAAGCAATAATAATAATAATAAGGGTTACTGTAATTAATATTTTGGTCGCCATTGTTGGTGCAGTGAATTTGACCTGGCACGAATAATACGTAAGTACCGAAATAAATTCTAGTTAGCGATAGTGTATAGTAATAGCTCTCAATCACCGGAAAAACTTCGTTAGATTTGTGATAAAAGCAACCTGACTATATTTTATCTTCCTTGCCTTTAAAAAAAAGTAATAATAAAAAAAGGCAGAAAGCAGAGTTCCAACAACTCATAGGTAAGAGCGGATTTCAAAGGTTGTCAGTGATATCACAAATTCTCCTCAATAATTGTAATAAACCTATGGCCGTGTAATGCATTGGTATTTTTACTTTCTTCTATCAGTACATGAAGAAAGTATTGGATGCATGAAAATTTTCGACTTCCGCTTTTCGACGGATTTGTGCGTTTTAGAAGGTTCTGAACACGATTGGACTGTTTTTAGTAAATGTTTGTATGTGTGTCTCTCTGTATGTGACAAAAATTTTGTGGGCGCTCTAATCTCGAGAACTAATGCACGAAATTTAATAAAACTTTAGATTCAGTTAGACGCGGATATAAATTGTTCCTGGTGACATTTGAAATCTCACTGATGAAGAACCTTAAATCCACAAATTATTTTACTAATTTTCCTTAAATGCAAATAATGAAAACCTTATTAAATCCAAACTGTAAATACTTATAAAATGAAAACCTAATACCCAAGGACTCGATCGAAAAAGAAGACTGTTTTTTACTTACCCATCATACGTAAATCTTGTGGTCATTTTAAAAATCGAAAAAAAAAATTGACGGATTTACACGTTTCAGACACTGAAGATTCCGAAAAACATATTTTTAGAAAAAAAAAAATGCCGTCCGTCTATCTGTGTGTGTGTGTGAACGCTCTATCTCCGAACAAATTGAGATAGAGACTTGAAATTCGGTATGTACTTAGCATGTAATAATGAGAAGAAGCGTATTGAATTTCAGTCACCTCGATTATACGGAACTATTTTTTTTTCGGACTCTCGAAATATTCGTTCTGATAAAAGGTATACAAAGATTTTCAAAATTGTTCATTATAAGGAGTGAATGTAAAAGACAATAAAAAAAAAAAAAAAAAAAAAACAAATTTTGCGTAAAGAATGAAGTCGATCGGACAATGAGTTGCCGAGATATTTATAATCCTATTTCCCACACTCTTCGATTTTTCGTGACCCTGTATTTCATTCAAATTTCCATTCAAAGATATATTTTAATCGGAAACGCTCAATTCGACGCAGTAAACTGTGAGTTAATAGGATTATTATTTTTGGAGTTATAAGGTTGTTTTTTTTACGCAATTCATTAACAGAGCATTTAAAGTTTACGACGACATCAAGCCAGGATTTTATTCGAATGGCAATGCATTTTATAAATAGTTTACACCTGTTTCATTTTCATATTTTATATTATGCATATCCATGATGGGTAAGTATTACGGTGGCCCCCAATCAACAACGATCAGTTTCCTTTTCTTTTCTTATCCTTTTTTTTTTTCTTTAACAAAAAACCTCGGCGAACTAATAACGCTTATCGTGTTCCAAAATTGCATACCATCCTTCCTGCCACATTTGTTGATGATAGGCAATTAATTTTTTGAGCTAGAAAACTAAATAATAAAAAAAAATACGGAATCAGGAATTTGCCGCTGTTGAATCCTTTCCTCTGAACTGCTGATTATAGAGGAGGGGGGCGAATAGAAAGGGGTGGAAAGTCAATTTTAATTAAATTCTTCTTCGTTCGAGTAAAAATTTATCTCGGATGTTTTTGATCCATAAAAGGGGGGACAAAGGTGGAAATAAGAAATACCTATAGAGATGGGAATGTTCTCTGCTCATAATCTCTCATTTTTAATGACTTTGAACTATGTTAAAAGATTGGTAACAACTTTACAATAATAGTAATGTAAATTAATATGAGAGTATTTTTTTTTTTTAAATACACTTGTTTATTTGATGTTTTATCTTGAAAAGTCAAACTTTATTTATTGCCTGCAATTCATGATTTTTCCAATATATTATTTTGGTGTGAATATCGAACCCGATTATGGAAAATTCGCGTTTTTTTTTCTTCATTTGGTAGTAAGCTTGAGCTATTGAATTTGTTAAAAAATATATTAATATTTGCTCTGTCTTTTTCTTTTAAGATAAGGCAACAGCAAAGAAACAAAAAAGCATTATTTAAGCTATCTATTCAGGATTTCTAAATTGTTTTCTCAACGTATAATCATATTAAACTATTAACTGATAAAAGCGTATTCTTTTAAAAATTATTGCATACCTTTTTTAATTTAATTTAATTTAATTTAATTTAATTTCGTGTTTAAAATATTTATTTTTGCAGTTTCACAGCCTGTTGGCCTTTTTTACTTACCTATCATACGTAGTAAAGGTCTTGTAATAGTTTTAAAAAAAAGACGGATTTAAACGTTTCAGACGCTGGAGATACCGAAAACCATATTTGCAGAAAAAAAAATGCCATCCGTCTGTCTGTGTGTGTGTTTGTCTGTGTGTGTGTTTGTCTGAGTGTGTGTCTGTAACCGCTCTATCTACCGAACAAATTGAGATAGAGACTTGAAATTGGGTATGTACTTAGTATGTAATCATGGGAAAAAGCCTATTGAATTTCAGTAACCTCGATCATACGGAACTATTTTTTTTCGGACTCTCAAAATAGTCCTTCTACTAACAGGTATATAAAAATTTTCGAAATGGTTTATTTTAAGGAGTGAATACAAAAGACAATAAAATACATAAATTTTGCATAAAGAATGAAGTCGATCAGATCATGAGTGGCCGAGATATTTGTAATCCTATTTTCCACACTCTTCCATTTTTCGTGACCCTGTATTTCAGTCCAATTTCAATTCAAAAATCTATTTTAATTGAAAATGAGACGCTTCATCCGACGCAGTAACCTCTTAGTTAATATTATCATCGTTTTTGGAGTTATAAGGATGTTTCTTTTACGCCATTCAGTCATAGAGCCTTTAAAGTTTAGGACGTCATCCAGCCATGATTTTATTTTAGAATTGCAATGCATTTTATAAATACTTGACACTTGTTTTATTTTCATATTTTATATTATGCATATCCATGATGGGTTAGTATTACGTGGCCCCTTCCCCCCCCCCAACGACTAGTTTAATGTGTGGTTAAAATAATATATCTGAAAGTTAAACAGATTCGTTTGGAATACGTTCGTTTCGCTCTGTAACCAGTTTTACAATGTAAAAAAATCATCCTTATTATTTCAGTGAAATAAATTATATCGTCTGCTATCAGCGAAATGAGGATGCCTTTTTTTTTTTTTTCTTATTACGTATGCCACGTTTACAAATGCGACTTTATTTTCTACACCAGAGAGCGCTGTAAAATTCACCCTGGAGATCTTGGTTTGCGAATGGTTTAATATTTTTATGACTCATAATGAACGAATCTCCAGTGTTTATTGACTCTAATGGTTCGGCTTTTAACCTAATTTTCACTGAAGTTCTATACATTTTTTGAATGTAACTCCTCTCTCTCAAGCCAACCATTTTTTCGAACGATCTTTATAAAAATGTAACCTTTATGCCATTTTATTCGAAAGAATTGTTTTGAATAAAAAAACGATCCTGAATTGAATCGCTTGGCATAAGGAAAAAAGAAGTGGTTTTCCCGTATTCGTTTTCCTCAGTCACATGACTTGCACTTTTATTATATAGATTACGTACGATAGAATTTAATAAAATAAAGAAAACTTTCATTAATATGTTTTATGTTTTGATTCGATTTTCATAAAATTTGAAATGACTCGACAAAATTCTGCAGCGATTCTATATACTCAATTTCAAACCATTCGGTTGGGTAGTTTTTGCGCTGTTATATGCGTGCGGACGGACGGACAGACAGACAGACGGACCAGACGACGACTATAAGTGCTACATATTTATATAATTACAAAAGCATCTGAAAATGGACCCATTTCGCCCACTCGCCTAGGTGGTGCTGAAAACGCGAGCTGAGCTCTAACTTGATATGTTTAGCAAAGAATGTTTACCAATCGACTTGAAACGTATGCAACAAGGGAAAGGAACGAATACTTTTGTCGAAAATAGAATTACCGAAGTGATTATTTCAACTCATAATACATCTAAATTATATAAAAAAAAGTTATTAAATTAATCTATTAACGCAATATCGCTGGAGGAAAAACTCTAATAAAACTCACTAAATCAATTGCAGTTAGTTTATTTACAGGAAAAATATAACATGGAGAATAATCCAATTAGTAAATACTCCTGTTTTCTGAAGATTAAACAAACAAACAAACAAAAATTCTATTTATTTTTCTAAATAACTTTGAAAGTAAATTATTGAGTTCGCAAATTGTGTATTTATTTATATTAAGAGAGAAATTAAAGAAGAATAAATAGCCGGAATAAAAAATTTGTCAAAAGAGAGTGTTTGCTGACGAATGAAAAATTAGAATTTGTTTAAAAAGTGAAATTAGAAATTCGCTCTCTTGCGACGCGAAATGAAATTAGAAATTCGTTCTTTGGCAACGCGAAATGAAACTGGATTTGTGAAGCAAAAATTGGCGATTAAATAAATATTCGGAGATCGATGTGATTATTTAAATTGACGACAAATTATAAAAAGGAAAATATAAATTTATGATTTTTTTTCTTTTGCTATGACTTTAGAAAACTGGAGGAACATACGTCGAAAATTTAACCAAAATATTAAACTTTTTTTTTTCAGTATTTCATTAAATTGAAATAGAAACGTAAGAAACCTTGTATTATAATCATAATTGTAATGTAATTTTGTAATGTAATTTTGTAATGTAATTTTGTTATGTTTTCCTCTACTGTCTGCTCAAATTTACTTCTAATAAAAAAGGAAAACTGCCCAGTTAAACTGAGGGCATTGAGCTCACAGGCTATTCACACTAATTGTACAGTATACTCTTATTTCAAAGAATTTGAAATATGCCCCTCGAAAAATAAAGAAATCAACAGTATATTAAGGGGGGGGGGTCATCCCACCGTTACCCCCCTCATAGTTAACTAATGAACCCCTTAAACTAATCAGGGAAGTGTCTCTAATTACAATGAATATATATATACAAAATTTGAAGAAAATCGGATAATTCTGCACGAAAAACCCATTTATCTAAATTAAGGGGGGATTAGCCCCCCTTTCCCCCTTTATACTTAACCAATGAACCCCCAAAACTATTCAGAGAAGCGCATCATCACAATGAACCTACATACAAAATTTGAAGAAAATCGGATAATTCTGCATGAAAAACCCATTTATCTAAATTAAGGGGGGATTAGCCCCCCCTTTCCCCCCTTTATGCTTAACCAATGAACCCCCAAAACTATTCAGAGAAGCGCATCATCACAATGAACCTATATACAAAATTTGAAGAAAATCGGATAATTCTGCATGAAAAACTCATTTATCTAAATTAGGGGGGGTATCCCCCTTTCCCCCTTTATACTTAACCAATGAACCCCCAAAACTATTGACAGAAGCGCATTATCAAAATGAACCTATATACAAAATTGGAAGAAAATGGGATAATTCTGCATGAAAAACCCATTTATCTAAATTATGGGGGGTTAGCCCCCCGTTTCCCCCCTTTATGCTTAACCAATGAACCTCCAAAACTAAGCAGGTAAGCGCCTTATCACAAGGAACCTATAAACAAAATTTAAAGTAAAACAGTTAGTTTTATCAAGAGTTATCGTGTTACGTACATACATACATACATACATACGTACGTACGTACATACATACAGAACCGGCGGGCACATAAGCTCTCAGGCTTTGATAGCCTGTGAGCTAATTAAGTATTTCGCAGACGATTTCGAAATATTGGTTTTTATTCCACTATTTATTTTTATGTTGCGCTACGCAATACCACACAACAATCTTTTAATTTTTTGTGAATTTTTGAAACGTAAACTGACTTAAGGGACTTCGAACTAATTGTTTTCATTTGTCAACGAAAAATCTCAAACTTTAAAAAGTCTTAATGGTGTAAATCGCACTCAATTTCTTAATTTATGAATTTTTGAAATATGAATATACGGAACTTTCGGACACTGTACATATAACTTGCGCAAGATAACTACTTACTACCTGGTTTTATAGAACACCTTCGCGGTTTCCATAAAAACAACAAAATCGAAAGATAAGTAACATACAGCACCATCTATCGGTGACAAAAAATAACTTTAGAGGGGAATAATTCAGAGCTTCTATACGTTGCTCGTGTTTTTTGTGTAATAAACTGATTAATAATCCAAACAGGCCGGAATTTCTACAAAATTAAAACCGACATCTGTTATAGACCATAATCCTTTCTGTTTTGAAAAAAGTGAATCTATCCCAAATACTTTTTATATTCAAGAACTTGTCGAAATTAAGAAAGATTAGGGGAACTCGTAGTTCGGCTGAAGAAAATCAACATTTTAGCATTTTTTCGTTGTGTGGTTTAAGTATATATTTATTTGAAGCATATGTTTATTGAAGTATACATTAATTTATATTTCCAAATTGATAAGTTAAATTAAGAAAGAAACTATAAACGATAGGCAGTGTTTGTCGAGATATCAGAAATTATTTAACAAGGAAAATTTGAATTTCGCTTTTTGGCAACGGAAATTAAAAATAAAATTCTCAAGCAAAAATTACCTGATATTTTAAATATGGCGTGAAATATTATTTGCCCTTAAAATTTTTTTATTTTCTTCTATCTACAGAAGAAGAAAGTATTGGATTTGTGACAATTTTCGACGGATTTATACGTTTTAGTAGGTTTTGAGCAGGATTTTACTGTTTTCAGGATATGTCTGTCCGTGAGTCCGTGTGTGTGTCTGTTTGTGTGTATGTGACACAAACTTTGCGGGCACTCTAATTCACAAACTACAGTGTAGAGGATAAAATTTCATATGAAGTTCTATCCTTATATGTAATATGGTGCTGATTGATTTTTGCACAAAATCCCACAGGAGGGGGTGCCGGAAAGATCTACGATTTCTTTGATTTTTGTGGCGCTTCTACCCCCAGTTTATGTGCTCATAATTCAACGAAACATCCAATTTAGAATACTTATGATAGGAATAGAATGTCATTCAATTTTGGTTGCGGTCATTTAAGAGGGGAGGGGCGAAATTCTACGATATGTTCGAAAGAGGCGATTCTTATATCACCCGTTTAAGGCTGTTCTCAAATCCAAGCTAAATATTTTATGACATATTTTTAAATTCATTTTTGTTCCGAAACGCATGAAATTAACAGGTTTTCTTATTCAGAAACTATGTAATCCAAACATGTTTTTCATTTTTTGGTAAAGGAAGAAGATCTTTCAGAAAATATTGTCAAATTCGGCGTTTTGTATCGAATTGCCGATGATGGGAAAGAACGTATCGTTAGTGATACGAATCACTTATAACTCAATAAGTAATTTATTTATCAAAAAATGGAAAACTCATTTCGATTCCAAATCGTTTTAGTAGTCAGGCCTCCCAGTTTTATGCTTTTGTTTAAAAATGGGTCAGAAAGTTTCGCGTTGTTGAGCAAGATATTTGAGAACCACCTTAAATGCAGAGATTTCAACGAAACTTCACGCTTAGCATTCTGAATAAGGAAATACATCCTGTAAAAAACCTGTTTGTTAAATCCCTGTAATTTCTTGTGCTTACCATTTAAATCATTCAATTGATTAGATTTATATAGAAGAAAGTTTTATAATGGCCACAATATATTAGTTTAAAATAGTAGAAAATCGTCGTTACCAATTCAACAAATCACTTTAAATTTTATTTCCTAAACATTTTTATGTCAGTAAAATTCCAAGCCCTCTTCACCGTTTCTAACTTTTACAATTTAATTCCCCACTTCTTAATCTTTCATGGCAATCAGAGTATATTTACGCGAGTTAGAGCACGGACAGACGGCTCCACAAAGGGAATTCATAAACACTTTTCAACTGTGTTGGAAAGTGTTAAAAGCATTTATCGCGACTGAATTATAACATTTAAAAGTTCCATTTATTTTCAAATAAAAAAAAAGTTTTTAGTATTTCAGATTTTTGTTTACCGAAAAAGATGCTGAATATTTTAAATACAGCGTGAAATAGTATTCGTCGGCAATTTAGGTTAAAAGTTTGTTTGTACGAGGGAAAGTCATTAAAAGTAAGTCACAAAAGATAATTAAATAATAACTTACAATGATATTCACTTCAAAACTATTTTTATTTCTCAACCTGTTCTCCAATATTTATGCACTTATATCAGTGCCCCAAAACCAGCTGCATAACATTCTTTGGGTTGCTGTCTCAGCCACATTAAAAGTTCCAGTTGATCCTTTTCATCATCTGTGAACATCATTTTGCTTCCAAGATGGTTTTTTAGTGGACTCAACAGATGAAAATCGCTTGGGGCTAAGCCGAAGCTGTACAGTGGATGTTGAAGAAATTGCAAGAAGATGTTCACAGATGATGAAAAGGTTCAACTTGAAGACTTAATGTGGCTGAGACAGCAACCCAAAGAATGTTATGCAGCTGGTGTTGGGGCACTGATAAAACGGTGATATAAGTGCATAAATATGGGTGGAGAATATGTTGAGAAAAAAAAGTTTTGAAGTGAACAGACTTGTAAGTTGTTATTTAATTATCTTTTGTGACTTACCCTCGTATTATTCAATCGGTACTTTTGGAGAATTTGAGCAACCTTCCCACTTTCAGTAAGTTAGAAAAATGGGGGTTACCAATTCAAGAAATCACGTTAAAAATTTATTCCTTACAATTTTCACGTCAGTAAACTTCTAAGCCCTCTTCCCACTTTCCAACCTTTTACAATTTAACTCCCCGCTTCTTAATCTTTCAGGAAGTATTCATATAAAATCTACATAAGCACCCGACTTTAAAATAATTCGTTTCTAAAAGATACATCAAACAGGGACAGGAGTTTAGAATATAAAATTTAGAATTTTCCAATGCATTTAAGTGATATCGTTTCAAAAGAAATTTATTCAGAAAATAAATTCCAATATAAATTCCAATGAAGTTCTAAAAGTTATTTCATTTCAGTTTCTTATTTACAAAAGACGTTGACAAAAGTTAGCATTTAATTTACTTTTTTGTAGAGTTGGGTAAACCAGTAATTTACAAATCACATAATATATATATATATATATATATATATATATATATATATATAAACAAGAAAGAAAAATCACGCGTCAAGCAAAGATTATGAAACACTTTCAAACACATTCACAGAATACTGTGACAAAATTTCACATTTTAATAAGTGAAAGAAAATGCCTAAGTAAACAGGGTTGGGTTGATTATTGACGGCCAATTATCTACACTAGGGATATAGGCCCGGGGGGAGTGCCCTTCGTGGGGGTCTTTCTAAGGGAACCTAATCCGTATTTACGCATGGATAAATCCACGGCTCGAAGAAAACCACGAAAACTCCGAACGATTAGGCCGACGGGCGCGATTGGGATCGAACCCAGCAACTCCCGTCTACCAGCTTCGAAAGCACAACCTCTCAGCCACTGGTGGGGCGCCTAAGTAAACAATTTGGAAAACGTGTAACACATTTAAAAACAAACTAGCTGTTTAACCCGTTCTACGCACGGGAGTTCATGATTTTAATTATAGAACCAAAATTAAAAAAATCAGTACAACCAAAGAAACAACTTTAAAATATCTAAATAAGAAATAAGAATTCCTCTGTTAAAGTGTTGAGTTGTTCAATAACTATTCAATTTAAAAAAAAATTCTACCACTGTGCGTTTTCTTTTAATGAAATTTAATTTATTATGTTGCTATGACAGCAGACGATAAAACGATATCTTTGGAATAAGGGAATCAGTAGAATAAAAAGTGTTGTTATTGTTTGTGATAAAAATTTTCTTTATTTTTTATAAAAGGTAATAACTAAGCGCCATTAAATAATCTCTCATTATTTGCATGTAAGGGGAAATAATTATCGTAATACCCGCTACAGCTTCTTAGTATTGCAGCGTGGCGTACGTAATATGTATATATCTCACATTGCAGTCAACATTTAGAGCTGCTTAGAACTCGCGCGATTACGGATTGAACATACAAAATGGCAAAAATTCCTCAAAAACATAACATAAAAAAACGATCTGTTTAAAAATTTCGAATTTTTTGCCCAATCGTTCATGCCTACCCCCCCCCCCTACCAGCAACCCGTGTGCCAAATTTCATAGCCATGCGCCCTGTGGCTTCCGAGATTCTGAAGATACGTAGATAGATACGCGCACAGATTTTAATAGGGTAGATTTTAGTAAGTGCCATATAGAGCAGGAAAAAAATCCTAAATATTTTGTGCTGCCCTATGTATTTTGTATATATACTATACAGTAACGGAAAAATAGGGGATGGAATAGTCGAAAATTCCCATTCATCAATTTCCATGAATAAGCGGAAATGTATTCCAATTCCTTTGTGCAGCCCTATAAGATCTATAGAATTTATACGCATCCAGTAAAATGGAAAAAAATTATTTAAACTTAAAAAGCATAGCACAATTGAAAACGTTTCTCCAGCAACGCTCGCTCACAGAAAGTATTTTAAATAATTCCTTTGTGTCCCTGTAAATGAACAATAAATATTATGCGCACCATCTTGTAGTGTATGTGCACCTCAATGATGTAAATGAATTTCAGTATGTTTTAAAAAGTGTAACATCATTACAATACACCGTAAATGATTTTTTCCCATTGATCATAATGAGGCATTCTTTTTGAGCGCCCCTGTAAATAACTCTAAATGCAATCCACTCCATTTTCATTACCGTATATGCCAAAGTAAACCTCAATAACATATATGGTAAATGGCAATCTGAGTATATCTACGCGCGTTAGAGCACAGACAGACGGCCACACAAACAGAATCCGTAACATTTTTCAACTATGTTGAGATAATATATCAACGAGAAATGTTAAAAACTTTTATCGCCACTAAATTATACCATTTGAAAGTTCAACTAATTTTCAAATGCACTTTCTATAATTTTTGAAGAAAAATTTTTTAATTTTAAATATTTAGATTTTTTTTTTAAGAAAAAGTTGTTTGATAATTTAAATATGGCGTAAAATATTATTCATCAGTAAGTTTGGTATATTTTTTACACATAAAATCCCTTGTTTTTCTTGTTGTTTTTTTGGCGAATTTGAACAACATTCTTCCCACTTTTATTGTGGAAGAAAATTGTTACTAACGCAATAAACTACTTTAATAAAGAGAAAAGTGCCCAGTTAAACTGAGGGCATTGAGCTCGGCTATTCACATTAATTGAATATTAAACTCTTGAAGCGCTTTATTACAATGAACATACATACAAAATTTGAAGCAAATCGCATAATTCTGCATGAAAAAGCCATTTATCTAAATTAAGGGGGGGGGGGGTTAGATACCCTTTATACTTAACCAACGAACCCCCAAAACAATCATGAAAGCACCTTAGCACAATGAACCTATTTATAAAATTTGAAGAAATTCGGATAATTCTGCATGAAAAACACATTTATCTAAATTAAGAGGGGTTAGCCCCCCGTTCCCCTCCCTTTATACTTAACTAATGAACCCGCAAGACTAATCAGGGAAGCTCCTTATCACAATAAACCTATATACAAAATTTGAAGAAATTCGGATAATTCTCCATGAAAAAACCATTTATCTAAATTAAGGGAGGTTAGCCCCCCCGTTCCCCCCTTTATACTTAACTAATGAACACCCAAAACTAATCAGGGAAGCACCTTATCACAAGGAACCTATAAACAAAATTGGAAGCAAAACGGTTAGTTTTATCAAGAGTTATCGCGTTAGAGAACGGGCGGGCACATTAGCTCTCAGGCTTTGATAGCCTGTGAGCTAAAATAAAATTTTCACATCATTTCTCAGTTTCCTAAACTTTTACAATTTATCTTTGGTCTTTCAGGAGCTATTCGCATAAAATCTGTATAAGCACCCGACTTTAAAATAATTCGTTTCTAAAAGATACATCAAGCAAGAATTGGAATGGGGAATTTAGAATCAAGAATTTAGAATTTTCTAATGCATTTAAATGATATCGTTTGAAAAGGGATGTGTAAGAATTTATTCAGAAAATCAATTCCAATATAAATTTGAATGTAACTCTAAAATTTATTTCATTCCGTTTTATTTTTTTTTCTTTCTTCTATCTTTACAAGAAGAAAGTATTGGATTCATGAAAATTTTCGACTTCCCGTTTTTGACGGATTTATACGTTTTAAAACTGTTCCTAAGCACAATTTGATTGTGTTTAGAAAATGTCTGTCTGTGAGTCTGTGACTGTCTCTGACTGTCTGTGCGTGACAAAAATTTTGTGGGCGCTCTCTCTCAAGAAATAAAGCACGGAATTTAATAAAACTTTATATTCAGTTAGTCCGTCATATAAAATGTTGTTGATTAGTTTTTGGTGAAAATCGCCCAATAAGTGGCGCTGCTATGCTGCATTTATCGCGATTTCCTCAACAGCTCTATCTCAAGAACGAATGCACTTATTTTTATCAAACTTCGAATTCAGTTAGACCTTGACATTAATAGACGCTGATTACGTTTTGGTGTAGCTATCCCAACAGTGCTATGCCACTTTATTCATGATTTTCAAGATAGCTCTATCTCAAGAACGAATGCAAGGAATTTCATCAACCTTCAGATTCCGTTAGACGTTGACTTAAGTTGTCGTTGATTAGGTTTTGGTCTAACTCTCCCAACAGGTTACGCTACTATGCTGTATTTTTCAGGATTTACGCGGTTTTAACAACAATCATATCTCAAGAACTAATGCATGGAATTTAATAAAACTTTAGATTCAGTTAGACCTTGATATAATTTGGGGCTGATTCTTTTTAGTGTATGCGAAACCTGTGTGAGATAGAAGAAAGTTTTGGGATTGGCAGATCCGACTACTTTAAAACTGAAATTAGCAAAAATCAGCATTTAATTTTACTTCTTTTTTTGTAAGTAGAGAGAGTGCATCAGCAATTGACCAGTCAGGCAAAATATTATGTAAATAAAACAAGAAAGACACACCATTTGTCAAACTCAGATTCCGAAACACTTTACCACCATATTAAATATGCTGTGACGTAACTTAACAGGTGAAATATAACTAAATAAACAATTTGGAAATTGCATAACATATTTGAAAACCCAATTTCAGTAATTACCACCTAGTTCGAAAAATATCCGAATTCGTTCGTGCATACCTGTATATGACCTACAGATTTGTAGATGTACTACATAGTGTGCAAAAATGTAGGTCAGTTGGGAAAAGCATATCATAGCTCAGTTAAAAATTCCCCTTCAGCTATTTCCGGCAATAAGCGGAAATAGACTAGAATTCTTTTGTGTAGCCCTGTATATGAACTGTGGAATTTATACATATTCAGTAATATGCAAAAAATGAGAAATTTAAAAACACATACCACAACTGAAAACGCACTTCCAGCAATTATCAAAGAAACTAAGAACTATCAAACTTTGAATTCCTTTGTGTGTCCCTGTAAATGAACGATAAATATTATGCGCACCCTATTGTACAGTAAGTATCTTATAGTGCACCTGAGTGATGTAAATTAATCTAATTATATTTGAAACAGTGTAATATCTTTAAAACAGTCCACAAACGATCTCCCCCCCGTAGACCATATTATTTTGAGTGTCCCTGTAAATGAACTATAAATGCTACACGAATATACCATATTAAATCTCTGTAATATATCAATTACATAGCAATATGAGTATATCTACGCAGTTTAGAGCATGGAAAGGCGGCTACACAAACCGAATTCCTAACACTTTTTAACATAGTTGAAAAGTTGAAAAAACATTTATCGCATCTAAATTGTAACATTTAAAAGTTCGATTTATACTAAAATACACCTGCTTTAATTTGTGAAAAAAAAAAAAAAAAACCTTTAAGCATTTCAGTTTTTTTTTTTTTTTTCTTTTTTAATTAATTGGAAAAATTATTGTTGTTTTCGGTCCAGAATGAACCTCTTGATGTTCGAAATTTATTATTTTAACCGTTTTTAACGAAATTATGTAACGTTTGAAGAATTTTTTAAGCGTTTTTAACGAAATTCTGTAACTTTAGAAGAATGTTTCTTTGAATAGGCATTAGAAATGCATAAAATCGTTACAAGTTAAAATATTAAGGTACATATTAAGAATAAGGTATAGTAATGGAAAATGCGTTTCCATCACTGCGGCGATGGTTCAAGCGCATATTTTTGCGAGGACAGAGAATGCCAGGATCTCTTCAACTGTAGTAATGGAAAATGTGTTTATTTGGTTCCGATGAATATTTTTGAAAAATAATTAATATTTTTAATTAATTTGAAAAAAAAAGTAAGCTTTCGGAACATTTTCCAAATGGTTGTTGTAATTTGTTAAATTACATTTTATTTTATTTTTTTTTTTTTTACGAAAAAGATGTTGGATATTTTAGATATTGCCTAAAGTATTATTGATCTGTAAGTTAGGTATTTTTTTTTTTTTTTTTTAAATCAACTGTTAATTTTTATGAAATTTAACATGTTTCAAAATTTTATTGTTGTATAAAAGTTTGGTAACCAATTCAAGAAACCAGTTTAAAAATTTATTCACTAAAATTTTCACGTCAGTAAAATTCTAAGCCCTCTTCTGAATGTCAGACATTTTACAACTTAACTCCCTACTTCTTAATCTTTAAAGGAGCTATACACATAAAATCTATATAAACATCAGACTCTAAAAGAATTCTTTTCTAAAAGGTACATCAAACAGGAATAGGAATGAGGAATTTAGAATTTTCCAATGCATTTAAATGATATCGTGAAAAGGACGCACAGGAATTTATTCAGAAAATCAATCCCAATATAGATTCGTTTGTAATTCTACGAATTATTTCATTTCTGATTCTTATTTAAAATTGACGTTTGAATAAACCAGAATTTCATTTTACTATTTTTTTTCCTATCTTTACAGGAAGATAGTATTGGATTCGTGAAAATTTTGAACTTCCGTTTTTGCGACAATTTTATACGTTTTAGAAGACCCTGAATACGATTTGCCTGTTTTTAGAAAAATGTCTGTGTGCGAATCTTCGGGTCTGTATGCACTATGTGACACAAATTTTGTGGGCGGTCTAACTCAAGAACTACTGCGTATATAATAAGATGAAATTTAATATGAGGTTTTATCTTAATGTGAATGTGTGTTAAGTTTTTGGGGAAAATCGCGTAAGAGGTTTTGCCATAAATTGATGATTGGTTCAATTAATCGGATTCTTATATCTCAATTTTATGTGAGCAGCACAGAATTCCACGAAACATATAATTTAGAATCATCATGATAAGAATAAATTGTCATTCAATTTTGGTTGGAGTCATCTAAGAAGGAGAGGGGTAAAATTCGTCGATTTGTTTGAAATATGCGATATCACCCGTTTAAATGTACATAATTCAATAAAACTAATACATTGTCATTCAACTTTGGTTACAGTCATCTAAGAGGGGTGCCGGAGAAAAAACCCTATTTGATTGATGTAAATCCTTGTGCTATTTAAATTATTTAAATGTTTTGATTTATATAGAAGAAAGTTTTGTGATGTCTACAACATACTAGTTTTAAATAACTTGGTAAATTTTGTGAATTTAAACATCCTTCATACATTTATTGTGGGAGAAAATGTTTGTTATCAATTGAAGAAATCACTTTAAAAATTTTATTCACTCAAATTTTCACGTCAGTAAAATTCTAAATCCTCTTTTCAGTTTTCAAACTTTTACAACTTAACTCCCAGCTCCTTAATGTTTCAGGAAGTATTCACATAAAATCTATATAAGCATCCGACTCTAAAATAATTCGTTTCTAAAAGATACATCAAACAGAAATAGGAGAATAGGAATGAGGAATTTAGAATTTTCCAATGCATTTAAATGATATCGTTTGGAAAGGAATGTATAGGAATTTATTCAGAAAATCAATTCCAATAAAAGTTCGAATCTAGTTCTAGAAGTGATTTGATTTCGGGTTCTTATTTAAAATTGAAGTTTTGAGACTTTTAATTTTCCTTTTAATTTTTCTTTTAATGGGCTAAAACTGCATTTTTCATAAATGCAATTTTAAATCTAAAGAAAGATTTGCTTTCTCATAGCTTCTAAAAATCTGTAATTAATAATCGGAAAAAGGAAATTCTTTCAAAAAAATTCAAAACATTTAAAATTATTATTATTTAATCTCTCAACTTCACTCATGGATGTCTAACTTTATGTATCTCATTCATACAGCACCGTTTCTCATTATTTCAAGACATGAGAGGAATCCTTCCATATCTTCAGTATTATGCATGTCAGCAATTTTTTTTTCAAATATCAGACTTCTTGAAGAAAAAAAAATGGAGACTCAGAGAACGAATTTCATTATTCTCTGAATTTCCTTTTCTCCTTACCTCGAAAACAAAAACAAAGAAGTGCCTGTCAAACGAAAAGCTAAAAACATATAAGTTCGAAAGTTCTTATCAAGTTTGGGATTGATTCTTTATTAAAAAGTTTTTGAAAATGAAGAGATAAAAAAGACAGAAGGGGGAGGGGGGCGAGGTTTAATTAATGGCTCCATATCTCCAGTATTATAAATGCCTGATATTTGAAGAAAAAAAAATGCAGACTTCTTCAAGAAAAAAAATTGGGGACTCTGAGAATGAATTTCATTATTCTCTGAATTTCCTTTTTTCCCTTACCTCGAAAACAAAAGCAAAGAACTGCCTGTCAAACTATAGATGAAAAGCTAAAAAAAAAATTAAAGTTCGAAAGTTCTTATCAAGTTTGCAGCTTGCTTCCTTATTAAAAAGTTTTTGAAAAAGGAGAGATAAAAAAGACAGAAGGGGGGGGGGAGTTAAGGTCTAAATTATTCCGTTCATTTTCATGTGATTTAATTTTCGACTATTTGATGAGTATATTAACAAAAACTCGGAAGAAAAAGGGAAAAAATTGTGTTACTGGCCGATTTTATTTACTGGTGAATATTAATAAATTCGTTTTTAAACTGTTTTGTTTAACTAGACTTGTTTTTTGTACGGGAAGAGGGAACTTCGTAATCGATATATCACTCGCCTCCGAATGTGCTAGAATTTCAGAAAATATTTCCACAGATGTGTTTCTGATGACAATACAACATTTTGATATTTTTATAACTTAATTATAAATTAAGAATTTAATTTTAAAACACTTTCTCCGTTAGCCCACCACAGGGGATAAATAGCTAAATATTCATTTAGGGTTACAATTGTATGTGAGTTACAACAGTGGATTTAATGATTTGTCAAACCACGCTCGCGAAATGAACCATCATCGGTCTGCGAAACTGCAACAACGAAATATTTCAAACACTAAATAGTCGAAAATAGAAATAAAAAATAAAGAGTGCAATATATATTTTTAAAAATACGATTTAATCAATTAAATCTTTCATAATAATTAAATTATGATTATACGTTGAGAAATAAATTTAAAAATTTTAAAACGGTAGTTTAAATAATCTTTTTTAGTGTTTCGTTCATCTCACGAAACTCTATTCGTCCCGCTTCTCTGTCTGTCCGTCACAGAGCCGGTTCTCAGAAACTGTATAACTTACAGACTTGAAATTTTGTGTACTTACAGCTGAATACCTACTGTCACGCTGAAATCATAAAATTTCGAAAAAATCGCGTTATTTTAATATAGTCAGATAAAAAACGAAAAATCTAACAGCCTTTTCCTTTTAAATTTGAACGTTTTTCGTTATAGCAGTTGCCAACAATTAAAAATTCACACTAAAATTCTTTCTAAAATAAATTTTCTATTGAAAAATTTCCACGTGAAAAATAAAAATGAAATAAAAAGTTTCACCAGTTGAAAAAAAGATTAACAGGACTTCCTATTGGTAATAAAACGGAAATTTTTAAACATTTCTCAATAATACAAGGAGTATGAGTATGTGTAAGTACGGAAAGTAGGTTAATAGGACGTCATTAGAGAATTAAAAAGAAAATTAATCTGACGTCCTATTGGAAGTTTAACGTACTTTTTCAAATGTTTGAGATAAAAAAGACAGAAGGTGGATAGGGGGGGGGGGGAGGGTTATATTGTTCCGTCCATTTTCATGCGATTTAATCTTTGACTATTCGATGAGTATATTAATAAAAAATCAGCAGAAAAAGGGAAAAAAATGCGTTATTGTCCGATTTTATTTACTGATTAATATTAATAAATTTGTTTTTAAACTCTTTTGTTTAACTCGACTTGGTTTTTGTACGTGAAGAGGAAACTTTGTAATATATATATATCACTCGCTTCCGGATGTGCTAGAATTTTTAAAATTATTTCCACAGGTGTGTTTCTGATAACAATACAACATTTTGATATTTTTAGAACTTAATTTTAAGATTTTTTTTCCGTTAGCGCGCCACAGGGGATAAATAGTCTAATATTCTTTTAGGGTGACCATTGTATATGAGTTACAACAACAATGTATTTAATGATAAGCCAAATCATGCTCGCTAAAAAAAACCAAACGGTTGTGAAACTGCAACAACGAAATATTTCAAACACTAAACAGTAGAAAAAATAAGTAAAAAATAAAGAGTGTAATATATATTTTTTAAAAATACGATTTAATCAATCAATAATTTAATAATAATTAAAATATGATTATACGTTGAGAAATCAATTTAGAAATCATCCAAAAATAGTTTAAATAATGCTTTCTTTTTAACTGTTTCCCTATCTTGAGAAAGAATCAGAGCAAAAATTTCATATATTTTTTATAAATTCACCATCTCGTGCTCTTATCCAAAAACAAAGTGAAGAATTTTCAATATTCGTATTCGAAGTCCACGTCATATTAACGTAGTGTAACATATTTTTTGGAAAAATCATGAATTGCAGTCATGAAATGAGGCGCAAATTTCAAGATAAAACATTGACTGCTTATAAAAAGAGAGCATTTCTTTTTTAATTACATTTATCTTGAAATGGGCTAAAAGTGCATTTTTCATAAATGAAATTTTAAATCTTAAGCATGATATCCTATGTCATAGCTGCTGAAAATCCGTAATTAATAATCTAAAACCGGGAAAGCCTTTTAAAAATTCAAAACTTAGTAAAGGATTTTTTTTAATTATTATTATTTAATCTCTAAACTTCACTCAAATATCTCTAACTTGATATTTATGAATCTCCTTCATAGAGCACAATTTCTCATTATTTCAAGACATGGATCTACATATCTCCTTATCGCCATATCTAGTTATCTCTATATCTCCTGCATTATATATAGCTGTATATATATTTTTTTGTATATCAGACTTCTTGAAGGAAAAAAAAATGGAGATGCAGAGAATGAATTTCATCTTTCTCTGAATTTCATACTTTCCCTTACCTCGAAAACAAAATAAAAGAACTGCCTGTCAACTAGGTGAAAAGAAAAAAATATATATATAGTTCGAAAGTTCTTATCAAGTTTGCTTCTTGATTCCTCATTAAAAACTTTTTGAAAAGGAAGAGATAAAAAGGACAGAAGGGGGGGGGGGGTAAATTGATCCCCTCATTTTCCTATGATTTAAACTTCGGCATTTCGATAAGTATACTGTCGAACCTCGATTTAATTATTGCAAAGTGTTCCTTGAAAATCATCGTTAAATCGAGGTTATCCTTAAATCGGAGAACACATTAGATGAATTAAAATTGCATAAAGATGCTTATTAAATTTTCATAAAATTACCTACTATTTGTATGTAGTTACATTTTACTTTCAGCGCATTAAACTATACTTTTAAGATTTAATTATGTTTGGTAAATAGTTTTTTTTTCTTAAATGTAGCCAGTGACATAGATTTTTCAATTGTTTCAAAAACATTATACAGATGTTCATACATATCTAGTCTCATTAAATACTTTTCAATACATCTAATCCAACATTTTCATTAATTGAAGTAAATTTCGAGGTTTTATCATATTTTGTGTCAGAAATGTTTTATATGCTTCTTATAATTTTGTTAAAAAAAAAAAAAATTAAAAAAGCTTTTTAAAAACTAATCAAAATCTATTCACTGATTAAAAATTATGCGTAGTACTTATTGCATTAAAAAATATCAGACTAATAAAAAAAATCTTCCTTCTTTCTAAGCTAAAATGCATTTTTTTTTCATAAGTAAAATTTAAAAAAAACCCTTAAGAAGTATTTGTCCTGTCATATATGCAAAAAAAATCGCAATTAATGATCGAAAAAAGTTAAGTCTTTCAAAAATTCAAATCTTGTAAAACATTTATTTTTTAAATTTCCTTCCTTTTTTTTTTTCTTTATCAGACTTCTTGCTAAAAAAACAAAAAAAACAAACTGAGATATAGAGAATATTATGAATTCCATTCTCTTTCTTACCTCGAAAACAGGGAGAAATAAATACCTGTCAGCTAAGATGATAAAAAAAGAAATTACAACTAGAAAATTCTTAAAAATCCTTAACCAGTTTGTTCCCTGTTTCTTATATTAACCTTTTTAGGTGCGTTCGTAATTATATAAATACGGAGCACCTATTGTCGTCGTCTGGTCCGTCCGTCCGTCCGCATATAACAACGCAAAAACTACCCAACCGAATGGTTTGAAATTTAAGCTATATTATCTTTGCAGAATTTTGTCGAGACATTTCAGATTTTATGAGAATCGAACCAAAACTTTAGAAAATATTAATAAAAACATTTATTAAGAAATTTGATTTTTAATTTTTTAAATCGGCGCTTTCTTGTTATAGGAGCTTCCGAGGTTGAATCGTCAAGCGACCGAGATACTTATTCTATGACAGAAATGAATCTGCAGACGATAGAATTCATTTCACAGAATTAAAAATCATCAACATCTGAATATTTATATAACTAGCTATAGTACGAACGCACCTCGTTTGTCACGTTTGACGTACAATTTCCAACTTGTTAACAACTGTCAGAGACAGCTGGCCGGCGTAACCATCGGGCGAACCAGATGGCCAGGGATCCGCGTTAGTTGGAATCTTGTTAGTCTCTTAATAGAAATAACGTAAAATAGTGATACTATGACTCTAAATTGGTCTTTGAATACAAAATTAGTATTAACTTTATTTCTTAAAGCTTAAAGCTGATATAATTTATTCTTGAAAATCACCGTAAATACAGTCGAACCTCGTTAACATGAACCTCAAGGGGAATCAAAATTTTGTTCATGTTAACAGTAATTCATGTTATCAGTAATCAAATCTTTGTACTCATTTTTATAGGGGACTATGAAAACAATTCATGTTAAAAGTAATTCACGTTAAGCGTGTTCATGTTAACGAGGTTTGACTGTATTTAAAATATTTTAGAGAAGATTTTTAGAAATAAAAAAATAATTACACACATGACATGTGAAAGAATTTGCATGCTATTTTTCATACATTTTATACTCAATATAAATTATTTTATGAAATTATACAATTTTTAAAAATTACTTTTATTAATCGAATATTGCAGTCAGATACGTTGAGTCCCGCTAAGTGATTTGCCTGGAACCCAAGTGACATTGCTTCGGCCCTGGTCACAGATACTAATATTTATGTACAGTATTATAATATTCAAATTCACCTATTCAGAAGTATTTAGCGATGAGACTAGCGCCCCAAAACGGAAGAAAATTTTAATACTATTTAGTGAAACTGACCGGCTCTGTGAAATCTGCGGTCTGTAAGACCGTTAGCAGCGGTTAAAGGTTAAATTGTTTTGTTTTTTTTTAAGAAAGGGTTTGTTGTGGGCTCCCTAGACCGCCTACACTGACGGCCGATTTCACGGCCGAAAAAACTCATTTGTTTCTGCCACGTTAGGACGGAGTTCATGACGTGAGTTCACGTAATCTCCGGTCGACCGATTCCGACGAGAAAGCTCGTTTGTTTCATTCCTCTCTAGAAAGGCTTTTTCAGCCGATTGGGTCGACAAAGATCACGTGGTCTGAAGTCATGAATTCCGTCAAGCCACAGCCCGAACAAACAAAAGCTTCTATGGCGGAGTCAGCTGTGATCCTCCTCAGTTTTGACAGCTGATGGCTGTTTTTGTGATTGATTAAGTAAGATCAATTACCCATTTAAAAATTAGCCTGTAGGATATCACTTTAAAAAAGTGTCACTGTTTCCGGAACTACTATATACATTATCTCCATAATATACACCTCCTTATGTTCCCTCGCATCTTATTACTTACACACTTACACCCATCTTGCGTAAAGTACAAACACCATCTTTCACTACACATAAAATATTTTTACACTATTTTATTTAACTTAACTTTCTGCATGTAAAGATCGATTTTTATAATCGATTTTGCACTCGCTTCTCGATAGGCTAGAATTCTAAAAATTAAGTACAAAGGTGTGTTTTCGATGATGTTGAAACATTTTACTAGTTTTAGAACTTGATTGTAAATTGATAAATAAATTTTAAGGCATTTATCCGTTAGCCGGGTGCAGGTGATAAATCAGAAAATATTCCTTGATGTTACAACTATATACGAGTTACAGCAGTATACGAGTTTCAACTGTATACGAGTTGTAACAACAATAAAGTTTATAATGCGCCAAACCACGCTCGTCAAAATTGACCAACGAGCTGTGAAAGTACAACAATGAAATATTTTAAACACTGCAAAGTAGAAAATGAAATATAAATAAAAAATAGATATTGTAATAATACTTTTTTAAATACACTTTTACCAATTAATAATTTCATATTAATTAAATTATGATTATTACGTTCAGACAACAATTTAGAAATCATGGCAATAAGATAGTTTAAACAATGCTTTTTATTATTTTCTGTTGCTCTATCTTAAAAAAAAAAAACACAGAATTGTATTTTTTTCTTTTAAATTCACTAGTTCGTGCTTACAAAGAGGTGAATTTTCCATAATCGAGGTTCACGACAAATTAACATATTTTAACGGAAATTTTTGGAAACAACATGATTTTGCAGTCATGATTTTTAAGATAAACATTAAATGTTTATAAAATAATGTTTTTCCTTTTTAACAAAAGACTATTTTTACATTTATACTTATTTCTAATATATTAAATGAAAGTAATAGTCACCACTGTAAAATCTGTCATTAAGGTATCCGACTACGTACGGAGACATTTTTTTTAAACTTTACTTTTGACACATTTTTTGGTATTTTTCAGTGTAATCCAACGTTAGAATAAAGAAAATAATGAAAAAATATAAAATATTTATGCAACTTTTAAAAAAATTTTAAAATGTTAGTCATTTTTTAGCATTTAAAAAAAAAAAAAAAAAAAAAAAAAACGGCTCCGGCTCTAAAACAAAAAAAAAAATGCATATAACAAATATTTTTTTAACATATGCATATTAGACACTCTTGAGTGTAATGAACTAAAAACTAGCCAATATGCTGAAATCTAAAAGAGATAGAGCTGATTATATACAATTACATAGAAAATTTCAGTAATTTTACGTGTAATTATTCATAAAAGTAACTACATATTAACAAATTATTTACCTATAATCAATTCTTTACTTCATTACGCTCTAGACATTATCAAATAGCTACTCAAAAAATTTCATGGTTATAGAATAATAAAATTTTGAGTTAGAGCAATAGTATTCAACTTTTCTTGATAAAAATCAAATTTTGCAGAAAATGCTAATTTAACTTGATAAAGTAGTAAAAAACAAACAAATAAACCCTTTGAGGCAGTGCTATAGATAAAGCTAAAATATAATATTAACTGTAAAAACTAAAAAATGCGCGAAAACAGTTTAATAAACCTCAATTTTCGATCCACTTCCGGTTTAGATATCTCCACTTCCGGTATAAATTAACGTCGTCAGCTGTTTTTTAAAGGTCTCTAATTCCATTTCTAATAGGCGTACAGGAAAAATAAAAACAGATTTAGAAACAAAAATGTTCATCCTATAAGAAAAAAAAAATAAAAATGCGAATTTTCATCGAAATTGACGTTTTAAACGTAGGCGGATACCTTAATCAACTCAAAGTTAATAAATGTACTATGTGGATGGAAAAGTTGGTAGCATCTCATATTTAATTGAGACGTATCAGTAAGAGATTTAGCTTTCATAGTGCAGCAGTTACTACAAAAGTGGGTTTTTAACACTCTCTAACTCACGTAAATATACTCGGATATCCATGCAATTCATATATATTATTTAACTTTACTATGACTTGTTCAGTATTGAAAATGAAGTGTGTAGCGCTTATACTTCATTTACAGGGACACTCAAAAAAATTCCATTACATTATGGTCGATGGGGAAGAAATCGTTTGTGGAGTATTTTATAATTTTACACTATTTGAAATATATTGATTACATATTATCATATACATTATTGAAATTCACTACAAGATGCTTACTACAGGATATGTTGTTCATAGGATTTATCGTCCATTTACAGAGACACACAAATATTCTGCTACAGTACTGTATTTGAATAATAATTGCTGAAATTGCCTTTTCATTTTTGGAAGGCGTTTTTAGATTTAACTAATTTTTTGTATAATATTCAATGTGTTTAAATTCTATAAATTATATACAGGGCTGAACAAAATAATTTAAGTAGAATTCTGCTTATGGAAGTAAATTGCTTAAAGATAATTTTCCACTGTGATATGAGTTTCCTAACTGAAGTAAATTTTTACATACTATGTAGTATATGTATATACAAATCCATAGATCATATACAGGGCTGCACAAAAGAATTCGAATAATTTTCCGACTGTAGATGTTAATTGCTGAAACTGAGTTTTCAAATATGTTATGCGTTTTCTAAATTGTTCTCTTAGGCTAGGCGGGGCTAGTTGAGCTTAAGCCGTAGACCTCCCCGCCAGGTTTGACCTTGACCTTGTTCCCTTAGGCATCCTATTTCACCTTATTACACGGTGACGTTTAGGTACAGTATTGTAATTGTGTTGGAAAGTGTTACATAATCTATTCTTGAGGCATGATTTTTCTTTCTTGTTTTTCCATGATCCACGTTCTTTACCATAACAGACACGTAATCCTTCAGGCAATTGAACGTTGCGGTATACTTCGTTACGTAATAAAATCCATTTCTCGCCCGTAAATCAACATTTGAAAACAAGAGATATAATTAATATTAATGCTATGCCAAAATATAAAATTCATTTTTTTCGATGAAATACGGAGGGATTTAGTACCTTTTTCGTTTAAAAAATAAAAATTTCTAACATCTGTACTCTAATAACTAAATCCGATTACTGTTTCTGAAACATTCTAATCAGCTTTTCTAAAACATACGTAATTCAATCTGATTAATATGAATGATTGCAATAAATTTTAATAGGATATGAATTAATTACGAGAGCGATTTTAATCCGTTTTTAACAAAACTGCGAGTGAATATGAAGCAGTCATTTTTGCACGGATTCTGAAAAATTATTTATATTGGAAAATTAGATTTTGTACATTCTACTGTGGTGTTTAAAATCAATTATTGTCCATAGGCAGTACTAGAGATCTGCACGGGCCGGGCCAAGGCCCGAAGCCCGTACTCGGCCCGGCCCGCGGGCTGGGCTCGGGCCTATTTTTCTTCACGGCACTGGGGCCGGGCCCGGGCCATATTTTTTTCTGAAGGCTCGGGCCGGGCCGTGCCTAGTGATTACTCTTTACGGGCCGGGCCGGGCCTTACTTTTTTCCTGAAGGATAAGGCCGTGCCTTAAATTATTTTTTCCGTACAGAGCCAGGCCTGGTTTCATTCTTCCTAGTCTTCACGCCTCAAAATTTTTAGTCCTGGTTTTGACCCGTATGAAAATCATTGTCTCGGCGTGCCTGGTCCGTTCGAAGGTCAGTAAAATAAGATCTGGCATAAAAATCTTTTCAAAACATGCATACATTTTTAAATCGCCATTATTTTATAATTAAACATTAAAATTTATTCTTTTTAAAGAATAGTAGATTTATACACTTATTAAAATATGGCTAAATTAAAATATAGTAAAACGTGTGAAAAAGAACCTGCTTATGATGGAATCCTGTCTTAAATTGAAAAATGTGTTGATCCATTAAAAATGAATATACTAATATTTAAGAAAAGAATATATAATACATTTACACCTGCTAAGAAGGCAAATTGTCTATAACTCATTTTTTTTTTCCTTCCCTATGCAATTCCATCTTAGAAGTTTTTTTCTGTATAGCATTTTTCTGATTTTTAACACTTCAATAAATGGAATATGGATTAACAATATTGATGATAACTTAAACACATACATACAACAAATAGAGATTTATTAAAAAAATAAATACACTCATTGCCATAAAAATTTGCGCACCAAGAAAAAGACGTCCAAATGAAACGAAATTTTACACGCGTAAGTACTACTGTGATATAGGTAAGTGATTAGAAAACCAAAGAAAAAGGATCATTTATTGCAGAAAAAAGTACAAATGAACGGAAATTCTAGTACTCTGTTCGAATGCACGATGCGATACACAGGGCATTGAGGCATACAAGTTCCGTATGATGTCCTGAGACATCTCGTTCCACAGTTGCTGTAAACACGCCTGAAGTTCAACAAAACTCGTAGGGTGTCCAACTTGCCGTCCCAAATGATCCCAGATATGCTCGATTGGTGACAATCGAGCAGGCCAGGGAAAGGTGGTAATGTGGCGGAGGCAGGCTTGTGACATCCTTGCTGTGTGTGGCCGAGCATTGTCTTGCTGTAAAATGGCTCCTGGGAGCCCTGCCACGAGTGGCAACACATGTGTCTGAATGATGTCCTGGACGTACCGCTGGGCTGTCATTGTGCCACGGATCAATATTAGGGGTGACCGTGTATCGTAAGCAATGGCACCCCATACCATCACACCAGCTGTGGGAGCGGTGTGTCGCTGTAAAGCGAAGGCAGGATTGAGGCATTCATCACGGGGCCTCCACACACGAACACGATTGTCATCGCTGCTCAAATTGAATCTAGACTCGTCGCTGAAGACGACCTGGTTCCATTCCGTTGCAGTCCAATCTCGTCGTGCGCGACACCACTCCAAACGGAGGCGTCGGTGGGTGGATGTCATTGGCAGCACACGTAATGGGCGCCGCAATACCAGATGTCCTTCAGCCAGGCGCCTTGCGATGGTTCATGCGATGGAAGACACAAGGGTCCGTAGTGAAGGTGCTGCCTGTGTCTGGATAGCGGCCAATGAGGCAGTTGGCTCTACGCCTGTGTTTCGTATGATGTGACGGTCTTCTCGACGACTGGTCTGTCGAGGGAGTCCCGAGCCTGGTCGCTGTGTAAATGACGTCTCTTCAGTCCACTGGTCCCAACACCTCCTCACAGTAAAATCAGAACGGCCTACTTGACGAGCTACTCGCCGAGCTGACCACCCAGCTTCCATCATCCCGATGATTCTTCCCCTCTCGAACTCTGACAGCTGCTCTTATTGTCTTCGATGGCTGCGTAACGGCATGTCTACCTCAGCGTTTCCTTCGCAAAAGAAAAGGTACACTCAGACAAGTTCTGCTTACCAGTTTTATACTCCAAGGAGGACGAAGTTCAGCGCCTTCAAGTGGCATTACGCAATGCGCAATCACGCTGCATTTCTAATCATTTGCATATCTGCCTGATATGTACCTTCATGCCAAGTTTCGTTACGATCCCACAATTATTTCTTGGTGCGCAAATTTTTATGGCAATGAGTGTATTCCAGCTTGCGGCACCTCTATAAAAATGAAGATTATAAACATAAAAAAAAAAGGCTAAGATAGGAATTTTTGGTTAGATCTCCTCCTACGAGGCAAATTTTTAACCAAATCGACGTAAAAATTATGTTTCGTAGAAATTCACTCGGGCCGGACCGGGCTCGGGCCGAGATTTTAACTTTTTTCCGGGCCGGGCTGGGCTCGGGCCGAACTTTTAACTTTTAAATCGGGCCGGGCCGGGTCAATATTTTTTTGTTCGGGCCGGGCCGGGCTCGGGCCGAACTTTTAATTTTTGTATCGGGCCGGGCCGGGCAAAATTATTTTTTGTATGGGTCGGGCCGTGCCCGGGCCTGGAAATTTCGGCCCGTGCAGACCTCTAGGCAGTACTGTAACTGAATTATTTTGTGTGTCCCTGTCAAAGAATGATGAATATACATACACACCATATTCTATAGTACGCATCTTTTAATGCACGTTAGATACCGTGTGTCCTGGAATGGACTGACTGATTTTAAACTTCAATAACTTCCAAACGGTGACAGATATTCAAAACATTCTTGCAGGAGAGTTTAATGTATGATGGTCAGGAGGTTTTCTTAATGCGATTCCCGAATTTAGTTTGAATTACCAGCAATAGATGGCACTGCGAGCGATAGACATCCATTCGAGACAAAGCAGAAATCACCCAGCACTGATGCGAAAGAAGTTGAATAAATATAGTGAATCTCATTCGCTAATACAATCTTGTGTTCTGAATAAGAGATTATGGGTGACTGAGACCCACTCCACGTATTGAGCCTCCTTCCTTCACATCCATGCTAGGTGATTTCTGTTTTTGTCTCGATTGGATGTCTATTGCTCGAAGCGCCCTCTATTGCTGGCAATTTGAACTAAAATCAGGAATCGCAGTAAGAAACTCTTAACATCATACATGACTCTCCTGCAAGAATTTTTTTAAATATCTGTCACCGTTTGAAAGTTATTGAATTTTAAAATCACTCAGTCCATTTTAGGATACTGTAAAAACACTTATTTTCGCGAGCCCGTCGTAATCGCGAAAATTTAAGCCTCGCGAAATATTTTTTTTTTCGCCTGAAATAATAATAAAAATCAGGAATTTTATTATTATTCCTGACTTATCCTGACACTTATCCAAAATTTAATGATTACAGTTACTTAAATAAGAAATAATACTTACAACTATTTCTTGAATAAAAACAATAGTGCAACTAATAGAATGCAGTTCATTTACTTACAATATTTCTACCAGCTTCTTTGAAGTTATTAAAAATTATCACCGTTATTAACACTTAAATGTGCGCCACAAGCCAAGCCTGAATCCGTTTTAGTCGTGATATTCGCAGGTCCACAAATTCTTTTTCCTCTAGAAATTTAAGATGATTAGAGTACCTCTACAGGCAGAAAAAGAGGATCTTGATGTGCCTTATAAACGTCGAACAATGCTACACCAGGTTGTTCTGGAACTAGCCCGAGAAGCTCTGCCTAAAAATGTCGTATGCAAATGCAGAAGGGTATATATGTAGTTTCGGGATTTTCAACTTTCGGTTCTATTCATAAAAATTCGCGAAATTTTCAGCTCGCGAAATCATCGATATCTTCATTTTCGCGAAAATTACGGCTCGCGAAAATAAGGGCTTTTACAGTACCCGACATATACATATGTTTGAAATAGTGTAATAATATTAATATTCACCACAAACGATTTTTCCAAATAGGCCGTAACGTAACAGAATTACTTTGAAAGTCCCTGTAAAGGAACGATAAATGCTATGCACACTATATTGTATAGTAAGCCTATTGTAATACACTTTGGATATAATATATATATTTCAATATGATTGAAGTAGTGTAAAATCATTAAAATATACCGCAAATGATTTTCCCCCATAAACTGTAATGTAACGGAATTCTTTTGATTGTCCCTTTAAACGGTTTATAAATTCTGCACAGTTCGTTTCCAACACCAAACATGCCATAGTAAACCTCAATAACATAAATCAATTTCACGGAAATCTGAGTATATATTTACGAGAGTTAGATTACGGACAGGTGCTAGACAGACAGACAAATTGAATTCATAAATACTTTTCAACTATGTTGGAAAGTGTTAAAAATGGGTTTTTTTTTTCTATGAAACAAGGAGGGATTTAGTATTTATTTATTTCTAAAAAATAAAAAAAATTCTGACATCAGTACACTAATAACTAAATCCGATTACATCTTCTGAAACATCATAATCAGCTTTTCAAAAACATACGTATATTCAATCTGATTAATATTAATGATTGCAATAAATTTTAATAGGATATGAAATAATTACGAGAGTGATTTTAATCCGATTTTAGCAAAACTGCGAATGAATATAAAGCAGTCATTTTTGCACGATTTTCTGGAAAATTATTCACTGGAAAATTAGATTTCGCACATTCCACTGTGGTGGTTAAAGTCAAATCTATTATAAGAAATAAATAAATGAAAACGTAAAATCATGCGACAAGCATAGATTATTAAACACTTTCCAATACATTCAGAGTTTAATAAGAAACAAGGTCAAAGTCAAACCCGGCGCGAAGGCCTACCTTTCGGCTTAAGCTCAACTAGCCCCGCACAATAATAAGTAAACAATTTAGAAAGCGCATAACAGATTTAAACGTCCAATGTCAACAATTACTACCAATAGGCAAACAAAATATATCCGAATTCTTTTGTGCTGCCCCATATAGGATCTATTCATTTGTATGTATATACACAGCATGTTAAAATTTAATTTAGTTAGGAAGTACATAACACAACTGAAAATTCTGCTTAAGCTATTTCCATCGATAAACGGAAATGTGTGTGAGATCTTTTGAGCAGCCCTATATATGATCTATGGAATTTATATGCACCCATTAATATGCAAAAAATTAGCTACATTTAAAAACGCGTACTAAAACTGAAAGCGAGTTACCAGCAATTATTAGTCATAGACTGTATACTGTAACGAAATTATTTTGAGTGTCCCTGTAGATACACGATGCATTCTATGCATACCCTATTCTATAGTAAGAGCCTTGTAGAGCACCTCAGTGATATGTATCCATTTGGATATTTTTAAAATAGTATAACATCATTAAAATACGCCACAAACGATATTTCTCCATAGACCGTCATGTAACGGAATTATTTTGACTATCCCTGTTAAACGAACTATAAATGTTATACACATCAGTTTCAATGCCGAACATGCCACAGTAAACTTCAATAACATACATTAATTGTATGACAATCCGAGTATATTTACAAGCGTTGATTATACCGAGTATATTTACAAGCGGAGAGACAGACAAACAAACCGAATAGTATTAAAAGTGTACTAAATCTGAAGAAATCAGAGATTCTATTTAGTAAAATAAAACATACTCGAAATAAGCTACTTATTTACTCATTCGTAAATAAATATAAATTAATATTACTAATATACCTGGTGTCCTAAAAAGATTTTAAAATTCAATAACTTCCAAATATTAAAATATTCTTGCATGAGTTTTTTTACTGCGATTCCTGATTTTAGTTCGATTTATCAGCAATAGATGGCGCTGCGAGTAACAGATATCCAATCGAGACAAAAACAGATCATGGATGTGAAGGAAGGTGGTTCAATACACGGAGTGAGTGTCATTCAGCAATAAAATTTTATTCAGAAATAGCTAACCCGCCCGGCGTTGCCCGGGCCCGAGATAATTACGATCTCAGAGAAAGGCGTTAACCCCCCCCTCCCCATACCCGCAAATATAATGAATAATTTGTTCAAGAGAACTACCGTCACCTACATTAACGCGATAATTAAAAAATTAATTACATTTTTCTGATAATTAGAACATAACGAAGACGCTACGCAAAAATAGCCGGCAGACGACACCCCTTCCCGACCTCAATTTCAAATCTATATCTTAATTAGTTACCTAAATTTTTGTTCATTAGTAAAAATTGGTAATTATTTCCTTTCATTTTCGCAAAAATAAATAGAGGGATCGGCCCGAGAAACAGATCTCTTTGTAGTTCAGTTTTTAATGAAAGCAGATCCCTGTCTGAAACTTTCTCGGATTGTTTTCACTGGCACCGGCAGATTTTGGGCAGTTTTTTGCACAAATTAAGAAATATTACCGACCGAATTTTTCAAAAATCACATAGTCAGATGCAGATTTTATTTTTACATAGGCTCAGAAATTTTCAAATTGATATCTCAATCAGTTTTCTTAAAATTCGCTAATGAGTAAAATAATTTCGAATTCGTTCATTTCCGCTTGCAAATCCAATGCGCCTGTTCGTTTATTTCGCCATTTTGATTTAAAAGATGTCATTTTAGAAGCGATGGTTAATGAGAATCTAATTAATAACTTGGGTAATTATCAAAATATTAAAATTCTGACACTCAGGTGCACATGGCCAGACCTTAGACTATCCACACCTAAATTTCCAGACTTCTAGGTGGGCTAGATTTTACTAGCCATCGCAGACAGACAAACACACACAAACAGAGTGAAACTTTCTTTTATTAATATAGCTAGGGCACAAAGAACAAGATTGTACTAGCGAATGAGACCCACTCCATGTATTGAACCTCCTTCCTTCGCATCATTGCTGAGTGATTTTAGTTTGGGCCTGGATTGCACGTCTATAGCTCGCAGCGCCATCTATTGCTCGTAATTCGAACAGGAATATCAGGAATCGTAGGAAAAAAAAACTCCTGATACTCTCCTGCAAGATTTTTTTTAACATCTGTCATCATTTGGAAGTTACTGAATTTAAAAATTAGTCAGTCCCTTTTAGAACATCCGGTATATTGATATAATTAAAATTATGCAACTACAGACATAATCCTAATAATAAAATTAATGCTACCCCCCTCCCTCACTGGAAAAAAAACAACAAATGTCATAAAATGAAATAGGGGGGAGGGATTTAGTAATCTATTGCCTGTAAAAAGTGAAAACTTCCATCTTCTAAACTCTAATAACTAAATCCGATTAAAAGTGTCTCTGAAACATCATAAGCAGCTTTTCTAAAACATATTCGAACTCGATAAATATTAATGATTGCCATAAACTTTAATAATAGGATGGGCATTACTTACGAGAGCGATTTTAATCCGCTTTATAAACGAACTAGAAAATGGGTAGTAATAAATTTACACGCGCGAATTTATAAAAAAATTATTTATAGCGAAATTATATTTCGTATATTTTGAAGGATATCCGTTTTCTCTCAATTGAAAAGGAAAATTTCCGTTTTTGGTAGATTTCGAAAGAAATACTACCGATTACATTCTCCCCTATGTTGGAATTTCTGAAAATTTTTTGCAGATCTACGCCTATCATGACTCCCAGAACCCAAAACCACCCCCCAGTTCAAAACTTTATCTATCTAATCTATCTATCTATCTATCTATCTCACTTTTTTGTGGACACGGTAACTTCAATAATTCTGCACAAATATCTTCCAAACTGATACATAAAATCAAGGAGCATAAAATCTCGGTCAAGTTCGTTAATGGGCAAAATCGAACGAAGGAGAACGAAAAGGGGGCGTGGGGGGGGGGGTTGTGGAAACAGAAACAACCCATAACGTCTTAATTATGATACGTATCGAATCAGTTTAAAGTTATTAGTACTTCTAGGAAAAGGGCCGAAAATTTATGGATGACAGATTTTTGATATCAATAAAAATGACCTCAAGGGGGGGGGGTGAGATAGGGGTTTAAAAAGAAAAAAAATCATAACTTTGTCAATTTAGAAGATATCCAATCCGCATAAATTTATTATAAATCCTCTTAATTATTGTCTACAACTTTTATATTGACAAGTTTTTTATACGGCCAACTCAACTTTTCCAGCAAAAAAAAAAAAAAAATAAATAAATAAATAAATAAATAATAATAATTATAATAATAATTAAAAACAAAAATATCCCTGCCGGCTCGGCCTACAGACACAGATAGATTTCGAAGTGTGCGGTCACAACTGCCGCATCATGGCAAAAAGGTCATTTCTTCTACAATTCTCAATAAACAGGCGCCGGAAGGTCTGAGTCTTCAAAATCTACCTGTGCGTGTAGGCCGAGCCGTCAGGGATTTTTTAACACTCAACGAGTTCAAGTAAAAAAGATAGTTTCCATTTATTTCGGGAAAATTTGCGATTTCCACTGAAAAATAGAAAGTTTCCGTTAAAAGATAGAAATTTCACATAAAATTCCCCGTAATTATACGTAATTTTTGCATGTGATTTCGCAATTCTTGTCAGCACTTTAAGAAACTTCTACTCTTGTGAAAAACATATCTTATACTAAAGCTGAAGAAATCAGTTTCTATTTAGTAAAATAAAAGGTACAGATGTCGTAGACGTACCAGGATTTCTTTTTGGCGTCGATTTTTTGCCTGGCGTGGTAACTCGGCGATTTTTTCTTTTTGTGGCAACCGGGTGTTTTATAATAAAATTAAACGTATGAGTAAATAAGGTACTTACGTGTTACGTATTATCCGTGCCAGGAGATTGATCGCCAAAAATGGTTGCCAAGTACTAATCCTGTTTATCGTTGCCAATCATGTTTTCAAATGCAATAATTTAACATTATCAAATAACATTGTTAAAAATGGTAATTAATATAAAACAAATAAAATGTAATATATGTTTATAAAATTTATAACATTGTTAAAAATAGTAAATAACATTATTTTAGTAAAATTAATAAATGGTAAATAGAACGGTAAATAAGAAAGAATAATATTATAGATTATTCCCAGGCACGTACCATGCAGTAAGAAAACAAAATATAAGGGTTACTATAATTAGTAATATTGGCTCCATGCCTGACGCAGTTGGCTTAAAACTGGCACGGATAATACGTAAGTACCGTAAATAATTAAAATACAAAAATAAATATACTAATTAAAAATTAAAATTAAACGTGTGTGTTGAATAAAAATGTGTAGCACCAAAATAACGCAAAAAATAAAAATAAACAAGTTGGAAATTGTACATTAAACGTAGCAAATGAGGTGCGTTCGTTTCGTGCTATAACTAGTTTTACAATGTAAAAAAATCATCCTTATTATTTCAGTGAAATAAATTATTTCCTCTGCTATGAGTAAAATGAGAATGCCGTTTTTTTTTCTTATTACGTATGTCACGTTCACAGATACAATTTTTTTTTCGACACCAGACAGCGCTGTAAATTCACGTAATTAAAAAATAAATTTCAATTTTTAACTTTTTGTATATTTATTTTAGTTTTAAATTTTTAAATGGCCGCCATCTTGAAACAAATTGGCGGATCAAGCTGGCCAACGAACTCGGTCCAGACATAGGTTAGCTTAATACACACAATTAGTTTCATCAAAATCGATTTATAAATACGAGCGTTATCGTATGACATAGGTCAGATATATATATATATATATATATATATATATATATATATATATATATATATATATATATATATATATATATATATGGATATATTTATATATATACTAGCCGCCACTGGCGACCAGTTTGGTCTCCCTTAAATGTATGTTAACCATTGCAACACGTTACATTTATTCATAATTTAATTTTCCCTTAATCCTTCGCCAAATCGGAAGATTCTAATAGACAAATCATGAACTTTTGCGATCATGGTAGCATTTCGCGTATTTTTTGGGCACAAATGTCACATACGCACGTTTGCGCGATTCCCGCCCCCCCTCCCCCGCCAATTTGGCGAAAACTTTGTTATGGAAATTGTTGTTTATTTACTTTTATTTTTTATTTTAATTCTATAAATTATTTTTGATATGTATATCAATATTTATTTACAACAAACTATCATTTATTTATTTTTATTCTTTTTTTTTAATTATGAGTATTTTTGTTAGCCGGGAGCAGATGATAATTCGCCAAATATCGTTCCCATCACCGTCATTCATACTACAATTAATTTAATTTTAAATTATAAACCTGTCACTCATTTCATTTAAAATACTTAACTTTAATCTAAAATGCTTATATTACATAAATTTAAAATACTTCACACTTTTCATTTAAAAGAGAAAATAAATAAATAAATAAGAAATAATATCATAAATCAAAACATTTGATTTCAAAATCAAAGTATCATTTCTAATTTGTACACGCGATAAATAAAAGCTGTATTAGCGATTTTAAAAATGCTAAAAATCTGATTCATTAAATATTATTACATGAGTTCAATTTACGTCAAGAAAAGGTCCGAAAGATGAGTTGTATAGCACATAATTATGGTAAACTTTGATTGTCTCACTGGTGCGAATTATTTTTTTGACGCGAGTACAGCGCCTAGAATAAATAGTGTGGAAACCGGCAAATGGTGTAATGCTTTAAAAAGTGCTAAAAAGTTGTAGCCTATAAATGTGCAACGGTGCTCTTACGAAGCCTACGATAATGTTGCAACCAGAGACAAAAAAATGCGTATCACGTTTTTTAGCCATGCTTTCATAATTAAAAAAAAAACTTATAAAAATCACTAAGTCAGAGGAGAAAATGATATAATTTAAGTATTTAAAATACTTACCACCAGCCGAAACATTCTAATACAATGTCAAGAGCTAGCAGATGGCGCTGCGAACCCATCCTAATATTTTCAGCAACGTTGTACATTTATTGGATACATTTTTTTAGTACTATTTTGCAGCCGGTTTCCACACTATGTATTCTAGGCGCTGTAACGCGAGGCAGCGGTCCAAAAATTCATTCGCGGAGAACTTGCTTTGTGAATGATTACCTCCATGATTTAATATTTTAAATGTTCACGACGAATCAATCTTTTTTTTTGTTTACTTTTATGAATAGAGAATTTGAACTGCGAATCTTTCGACTGAAGTTATTGCAGAATATATACATAATTGAACGCAAGTCATCTCTCAAATATTAATTTATTTTGAACGATCTTTCTTAAAATGTAACTTTTATGCAGTTTATTCGAAAAAATAATTTTGAATAAAAATGGCCGCTTGGCATATGAAAAAGCGATGCGGCATCCCGGAACTGTTGAGGACAGTCACATGACTTACAGTTTTATTATAGAGATGGATATATCTATATATATAAATCAACATTTGAACGGAGGGTGGTTTTGGGGTCTGGGGGTCATGATCGGTGAAAATATATCGAAATTTTCCGGAACTGCTTTCCTCCGAACGGCTGCAATAGGTAGCTTTATACTTTTTTGTATTGAAAACTACCTAAAAATGGCGCTAACCACGGCCCGTCTACGAAATCTGTTCCAAATATATACCATACTGGAAAAAAGCTAATAATTTGCTCATTCGTAAATTAATATTACTAATATGTACTAATACAATTAACATTATGCAACAACAGACATAATACAAATTAACATCCACATATAATTCCCCTTCTCCCACCGAAGAAAACAACGAATTTCATAAAATGAAATACGGTGGATTTAGTAATCTATTGATTGTAAAAATTGAAAACTAATTCTCTTCTAAACATCTTCTAATTCTAATAACTAAATCCAATTAAAAGTGCTTCTGAAACATCATAAGCAGCTTTTCTAAAACATATTCGAACGCAATAAATATTAATGACTTCCATAAACTTTAATAATAGGATGGGGCATTACATACGAGAGTGATTTTAATCCGCTTTTTAAACAAACTGAAAATGGTTAGTAATAAATTTCCATACGCCAGTTTCTAAACTAGTCGGATGTGCTAAAGAAACCGCATTCATTTATATCAAGGTCTAACTCAATCTAAAGTTTTATTCAATTCCGTGCATTAGCTCTTGACATAGGACTATTGCTAAAATCGTGTCAATCCTGCAAAATGCAGTATAGCAGCGCCACCTGTCGGGAGATTTGGACAAAAAACATAATCAACATCAACTTATGTCAACGTGCAACTGAATCTAAAGTTGGATGAAAATCCGTGCATTAGTTCTTGAGATAGAGTTATCGTCATAATAATGAAAAAAGTAGCATAGAGGTGCCACCTGTTGGGCGATTGACACCAAAACGTAAGCAGCATCTATTTATCTCAAGGTCTAACAGAATCTGAAGTTGGATGAAATTCCGTGCATTCGTTTTTGAGATAGAGCTATCGTAAAATTCGAGAAAAAAGTGGTATAGCAGCGCCACCTGTTGCGATATCTACACCAAAACGTAATCAGCGTCTGTTTCTCAAGTTTGATGGAAATAAGTGCATTCGTTCTTGAGATAGAGCTATTGCGGAAATCGCGAAAAATGCAGCAAAACAGCGCCACCTGTCGGGTGATTTTCTCCAAACACTAATCAGCACCCATTTATATCAGGAACTAACTGAATATAACGTTTTATTAAATTCCGAGCATTCGTTCTTGAGATAGAGCGCCCACAAAATTTTTGTCACATACAGACAGACCGACAAACTCACAGACAGACATTTTCTAAAAACGGTCAAATCGTGTTCAGGACCTTCTAAAACGTATAAATCCGTCGAAAACCGGAAGTCGAAAATTTTCAGGAATCCAGTACTTTCTTCTTGTAATGATAGAAGAAAGTAAAAATTATTTTCAGCAAAATTATGCTTCAAATAATTTGCCAGATTCTTGCATCGGGTCGAGGTAATCTGGATTTAAACGGACCTATACGACTTGTTGGTTGAAATCGTGCCAGGTTGACTCAGGCAATTTTAGGTGCATTTGTAATTATATAAATACGTAGCACCTATAGTCGTCGTCTGGTCTGTGCGTTTGTCCACATATAATAGAGCAAAAACTACCCAACCGAATGCTTTGAAATTAAATATATTAAATCGTTGCATAAATTGGTCGAGTCATTTCAAATTTTATGAAAATCGAATCAACACTTAAAAAGATATTAATAAAAGTATTAAGATCTTATACATTTACATAACATATGGAGATTGATATATTAGTTTAGGACAGGGGTCGGAAAAACAACTTTTTTATTGTAACGAACTACAACTACAACTACTTTATCGAAAATGTAGTTACAACTACTTGTTTCAAAAAGTAGCGACTACAAACTACTTTTCAAAAGTAGTCACTACTTCGCTACTTTCAGATTTTGTCAAAGGGTTCAATTTACACTCGAAATTGAAAACACGGATGAAATAATAAGACGACCCTCTCGGATACAATAAAATAAATGTGACATAACCGACGGCATTAAGAAATTAAGAAATGTTTTGTGCCTGTCTCCAAAAATGTTAGTTTATCCACACTTAACAAAATTCATAGCAAATTCAGAGAGATATTACAATCTAAAAAATTACAGAAAAACAATTCTAAATGCAAACATTAAATAAATCTGTAAATAAAACCGTTCCAAATAATAAGAACCTCAGCGTTAAAACACAAACATCTAATAACGAGTCAATACACAAGTGTCGCCAGCAAAAAAGTTAATTCCTTTGGTGGGTTAGGACTTGATTTTAGTAGCAAATGTAAATGGGAAAAATCTATAACTTCATGGGATGCATTGCTATACAATGCAGCCGAGATTCGCAAATTGTTGAGCAGAACAAATTTTGCTCAAAAGAAACAAGTTTGGCCACGTGATTTGCAGAATGGCATTTCCCCCCCCCCCCTGAAGTAGCGTTAAAAATAGTGTCGGTTTTCGCTACAAACTACTGATTTTTTGTATCGCGCTATTCGCTACACTACATTGTTCGCTCTACACTACAAACTACTTGTAAAAAGTAGCGACTACTGTAGTTTCGCTACATGTAGCGCATTACTTCCGACCCCTGGTTTAGGAATAGGATTTAATTTAATAAGCCAGAATAATGTATGGAATATCATTAAAAGAAAAATTTACATAGAATAATGCTAACCTTGGCGAAAGAAATTTTAAATTTTGTAATATATACATATATTACGATTTTTTTTACGATCGCTAAAATCATTCCGTAAAATGATTACAAGTTGGATCTTCCTTTCAAAATTCCATGAATCGATGAATATTTAAGAAGCAGACCATGATTATGAAAGTAAAAGGACCTGGAATGGAGAACCTGTAATGATTAATTGATATTATAAAATGATTAATGGTAATAAATATTGAGCGTCCGCTAAGGAGGGAAAAAAAATCAATCCTTAGATATTTTGATGTTGAATCCGGATGAAATGTGTATGCCGAAAATAGGGCTTAGCGCCATCTATGAGGGATAAAATAAAGCGCTGAAAGAAATTATTGAGAAATTCCCCTTTGCCAAACTAAAATTATATTAATCATAATCGTGCGTTTTAGCTATTTGTTAATAGAATAAATTTTGCAAATGACTCATTTTTAAGTTCTTGGAAAAAATTAATATTTTTAAGAAAATTGAAAATTTTTGGAAAATTGTTTATATTATGAACACCACAGCTAATGTTTAAAATACGACAAAAAAAAAAAAGAAAGAAAAAAAACAAGAACGAAAAATCATGCGTCAAGCATAGATTATATAGCACTTTCCAACGCTTCCAAAATAATTTTACAAATCATACCGTTTAATAAGCTAAAAGCTAACATCTAAGTAAACAATTTAGAAAACGCATAACATATTTAAAAACATAATTTCAGGAATTTCCAACATATACAATATTCGGAAAAACATCCGAATACTTTTATTCAGCCCTGTATAGGATCTATAGATTTGTATATATACTACATAGGATTATAATTTTAGTTCAGTTAGGAAACGCGTAGCACAGTTTAAAATTCTCCGTCTGGAGTTTGTCAATAAACAGAAATGTGTTCGCGAACTTTTGTGCTGCCCTGTATAGGATCTACAGAATTTATACACACCACGTAATAGACAAAAAGCAAGTTAAAATTAAAATCGCGTTCAATAACTTAAAACGCACTTCCAGGAATTATTGTTAACAGACAGTAGATAATTCTTTTGCGTGTCCCTGTAAATGAACGATGACTGCTATACACACAATATTCCGTAGTAAGTCTCTTGTAATGCACTATAGTGATCTATATAAATTTCAATGCGTTTAAAATAGTGAAACATTATTTAAATAAACCGCAGACGATTTTTCTCCATAGACGTAATGTAACGGAATTCTTTTGACTGCCCCTGTAAAGTAACTATAAGTGCTATGCACACCCTATTCCATATTAAGCTTCTTCTAATGCACCTTAGTGATATATATAAATTTCAATGCGTTTAAAGTAGTGAAACATTATTTAAATAAACCGCAAATGATTTTCCCCCATAGACCGCAATGTAACGGAATTCTTTTGAGTGTACCTGTAAAAAAACTATAAGTGCTACACACTTCCGTTGAAATAGGGAACATGCTATAGATAACGACAATAACATATAAAAATTGCAGAGCAATCCGAGCATATTTACGGGAGTTAGAGCACGGACAGACGGCAGACGGCAGACGGCAGACGGCCAGACGGCAGACGGCCAGACGGCCAGACAAACCGAAGTCATAAGCACTTTTCAACTAGGTTGGAAAGTGCTAAAAAAGGATAATTTGGACTAAAATTGTCAGAGAACAAAATTTAATTCTTTTTAAATCCAATAAATCAAGATTAACTCCCCCTCTTCCACCAAATACTTTTTAAAATTTCATTTTCTGTGTAAGTAACAGAAAACAGAGTGGGCTTACTTCAAAACAATTTTTTTTTTTACTTATATAATTATTTTAATTTTATTTTAAAAATACCATTTACACTTGGATTAATTTACACACTCGATTATTTACTTTGAATACCATTTTAATCAATGTAGAAAAGATCCGGTAATACAAATAAGTAAACGAAAGTATATTATTCCATAATTAAATGTTCGTTATAATTAAATGTCCTGTATTTAAGTACGATATGTGGATTTATTTTCTTTTAACACAATTGATTTATTACAAGACAAGGCAAATCAATTAGGACTCCTTTAATTATCTTAAATTATTGTTAAATTTTTAAATAAACCTTTGTTTTGCTACCATCGGAAAATAATTAGATATGAAATATTTGCTAGAATATGTTATCTTTTGTTGGAAGTGGTTAAGAATTATTTGATCGAGACAAAGTTGTTTATTGTTTTCAAGCCCGAAAAAATATCGTGGCATTTATATTAATTATTTTCGTGGCATGGATTTTTTTTTTTTTTTTTTTTTTTTTTTTTTTTTTTTTTTTTTTGAGTGTATCACACATTTGTGACACATTTGTCTGTACAAATTACAAAGACTTATTCAAAGGATCTTCAACAAAACAGAAAAAATTCTTTTTAAAAATTACGCACGTTATCTTTTATTTTTATTTGGTTGTTTATTTCCATATTTGTAACCATGGAGTAATGTGCGTAATTTTTAAAAAGTACATGAAAATTAAATGATAGCATTTCAAGTAATAACTTCAAAGAGCGTGCCATTCTGGAATATTCTCATTTGTTTTTGAAAATGGCTCGGAGTGAGCCGAAACATGTCAAACAACTTAATAAAAGTTATTTTACTCTGTATTTATTATGTTGTTAGTTTACACCTTTTAGCATTTAAAAGAAATATATGTTGGAAAGTGTTAAAAATTAAATTATTTCTCTGTTATTTATTTTCAATTTAAAAAAATTGAACAAAATCACTATTATTTTTGTAAGAAATAATTGATATCCTGGCCCAGAAAAAGTGAAGTCCAGGCTTGGCCCGAACCTGCCTGTTTCAAAAGTGACTTGAGTCCGTGCAGACCTCTGTGTCATTCCAAAGCTTTAAAATTATTACCAATGGACTCGTGCGAAGATTTCACACTGCAGTCTAATTTTTTTTATATGCAGGTTTAAACTTCTAAAGAAAAACTAAGGATTAAAAATATCTGCAAACAACATGAATCAAGACAATATCATCTCATTTAGTCCAGTCAAAACTGGCCGAAGAAAGCAAACGCGCAAATATATATATATATCAATCGTATTTTAACTGCATTAGAAATTTTGCTTTTTAATCATAAATACGGCTCATATTCAAAATATTAGAATAATTACTTTTTTTTTTTTTTTACAAATTGAAAATATCCTTTGGTAATTTAATGTCTTTTAATGCAAATATGCAGACGATATTTCTATTAAGAACTTATTGTTGATTTAACTTATTTATTATCTTAAAATTAACTAGATGGAACCCGTCAAAACGTGACGGAAAAAATACTATAACAATATCAGTAAAATAAGCTTCTTTATTATTTAAGTAGGGCTTCGTATGAAACAGTCTTTCAAATATTGTATTTTAAAAAAGCCCCCCCTCCCCCAGTGAAATGCTATTTCCGATGCAAACTCCAAAAGAACACTCCGTAAACAAATGTGTAATGCAAATCAGTTTGACATTACCACCATATTCCCCACGACAAAAAAAAGAAGGAAAAAAAAAGGTCATGGACCTGTAAAGTATCATACAAATAGTCCTATCATAAAGTATCATACAAATTTCCTACTTTCATCTCATATTCAGTAAATAAAAGAACATAGTATAAGCAACACCCCCCCCCCCCCCTGTGATAATGCAATCCAATGAGCTCCTATGCGCATATGTATTGCATCTGCCCAAAGGCACCGTTGAAATTCGACCTTAAAAATAGTTTTAAAATGTTTAAATTAAAAGTTTTAAAATGTCCTCTTTAATCATTGTTCGTTTCAAATCCATATCTTCTAAAACGCATACATTGTTTAAGCTAATCAATTTTTATGTAAAAATGAAGAATTTTTGTTAAAAATAATAAATTAATATGCAGATGAGGGAGAATTTTAATGTTTTCAATTGTAATTTATTTGTATGGTTTCTTCTATCCCTTTACATAATCAGGATGATTATTCCTTTTCCATCACAGTCGGTCTCTTATACAGTTAAATATCCAATGGATCTTTAAAAAAATAATAAATACCAGTTCCTAGCATATTCTGATTCAACATATACATCAACGAATTCAACATATCAATTTTATGTTAATCATAAACTAAAAAATATTTTTTTTCTTTTGACAGATTTTATATTAGCGCCAAAACACTCTATCTTATGGATAATCTGATCTTATGATTTATCAGGTTATTAGTATTATTTTTTTTCCCTTTTCATGAAGGTTAGGGATACCTATTTTCAATTGTTGCAACTTTCCAAGGGGCTATTTTACATTATTAAAACAAACGGATGGTCATTGTTGAGATAGAATTGAAAAATATTTCATGCTTGAAAATTATTTAAAAAGTCGTTAAATTAAGCGGCAGATTTCAAATAAATTTCAATCGAAAGCTAATTTTTTTTTCTAATTGAGGATGTAAGAATTAAAATTGTAAAATGTAGTAAAAAATTTTTTTTAGTATTTAGAAGTGATGTAAGCGCGATGAAAGCTAAAGCGATAGTGCCGTTTGTTGTCACAACCGTTATACATTTCTAAATATTGCCACTGTGTTTTGGTTGGCGTCCAAAAGTAGACTACCATTTTTTGACATCGAAAGAAAAATTCACAGTGAAAGAAATAAGACTTTGCCGCTAATAAGGAACTGTTAAATGAACTTATAACAAACCTACCAAAATAATTCCTATAAAATATTAGCCTTACATTGTTTATTCTAGCTAAAAATACAATCATTATTTCAAGTTTTTTTTTTCCTGAAATTCTTTACTTTTGTGAATTTTTTTTATTAAAAAAGGAAATCTTAATAATTTAAATCCTATAATTCCTATAACTTATATAATATAACTTATATAACCCTATAATTTAAAAAAAGTAATTGGTAACATGTAATCAAGGTATGCAATCAAGATGAAGCAACCAATAGAGGCTCCAGTTCTAATCTTTAAAATTAAAAATTGAAATATCAGTTAATATTACGCCATGTTGACACAATCATATAAATTTTTCTTTTTAGTTTTATCAATGTTAAAATGCATTTCAAGCTAAGCAGAACGTCATTTTCACCGGTACAAACTTTTCACACGTACATACGTACATTTATGCTTAAGCACCATGCATACAAATAAAAATATATTTTGCATTTAATTGTAATGAAAAAAATGGCATCAGCAAAGTTATAATGCTTAATGATAAAATGAACCCAATGGACAATATTTCCGTGACGTCACAGTAAATGTGAATTTTTATTTGCTTATAAAACACACGGATAAATATTTTTACCGAAATACTTAAACATTTTAACTATATTTTAACTTACAAATTAAAAAATTCGGCCTAAATGTCACGTGCTTTTAATATTTAATATTTATTTTTTATGCTCGCAATCATTGAGTTCAGAAAATAAACTCTGTACGTCGCAACAGTGGGCGTGAATCCGATTGCCGACTTTATGACGTCATAAGCAGAAGTAAAATTTTAATTTAAGATTACGGCTAATTAATTAAATTTTCGAACAAACGAATGTACGATAACAAATCTGTGACCAAATATCTTTCATTTAAAAAAAGAATGATGTAATTTGATGTAGTAGTTTGTTCTCGCGGATTGTCGAAACAAAACGCTTAGCGTTTTAAATATATAGATATCATTTTTGAAAGGATTAATTGAAAAAAAATATTTTGAAAATTCAAAATATTAGAATATTTATTTAAGTGGTTCAAAATATTAGAGTATTTCACATTAATTATCCTTTAATTATCATCAATTCATAACTGGTGGCATCATTGATTAAATTCAGACGATTTTATTAAAAATCAGTATTATTTTTGCAGTATGTTTGCTTTTTCGTCTTAAAATGGGTCGTGTGAGTGATACTCCCGAATCTATTAAACTTCGTATGGTTGATTTGTATCGGCAGGGTAAAAATCAATGTTATATAGCGAATTATTTACATTGTTCGCAATCAAGCATTAGTAAAATACTAACACAATATTTAAAAAATGGAAAATTTCAAAATAATCGCCGAAATGGCGGCCGAAAACCAAAAACATCTGCTAGAGATGTAAAAAGTCCGCGATTCTTGCACCCAAAATGGAAAGAAGGAGTTGAAGTTTCTACACCGACAACATTAAGACGTCTCCATAAATTTAAGTTTGAATCTCGTGTACCGAAAACAAAACCTCTCATGACTGTAAAACTAAAGCGTATAAGATTGAATTGATGTAAATCAAGACGTTTATGGAGCGAAGAAGATTGGGAAAATATATTATTTAGTGATGAAAGTATGTTTTGTGTTTCATATGGTAATCAAGGTATTCGAGTTTGGAGAATGAAGCAAGAAGCATTTGATAAAGAATGTCTTAAACGTTCCGTAAAATTTGCTGGTAGTGTCATGGTTTGGGGTTGCATGAGTGCAGAAGGACATGAAAAGTTATGCATCGTCTACGAAAAGGTTAACTCTCAGATATATCAAGAAATTTTGGAATATTACGTGATTCCACCATCAGAAGATTTATTTGAAGATGATTTCATCTTTCAACAAGATTTAGCGTCACCGCATACTTCGGTGTCAACTAAGAATTGGTTCCGCCAACGCAACATTAAGGTACTTCCTTGGCCACCATACTCACCAGACCTTAATCCCATCGAAAACTTATGGTGTATAATGAAGAAAAAACTCCAAGAAAATCCTCCTTCAAGTAAAACTGAGTTAGTGGCACGTGTAACGTCTATTTGGGCTAATATTGATAGAAATGTTTCCAAACACCTTGTATATAGTATGCAAGATCGATTGTACGCTGTTATGAAAGCTAAAGGGGATGCTAGAAAATATTAACTACCATTTACTTCATATTCATAAGGTTACTCTTGTTGCGTAAAATAAAATATTCTAATATTTTGAACCAATTGATGCGTTTCAGAAAGCTGTATACCTAATTTATTGTACTGTATTTTATATTTTGTAAATGTTAAAATCTTATCTAAACATTCCAGATTTAATTTATAAGAAATTTAATTGCATTTACTTAGTATCAAAAATAAATGAAAAATAATTTTTTCTTATTACTTTTTCTGAATTATTCTAATATTTTGAATATGAGCTGTATAAAATAAACCCGTGGAGCAACTATGTCCGACTTCATCTTTATTGAATATTTTTTAAATATAATAATTGTTGCGGTATTTTATTTTTGTGGCAACATTGATTTGAGAAAAACATTTCATTTATGAAAACAATGCCGATTTAATTTTTAATTAATTGCATTTTTTAATCGAAAAACATGTTTTAACGAAATGTGGGTGTACTATGTCAGAAGCCTTTCACATGATATCTCATTTATCGTTCTGTGTTTTGTATTTGCTTAGAAAAAGTGATGTTGACAATAGAAATAATATATAGAATTATTCTATATTGCTGCATATGTTTTTCTGATTTTAATAAATCATATACTTTTTAATTACTTCATTTCTATCTGCAAAAATTGAGGATTATTGAGTCTTTAATTTTAGAAAAATATCACCAGAAAATAAATCAGTTTTGTATTTAAATGAAGTTAAAAGGAAATTTAATTAAACACTTAAATATAATTTAAATATCATTGAAGAATGAATAATTTTTATCGAATATTTCAGTAACATTCAATTATGAATCATTCTGAATTAAAAACTGTAGGATTCTTGTATATTATATACCGTATCAATATAATGTATGATTCTAAAGCCTGAAAAGGCAATTTCAAATAATCTTTATTCCATACTTCTGCAAATTTCTTTCGATTTTAATAACACATATATACTTTAATTCCCTAATTTTTGTAAAATGTGGAATTTTTGAGAAAATGTCTAATTTTAGAAAAATATCTCTTAGATTTAAATCTGGTATTATGTGAAAATATTAAATTAAAAACACACACAAACTCAAAACAAAGGCATAATTTAATGTAGCAGCTGAACGTTACAATTTTCTTCGTGTGTTTTTGTAACATTAATTTAAGGACGGTTTTGAATTAAAACGTAACACGGATGGAAAATTATAACACTCAACTGAAACATATTTTTATCGCTTCTCCGATAAAATAGATGAGTTTTATATGGAGCGAATATTTGCTTTAATCTGAAATACGATGTGAAAATTTTTATTTTAATTTAAAAAGAAATACTTCGATAGCTTCGTTAACTCCATTTTACAATTTCCCTTAAAAGTATATCTTAGAAATATCGTTTCGGATTTGCCTTTTATCAATTGTTGTAAAAATGAACGACAAATCCCAGTAAACCTGATAATAAGAACTATTTTAAAATTTAATTTAAGAATATGCACATTTTTATAATATAATGTTCGATTGAAATTTCTGTATGTTATATGTCATTTTAAGGCTTATAGTATTATACATACCCACTAATTAAAAAATGGATTTTTATTCAAATTCATTAATGAAAAGTGGATTTTATGATCACTAATCACGTATTTTTTTAATAATTTTTGTACGAAGAATCAAATATTAAGAAATCGCATTTTAAATTTGTCTTTTTACAAACAGTTTTATAAACGAATAAACGAGTTGAATTCATAGATATTTCTCCGGCAGGAATTTAATTTTAGGCACAACTGCCTTCGGCAGCATACACCTTCGAATTTGTATGATACTATAATTTATATTATTTGTATGATATTATATTTTAAACTAAAATCTATCCAAACAAACCTAGAGTTAGGGCCCAGCTGTCTTCGACAGCGTACATCCGTACAAGTCTGTTTTTGAAAACGATCCTCCAATGAGTATGATTTTAGATTTATAAATGAAAATCTGTCCAAATGAACCGAGAGCTGCAGGTGCTACTGCCTTCGGCAGCGTACAACAGGCGTGCTAGGCACGCTCTTATCGGTTTTTCAACCTTGGATTTGTGTCGGTTGACATTTTTAACGCAGAAAAATAATTATCACCGATGAATCCCAAGCCACTTTTTTAAAACGCGAAATGATATCTTCGAGAGTTGAAAATAGAAAAGAGAAAATCCCTGGAACAACTTCAACGGCACTGATAAAAATAAGAAAAAAAGTGCACGACAACTGCGGTAAACAGCTTCTTTTTTTCTGTAATGTAATACGGGAAACGCAAATGGCAGTTTGAAATTGCAGAAAAAAAAAACGTAAAACATGAAAACGAATATGAAATTGATATATAGATTTATTTTGAAATAGTAAATAATTAATATTTTTTTATAACAAAAGTTATCATTACAACCGGCAAGGTAGAATAACTGCATATTTTTAGTTTTTTATATTTCCATCTGGGAAACGGGGATGGCAGTTTAAAAATGCAGAAAAAAACGGAAAACATCAAAACGAATATAAAATAGACAGACAGAAAATAGTCTTTTGGAAATATTAAGTATTAATATTTTTTTTAACGAAATATTCCGTTACAACCGAGAAAGTACCGCGAAAACTTTCCTAATTTTATTGTTGCTGGCGTTTTAATAATGCGATAATAATGTAATACTGCCAATGTTTGCCGAATATAGTATAACGTTGGCTGTAATCATCATAAATCCTCTAATAAACATAAACACTGGTTAAATTAAAAATACATTCAAATAAAACACGATTAGTTTCTTAATCTCGATACAAAACAATACATTTCAAGATGTTGATTAAATAGAATATATTTCAATGAAGTTCATTCCAATAGTAAAGTAAAATAAAATAAAGTATGCTCGCAATATTGATATCAAATAAACGAATATTTAATCCTCAATAATCTTAAAATATTTAGATTAGATTAATATTTTTTTTTTTTTTTTTTTAATGTTGGTTATGTTTTTCATACTATTGGTAATCCACTGAAATATTTTACAGTGTAAAATCAATAAGCAACCAAGCTAATATTTGCTAGTGACAATGGTACTTTGTTCAAGGTATCGCACAAGTGAAAAACTTCCAATAGAAAAAAGCACTGGAGAAGAGTAAAGTCTAATAAAATTCGAAGTCTTCCATTACATTTATACGAATCAAGTAAATATTTCTTCACTATTCTCGAAATATTTAGATTAAATTGTAAACATTTTGGTAAAATACTTTTGTTTTCTCTTTTCTGATTTCATAATCCACTGCAAACACTTCCAGCGATGTAAAGCCAATAATCAATATTAATTATTGAGTAGCGGCAGTTTATATTTGTTTATTAACACTGTAAAACAATCTGGAGCGACTCCATTCGACTTTCCAAATAATTTAGCGAATACTGTACGTTTAAATAAGCTATTAATGGATTTAAATGGGAATTTGGTGGATTTAAATGGAGGGGGGGGGGTGAATTAGCCAAGTTGGCTTCATAGATGGCAACTTATTGTTGTCGCTAAATTTGGCGATATTTCGCCAAGTTGGCTAAAATTATGCGTTATTGTGGTAATTCTGTCAGTACTTTTCAACAAATACTCATTGTATTCATATGCATTCATCAATACGTACTCATCCTAATCCTAATAATATTATAAATCTGATTGTGTGCAAATGTTAGGCTGAAGCCAGCGTCAAAATGAAGCATTTAATTATCCTGTATCTTTGCATATAAATTGATTATAACCCTCATATGAACATAGGCTGGTTTTCGTTTATTATATTTCAATATTTTTCTTAAAAATTAAAATTTTCATTATTTTCATACAGAATAAATGGACATTTTTTCGTATATTTAAAAATGGTTGGTTGGTTTGGTTGGTTTGGCCCAAAGGGCCCGGTTTTGCAGTTTTTATTAAAATGGTTAAATTTATTTTACCGTTACTAATACTTTATCGTTGCCAATATGAAATAAAACCCCTGAGTAATAATTTTTAATCAACAATTTATTTTCCCGTGAAAAATGAAAATGAAATGAATTATTTAAGAATTAAACAGAATATGAAATGATGTCATATTAGAAATAACGAGGCTAACGAAAAAGAAAGGCTACCGCGGTGCTTTACGCATATATTTTTTTACAGACCGCGGGAGTCACGTGATGCTCGAATGCACCAATGCAGGTGCACCAAAGAGCATCACGTCACTCTAGCGGTCTGTAAAAAAAGATAAGAGGAATGCACCACGGTAGCCTGTCTTTTTCGTTAGCCTCGAGAAAAAAACGTGCGTTTCCAAATATTTGATAATAATATAAAGTGCATAAATACGAGTAAGTATGAAAAGCAAGCGAATATGATGTCATATATAGAAAAATAAACCAGATTTGTTTTGATGTTAAAATAAAATGATCTTGGGTTATCAAATTATTTGTGATTAATTTCTCTTATTTTTTTTCTTTTTCTTTTTCACATGAAAGGAATTATTTTAAATGTACGTAATATATGTATTTTAAATGTATGTGTTGTAAATTAAAGTTCTGTGTTTTAGATGAAATGAGTGAAAGATTTATATTTTTAATGAATTCAATACAAATGATGGGATAGGTTGGCGATTTATCGTCTGCACACAGCTAACATAAAGTTACCATATTTTTAATTTAAATTTTAAAAAGTAAAAAATAAAATAAAAATAAAATAAAAAAATATATATTGGATGGCAAATGTCAATGATATGCATCGCAAAATTATCCGTATCGAAAATCAGAAAATCTTAATAAAAATAACTATATTTTTTAAAAGAGGTTGCTTTTCTCATAAAAGCTAAAGATTTAATATGATTATGTCGAAGTAACAGCATTTTTCCTCTATCATTTTCCCACAATCGAAACACATTTGTAAATCATCGTTTCGAACCGGAATTTAATATTACATTTCTTTTAGTTTTAAAATAGGAAAAACTTTGTTGTCGTTTTTAAATATAACTTTTTTTAAAGTTGTTTCATAATAGATTTTTGTAAAGTCTTGTAGGATAAGAAAAATTGCATAGATTTTAAAGCAATGTTTAAGTAAAATTACAATATTTTTTAAACTTAAACAAGAACGAAAAATCATGCGTCAAGCATAGATTATGTAACACTTTCCAACGCTTCCAAAATAATTTTACAAATCATACCGTTTAATAAGCTAAAAGGTAACATCTAAGTAAACAATTTGAAAAACGCATAACATATTTAAAAACATAATTTCCGGAATTTCCAACATATACAATATTCGGAAAAATATCCGAATACTTTTATTCAGCCCTGTATAGGATCTATAGATTTGTATATATACTACATAGGATGCTAAATTTTAGTTCAGTTAGGAAACGCGTAACGCTACAGTTTAAAATTCTCCGGCTGGAGTTCCTGTCAATAAACGGAAATGTGTTCGCGAACTTTAGTGCTTCCCTGTATAGGATTCTAATGCACCTTAGTGATGTATATAAATTTCAATGCGTTTAAAATAGTGAAACATTATTTAAATAAACCGCAAATGATTTTTCCCCATAGACCGCAATGTAACGGAATTCTTTTGAGTATCCCTGTAAAAAAAACTATAAGTGCTACACACTTCCGTTGAAATAGGGAACGTCCTATAGATAACGACAATAACATATAAAAATTGCAGAGCAATCCGAGCATATTTACGGGAGTTAGAGCACGGACAGACGGCCGTACGGCAGACGGCCATACGACAGACGGCCAGACAAACCGAAGTCATAAACACTTCTCAACTGGGCTGGAAAGTGTTAAAAACAACAATGTTATAGAAAAGAAAATCGATTTTACCAACAAATTCGCGTAATGCAAAAACAAAGAAGAAATCAAAAAGTAATGAATCTTTTCTTCCAGCCGAATTGTGTAAACTTGAACAAGCCGATCGTGCCAATTCATAACATTATAAACGTGAAAGCGTGTTCTATATAGTAGAATTTTTTTTTTTTACATATAGGTAGAAAATTTCCGAGAATAGGAAGGTTAGGGGTCTAAAATTAGGTCCATAGTCAATTTGCCTTTTTTTTTTTTTTTTTTTTTTTTTTTTAATCAAGTGAAATTTGGCGCAAAATTAAATACATTGTCGTAACCAGATTTGTTTTTTGCGTGGTAAACACTTTTTATTGATGCTATTTTAGATGATCATTTCCCCGCTCACCTTTGATGCCAACTATGACTGTAAAACATATTAAAAAATATTAGCCGATACACTGTTAAATATTTTGGTCTGGGTTGAACCAACGTTTGGTGCTGTAGTAGCTGCAACCATAACATAGTGAAATCTTGTTCCAATATTTGGAGCTTTGGTTCAGTTTGAGCTCCAAATTTTGGAACTAGATTTTACCATTTTACGGTTGCAGCTACTCCAGCACCAAAAGTTGGTTCAACGCAGCACAATTTTTTTAACAGTGTAATTTTCTAATTTTCTTATTGCTTCATGATGTAAATAGACATTCTGTTTCATACTTTAAACCTGAATCGGTCATGCCATTGTCGTTCAATTTTCATTCCTAATTCTAACCCTAATCGTATCTTATCCTAATCCTGATAATAACTTTAAAGAATATTCTTTGACACGAATATGTAAATTAAATCAATATCCATAAATGGAATGAATGGGAAATAGAATAAATAGAAATGGCAAAATAAAATAACAAGAAAGTACATTTATTCGACACATAACCCTAGAGAAAGCGTAAAAAATTTCAAGCGCATGAAATAAATTAAAATAATCTTATATATACTAACAAAAATATGTAAATTTTGATCATCAGATTTGTGTCGTCAGTATTTATTTGCTTATAGTGTTCTTGACGCGATAGAGAAAATATCGAGGTTAAATTGGGCAGAATTTAAAGTACTTTCCAGCAACCTTTATTTACATTTTAGAATCGCATCAGATTGTTATATCTTTGTGAAATAGCTAAAAATGTATAAAATCCACAAGCAGTTTGTTCACTATTTACACCACTTAGCGTGAAGCACTTAATTTAATATATACATAAACAAGATAATGTAGTAAGAAATATATAACATATGTCTATGTGCAAATAAACAATATAATAATGCCCATTTAGCAATGCACACATATACAAATTGTACACCAAATACCACCTAAAATGCACTGTTGTATAGAAGAATTCTGCCAGTGTTGTTTTTCGTTTTACGAAGAGGAATTCCTCGATTTTCACGATTTTACTTGGTCCTCCTTTTTTCATTAGTTGCAGTTTTATTTTCGCGATTGTATATATTATTTGGCATGAAATTTCACTTTTTTAAGACTGGGTTATGTCAAGGCCCCTATAGCAAAGAAATACCGTATGGTCTCCTATAAAATGTGGTAGAGCTTTGGTTAATTATGTATGTTGTTAATTATCAAGTGAAATGTTTTGCTAAATTAATGCATTTATTCTTTTTTTAATGTTACGTGAACGAAGTCACGGGTAACAGCTAGTTTATATATATTTCATATAAATGCTGAAGTCGTCATGATGCGGACAACAATGTGATTAAAATGGATGAATGTTGCAACCATGGAGCTATTTTTTCTAATTAATATTAAACAATAGCAACGTTATTTCTATGGGGAAAATACAAGTTTTGGGCTGACGTTGTCTACATAGTTTAGAACAATGTTTTTTTTAGGATACTGACTACAAAATCTATCTGTAAAAGGAAAAAAAAATACATTGGACATAAAACTGCGTATAAAAACCTACTAATGCAACGTTATATTTCTCGTGTTTCTATTAGCGTACATTTATTCGACGGCATCGAAAAGGTAAAGTTTTATTCGAGAAACATTTCTCTGGTCAAATATGAAATCGATATTTATGGATGATTCTTTGGAAGATAACAGACACAGAAATTTCGTGAATGTATTGTAGAAAATGAGCATCGGCCAGTTTTATAGAAGAGTAGTATGAAAAAGAAAGCGAAGAGCGAATACATCTTGAACATCATTTTTAGGGTTATTTCTCTATGAACATTTGGAAGCAAAAAATGACCCTGTCTGTAATAGAAATAATTAATATGCTTTTACTAAATTTCACAAAAATGTAAAAATTAAATGCAGTAAAAAGTTTTAGTTCGGACTTTAAATTAAATTGAGGAGAGTTCGATTATGGAAGAATAATGGATTTAATTAGAAATTTCGCCAAATTAGTCAATTATCGTAAAGTTGGCTTCATATGTTAACTTATTTTGTTTCCAAATTTTGTGATATTTCGCCAAGTTGGCCAAAATTTGGCTCTCTTGTGGTAATCCTTCCATTAGTACTTTTCAACAAATACTCATTGTTGAAGCTGATACTGATTTCTCCATAGAGAATCAAACTGTAATTGAGTAACCATTAATTTTAAGAAAGTCCCCCATTGACCCCTTAGGGATAGAATTTTTAAAAAATCAATGTCTAATTCATGTATTGCCCTCCGGGACACATATATATTTTTAATTTCATAGCTCTGTGTTAACAGGAATTGGGTGAAAAATGAGTAGCAAAATTTGACTACTACATACATAATTGTAAGCTAATAGAAAGCATGAAATAAAAACTTATATCCTAATTTTACGAAGGCGAAATGTTTCCACAGGGGAAAATGATCTCATATTTTAGAGAAAAAGTGTACCTTCATTCCCCATAAACGCTAAAACATTTTTCTAACATTATAACATTATTTTCCATCCGCCTGTGCTGAGATTAAAAGCCTGTTTATTAAAGTCACGTTCTGTTGAAAAATGATTGTTGTATCAAAGTAAGATGAGCGTGAGAAATAAAAATATGTAATAGAATAATTGAGGGGGTCGGGGCAAGAGAGTGTAAAGCCACTTTTTTGAACTTCTGAGATATTTCAATTTGTAAATTTGATCCAATATTCAAATCAAAATAGATAAAAGTTTTTTCGCCAATGTCTTAGTAACATTTGAGATATTCTGAGTAACAAAATGGCATTACTTTAATGATATTGCTTTTACGTTTTTTTTTTTTTTTTTGTAAATTAGCTATCTTCATTGGGGGCATAAACATCTGGGGCAAAAACGAAACCTGGAACATAGGCTGCCACCAAGTGATATTAGAAAAAAAATTATATGTGGGATATTATAATTTACAATATTAAGCAACAGATGTGTTAGATTTATTTCACCAAAAATGTGGCTTGGCACTTTCTTGCCTCGATCCCTTCAATTGAATTACAAGAGAAAATACTTATCGGCTTTCGATGGTTACAAAATGGTTAAAAGATGGTTGAAAAATGATTTATATACCAAACCGGTTGTGTGATTTGTACGAAAACGAATAAAGTTATTGCGACTGTGGCGCATAACATTCTCCAAATAAGAGCTCAATCGTAAATACCGTTTGAATGTTATCATGTTCGCTCACATTATCTTAACAACATCGTTCGTACATTATCTTAAAAATATCAAAAACTCAGCTGTGGGGGCCTAAAAACGCAAAACAAATCCCAACATACACGCATATATTCATTCACACATACACACACACACTATCTTAAAAATATCAAAAAATGAGCTGTGAGGGCCTAAAAACGTAAAAGAAATCTCAACATACACGCATATATTCATTCACACACACACACATTATCTTTAAAATATCAAAAAATGAGCTGTGGGGGCCTGAAAACGCAAAACAAATCTCAACGTACACGCATATATTCATTCCCACATACACACACACATTATCTTTAAAATATCAAAAAATGAGCTGTGAGGGCCTAAAAACGAAAAACAAATCCCAACATACACGCATATATTCATTCACACATACACACACACATTATCGTAAAAATATAAAAAAATGAGCTGTGAGGGCCTAAAAACGCAAAACAAATCCCAACATACACGCATATATTCATTCACACATATATATGTAATCATTCTAAAAATGGCAAAATCGGATTGAGGGAGCCTCAAAATGAAAAAGATATACCAATATTTCCATAATCGAGTTTTTTCTTATGAAGACAATACTTTCCTTATACTATGTGTCCAGAAAAAAAAATCTAGTACAATTTACTTATGTTTATGAAATTAGTTTGTTTAGTGAAAAGACTTATCACTGTCATGCATTTTCTTAAAGCCATATTCATTATTTTCAGGTATTTGTGTGATCACTTTCATCCGCATATTTCTAACGTAAATTGCATTGGCAACCTGTGACTCTAAACTCAGAACGACGGAATGTTTCCTCTAGCGATACGTGATGTCATAAACATTTTGTCATTCATAAAACTGAAAAAAATCACTATAATCGCGTCAAAATGACGTAATTTTTCACTGACTTTTCGTTCCGCTATTCTGTGTTTCCGAATGTGGGATTGTACTACCTACAGGGGGCAACGAGATTTTTAAAGACGACAATTTCAGATTTCTTATTAACTTATTCCGGATCAATTTATTTGTGCTATAAGTAAAAATAGGTATACGCTTTTTATACAACTTTCAAAAATTTCTATTAGTAAAGTTTAAAATACAACTATAAGTGGAATAACTGTCTGATTTTTTTTTATGTTTTGACATATTTTTATACCGAAATTTTGTTAATAATTGTCTTGATAAACTTGCATTTCAGAATTTTTTTACAACTTTTTCGACTAGTAGTATTTATTGAATTGAATGAGACCTACATTGCTATTCATTCTGCAATATTATGTGTCACATTACAACACATAAATGTTATTGTTTAAAAACGCAGTCAATGGCCAGAAGCATCCTACGATTTAAACTCCCTTGTACTCCTAGTAGTTTACTTTTTCTATGCGTTCAATTCAAAATAATGAAGATGGAAGAAATGTGGATTATGCGAAAATTGACATGGATGATAATCCAGAAATGCTTCTTTACATATTTATATCGTTTATTCGTTGAGACAGCTTAGTGTCGGAAAATGTTCAAGAACTTTGAAGAAACTCGCATGCTAATTTTAAACCCAAATAAATGTTCCTTTCAAATGTCTACTTTGCATTTAAAATTTGTTAAATGTATTTTTCTTGTATTGGATAACTGAGGTCAATCTCAACAAAGGCCGTTTCTACTTTTTCGATTTTAGTTGCAGTTTCTTTTAATGAGGCTTACTTTCACTTTCGGAATCGGTTCCGAAATATAAAGTGACATCATAAAAAACTAATTGGAAATTGTACGTTAAACCTGACAAATGAGGTGCATTCGTTTCGTGCTATAACTAGTTTTACAATGTAAGAAATCATCGTTATTATTTCAGTGAAATAAATTACATCGTCTGTTATGAACGAAATGACGATGCCTTTTTTTTATTGTTACGTATGCCATGTTTACAGATGCGAATTTTTTTTCGCACCAGAGCTATAAAATTCAACATGGAGATCTTGCTTTGCGAATGATTACCTCCATGGTTTAATATGTCTATGACTCACGATGAATGAATCTTTTGCTTATTTACTTTCATGGATTAAGATATTCGGCTGTTAACCTCACGTTCAGTGAAGTTATCTCAGAATCTATACATTTTTAATGTAACATCTCTCAAGCAAACAAGTTTTTTTAATGATTTTTCTAAATATATAATTTTTGTGAAATTTTATTAGAAAAAATAATTTTAATAAAAAATGGCCACTTTGCATACGGAAAAAGATGTGGTTAGCCCGTATTTGTTTTCCTCAGTCACGTGACTTGCTCTTTTATTATATTATGTAGATTACGTATGAGAGGATTTAATAGAATAAAGAAAACTTTTATGAATATCTTTGTAAGTTTTGATTCGATTTTCATAATATTTGAAATGACTCGACAAAATTCTGCAACGATTCTATCTATTAAATTTCAAACCATTCGGTTGGGTAGTTTTGCTCTGTTAACATTAGCTTGCAAGTTCCTTTGCACTCGTGAGAAAGCACTCGCAACCTAATGTTAAACCAATGGTACCGTTCTTTTAAAAATTTTCGCTTAATTTCGGTATTTTATTTTATTGCATAGAACTGTGAGGAAAACAAATACGGGCTAACCACATCTTTTTCCGTATGCAAAGCGGCCATTTTTTATTAAAATTATTTTTTCTAATAAAATTGCACAAAAGTTATATATTTAGAAAAATCATTCAAAAAACTTGTTTGCTTGAGAGATGTTACATTACATTACACATAGAGCATAACTGAGGTCGATCTCAACAAAGGCCGTTGTCACACTTTCAATTTTTTTCTTTTTCTTTATTATATGAGGATACTTTCCCTTTCGACGATCTAAAAATATACAGTTTAAAAAAAAAAAAAAAATGTTTTGCGCATCGAGCAATATATTCTGTAACTCGGGAAGCCCGGGTAAGATTCCTTGGTTTTTTACAGACAATGAAACAGCGAGGGGGTGAGAATTTAGGATTGGGATTAGACCAATCTAAAAACGAATATATACAAAAACTCTCGTGTTATGAGGAATTAATAACGCTTAAAAAAGCAACGAAAAGCAAAGTGCAAATGTAGCAGCGAGCTGTATCAGTCTCATACGAAGGAACCTTTTCAGAACCGCCGCAGAATTCGGGGAGCGCGGCGTTTTTCGCACGATGTTCCTTTGCCATGTCCCTTTTATACCGAGACACTTGCGGAAGCCAGGTAGGAAGGTACTGGCGGCGGTATTATACCGTGATGGTACTTTGCTACGTCTCCTTTATACCGAGACACTCGCGGAAGCCAGGTAGAAATGGGAAAAAAAAATCTAAAAATTGAAACCGCGGACAAATTTAAAAGGAAAAATGAACAAAATAAACACCTCAAAAAACGGGAAGAGTTGGGACCGGGGCTCTGAAGCTACCGAACGACCTTTGCGGCTTCGAGCTCTATGTTAGATCAAAAATATATAAAATACTAAGAAACAGCAAACATACTTTGCTGCTGCTATTTCTCTTTTTTACATCTTCTTTTATTCAATTCAACTTTATTTTTGTATGTAAACATGGTATTTTGTAATCGATTTTTCACCAACTTCCTGATAGTCTAGAATATAAAAAGTATGTCCACAGATGTGTTTCCGATGACAATACAATATTTGAATATTTTAAAAACTTAATTATAAAATAATAACTTAATTTTAAGGCGTTGTTCTGTTAGTCAATTGTATACATGTTTCAACCAGAATGGATTAAACGATGCACCAAACCACGCTCGCCAAAAAAGGCCAACTGGTTGTGAATCTGCAACAATGGGATACTTTAAACACTAAAAAGTTGAATAAAAAATATGAAGAATGTAATAATTAAAATTTAAACCCACTTAACTATTAACAGTTTAACGTTAGTTAAACTATGATTATACATTGAGAAAACAATATACTACAATTCCAAATAGGTAGTTTAAATTATGGGGGGGGGGGGGGGGTTTCTTTCCTGTTGCCATATCTTATATATACAGTGGTGGCCAAAAGCGTGAACATTTTTTGAAAGTTTCATGTTTTTCAACTTTGTGTGCTTGTAGAATATATTAATTTTCACTTAAATACAAACGTTTATATATCAAATTGAAGGTAATTTAATGTAGAATTTAATAATAACAACAGTATTACAATATCTGTATTACAAAAAATTATGCAACTAATAGTAATATCTATCTTAGATTTGCATTTTTTTAAGTGATACTTACACAATCAATACTTAGTAGGATAGCCCTTCTTTTGTAAGACAGCTTCACAGCGTCTTTTCATCGAGTGAACAAGTGTTTGGAGTTCATCTTTCGTAATCACATGGTGCCAAGAATCAATTATAGCTTCAATAAGTTGTCTTTTATTGGATGGACGTTTTTTTCGTACAAGAATTTTCAAACGTCGCCACAAATTTTCAATTTGATTGAGATCAGGGCTGTTTCCTGATCAGGGCTGTTTCCTATATCTATGCCTTTATTTTGAAACCATGCTTTGCATACTTTTTCTGTGTGGCATGGAGCTGAATCCTGCTGAAAAATAAATGGTGCGTTGTTGGTGAAGAGATCCCTGATGGAAGGTATCAATTTTGGTTCAAGGACAGTTTCGATGTATTTTTTGGCATTCAGGATGCCATCAATCACTTGAATTCGGCCCACACCATCTGCAGACATGCATGCCCAAATCATGACATTTGTTGGGTTTTTTGTAGTTGCTTCAAAGCAATCAGGATGAAGTGCTTATCCTACTCTACGTCTCACGTATTTTCTACCGTCACTACCAAAGAGCTATATTTTACTCTCATCGCTCCAGATTACTTGCTTCCATTGATTTTCTGACCATTTAATGTGTTCTTTTGCCCACTTAACTCGTTTTTCGCGTTGCTTTTGATTTAAATATGGTTTTTTCCTTGGAATTCTAGCTTGTAGTCCAAATCCTGATAACCTTCTTCTTATGGTTCTTGAACTTACTTCAATACCCGCTGCATTCATTTCACATCTAATGGCATCTGATGAATTTTTTCTATCTTGAAGGCATAGCCGTTTAATTTTTCTATCGGCAGTAGCACTTGTGCATTTTTTTCGGCATGATTTGGCCTTATTTTCCACTGATTTCGTTTTTTCATAACGTAAACAGAACTTTCGTACACCAGAACAAGTTACTGAACTACCAACTTGCTTTCAATTTCAGCATAAGAGAGGCCATTTTCTCTCAATATGACAATTCGGCTTCTTTTTGTAGATGTCCAATTATTTCTTCTTGTTGATGACATTGTTTAAAATTAGTTTAAATAAAACAAGAACGAAAAATCATGCGTCAAGCATAGATTATGTAACACTTTCCAACGCTTCCAAAATAACTTTACGAATCATACTCTTTTATAAGCTAAAAGATAACATCTAAGTAATCCGAATACTTTATTCAGCCCTGTATAGGATCTATAGATTTGTATATATACTACATAGGATGCTAAATTTTAGTTCAGTTAGGAAACACGTAGCACAGTTTAAAATTCTCCGTCTGGAGTTAAATAATACGGAAATGTGTTCCCGAACTTTTGTACTTCCCTGTATAGGATCTACAGAATTTATACACACCACGTAATATACAAAAAGCGATTTAAAATTAAAATCGCATTCAGTAACTTAAAACGCACTTCCAGGAATTATTGTTAACATACAGTAGAGAATTCTTTTGTGTGTCCCTGTAAATGAACGATGACTGCTATACACACAATATTCTGTAGTAAGTCTCTTGTAATGAACCTTATATAAATTTCAATGCGTTTAAAATAGTGAAACATTATTTAAATAAACCGCAGACGATTTTTCTCCATAGACGTAATGTAACGGAATTCTTTTGACTGTCCCTGTAAAGTAAGTATAAGTGCTATGCACACCCTATTCCATATTAAGCTTCTTCTAATGCACCTTAGTGATATATATAAATTTCAATGCGTTTAAAGTATTGAAACATTATTTAAATAAACCGCAAATGATTTTTCCCCATAGACCGCAATGTAACGGAATTCTTTTGAGTGTCCCTGTAAAAAAACTATAAGTGCTACACACTTCCGTTGAAATAGGGAACATGCTATAGATAACGATTATAACATATAAAATTTGCAGGGCAATCCGAGCATATTTACGGGAGTTAGAGCACGGACAGACGGCAGACGGCAGACGGCAGACGGCCAGACGGCCAGACGGCAGACGGCCAGACGGCCAGACGGCCAGACAAACCGAAGTCATAAACACTTTTCAACTAGGTTGGAAAGTGTTAAAAAAAGGACTTTAAATATTCAAAAACAGCAATACTCTATTTAATTGTACTAGTATGCATCATTCCGCAAAATATTTCCTCAACAATAACTCTTTTACCATCCAAATAACTTAAACTATAGTTACAGACATTTGATTGGTCCTCAGAACAGTGTTTGTGATTGGCTAGTACGCTTTTATTACGACACACGGCCTTATTCAAAACGATTTGTGTTTGTTGTTCTACTAAAATGAGCATAACTTTTTGATACAGATATTGTAATACTGTTGTTATTATTAAATTCTACATTAAATTACCTTCAATTTTATATATAAACATTTGTATTTAAGTGAAAATTAATATATTCTACAAGCACACAAAGTTGAAAAACATGAAACTTTCAAAAAATGTCCCAAACTTTTGGCCACTACTGTATATATATATATATATATATATATATATTATATATATAATAAATTTACTAATGGCGTTTTCTACCAAAGAAAAAAAAACCGGCGTGTAGTGTTTCTCCATAATCGGGTTCACGGTGTCCATGCCAAATCAGTGTGTTATAATGGAAATTGTTTATAAAAAATCATGAATTGCAGTCATGAAATGAGGCGTGATTTTCAAGATAAATATTCGAATGCTTATTAAAGAGTATTTTTTTATAAAAAAAAAAAAACTTTCTTTACTGTCATAGTTGTTTCATTTTGTTGTAAAAGATGGTGTTTCATTTATGAAGCCTTGAAACAGCTTCATGCTTATTATCTAACTACAAGCCTAACTATAAGTATAACTGTGCCTTGAAGTGTAACTGTGATAAAAAATGGTTGGTTTAGAAGTATAAAAACAAATTAAAACAAATTTTTAACGATTGCAATTCAGAAAGAGTATTTATTAACTTTTTCTTTTATATTTGGAAGAGTGTCTGCTTTGCAACATATGGCAATTAAGAGTCTTGAAGGAGTCAGGTTGTATCCGAAATTTCTACTTAAAGTCAACCCGATCTATACACGATATACTTCAACCCGAACATGGCCTGATCCCGAAATATTCAAACCAGAACCGAAAAAGAAAATTTATACATATTTTAATTCAATTAAAGATATAATAGTGGATTACATATCCATAATACCAATTTTATCTTTTTTTCTATAAAAATGAACAGATATATGTATACATTCGTTAATATTCAAATATATATTTTTTTTTTCTTTCGAAAAATTGGGTTATCCCAGAACCAACCCAAAAGAGTCAAAACCTAAGCCGAAACGATCCGGAAAAAAAAAAAAATCTATCAGCGTTAACCCGATCCGACACGAACATGTTGGTGGGGTCGGCTTAAATCGGGTTATCCGTACAACTATCAATTTCTTTGGAAGAATATTTTTCGGAACTTTCAAAATTTAAATCCCATTTTTATGACCATTTTTATAAAAGTTAAAATAATTTTTTTTAAAAAAAGGTTAATTTGTTTTCTCAACGTATAATCATAATTTTATACTATATTAAACTAATAATTGATTAAAGCATATTTAAAAAGAAATATAAATGACACTTTTTATTTCTTATTTATATTTTATTTTCCACTGTTTAGTGTTCAAAATATTTCCTTGTTGCAGTTTCACAGACTTTTGGCCTACTTTAGTGAAGATTGTTTTACGCATCAGTAACTGCATTGTTCTTGTAACTCATATACAATTGTAACCATAACAAATAGTTGGTGATTTATTATCGGTACCCGGATAACGGTAAAATATCTTAAAATTAATGTATAAATTTATAATTAAGTTCCAAAAATATTAAACTGTTGTATTGTTATCCAAAACACCTCTGTACTGACCATTTTTTCAATTCTATCCTATCAGGACGTGAGTGAAAAATTGATTATAAAATTCCATGAACAAAGTTAAATTAAATAAAAAAAGTGTAAAAATAGTCTAAGTCATATCTATTTTATCATTTATTATGTTTAAAAAGTGAACACGTAAAGAGTCATTCATATTCAAATACTATGTAATTTTTCATCTGAATCAATATTCTGAACCTTTTTTGAAAAATCGGGTTAACCCGAACTCGACCCCACAAGAGTTAAAACTCAACTCGAAACCGATCAGAATCCGAAACAATTAGAATTTATTTAAAATCGAGTTATCCAACCCGAAAATACAAATTTGCAGTAATAAGAATGAAAAAGATGCTGTATTTGCAGGTTTTATTTAAGCTCCATAAAGATTAAGATTTATAATTTGTTTTTAACATTTAAAGTACATCCATGGGGGGGAATACTAAATACTTGATATATTATCTCCATGTTTATATGCGCTGTTCAAAAATACACTGTACAAAACTAAGTTTAGAAATTTAATCTGATTTAACACAGTCTATTTCAAGATTTCTATATGGTTGACATAAATATCGTAAGAAAGCTGCAGATGTAAAACTAATGTTGTGCACTAAGCAGGTGCGAAAAATCCCCCCCCCCCCCTGTTTGCTTCGATATATCATACACATGCATGTAATTATCTAAATAGCATTTTCACATATATCACAAATAGCACATAATTATTCCCGAATATTCCAGCGTATAAACGTTTCGCAGTATATATTGCGCATAGAAAATTTTGAGATTATATTTTATTGTTAGGTATATTGGCCGTATAACGAGCTTCCTATGCTTAGCAAAGAAATATTCATGAAATATGCCCCGTAAAAATATAATTAAGAACATTGAAGTAGTATAATAACTAATACGATCATAAAGAACCTTTTAGTAAATAATTACCATAAAGAAAATATATTTAAATCTGATTTTTTAATACAGTTGATAAAATAAAATATAAAAACATTTAAATTGCAATATACAATAGGCGTTTCGTATCGCATCGCGGCACCTCATCAGTATAAACATCTGCTGTCAAACGACACTGGAAAAGACTCGGAAAACAACCATAAACAGTTGCAAAAAATAGTTAAACCTTTAGTAAAATACTACTGTATTCCCCAGATATGTTACAAGATTTTTTTAGTGTGAAATCCTTTATGCGTGAAATCCAACCTTCAAGAAAAACTCTTTCATAATAATTGTTGCATCCCATTTTGACAATATCTGCACTCGAAAATCGCTGAATATGGTCTGTCTCAAGAGCATGTTTACAATTTTTGAACTCAATTTACCATTCCGAAATGCAGATATATTCTCACCAATTCTAATCTCAAAAGATCGGCTGGTTTCACCGATATAATCCGAAAGTTCACTTGCCGCAAGGGATCTGATAAACTACGCCGCTGCACTTCGATCTCTCGTATAGAAATTTATGATTGGTGAAAAATAAAGCTTAATTGTTATGCGATGCGATTTATATAAAGCAGAAATACCAAATGTTCTAAAAAATATTAAAAGTTATATTCAATGGTTGGAGTATGATAGTTGAGATTTATTCCAACAGAGCGAAAAATGCCGGGACCATGACTCGAACCTGGGTAGTTTGGCTTGCCGCTCCAACGCTCTCCCTACTGAGCTATCAGGGTATAAGGTATGCCAGCCAGGATATCGTTGGGATAGCTCAGTAGGAAGAGCGTTGGAACGGCAAGCCAAAGTACCCAGGTTCGAGTCCTGGTCCTGGCATTTTTCGCTCTGTTGGAATTAGAGTTGCAAAAAACCGATTTATTCCCAGGTTTATTTCCCATAGACCCGGTTTATTCGCAGTGTGACATTTTCCCAATATCCCAGCGTAGGTAACTTGTGACCGATCGACCCCCGGAGTTGTCGGGTCAGATCAAAAGGAACGATCAATCTCCTATGCTGAATGGTGTGGACATTTTATGAACAATACTCGAGACGGCATGGCGACTATCCGACGTTAACTAATTATTTATTCTACTTGTGAGGTCGCAGATGGAGGGGTTTTCCCAGAGACTATCGGACGCCAAGGGAAGTCCTTTAAAATCTGCGAATGAGAACCAGATATCCAGAACGATAGGCTGCCGCAAGTTTAAGAGGCCGGGATGAACCTTCCCCCGCCCCCCTTTTTTCGGAGGCTGGAGGAAGAAGAGAAGACGAGAGGGAGATGGTTTTTTGGAGGCAAAAAGGTAGGACGTGACCCTAAGAAGCCGAGCATTGGAGAGAAACGAGCAGCGCAGGGGAAGCCGGAGGAAACAGACGCCCCGATCTGTGAGAGAGATTTCCGAGAAGCCATCCAGGCATCCCCAAGGACACCCTGTCCAGTTAAATCGTATTGCCTCATTCGGAGGTCTAAATCAAAGTCTATAACAAGAGTATTTCGAGCGAAGAGATCGAAAGGAGAGACTTAAAGACTATCGCATGGTTTATAATCACCGCATCTCACGCACTCCTTAATTTATGTTAATACCGAAATCTATCGGAGGAATGTTTTGTAAGTTGATGTTACAAATAAAAGAAATATTTCTTTTAAAAATCAGCTATAGTAATTACTCTGGTTAGCCACAGCTACCAGTTCGAATTTTATAAATCCCGCCGGAGTTTTTACAGCAGGTTTATTGCCAAAAAACCTGGTTTATACCCCAAAAACCAAGTTTATTGCAAAAAAACCCGGTTTATTCCCAGGTTTAGATCGGTTTTTTTTTTTTTTAAGCTTTTGCAACTCTAGTTTAAATAAATCTTAACTATGATACTCCAACCATTGACTATAATTTACATAGTTGAAAATACTTTCTTCTGTTCATTATGATTTGGAAGTTTTTCAGGCAGATTCTTGTAGTAAGGAATAGAAATAAATATTGTAGGTTTGACGCGCTAAAACAGGGGAGGGGTTGTAAGAAATGAATCCTGTACATTCTTAAATAAGGAAAGGGCAGCTGACGTCACTGTTGGTTTAAATTTCTGTTGGTTAGCAAGAAACACCTGTTTGTCCGTTACGACTCCTACTGTACACATGAGATGGGGAGATTTGATTGGTCTACGTTAAACTAATCTATAATCTGATTGGCCTACGTTGCCATGATGATTCTTGCAATGATAACTACGACAAAAATGTAGTGGTAGATTGGTTGATGGAACTGGTTGTTTGTAAACATGCTCTTTCCTTATACTTTTTAACCCATCTCTTGGGGTAATCATTTTGTTTCAAATCCATAAAAATTCTTTCCTTTTCCATATTCAAATCAATCTCCGTATCACAAAATTTCAAGGCTCTCAATGCCAAAGTTTTTATAATACACAACTTATGTGTCAGTGCCGCACATAAGTTGTCTATTATCACATCAAAAGTTCGACGCAAGATTGGTGTATTGTCCAGAAAAAGTTTTTTTCCTATAAACTGACGTGGTAACTTTTCGAAAAAGGTGAACCGACACTTCAATATGAACAAGAATATCCAGAAATGGCAATTGACCATCCAATTCATACTCGATAGTAAAAATTAATCGGCATACAAATAGAGTTTGCCAAGTCGATAATACCATCAAGATCAGCAACAACAAAGACGTCATCAATATATCATCTACAAAAACAGAAATACAATGGTCCATATTTTTCAATAAATTGTTCTCAATTCTTTGCATTACAATCTCAGCGACAACTTCTGAAAGGGTTGAGCCCCTCCCCCCCCCCTTGTGATGAGCTGCACACTGTCAGTTACACCGTTAAAACTGGATACTTAAAAATTAGCAAAATGTACTCAATTTTGAGTACTTTCCGATCTTATCATAGCTCCGAGTACTTAACTCTTAAATATGAGAAACGTATGTACATATTTTTTTAGTACATTACAGGGACTCGAACATAAGTATGTATAGAAACACACATACTCATATTTTTGAGTACATGTAGGACTCAAACATGACTATGTAAACTTAAAATAATAAATATATGTAGGGGAGATTAGGGAGGGATGGGACAATTTTAAGAAAAATATTTTTTACAAATTATGTTTCGCTAGTACAAAATCGAAATTTTCAGAATAACATCTTGAAACGTTTTAACATATGTAAAACATATAAATTTGATGATAATAATTAAAATTTTAGGTTAATAAACCAATTAAACTAACAAGAAAAATATCTCAGGGATGGGACATGTTTTTAAATGAAAGTTCATATTTAATTTTCAAAAATGTGGGGAAAAAATGACAAAAACAGTGTGGCATTTACATTCATAAGATTTATTGTAAATCACAACATTTTTTTAAAAATCTTTTAATCTTATCTCTTTGTAAAATCCAAATCAAATGAAAAATATGCTTGTGCCCGACGAGTGACACCAATTATTTTTGGTGGATGTAGCTTTGCAATTATGTCTTGTTCATCATGTCTTGTCATGAATCAATGATGATTATATTAAGTTTTGAATCTGAAATATTTATACATTTAAGTACTAGTTTTTAATACATAGAGGAATCGATAATGAATATATTTAGCCTCGAATCTAAAATTTCTTTTCTGTTTGTACTTATTTTTGAATACATAAATGAATCAAATATTAATATTTTGTAGGCTTCAAATTTGAAGTACTTCTATATTTCTATACATAAATACATAAGAATCTACAACGATTACATTTGGGTTCAAATTTGAAATGTTTCTGCTATATATAAACTCATTTATTATAGACAGACACTGTTAAAACTGGATACTTAAAAATAAGCAAAATGTACTCGTTTTTGAGTACTTTAACGATCTTATAATAGCTCCCAGTACTTAACTCTTAAATTTGAGAAACACATGCACTCATTTTTTTTAAGTACATACAGGGACTCGAACATAAGTATGTATAGAAACACACATAGAGTAAGAAGAGATTATATTAATATTTATTCACAAGCTTACTTTTCAGTCCGGATTGTCACTTATATTTGAGAACATCATGTACTGGTTCCTGAAGCAATTCTACTTAAAAAAATCAGAGTACATAGAAGTTCTCATTTTTAAATAGATTACTTTTAACAGTGTAGGTGATTTTTTTAGGAATGCTTCAGTGTATAACACATCGTTCTACGTTGCTTAGTTAAAGAGCTACGAGAGAAAGTTCTATAATTAAATTATCCCGATTATGAAACATTAGCATTTTAAGAAAGTTCTACTGAACAGATTTTGATAGGAGTTGCACTGTTAGTTAGATAATTTTTCAGGTATGGTTTTAGTATATAACATATCATTCTACGTTAATTATAAAGTTATGAGGGAATGTTTTATAATCAAGCGAATACGATTGTAAAAAGATATATCATATATAAACCTTAAATTCGTATTTCACTACGAACACGTATAAATCAAGTTCTGCTAAACTATTGGGTTTTTCGGAAAGTTCGCCCCACCAGTGGCTGAGAGGTTCTGCTCTCGAAGCTGGTAGACGGGAGGTGCTGGGTTCAACCCCCTGTCACGCTCCTCGAAGTAACCGTTCGGAGTTTTCCGTGGTTTTCTTCTAATCTTGCCGTAAATACGGATTAGGATCCCTTAGAAAGACCCCCACGGAGGGCACTCACCCCAGGGCCTATATCCCTCATGGTGATAATCGGCCGTCATAAAATCAATCAATCAATCATTTTTGGAAAGTTCCTTCCGTTTGTGAAAACCAATTCGTACCGGAAAATTCTGCCCGTCACTTATTAGACATTAGATATCGGAATTAATGTCTAATAATTAAATGATAGAATTTTCCGGTACGAATCAACTTTTCGTACAACCCAATATATTGTATCGGACTTACATTGCCAGTTAGGTAATTTTTATAGAAATGTTTCAGTGTATAACACATCATTCTAGATTGCTGAATTAAATAGCCAGAGAAAGTTCTAAGCCCTTTATAAAGAGATCTACTGAACGGATTTTGATGGGAATTGCACTATTAATTATGTACTTTTTCAGGGATGGTTTCAGTATATAATATCATTCTGCGTAGATTAGTTATACAGTTATGGGGGAATGTTCTACAACTAAGCGAATACGATTATAAAAGATCTATCTATTTACAGGGGTGTAAAAACTGGGCGCCAATGAGCCGATTGTCACCACTAAATTTTATTAGTATTCTTCGCCTAAATTTTATTAGTATGCTTCGTCTAAATTGTATTAGTAATATTATTAAACGAAAAATATCTAAAAATTTAGTGGTGGCAATCTGCCTATTGGTATCAGATTTTTACACCCCTGTATAAAATACAAATTCGTTCTTTTTTTTAATGACTTATAAGTCATTGAATTTTAACCTATCCGCCCACATATGGGCGTAAATACACAGAGTTCCATTATTTTGATTGCAGTATTATTACATTTTTTTAACCCAGAAGGTCTCATGGTTAACACGGGCAAAGCCGTTTGGTTCTGCTAGCAAACAAATAAATTAAAAAAATTGCTATAAAATAATTTTAAATTAATTTTATATTAACCAGTTTAATATGCGTTATTAAAGAATCTGGTACTTTTTAAATGTGATGAATATCAACAAAAACAATTAAGTTTGAATTAGTGTATCTTCAAATATCTTTTATCTATACGCATGAAATTTTGACTGTTGGATAAACAGATCGTACTTTTTAATATATTACCTTTAAAAATTGATTAGTCTTTTACAGAATTTGTGTTTTATTGAAATTAAAATAACGATTATTTTTGCATTGCGAGCAGCCAGACGCCGCCTATATAAATTGTTTCTGCATATATATTTCCTGTAAAGAAGAAAAGTGTATTTTTAAAATATTCTACTCTTAAATCAAAATTATTTCATTTACAGTTGAACCCTTAGACTCCCAGTGGGACATTATGTCTCAGTGCAACTTCAAAAATTATCACTGGACACAGCAGTCCCTGAAACGTTTGGAAAACTATGGCTGCTTGTCCTACTGGTCTTTCACCAGTTCTGTGGTTTTTAGACTTTATTAAAACATTGTGCTAAATTCGATTTAAAATATCCCCCCCCCCCCCCAAAAAAAAAAAAAAAAAAAAAAAAAAAAAAAAATTGGTAGTTAAGGGGTTAAAAAAATATTTTTTTAAAAATGCAAAATTTTACATTTTTTTTAATGAATAAAGCTAGTTATAACAAAAAATCGTATATCTGTAAATATAAAAAAATAGGTCATTTTAAACACATATATGTGTTCATTGACGATACAAAATTTCATAACAATCCATACATACGTTCTCATAATTCATACATACGTTCTCAGGATAACATGCAAGCAATGACAGAAAACATTTTTTTTTTTTTTTCAAAAACCGGTGTAGGAGTTATAGCTTAAATTAAATACCATACGAAAAATGTACCTTATTTTTGCAATAACTTCAGATCTAACGGAAATTTTCGCATGCAGTTTGTTTTAAAATACTTCTAATGAATTCTTTTATGATAATAAAGGAAAATTACAAAATCAATTTTTTGAAGTCCTAAAAATGCGCAAGACCCCTTTATTAGATAGGAACCAGCTCTAATGATCATATTTAAATGATTTCATGGTCTTGGCTAGAAAATATCAGTAAGATTTGTTTAGTTTTATATTCATGAAATTGTAATGAAATATGGTATAGATACAAACACCAAGGAAACATGGAAATATTTTAAATAAATACTATTTTTTTCTGAAGTTTATTTGATTTTTTAAATACAGGATACTTCAGAAAAATGTATACATACACTGTTTAACGGGTCATAACTGTCTAATTTTTCTTTCTTTTCAAAGTGTAATCGATTGGAAAGAATGAATGGACAAAGATTAACTTTTGAAGAAGGAAAATGTATTTTAAAATGCTATTATAAGTATGAAAATGTAGCAGAAATGCAAAAACAATGTCGCAGGAAATTTCTGACAGATACATCTATGCAACTTACAATTCATCGGATTAAAGAAAAGTTTTCTAGCAAATGGACGTTCCTAGACAACGTTCCAGAACCGCAATGGAGCAAGAAGGCACCACAACACCGTTTGTTGACGTTTGTGAATCAACAGCTCACCGTTACAGTGTATTGACCATAACGGTAATCATTTTGAACATATGCGGTTCGAGGAATAGCTAGACATTTTATGTAGATTCCTTTACAATTTAAATATTAATCATATGTGGATAAAAACTGGAGTTATAATCGCCCAAAATGTGTATACAAATTTCTGACGCACTCTCTATTTATCGTGGAAATGTTTTATTATGGTATTCAAATAAAAAATTTTTTTGCAGTCCATGCGTTGGCATATAGGATGAAAATAAAAATAACCCAGCGTAATTATTGCAAAAATCCTTTAAATTTACTCTTTTTGTTTCAATATCTTCAAAATGCACCCCTTTAGAAAACTTTACCCATGGGGCCAATTTAGCTATCTGCGCCCCCCCTTCCTGTTGAAAGATGAAAATATTTTAAATAAATATTTTCTTTTTTCTAAAGATTACTTGATTTTTTCAAATATTTATCATGAACATTTTATATGGTTTTCAAATAAAAATATTTGTTGTAGTCCATGCGTTGGCATATCATATAGGATGAAAATAAAAACAATCCAGCGTAATTATTGCGAAAATCCTCTAAATATACACTTTTTGTTCCAATATCTGCAAAAGCCCCCCCCCCCCTTTTAGAAAAATTTACCCCTGTGGCTAATTTAACTATCTGTGCCCCACCCCCCCCCCTTCCCATTAATCCTTTCAGGGGCAAAGTACTCACAGTATCAAAAGGTTGAAAAAAATGACTGGCCCCGGAATTTAGAAAAGAAATATTTGGAAATAAGAAAAAGGGGCTGTATTTCACATACATATTAAAAGGAAAAAAAATTAGCAAAATTCTGGTGTTATTGTGGCGCTTAGGAATTAAAATTAAGTGGTTTCATAAACATACCACTGCCCCTGAAAGGGTTAAAACATGAAAATATTTTAAATAAATACTATTTTTTTCTAAAAATTATTAGATTTTTCCAAAGTAGTAATATGTATTGGTATGTGGATACAATCCGTTTTAAACAGATTTTCGTGCTTTATTCGAATATGGAATCTATTGTAATTGTATTGTATTATTTTCTCCAGGACACTGAAAACTTTCCGTTTTATGCAGGATTCCGATACAAACATGTTAAATTTTCACCAGCATTACTGTATTTCGAATTTTATTTACATAGCTGCAAGCCGTCCTTATTTTTTAAATCAAATACAAATATTTTGAACCAGAAATTTTATTTGATAAATGAAATCAAATAAGAATCCTATAGAAACAAGACGCGTTTTATTAAATACATTTTCTTGTTCAAAATACATTTATTTGACTTGACCAAAAAAAAAAAAAAAAAAAAAAACGGACGGTTGGCAGCTATGCATTTATACACATTGAAAAACTTATAAAAACTTTTTTTGGGGGGGAGGGGGCGGGGGGGGGGGAATATAGGGCGCCAACTGAAGTTATGCACACAGATGCCGGATACTGCTCGCGCGCCCCTGCATAAATGCTCCTCCCCCCCCCCCCCTCTACTGTTGATTATGTCAATGCGTAACCACAGAAATAAACAAACAAAACATGAACTTACCATTTAGCAGAAGAAGCACCAGCAGGAAGTGTTCCAAGGGCATGTTTCATTCGATATAATGTCACGAACTGTTTAATGAAGCAAATTAACAAACACTCATATTGGATGACATACTGTCTGCAGATTCATTGTTAAATCCAATGTCTTAATTGAATCGAACCGTGTTCAAATCCTCAAAACAATTTCCTTGAATAATCTCTTTAAATGTAGAAGAAGGAACTGTGAGATTTGTTTTTATTATACAACATCTTTAATGGGAATAAATCTTTTCCTTCATAAATCGAATTATTTTGATAGAAAAAAAAATATTCCAAAAGAACAATGTATTCCCAAATAGTTCTTGGCAGAATTCTGTTTAGTTAAATATTCTCAAAGTAATGATCAGATGTAAATTGTCTGTAGATGGAAAATATCAGTGAGATTTGTTTAGTTTTGTATGCATAATATTGTAATGAAATACTGTAGATTAGATACAAGCATCAATAAGAGAAAAACATGAAAATATTTTAAATAAATACTATTTTTTTTTTCTAAAGATTATTTGATTTTTCCAAAATATTTATTATGGTTTTCAAATGAGGAGATTTTTTGAAGTCCATGCGTTGGCGTATAGGTTGAAAATAAAAATAATCCAGCGTAATGTAAAAATCCTTTAAATATAAAGTACTTTTTGTTCCATATGATTTTATCTCACGTTCAAAACCGAACGTTTTCTCTCAAATTATCAACGGAAATAAATAAATATATATATTTTCCCCGTAAATACTGTCGAAATTACAATGAAAATGTGTAAATATGAATTCAGTGAAAATTTCCTTAAATATATAAGTTATTTTAATGTAACGTTAATATCACTTTTTTAAGTGCTAATCCACCTATTTTTTTTTACTTTCGAACTATGGTATAAGTTTCCAGTTCGTACTATCTCATATATGATGAAAGAAAATATGGAAAATTTGTAAATTTCACAAAAAATCCCATAAATATAGCAATTTTATTGAAAATGTTAATATGATTTTTTTGACACATTTATAATAAAAAGTTATTAATTTTTTTAACAGTTACACATACAACGAAAATAAATATGAATCCGCGATTCACTGTAAGTACTTTAAATGAAAACATTTTTTTGGCAAAATCCATATAATGTACGTTCATAATCAAAAGTTGTATTTTATTTTCTCAACAACACGGTATTTTTTTTTCAGTATAAACTGTCATAATACAGTTCCTTGATTATTAACTTTAAATAATGCAGGACTATATCAATTATATCACTGACATACGAAATAAAGTTAAAGAAAAAGTTGCAAAAACTTTTAAAACATATCAAGTTGTAGTTAAACAGTTTTAAAGGATATATAAACTTGCATGGAATAAAGAAAAAAATCCGTTTTTCATCAGTAAATCCATTAATTTAAACTTCAAACACTATATTTAAGAAAAGTAATAAAAACCACGATGATTTTAACAAAATCCAAAAAACTGAAAATTTCTTGAAACCCGAACTTAATCATTTTTTTAAATATTTCACTTCGAAAAAAAAAAATCACTTTTCTTCATCCAACTTAAATCCAAAATGTTTTTCGGCGACTTGAAAACTTGTCTTGAAAAAACATCCATTTAATAAATTTCGTAAACAACACATATTCAGTCGGATAAAACAGTCACGAAAAGTTCACGAAAATTTGAAACAGAGTAACAATCAATCGCGAACTGCTGCGCTTCGATTGTTCGCGAGCTAACAGGTGGTTGCACGTGGAAGAAGGGAAGGGGGTAGAGCAGCCGAAACTACGGGAAAAACACCACCACCAGACGATAATAAGGGAGAAGGGGACCTTCTTGGTCGGCCACAGAAACCGAAAGTGAACTTGACGCCAGGAGAAAATCGGGAGAAGGAAAACCGGGATAGGGATTTCGCCAAACGGGCAACGCCAGCTGGCGAAATTATGCCAGAAAGAAAGCGCGCTCCGAAGATGTGATTTCCGGGCGAGTCAGTTATTATGGGATGTCAGGACGAGAGGATGTTTTTAATTGACATCAGAAATGATTGACATCACAGAAAGCTTAATTAAAAGTGGAGGTGCATATTAACTCTCTACTTCGCTCGGTTGGCAGATATGCTGTTAAACTTTTATGGGGGATCCGGTGGAGGGTCAAAATTGTATTAATGAATTTTTCTCGGCAATGTGAATTAATGAAAATGAATGGAAATTCTGTTTTTTTCTGCATTTCTGAAACATAATATTTCTATAAAAATTGCTTTTTGGATAAAAAGTTTTTGAAAACTTTGAAATTTTGCTTTAAAAACAAATTAAAATTTTTAACTGTTTTTTTTTTTTTTTTTTTTTTTTGTTATAACTCACGAACCACTTGCCATATTTCACTACTTTTTTTTTTTCACTATTTTGTGCATAAAAGGTTCCTTGTCTTCTGGATTTATAAAAAATATTACTTATAAAATTCATTATAAATATATAGTAAAATTTGTATTTCAAGAAATATAATTTAAACAAATTTCACATGAAATTAAAAATCCTGAAGACACTTTATTAAAAGCATAACATAAAAACTCTTTACAAAATTTCATACATATATATATACGTTCTTGCTTTTTAAACATGACAGACTAAGACAAAATCCATTAAGAGATACGCGGATATTTAAAGTTTTAATGACGGGCAGAGCAGAACTGTTAGTGCAACACAAACATTTTAATATCTAGTAGAAATACGTGATTTGCTTTATATAATTTATTTAACTTTGTAGCATTTTATTAGCAGAAAAACGGAAAAATTCATTTTTAGCTCACAGGCTATCAAAGCCTGAGAGCTAATGTGCCCGCCGCGCCGGTTCTGTATGTACGTACGTATGTATGTATGTACGTAACGCGATAAATCTTAATAGAAATAACCGTTTTGATTCAAATTTTGTTTTTAGGTTCACTGTGATAAGGCGCTTCCCTGATTAGTTTTGGGGGTTCATTGGTTAAGTATAAAGGAGGAAACGCGGGGGGGGGATTTTGACAGCTCGTATAAAATGTAAAATAAGAAATATTTTAAGTAATATATATTTAATTATCAATTTGAATTTTGTAATAATGTTCCTACAGATTAATGAGACATTAAAACTGAAGAAAAATTAACTATATATAGATGCTCCATGATTTTTTACTTAAATTTTACGCACGGTAATTCTATGTATACAAACCTGTATTAAAACAAAATATATTCAATGGATTTCCACTAAAATCCTTTTGGGAAGTTATACTATGTATATAGGAAAAGTCAAGCAATTTCAAATTTTTATTCTGGAAAACAATAGTGATACGAGCAAAAACTCACGTCTTGGGTCATAAATGACCCGCCTCGTAGTACTAGTGTTAAAGATCAAATTACCCCTTGATCATATAAAACGAAATAAAACTGTTTTGGACATAACTTCCCTCCTAAATCGACTTTTTGTGTGGGGGTTCTTTTAAAATCTTCCTAATGAATCAAATCTTAATAATAAGCTATTAAAGAAAAAAAAAATATTTTTTTTTGTCACTTTATCTGACACTTGAAAAGTGCTTAAATGAAATAATGAATTTTTCCTGCTGTATTAAAGTTTAACTACCATAAATTACCGAAAGTAAGACCCCTCCCCCCTTTTTAGCAAACAGGAAATTCTAATGATGTTAAGGGGAGGGGGAGGTGTTATAATTGCAATTTTTGTGAAAAGGATAGAAACATTGGGAAGATGGTGTGGAGGTATATTTGCAATTTAAAAAATTTCACAGGATTTGTCCAATTTTCAAAATAAAATCAGATTATTAATATTTTTAGGTGCGTTCGAAATTATATAAATACGTAGCACCTATAGTCATCGTCTGGTACGGTCGTCTGTCCGTCCGACCGCATATAGCAGCGCAAAAACTACCCAACGGAAGGGTTTGAAATTTAATCTATAGAATCGTTGCAGCATTTTGTCTCATCATTTCCAATTTTATGAAAATCGAATCAAAACTTAAAATATAATAATAAAAGTTTTCTTTATGCTATTACATCCTATCGTACGTAATCTATATAATCAAAGCGCAAGTCATGGGACTGAGGAAAACCAATACGGGCAAACCACTTCTTTTTTCATAGGCCAGGCGGCCATTTTTATTCAAATTATTTTTTTTTAATAAAATTGCATAAAAGTTATATTTTTAGAAAGATCGTTTGCTTGAGAGATGTGTTACATTAAAAAATGTATCGATTCTAAGATAACTTCAGTGGAAATTAAGTTAGCCGAATATCTCAATCCATTAGAGTAAAAAAACGCAGGAAATTCGTTCATTATGAGTCCTAAAAATATTAAACCATGGAAGTAACCTTCGCAAAGCAAGATCTCCATGGTGAATTTTGACGCGCTGTCTGGGGTAGAAAAAAAAATTCGCATTTGTAAACGTGGCATACGTAATTAAAAAAAAATAATGAAAAAAATAAAAATAAAATAAAGGCTTCCTCATTTCGCTCATAGCAGACGATATAATTTATTTCACTGAAATAATAAAGATGATTTTTTTACATTGCGAAACTAGTTATAAAACGAATGCGCCTCATTTGTCACGTTTAACTTACAATTTCCAATTTTTTTGGTTTTAAAGTTCGAGACTCGATGGGGGTATTTAGTACAAGGTACATTCTCGAATAAAGGGACAGTTTATGTCTTTGTCTAAAAAAAAAATGTGAATTAATCAAGTCTACTATGAATGTTTAATTTTTTTGTAAACATTTCTGTTTAAGCACTACATTTTGCACTAGTTTGAAGATATATATATTTCAATAGTTAAAAAAACTGTAAAGTTGTAAATATCATTACCAAAGCCACGTCCCAAATTTATTAATTGAAACTGTTATTTTTATGATTTGGAAAGCTTCAGAACAAATACAATTATTATATGTGGTAGGCGAAAAAAAGTGCACCTTGAAGAAAGTGAAACGATAAAACGTCCACCTAAAATTGCAAAGTGATTACAATATAAACTGTTTTAATTAAGATATTCAAAATTTAACATTTTTTCCCTGTAAGGTATGTTATGGCTTTTAGTCGCAACAATAAAATAACTGTACATTTACATTTGCTCTTAATATGATTATTTTTATTTTTCTTACTGTTTGAGTAGCAACTTCAAGCTGATTCAAACTGAAATACTTACGAAACTCTTTCATTTTGATTTTTGCTCTATTTTGAGTAAATAAGTCTACTTATCAGGTCAAATTACAAGTGTACACTGTTAAAAATATCCTTATAAAATTACGGGCAGAGGCCGGCAGCAGAGATTCCAGTCATACCCTGTAAAAGAAAGAAAAAAAAAAAAAATCAATGCCCATCATTTTGTGCAGACCGTAATCTTACGGGGCAAAGTAATACAGCATTATGGGGTCGTACCGTATTTTTGCTAACAGATGGGCTAGAACTGTAAGAATATGTGGATTGCCCTTAATTTTCTAAGTATCTAAGGGATAAGGCAGGTTATTGAGTGGATCAGACCGTTTTTCATCAAATAAGGCTGTTTCCCGTGAAAAGTGAAGGGCAACGCTCATAAATTTACAGTTTTTTTCTGAGAGTGTACATCGTATGAATCAATCTACCAGACTTTTTCTTAGTCTTTTAATAGAGGGGACATTAAGAGGATGGACATTTGGTATTTCTGAATAGCTATTCATTTCATTCATAATCCGGTCTCTCTGTGTAACGGATTCATTTCGTTGAGTACAGTTTTGTAAAATAAGATATAATAAGGAAATTTTCTTGTTTTTACCTTTGGTGCATTTTATTACAGTAAATCCTTCGAAGTATGATGGTGCGCTTTTTTCCGTGATTCATTATATATGTGTATGTTTCATATCTCTGTTTTTTAAACATCTGACACTTTACGCAAAACAGAAAATATTTCTATTGATTATACTTATTTAAAGTCTGTTCCTAGCGTTGACCCCTTCGCGACGAGCGTCCTTTACAGAATTTTTAATCTTTTACCACCCATTTTTCACAACAGAAATTTTTACCCAATTGAATTGCAGAGATGCTATAATTTAATGAGGTAAAGCTTGCAATAAAAAATAACTGGTGGGAATAATCGAGGATTCTGAGCATCTTATGCGGCACGTATACGTGCCGCTCGTCCCCAAGGTGTTAATTGTCTTTACCAAACTTCATAATAAGGCTTCATTCAGGTCAAAACTAGATGTCGTTTTGATATAGAAACATTTTTACAACTTCTTGAGTGATTTTTTTAATAATATTAGGTTGTGTCAAAGTTATTTTCGTTTTTTGAATGCTTTTATACTAAAGCAGGTGGCTGGTACTTTCTCATCCTTATTGTTGAACATAAAATGTTATTTAAGAGGATACATGTCCCTCTGTATTCTATAATCATACAGGCTATCTTTCTTTCATTCAAGTCACATAATGAGTGATACAAATGTTGAGATCGTACGCATCTTAAAGCACGATTTCAAACTAGGCCTTTAAACCAATAAATCTGTCCTCAAACCTCGTGCAGTTGGAGGCCAAGACAAGAGTAGTGTCCGGACAGTTGAAAAAAACAACAACGTTTTAAGTAAGGGGACTTCAAGCCTTGAAATAAAAACCAAGAAGTGACAGATGAATTTTGACGAGTTGAAGAGTAAAAAGAGGAGAATCCATTCTCCACAATCAATTTTTTTGCTAAAAATTAACAAAATTACACATTAAACAATTATTAATTCTTGAATATATAGTTTTGTTAATTAAGTAAAGAGAAAAATAACAATTTTATTGATTTATTTTACTAATAAAATATTTAAGTTAAGTTATGGATAACCAGGTATAAAGGTTAGTTGTAAAGACTATCGAGGAAAATAAAAAATTAAATTGATAATTTTAAATTTAAAGAAAAATTCAGCAATAGTCCGTAACAGCCACGGGCATGGCAGTATAAGCATAGGGAGGTGGCGAAAGCCTCTAAACAAAATTTTCAAGCACTAAAAACAGACTAACGATTTTTTAGTGGCGGAAAGCTAGGAGATATCATAAACTTTAATCCATTACAACTCAGTGAATTTTGGATGTAGAAGAATGGAATTTTTTCTGTTGTATTTTTCAGAGCTTGGAGAATGTTTTTTATAACTTAGAATACCCGGGGACCGTAGAAATATTTGTAAAAGTAACTTATTGAAAATAAATGGCATGACTACTTCATAAACATAATCTCAATTCTTACCGTATTTTGAACACTATTACAGTTTGCATTGCCTAACCACGCTATAAAAAAACACATATTTTTTTAATCAACTAAAACATAATTTAACCACAAACAAAAATAGAGAATAACCTATACCGAGTTACCCATGGTTTCGGATTTAAAGAATCATAAGTAAAAGCAAAGTTTCATAAAACGCATAATGCAGTTGTAAAATTATCTTCAGCAATTTCCGTTAATAAACGGAAATGTATTCGAGATTTCTTGTGCTTCCCCGTATATTATCTACAGAATTTGTACACACCAAGTAATATGCAAAAACTTTAATTTAAAAAGACGTACCACAACTGAAAACGCACTTCCAGTAATCATTATTTTTAAATCGTACCGTAACCGAATTCTTTTTTGTATCCCTGTACATGAACGAACAATGCTATGCACACCACATTCTATAGCAAGCCTCTTGTAGTGTACCTTAGTGATTTATATCAATTGCATTATTTTTTAAATAGTGTAACATCATTAATGTTGCCCGAAAACGATTTTTCTCTATAGACTATAATGTAACGGAATTCTTTTGAGTGTCCCTGTAAATAAAGTACCTGTGCAAACTTGGCAGACGCAGTACCATGCTCCCAGATAACACGGCCAGACGGCAGACAGACAGACAAACCTAAACCAAATCATGCCATAGTCAACATGCCATAGTAAACCTCAATGACATATATCAATTGCATGACAATCCGAATATATTTTACGCGAGTTAGAGCATCGACAGACAGACAGACAAACCTAATTCATAAACACTTTTCAACTATGTTGGAAAGTGTTAAAAACATGTATACTCAACTTCTCATTTCTGAGTTGTTGTTGTTTTTCTCTTTTTTTAAACAGAGTAACAGATACAAACTAACTCTATTTATATACAATTATTTAAACAGGTAAACGACACGAAATTGAGATTCCACTTTCACGAAACTTGTTCCTAAACTTCAAAATTCCTCTTTGAAGAGTGGAGTTTCTTTGGGGAATGTTTCCGGCAGAACTCACTCTAATAAAAAACTTCTTCCGCAGCGAGGCGCGCTATCGGTCGTTTATCCACCTCTTCATTGATTTTTTATGCCTCTCTTCAGCCGTAGCAGCCTAACCGCTCAACTCATCTTTTCACGTTTTCGATCGCAAACTTGTTACTTGTTGATGAATGAATGATCTCTTGAGGGTATTGTCGGATAGTTGCGTCTTGCCCTGGGGTAGCACTTGATCTGTGGAAACGTCAGGTGTTAGTTTAGATATACTATTTAAAATGCTTTAAATATATTACAAAATTTGTAAAAATGTTATTGGAAGAATTTTGTAATAAAAATATTATTTAAAACAAGAAATATATATGAAATGTATTTTTTCCAACTGATTTATCTTTTCTTGGTAATATTTTATTTTTTCTTCTTCCTTATCTGGATTTTATTCAAACAGGTATGTGTTCATATTTCATTTTAGTTTTTATTCTCCCATTTTTGTATTATTTTTCTGTCTCTGTAAGGTCATATACAGGGTGTTCCAAAATACGACCGACAAATTAAGAGGGGTGATAGAAGGCATCAAGAGGATAAAAAATTACTATAGAACATGGGATCGCAAACCACATTTAGTGGGAGAAAATCTCAAAAATAGTCATGAAGGATGGGACGTCGAGTGGAACAAAAAGGGGCAATAATAAGTAGAAAAAACATTTATATGATGTGAAGCATGATTACAGTGCATTGCAGTTCAACGTCAGAAAGGAGACGGCGAGACATTTTTATAGGAATTGTTCGAAGTTGCGTCCACGAAGGTCATTGCACAGCCGACACTGACGGACGAAGGATTGCCGGACGCGTTAAAACATAGTCTTATAAAAATGCCTCGCCGTCTTTTTTCTGACATTGAACTGTAATGCACTGTAATTATGCTTTACGTCAAATAAATATTTTTTCTATTTATTATTGTCCCTTTTTGTATATAATGTATATGAAATGAAGTAACAGCATAAACTTGAAAAAAAGAACTGAACTCGTGACACAGAGCTTAATTTAAACAATATTTGAACACATTAACTATGTACAGTGGGCTATTTATAGAAGGATAAAGCAACAACTTTATACAAAAGCGAAAAGAACATCTTAGACCGTAGCCCCACTTTTCCCTTTTCAAAGTATTCCACGATCTTTTTATCGTCTTAACCGAGCCTATCGTCTTGACTGAGCCTATCGTCTATCCAGTCTCGTTCCGCTTCGCAATCTGGCGTGTACGCCGAACAAACGTCCTCTCCCTCTCTCGATACGTTACGTGAATCCGATTTATGCCAGTGATACGTTACATGAATCAGATTTATGCCGGTATCGTCTGCTGCTGCTATCTACTCCTACTTAACAAAGTTAAAGAAGGCGTTAGGAAAACAGGAGATAGAATGTTCTCCTACATATACATATTTATCTTATTTCTCTAATATACCAAGCTACCTACTCTAATATATCACTACCAGTGCGAAGTGCAACAAAATTTCTGAAGTTGTAGGGGGCACAAAGACAATTCAGAATTACACTGCATTGCAAGATCAGAAATGCCATCTACGCGAGATATGTTTAAAAGAAGCAAAGAAACAGAACAGAAACAGAAACACGTTAATGTAACAGAAATCATTTTAATTATGTTTTACATTGGCAAAAGCTATATGCTACAGGAGTGGTCGAAATTTAGACTAGAAGCAGTCACACAGGCTTCACAGCGGCGTCGTATGGAATTCCCAACGTATGTGAGCGACGAGGTCTTCAACCGAAGCAGTAGGTGATCCCGTACACCAATGTCTTCATTTGACCCGAGCAGAAGAATTCCAGGCATGATAAGTCCGGCAATCTAGTAGGCCAATGAAACGGACCACCACGACCCATCCAAAGCTGTTCAAATGTAACGTTTAGGTGTTGGCAAACGTCATTGGTGTACTATGGGGAGGCTCATAATGCTGGAACCACAATTGAGCGACATCGTCTGAGGAACACGTGTTTCTTCAATAAGTTCGGGGTTGTAAAAGATCAAGTATGCACTACCGTTCAGACGCGGGGAGGAAAGGTACGGTCCAATGAGGTGGTATCGAAGAATACCAGCCCAAACTTTGACAGAGAAATGGCGTTGAGCTGCACGTGTTCGAGTACCATATGTGTCCTCCAAAATCCCGCAAATGGGAGGAATGTTGATTGAAGCATCCCTCTCTTCTAAATTTTGCCTCATGAGGGAACAATACAGAAGCAGCAAATGCGCTGACTGCCGCACTCTGTTTAAGAAACCAAATAGCAAAATTCGTTCGGAGTGGATAATCCGCAGGATCCAACGATTGGACGCGCTACAGATGGTATGAACGCATTCAGTATTCTCCATACAATGGATTGGGAAATACCCAATCTTTGACCTATCGCTCGAGTACTCATACTCGGATTGACTTCTGCAAGGCGTAGGACATTCTCCTAATTGCCTGGCGTCCTCGTCGTTCGATCTCGATTAATGGTAGATCTCGTGACACAACAAGTTTCACACAACTTTCTGTGCACAGGTGCGAAGATCGTATGAAGAGGAGCAAGCCTGTGCGGGAAACGTTTCCGGCACAAGCGCAGAGCGGGGCAACTGTTACAGTCTGTAACTCCATACGCGAGGTGCATGTCGGTCAGTTCAACATTTGAATACTCGTCTATCCTACTGCCTCAGGAACTGGTTCGCAAATGCTGACTTCCTGCTCGATCGCTGGTCACGCAGCCTCTCGTTCAACGCCCTCTACCGCATGACTAAGGCATTTCGGACCTAGCAATTCTATGTGATTCTGATTCGTCTTTGTTCGCCCTACACCTTCTGCCAGTTTTTCGCATTGGTAGTGTTCCTGAGAGAAATGATAACGATAAAAGACATGAAAAGTCGGGTTAATATGGCCCGGAGATTTATAGAAAGAAACAACTCAAGGTTTTCTTCTATGGCTCCTTTCCATAGCTAAGTTGCAAATATTACAAAGGAAAGTTATTAAATTAATTTTCCCTTATTTCTTTCATATTTATAAGACCTCAGTCCACCCTTTGCATTTTCTTAGGTGTGTGTGTAGGAGCGTGATGAGGGTTTCCATAAAGGTTGAATTTCTATGTGGTAAAACTGATAAATCACTACATTTTAAATGTCGAAATTTTATCGCTGAGAGAGAACAGTATTCGATATGAAAGGTATTTCTTTACGAATTATACCCTATTTTTCGTCGAAAATCACATTGAAATTGTAGTGTTTGTATTTCAGGTAAAAGACTGTAGATGGCAGCGCTACAAATTATTTGTAAAATCTCTGTGCGCTAGCTCCCCCTTTTTCATTATTCTTATTGTACTGCAAGTAGCACTAAATGCTGTGTTGTTATGTAATGTGTGTGTTGTGAAGTTATGTCATTGTTTTGTATATTAAACCTCTAGTTATTATGAATCACTCGTGTATCTCATTTAAGCATTTAGGTATCGTAATTAATTAATATTCAAAACAGAATATACCCTATTAAAATCCGTGCGCGTATCAATCTATGTAATCTCAAAAACTCGGAAACCACGGGGCGCAGGGCTACGAAATTTGGCACACGGGTTGTTCGCAAGGGGCCCATGAACGATTGGGGAAAAAAATTTGAAAATTTCAAATAGATATTTTTAATTTTATGTTTTTGACGAATTTTTGCCTTTTTTATGTTCAACCCGCAATCGCGCGAGTTCTAACCAGTTTTAAATGTTGACTGCAATGTGAGATATATATACAGTGGGTTTCCAAATTATTAGGGACAGTCATGAAGTATAGGTTTTTTGTACAATATTAGGATATAATTTGAAAATAACACTGTTTTTAAGTTAAAAAAGCTTTATTGTTATAGTTTAAGTATTTTAGCAATATTACATGAAAAAAAAACCTACAAAAATATAATACAGTCAATTTATCAATGTTAAGTAAAGAATATTAATATTTGGTGACATTTCCTTTGGCTTTGAGGAGTGCTTCGATGCGTCTCGGCATGCTTTCTATGCAATTTCTGGCACTTTCTGTTATTTTAAGGTTGTGATGCCATACATTTATTAGTTTTTTGATGAGTTGTACCTTGGTTGTAATCATATTTTTTGCGATTTCTGCCTTGGTGATCTTCCATAATTTTTCTATGGGGTTCATGTCAGGAGAATTGCCAGGCCAAGGTAAAACTGGAATATTGTGGTCTGCCAAAAACTTTGTAACGCTTCTAGCTTTATGGCAAGGCGCTGAATCATGCATAAACATGAACTCTTCACCACCTGGGAACTATTCTTCAATTTGCGGCAGCAGCCGAGTTTCCAGAACTTGCCTGTACTGGTCTTGTCTCATGGTTCCCTGGATAATGTAGAGACGTCCAATCCCTTTAGCGCTTATGACAGACCACACCATTTTTTTTATCAAGGTGTTTAACACTCTCCATGATGCAGTAAGGGCGGTATTTTCCGCCTGGGCGTTACCTGACAAAACTGCTTTTATCGGCTAAAATCTCAAAGGTTAATTCATCGGAGAAACACACCTGAAAAAAATTAAATATATTAATAATTTAGAAATAAATGATTTAAGAAGACATAAATAATAATTATCTTAACAACTGACCTTACTCCAGTCATCAAATGTTTTCTGGCGGTGTTCACGAGCCCAAGCAAGGCGCTTCTTCTTCATCCCTTCTGTCAACCAGGGTTTCTTGGCTGGACAATGACCTGTCAACCCTTCCTCCGCTAATCTCCGGTGCACAGTTCTTTTAGAAACTGTTATTCCAGATTCTTGAACGATCTGAGTAAGGAGTCCCACACTTTTCTTTCTGTTTCCTAAACAGATATTCCGGATTTTCCTATCGGTACGTGGAGCTGTTATGCATTTTCTTCCACTTTTACCTTTTCGTTTGGGCGAAAGTACCTGGTTTTTGTTCAGATTTATTTTTATTCTGCTGACTACTGACTTGGAAACTCTAGCAAGTTCTGCTATATTCCTTTAGGAATGACTCGTATGCAGAAGAAGGGTTTTTACCTCAGATTTTTTCCTAGGGGACAAATCAACTCCTCGACCCATACTAAAATCAAAATAAATTAAAAATAAATTAAAATCGAAAATAATTTCGCAAAAAAACAAATATTTAATCAATAAAAGAAAGATAATACTCACATATAATTCTTAACTTTTCCAAAAAATAAACAAAGAATTTTGTTTAAATTAAAGAAAAGTGTCTTCCACTTTTGCGTGTGTAAAAGACTCAGCGTCACTCCGATTATTAAAATATTTATAGAAAGCAAACAAACATTTTAACATACCAAAAGTACTTAAAAGTTGAATTATAGAGATACTGACAACGGTAAAATACATTCCTGCAAGATTTAAACCACTTAGAGCCGCAGTTAAGTGCACCCAAAGTATAAAACTAGCAAATAATATGACTGTCCCTAATAATTTGGCAACCCAGTGTATTACGTACGCCACGCTTCAATACAGAATAAGAAGTTGTAGCGGGTGTAATATCATGACAGCCGAATGACGCACAAATTCTTCTTTTTAAATTTTAAATACACAGTTTATTGAAAATGAGAGCTGGTATTTACAATATTATTTACATTATGTACACTTTCACTAATATTCATAAAAATTCACCAAACCACATCACTTCTTAAAACAACCAAAATATACTCGGATGCATTTCCGCATCCTACTTACTCCGACAAAAAACCATTTCTTCTCTCTTCTCTTCACTTCCGTTTACTTTAAAAACAAAAAAAAAGGTTGGAAGGATGTTGGTTGCATGACATCCCCCCCGATAAGATTGTGCTACGCAAAGCGAAGCAAAATCTGACCAATAGCAACCATACAACTATACAGCATAAAATATATATAAAAACACAATTCAAAACAGATGTATAGAAGCCTTGTTATAATAGTTATAATGAATATATAAGAAACATATAAAAAAAACACTAACAATTCAAAACAGATGTATAGAAGCCTTGTTATAATGGATATATAATAAACATATAAAAAAACACTAACAATTCACAACAGATGGAAAGACGACTTGATATAATACTGCATACCAAAATTAAACACAAAAGAAAGTATCATTTAAATAATCCTTATACAGTAACTAGTCGTGACAGACTATCTGCATTTTTTAATTTTGCACCTGGGCAATCAGAAATATTTATGTTATATCTTTGTAGAGATAAGGCCCATCTTTGTAATTTTGCAGACTGAGGTGCAGATTTCTGAAGATATATTAAGGGGTTGTGATCAGTTATTAGTTCAATTTCCAAAAACATAAATTTCAATTTTTTTAATGCCCACACTACCGCATAAGCTTCACGCTCAATAGTCGACTAGTTTTGTTGCATCTTAGTGAGCTTTTGGCTAGCAAAACTAATAGGACACAAATTTTCTTTCTCATCTCTTTGCGATAGACAAGCACCAACTCCATAAGAACTGGCATCACTCTGAATAGTGTAAGGCTTTTTAGGATCTGGTGTATACAGCTTAGGAGCTTCACACAATAAATGTTTTAAAGTTTGGAAAGCCTCTTCTTCAATCTCAGACCACGGAATGATTTCTGGGATTTTCTTTTTTGTCAAGTCGGTTAAAGGCTTGGCGATTTCAGCATAATTTCGTATGTAGTCACGATAATAATTAAATAAACCCAATGCACTTCTGAGAGCTGATTTGGTTTTAGGCGATTCTATTATCTCAATGGCACGTAACTTCTCCGAATCGGGCTCATGTCTACCTCCTCCTATGACATGACCTAGATACTTAATCTGTGCCTTTGCAAAAACACATTTTTTAACATTCACCGTAAATTTCATTTTAGTTAATTTTGATAAAACAGCGTCAAGATGTTTCAGATGATTTTCCCAGTCATTTGAAAAAATAGCAATATCATCCAAATATGCTCGACTGTACTCACGATGTTCATCCAGAGCATTGTTGATCGATTTCTGGAATGTGGCAGCCGCATTGCGCAATCCAAAAGGCATGACTTCCCATCGGTATTGAGCACGATGGGTTTTAAAAGAAGTAAGATCTCGACTCTGTTCTTCTAGAGGAATTTCCCAATACCCTTTTAATACATCTAAACATGTAATTATGTTAGCACTTCCTATTTGATTAATTAATTCAGTTTCATTTTCCATAGGGTAATCAAAAGGTTTTGTCACTGTGTTCAATTGACGAAAATCTATACATAAGCGCATGCTACCGTCCTTCTGTGCGACACACACGACCGGATAAGCAATTTCAGCTTCACTTTTTTCTATTAGTCCTAGATGCTCTAACTCTTCTATTTGTTTGTCCACTTCATTTTTTAGTGATTCCGGAATTTTATAAATATATGGTTTCTTTCTTTCTGCACCTGGTAATAAACGAATTTTGTGTGCTCCAACGTTGGCAACTTGAATTTTACCTGAGAATAATGGTGCATGTTTTTGTAAAAGTTTACTTAACTCGAATTGTTTATCAACCTCCAGATGACTAAGGTCTACTTCTATGTTATTTTCATTCAAAGTATTAGCTTTAATTGGTGTTGGGTGAAATTCACCAAATTCTACATCGTCTTCAAAAATGACCCCAACAGTCTGTACTCTTACGTTAAATTTCCTTATTTTATTCGCATGAACATGTCTGACACCCCCATCAGGTAATTTCACTTTATACGAATGTGGTTTTATTCTTTCAAGTATTTCTCCAGGTCCTGTCCATCTAGCATATAATTTATTGGTAGAATCAGGGATAAGTAAATATACTAAATCACCTTTTTCAAATTCCTTCATTCTACTTTGACGATTGAAATAGCGAGTGTAATTTTCTTGTTTTTCTGCAGCAGTTAGAGAAGCAATGTCAGCGGCTCTTTCCAAATTTATGTTTAATTCTTGTAAATAGTCTACTGCTGAATTACTAAGATTCAATGGTAAGGGGATTTCACCTGACCATGATGACTTTAGTACTGCCAAGGGACCTCTAGCTTCCCGACCATACATGAGCTTAAACGGAGATACTCCATTTGTGCAATTTGGCACTTCACAGTAGGCAAAAAGCAGAAAAGGAATATGTTTATCCCAATTAATAGGATCCGTACGAATTACATGATGTAGCATTTGTTTAAACACACGATTAAATTTGTCAATTAATCCATTCGAAGCGGGGTATGATGGAGTTGAAAAGCGAGGACATGCCCCTAACCGGTTCTCAAATTCTTTAGTCAGTTCAGATTTAAAATTAGTGGCCTGGTCTGAACAGATAACTTCAGGAATTCCGGTGCGCATAAAAATATCTAATAAAGCATCACACGCCGTTTTCGCAGAGAGACTCCGTAATGGTACTACTTCCGGCCATTTAGAATTTTGATCAATTAAGGTAAGACAATATTTATGCTTCCTCCCTGACGGCGGAATAATTTCACCTATACAATCAATATTTACAGTATGAAATGGATATAGTGCGCGGACAACAGGTGTTATTGGAATTTTATCTGTTTGTTTCTCAGGGCTTTTTAACTGACAGTTCTTACATGTTCTACAATAATTTTCTACATCTCTTGAAATATTCGGCCAATAAAAAGATAATTTAATTCTTTCTTTAGTTTTTCGCATCCCTAAGTGGTTTCCAAAAATTGAATCATGAGCTAATTCTGACACTTTATTTCTATAACTTCCGGTAACACGAGCTGATATATTTTATCACCGCAAATAGTTTCTTTATGATACAACAAATTACCCCGTATCAAAAAATTATTTTTTCCTAATCTAGCGTCCTTAAATGCATTCTTTAAAGTTGTGCAATCTTTTTGTTCTTTACAAAACTTGTTAAACTCTGAAAATTCATCATTTCGATCATTTTGTTTATTCTCTGAAGAAATAAAACAAACATTTAATTCCTCTTTCGCCAGTGGGGCGTCTGAGCTATTTTTAGCTTCGTGACCTTCGAACCCCTGCAATTGACTATTACACAACTCTTCATTTTGAAGTTCAATCAAAGCATTATACACGTCTGGAGTTATTAAACAGGGGACATTTAAGTTTTCAGTGAAAGCAAAAAGCGTATTTAAAGTGACATAAATTCCATTGTTAGGTAATTTATAATGGATGGGTATAGTAGCCAAATTTGCTTGTACTTTTTCTTTGAAAGCGGATTGTAACAAAATACTACCTTTAGCTTCGATTTTCAGATTAGGAATTAATGACGTATTTAAAATACTTATTTGGGTACCGGAATCCAGAGTCGCTTCTACTTCTTTTCCTTCTACATAAATAATGATTTTTTTTAAAGGAAAAAGGGTAACTTCGTTTAATTGATCATTCATGTGTAAATGCATGGAACTAACATTAGTGACTACTGCATTATTATTTTTATTTGGATTCAATTTATTTGTATGTTGTCGCATTTTCGGTTTTCTCTGACCCTGATCATAATTTTGAGTATAAGATTTATCATACTTATTTCTTCTGTTTGGGCAAAATTTTGCTAGGTGTAATGGGGAATTACAAATGTAACAATCACGCGATTTTGAGAAGTGTCTGTTCTCATACGTAACTTGATTTTTTCTTAGTTGTGGGGGAACATATTTAGTATTTTCGTTATTCACTTCACGATAAATAGGTCGTTTCTCAAATTTTGTTTCCTCAAAAGACCTGCCTTTTGCGGTAAAATAAATGTCACAAGTCTTTCGATAACTGATCGGGCAAAAGCCAACTTTCTCCTTGTTTGACTGCAATGCGAGTTGCGAGCTCATTATCCAAAGTTTCAAAAATTTTATCAGATATTATTAAATTAATAAGTGAGTCGAAATCTTTAACATTTCGAATACTGCAATAATTTAACAAACAGGATCTTAATCGGGAACCGAACTGTTGATGGGTTTCACCAGGTAATCTTTTAGCGTTTCTAAAATTTTGTAAACAGGTAAATGTATATCATATTCTTTCAGAATTAAAGATTTAATTTTATCATAATCGGCTAATTCTTCATCATCAATATAAACAAGAACATTTTCTGCTTTCTCACCTACTAATTTTAGTAAAATTTCCGATTTATATTCCTTAGGAACATTTTTGTGCTTAAACGCTCTTTCTAAAGAATAAAAAAAAAGATTCCATGTTTCATTTTTCTTGGGCACTGGAATTACCAAAATTTGAACTGCTTTAATTAATTTATCTAGTGATAATGACGTACTATTTTCCCCTTCGTTATGCGATAAATTCTCGCTTCTCATTTGTTGTTGTAAACGCAATCTATTAACTTCCTCGCCATTTTTTCTTTCTGAAACCGTAGTCGATAAAAATTCAGTTACGAAATCTTTATCCTTTAAGTATTTTTTAGATTTCAATAACAAATCTTTTAATTCGGGTACTCTCTTACTCGCATCAGCTTCTTCGCCTATTTCTTCCAGAACAATAAGTAAATCCGCTTTAGTTACGTTTTTAAACATCTTCGAATAAAGTTAACAGTTATCTTACTACACAATTAAATGATAAATAAATAGCTCACCTCTATTTTGTAATCCAAACACTGCGATTCAAAGCACATACTTTATTATTTTAAATCGTAGAAATAACTCTTGTTCTCGTTATGAGAGCGGGCTGTACTCTCTTAAAACGAAAGAGTGGATTTGGCTTCTCAGAAAAGAGCTGCAATTTATTGGATCGTAAATGAGTTGATTTTTAAACGCTTCACTCATCTTGATCTGAATTTTTATTTTTCTAATGCACTCCAGAAGAACGAATACTAAGCAACTCAAGTCGACAAAAAAAGCACTCTTTTGCGAGCGGACATGTCAATGCGGCTGACCTGACCATTCGCTGAGCAGACGACAGGCATGCGTCATCGAGTATGCAAGCATTTCGCCTTCCGGACAACTGGCAGCACGTTTTTGACTGTTGAAATATTATTCGCGCTGTTCAAACGGGCAATTTTAAAGAAGGAATACTTGTAAAAGGTAAGAATTTCTGCTATTTTAAATACTCTAATCATGTTTTTTATAATGATTCTGTTTTATATTTATTGTTATTTTATATATGGCGTGATATTTTTCAGTTTATATCAATATTTTTAACAAATATGTCTTAACCCTAACATTTAGGACTATTTACACCCGAACGAACATTTAGAGATCTTTTGAGTTGGAAGGATAAATATTAAAAAATGTTCTAAAATATAATTATACAAATCCTTTGCCTCTCATTTTAAGTTTTTTTTAATGTTGTTTCAATAAATATGATTTATAAATAGCACTTAGTAGCAATTTAATCTTTTAAAGAAAATGTCTCGGCGGTACTGTGCGTTTGTTTATATATATATTTTTTAATGATGTTTCAGAACTCTAACTTTCATAATACTATAAATTGAAAATTGACTTGTCTGACTTTAAAAATATTGTTTTAAAGTAAACAAATTATATTTCTTATTTTTTTCTCAGTCTGAAGAATTTTTTTCCTGGATATTTTTATTGACCTGCCTTGTTTTTCGAATGCGCATACATAAGTTTTAGTCATTTCATGCTGCTGAGAGTTAGATTATTTGAAATGTATCTCAAATGTATAAGAAAAGCTTTAGAATATCTATTTCATGTTGACAAAAACTTTTAAAAAGTAGCTTTATTAGTATATATACTGTTTTTCTAATATTTTAAAATAAATATACTTGATTTGTGAAGCTGTATAAATCCCATATTTTTTGTATCATATGTTGTTAAAAATAAGGTAAATATCTCCATTCCCGTATATTCACTGTGTGAATATTCCTAAATAGTATTAGGATTAAAACATTTAATGATAATATTGATATAAACTGAAAAATATCATGCAATGTATAGAATAATATTGCATAGAAAACGTAATCATTATAACAAAATAAAAAAAAGATTAAAATATTTAAATCAGCAGAAATTCTTATGTTTTCAAATATTCCCTTTAAAATTCTCTTTTTGGGTCGGGAGGGGGGGGGGTATTTATTTCAAGCAGCTCAAAAACAACAAAAAAAAAAAAAAAAAAAAAAAAAAAAAGAAGATACTTTTCACTTAATTGTTGAATATATACATATATGTAAACATAGATATGTATACATTCAATATGCAAATTACTTTTTGTTTTCTAAAATAATAATCTACCTGTTCATGAAATTTATTATTTTACACTGAAATATTACATTTTACCATGAATTTTAATTCCCCTTCCCCTCCTCAAGTATGAGTTAGTTATAAATCACTCAAGTGCTACTGGATTTAACCTTCATTGATTTGATTTCACTCAAGTATGAGTAAAATAGAGATAACTCAATCATGAGTTGCTTAAAAACAACTCGTTCACTCGAGTTGTTTCAACTCTTCATGAGAAGCTGACTTTCAAATCGTGAGATGAGTGGATTTCGGCTCAACTTGAGTTATTTTGGCTCTTTCGTTTTAAGAGAGTAATATCATGACAGCCGAATGACGCACAAATTCTTCTTTTTAAATTTTAAATACACAGTTTATTGAAAATGAGAGCTGGTATTTACAATATTATTTACATTATGTACACTTTCACTAATATTCATAAAAATTCACCAAACCACATCACTTCTTAAAACAACCAAAATATACTCGGATGCATTTCCGCATCCTACTTACTCCGACAAAAAACCATTTCTTCTCTCTTCTCTTCACTTCCGTTTACTTTAAAAACAAAAAAAAGGTTGGAAGGATGTTGGTTGCATGACAGCGGGTATTACGATCATTCTTTTACCTCCCATGCAAATAATGAGAGATTATTGAATGGCGCTTAATTATTACCTTTTTTAAAAAATTAAAGAAAAGCATTTTATCACAAACATCAAACAAAACTTTTTATTCTATTGATTCCCTTATTCCAAAGATATCGTTTTATCGTCTGCTGCCATAGCAATCTGATGAATTAAATTTCATTAAAAAAAATGCACAGTAGTATAGAAAAAGTAGTAGTATAGGTACACTTGATTGTACTAATTTTTATTTTAAATTTTGGTTTTAGAATTGAATTCATGAACTGCGTATAGAACGGGCTAGTAGAAATGAACAGGTGATTAGCCGTGATGGTGCTTGTGCAGCTCATGAAAAAACGTGAAAACGTTGATATAGTTTAAGTGAAGAACCGTTCTTAACGTGCAAATTGCTCGCCTTAACCGTGTGCTCGTATTAAACGAATTCAACTGTACATATGCATTCGAATTCAGCATTCTTTTATATAGAAAAAGAAGTTTCTTAATCTAGAACAATATAATATAATCATGAACGGAAACATAAAATAACCTCTTCCGAGTCACCCATGATTTCGAAAAGCGTTCTTTATCGTTAAGAAACTCATAAAACAATATATTTTCAAAATCAAATAAAGCGCTTATAAAACCATCGTTTCATTTGCTGCCACAGATTTTCAGAAACGTTTCCGAGTCCTTTTTAGGGTAGATTAATCAGTTTTCTCAACATGAAATATTGGTTCATTCTCAAGAAAACGTTTTCATGTTCAATAACCATGTTTGACTGACAAACATGATAAATCGACAGCATTAACATTAAAACTAATGCTATCTTGTTACTCTTGCGTGTACTATAAATTTCATTAAACAGCTGAGCATGTTTAATAGAGAATTAATATCACCCTAAAAACCTATTTGCAGGTTTGTGAAAACTCATGAATACACTATGAAAACCACTCGGAAAAGTCTCCGAAAATCATTAGCAGCAAAAGAAACTTTGTTTATATAAATGATTCCTTAAATCTCAAAAATATATTAATTTCTGAGGTTTCTAATGATAAAGAACACTTGTCGGAATGATGGTTAACGCGGAAGAGGTTATTGTATATTTTCTTCAATTAAAGAAATATTTGTCTTTTTAGTTGCGTTCGTATATAAATACGTAGCACCTGTAGTCGTCTGGCTCGTCCGTCTGTCCGCATATAACTGTGCAAAAACTACACAGTAAAACCACTACTACTGTCAAAAAACTACCCAACCGAATGGTTTAAAATTTAATATATATAATCGAATTTTGTCGAGTTATTTCAAATTTTATGAAAATCGAATCAAAACTTTAAAAAGAAATTCATAAAAGTTTTCTTCATTCTAATAAATCTTATCGTACATAATTAATTCAATGATATCCCATGATGGGTAATAATTGTAGGTGATGACGTACTATTATTTTCGTATTAATTTAAAAACCGAATTTGTGTACTAAAATTGTTTCATTACAGCAATCCTATAATCTACAAACAGTTTTTTACATAGATGTTACCGGAAAAATAAATATTAAATGGAAAAAAGTCTCAATATAGATTTCAAGTTCTGAAATTTTCAAAGCTAGGTTTAAGTGTCCCATTGGAATTTTCAGTCAATGTCGACAAAAGATAAAATGTTGCCAACTTAAAATGTACTTATTTTATGACGGAAATGAATCGTATCATAATAAAAGACGATATAATTCATTTCACTGAAATAATAACGATGATTTTTTTACATTGCCTTGTATTGGGTATTTGGCGCATATTATAAATTTAATTTGGGAAAATTGTAATTTATTGTCTGTAAAAGAGTATTGAAACTTAATTTCATAAAATGAAATGAATATCTATAATATGAAAATCTGCACCACATAAAATAAATTTTGTTTTCATTAATTTTTGCATACGAGTGCAACAGTTATTGCACCAAGATATTTATAAAACTAGTTATAGTACGAACGCACCTCATTTGTCACGTTTGACGCACAATTTCCAACTTATTTCACAGTGTAATAGCCTCCATAACAATAGACAAGTAGGTAGGCCATATGCACCGGTGAATCATACCTATTAGAAATATGACAAAACGCACGCAGTTATCTTTTGGATTCCTTTGTTGCCTTGTTGTTTGCTGATTTTTGACGCCATTTTTTAGTGCTACGAAAATGCGTATTTGGGATTTGCCAAAAACAGAACAAGATGCAATTTAATTTTTTCAGGAGCGAAATAGTTTACCAAAAAAACGAAAATGTACCAATTCTCATGACATGAAACTTTATTTTGGTAAACGTAAGTTTTGGAAATGTAATTTAAGACAGTGTGATCAGCAAGTGGGACTTAGTAAAGACAGCTGGCAGCACCAAATCTGTAGTTGCGGTGGCGCTAATACGTAAGTACCAACAAAATATTTCAAGTTTGTGTCCAACTAAATACAGGGTTCAGAAAAATGTATATATACATTATTTAACGGGTCATAACTTTCTAATTGTTCTTTCTTTTGAAAATGACATTAATTTTAAATAATGAGTGGACCCAGATTCACTTTTGAAAAAAAAAGAAAATTTATTTTAAAACACTATTTAAAGTATGAAAATGTAGCAGGAATACAAAGACAATATCGCAAGTTACAATTCTTCGGATGAAAGATAAGCTTCGATTTTCATAGACAAAGTTCCTGAACCGCAATCGAGCAAGAATGCGCCACAACACTCAATGAAATGTTTGTTGAAATTTGTAAATCTATAGCCCACCGTTATAAGCAGTTATGTATTGACCAGAACGGCGATCATTTTGAATATCTGCGGTAGGAGGTAAAGTTATACATCTGATGTAGATTCTGTTTCAATTTAAATATTAACTAGCTGACACCCGCCTGACGTTGCCCGGGCCCGTGATCATAAATTAAAAAAGAAACATCGAATTTTTCTTATTTTATTTCTTTAACCAGATTTTGTATGAAATTATATTTTAAAATGAAAAATTCGCGAAAAAATATTGATATTGAGTGGTAAAAACGCTCATTTTCTTGTTTTTCTACGCAGGGTCGTTTCATAGTTTTAAACTAGAAAAGTTATTTTTGTCCGAACTCTTTGAAATCTGTAGGGGTGATAAATAAAACGGTTTTACAGCCCGTGTAAAAATGTCATGAAAAAATAGTGTTATCGAGTTGTAAAAGAAATCTTTTCTTCTCGCTGTTTTGTCTGTTTCTTTGTTTTCGCTTCGACTCCGTTACCATAGCAATAAAAAATTGTTCTCATCTTCCGAACTTTCTGACGTTTCAATCGGTTATAAATATAACTGCATCCAAACTCTGTTTAAAATTTTGCGAAAAAATATGCATATTTTGTAGTGAAAACATGAGTTCTTTAAAAAAAAGTTTAGCTTTCAACCTCAGAGCAAAAATATAGTAGAAGGTCTATGCTTCCAATGCAATGGTACGGCTTCATCCGTTTTCAATCAACCCTTTTCAATCCCTCTAGAGTAAAAAGGTGAGGGTTGGGTTCATCAATCAGGTTTCCCGTTTCTGAGGGTAGAAGCCTTCAAAAAACGTTGACGCATGCCCAAAGAGACCCTTTTCGTGTGGAAAAATAATGTTAGAATTTGACAGAAAGTGCTTTTTGTTTTAAGTATATAGATTATATGTGAATAAAAACTGGAGTTATAATCATTCAAAGTGTGTAACATTTTTCGGCACATCCTATATAAAACATATCAACTTTTTAAACAATGCATAACACTCTTGTAATGCAAAGCACACCAGATATAAATTAACACTAAATACATTTAGTTATTCACGCAAAAAGAACGAAACTGAAATTCCACATTAAAGAAACTTCTTCAAAAACTTCAGATATTCCCTTTGAAAACTCGAGTTTCTTTCGAACTATTTTGGCGGAACTCTCTTTAAAAAGAAACTCCTTTTTCAGCAGCGGACGCTATTGCTCATTTATCCGCTCTCTATTGATTTTTATGTCGTCTTATCCAGTCGTAGCAGCATAACCGCTCAACTCATCCTCTTACTTTTTCGATCGCAAGCTTATTACTTGTTGATGAATGGAATGACCTCTTGAGGGAAATGTTGATCGAAATGATTCCGCCCTGGAGCAGGTCTCGATCATTTATACGTCGGGATCTTCGAAAGATGGAGTTGAATTGTTTCAAATTTGATGTGAATGTTGGAGAAATTTCGATGGAAAAAAATGAACTTTTTTTTAACAAATGTTTTCAGAAAGAAATGAAACTGGATGATAAGTAGTAGATTGTATCTCTATTGAACTTTTTTGATAAATATCGATTTAAATTACACTGCTCAACACTTGCCTTTGTTTCAAAATATAAAAAAAGTTGGAAATTGTACTTTAGACGTGACATATGAGGTGCGTTCGTTTTATAACTAGTTTCGCAATGTAAAAAAATCATCCTTATTATTTCAGTGAAATGAATTATATCGTCTGCTATGGGCGAAATGAGCATGCCTTTTTTTTTCTTATTATGTATGCCATGTTTACGAATGCGAATTTTTTTTTTATACCAGGCAACGCTGCAAAATTCACCATGGAGATCTTGAGTAGCGAATGATTACCTCCATGGTTTAATATTTTTTATGACTCATAAGGAACGAATCTCCTGTGTTTATTAACTCTAATGGATTGTGATATTCGGCTGTTAACCTAATTTCCACTGAAGTTATCCCAGAATCTATACATTTTTTAATGTAACTCATATCTCAAACAAGCAATTTTTTTCTAATGTAACTTTTTTGCAATTTTATTCGAAAAAATAATGTTGAATAAAAATGGCCACTTGGCATATGTAAAAAGACGTGGGTAGCCCGTATTTGTTTTCCTCAGTCACATGACTTGCGATTTTATCATCTAGATTTACGCATGATAGGATTTAATAGAATAAAGAAAACTTTTATGAATATCTTTTTAAGTTTTGATTCGATTTTCATAAAATTTGAAATGAATCGACACAATTCTGCAACGATTCTATATCTACTATATTAAATTTCAAACCATTCGATTGGGTAGTTTCTGCGTTGTTATATGCGGACAGACGGACGGACCAGACGACGACTATAGGTGCTACGTATTTATATAATTACGAACGCACCTAAAAAGTGCCTTTACTGTGAAATTGTTTGGATAATTTGGATAATTATGACACTGCATTGGTTAAAAAAAAAATCAAAAACGTAATAATAGAAATTTACTGAAGAATGAGTATCTGAAACTACTCTAAAATTTATGTGCAGTTAGTACAATCGGCCATAAAAAAAAGAGAACACCCCATACATATTAATCATCAAAATTGTCCCAGGAAAAGCGGAAATAGATATTAGAAATTATGTAAGTCTATAGAAATTATATCTTCTTTCAATTTAAGTTTTAAAAAATAAGCTTAGCGGGTCGTCTTCTTATTGAAATTGTACCAAACTGAAATTTTCAATAAAAACACCAAATTTCGATAGAATAATTGTTTTTTCGGTACATTTTACCTTCGGATATCAAACGGGAAGTCATTTGGTTAAGTAATTTAGGAGTTATGGAGGTTTAAAGTTTGCAACTCCTAATGATAAATTCCTCTTAAATCGTTACAAGAAAAATTGCAATAAGCAGGGGTCGGAAAATCTACTTTTTTATTGTAGCGAACTACAACTACAACTACTTTTTCAAAAACGTAGTTAACTACAACTACTTGTTCTAAAAATATCGACTACAAACTACTTTTCAAATGTAGTCGCTACTTCGTTACTTTCAGATTCGGTCAAAGGATTCAAGGCTCAATCGAAACTTAAAACACTGATTAAATAATACTCCGGCGACCCTTATCTGCCGGTTTACAATTAAATAAGTGCGATATAACAGAGGGCACTAAAAAATTAGAAAATACAATATACAAAAAAATGTTTTGTTTTCTAAAAAATTGCAGAAAAACAACTCGAAATGCAAACAATAAATATATCTGCAAATAAAGCAATTCCAAATAACAAGTAACCCAGTATTAAAATTAAAACATGCAGACCTAAGAAAGAGTAAATAGTCAAAAAAGAAAATTAATTCCTTTAGTGGATTAGTATATACTTGATTTTAAAAGCAAGTGTCAATGGACAAAATCTATGACTTCATGCGATATGTTACTATACACTGCAATTGAGATTTGCCGCTGAAATTTGCAAATTATCGCGCAGAACAAATTTTGCACAAAAAAAGCAAGTTACGGCCACGTGATTTGTAGAATGTCACATTTTTTCTCCTTGAAATAGCGTTAAAAGTAGTGTCGATTCTCGCAATAAACTACTGATTTTTTATATCGCGCTACTCGCTACACTACATTGTTTAAAATGTAGCGCGCTACACTAACAATAACTACTAAAATAATCAGTGACTACTGTAGTTTCGCTTCTTGTAGTGCTTTACTTCCGACTTCTAAAGCATAATTCGAACTGTACCAGAGTCAATATGAAGTGTTGTCTTTTTCAAACACTTTCCAACCTAGTTGAAAAGTGTTTATGTCTTCGGTTTGTCTGCCGTCTGTCCGTGCTCTAACTCGCGTAAATATGCTCGGATTGACCTGAAAATTTTTATGTTATTGACGTTACAACAACATGATCCTTATTCAAAATGAAGTGTGTAGCACTTATAGTTTTCTTTTACAGGACAGTCAAAAGTATTCCGTTACATTACAGTCAATGAGAAATGATCGTTTTAGGTGCATTTTGATGATGCTACTCCATTTGAAACATGATGAAATTGATATTTAATTATGAAGCGCATTAAAACATGCTTTTTGTAGAATATGGGGTGCAAAGCATCTTTATTCATTTACAGAGTCAAACACAAGAATTCTGTTACATCACATTGTTCTACGGAGAAAAATCGTTTACAGTGTAATTTAATGATGTTTCAGTATTTCAAACTTAATTATATGCATTACTGAGGTGCACTCTAAATTGCTAGCTTAAAAAAATAGTGTGCATTGCATTTATCGCTCATTTACAGGGACACATAAAAGGTATCGGTTACAGTATAGGTGTGATAATTACAGTCTATGTTTGATAAGTGCGTTTTCAACGTTGGTATGCGTTTTTAAGTTTAACTAAATTTTTTCATAATACGTGGTGTGTAATCATATACAGCGCCATACAAAGAAATTTGTAAGTACTACAGACTATGGGAGTGAATTGCTTAAGGGTAGTTTTTAATTGTGTTTATGCATTTTCCTGCTGAACTATATTTAGTAGACTAATAGAAGTTTGTGGAATATAAATAAATTCATATACAGCGAAACGCAAATACATTGTCGTTTACGATTGGTAATTGCTGGAAGTGAGTTTTAAGTTGCCTTATGCGTTATTTACCTGAATAATTTTTTTACCTTTTAGCCTAATATGCGGTGTGTACAAAAGTCTTCAGATAATATACAGGGATATTAAAAGATTTCGAGTGCATTTCCATAGATTGGCTAAAATTTTTAAATGTGAATTTTCTAACTGAACTAAATTTTATCATGCTATATATATATATCCTAATCTATAGATCATATACAGGGCTGCACAAAATAATTCGACTACTTTTTTGACAATGGAAGGTAATTTGAAAAACTGTATTTTTCAATGTGTTATATCTTTTCTAAAATGTTTACTTGCATATCTTCTTTCACCTTATTTATCGGTGAAGTTTCGATACAGTTTTCTGGATGTGCTGGAAAGTGTTTCATAATCTATGATGTACGCACGATTTTTCGTTCTTGTTTATTTATTATTGCCGATTGTACATAGTTATTATTGTACTACAGAAATAATATTCCTTTTCGGTGTTGATATAATGGATAAAGAAACAACAGATACTTTCTAACCTTATCTAGATCAAATTATTTACGCACGTAAAAGACACGTAAGTAAAACTACATTTTCACAAAACTTCTTAAACACCGAAACTTCCCTTTGAAAATTGAAGTTTCTTTGAAAAATGTTTTCGGTTGAACTCTTTAAAAAGAAACTTCTTCCGCAGCTAGCTCTATCGGTCATTTATCCGCGCTTCATTGATTTTTCAAGCCCTCTCTCTCCAGAAGTAGCAGCATAACCACTCAACTCGTCTTTACACGTTTTTATATCGCAAACTGGTTAGTTGTTGATGAATGAATGACCTCTTTAGGATCTTGTCGAAGAGTTTAGCCACAGCCCTCTGAATACTAGGCCGATGCGCTGACTATAAATGGCGTCTGCCGTAGCAGAATTTATGTAGCGTTTGTACGGCCTCTTGAATTTAAATACCAGTGATTTATAAAAGTATTCTCCAAGTTGATTTTCTGATCTAAAATATTGCGAAGAATACTTTTAAAAAGTACTAGTATTCAAATTCAGGGGACCGTACAAACGCTGAAAAAAATCCGCTTATGACAGCCGCCATTTTTGCGTCAGCGCGTAAGCCTTTTATTCAGTGTGCTATGGTCTAGCAATGGGGTAGGCATTGATCTATGAAACGTCAGGTGTTGTGAAAGTCGAGTTCAAATATTTTAGAACTGCAGTGCTAGTTATTGTAACGATAATTATGAAAGAAATTTATTTATTTTCATAAAAAGAAAGAGATTTCTCTTTAGAAAACGATGTGAAACTGCCATAAGAAAATTACATAAATCCATAATATGATTTTTTGGTAATTTTCTACTATGGAGTAGTTGGCGTTTTTTTAAAAAGCTTGGCGCAATTCGGATGTTAGAAAGTGAGATATTTTGCCAAATTATATAAACAGCTATGAAAGCAAACCTAATGAACTTTTATGCTTGTTTATATATATATATATATAGGGTGTTTCATGAAGGACCCTTAACTTTGAAAATAAATAACTCGGAAACAGTGATAGATAGAAGCACGAAACAAGTGGTTATGCTTATTAAAGAATCCGTATGAATCTGATACTGAAACCTCAAAACTTTAGTTAAAAATAGCACCGATAGATGGCAGCGTTACGGATCCCTATAAAGAGAGCTCAGACGCCAAGAACGTTCGGTCATGGAAGATTTCGCCGTTGAAACGTGATCGCTGTTACCGCATAGTGAAAGAAATTCAGGTAGTATCAATGAAGGACATTGTTTACCACAACAATCTTTTAGCCCTCGACGAGCTGGAGGAGGCTATTTGTCAAGCGTGTGTGTTGATTTCCGGTGACATACTACAGAGTCACTGACAATTTCATTATTCGTTTATGACATGTTGTGTGTTGTGTGGAAGGTGAACATTTTGAATCGTTTTTGATGTGATACAGCCTACTATGGCCACCTGCAGCGCCATCTATCGGCGCAATTTGTTACTAAAATTTTGAGGTTTATGTATCAAATTTCTAGGTTTTTTTTTTAATAAACATACCATTGGTTTCATGCTTCACTCTATTTGACACATCTGCCATAACACAGAGTTCAATAAGTTTGAAGAGCGAAACTTTTATTTTTCACACTATATTTAAATTTATCAACAATTTCACTTTTAAGGACACTGTAAAAAAAAGACAAATGCTTCTTAATGCAGGAAAGTATAGTATAACTACAAACGAAAATATACAATAACATCTTCAGAGTCCACCAACGATTCCGAAAAAGATTCTTTATCTTTAAAAACGTCAAGCAACCAATATATTTTTGAGATTTAAAGAAATATTTATAAAAATAAAGTTTCTTTTGCTACCACTGACTTTCGGAACCTTTCCGAGTATTTTTTTTATAGTGTTTTAATCATTTTTTTAAAACCCGGAATAGGATGTTCGGATGCTATGCATTCCCAAATGAACATTTTCATTTTCAATAAATATATTTCACAGACAAACATGATAAATTTTTAACGTACCGTTGCATGGTTTACCCTGGCTAGCACAGCGATAAGACAAGAAATAAGTTTAAATCAACTTTTATTTAAAGTTTCAAGAAGAGGGATGGTGGGTGAGCTTCCTTTACCAATATTTGAACCCTGATTAAAGACTGTTAATTGAGTAATCCCACTTCAGCGACGCACGTACTAAACTATAATATATATCACTTGAATAAGTCGATTAGATGAAGCTTTAACTTACATACAGGCGAGGACTGGCTTTATTACTTCAGAACTCCTTCCGCAGCGATTCGCCACCTTCCCAAGCTTCCAGCACGAACTGTCAATTTAGCTAAATGAGGTAGCCCGTGGCCACGAAAATACTTTATTGAACTTAACACTTAATTTCTCTTACCAACTCCAGATCTCAGCTCTAACCAAACATCAAAACAGGTATTCCTCTTCCTTCTGGCATCAAAGGCAGTCTGGGCTTCCCCTGGGAGCGATATGCGACCCAATCCAACGACCAACACACTTTCACTCGCTTAAATACATTGCCAACTAACCAGATAAACCAAAATTAGCATAAAACAGCTGCGAAACGTAGAAAACTCACAAATTCCAAAGGACACGTAGATTCGTCGAAAATTAAAGTAAATTAGAGTATAGATGTCGCTGCACGCACACAGATGTTATTTTGACAATAAATCAGTTTTAACTGACATCACACTCTAGCAACCACCTTAGCAAGTAGATTTGTTTTTTGTTTGCCCGCCAAAGATGGTGGATTGTGATTGGTTGGCTCTTAATACAGGCTACAAATCCACGATTGTGGTTGGTTGGATAACACTTGGTGGGCTGGTGACCACGTGGTTGAAACTGATCTATACTATTTCAATCAAAACAAACGGCTGCCTTTATGAGGAGTCTCCAATCCATTACAAATTAACAACATTAAGATTAACATTGAGGTAAATTGACAGCATTAAGATTAACGTTGAAACAAGTGTTATTTTGTTACATATATAAATTCAGTTACGCAGTTAAAAAATGTTTCATTGAGAATGATTAACATCCTAAAAACCGATATTATGGTTTAAGAAAAACTGATGAAACTACTTGTAAACCTTTCCGAAAATCAGTGGCAGCAAAAGAAACTTTATTTCTATAAATGTTTTTTTAAATCTCGAAAATATATAGGTTTCATAGGTTTCTAAAGAAAATGAACTCTTTTCAGAATCGTGGGTTACTCACAAGAGGTTATTGTGCATTTTCGCGCATGGTTATGTTATATTTTCGTAGATTGAGAATTTTTTTTTAAAATTCTTATAATCTCTTATATTTGAGCATTTCATGCACTCATTTGCGATTAAATTGTTTTTAAAAGAAACAAGTAGCTTGAGATCGCCTTTTATCAGCGGTTATTGTTTTTTATGCGTTCGTAATTATATAAATACGTAGCACCTATAGTCGTCATCTGGTCGGTCCGTCCGTATATAACAGCGTAAAAACTACCCAACCGAATGGTTTGAAATTTAATATACATATATAAACGTTGCAGAATTTTGTCGAGTCACTTCAAATTTTATGAAAATCGAACCAAAAGTTAAGAAGATATTCATAAAAGTTTTCTTTATTCTATTAAATCCTATCGTACGTAATGTATATAGTAAAAGCACAAGTCATAGGAGTGAGGAAAACAAATACGGTCGTCAAGTCAGTGAAAATTAGGTTAACAACCAAATATCTCAATCCATTAAAGTAAATATACAAACGTTTCATTAATCACGAAACGAACGCACTTCATTTGTCACGTTTAACGAACAATTAACAACTTGTTTTTAATAGTGTAAAATAAAAAAAATACCTCTATGTATATACATTTACATTCGCACGTAAAATACATGAAAGTGAAATTCCGCTTTCACTAAACATGTTCCGAAACTCTCTTTAAAACTTTTTGAAAGAATTTTCGGCTGAACTCTCTTTAAATGAAACTACCTCGGGCGCTATATTGCTCATTTATCCGCTTCTTATTGATTTTTTAAGCCCTCTCTCTCCAAGCGTAGCAGCATAACCGCTCAACTCGCTTTTTTCACTTTTCCGATCACAAATGTGTTACTTGTTGATGAATGATTGACCTTTTGAAGAGGACTGTCGAAAAGTTGCGTCTAGTCCTGGGGCAGATTAACACAATTCTAAAGTTGCATTCAATCCTGAAATAGGTTTTGATTCTTGAAACGCCAGGTTATTTGGAAAACCAAGTTGAAATGTTTAGGTTTGCTGTGAAAGTTGTAAAAATTCTTATGAAAGAAAATTATGTATCTGTATTAAGCAGAAATATGTGCGTGATGAACGCCGACGGAATGTCGTCGCGTGTCAAAGATATATACATTTCCTTATTTGTTTCGGAAACTTATTTGTACTTTTAAACATCGCATAATTTTAATTCTTACGGCGTCGAATAGGGAAAAATGTACTTTGAAATGCAATTCGGTTGAAAACTGTAGCTCAATTTACTGATTTTTATATGGTTTTTAAAATATTTTTTCAAGCATAAATTTTTAAAAAGTTTATCTCTGACGCGGGCAGCTCTATTACGGAAGATCAACCCATTTGCCCTTAAACCAACATAAATATTTCAGCGGTTGTTTCCGTCATATATTCGTTATAATATAAGTATATCCCTATTTGGAACTGTCTGTAGCTGGAAGGAATAACCGGAATGAAACCAAAATCGGTACAGTTTCCATAACATTAGTGAAGAATGGAACAATAAAAAATTAATTGTAGTAATCGCCGACAGATGGCGCTTTTGAGTGGGAAATGTAATGTGTAATATTGTGTACCGTAGAGGTGTCACAAACCTCAGTGACTTTATTGCACATCACAGCATGTTATAGCCGAAACATGTCAAACAACTTAATAAAAGTTATTTTACTATATATTATGTTGTTAATTTACAGCATTTAAAAGAAATATTGCATAAATATGTTTTGGAATGAGCAATGGGTCAACGCTAAGAAGGGGCATCCTATATAACTGTTATTACATACAATTTATGGGAATAAATGAGGCCTTAAACATCATCCAAAAACTTCACTTAACTCCCAGGAAAGAGACTTCTCCTGTTTCCGGAAGTACCGCGTTCGACATTTCCTTTTCCTTTTATCGATTTTTACGTTCTCTCTTTTCAGGAGCATGACCGCACAAATCAACTTCTCTTATCGGTTTCAATTTTTGTTCGGAAATTTATTCAAGAGCAACCCATGGCCGAGGCTACTTCACTCACGCGAAAACATCCGCTCACTAATGTTAAACCTATGGGATAAATATTTTAAGATATCTCGTTCGTATTTCAATATTTTATTATTTTTATTTTTATTTATTTTTATTTTTTATTTTTTTTGCATTGGACAGCTGAGGTCGATCTCTATGCAGGGCCTCTTTTACTTTTTTGATTTTGATTACAAGTTTTATTTTTTATTTTTTTTTTATTGAGGATACTTTAACTTTCGAAACCAGTACCGAATGTGAAAGTATCTTAATAAATAAATTTAAAAAAAAAAACTTGTAATCAAAGTCGAAAAAATACAAAAAGGCCTGCATAGAGATCGACCTCAGATATCCAATGCAAAAAAAAAAAAAAAAAAAAAGTAATTTAAAAATATTGAGATGCGAACGAGATATCTTAAAATATTTCCCCCATAGGATTAACATTAGTGAGCGGGTGTTTTCGCGTGAGTGAAGTAGCGAAAGGCATTATTCCGCTAATCGCTTGAGAGCGTAGGAGCAGGCGGCGGGTTTGACTCCCGCTGACTCCGTTGCACACTCTTTGTGGAGTTCGCGGCTGTATTCTTCAATGATGTCTACTTCCTTGTGTCTATCCCGACCTTATCAAGAAGTAGATTAATGTAATTTGTCGAAGCTCTATATATATTTCTGTGAAAAAAAATATATGGATCATTCGAGACAACCGCCATGTAGCTTATAAGGTCTCAAAGCAATCCTCCTTCAAATGTCAAATGTCAGAAAGTTATTAAAACATAACTATTATTCTTAACTTTAACAAAAAACTAGTCGTTGGGGGCCACCGTAATACTTACCCATCATGAATATGCATAATATAAAATATGAAAATAACTCCAAAAATGATAATCCTAATAACTAACAGTTTACTGCGTCGGATAAAGCGTCTCATTTCAAATTAAAATATATCTTTGAATTGAAATTTGAATGAAATGCAGAGTAACGAGAAATCGGAGAGTGTGGAAATAGGATCACGAATATTTCGGCAACTCATTATCCAATCGACTTCATTCTTTATGCAAAATTTGTGTTTTTTTATTGTATTTTATATTTACTCCTTAAAATAAACAATTTCGAAAATTTTTATATATCTTTTATCAGAACGACTATTTCGAGAGTCCGAAAAAAATAGTTCCGGATCATCGAGGTGACTGAATTTCAATAGGTTTCTTCCCATTATTACATACTAAGTATATACCCAATTTCAAGTCTCTATCTCAATTTGTTCGGGAGGTAGACCGTTTACAGACACACGGACGGCATTTTCTTTCTAGAAATATGTTTATCGGAATCTCCAGTGTCTGAAACGCGTAAATCCGTCAAAAAGGATTTTTTCGATTTTTAAAACGATTACAAGACTTACCCTATACTACGTATGATTTGTAAGTAAAAAAAAAAGATAGATTTTAGAGAAATTTACAACAGTCCTACCTTGCTTTGTGTCAAATGGGATGACGTCACGGAAAATGCTGGAAGTGTGCAGAATTTCGGTCCGTAAAACCATATCTAATACCAGTTAATACATTCGGAACTGTGGAACGTCTGGCTCAATGTTATTTGGACGCAAATGGTAGCTATTTCCAGCGCTTCATAATTTCATCCTATTTCACAGAAAATAGAGTATGTGTATTCAAAATATTCTTACAATATGTTCGGATTATTATTAAAGTTAGGAACAAACATTCAAATTCAGATTGAAGTGACACACTGTAAAAATAAAATAAAATAAAATAAAAAGACAATTTTTTTTAAAAATCTAAGAAAATATAATATAATTACGAACAATAATATACAATAAACTTTTCCGAGTGACACACGTTTCTGAAATGTGTTCTTTATATTTAGACACATCGGAAAATAAACTGTTTTCGAGATTTAAAGTAGCATTTATAGAATAGAAAGTTTCTTTTGCTGCCATTGATTTTCGGACACGTTTCCGAGTCGTTTTTAGAGTGTATTCAGCAATTTTCTCAAACCGAACTACAAGTTTTTAGGATGTTATCCATTCTCATTGAAACATTTTCCTGTTCAACAAAGATATTTTACAGAGAAATATTGTACATTAATAGCATTCTCATTGATCTTAAAATTAATATGTTACTCTTGTTATTGTGTCACTATTGATTGTATAAATTCATTGACGCAGCTGAAATTATTGTGTCACTCTTGATTTTATAAATTCATTGACGCAGCTGAAATTATTGTGTCACTCTTCATTGTATAAATCCACTGACGCATCTGAAATTATTGTGTTACTCTTGATTGTATAAATCCACTGACGCTGCTGAAATTATTGTGTTACTCTTGATTGTATAAATTCACTGACGCAGCTGAAATTTTTATGTTACCCTTGCATGTATAAACTCACTAACGCAGCTGAAAATGTTGAATTGAGAATTAACAGCATGTTAAAAACCGTTAATCTGGTTTGAGAAAACTGATGAATGCACTTTAAAATCGACTCGAAAACGTTTCCGAATATCAGTGTCATCAAAAGAAACTTTGTCTTTTTAAATGCTTCTTTAAATCTCAAAAATTATATTAGTTTCGGCGGTTTCTAATGATAAAAAAAGATTTTCGGAACCAGGGGTAACACGGAGGAGGTTATTGTATAGTTTGGTTCTCGGTCATATATTTTCACCAACAGGAAGACCTAGCGGTCTGCCCGCGGTTAAAATAAGCTTGACCCCAAAATGAACCATTAATCGAATTTTCTCGAACATGGGACCTAGGCCAATGGTTTCTCTCAACCCTAAACGGTAAGATACCAAATTTAGTAAAAATCCTTAGAGCCGTTTCTTAGATAAAATTAGCTTGACCCGTAGTGACCCCAAAATGACCCGCTAATCGAATTTTCTCGAACATGACAGCCGAATGGTCTTCTCGTAATCCAAAATGGTAGGATACAAAATTTAGTCAAAATAGTTAGAGCCATTTTAAGATAAAATTTGCATATATACAAACACACATAGACACAAGATTTGTTAGTATTATAATATATGATAGATTAAGAATCATTTGCCTTTTTATGCTGTGTACCATATGTATTTTTGTTCGAATTAATGGATAACAATCGCGATTTTCTACACAAAAATTGTTTGGTGTAGTAGGCTCTACAACCCCTTAAGGGCCTGTACATATGTAATGTTATCAACATTTTGGTAATTTTTGACTTCCTTCCCCCCCCCCCCCCCTTACGATATCATACGTTGTCATTCCTCGAACACACCGTTAATATTATCCTTATCAATGTCTAAAAATTCTTCTTTTTACACGTTTGCAGTGATGTACCAGATATGGTTATATATTCGCATAATATATGGATTGAAATGAAAAGATGAAGTGACTAAAATATCACTATTATACATGAAGCACCTTTATATCAACAATGTAAAAAATTGCTGCACTAAAATTACTGCAGCAGAGATTCCAGGCAATGTCCGTATAAGAAAACGGGTTTTGTCCCTAGATAAACGGGCTTTGTTTTTACATAAATGGGTTGTGCCCGTAAAAACATGAAATGTACGGAAATTGGCCGTTTACCTTGAAAAAGGGGCATTTTCCGTAAAATTACAATACACGGAGATACACCACGCAATACACGGAGAATGCCCGCGAATTTACAATTTTTTTTTACAGTGGAAATCTACATCATTACAAGTAATATCTACAAAAAAAAATGTACTTTTAAAAAGTATTTAAAAATAGCTTACTTTTATATAATATATTCAACAGTAATATTAATTATTGTCTTCTTGCCTCTTGCACGAGGAGGGTGAAAGCAGAACTTCTTATCAACAAAACAGGTGGACAACATTGTTACTCTTTTAATGCTAGTACACACCAGCAATCATTTCAAACATATTTCGCATTTGGTTTCTCCAACAGTGAATTATACGCGCATATGCCAGAAGAACAGGAATCCCGAACATTGAGGTATTCCATATTTTGGAATGAAATAATTTTTAAATCATTTAACGACTTTAATAATAAATTTGTATTTTCCTAACAATAGATAAGACTAAAAAAAAAGAAAGAAATAAAAAAGAAAGAAAAAAAGAAAACTGCCCAGTTAAACTGGGGGCATTGAGCTCACAGGCTAATCACACTAATAGTGCAATATCCTCTTATTTCAAAGAATTCGAAATAAGCCCCTCGAAAAATAAACAAATCGACAATATATTAAGGGGGTCATCCCCCCGTCCCCCCTCCACTTATAATGAATCAATGAACTCCCACAGCTAATCAGAGAAGCGCCTTATTACAATGAACCCATATACAAAATTTGAAGAAAATCGGATAATTCTGCATGAAAAAACCATTTATATAAATTAAGGGAAGGATTAGCCCCCCCCCCCCCCCCGTATCCTTTTTTATACTTAACAAATGTGCCCCCAAAGCTAATCAGGGAAGTCTATCAAGCTAAAAAGGATAACAGACTATTTTGATGTAAAGAAAAAGTTACAAAGAAAAAAAAAATTGGAAGATAGAAAATGATAACGATTTCAAAAGACATATCCCCACTCTCCCTAGAGATATCTTACGATATAAAATGCCAGACACCCTCTCCCCCCTAAAGTGATAATATTATATCGTACAGCTCCTGAAGACTCCAGTACAAGGAATTTTGTATCCCCTGAATATAATTGAAATAATATACAATCCATGGAAATAATTCGTATCGGAAACTTCGATCGTAAAACTTCTCTTAACTCCCAGGAAAGATATTTCTCCGGAAGAATCGTGTTCGTCAATTATTCTCTTTTTACTGATTTTTATGCTGTTTTCAGACGAGTATGACCGCGTCAACTCCACTCTTCTGTCAGTTTCAATTTTTGTTCGAAAACTTATTACTCGTAGATGAATGGCCTCTTCAGGATAGAACGGTGAATTTCCCGCAGGGCTTCGAAGTGTAATATTATATTGTTATGTTAGTTCAGGTTCAGTTTAAATGCAGGGTGCGTCAGAAAAATGTATGCATACACTGTGTACACTGAGAAAAATGACACTTTCAAATCTGAGTAAATCGATGTTTTCATTATGTTCTGAAACTTTTTGTTTCCAATAGGACGACCCAGTGCTTTCAATATTCTGAGATACCAGAAATACTCATAATATTGAAACAAGGACATACTCAACACTGAGCACATAGAGGTCAGTTCATAATTTTTGGAACATAGACATACTCAAAAAGGATTAGCGTCTGTTCAAACTCATTTTTGAAACATGGACATACTCAAAACGGAGCACATAGAAAAGTCGGTTCATACTCATTTTTGAAACATGGATACACTCAAATAGGATCACAGGATATTTTATTCTTGAGTGTGTGCCTGTTTTCAGAAATGAGTCTATACATGTTTCAAACTTGAGTCATTTTGATTCGGAGCCCTTTTGACTAGGCGACCTACTCAGATTGGAGTATTTTTTGCTCAGTTTTGAAAATGTCGTTTTTAGAGTGTAACCGGTCAATAACTTTTTTTTTTGTCAGGGTGTAATTAAATGAAATAATGAGTAGACCCAGATTAACTTTTGGAAAAAAGAAAATTTATTTTAAAATACTATTGTAATTATGAATGTGTAGCAGAAGTACAAAAACAATATCGCAGAGATTCTCAGGCAAATCCACCTTATGCGACTTACAATTCATCGGATAAAAGATAAGTTTGGATGTTCATAGACAACAATCCGGAACCGCAATTGAGCAGGAGTGCACCACAACACCAAATGGAATGTTTGTTGAAGTTTGTGAATCAATAACCCTCACTGTTATCACCAGTGTATTGACCAGAACGGTAATAATTTGGAACATTCGCGGTACAAGGAAGAGTTATACATTTTATGAAGATTCTTTTAAAAATTAAATATAATTACATAGTATAAATAAAAACTGAAGCTAAAATGAATAAAAGTGTGTATAATTTTTTTTGACGCACCCTGTGTTTTTATTATGTTAGTTCAGTTTAAATATATCGGTTCTGCTCCGGTTTTCGTTCCCTTAAAATAAAACTAGTCGGATGTGCCAATCCCAAAACTTACTTCTATCTCATACAAGTTTCACATACACCAAAATCAAATCAGCACCCATTTTCATCAAGGTCTAACTGAGTCTAAAACCGTGTAAATCCTGAAAAACACAGCATAGCAGCATCACCTGTTGGGAGATTTACACCAAAACGCTATCGGCGTCTACTTATGTCAAGGTCTAACAGGATCTGAAGTTTGATGAAATTCTGTGCATTAGTTCTTATGGTATAGATATCGTGAAAATCATGCAAAAGATAGCATAGCATGGCCACCTGTTGTGCGATTTACACCAAAACGTACTCAACGTCTATTTATGTAAAGGTCTAACAGGATGTAAAGTTTGGTGAAATTCTGTGCATTAGTTCTTGAGATATAGCTATCGTGGAAATCATGGAATATTTAGAATAGCCAGCGCCACCTGTTAGGCGATTTACACCAACAACTGATCATCACGAATTTAAATCAGTGACTAACTGGATCTAAAATTTTGTTAAATTCTGTGCACTAGTTCTTGAGAGAGAGCGCTTACAAAATTTTTGTCACATACAGACAGACAGACTCATAGACAGCCATTTTCTAAAAACAGTCAAATCGTGTTCAGGCCCTTCTGAAACGTTTTAATCCTTTCGAAAACCGGATATTGAAAATTTTCATGAATCCAATACTTTCTTCTTGTAAAGATAGAAGAAAGTAAAAACAATTTTTTGTTCATTTCTGGATTTTATTCCCTTAGAAACAATGATTTTTTATTTGTTTTTTGGTGTAATTTCGATTCCAACTTCTATTTCAGTAAATGCTCAAAAGCTTTATAGTTACTTACGTAAATTTTCAATTATTTCCAATCGTAAAATCAATTTGTAAAATTTATAGTAGCCAGCACACTTATTTATAGCTGGCGAAAAAAAATAAAATGAAATAAATTAAAATAAATAAAAAGGTCAATACCCTATTTTAATCTCCAAATTGTCGAATAGAAAAAACTAGTCGAAGTCACAATCCCAAATCTTCTATCTCATACACGATTCACATACGCCAAAAACGAATCAGCACTAATTTATATCAAGGTCAAACTGAATCTGAAGTTTTATTAAATTCCATTCATTAGCTCTTGTGTATAGCTATCATGAAAGCCATGAAAAAAGTAGCATAGCAGCGCCACCTGTTGGGCTACTTACAACAAAACGTAATCAGCATCTATTTATGTGAACATCTAACAGAATCTAAAGTTTGAAGAAATTCTGTGCATTAGTTCTTGAAATACAGCTATTGTGAAAATCATGAAAAAAGTAGCATAACAGCGGCACCTGTTGAGCTATGTACACCAAAAAGTAATCAGGTTCTATTTATGTCAAGTTCTATAACAGAATCTGAAGCTTGACAGAATTCTGTGCATTTTTTCTTTAGATATAGGTATCGTGAAAAACGTAGAATAGCAGCGCCACCTTTTTGGGCGATTTACACCAAAAACTAACCATCGCCAACTTATTTCAAGGTCAAACTGAATCAAAAGTTTTATTAAATTTTGTGCATTAGTGTTAGAAATAATTCCTCATATTGGATTCAATTAGAATCTCTGCAAGCACTCGAAAACACAGATGTTAAAAAAGAAAATGCAGCAGAAGTTTTTCCTCCACTTAGTGAAATATCTCATGAACAGATCCGCGAACATAAATATCTTGTTGACTATTACATCCAATTATCTACAAACGCAGTACCCAACTTATCATCTTTAAAAGTGATAGTGAATTAATGACTATTTTATTTTATATCAGCAAATAATGAACAAAGTGAGTGAAAACATAGAACTTGTATAATTGGTGCAACAAGTAAGAAATCACAGCTAATTAGTGGTGTATTATATGTGCTTCGTCATGTGTGCTCGCTCGTTTATTTGTGAAATATGCCAGAAAACTCCAATTAAAGAGAATCCCATGACTCTAAAACCACTTCAAGGACTAAAAACAAGAACACTCTCTTTCTTTTGGACTGAAAAACATTTAAGTTAGTCTGCCTACAAAACTCAACCGGTCAACACATTTAAAAGGAGCGAATTGCTCTTGTAATTTCTAAAATATGAATATCTTTTTGTAACTTACTAAATTTAATCTAAGATTTAAATTCAATTAACTGTAAAATTACGTAATATATATATATTTTGCTTATACACAAAATGACTTATTATTTTAGTCAATAATAATTTCCTAAACCAGTTCTTTTTGAGAAACATAGTCACAAAGAATAATAGTGACTTTATTACAGCACATTGTGAACGAAACCTAATGGATATCGTGATTTAACGTGGATTATACAACTATGGCGATCATCGAAAGAAAAGGTAGGACAATTCCAATTTTCATTTCCCAATTGTTGATCAGTCTCAATAATTATTTACTTTCTGAAAAACCAATTCTTTGAGATAACGCGCAATCGAACTTACACTTCTAAAAATTAGTTCTTGAGATAGAGCGCCCACAAAATGTTTGTCACATACAGACAGAGTCACAGACAGACATTTTCTAAAAACAGTTAAATCGTGTCTAAAACGTATAAATCCGTCGAAAACCGGAAGTCGAAATTTTCATGAATCCAATATTATCTTCTTGTAAAAATAGAAGAAAGTAAAAACTGAAATAGTCAATTATGATGTCTTCTTTCAATTTCTGTTACAAAAATATATTAAACGAAATATAAAATAAATTGACTTAACAGACTTTAACGATAACATTATAAACACACCAAATGGGGCCTTAACCTTATTGGTTTTTATTTTCTCTTCGCAAGAGCATTTATTGCACAACTCAATTCCTTCGTTTTCAATTTTTGTACGAAAACGTTTCGTTGATGAATGGATTTCTACTAGGGAAGGTAAAGATGTTAGAGAGCTTCTTTTATAAAAGCGGACTTGGTCGATGAAATGTCGTTGGGTGTCGAACAATGTTGGAACTTTCGGCCGGAGAATTACGGACAGAGACTAATGCTTTCTACAATTAATTGATAGTATTTACAATAAATAAATAAACATTTATATTCGGGGGAAAAAAGCATGCATTTAATATGAAACAGCTTGTAAGGTATAATATTTATAATCGTTAAAGAAATAAGATCCAATGCCATTATATTTTACATTTATTCACATGAAAAGAAATATTTCATAGATTATAATTACTTACATAAATTTATATTAAACGGGAAATATCTGTATGTGTGTCAAAATCAAATAAGAGATTGGGTTTATTCAAATTTTACATAAGCAACTTTTTCTAACTTTGAAAGATATATTAAACGAATTTCAAGGAAAATTATGATATTGTTTTTCTGTTTATATATTTGCTACTTTCGAGACTATTTTTTAATTCTTCTATCTATAATAGAAGAAAGTATTGTAATCGAAATTTTTTTCGACTTTCGGTTTTCGAAAGAATTACGTTTTAGGTGTCAGAGATTCCGAAAAACATGTTTTTACAAAATGTCCGTCTGTCTTCACTGTATCATCGAAAAGTGTATGAAATTGTGCTTCAAATTGAACCAATTTTTTTTTCTCTGTTTTTGGCTATGGGCAGCAGGTTTTACTATAATTTGGGGATATTTCGACGAAAGAGGGTGCTGCGATCGTGATTTTTGTTCCATTTTCACTATCGTATCATCATAAAGTGTATGAAGTTATGCAGATAATTGACCCAAATTTTTTGTACATGTTTTTGACGATAGCCAGCAGGTCCCACTGCAATTTGGGGATATTTCGACAAAGGGGGGGGGGGGGCGCTGTGATCGCGATTTTTGTTCCATTTTCACTATTGTATTATCGAAAAGTGTATGAAGTTATGCAGATAACTGAACCAAATTTTTTGTATATGTTTTTGGCTATGGCCAGCAGTTCCCAGTTGAATTTGGTGATATTTCGACAAACGGGGGCGCTGCAATCGCGATTTTTGTTCCATTCTAACTATTGTATCATCGAAAAGTGTAGGAAATTATGCAAATAATTGAACCAAATTTTTTGTATATAATTGTGACTCTAGCCTGCAGTTCCCAGTTGAATTTGGAGACATTTCGACGAAAGGAGGTGCTGCAATCGCTATTTTTGTTCCATTTTCACTATTGTATCATAGAAAAGTGTATGAAGTTACGCAAATAATTGAACCAATCTTTTTTCTATGTTTTTGACTATAGACTGCAGGTCCTAGTTGAATTTGGGGCCTGGAGGAGGCGCTGTGTAGCCACTTAAAGATTTCAGTTTCAAAAAGTTGTACAAAAAATTAGAAATCCTAAAAACTTTTTGCGTTAAATGTTTAGCATTGATCCAAGGATTCCAGAGCATTTTTTGTTTTGCCTCTATCTTTAAAAATGGCTAAGATATAGCAGTTTGAAATTATAGGGTGGCTGACATTTTGAAAAAATACAGCAGGATTCCTCCATAAACGGGTTTAATTTATAAATTTTAGTGAACATGGTTTCCTCAAATTGTCTTGCATTTAACATTGGTTGTCGTAATTCATTAACTTAATTAATATTTCATTAATTATTATTCATCATTACTTCTTAACTTCATTTAATTTTCTTGCATAATTTATAGATTTTGTTTCAACACTTTATATTTATATTCGCCAACGTCACATTCTAGCCAAACTTGGCGACAATTGGTGAAATATTGCCAAATTTGGCGATAAAATTACGTATTTTCAGTAGAATTAGCTAAAATCTCAAAACCAAGCAATAGAGAGGCTATCTTTTCCTGCCGGTACAGACCAGAAGGACTTTTCGTAGATTAGTATAATCCATCGGCTGCTCGCATCCCGGTAACCCGACGATTCGCAACCAGCTGATGTACAACAGAATGACAAAAAAATTAGATTTTTTTTGGTGGTATGATGGCGAATTTTGAAGCATTAACATGTATAAGTTTTGGGATTGGCATATCCGACTAGTTAATGAATATGATAGAAAAAAATTCTCATTTAAGGAGACTTGGGATTCTTAAACTTCCAAAAATTCCATTTAGAAAAAAAAAATATATGTTATGATAATTCGTTAACATGTCATGAAGTTGGAAGTAAATTAACCCCTTAACTGCCGTGGGCGTATATATCCGCTTTTGAGAATCTCTCCATATATTATAAAAATAGCAAACTGTCAGGACAGCAGGCTGATTTTCACCAGCAGAGCCGTGTTCTGCACACTTATAAGATACGCATTTTCTTTTTGTTACTTCAGAAAACCAATCACCGTCTTATTTAATTGCAGAATTATGTTAATTAATAAGGCAATGGAGATTGCATCAGATTTCGTCGGCAGTTAAGGGGTTAAAAACACCAATTAAAATAATTTAAGACAGACATGAGTACACATAAAATAAAAATGTATAAAAAAATATATACTTAAAAACAGTTAAAAATACAAAATAGTAGACGTTTCGCCAAGCGACACGCAAGGCATCATCAGTACAAAAACAATCTATTGCATAACAAACCACAGAACAAGGAAAAAGAAAAGGTTTGAAATCAAGGAAAGTTGAAGTTATTTTAAAAACAGATAATATTCATTAGGGACAGAACGAGCTTCATTCAACGTCTGCGATCGCAATTGAGTGAACCAACTCTCAAGGAGTAATCGACCATGGTAGCTGTTACAACCTGATTTCAAAATACTGGCGTTCACAATTAGCGGGATGTGATTCGTTTGAAGTGAATGCTGGACAATTTTTGAATTCAAATTAATATTTTTTAAAGCACTAGTATGTTCTTTTAGGCGAATTTCCAATGATCTACCTGTTTCACCAATGTAGACACTATTGCAATCTTTACAGGGAATAATATAAACAACACCGGGTAATTTAGACTTATCATATTGAAATTTATGCTTAGTGAAAAAGGAACTCACTTTATTAATTGGTTTAAAAGAAACCCCAATATTGAATGATTATAGAATGCCAGAAATTTTTTCAGCAATAGATTATATTTGTTATGCAATACAATATTAAGTAATAGCTTATTTAAAGTTGTTATGGCAATAGGTTTGTTATGCAATAGATTGTTTTTGTACTGATGATGCCTTGCGTGTCGCTTGGCGAAACGTCTACTATTTTGTATTTTTAACTGTTTTTAAGTATATATTTTTTTATAAATTTTTATTTTATGTGTACTCATGTCTGTCTTAAATTATTTTAATTGGTGTTTTTAATATTTTTCACATTCAGACGTTAAAATGTATACATTTTGCAAGTTAAGGGGTTAAGCAGAGATCTGTCTATAACACGCTATCATAAGGCTTTTAAAAGTAAATCTTTCGTATCATTCCGTATTTATGTTAGGTAAAGCTCCATTCAATGAATACTTGAGATTACTATATTAAATAGAGCTTATGCAGTCTTCGTTATTATGTCTATTGACCTTGGTCGAAAAACACTGGCAATTTTCCCAATAAAGAAGAAGAAATCTTCACACCAGAAGAAATTTTATTGTTTTCTTTTAATATAAAACAGTTAAAAAGCATCCCCCGCAAATCCTTAAAATAGTTGGACATCACCTTTAATACTTTAATACCTTTAATAACTTTAATATCTTTCCCCATTTTCACCACTTTTTCCTTTAGCAGTTAGTCATGTCAGCTTTCGAATGAACTACATTTAGAAAACGGTGCTACAATAACATTCGAATACTCCAGAGACTCTTTTTGAGACAGCAACGTAGTCTTTTAAGACAACCAATGCCACGGAATCTCTGGTCTCCGTTCTCATTTTCGGTGTTAAATACAAAGGGGCGGCAGGGTATTTACGTCAATGGAGATACGTGCGGCAACCAATAATAGCTTCAAAGCGAGAAAGAACTATATTTTAAGGTCGGAAGGAGAGTGTACTGACGCGGTTTTCCGGAAAAGCGCGCGAATAGACTTTTGGAATGAAATAAGAAAAAAGAAAATGGTATAAAACAGATAACTTTAATAGGATAAACTTTATCCTATATATTCCTGAGGTTGTTAAATAGTTAATTTTTTCCCTGTCAGTTTAAAGACAAGGAAAAAAAGGAGGATGCATATATAGGTATGACAAAACGAAAAATAGAAGAAAGGATTAAAGAACATGAAAGAGATATCAGATTAAATAAAGAAACCACAGCAATAGCGCGACTAAATAAAAAATCCATAATACAGATAATTTTTAAAGAAGTACAGAAACTTGGAAATTACAACAACTAAATTATGCTTTAATGCAAGAAGTCGTTGAAATAGATAAAGAAAAACAAAAACTTGCAACGATCTTATGGATGCGACAACAGACAACAGATGGCGTTATCTGTTACACTTTGAAAAAACCGGGAAAGGTAGAATGACATCAAGAGGCGACGATTAAGATCAGAAAAACTGAGGATGCCCAAGACGATAGGTGAAAATATTTTTTTAGTACATATAAATATTTTTAAAAGTACTGACTTCTACTGTTTGGAGGAAAGTAACGTATACCTTTGTAAATAACATATACATTGGCTTTTTATATGTGAAATTTTGTTGTTAATGCTTGTGAATGGTAGTATAGTGTGAAAATATATATGTATAGTTGACATTATGAAAATTACTTAAAAAAGTGATTATGTACTTTATGTTAATTATGTTAATTAGATTATGTTAATTTTTTTGGTATTTATGAATTTTTTGGGTGAATTTAGTAAACATAATATTTTATTATCATTTATTGTTGTAGTTTATTTAGTTACATAATAATTTGCAACTGGTTTAATTAGTAATCACAAAACACAATTGTTCAGAGGAGGTTAATTATTATTTTTTAAAGTCGTATCTTCTACAATGAGCGCAAATCTCAAATTACGAATTTAAACATGTATATATATATGTAAAAGCATTGTTGCAGGGATCTTCATTCCAAACTAAACATACAGAGTGTACCAAAAAGATTTGAAACGTGCTTTAATCTTTTAACTGTTGGAGATTACGCAGGCAATAAAAATTCCAAAAGTGTTCAAAACAGAATAGAAATTAAGATTATGTTGATGAAATAGGGCTTCCATTCATTTTTACAAAGTTACATTTTTTAATCTTGCATACGGTCCCTGGCTCCTATAAACTGTATTTTAACAAAGTTTGGTACTTTTCCACTATAGGGACCTTGGCGTTTGTTTTAAAAGCTTGGTGCAATACGGGTTTTAGAGAGTTATATTTGTTGGCAAATGATATAAACAGCTAGGAAAGCAAATCTGATGAAATTGTATCCTTGTTTATATATTTAGATATGTATTAACATTTTATTTATATATATTATATGTTATTGTATTTATATATACAAATTGCCTCTGTTTGTATACAGTAGAATCTCGTTACAACGAACCTCGATTTAACGAATTTTTAAATTTAACGAATATAATTTGGATTGTAAAAAAAGTCATATTATTCTATTTCAGTATAAAAATATTTTCACTTTAACGAATATTTCATTATAGCGAATTTAATCTGTGGTCTCCAGAGATTCGTTGTAACGAGATTTTACTTATATAAATATACATAAATGATTTCTTTGTATTCGATAAATTGTATAAATATTGAAAAAGTTGCTTGTGTATAGGAAACAGTGAGTAAGTAGCCAAATTCTCTCCTCTCTCCAAGATCATTTTCTCTGTTTCACCGAGTACCTTATACTATAAAATTACCAAAATTTTTCTGTATACTCTGCAAGTACAACAATAAAAATTGAATTCTTCTACGACTAAAATTAACCTAATTACAATATTTTGAAGAGATTTTGGACTAAAAACATACAAACTATGTTTTAACGCCGGAAAGCTCCAAAATTTCATAAACTTTAATGCATCATAACTCAGTGAATTTTGGACGTAGACGAATGGGATTATTTTACTCTTGTACTTGTCAAAGCACAGAGTAGAAAACTTTTCACACTCTTTAATTTTACTCAACTTGTTTTTTGTATGATAAAGATAGAAATTTTGTAATCGATTTTTCACACTCACTTTCTGATAGGCTAGAATTATAAAAATTATGTACAAAGGTGTGTTCCCGATGACGATACAACATTTTAATATTTTTAGAAATTAATTAAAATTTAATAACTTAATTTAAGGCATTTTTCCGTACCTCGCCAAAGGTGATCTATCGCCCAATAGTCTTTAGGGTTACAATTGTATACAAGATAACAACAACAATGGATTTAAGGACGCGCCCAACCACGATCGCCATAAAAGGACAACTGGATGTGAAACTGCAGCAACGCAATATGTTAAACATTGTAAAGTAGAAAATATAATTAAAAAATAAAAAGGGCAATACATATTTTTAAATATACGCTTCAATCAATTAACAATTTCATATTAATTAACTTATGATGATACGTTGACAAATAAATTTAGAAATCCTAAAATGATAGTTTAAATGCTGCTTTTTTTTTCTATCTGAAAAAAGAAATAGAGCAAAAATTATTATTTTTTAAATAAATTGACTAGTACGCGCTGTACCAAGCTTATAAATAGAGGTGAATTTTCCATAATCGGGTTCGGTGACCCTGTCAAATTAATGTATCCTAAAAGATTCTTTTTTATTTTTAGACCGTATGAAAAATTTGAACCGTATTTTAGAGACCATATGAAAAATTTAAAAATGTAACTTTTTGAAAGTGAATGTCGGGACTATTTCATCAACATAATCTTCATTTCTAACTTATTTTGAATATTGCGATTTTCAATATTTTTTGAATACCCTGTTTAGCTTCGATCTTGATTCCAAACGTTATAATCAAGTGAAAAAAAAGAAATATATATGATCACTTTTTTCAATTTCTTTTTAAATTACTTTCAAATTATGTTTACAGAAATCATTTTCTTGGGAGAATAAATCAACATAATATTTTTCACCACTGCAAAACTTTAAATTTATATTTCGTAATATCAGTTAAAGAAAAAGAAAAAATCCTTCGAAGAGTTTCGATTTCAAAAAATTCTTTACTGAGTAACTGCTTTTAAGCTTCAGAAATCCATTAACTGATAACACTTCTGGAAAAATTCCTCTTAAAAAATGTTTTTAACAACGTTTTAAAAAAATTCGCCAAATATTTCAGTATCCATCTTCCACTTAAATTACAAAAAAAAAAAAAAAAAAAAAAGGAAAAAAAAAGAAAAAAAAAGAAAAAAGAAAAGTAATTTGTATCAATTTTAAAAAAGAAAGAGAGCAGAAAAAAACAGCGATTTTATGCACCATTTAGAATAATAAAAATAGCTAAAAATACCTAAGGAGTGCTTGTTTAATTAAAAAATAATTTAAACTACTAATTGCAGAATTCTGGCAAAACATGAGCTTCATTTTTACAGATTTTCTTGTTATAATAGAATTTTTGAATGATCTAAATTTTTTTTTTAATTCTTTTTATGTTAAACCATTAATCTATACTAATATTATAAAGGAGTAAATCTTGTTTGTTTGTTTGTAGGGGGTAATCTCTGGAACTACCGAACCGATTTCAAAAGTGATGGTGGCAAATTGATGGTGACAACCCTTGCTCCAACATAGGCTATATTTTATGTCGGTGCCACTAACCCCAGGTGGTGCAGGAGCAAAAAACGTTCTAAAATTGCGATTTTTCAGTTATCACACTGGCTGTCAAGCCCTGAGAGCTTGGCAGCCGGTTCTGTATGTATGCATGTACGTACGTAATGCGATAACTCTTCATAGAAATATCCGTTTTCCTTCAAATTTTGTTTATAGGTTCACTGTGTTAAGGCGCTTCCCTGATTAGTTTTCGGGATTGATTGGTTAAGTATAAAAGGGGGGTAACAAGGTGCTAATTCCCCCCCCCCTTAATTTATATAAATGGGTTTTTCATGCAGAATTATTCCGTTTTCCTTCAAATTTTGTTTATAGGTTCACTGAGTTAAGGCGCTTCCCTGATTAGTTTTCGGGATTGATTGGTCAAGTATAAAGGGGGGGGGAACAAGGGTCTAATTCCCCCCCCCCCTTAATTTATATAAATGGGTTTTTCATGCAGAATTATTCCGTTTCCCTTCAAATTTTGTTTATAGGTTCACTGAGTTAAGGCGCTTCCCTGATTAGTTTACGGGTTTGATTAGTTAAGTATAAAGGGGGGATCGGGGGGGGGGGTAATCCCCCCCTTAATTTATATAAATGGGTTTTTCATGCAGAATTATTCCGTTTTCCTTCAAATTTTGTTTATAGGTTCATTGGGTTAAGACGCTTCCCTGATTACTTTTCGGGATTGATTGGTTAAGTATAAAGGAGGGGAACAAGGGGCTAATTCCCCCCCCCCTTAATTTATACAAATGGGTTTTTCATGCAGAATTACTCCGTTTTCCTTCAAATTTTGTTTATAGGTTCACTGTGTTAAGGCGCTTCCCTGATTAGTTTTCGGGATTTATTAGTTAATATAAAGGGGGGGGGATCGGGGGGCTAATTCCCCCCTTAATTTATATAAATGGGTTTTTCATGCAGAATTATTCCGTTTTCCTTCAAATTTTGTTTATAGGTTCACTGTGTTAAGGCGCTTGCATGATAATTTTCGGGATTGATTGGCTGAGTATAAAGGGGGGAACGGGGGGGGGGCTAATCCCCCCCTCCTTAATTTATATAAATGGGTTTTTCATGCAGAATTATTCCGTTTTCCTTCAAATTTTGTTTATAGGTTCACTGAGTTAAGGCGCTTCCCTGATTAGTTTTCGGGATTGATTAGTTAAGTATAAAGGGGGGGCGATCGGGGGGCTAATCCCCCCTTAATTTATATAAATGGGTTTTTCATGCAGAATTATTCCGTTTTCCTTCAAATTTTGTTTATAGGTTCACTGTGTTAAGGCGCTTCCCTGATTAGTTTTCGGGATTGATTGGTTAAGTATAAAGGGGGAGAACGGGGGGATAATCCCCCCCTTAATTTATATAAATGGGTTTTTCATGCAGAATTATTCTATTTGCTTCAAATTTTGTTTATAGGTTCATTGGGTTAAGACGCTTCCCTGATTACTTTTCGGGATTGATTGGTTAAGTATAAAGGGGGGAACGGGGGGCTAATCCCCCCCTTAATTTATATAAATGGGTTTTTCATGCAGAATTATTCCGTTTTCCTTCAAATTTTGTTTATAGGTTCACTGTGTTAAGGCGCTTGCATGATAATTTTCGGGATTGATTGGCTGAGTATAAAGGGGGGAACGGGGGGGCTAATCCCCCCCTTAATTTATATAAATGGGTTTTTCATGCAGAATTATTCCGTTTTCCTTCAAATTTTGTTTATAGGTTCACTGAGTTAAGGCGCTTCCCTGATTAGTTTTCGGGATTGATTAGTTAAGTATAAAGGGGGGGGGATCGGGGGGCTAATGCCCCCTTAATTTATATAAATGGGTTTTTCATGCAGAATTATTCCGTTTTCCTTCAAATTTTGTTTATAGGTTCACTGTGTTAAGGCGCTTCCCTGATTAGTTTTCGGGATTGATTGGTTAAGTATAAAGGGGGAGAACGGGGGGATAATCCCCCCCTTAATTTATATAAATGGGTTTTTCATGCAGAATTATTCTATTTGCTTCAAAATTTGTTTATAGATTCATTGGGTTAAGACGCTTCCCTGATTAGTTTTCGGGATGGATTGATTAAGTATAAAGGGGGGGAACGGGGGGCTAATACCCCCCTTAATTTATGTAAATGGGTTTTTCATGCAGAATTATCCCATTTCCTTCAAATTTTATTTATAGGTTCACTGTGTTAAGGCGCATCTCTGATTAGTTTTCGGGATTGATTGGTTAAGTATAAAGGGGGGGAACAAGGGGCTAATTCCCCCTTATCTATACTAATATATAAAGTAGTAAAGATTGTTTGTTTGTTTGTTTGTTTGTTTGTAGGGGGTAATCTCTGGAACCATTGAAGCGATTTTAAAAGTGATGGTGGCAAATTAATGGTGACAATCCCTGCTCCAACATAGGCTATATTTTATGTCGGTGCCACCACCCCCAGGGGGGTGCAGGAGCGAAAAACATTCTAAAATTTCGATTTTTTGTGTACTGAAGGAGATAGAAGTATCAAATTTGGTATGGTAGTTACTTATAAGATGTAAATGCTCTCTAAGAACAAATTATAAAAACATTCGCAATTTAAAAGGGTGAGATGAGGAAGAAGCGTTCTAAAAACATTCTAAATTACAATTTCTATGGAATCTCTGAAACTACAGAACCGATTTGAAAAGTGATAGTGGCAAATGAATGGTGACAGTCCTGCTCCAACATATGCTAAATTTTTTGTCGGTGCCACTGCCCGCAGAGGGTGCAGGAGCGAAAAACGTTCCAAAATTATGATATTTTCAATAATGAACGAGTTCGGAACTTGACATTTTGTATGGTCGTTACTTACAAGATTTAAATGCTCTATAAGAACAAAATCTAAAAAAATCGAAATTTAAAAGGCTGAAATAAGCAAAAAATTTTCTAAAAACATTATAAATTACAATTTGTATGGAATCTCTGGAACCACTGAAGCGATTTTAAAAGTGATGGTGGCAAATTAATGGTGACAATCCCTGCTCCAACATAGGCTATATTTTATGTCGGTGCCACCACCCCAGGGGGGTGCAGGAGCGAAAAACATTCTAAAATTTCGATTTTTTGTGTACTGAAGGAGATAGAAGTATCAAATTTGGTATGGTAGTTACTTATAAGATGTAAATGCTCTCTAAGAACAAATTATAAAAACATTCGCAATTTAAAAGGGTGAGATGAGGAAGAAGCGTTCTAAAAACATTCTAAATTACAATTTCTATGGAATCTCTGAAACTACAGAATCGATTTGAAAAGTGATAGTGGCAAATGAATGGTGACAGTCCTGCTCCAACATATGCTAAATTTTTTGTCGGTGCCACTGCCCGCAGAGGGTGCAGGAGCGAAAAACGTTCCAAAATTATGATATTTTCAATAATGAACGAGTTAGGAACTTGACATTTTGTATGGTCGTTACTTACAAGATTTAAATGCTCTATAAGAACAAAATCTAAAAAAATCGAAATTTAAAGGCTGAAATAAGCAAAAAATTTTCTAAAAACATTATAAATTACAATTTGTATGGAATCTCTTGAACCACTGAAGCGATTTTAAAAGTGATGGTGGCAAATTAATGGTGACAATCCCTGCTCCAACATAGGCTATATTTTATGTCGGTGCCACCACCCCCAGGGGGGTGCAGGAGCGAAAAACATTCTAAAATTTCTATTTTTTGTGTACTGAAGGAGATAGAAGTATCAAATTTGGTATGGTAGTTACCTATAAGATGTAAATGTTCTCTAACAACAAATTATAAAAACATTCGCAATTTAAAAGGGTGAGATGAGGAAGAAGCGTTCTAAAAACATTCTAAATTACAATTTCTATGGAATCTCTGAAACTACAGAACCGATTTGAAAAGTGATAGTGGCAAATGGATGGTGACAGTCCCTGCTCCAACATTCCAACATATGCTAAATTTTTTGTCGGTGCCACTGCCCGCAGAGGGTGCAGGAGCGAAAAACGTTCCAAAATTATGATATTTTCAATAATGAAGGAGTTAGGAACTTGACATTTTGTATGGTCGTTACTTACAAGATTTAAATGCTCTATAAGAACAAAATCTAAAAAAATCGAAATTTAAAAGGCTGAAATAAGCAAAAAATTTTCTAAAAACATTATAAATTACAATTTGTATGGAATGTCTGGAACTACTGAAGCGATTTCAAAAGTGATGGTGGCAAATGGATGGTGACAATTCCTGCTCCAACATAGGCTATATTTTATGTCGGTGCCACTACCCCGAGGGGGGTGCAGAAGCGAAAAACGTTCTAAAATTGCGATTTTTGCGATGCTGAAGGAGCTAGAAACTTCAAGTTCGGCATGATTGTTATTTATAAGATCTAAATGCGCTCTAAGAACAATTTCTAAAGAAAAATGATCTAATGATTCTGCGATTTTTCAACTATTGAATTTCTAAAATTACCAAATTTCACAATAGAGTACCATAGCGAAACCTTCACGCGTAAAAAGATAATGATAAGGGCGACGTGTCCTGACTTGTATATTGACTATAGCACGAGTCACAAATTATAGTATTCTTATTATTCTGTTAAAATATAAAAGTGAATTATGAAATGTCAATATTTTGTTTGATTAAAGGTTCGTTAAGAGAAATTGACCAGCGTAGCGGGCGTAGCTTGCTAGTATGTAATAAAATACTTCATTTTCAGCTGATTATGTCAGGTGTGGTTTTTTTTTTTTTTTTTTAACATATGGGTTATTTTTTGGAAAAGGTGTTTTTTTTTTTTATTCTCCCTTAATCGGCTGCCATTTTGTAATAAAGTGATAAAATAAAAAATGCTCAACTTTAAAATCTTAGTCAGAACAAGCTGTAAAAATTTAGCGATGTCTAATTTTTTTTTTTTTTAATTCTTTATAAAACTTTATATAGAGAAAATTTCAAAAAATGAGGGTTTTTTTTAGAGGACAGCACAATATATTTTGTAATATCACTTAAAGAAAAAAAAAATCCTTCGAAGAATTTCGATTTCAAAAAATTCTTTACTGAGAAACTGCCTTTAATCTTCAGAAACCCATTAACTGATAACGCTTCCAGAGAAGAACTAATAACGCTTCCAGAGAAGCTCCTCTTAAAAAATTGGTTAAAAGAAGTTTTTAACAACACGTTATAAAAATTAACAACACTTTACACTGAGAAAAAAGACACTTTCAAATCAGAGTAAATCGATGTTTTCATTTTGTTATGAAACTTTTTGTTTCCAATAGGACGAGCCGATGCTTTCCATTCTGAAATACCAGAAATACTCAGGATATTGAAACAGGGACATATTCAAGACTCAGCACAATAGAGGTCAGTTCATAATCATTTTTTGAAACATGGACATACTCAAAAAGGATTAGAATCAGTTCAAACTCATTTTTGAAACATGGATATACTCAAAAATGGGCTCATAGAAGTCAGTTCATTCTCATTTTTGAAACATGGACATATTCAAATAGGAGCATTTGATATTTTATGCTTGAGTGTGTGCTCATGTTTTCAGAAATGAGTCTATACATGTTTCAAACTTGAGTCATTTTGATTCGGAGCCCTTTTGACTATGAGACATACTCAGATTTGAGTATTTTTTTGCTCGGTTTGAAAATATCGTTTTTAGAGTGTAGAAACATCAAATATTTCCTTATTTATCTTCCATTTAAATTCCAATAAAAGTATTTTCTATCAGTTTAAAACAAGAAAGAAAAATCATGCGTCAGGCATAGATTATGTAACACTTTCCAACACAGCCAGAATATAGCAACGAACTTTTCCGCGTGTAATAACGTGAAAGATGTCTAAAGTAAACAATTTGGAAAACACATAAAACATTTGAAATCTGAATGTGAGCAATAATCATCCATAGCCGAAAAAGTATGCGGATTATTTTGTGCAGTCCTGTATAGGAGCACAATTTCCGTCTCCACCGCCGATCGACTATTGGGATTATTACGTTTTCTGACTGGTTGTAAAAGGAAATGCTTCTTAAGTCATTTCCGGTATTTGAGAGGATAATGAATACATAAAAAGATATTATATAAAAATTAATAGATATTATTAGATTATATAGATATATTGGCTTACATAGAAAATTAGATTATATAGAAATTATTTAGATTATATAATTGATTGCATTAAATTATATTATTTTATGTATTATATTTTATATTATTATATATTATATTATATATTAATATTATATTAATTATATATATATTAATATTATATATGATAGATATAATATGGAAAATTAGGTTATATAGAAATTAATTAAAATTATATAATTTATTACATTACACAATATTATATTATTTTATATATTATATTATACATTATTATACATTATATTATATATTAATATTATATTAATTATATATATATATTAAATATATATATTAATATTATATATGATATATATAATATAGAAAATTAGATTATACAGTATTATTTTATGTATTATATTATATTTAAAAATTAATTAGATTATACAGGAGTTAATAGATATTATATAAGAAATCAAGACCAACCGGAAATTACTTAAGAAACGTTCGGTTTAACAACCAATCAGAGAGCGTGATGATCGCAATCGTCTATCCGCGGTGGACGGGAAATTATGCTGTATAGGATCGATAGATTTGTAAACATACTACATAATTGGGAAACGTATAGCACAGTTCAAAATTCCCCTACAGAAAATTCCACCAGTAAACGGAAAGTACTCCAGATTTTTTGTGCAGCCCTGTACATGATCCATTTAATTTATATACATCAAGTAGTATGCAAAAATTAGTTAAATTCACAAATGCGTACCACGAATCAAAACGCACTTTCAGCAATTATTATTGACAGTCAGTACTGAAACCGAATTATTTTGTGTGTCCCTGTAAATGAACGATGCATACCATATCGTATAGTAAGCCTCTTGTAGTACACCTCAGTGATATACCTCAATTTCAATATGTTCGAAATAGTGTAACATTTCTTTTAAATGCTAAAAGGTGTAAATTAACAACATAATATACAGTAAAATAATTTTTATTAGATTGTTGACATGTTTCGGCTCACTCTGAGCCATTTTCAAAAACAAATGAGAATATCCTATAATTGCACGGTCTTTGAAGTTATTACTTGAAATGCTATCATTTAATTTTCACGTACTTTTTAAAAATTACGCACGTTATCTTTTATTATTACTGGGTTGTTTATTTTCATATCTGTAACCATGGAATCAGTTGAGTCACAATTTCGGTAAGTTGAAAGATATTACAATTTACTGAAATTGTGGCTCGAGTGACTCTATGGTTACAAATATGAAAATAAACAAGTAAGTAAAAATAAAAGATAACGTGCGTAATTTTTAAAAAGTACATGAAAATTAAATGATAGCATTTCAAGTAATAACTTCAAAGCCCGTGCAATTATAGAATATTCTCATTTGTTTTTGAAAATGGCTCGGAGTGAGTCGAAATATATCAAACAACCTAATTAAAGTTGTTTTACTGTGTATTTATTATGTTGTTAATTTACACCTTTTAACATTTAAAAGAGATATATTATTACAATGTGTTATAATTTATTATATTTTTATAGTGTAAAGTACGCCGCAAATGATTTATCCCCATAGACCGTTATGTAACGGAATTCTTTTGAGTGTCACTGTAATCCAACTGTAAATGCTACACACTTCATTTTCAATACCTAACAAGCCATAGTAAACATCAATAACATATATCAATTGCATGTCAATATCAGTCAAAAACTAACACTTACGCTAGTTAAATCACGGACAGACACACTGAATTCATAAACACTTTTCAAATATTCTCCAAAGTGTAAAATAGGAAACTTTTTGAAAATGAATGGCAGCCCTATTTCATCAACATAATCCTAATTCGCACATTATTTTGAAAATACTTTTGTAATACTTTTGTATTGTATTTCCAACAGGCAAAAGCCAATTTAGTTGATGATTAGTTAATAAGTTTAGTTGATATATTTAGTTGACAATTTAGTAGCACGTCTCAATCTTTTTTGTGACATCCTGTAGAGTTTTGATCTTGATTCCAACTGTCCCTTTTACGGAAGTAAAAAATAAAATTGCCTTTTTCATTTTCACTTGAAATTGTTTTAAAATTAATCTTTTCTAATTAATATTTCCTGAAATCATTTTCTTGTGGGAATAAATCAACAAAATATTTTTCATCAATCCAAAAGTTTAAATTTATATTTTGTAATATCAGTTAAAGAAAACGAAAAAATCTTTCGAAGAGTCTCGTTACCAAAAAATTCTTTACTGAGTAACTGCTTTTAATCTTCAAGAATTCATTAACCAATAAAACTTACTGAGAAGTTCCTCTTAAAAAAAGTTTTTAACAACACTTTAAAAATTTTCGTCAAATATTTCCGTATCTATCTTCCACTTAAATTACAAAAAAGTAATTTCAATCAACTTAAAAAAAAAAAAAAAGAAAGAAGAAATGAAAAGCAGCGTTTTTATGCACCATTTAGAGTATTAAAAATAGTTAAAAATACCTCAGGAGTACTTGTTTAGTTTCAAAATAATTTAAACTATAACAATTGCAGAATTCTGGCAAAACGTGGAGCTTGATTTTTGCTGATCGTCTTGATATAATAGCATTTTAGAATGATCTAGACATATTTGTTATTGTTTTTTATGTTAAATGTTTTTTATGTTATGTTACGTAATAAAATGCTTCATTTTCAGCTGATTGTATCATGGGTGGTTTTTATTTCTATTTTTTGGTAAAGTGTTTTTTTTTAATTCTTGCTTAATTGGCTGCCACTTTGTAATAAAGTGATAAAATAAAAAATGCTCACCTTTAAAATGTTAGTCAGAACAAGCTGTAAAAATTTAGCCATGTTTATCCCTCTTACACTTAAATTACAAAAAAAAAAAAAAAAAAAAAAAAAAAAAACTATCAATTTAAAAAAAAAGAAAGAAAGAAGAAATAAAAAACAGCGTTTTTATACACCATTTAGAATAATAAAAATATTTTATAATATCTCAGGAGTGCTTGGTTTATTTTTAAATAATTTAAACTAAGAATTGCAAAATTCTGGCAAAACATGAGCTTTATTTTTAGAATGATGTAGATAAATGTTTAATTGTTTTTATGCTAAACCATTAATATGTAATAAGACGATTCAGTTTCAGCTGATTATGTCAGACGTGGGTTTTTTTCCTGTAACGTGGGTTATTTTTTGGAAAAATGGTTTTTTTTCAAACGCACTCGCTTTTTTCTCGCTTAACTAGCTTCCACTTTCTAATAAAGTGATAAAATGAAAAATGCTCAACATTAAAATTTTATATTTATATTAAAATCATTAAAATTACAGACATTACATTACAATTACATAAAACATTAAAAACATATTAAAATTGGAAGTTTCGGATTTACATGAAAATCCCTCATCAACAAACATTTTTCTTAACGTAAGTCACAGTTCAAAAACGTCAACACATAGAAAATGCAACGTATCAAAATGTCGAGGCCAAAGTTACAGTTATATTAACACGGAGTATTCATTCGGGATTGCACCAGAATTTGGCCTCGACATTTTGATACGTTGCATTTTCTATGTGTTGATATTTTTGAACTGTGACTAAGACGTTAAAAAAAAATGTTTGTGGATGAGGGATTTTCATGTAAATCCGAAACGTCCAATTTTAATATGTTTTTAATGTTTTATGTAATTGTAATGTAATGTCTGTAATTTTAATGATTTTAATATAAATAGAAATATGTTCAGACGTAATATTTTTGTTTACTTCAAAATTAAAATTTTAAATTAAAGTGTAATTATTGCTTAAAGTGATAAAAAACAAAGCACAAAAGGTTTAAAAATGGCTTTTAATATAGATGCAATATGTTTCCTTCGCTCAAACGGGGACATCTTCAGATCAAAATGATAAATAAAATATTCTCGCAAAATTTTTAAAAATGATAAACATAAATCACGAGATCACATCTCCAATACAAATAGGTACTTAAATTGGTCAAACTGAAAAACGTGAAAATTACTATTTTATTAAAATTTTTATTGCTTTTCAATCTGTAAATCATCGCGTGCCAAATTTTAGGTAGTAGAAAAGAAGCCGATTTCGTTGCAAATATTATCGTTTCACAAATATATTTCTATTGATTCAGGGATAATGGATAGGAAATAATCTCCTGGTGGAAAAAAATATTTTACTATTATTGAAATTAATCTGCAATGGCTCTATTCTATGTAGTCTAGCTAAGGCAGTGATTCTTCTGTTGAATATAATCTGCAACGCTCTATTTTATGTGGTTTAGTTAAGGCAGTAGTTATTCTGTTGAATTTAATCTGCAACGGCTCTTTTCTATGTAGCCTAGCTAAGGCAGTAGTTCTTCAGAATCACTACTGCCTTGGCTAGACTACATAGAATAGAGCCGTTGCACATTAATTTCAGGAATAGTAAAATAATGTTTTCACCAAGAGTTTATTTCCCATCCATTATCCGTGAATCAATAGAAATATATTTGCGAAACGATAACATTTGCAACGAATCGGCATCTTTTGAATTACCTTAAATTTGGATGCTTTACAGATTGAAAAAACAATAAAAATATAAATAAATAATAATTTTCACGTTTTCCAGTTTGACCCATTTAAACACCTGCTTGCATTGGACACGTGATCTCGTGATTTATGTTTACCCTTTTCAAAAACCTTGCGAAAATATTTTATTTATCATTTTGATCTGAAGATGTTGCCGTTAGAGCGAAGGAAACATATGTAATCTACATTAAAAGATATTTTTAAACATTTCGTGTTATGTTTTTATCACTTTAAGCAATAATCTCACTTTAATTTATGTGGGTGTTGTTAAGATGTTTGTTATATTCACGGATATTACGAGTAACGGTTGATATGAGGACTTTTATAATTCTCTTGTTTCTCGTATTAACCGAGTTCGACTATAGTTACTTACTTAAATAAACGTAGGAATATCAAAGTTATTTTTATTTTTTATGTTATCCCAGCAAATAACTTAACATTAATTGTCAAAATATGTAATAATTCTCGGATGTGCCAATACCGAAACTTTTTTCTATCTCATACGTGTGAATATTACAAAATTCGCTATCACAGCGACAATAAGATCAATATTTTTCATCCTTCTGTTGTACGTGAGATGCTTACGAATCGTCGGGTTACCTGGATGCGAAGAACCTTTCGCTGCATGAGCAGCCTATGTACGAGGGTCGATCCAGGTTCCCATCAAATTTACAAATAGACAACAATGTTTATTCTCATAGAAATTTACATTGTTGAAAAGAAGAAAGTTTGCTCTATTTCTCTACATAATCGACATCTTTTTCTACGCATTTTTGTAGACGGTGCTCCAATTTCTGTATCCCAATGTCATAGACTTCCGACGTCAACCCATTGAGGAAGCGTTTCACCTCTTCTTTGACATCATCGTCGCTCCGGAAGCGTTGGACACCCAAATGTTCCTCTATCTTGGGGAACAAGTGATAATCACTAGGTACGAGGTCCGGACTGTAAGGTGGGTGGGGCATGAAAATCCACCCAAATTGTGTTAAAAGTTCCTGGGTTTGACGGAAGACGAGAGGTCGGGCGTTGTCGTCAAGCAGAGTTACACCGGCTCTCAGTCGTCCTCGCCGGCGGTTCTGGATAGCTCGCCTGAGTTTTCTTAGTGTTGCACAATAACTCGCACTTGGCGGGATCAACAATGGGAACCTCCATCTCGGACGGCTGCTGATCCAAGAATAAGCGGCGCAGCGAAGCGTGGACGGGGGAATCGCGAGTGCGGGGACAGCCGCGCACAGCTCTGTTGCCGTATTTCACCTCGCACCTTCCCCTGCGGCTGGAGCTCTTTGGGAACCTTACTTCTGGATCGACCCTCGTACAACACAACTACGAAAAATTGAAAAAATCGCACAAAATCTGTATCACAGCGCCCCTTTCCTGTGAAATATCTCCGAATTCAAGTTAAACCTGCTGGCCATAGTGAGAAACACATAATATATGAAATTTGGTTCAATTCTATGCATAATTTCATACATGTTTTGATGGTACAATAATGAAAACGGCACAAAAATCAGTATCACAGGGGCCCCTTCCAGTGGAATATCTCTAAATTCAAATGGAACCTGCTAGCCATAGTGAAAAACATATATTATATGAAATTTGGTTCAATTCTATGGATAATTTCATACACTTTTCGATGGTACAATAATGGAAATGACACAAAAATCACTATCACAGGGGCCCCTTCCGGTGGAATACCTCCAAATTCAAGTGGAACCTGCTGGCCATAGTGAAACACAATATTATATGAAATTTGGTTCAATCCTATGCATAATTTCATACACTTTTCGATGGTACAATCATGAAAATGGCACAAGAATCACTATCACAGGGGCCCCTTCCGGTGGAAGACCTCCAAATTCAAGTGGAACCTGCTGGCCATAGTGAAACACAACATAATTTCATACACTTTTGGATGGTACAATCATGAAAATGGCACAAGAATCACTATCACAGGGGCCCCTTCCGGTGGAATACCTCCAAATTCAAGTGGAACCTGCTGGCCATAGTGAAACACAATATTATATGAAATTTGGTTCAATCCTATGCATAATTTCATACACTTTTCGATGGTACAATCATGAAAATGGCACAAGAATCACTATCACAGGGGCCCCTTCCGGTGGAATACCTCCAAATTCAAGGGGAACCTGCTGGCCATATTGAAAAACATATAATATATGAAATGTGGTTGTATTTTACGCCCTACGCGCAGGATAGCGCTTGCATAACGAAGACATAATGGGTATTTTTACTTTCTTTTATTTATGATAGAAGAAAGCATTGTAATCGAAGTTTTTTCTACTTCCGGTTTTTGTCGGATTTACCCCTTTTTAGGGTTCAGAGATGCCTAAAAACACATTTATACAAAATGTCTATGTGTTTAACTGTGTGTTCGTTTTCATGGTATCACCAAAAAGTGTATGATGATATGCATAAAATAGCACCAAATTTCATTGATAGGTTTGTGACTATGGCCAGCAGGCCAAATTATTGAGCAGCCTCATATTTTTCATATTGTATGTAATATACAGACTTTAAGAAATTACTGAATTACAGAATGCAGACTTCCAGAATATTAACTGCATACATTACATTAATGGATTTCTTACGCAAAGTATTGTAGTCATAAACAAGTTGGAAATTGTACGTTAAACGTGTCATATGAGGTGCGTTCGTTTTATAACTAGTTTCACAATGTAAAAAAACCGTCCTTAATATTTCAGTGAAATGAATTATATCGTCTGCTAGGAGCGAAATGAGGATGCTTTTTTTTCTTTCTTATTACGTATGTCACGATTACAAATGAGAAAATATTTTTTCTACACCAGCAGCGCTGCAAAAGACACCATGGAGAACTTGCTTTGCGAATAATTACCTCCATGGTTTATTATTTTTATGACTCATAATGAACGAATTTCCTGCGTTTTTTTACTCTAATGGATTGAGATATTCGGCTGTTAACCTCATTTCCACTGAAGTTATCTCACAATCTACACATTTTTTAATATCTCTTAAACAAACAATTTTTTTCAACGATCTTCTAAAAATGTAACTTTTATGCAATTTTAAATATTTTGAATAAAAATGGCCGCCTGGCATAGAAAAAAAAAGAAGTGGTTTGCCCGTATTTGTTTTCCTTAGTCACAGAACTTGCTCTTTTTTATATAGATTACGTACGATAGGATTTAATAGAATAAAGAAAACTTTTATGGATATCTTTTTAAGTTTGTTTCGATTTTCATAAAATTTGAAATAACTAGGCAAAATTCTGCAACGATAATGTATAACAAATTTCAAACCATTCGGTTGGGTAGTTTTTGCGCTGTTATATGCGGACAGACGGACAGACGGATAGACCATACGACGAGTATAGGTGCTACGTATTTATACAGGGTGTCCATAAACTTATGGTACATACGCTAGGGGGTGATAGAACACATCAAGACGAGTAATAGTAAATAGGAAACCAAGGGTCCCAAACGTTTTCCAAAGGAGATAGGCGCCATCAAAGTTTAGGGTCCCAAATTGCAAATGATGATTAAAAAGGTAAAAATGGGTCGATTTATTTGCGGTTTTCGCTAAAATCATTCTTTAAATTAGTATTTTCTTTAAAAAAAGTTTTAAAGAGAAAGTTATAAAAAGCCGGTAGAGGGCGCTCTAGACTTTGGAGTACCGAATAACTACTTTTTACCGTTTTTTTTAACAATGTTAAATGTTTTCTAAAGCTTAGACCTTAACTTAAATTTTGTGTGCACAAGTGAAATCATCGGGAGTGGTTAAGTGGAGCAAATTTAACTGTGTTCAGGGGGTTGATTTTTGAACGATCGTATGTAATGAGCAAAATAATAACAAAATGATGGAAAACAGGACAGACAGAGATGGAATGAAAAGAAACCAACAAAAGGAAGAAAAACACTTTATTCAACCAAATGAAAATAAACAACACGAAGTACTCCATCACAGGAATTGTTCAAAATTGCGGCCTCCAACACGAACGCAGGCTTGAAGCCGTCAATGGATTGACCGCCGTACATTGGCGAAAACACCAGGCATCTCTCTTATGGTGGCCGAAGCAACGGATATCTGGGCAACAAGGTCTTCAGCAGAATCTACGGGACCATCTTCGTATATCAGGCTCTTCACATGACCCCGCAAGAAAAAGTCCAGACAGGATAAATCGGGTGAAGCTGATTGGACCGCCACGACCTATCCATCGCCCCGGATACATGATATTCAGGGCGTTACGGGCATCCAGGCTGTAATGGGCTGGTGCTCCGTCGTGTTGGAACCACATACGTCGTTTGATGGGTGCCGGAACATGATTTAATAGTTTTGGCAACACCTCTTGCAGAAACACAAGATATGAATCTCCATCCAGGCGCGTTGGCAGTAAGTATGGCCCAATTAGATAATCGTCAACGATTCCGGCCCAAATATTGAACGCGAAACGTTGCTGGAACGAACGTTGACGTATTGTGTATGGGTTTTCATTTGACTACACATGATAATTGTGGATATTCAAAATACTCTCGCGTGTGAATGTGCATTCGTCCGTGAACAACACATGTGCAAAAAAAGCAGGGTCCACAGCCGTTTCTTGGAGCAACCACGTGCTAAAATTGACACGTGCCTGGTAATCCGCTGGTTCTAGGCCTTGAACTCTCTGCGCATGGTACGGATGCATTCCTTCATCTCGCAGAACTCGCCACACCGTATTACGGGAAACGTTCACTTCTTCGGACAGTTCCCGCGTGCTAGATTCAGGCCTCTCGCTGATACGATCCAAAATGTTATCCGTAACGGATGGCATTCTTACACTCCTGGAACGTCCGGCATCCTGCATGCAATTTGCGAAGGACAACTTTCGCACAGTTGTTGAAGCAGTCGTTGAAATATCCTCGCATCAGGAACACTTCTTGTTGGAAAACGCTCTCGGTACAATCTTTGAGCTTCTGTTTCATTGCCGTGTGCAGCTCCGTACATGTAATGCATCTCGGCCTTCTCCTGATTAGAGTACGAAACCATATTATCGGCTATCCACAGAGCAAATGAAGACAGCTGCTGTGAACAGTTCCCAGTTTTACAATTACGCACTCGAATAAGTAACTTTTATGTTAGCGAAAATTTGCATACGCGTTCTTCTTCTTTCCCATATCACATTTTCATATTCTTCTTCCGGAAACTCACAGCATAATAGTAGCTATAGCACTTGCATGTATCTAGTTTGAACATGCTCTAACACGTTTGCGTTTGAATTCAAATCATGCATTATTTAGTGAATGTTGTTTGTTTTGATGTGCACTATTACCTCTTAAAGTTTTCTTCATCACTTATTATTTTGCTCATTACATACGATCGTTCAAAAATCCACCCGCTGAACACAGTTAAATTTGCTCCACTTAACCACTCCCGATGATTTCACTTGTGCACACAAAATTTAAGTTAAGGTCTAAGCTTTAGAAAACATTTAACAGTGTTAAAAAAAACGGTAAAAAGTAGTTATTCGGTACTCCAAAGTCTAGAGCGCCCTCTACCGGCATTTTTATAACTTTCTCTTTAAAACTTTTTAAAAAGAAAATACTAATTTAACGAATGATTTTAGCGAAAACCGCAAATAAATCGACCCATTTTTCCCTTTTTTATCATCATTTGCAATTTGGGACCCTAAACTTTGATGGCGCTTATCTCCTTTGGAATACGTTGGGGACCTTAGGTTTCCTATTTACTATTACTCGTCTTGATGTGTTCTATCACCCCCTAGCGTATGTACCATGAGTTTAGGGACACCCTGCATAATCACGAACACACCTAAAAAGACAGCAGATGAACAACCTAGTTTTTAATTGATATGTTTAATTAAATCATTTGCTTTAAAAACAAGTTTAAGAAAAGAAAATGATGCGTCAGTCATTGTTTATGAAACAGTCTCCAACACATTCTGTTAATAATGTTTACAATGTATGTAATCAACATAATGTTACACACATCACCTTTAATAAGCTGAAAGATGATGTCTATATAAAAACTGAGCTGCACCGCCAGGAGCCTGAGGGAGACCGTCAGGCACGTCAAAAGCCGTATGCAAGTTCTGAGGAACTTTTAACGAACACGACCAGGGGAGTTCCTGTATGCTCTACTAAATGGGGCCGTCGCCACCCCCATTTTCCCAAGTGATTGACTCTGCGATAGATTGCTGTGATTTGCAGTGCATCCAACCCTCTTTGGAGAGCACCACATTCACACTTGGGGTCGAGCCGGAGTCCCCCAACAGCTTCGGAGCCGGACAACCAAGAGGGAGCCGGATCTTAGGTTTTAAGTCAGGTTTTTCCGACCCGCACTTGCTATATATTCCAAAGCTCGAAGGATATGAAGATTTACAAAGGTAGTGTTAGGAATCGGTGAATTAATATTTTTATTTATGCAGACGATTTTAGCTAACGCCGATAAAATTATTTCTTTTATATAATTTTTATTTGTTAAATGCGACTCGTTGCTATAGCAACGTAGTTGTTTTTTCTTTTGCCTTCTTTTTACATTTTATTATCTCGAGAAGAGGTTAAAATTTAGGAAAAAGAAATTGGCATCTGTTTTTTTTTTTTTTTTTTTGTGTAGTGAAAAAGAATGTTTTGTTAAGTAGCTGCGAATGTGATTTAAAAGAATACCGTATATTTTACCAGAAAAAGAATGACGGACATGGAATAAAGTGCAACTAGAAAAATAATTTAGGATCATCTTTTATTGGATATAGTACGATGATCAGAACCAAGGTAAAATTAATTTAGAATTTGTACATATGTAAATAATTGTCTATATCAACATATCGTCGAATGTCCCACATCTGTATTTTATAAGTGTGTAAATAAATTTGTGATAATTAAAAGGATTGAATATTAAAATATATCGAACCCATCATAGTGTTTGATAAGATGCAAACATCTGGCGCCGAACGTAGGACTATTGAATAATGATGACGAGTTATTAAATTATTTTCATAATATATATCGTTTTCATTGACCTCATTTCTAATACAACCTTCTATAAGATGAATCAGTTAAAGATAAAACGTACACAGCTACGTTTATTATTTACCAGGACCCTAAATACAATAAAAGAAAAAATTACCGCAGACCCGATAGATAAGGGTAGTATTCTAGATAGTTTTGCGAAATTAGAAAATATGATGATGAAATCAAAGCTATAGATGAAGCTGTGATAGAGGCCCTGGTAAATGATGATAAATGCGATGAACAAGAAATTGAAAAGGAATTAGTATAAAATGAAGGTTACTCAGATGAATTTATTACCATTAAGCGTAAAGTTAGTGAGGTATTGAGCATAAATAAACATAATCAAGAAGATGGTAGTGCTAGGAAAAATGATTACGGTTATTCTAAACCTAAGACTTATAAATTGCCTAAGCTTGATATCAAGCCATTCGATTCGCAGTTAACAAATTATCTTTCGTTTTGGTCCCAGTTTGAAAAAATTCATAGACATAAATTTGGATAACAGTGATAAGTTTCAGTATCTTATACAGTCGGTAGAACCTGGAACGAGTGCCAGGCGTCTTTTAGAAAGTTATCCAATGACTTCGGTAAATTACCCGAAAGCTGTAGAGGCATTTCAAGAACGTTTTGGGAATAAAGATTTATTGATAGAAGTATATGTCAGAGAATTTTTAAAATTGGTTGTCGCTAATGTACAGGCACACGGAAAAGATAAACTTCCGTTATCGGATCTATTCACAAAAGTCGAGTCATATTTACGATCTTTAGAATCCATGGGTTTAAGTTTAGAAAGTAATTCCGTTTGGCTCTATCCTATGATAGAATCTAGCTTGTCAGAAGATGTAATGAAAGCATGGCAAAGGTATAATATTTCGAACAGATCAAGCGTTGATAGTGCTAGTAATTCATTGTCAACAAAATCAAATATAGTAACACTGATGGAATTCCTGAAACAAGAAGTCACAGGAGAAGAAAGATTAAAATTAGATAAATCGGGTTTTGCAGAGTTAGTCTCTAAAGACAAACCTAAAGAAAAGTTCTGAAAAGGTGAAAATAAATTACCTACGGTGGCAGGGCCATTTAGCGCAAAAGGACGCCTATGTTTATTTTGCGATAAATCACATGAAAGCAAGGACTGTATTAGGGCTAGATCTCTTTCGTTTGAAGAACGGAAAGCTAAAATTAGGGATAAAAAATGTTGTCTAAAGTGTCTTCGTTTTGGTCCCAAAGCTAAAGTTTGCAAAGATTTTATTCGTTGCCATGTATGTTCTAAACCCCACACCGAGTTATTATGCCCTGAAATTTCAATGCGTAAAGAACCAGAAAATATAGCTAAGGCCACAGCAATACAGATGAAGCTTGGATGGACACTTTGTGGCCGTTTAGAAAGTACATCACAGTCTTGTTTAAATTATGGAAATATGCTGATTACGAACCTAGCGTTGAAAGAGGTGAAGATTCCCGATTTATGGAAATTAGAGACAATCGGCATAACAGATTCCAGTCATACTTTGTCTAAAGCAGAAGAAGAAGAATTAGCTCATGATAATTTTGACGGAAATTCCAATTAAAGGGTAATCTTCTATTCGGAATCAACTACTCTTCAATCGTCAGATAATAATAAAGTACTTTAAATTTGCAGTAAACAACTTTAATTATCTCGTCGGATATACCAACTCATAAACTGTTTTCAACTCAGCTAAGTACATGGAATAAACGCCCACGTGAAAGAATGATTACCACGTGCTATCATGTGCTTTTTCCCAGTGACGTCATCCAAGGCTACCAAGGACATGAAAAAACTCTTTAGATTTTAGTCAGTTGTTGTGTGAATTTCATTTAATTATGTAGTGTGTGAAAATGTCAGAGCGATGTAAATGCTCTGTGTAATTATGTAATCAAGAGAACGTATATTAAACCTAAATTTAATCGAAAGGAAATACTCTATTAATTCTACTGTGATATGCATATATTAATATTTGTTTCAATTTTAGCAGAGCGGATTACTTCAGCAAATTAATGTTATTCTAAGTGATTACTTATGTCAATGTGCCAGGATCTAACAATTTGGATACACCAAGTGCTTTGATCGTCCAATCAGGTAAGCGAATGCATGCTTACTTAACTCTATTTTTGAAGAAATGTTTTTATACAATTAAAGAAACTATTTTACACATTCAATTAACTGCGCCGCCGACAGATTATGAAAGACTGATAGTATGTATTAAATAAAAATTTTAAGCACATTAGCTATATGCTGAAAAAACTCGCTTTATAGAAAATAAAAACAAACGCAAAGAAAAGCGATTCGTATAAAATTAAATTAAATATCTTTAAAAATAATTAAAGATAGAAAATAAAAATGGCTACATTCAAAGAAAGCCAATTCATCGAGAAACTAAATTCGAGCAATTATTCCAACTGGAAATTTAAGCTCGAAATGCTTCTCATTAAAGAAGATTTATTTGAAGTAATAAGTGATCAACCACCAACTCCTTTAAATGAGGATTGGAACAAAAAAGATAGAAAAGCAAGAGCTTTAATTAATCTAAGCATAGATGACGCACAAATTGTGCATGTAAAAAATTCTACCACAGCCAGGCAAACCTGGGAAGTTCTCAAAAGTACGCATGAAAGAGCAAATTTGAGTAGCAAACTGTATTTATTACGAAAACTGTACAGTACTAAACTGCCCGAAAACGGTAATATGATAAATCATATAACAAATATTCTACAAATAGTAGATAAATTATCCGCCATAGGCGAGAATATAAATGACTCACACATATCTGCACTATTTCTATGCTCATTACCGCCCAGCTACAACACGCTTATCACAGCATTAGAGGCAAGGCCCGAAGCCGAATTATCCCCAGATTTTATCAGAAGTAAACTCATAGATGAGTATAATCGCAGACAAGAAATGTCTGAACAAAACAACAGCTCTGAAAAGGCATTTAAAACACAAAGAAAACACACTTATAACGACTACAAAAGAAATTCAAAATATTGCAGTCACTGTAAGATGACAAATCACAGTAACAGCGAGTGCTATCACCTCAAGAGCAGATACACACAGCACAACAAAAACAAACACACATATCAAAATGTGAATAACTTTAATAATAAAAATAAAGCTAAACCTTTTACATCATCACTATGCTATGAAAACACAGAGAATTATAAAGAGAATACTGACTGTCACGATAACGCGAATGATCAGAAAATAAGCTCAAAAACTAATCAATCAGAAGATCGCGTACTAATAACAGAAAAATTAGGAAAACAAAACTGGATACTCGACAGTGGCAGTACCTCACACATTGCAAATGACAAGAGGTTATTTGATAAATTTAACAATTTTGAAAAATCATCAGTCACCATCGCAAACGGCAACAAACTCGAAGCATTTGGTTCAGGCGACGTTTTAATAAAAACGAAATCCCCAAATGGAGAAATAAAACTCACAAGACTACAGGAAGTCCTATACGTCCCAGAACTAGAATCCAATTTAATATCCGTAAGCAAAGCAACTAAAAATGGATGCAAATTAATCTTTGAAAATGACAAGTGCGACTTAACGTTCGACGGTGAAATTTATATAAGAGCGAAGAACAAAAATAATTTATACATAATCGAACAAACAAACCACTCAGAAAATGCAGAAAACTATGCAAACGTCACACTAAGCTGTAATAATAATAAAGAATGTTTAGAAGTATGGCATCGAAGACTAGGACACCGTGATTATGAAGCAATCAAAACAATTGTTAACAAACAGCTAGCTACCGGAATAAAAATTAAAAACTGCAGACACAATAATAGATTATGCGAAACCTGCATCAAATCTAAATTAAACGACGCGCCATATCCAAAATCGGCTACAAATAGAGCAAACAAAGTTCTCGATTTAATACACAGCGACGTCTGTGGACCTATAAGTACACCAACACTAGGAGAAAAACAATATTTTCTCACATTCATCGACGATTACTCGAGATATACAACTATATACTTACTATCTAAGAAAAGCGAAGTAATTGATAAATTAAAAGAATACATTGCAATGGTAAATAATCAATTCGGTAGAAAACCAAAAGAAATAAGATCAGATAATGGAGGAGAATATAATAGCAACGAAATAGACAATTATCTAAAGGAAAACGGGATATTACACCAATTCACAATTCCACACAACCCGAGCCAGAACGGCGTGGCAGAAAGGAAGAATAAAAGCCTACTCGATATGACACGTAGCATGCTTTTAGAAGCAAATTTAAATAAACAATTTTGGGGAGAGGCAATACACACAGCGACATATTTACAAAACAGATTGCCAACAAGAGCGAACGACAAAACTCCATACGAACTATGGAAAGGTATCAAACCTGATCTCAAACACTTAAGAACCTTTGGATGTAAAGCATTTGTTTACATTAATAAAATACATCGAGGAAAACTAGATAATAGAGCGCAAGAAGGTATTTTTCTAGGTTACGACACACGTTCCAAAGGATATCGCATACACACAAAAGACAAACAAATAATAATTGCCAGGACTGTAAAATTCATAGAACATGAAATAAAACACTCAAACAACATTGAGGAAGATTCAAATCTCGAAGAAATCTCCACTGATGATAGAAATCAAGAAGAGAAGAATAAAAATTACATTGAAATTGACATTAATGATAATGAAAAACAACCATGCGAGTCCAAACAAACACAAATAGAACCAAGAAGGTCAAATAGATCTAACAGAGGAGTACCACCAGATAGATTTGTCTGTTTAGTTAAAGACACACAATCAAATGAACCAAAGAATTGGAACGAAATTATGGAAATGAAAAATCCACACGATAGGGAAAATTGGCTCAAAGCCACCGAAAATGAAATCAAGTGCCTAGCTAAAAATAAAACTTGGACATTAGTCGATCCGCCACCAGGCAAGAAAGTGATAGGTTCAAAATGGACTTTTAAATTAAAACGCGACAACCTAAACCAAGTGCAAACCTATAAAGCACGACTCGTGGCACAGGGATACAGTCAGAAATTCGGAGTAGATTATGACGAGACCTTTGCTCCAGTTGTCTCTCATACCACAATCCGTGCATTTCTCATAGCAGCATTAAATCATAACCTTAAAGTTAATCATATCGACGTGAATACAGCGTTTTTACACGGAAACCTACAAGAAGAGGTATACATGAAACAGCCGGAAGGCTATATAGCTCCAAATCAACAAAACAAAGTATGTAAATTACAAAAAGCAATATACGGGCTCAAACAAGCCGCCAGAGCATGGCACACGAAAATCTCCGAGAGTCTTAAAGCATTAAATTTTGTACAAAGTACATCTGACTCATGTCTTTTTATACGCGAAAATGGTGAAAACTGGACATACATTATAGTATATGTGGACGATTTGTTAATTGCCGGAAAAAACGAAGATATAATTGAATTAATAAACAATCTCAAAAGGGAATATGAATTGAAAGATTTGGGAGAAGTCAATAACTATCTCGGAATAAATATAAAAAGAGACGATAAAAATTTCTACTTAAACCAAAATTCAAAAATTGAAGAATTGGTAGATAAACTCAATCTTCAAAACGCAAAACCTTACAGCACACCTATGGAAGCAGGTTACAATCGACTCAACGATGATGAAAATCTATTACCTAACAATATTAAATTCAGACAAGCAACGGGAACATTACTCTACATCTCAACATTAACCAGGCCAGATATTTCAGCAGCGGTCAACATACTCAGCCGTAGAAATGAAACCCCTCGAGAAAAAGACTGGAAAGCAGTCAAAAGAATCGTAACATACTTAAACAACACAAAACACCTCAACCTGACGCTAAGTTCGAAAAATAAGCCTATTCTCGAAGTTTACGCAGATGCAGATTGGGGAGGTGATCCAGAAACTAGACGATCCACCAGCGGAAATATATTTATGTTAGGAAAATGTCCCATACATTGGACAACGAAAAGACAGACGTGCGTTGCTCTGTCATCAGCAGAAGCTGAATACATTTCTGTAAGTAATGCAGCACAGGAAATACTATGGATGATAAAACTCCTGGAAGATTTAAATTTACCACAACAGAAACCCATAACAATATACGAGGACAATCAGCCATGTATAAAAATGGTTGAAAGTGAAAAACATACTCGAAAAAGTAAACATATAGATATCAGATTCCACGCGATAAGACAACTCAAGGAAGATGGAATAATAGATTTAAAGTATTGTCCCACAGAATTTATGACCGCAGATTCACTCACCAAGCCCAACCCCAAACCTGAATTCATTAAACACCGAAACAATCTGAACTTACTTCCTTATCCTACATAGAAGATTAAGGGGGAGTGACGGAAATTCCAATTAAAGGGTAATCTTCTATTCGGAATCAACTACTCTTCAATCGTCAGATAATAATAAAGTACTTTAAATTTGCAGTAAACAACTTTAATTATCTCGTCGGATATACCAACTCATAAACTGTTTTCAACTCAGCTAAGTACATGGAATAAACGCCCACGTGAAAGAATGATTACCACGTGCTATCATGTGCTTTTTCCCAGTGACGTCATCCAAGGCTACCAAGGACATGAAAAAACTCTTTAGATTTTAGTCAGTTGTTGTGTGAATTTCATTTAATTATGTAGTGTGTGAAAATGTCAGAGCGATGTAAATGCTCTGTGTAATTATGTAATCAAGAGAACGTATATTAAACCTAAATTTAATCGAAAGGAAATACTCTATTAATTCTACTGTGATATGCATATATTAATATTTGTTTCAATTTTAGCAGAGCGGATTACTTCAGCAAATTAATGTTATTCTAAGTGATTACTTATGTCAATGTGCCAGGATCTAACAATTTGGATACACCAAGTGCTTTGATCGTCCAATCAGGTAAGCGAATGCATGCTTACTTAACTCTATTTTTGAAGAAATGTTTTTATACAATTAAAGAAACTATTTTACACATTCAATTAACTGCGCCGCCGACAAATTTCATAAACGAATTTGATAGAAATAGAGAAGGTCGCTATATTGTAGCTCTTCCTTGGATAAACGGCAAACGTGATATTCCTCCAAATAGACATATAGCTGAACGAAGATAGATAAGTTCAACGAAGAAATTAAAATCTATGAAAAAATTTGAAGAATATGCTAAGGTTTTCTGTGAATGGGAAGACGAAGGTGTCATCAGTAAAGTTTCAAATCAAACACTAAAGATTCCCGGACATTTTTTACCGCATCATCCCGTCATCAAACCAGATAGTCTTACTACCAGTGTTAGACCAATTTTTGATGCATCGTGTAAAGTAGGGAGGTCACCTTCTTTAAATGATTGTCTCTTTAAAGGACCAAACCTCATTGAACAAATTCCTGCAGTGTTAATAAGATTTCGTGAGAAAGCTATTGGGGTAGTAGCCGATATAAGAAGAGCTTTTCTTCAAATTGAAGTCAAAGAATCCGATCGTCATTTCTTGCGATTTTTGTGGTGGAAGAATCCTGACGAATTTCAGGTTTATCAACACAATAGAGTAGTTTTTGGAGCCACTTGTAGCCCATTTTTACTTGGTGCAGTTATAAGATATCATTTGAGTAATGTTGATGAAGAAAATAGAAACTTATGAAATAATACTATGTAGATAATTGCGTTACTTCAGTCAACTAGTTCAGTCTGAACTAGAAAATTTTATTTCAAAATCTACAGAAATCATGGCTGACGCGAAAATGGAATTGAGAATGTGGGAATTCGGGCCAGTTAAAATAGAAGACAGCAGTTTCTTTAGCGAGAAAGAATTGCTCAACAAAAATGTAACTGCAACGGTTCCGGTTTTAGGGCTGAAGTGGGATATAATGGAGGATAGTTTGAAGATCGCTCACAAATTTAGTGATGTCTAAAAGAAAGATATTAGCTATAACTCAGGGGTTCTTCGATCCAATTGGTTTTTTAGCCCCAGCATTGTTGCCAGCCAAACTGATAATTCAAGAGGCCCGGTCAACGAAATTAGATTGGGACGCTCCACTTCCAGATGAAATCCAAAATAATATTCAAAAATGGTATAGTGAGCTCAAATATTTAAATAACGTGAAGGTAGATAGACGGGTAGGCTATGGTTGTAAAGAAAACTGGTTTATTCATACATTTTGTGATGCGAGTAACCGAGCTTATGCAACAGCAGTTTTCTTGCGTTGTGAAGATAAAGACACAATTTTTGTACAACTTTTAGGAGCTAAGTCTCGTCTTGCACCATAGAAAAGTATAACCATCCCGCGTTTAGAGCTTATTGCTTGTGTTTTAGGAGTGAGATTGACTAACTTTGTTTTGAAAGCCCTTAATGGTATTTCCATACCAGTAAAGTACTGGACCGACTCTTCGACTGTTCTCGCTTGGATTCGAAGAAATGATCAATGGGGAACGTTTGTGGGCAACAGAGTTCGAGAAATTTGTAAACTTTCTGATTCTCAACTATGGAATTTTGTACCTGGTCATCTGAACCCTGCTGATCTACCATCTAGAGGATGTAATCCTAAACAGCTGCTGAAGATGAGATGGTGGAAGGGACCAGAATGGTTGAAGTTTTCGGAAGAAAATTCGCCACAATCAGAAATAAACACCAATGAAGAATTAGTGATGGTAGAAAAGAAGAAAACTTCAATATCTACTGTTTTATGTTCTAATTCACATGAATTTATGATATATAGTAGAATTTCAAAATTAGGTAGATTTATAAATATCATATGTTGGGTTAAAAGATTCATATTGAAGTGCAGAAATAGAAATAGATCTTTTCCATCAGAATTGTCCCCCGACGAGAAAGAAGATGCGGAAAAGTTACTCTGGTCTAGAATACAATCTGAAAGTTTTGGAGATACCGCTGATGCAGTAAAAGGATTGAAGGTTATGAAAGACCAAGAAGGATTGTTAAGAGTGAAAACAAAGATATTAGAGAGAGATGACGAGTTTCCATTCAGATATCCAATTTTATTACCATCAAAACATCATGTAGTCAATTGTCTGATTCAAGAATGTCATTTAAAGAACTGTCATGCTGGACTTCAAACAGTTGGATCCATTTTAAGAGAAAAATATTGGATAATTTCTTCTAGACGCAACATTAGAAGTCAACTGTCTAAGTGTCAGAAATGTAAGAGATACTCCGCAAAACCATACACTACACCCCCAATTCATCTACCTCTAGATCGAGTCAGAGATTCTAAAGTATTTGAAGTTGTTGGAACTGATCTATTCGGTCCTCTTTTCGTAAAGCCAAGGTCTAAAGTTTGGGTTGTACTTTTTACATGTGCAGTATGCAGAGCAATACATTTGGAACTTGTATCCAGTCTTTCGACAGAAGGACAATTCATTCAGTCACTCCGAAGATTTATATGCAGAAGAGGAAGGCCGACCACTATATACTGTGATAATGGCACCAACTTTAGAGGCACAAATAACCTCTTAAAATCACTGGATTGGAAGGAAATAGTTTCTTCTGAAGAACTGTTTCCTATTAAATGGAAGTTCATCCCTACAACAGCAACTTGGTGGGAGCGCCTGGTCAGATGTGTTAAATTTCCCTTGATCAGAACACTCGGTACTGCAACTTTAACTTTTGAAGAACTTATGACTGTTATATGTGATGTCGAAGCAATAGTAAATAAAAGGCCTCTAACCTATATTTTTGAAGAAACAGATAAATTTGTACCTTTGACTCCATCGTCATTTTTACAAGATATTGAGGAAATAGGTGTTCCTGATTTAGATAGAATAGATTCAAGTAAACTTCAATCCAGATACAAACATTGTCAAAATATTCGGCAACAACTCAGAAATAGATTCAGAAACGAATATTTGGCAGAATTGGTCCAGAAATCAAAAGAGAAAGGACAAGTTGTCAGACAAGGTGAAGTCGTCTTAATCGAATTAAACCAGAAGATACTTCATTGACCTATAGGAAAAATAATTAAAATTTTCCCAAGTCGAGATGGAGCGGCTAGAGTGGCTGAAGTTAAAACAAGTTCAGGAACATTCGTGCGTCCACTTCGCAAACTCTACCCTTTAGAGATATCAAGTCCCGAGGATCCTATAATCTAGGTTGTGAAAAATAGTACAACTAGAAGTGGTAGAGAAGTAAAAAGACCTGTGAAATGATTTTGTATGAATACGCTGAGCTGATTTTTTCTAGAACTCTGAACTGACCTTTTTCTAGAACTCTGAACTGACCTTTTTCTAGAACTCTGAACTGACCTTTTTCTAGAACTCTGAACTGACATTTTTCTAGAACTCTGAACTGACATTTTTCTAGAACTCTGAACTGACATTTTTCTAGAACTCTAAATGTTTTATTATTTGTTTGCTTTCAGTTATATTTTATTTATATTTATGCTTTTTTATTTTTTAATTAGTATGTTCTTTGATATTAAGTGATCGTAGGTTTAATTTAGCTTCCACCTAAATTAAAGGTGGGAGTATGTTAGGAATCGGTGAATTAATATTTTTATTTATGCAGACGATTTTAGCTAACGCCGATAAAATTGTTTCTTTTATATATATTTTTTTATTTGTTAAATGCGGCTCGTTGCTATAGCAACGTAGTTGTTTTTTCTTTTGCCTTCTTTTTACATTTTATTATCTCGAGAAGAGGTTAAAATTTAGAAAAAAGAAATTGGCATCTGTTTTTTTTGTTGTGTAGTGAAAAAGAATGTTTTGTTAAGTAGCTGCGAATGTGATTAAAAAGAATACCGTATAATTTACCAGAAAAAGAATGACGGACATGGAATAAAGTGCAACTGGAAAAATAATTTAGGATCATCTTTTATTGGATATAGTACGATGATCAGTACCAATGTAAAATTAATTTAGAATTTGTACATATGTAAATAATTGTCTATATCAACATATCGTCGAATGTCCCATATCTGTATTTTATAAGTGTGTAAATAAATTTTGTGATAATTAAAAGGATTGAATATTAAAATATATCGAACCCATCATAGTGTTTGATAAGATGCAAACAGATAGTCACTAATCCTCCTTGCAGATGATGTCTATGTAAACAATTTTGAAAACACATAACATATTTGAAAAGCCACTTTCAGAAATTACTGTTTACAATCGGGAAATTCTCAGATTTCTTTTGTGCAGCCCTGTACGTCATCTATAAATTTGCATATACACTACATGGTATCAAAACGTTAGGAAACACATAACACAGTTGAAAATTCCCCTTGAACAATTTCTTTTGATAAGCGGAAATGTACTCGATTTTTTTCTTGTAACACTGCAAATGATATATATAGCAGGCCTGTCCAACCTTTCAGTAAGCAGGGGCGCACTTCATCGATTTGCAAACAATGTAGGGCGCCATTATTCACATGGCTCAAAACATGCAAAAAAATTATCTCGCAGTATTAGTAGCCGTGCACATGCATCTTATGCGAAGCAAATGCATCTCACAGTGGAATATATAAGCCCCCTATGGTTCAGGAGCTCCATGCAAAAAAAAAAATCGAAAAAAGTATAAATTGTACATTTCGAATTATACATTTTTCTTCTAGGGCCCTATCTGAAAAATATTTATAGGGGAAGGAGCCAGAAACTTTAATCTCGCTATATTAGTAAAAAAAATTTGAAAATCAGAGCTATTGTTAGTTTTTTTAGGACGTAAATATACTCCTTGACTTATTTTCAGGCGTGGCATTGGCGTTATAAAAGACAAGCATTATAGTGAACAATCCATTGGATTGTTCCAGAGAGATAGCATGGAAGAGCTTCCACTGACGGAAATCATTGCGCACAATTTTATAAAGTTTTTTTTTCCCCCTACAAAGTGAGAAAAATTACCTAAAATTTCAAAGGTCTAGGAGAGAAAATTACACCCCTTTAACACTCTTATAAAACAGCCAATGAGCCAGTGTAACAAGAACAACAGCGAATAAAAAAGCTGAACTTTCATGCACTAAGGAGGGAGAGGCCGGTTAGAGCTGCTTTAAAAAAATCACTTCTTAACATACTAAAAAAGTTAGTGCCAATTATTAACAATTTCAATCGTTATAATTTCTATAAAAACTTTTATAAAAAATAACTATAAATTAGTGAAGAAACGCAATAACACGTGATTAAATTTTTAAAGTACATTGGTTCTTGATGCGTAAAATACACTTTCATAGAAAAAGTTGCTCTCACTCAAAATATCAAGGTTTTTAAATAAACCATTCTATAAAATATAATTTTATTTAAAAATAATTTTAAAAAGTTTATTTAAAAAATAGGAAACTATCAAAGGGGCGCTACGAAAACCTTCAAAGGACGCCATGACGGCCGCGGGCGCCGCGTTTGACAGCCCTGATCTATAGAAGTTAAAAACATCAAGTAATAAGCAAAAAACTAGCTGTTTATCCATGGACGCATGGGAGTTCGTGAATTTACTTATAAAACCAAATAAAAATAAAAATCAGTATAACCCAATGCATCTATGTACCTAATACGGAGAAAAAAAATTTCTAATACTGTGCATTTTTTTTAATGAAATTTAATTTATCACGTTGCTATGGCAACAGACGATAAAACGATATCTTTGGAACAAGGGAATAAATAGAATAAAAAGTTTTGTTGATGTTTGTGATATAATGTTTTTCTTTATTTTTTAAAAAGGGTAATAACTAAGTGCCATTAAATAATCTCTCATTATTTGCATGTGAGGTAAAAGAATGATCGTAATACACGCTACAGTTTCTTAGTATTGCAGCGTGGCGTAATACGTATATCTCACATTGCAGTAAACATTTGGAACGGGTTAGAACTCGCGCAATTACGGGTTGAATATAAAAATTCGTCAAAAATTCGTCAAAAAAATAAAATAAAAAAAAACTCTATTTCAAAATTTTTTCCCCAATCGTTCATGGGCCCCCTACCCGTGTGCACGTGCTAACAACCCGTGTGACAAATTTCGTAGCCCGGAGCCCAGTGTTTTCCGAGTTTTTGAAGTTAAATAGATAAGGTAGATTAGCTAAAAAAATAAAAACTCATACCAAAACTCTAAACGTCTTTCCGCAGCAATTATTATTAACAGACAGTACTGTAACCTAAATGTTTTGTGTGTCCCTGTATGTGAACGATAAATGCCCATTCTATTCTACAGTAAGCCTCTTGTAGTGTACCGCAGTGATGCATATCAATTTCAATATATTTGAAACAGTGTAACATCATTACTGAAAACGTATTTTTTCTCCCTATTCATGTATGGGAAATGTTTTGACTGTCCCTATAAACAAACTATAAATGTTATACGCTTCATTTGCAATACCGAACATGCCCTGTTAAATATCAATATATTATATAATTTACATGGCAATCTGGGTATATTCATGTGAGTCAGAGATCAGACAGACAGACAAACAAAGAAATGGCCAGACAAACCGAAATTCATAATCACTTTTTAACTATGTTGGAAACTACTATGTTTTCCTGAAAATTTCGTTGCTGAGTTGTGTAACCTAATAGATGATCGAATAATTCTTGCAGAATAATTAGATCGATAATATATTGATTAATCTTAATCGATAATTTATTGATAATGTATCGATAATAATCGATAATTATCCATAATATATCGGTTAATTATCGATAATATATTGATATATTATAAAAATGCGATAATTCGAATTCATAAACAACGTAGTATTATTTAGCTATGAAAATAATAAAGAATTTTTTATGTAAAAGGAAATAGGTAGAAGCAATCAATAAAGAAATTAACTTTTAAAATTTATATGTAGCTTTATTATTTTATTAACGCATGTTAAAAACTAAACAAGCATTTCGCCATAAAGGGATACTTTCATCTGTTGTTAATTCACAAATGATTTTAAAAATTTTCATATTTATATTTACCATTTTAATGAAATGCAATTTATTTACTATAAATAAAGTGATAATAAATCTCTCCACATTAATGGCAAATCGATATTAAAGTAGAAAGCCTAAACAAATCATTACCGAATTTAAATAAACAACGCAGAAAGTTTTACATTCTATCTAAAGGATTCATAGATTTAATGGATTTTTTTTACAGAATAATTAACTCCATTATAGTTTCATTTTTAAATAGCTGTAAATGGAAATTTTATTGAAACAATTTTTTTCGAAGAAAATACACAATGGAAATTTAGAAAAAAATGTTAATGGTTAAAATTTATCTTTCAATATGAACTGTATAGAAAAATGATAAAAGATGTTATTAAAAAAGTAGTTTTTGCGGTTGTAATTTACTTTTGTATTTCATTTTTTTTTTTTTTGAATTTGAGACTTGATTCAATATTTAATTTAATTAAATTAAAAAATATACATAATCCAGGAAAATATTTTTTCCTAAGTAGTTCAGACTGAATGAATATTGTAACGTTTTTTAATTAAAAAAATTGCTACTTTTAACTTCGAGTTAAAGTTTATTACAAATATAATTATTGTTTAGTAAATGTGAGAAATGTTACATTCTTTCATTTAATTTAACTTGGTTTTTGTATGTAAAAATGTAACTTACTAATCGATATTTCACTCATCTTTCATATGCTATGGGACTAAAAATATACAAATTATGTGCACATGTGTATTTCTGATGCCAATACACATGTTTTAATATTTTTTATAACTTAATTATTAATTAATTGATTAATTTCAATAAAATTTGGATTATAAGCTGTCAAAACAATCAAGAAATTCCAGATAGTTTAAATATATTTGAGTCATGATTTTAAAAAAAGAAATATTTTTTCACGTGACTCAAAAATAATTATTTGTTTGTTAGAATAATTTGAAGTAACATTTTAAACATACTGGATTATTTTTAACACAATTATTTCAAATTGGTAAAGTAATCATACAAGTTGTAAATTTCCAACTGGACGAAAAATGTCCGGGCCAGGATTCGAACCTGGGATCACTTGGCTGAAGCCGCCACGCTCTACCACTGAGCTATCCCGGTCGAATCTGGAGGGCATAATTCATCCAGTTAACCTTATTGATCAAAGCATCTGTTCTGATATTTTAATCAGCTCAACAGAAAAGATCGCAAGTAATGGAACTCCAGTAAACGCTGTATACGTGAATACACTGGATTATTTTTAACACAATTATTTCAAATTGGTAAAGTAATCATACAAGTTGTAAATTTGAGATGCAGACCCAGATGTATTATTGAGGATTACCCTATAATATTCGCTATTGAAAATGAAGTGTGTATCATTTATAGTTCGTTTACAGGGAAGCACAAAAAATTCATTCATATTATGGTCTATGGAGTATAATCGTTTCTGATGCAGTTTAATGATGCTATAATACTTAAAACAATGAAATTAATATGAATCACTGGTGGATAAAAACCTTTTTTCCCTGGAGTATAGTTAAAGTAGCATTTACAGTTGGTTCACAGGGACGCACAAAAGAATTCTATTGCATAATCATCTATGGGGAAAATCGGTTGCAGTAAATTTTAATGATGTTATGATACTTCAAGCATAATGAAATTAAAAAGGATCACTCAAGTGCACTACAACATGTTTTCTATGAATTATGCAGTGCGTAGCATTTATCATTCATTTACAGAGACGTACAAAAAAATTCAGTTACAGGGCGGAGTATGATAGATTTCATTGTAAGGAAAACTACAATTTCTGAATAATATTCTATTAGTGTTCGAAAGCGTTTCATGATCTATTCCTGATGCATGATTTTTCATTCTTGTTACTAATATGAAAATTCTTCTTTCCTTTCCTGTGTCATATCTTTAAGAAAAACTGGACAAAATTTTAAATTCCTTTAATGAAAATCCACTAATTTTGAACCTTTAAAGTATTGTTTTTAAGTGGGAAAGCTACACTAAGAAAAATGACACTTTCAAATCTGAGTAAATCCGTGTTTTCATTTTGTTATGAATATTAATACTGAACTTATTTACAATGACGGAAATTTACGAGAGCACGCAATGAATTCTTAAATACTTTTAAACATTGTTGGAAAGTATTAAAAATGTCCCTTTACACTGAGGAAAATGACACTTTCAAATCAGAGTAAATCGATGTTTTCATTTTGTTATGAAACATTTTTGTTTCAAATAGAACGACCCAATGCTTTACATTCTGATATACCAGAAATACTCAGAATATTGAAACATGGACATACTCAAAACGAGCACATAGAGGTCAGTTCATACTCATTTTGGAAACAGGGACCTACTCAAAAAGGATTAGAATCAGTTCAAACTCATTTTTGAAACATGGACAAGCTCAAAAATGAGCCCATAGAAGTCCGTTCATAGTCAATTTTTAAAACATGCTGGCTATACTCAAATAGGAGCCCATGATGTTTTATTCTTGAGTGTGTGCACGTTTTCAGAAATGAGTCTATACATGTTTCAAACTGGAGTCATTTTGACTATGCGGCATATTCAGATTTGAGTATTTTTCGCTCATTTTTGAAAATGTCGTTTTTTGAGTGAAGGCAAATAAAGAATGGAGATTTTGATTTATAAAACCTTAATTTTAAATTCTGCGTATTTCAAATTGTAAACACGCATCAGTAAAAGAGTGGTTTTTTAAAAAATTATTTTTGATTTTATTTTCTATAAATACAAATTGCGTGTCATGCATAGATTTTTGCAACACTTTCCAGCATTACGATAGATCAAAAATCGCAATCCCAGTGGCCCCCTTCCGTAGGAATATCCCACTTTTTTACTGGGACCTGATGGCCATAGAAAAAACATATATATGAAGTTTGTTTCAATTCTATGCATAATTTTATGTATTTTTTGAATATATAAAGAGAACACACACACACGAACAGATAGAAATTTCGTTAAAACATGATGTTTTTCGGGATCTGTGATCCATCAAACTTGTAAATCCGTCGAAAACTGAAAGTAAAAAGATTTCGATTATAATACTTTTTTCTATTGCAGACGGAAGAAAGTAAAAAAAAAAATCAATAAAGAAAATAACTTTTAAAATTTAGATGAAATTTTTTTTTAGTATTTTATTAACACATGTTAAAAAATTAAACAGGGTTTACGCATAAAGGTATTTTTTATCTGTTAGTAACTGAGTAATAATTTTTAAATTTTGCGTATTTAAATTTATCATTTTAATGAAATGTAATTTATTTAATATAAATAAACTGATAATAAATCTTACAGATCTTTCCACATTAATAGCAAATCCGTATAAAGTAGAAAATCTAAATAAATCATTGGCAAATTCAAACGAACAATGCGAGAAGCGTTATATCTAACGAACGAAGATTTAATGGATTTTTTACAGAATAATTAACTCGATTATGGTTTCATTTTTAAATAGCTGTAAATGGAAATTTTATTGAAAATTTAATTTTCATCAAAATACGTAATGGAAATTTAGAAAAAAAGGTGCTAATGGTTAAAATTTATCTTTTAGTATGGACTAGAGGAAATGAAAATAGAACATTAAAAAAAATAGTTATTGGATTTATAGTTTGCGTTTGTATTTCATTTTTTTTTTTCAGTATTTTAGTTCAATATTTAATAAAATAAAATAAAATGTATATATATATAGAGAGAGAGAGAGAAATTTTGTCATCGGATTTTTCACGCACTTCTTGATATGTTAGAACTATGCAAATTATGTACACATGTGTGTTTCTGATGCCAATACACCTGTTTTAATATTTTTAGAAATTAATTATTAATTAACAGATTAATTTTAATAAAATTTGAATTATAAGCTGGAAAACATTCAAGAAATTCAGATAATCTTATATATTATTTCTGTTGACAACATCCCTTTTGCTATGCATTTACGAAATGTACAACAACGAATGAGGTATCATTCAAAAGATTTTTTAAGCAGCTTTTGACACAGTACACTCCCATTTCATTAAAACATGTTTTTGTATTAAAATTGCTGCCCAATAAAAAATAAATCGGCATTTTTTTCATACATGAAATGAAAGGTTTTCCTCAAATGAGTGTTGCCACAAAAATGAAATACCGAATCAACAATGATTAAAAAAAAAAAAAAAAAAATAGCACAAAAAAGATAAAGTATGATTTCCCTGCACGGGTTTATTTTATATTTAGGGTTAAACAACAAAATTAAAATTGAAATGTTTAGAAGAAAAAGACACCGTCGGTCAATCTAAGCAGTAATATTTCACGTGTATAGTAAAAGGTAAGCTTTGTTCTATTAGATTAAATTGTATTTAAAATGCATTCAATTTTTGTTGTTGTTGTTGTTGTTGTTTCATGTTTTTCAAAGAAGCGGATGGCATCACTTTCTAATACAGTTAAAATACGATTGTTAATTTTTATTCTCGCGCGTACCTTTTGCTATCTTCAATCAGTTTTCACTGTAACTTTGATGGAATAAATGAGACGATATTCTGGCTGGAATAATGTTGTTTGGAGATATTTTTAATCCTTAATTTCTCTTTAGAAGTTTAAACCTGCATCTAAAATATATTAGATATTGCTAAAATTATTAGACTGCAGTGCGAAATCCCCACACGGGTCTACTGGTTTAAATATATTTCAGTCAGTATTTTAGAAAATCTATTTCCATGTGACTCAACAATAATTATTTGTTTGTTACAATAATCTGAAGTAACAATTTAAACACATTCCAACATAGTTGAAAAGTGTTTATTAGTTAGGTTTGTCCGTCTGTCCGTGGTCTAACTGTCGTTAATATATTCAAATTGCTATGCGTGATTGATAACAGAACAGAATCGAGATTTTCGATGAAGAAGTTGTACGCCATGTTGTTAAATATTGGACAATTGTTCTACGTAGTTCTAACTTCGCAATGGTAAGTACTAAAATTTATGTGATTTTTAATATTTGGGATTTGATATGTCCATATATTTACAGTGCATGATTATCAAACCGAATAACATGTTTAAGGAGCTGCGTAGCCTGAAATAAAATGCATATTATCTTATTTCCCGCTCAGTTTATTTTTTATGAGAAAAATATCCCCAATCAAAAAAATATTTTGATGTGCCAGAAATTTCTAACTTAGATATTATCTTAATGAAAACTCAATTTTTGTAGACTGCTTTTTAAGTAGTTTTTAACTTATTCTAAATTCAGGTACTTGTTTATTTGTTTAATTCTGTAAGGCATCCAGTGTTGAATTCAGGAGATACTCGGGGGAGGGGGGGGACATTCCTCTCTCCCGGAGCATTGAAATGGCCACCCCCTCTGAAGATTTCGGATTTTATGATTTAATGGTCAAAAAGTGCAATTCCCCCCCCCCTCGGAACTCTATAATATGCCCCCAGGAGCCACAGAAATCCCTCTCGGAGAAAAATGCCTGAATTCAACACTGAAGATATCAATAACATACCTATGATCTTAAAATAAATTCATGAGATTTTTCTGTGTTCGATGCCATATCAGAATCATATACTGTCTTTTTTTTCAGGTACTGCATTATTATAGAATCAATTTAACATTTTATTATTTGTAGTGTATTAAAATTCAATTAAAAAGGAATGTCCATTAAATTCTATAATGTTGATTAAAAAATTGAAAAATGTATGTCAGGGTGCTATAACGAAATTTATAATGGTATATGGTAAAATAAATTTCAGTAGTCTTTTAATATCAGACAATATTTTAGTTGTGAAAAACGTAAAGTAGAATATGCTTAATACCTTGAGGTTGATTTTACCTATATTCATGCTGTAAAAGCTTGCATACAGAAGCTTTCAACTGCCCCACCCTGTATATTCAAATTTAATTGATTAAATTTTATTTTTCTCGCATTATTTTGAAAATAAAAAATGACTTTTAATCTCTTCTAATAATTTAAAATAAACAGAATAAAAAAAGCAAACAGGGAATTTTTGTCAGTAGAGGTGCGGGAGGGGGGGGGGGATTTATTTTAAAAATATAAAGCTTCAATTCTTCATTTAAAAATAAAAATAAAAGAAAGAAAAAGAAAACCTGTAATAGCTATTGTTACATTTCTGTATTGTTTTTCATCCTAATTTATATAAAAATTATCTTGTATGTGGGTTTCTAACAAAAAAAAAAATATCTAATTTGATTTTATTTCATATTTGTGCTTTCCTTTAACTAAATCTTGTCATGTATTTAAATGCACGTGTTAATACTGTGCAAATTTCAAGAAATAAAAAAATGCTCAAATGAGCCATAATGTCAACATATAAATCATAAATGTTCTGAAAATTCTGCTATTTTTGGAGTTCACAGAACCCGAAGTATCATTGTAATAGAATTTTTTTTAGCTCACAGGTTATCAAAGCCGGACCCCCCGCTTAATTTACATAAATAGGTTTTTCATGCAGAATTATTCGATTTTAAATTTTCAAATTTTATATATATGTTCATTCTGATAATCCGATTCCTTGATTAGTTTTGGGGGTTAAATTGCTAAGTATAAAAGGGGGAGGGGGAACGGGGGCTGATCCCCACTTAATTTATATAAATGGGTTTTTCATGCAGAATTATCCGTTTTGTTTAAAATTTTATACATAGGTTCATTCTAATAAAGCGCTTCCCTGATCAGTTTTGGGGGTTCATTTGTTAAGTTTACATGAGGGAACTGGGGGCTAATCCCCCCCCCCCCTTAATTTAGATAATGTGTTTTTCATGCAGAAATATCCGATTTGTTTCAAATTTTGTATATAGGTTCATTCCAATAAGGCGCTTCTCTGATCAGCTTTGGGGGTTCAATGGTTAAACATAAAGGGGGAACAGGGGCGAATCCCCTCCCTAAATTAAATAAATGGGGTTTTCATGCAGAATTACACAATTTGCTTCAAATTTTGTATATAGCTTCATTGTGATAGTGCGTTTCCTTCATTAGTTTTGGGGGTTCATTGGTTAAGTATAAAGAGGGCAACGGTCATTAATCCCGCCACCCCCTTAATTTAGGTAAATGGGTTTTTCATGCAGAATTATCCGATTTGTTTCAAATATTGTATATAGGTTCATTCTGATAAGGCGCTTCCCTGATTATCTTTGGGGGTTCATTGGTTAAGTATACAGGGCGGAACTGGGGGGGCTAATCCCCCCTTAAATTAGATAATGGGTTTTTCATGCAGAATTATCCGATTTGTTTCAAATATTCTATATAGGTTCATACTGATAAGGCGCTTCCCTGATCAGTTTTGGGGGCTCATTTGTTAAGTTTACAGGAGGGAACTGGGGGCTAATCCCCCCCTTAATTTAGATAATGTGTTTTTCATGCAGAAATATCCGATTTGTTTCAAATTTTGTATATAGGTTCATTCCGATAAGGCGCTTCCCTGATCAGTTTTGGGGGTTCAATGGTTAAATATAAAAGAGGAACAGGGTCTAATCTGCCCCTAAATTAAATAAATGGGTTTTTCATGCAAAATTTCCCAATTTTCTTCATATTTTTATAGAGCTACATTGTGATAAGGCGCTCCCTTTATTAGTTTTGGGGGTTCATTGGTTAAGTATAAAGAGGGGAACGGTGATTATTCCTCCCCCTTAATTTAGATAAATAAGTTTTTTATGCAGAATTATCCGATTTGCTTCAAATTTTGTATATAGGTTCATTGTGATAAGGCGCTTCCCCGGATCAGTTTTGGGTTGTTCAATGGTTAAATATAAAGGGGGAACAGGGGCTAATCCCCCCCCCTCTAAAATAAAGAAATGGTTTTTTCATGCAAAATTACCCAATTTGCTTCGTATTTTGTACATAAGTTCATTGTGATAAGTCGCTTCCCTGATTAGTTTTGGGAGTTCAATGGTAAAGTATAAACGAGGGGAACGAGGGCCAATCCTACCCTTAATTTAGATAAATGGGTTTTTCATGCAGAATTATCTAACTTGTTTCAAATTTTGTATGTAGGTACATTGGTGAAGTATAAAGGGGAGAACAGGGACTAATTCCTCCCCCCTCTCAATTGAGAAAAATGATTTTTTAAAGCAGAATTATCCAATTGTTTCAAATTTTTTTATAAAAGGTTCATTCTGATAAGGTGCTTCCTTGATTAGTTTTGGGGGTTCAATGGTAAAGTATAAAGGGGGCGAAATGGGACTAATCCCCCCTTAATTTATGTAATGAGTTTTTCATGCAGAATTATCCGATTTGCTTAAAATTTTGTATTAGGTTGTCTCTGATAAGGCGCTTCCCTGATCAGTTTTGGGGGTTCAATGGTTAAATATAAAGGGGGAACAGGGGCTAGTCCCCCTAAATTAAATAAGTGGGTTTTACATGCAAAATTACCCAATTTGCTTCATATTTTGTACATAAGTTCATTGTGATAAGTCGTTTCCCTGATTTAGTTTTGGGAGTTCAATGGTAAAGTATAAAGAGGTGAACGGTGATTAATCCTCCCCCCTTAATTTACATAAATGGGTTTTTCATGCAGATTTATCCGATTTGCTTAAAATTTTGTATATAGCTTGTTTCTGATAAGACGCTTCCCTGATCAGTTTTGGGGGTTCAATATATAGGCGGGACAAGGGCTAATCCCCCTAAATTAAATAAATGGGTTTTTCATGCAAAATTACCCAATTTCCTTCAAATTTTGTATATAACACATGGGCTGATAAGTTCCCGGTCTGGCACACAGATGGCGTTGCAATTGCCGAACCGATGCTTTTTTTTTTAGTAAATACTAACTTTTAAAAGGTAGCAGAAAAGATGTCATGATGATTCGCCGTGTGGATAAAACGTTAGAGTGGTTTTATTTGAACAACTTTGTTGATAAACAAAAAAAAATGGATACACAAGAATTTCAAGAATTGTATTTTGATGGGAAAAAACACCGTTCAAACAAAAGCTTGGCTTGATAAGCATTATCCGGACACTGCACCAGGTAAATCAAACATTATTGACTGGTTTGCTGAATTTAAACGTGGTCGTACGGACACCAGTGATGCACCACGCAAAAGAGGTGGTTACTCCGGAAAACATAAAAATAGTCCAAAAAATCGTTTTGGGGAACCTAAAGTGAAGTTGCAGGCGATAGCTCAGACTCTGAAGATATCCAAGAAACGTGTAGGTTTTATTTTGAATGAGCATTTGTCTATGAAAAAGCTGTTGTCAAAGTGGCTGCCGCGCGTGTTGACTTTTGACCAAAAACAACAACGAGTCAATGATTTAGAACACTGTTTGGAGCTTTTTCGTTATAAAATTGTTATTTATTATTAAACTATTATTATTATTTATTTATTAAATTATTATTATTATTTATTTATTTATAAAATTATTATTAAATTATTATTATTAAATTATTATTATTTATTATTAAAGTTATGTTATTTATTAAAGTTATAAAGTCATAATGTTTTGTTAAAAAGTTGTGTTTTCTTTATTAGACCGGGAGCTTATCAGCCCATGTGTTAGCTTCATTGTGATAAGGCGCTTCCTTCATTAGTTTTGGTTGTTCATTGGTTAAGTATAAAGAGGGGGACGGTGATTAATCCCCCTCTTACTTTAGATAAATGACTTTTTTATTCAGAATTATCAGATTTGTTTCAATTTTTATATATAGGTTCGATGTGATAAGGCGCTTCCCCGGATCAGTTTTGGGGGTTCATTGGTTAAATATAAAGGGGGGAACGTGGTCCAATCCCCCGTAATTTGGATAAATTGATTTTTCATGCTGAATTATACAATTTGCTTCAAATTTTGCATATAGGTTCATTGTGATAAGGCGCTTCCCTGATTAGTTTTGGGGGTCCAATTGCTAAGTATAAAAGGGGTGGAACGGGGGCTGATCCCCCTTAATTTAGATAAATGTGTTTTTCATGCAGAATTATCCAATTTGCTTCAAATTTTGAATATAGGTTCATTCTGATAAGGCGCTTCCCTGATTAGTTTTGGGGGTTCATTGGTTAAGTATGAAGGGGGAATGGGGGCTAATCCCCCCTAACTTAGATAAATGGTTTTTTCATGCAGAATTATCGAATTTTCTTCAGATATTGTATGAGGTTCATTGTGATAAGGCTCTTTCCTGATTAGTTTTGAGGGTTCATCGGTTAAGTATAAAGGGGGGGGGGAACTGGAGGCTAATCCCCCCTCCTTAATTTAGATAAATGGGTTTTTCATGCTGAATTATCCGATTTGCTTCAAATTTGGTATATAAGTTCATTCTGATTAGGCGCTTCCCTGAATAGCTTTGGGGTTCTTTGGTTAAGTATAAAAGGGGGGAAAAGGGGTTAATGCTCCCCCTAATTTAGATAAATGGGTTTTACGTGCAGAATTATCAGATTTTCTTCAAATTTGGTATATATTTTCATTGTGATAAGGCACTTCCCTGATTAATTTTGGGGGTTTATCGGTTAAGAATAAAGGGTGGAACGAGGGGCTAATCCACCTTAAGTTAGATAAATGGGTTTTTTATGCAAAATTATCTAGTTTGCTTCAAATTTTGTATATTGATTCATTGTGATAAGGCGTTTCCCGCATTAGTTTTGGGGGTTCATTTGTTAAGTATAAAGGAGGGAACGGGGACGAATTCCCTCCCCTTAATTTAGATAAATGGGTTTTTCATGCAGAATTAATCGATTTGCTTCAAATTTTTTATATAGGTTTATTCTGATAAGATGCTTCCCTGATTCGTTTTTTTTTTTTGGGCGGGGGGGTCATTTGGTTAAGTATAAAGGGGGAACAGGGACTAATTGTCCATTTTAATTTAGATAAATAGTTTTTTCATGCCGAATTATCCAATATGATGCAAATGTTGTATACCGGTTTATTTTGATAAGGCGCTTCCCTGATTAGATTTGGACGTTTATTGGTTAAGTATAAAGGATGTAAATAGGGGAGCTAATGACCCCCCCCCCTTCTAATTTATATAAATGTGTTTTTTCTTTGAAATAAGAGTATAATATGCAAATAGTGTGAATAGCCTGTGAGCTCAATGCCATCAGTTTGACTGAGCACTTTTCTTTTTTTTATTTTATTTCCAATTTAATATATATAAATTTTTTTAATTAATATACTTTTTAAAAAGTTAGTATCCAGCCGAATATTTGATAATCTGCTAAATCACTATTTGTTACATATCGTAAAATTATTGTTATGTTATTTCTACTATATTCCTGTGGCACCATTTTTTTTTCTTTTAATGCTGATTGTGAAATCCCATAGTAACCTATGTAAATTTTAAAGAAATGATAAATTCCGTTATACAATTATCAAAATATAGCTTTCATCAGCAGGAAACAGATGTCCAATGCTGGTAGAGTACATTTTTAAAAATTTCCTTAATTTTTAATTTTTTTTAAATTTTTATGAATTTTGAATTCTTTATTCAAAGGAAAATTTTCAAATATTTTGTTCTTAAAAATACTTATCGCTGAAGACGAAGTGTCCCCTTAATCATTCTTTGCTCTTGTGCTGTTTTTTATCTTTTTAAATATACATGGTCACTAGCAATTTGTACAATAAAAAAAATTAATATTATTACTGTTATTATTACAGGATAATACTGCAGTGATCAATGTCGCCTTACAGCTAGAACAGATCATCCTTGCCTAATAGAGAATGAGGATGTTAGAAAGGACGTCAAGGTGTTTTCGTATGTTGATGGTGTGACACTTTTTTCGGAGAAATGTTCAACTGAGTCAATTTCGTTGCTGTAGCATCCTACTGGGTGTTTAATTAAGACTATTATCAGGCCGGAATCTAGGCAGGCTTTTTTACTAACTGCATCAATTCTAAAGGAATAAAAGCCAATAGCATACATAGCATAAATACAGTGCTGTAATTTGTTTTATTAAAACATTTTGATTTATAGTTTTGTTGAAAATAAATTTTATTTTTCAGTATAAATGTTTGTTTTATTTTTTCTGTCTTTTGTTGTTAGCCAGAAAAAATCGAGTAATTTATAATTTTTTTTAAAAATGGCATTTAGTCAATACGTGCATTTTAATGTTTGTGTAAATTAAATGCGCTTGATTTATTTTAATAAGTTTAAGTAAAAAAAAAAAAAAAAAAAAAAAAAATAGCACATACATATTTGCTAAGACCGATTTTTTATTGAATTCACTCTTATTTTATAGATATTTTTTCTGAATTATTTGCAATTTTTAATATTCTGCTATTAAGTGATCTGCCATTGAGGAATAAAAGACTCACAAACATTTATTTCTTTGTTATTAATCATGATAAAAAAAATTTGTAATCAATATACTTTTTAAAAAGTTAGTACTCAGCCGAATATTTGATAGTCTGCTAAATCTCTATTTGTTACATTTTGTAAAATTATCACGTTTTTCTACTATATTCCTGTGGCATCATTTTTTCCACTTTAATGCTGATTTTGAAATCCCATGGTAACCTACGGAAATTTTAAAGAGGTGATAAATTCCCTTATACAATTATCAAAATATAGCTTTCACCAGCAGGAAACAGATGTCCAATACTGGTAGTGTACATTTTTTAAAATTTCCTTAATTTTTAAATATTTTTTTTAAAGTAACTTTACTTTAATTTATATTTAATATATATATATATATATTTATTTATTTATTTACTGGCAACTGGACTTCCCTGTAAGTAAGTGCTTATATATTCCATATTTTTGCTTTTTTTCATTTGTAAAGAGTTTATAAGTATTAATCACAAGTCCTTATTTTATTTCTTCAAAATAAAATGCAGGTTTTAAGTTATCAAATTGGCTTTTGATAAGTTTATTTAGCTGATTCACGAGATTGGTGTTATAACTTTTACTTCAATATAATCTTTTGTTAAAATATTGTATGCAAGTACATGATTTTGGAAAGAAATTTTTTTTTAATTACTTTTTTTTTACAGCAATTGGTAAATTTTGGTATCTTTTGAAATCTAAGCATAGTTTCATTGCCAATTTCTTCAACGTTATCTAATCAGTTATAATACAGAAAGTTAAGAAATCTTAAAATATTTAGATCAATAATTGAAATTATATTTCAGCACTATAATCTCAATTTAAATTAAATAATTGCTAAATAACACTTGTGTAGTCTAACAATTTTTAATCAGAGTTCATTGATTTAAATCAACTGGATTTCAATCCTGATTTAAATCAACTGATTTATTTAAATACACTTTTTTTTTTAAATTTAGGTTAAGATATTTCATTATAAATATTATTTTTGACAACAATACATTGTAAATTTAAGGACTGGGGCAGACAACACTCAAAATCCTTTCTTTTTGAATTTTATTTAAATCAAATATCACACTTAAAAATAAAAATTCTAATTTAAAAATAGAGAATCTCAGCTGAGAAATGTTAAAAGATTAAAGCATAAATTTATTTGTTAAAAAAATATGTACAAATCTTATGTGAATTTTTTAATACAAAAACATGGAGAGTTTCTGCGAGGATTTGTAAAACGTTAGAATAAATAAATATAGGTCAATCAAAATTGTTAAATTGCAGTTAGTGTAAATAAGTGATATATAACACAAGACAATTTGTTTACTTTATTTCATGTTTTCAAAAGTAAAAGAGAATTCACATTTTCAAATTATATCATTTTCTGTTGCTCCATTTTTTAACTATATTTTTAACTGTTTATATGATTAAAATATTTCAAATTAAACAAGTGAATGAGTTTCTCTATATATTTTTAATTTCAAATAAATTTAAATGAGCTTTTCTAATTATTAATTTTAATGATTTAGTAAAGGTTATTTTACTTTAAAACGCGTAATTTTAAAATTGTATTTTGAATTAAAAAAAATAGCTGATTTAAATTTTAACAAAAAATGATTTTCATTTACTGAGCCTTTTTGTTATGTAATTTTCAGTTGAGCTTCAAGTTCAAAGTCTTGTACATTTTCAAATTGTATGGCTTCTGAAAATTGTTTATCATCAACGTATTTATTAGGGTTAGCTGAATTCTGTATATTCTTATAATTTACATGACTTCAAAAGTTTTTAGATTTACTTTATTATTATTATTATTTTATGGCGTTTTTAATTTAGACAGGAGAAAAAAATTACCTTCCACATAAAAGATAAAAAATTAAAGTTTCAATGCTGCTCTATATAAATTTTCAAAATTTATAAAATAGTTTCTGGATTTTTTTTTTTTTTTTTTTTTTTTTTTTTTTTTTTGTGTGTGTGTAATAGAGCAGAAAAGCACCCAAATTGTGTTATAATAGTTAGGTGCAGCAATGTTCCTAATTGGAAAGTGTCTCTGTGACACAAATTGGGTATAAAAAGTGACAAATTTGAAATATCATATGCGCAGGGTGTATTTGGGGACAAAAAAGAACATTTAATCTCCAAACTGTCACAGTAAAAAACAAAGTTATTCTTCTGGAAACTGTCTTTTTTAATTTAATGTTGAAAAAAATAAGCTTAGAGGGTCATATTCATGCCGAAATTGTAGCAAATTCAATAGATACATCTAATTGGGGCATCGTGTTTTTTTTTTTTCAGTAAATGTTGCCCTATGATAACAAACTGGAATTCACTCAGTCAAGTAGTTTTGAAATTATGAAAATTTAAAGTTTGTAACTCCTAATCTGTAATCGTTGCAAATCAGACTGTAATGTGGGTAGCGTTTTAAGCATAACTTAAAAACTACTTAGCGGAATCAGCTGTGATTTTTGATTTGCATATTTGAAGTTTTTAGAAATCTATTTCTATTAAAATTAATTTTTTAATTAATTTAAAAATACATTTTTTTTATAAATTAAACCATATAAAATAAACCATAATCTATAATTTTTTAACCGAAATAGATTTCGAAAAGCTTCAAATAAAATATACGAATATAAAATTATTACGTCAAGTATTGAATTATATAAAAAAAACTCCACCAGCTGTTTAACATTAGGAGTTCCAAACTTTAAACTTCATAATTCTTAAACATTTTGACCAAGTGACTTCCCTTTTGGTATCTTTGAGAAAAAGTTACCGAAAGAGGCAAATATAATGTCAAAGTTAGATGTACATATTGAAAAGTTTGGAGTTCTGTGCAACTTAAGAACGAAGACGACCCCATAAGCTTTTTTTTTTTTTTTTTTTTTTTTAAATTTGAGGCGTAAATTAAAAGAAGTTCTAGTTTTTTAAGGAGGGGCGGTCACTATTGGGATTAAAAAATGTTTTGTATGTCCTTTGTTTTGGATATACAGCAATAGAAAGTCTTTCCAGTACCAATAAAACTTCAATGTTAGTTGCATACACTTCATACGCATGCAACATGTCATACACTTGTGCTACACCCAATGACATAAGTGTGGGTTTTAAATATCCAGTCCAAATTGAAAATATTTTGTTCCGTTTTTAATATCTTATTTAACAGTTTTTTGGCATCACCTAAATATTTAGTGCTTGGGGCAATTATCTCCCACACACACTTCATCACTGGCTACACCTATGTATATTCTGGCACTAATAAGCTGGCATCTCTGTACAGTCCACTTTGCTATACAGACAACAGATGAAAAGGTTTGTTTTGGACACTATTTGGATTTTCTTTTATATCGCTTAAAATATATTAAGTTTTTTTTTTTTTTTTTTTTTTTTTTTTTTTTTTTTCCCCTAGGAAACATATACACATATTCTAAAGAAAATAAAAGTATATTATGTATTTTATGAACATAAAATCCATTTCATTTTGTACTTTTTATTTATTTATACACTTTTCTTTTACGAGAATTACTTCTCCTTGCTTATAAAGATACTTCTCTAGCATTCCTTGTATAAAATACTTATTTTAAAAAAATGTAAATACCCATGAGCTAAACGTATCAGTATACTTGTAACAAATAAATAAAATTTCAAGCTGATTCTGTATTGTAAAGAAACTTTTGTTATAAAGAGTAGGACCAATAACAGATGAAAATATTGCTTTTGGACACTATTTTGATTTCCTTTTATCTCAGTTAAATATTATTAAGAACTTTTTTGAATACATACATACATTTTAAGTATTTTGTTATCATAAAATGCATTACATGTAATGCATTTTATGATAACAAATACTTAAAAATGTGTGTATGTATTCAAAAAAGTTCTTAATAATATTTAATTGAGATAAAAGGATATCAAAACAGTGTCCAAAAGCAATATTTTCATCTGTTAATGTTCCTACTCTTTAAAACAAAAGTTTCTTTACAATGCAGAAAATTTTCCGATCATAATGAAAAAAAATTCCGTAAAGCAAAGAAAAAGTTTCTATTCTACACAGGAATTTTTAATTTTTTCATGATTAGTTTACTGACTGATTCGGTAAAGTTTCCTTTTTAAAACGGAATACTTTCTGTCTATTCTACCGTTCTACCAAGACATTTCTTAGTGTGAATGGAAAGTTTTCCTTTTTAAAACGGAATACTTTCTGTCTATTCTACCGTTGTACCAAGACATTTCTTAGTGTGAATGGAAAGTTTTCCTTTTTAAAACGGAATACTTTCTGTCTATTCTACCGTTCTACCAAAACGTTTCTTTATGTGAATGGAAAGATTTCCGTAAGACCCAGGAATTTATTCTGTGTCTAAAGATTAGTTTCTGAATCAAACAGGAAAAGTTTCCTGACGGAAAGAAAAAACTTTCGTTTTTTTTCGTTTTTTTTTCCGTGTTGGCTCGGAAAAGTTTCCTGTCCTATACGGGCAACTGGAAATCCTATTCCTACCGGAAACTTTTCCGAATTTTTTTTTTACAGTGTGGTTAAAAAATCGTTTCCGATCCATTGTAATGATGTTACAATACTTAAAACATAATATCGCAAACACACTGAGCGATTTCGAAATTTCGATCTACCCGATCTGAAAAGCACCGTCATTATAAAAAACGCAAGAAAATAATATTTGAAGAAGTAAATAAAAGTCTTTTTAAAAAAATCAACAAATAGTATATTTATTCATTTCATTTTAGTGCCGATAAACATTCGACACGCCAGCCATTTCATCAGCCAAGAAACTACTTCTACATAACATCTCCAAGTAGTAGGGCCCCACCAGTGTCTGAGAGGTTCTGCTCTCAAAGCTGGTAGACGGGAGGTGCTGGGTTCAAAACCCTGTCGCGCTCGTCGGCCTAACCGTTCGGAGTTTTCCGTGATTTTCGCCGTGGACGTACTCCGTGGACTCACGTTTAACGTACAATTTCCAACTTGTTTTTTCTTTAATAGGTAATCCCTCCTTAGTAACTACGAATTTTTTTCGTTGATGCGATTCCGTCTTAGACAGACTTTGTTTTTGCATTTTTTACTATAATTATATCGTTTCAGATCATTAAACCATTTAAGTGATAAAACGAAAATGTTCACGGCTCATTAAGGGATGCTCGTTAATAGGAAAATGTATAAATGGTGCTAAACCTGTCGCAAGTGACTAACGGGAAATTCCCTTTTCTAGACAGGTTCCGTTTTCCCAGGTTTTTATGTAATACAATACTGGAGTAACGCAAAGTATACTCTTTTCTTTTTTGTATGTGCTTTCATTTAGCTTAAAATCATGTATGTATGTGGCAGTCAAATGTTGTCACTCATTTTTCACCCACTTCCTGTTGACACAAAGCTTTGAAATTTGGACTATATATGTATGTATTCCTGAAGGTAATAATACATGAATTGTACATTGATTTTTTTTTAAAAATTCGATCCCTAAGAGGGGGCAAAGTCAGCCCAAAACTTGTATATCCCCATAGAAATAACGCTGCAATTGTTTAATATGAATTGTAAAAGAAATAGCTCTATTGTTGCAACATTCATCCATTTTAATCGCCAATTATTTCCCGCATCATGACGACGTCATCATTTACATGGAATATCATGTATGTATTGATGAATACATATGAATAGAATGAGTATTTGTTGAAAAGTACTGATGACAGGGTTACCACAACAGTGATGGATTTATAACCATCTCAGATATCATTAACTGATTTCAAAACAGGAAGCAATTCAAGCACACAAACATTTGAACACGTAAATAAATACATTAAGTGATAATAAATCATTCTATAATGAACAAACTTTTCTATTTTAGCCAAATCATCCTACTCAAGATAAACAATGATATTAATATGCGAAATATGTTCGCGAAATTAGTTTTAATATCAACCCACGCATGCTGCAGCTGTCTGACGTCATCAAAAGAACTCTGACTCAAAAAAACTCTTTTTATTATTAAGTTAGTTGCCCTCAATAGAGAAAGATGTAATAATTTTAATCTGTTGCTGCAAAAGGCAGCTGTATGTAAAATGTTAATTGAAAATATTAAGTCAAAATTTTAAATATAATTCTCTATAACAAAAGTGATCAAGTCTCAAGTGTGGACTCAATATAAGTAATATAATACATTTAACCAACACTTTTCTGTTTTTAACACTTTAGCTTCGTAACAAATGGATTACCCATCGCAGTTAAAAATGTGCACCATGCCGAAGTATGAGGAATATTGCTGCTGAAGAAAGATAAAGGTAAGAAATTACCTATATTATTATATTAATTGTGTTTTATGGCCAGAATGATATATATTTATTTATCTAAGTATTAGCGCGCGTAACCTACAGCACAGAGCAGAGGCGGCTTTTTTGCCAACAAACAGCGCCAAATTTGGCGACAAAAATAAGTTGCTATATAGGAAGCCAACTTGGCGATAGCTGGCTAATTTGGCGAAATTCAGATTTAAATCCATTAACCTTCCATAATCTTCTTCCATTGGCATTGGCATAGCCTACTATTTTCTATAAAATGCTATAAGGCAAAAAAAAATTAAGAAAGCATGTTTATATATATAAGGCCATTATTCTTATTCTTATTTGTTTCTGACAAATATATGCGTTTATTTCAAAAAATTTCAGCACATACTTCACATAAACTGATTATTAAACTAACAGTTAATTTAAACAATTACTTTTTTTTTAAATTTCCAAATGATCTATTATGTAACAAAAATCTGTTTTCATCGTTTGTTAAATGAGTAATAGCTTTAAAACTATGTATAGTTAAATGATCCATTTAATCATGAGCAAACTGTTCAATATAAATAAACTGATAATGAGCTTTTTCACAAGAATAGTATTTTAAGATAAATTAGAAAATTTAAACAAATCATTAGCAAATTCAAATGGACAACTAAAACATTTTTGTCTTTCTGAAATGTCGAAAGAGTTATTTATTTTTTTTTAATTGTTTCAAATGGACTTTTTATAGTACTATTTAGAGGTTTATTTATGGTCTCATTTTGTTCAATAGCTATTGAATAATCATTAGATTGAAAATTTTATTTCGAAAAAAAAAATACATAATGAAAGTTTAGGAAAAATATGTTAAAGGTGATGTGTCGAACTGAAAACTACAGAAAAAGATAAAATAAATTAAAAAAAAAAAAATATTATTGAGATTATAATTAGCATTTGTGTTTGCTATATATTTAGAAGACATTTTGAAAAAAATATAAATTCGATTCAATGTTTAATTAAATAAAAAAAAAGTATATATATATGAGATTTTATTTCTCTTTTTAAAAGCTATATTATCAAACTTCAATTGATGTCTATCTGTGTAAGTATGAATCCAATCTTGAATTCGATTGTTGCAATTTAGAAAAAAAAAACTGTTAATCATTAGAATTTATCTTTCAGTATGAACTGCACAGCAAGTGGTAAAAGGATAGTCCACTTACAAAAGAAATTTTAGACTAAAATTTTTGTTTGCGTTTGAATGTTTTTTTAATTATGGATCTGAATTAATGTTTGATTAAATCAAAGCATAAAAGACAAGTTTTTTTTTTTCCTTTTTTCCCAAGAGTCCTGGCGAATCGCAACGAATGAGTATAACTCCCATTTGGTCATTCAGCTACCAGCTGTTGACGCATCAAACCTTATATCACGAAATTTATTATTCGGCGTTAATCACTGTCGTATTAGAAAATACATATCACCATTACTAGACGCTTCCATTGCCACCGGCTGGGCCACATGGCGTATCAGTGTAAATTTAGCCTTAAGTGTGCTTGTTGCTCTGGTAATCACAAAGCTGATAATTGCTCAGTACCAGATACTGAGATATTCACCTTTAAGTTTGTGTTCGTATCCGCAGTTGTATTTTTGCCATTGTCTTAATTTCCTGTGCCTAGTGTTGCGTCATCTGGTGTTCTCCATCCTATACTCATTGTCCTCTGAGTTTTAGTCATATTCAACTTTGTGTCGCTATGCTACAGTATTTTAAGTTTCATGTGTGTTTACTTCAAGCCGGTATCCCTTATCTTTTGAAAACTGCATCATCTCTTAGTGCTATAGAAACTGTCGCGCTGTTACTTGCCATTGTGTTATTGCCATTGTTTCTATCATCCTCTGCCCAGTGTCTATCTATATACATATCTATTGTGATTATCTGTCGCGTTTACCGGCGGCTTTTGAATATATATTTTTGCGGAAACGTCAGTGAAAGCTCACTGTGGAGACCGAAAAGTTTTTGGTTTCCGTCTGTTTGCCATAACTGTCGCAAAAATAGTTCGATTAGATTGATTTTTGGTATGTATGTTGACGAAGTACCTGGAATTAGCTGTATAGTTTTTGGTTAAATTTGGTTCATTCTTTCGAAAAATATAGAACAATTTATTTTAAGTTATAATGTTTTTCAATGGGAAATCAGACGATTTTGAAATTTTAACATTCGATGAAAGGAAATTGACGCTTTCAGATAGTTGATATGTTAAATTATGGATGCTAAGTTTCCGAAATGGAAATCTTAAATTGCTTTAAAATTTGCCAATAGTTTCTTAGAATTTCGAAATTAATTGTATAAATTAATGAAAAATTTTACGCATTAATTGGGGAGATATAAAACATTTTACTTTCTCATTTTTTACAAATATATTCAATGAATTTCTTTTTTCCTCTCTTTCATTAAATGGTTTCCTAGCAAGTCTATTTCAAAGAATATAAATATATATATATATATATAAATAAAAATAAATAAAGAAGAAAATTGGAGTAAATTGCATTACTTTGACACAAAATTGTATTAACAAAATAGCTGATTTTCCGGTGATTTTAGTTTTAATATGCTTTTTCTAATGAACTAGATGAGGATTTATTTTAACTACTAAAGAAAGATCGCCAAATCGGTTTTTCCAAACGAAAATTATAAAAAAGTTGAACTTGAAAATTGAATATAAGTATCATAACAGGAACACCCCTCCCCCATTTTTTATTTCTATTATCATCTAAATATATGAACTACATATTGATCTAGGCAATTTACAAATTTAAAAATATTACTATTAGTTATTTTTAAAATAAAATCTTCCAATAAGGCTGTTTCATTTTATTCCTATGTTATTTTTCTCAAAAAAATGAATTATGCAACAAAATAGATTTTTGTCTGTTGTTAATTGGAAAATTTATTATTTTTTTCACAGTTAATCTTTTTAATGAAAAGCAGCATATTAATACAAATAAAATGATTAAAAAAATCTTATGGATTATAAATTGTATTTCAATCTATAGTGTCTAAACAAATCATTAGCAAAGAAACAACGCAGGAAGTTTTACATTCTTAAAAATTGAAAGGATTTAAATCCATTAAATTAATGGATTTTTTAAAACTGTTTTAAATGAATTTCTCGTGGCATCATAAATTCTATTTGTGGTTTCATTTTTTAATAACCGTAAATTGAAATATAATTGAAAATTTTATTTCGAAGAAAATACATAATGATAGTTAAAAAAAATAAAAGTTAATGATTAAAATTCATCTTTCGTCATGAACCGTACTACAGAAAATGACAACAGAAAGAGGTTATTAAAAAAATAATTATGGAGTTTATAATTTGCTTTCGCTATGGAATAAATTTTATTATTCTAGTTTTGAAATGATATTTGATTAAATAAAACAAAAAATAGTTTATTTTATTTCTTTTAGTAAAGTAACATATTGATTTAACTTGCTTCTTTTTTAATTAAAATATCTCTTTAATTTTGAATCATATAAATATTTTAACATATTTGTAAGTTCAATTCAATACAAGTCGAAGGAGATTGGATTGATAAGTATTATGGTTCTTGCCCCCGTCCGATAGGGTAAAAATAAATCTTTTTTTTATAGGATGTTTTGGATCTTTGAATATAAGTTAGGATATAGGGTTACTTGGCGTGAGATGCCATGTCACGTGGTTTTCCTATGCGCAGGCAGTGTAGGGAAATGCCAGTCAGTCGTGTGGTAGAGGCTTCTCTACTGATACTTTAAATTCCAGTTTGCGTTGTTTTATTTAAGTTTTAAATGGAGCTTTTTTTATTTCCATTTAGTCTTAACACCTTTGGTAAGTGTCCAAAATCTTTTACGCTCTTTCTTAATGTATTTCCTATGTAGTTGGCCGTCTTACCCAAAGATTGGGGTAAGATGCCGAAATGCAAGCATTTACAAAATCAAAACTTTTTATGCTTTCTATGACATTTTTAAAATGAAATACATTTTTATATCATACTTAAATGTATTAACTTTAACAAGAAATTAATGAATTACAAATAAAAATGCCAGGCGATTTTATAAAAAAATAAATCAAAAACTACAGCATCTTCACCCAATCTACCCTAATATTAACCGCTTCATTTTAAGATTGTTGAAATTCGTTTTCTACGATATCAGAAAATATCAATTTAGTTAGCAAATTTGAATGTAATTTCACTGATACCAATTTTATTATTATTATTTTTTAAATATGAAACGTTCGTAAGACTATCGTAGTTTTTGCACATATTAATATATGAAAAATGAAATTAAACATATGTAAAAACTACGATGGTGTTATTGTACAAAAATAAAAATAAATTGATTTATCATATTTTCGGTGTTTTCTTCGTAAAAGAGGCGCAACACTCTTTTATTTAACTCAACTTGGTTTTATTATATAAAAATGAAATTTTGCGATACATTTTCAAACTCACTTACTGATAAGTTAGAATTATGAAAATTATATACACATGTATATTTCAGATGACAATATAGCATTTTAATATTTTTAGAACTGAACTCTTAATCAATAAATTAATTTTGAGGCATTTTTCTGTTACGTGGCCACAGGTGATGCATCTCCAAATAATTTTTTATTGTTACAACGCTATACGAGAGACAACAAGAATAAGGTCACTGATATGCCAAACCAAGCTGAATAAAATGTGGCAAACTGGCTGAGAAACGACAACAATAACACATTTTGAACACTTATATTTCAAAAAAAAACAGTGTAATACCGGGTGGTTATAATATAAGTATCTCTATTTGGAGCTGTCTGTAGCTTGAAGGAATAACCCGAATGAAACCAAAATCGATACACTTACTATTCAAGAGGGGGGAAGAAGAATGGAACAATAAAAAAAAAAATGCAATAATCAGTGACAGATGGCGCTTTTGAGTGTGAAATGTAATGTGTAATACAAAAACAAACTAGTCGTTGGGGGCAACCGTATTACTTACCCATCATGGATATGCATAATGTAAAATATTAAAATAAAAATGTGTAAACTACTTATAAAATGCATTGCAATTCAAATAAAATCGTGTCTTGAAGACGTCACAAACTTTAAAGGCTCGATTACTGAATTGCTTGAAAGAAACATCCTTATAACTCCAAAAATAATAATCCTATTAACTAGCGTTTTATTGCATCTGATTAAGCGTCAAATTTCCAATTAAAATAGATCTTTGAAGTGAAATTTGGATGAAATACAGGGTCATGAAAAATCGAAGAGTGTGGAAAATAGGATGACAAATATCTCGGCAACTAATTATCCAATCGACTTCATGCTGTATGCAAAATTTATGTTTTTTTATTGTCTTTTATATCCATTTCTTAAAATAAGCAATTTCGAAAATTTTTATCTTTTATCAGAACGACTATTTCGAGAGTCCGAAAAAAATAGTTCCAGTTAATCGAGGTTATTGAAATGAAATAGGCTTCTTCCCATTATTACATACTAAGATCATACCCAATTGCAAGTCTCTATCTCAATTTTTTCGGGAGATAGAGCGTTTACAGACACACAGACACACACACAGACGGGCGGCAATTTTTTTTTCTAAAAATATGTTTTTCGGAATCTCCAGTGTCTGAAACGTGTCAATCCGTCAAAAAAAAATTTCGATTTTCAAAACGATTTCAAGACTTACCCTATACTACGTATGATGGGTAAGTAAAAAATAAGGCGTAAAACTGGATAACAAACCTAATATAACGGAAAGTGTCACGGTGAATGTGGTCTCGCTTTCCCATGTCAGTCCTGATCAATTTCAGATTCCACATGGCCACTGTGCTGGAGGACACAATCTAGACGATGAACAATGTGCTCAACTGCGGAATGTAACGCATCAGGAAGGATATTTCCCACATGTTGTGATATGTGATCTTCTAAGTCATTGGGATTTGCGACACCTCTACGGTACACAACAGCGTTTGTACCGACATACCCCGTAGCGCCATCTGTTGGCGATTATTGCAACTATTTTTTTATTGATTCATTCTTCTTCCCACTTCTCGAGTAGTATGTGTACCGATCCTGGTTTCATTCGGATTATTCCTTCAAGCTACAGACAGCTCCGAATAGAGATACTTATATTATAACCACCCAGTATATTTTTTCAAAAAGTACGCTTTTATTAATCAATAGTTCAATATTAATTAAATTATAGTTGTATGTTGAGAAAAAAATGAAATCCTGACAAGATAGTTTAAATAATGTTTTTTTTCCTTCCCTTTTGCTCTATCGTAAAATAGAAACAAAGAAAAAAATAGATACATTTTTTACAATATTCACTTGTTTGTGCTTTTTACCAAGTGTCAGTTAAAGACGCGAATTTTCCATAATCGGTGACTAGGACTAACGTATTAAAACGGAACATTTTTGGAACAATATAAATTTCAGTTATGAAATTAAGCGTGAGTTTTAACATAAACTTTGAATACTTAGATTGTTTTTAGAAAAAAATAAAATAAAAAAACCTATTTTACTTTTATTATCATCTAAATATATGAATTAAATAATGATCTAGAAAGTGAATTTCAAATTAAAAATTATTGCTATTATTTAATTTCTTAGTAAAATATTCCAACAATATGCATCAAAATAGATTTTTTGTCGGTTGATAATTTAAAAATATATTAATTTTGTACATAATTAATCATTTTAATGGAAAGCAACATATTAATACAAATAAATTGACTAAAAAAATGTCACGGATAATAAATGGTATTTTAATATATTAGTCTCTAAGCAAATAATTAGAAAATTCAAATAAGCAACGCAGGAAATTTTATATTCTTAAAAATTGGAAGGATTTAAATCCATTAAATTAATAGATATTTTAAAACAGATTTAAATGCACTCAAAAACATATTTCAATGCATTTCTCGTGACATCATAAATTCTATTTGTGGTTTCATTTTTTAATAGCCGTAAATTGAAATAGAATTGAAAATTTTATTTCGAAGAAAATACATAATGGAAGTTTTCGCTATCGAATAATTTTCTAATTCTAGTTTTGAAATGATATTTGATTAAATAAAATAAAAAAACAAAGTTTTTTTTTTCTTTTCGTAAAGTAACATACTGATTTAACTTGTTTCTTTTTTAATTAAAATATGTCTTTTAATTTTGAATCATATAAATATGTTAATCGATTTGAGAGTTCATTTCAATAAAAAGTCTCAGAAGATTGGATAGATAAGCTCTAAAGGTTGCACCCCGATAGGGTAAAAATAATATAATAATAAATTTCTAATATTGTTGAAATTCGTTTTCTCCAACGTCAGAAAATATCGATTTAGTTAGCAAAGTTGAATGAAATTTAAATTATACAATTTAATTATTTTTACGGCTCCGTACTTAAAAAGTAAAAACGGAACCATTATAAAATCATTCCTTCTATGTGTCTGTCCGTCTGTCACAGTTGTTTTTCTCGTAAACTATCGGAGACGTGGAAAGTTCAAACTTGGGAAAGTTATAAAACCTTTTTACCCACATATTTTCAGATTATTCAAATTCACAAATATGTTTAGGAAAAATTTAGGAGGCTAATTAAGTTTCTTGTTTTTTTTTCTTTCTTTTTGTATATCGTGTGTAGTATCGTGTGAAAGATCTCGTAACAGACAACTCAAAAATATATTTGTGTTAATTTTAGGTATTATATTTTCAGAAATATCGTCGAAAATTCATTTCAAAAATATGCCCTCCCCCCCCCGCTCTGCTCTATTTCCGAGTCTATTGAAACTAAAATTATGAAAAAAATTGGGTTTAGTTGAAGTTTATTTAAATTTTGCAGGAAAACAGAGCTTCCTTCCTAGGTCACTTAGATTTTGAGAAAAACACATTTTTTCGTTACGGGGTGGGAACATACAGGGTGTTCTAGAAAGGACTCCCCAACTTTGAAATGACATAACTTCGAAACAGTGAGAGATAGAAATGTGAAACAAGTTGAATGTTAGACAGATAGGTCTGGAATTTTTTATACATCAATTTAAAAAAATAGTTCCAATATTGGACACGAGAGGGCGCTGCAATCACAAAGCTGTGTATTTGAAATAGTTCCTGAAAGTGAGCTGTTTGAACTGAGATAAAAATCACATTACAATGGTTTCGATATGGTTACCTTTTTCAGCAACAACATGACGCAACCTACAGGTAACGTTCGAAATCACTTGTTGCAATACTTCTATTGAAATGGATGCACATGCCTCACAGATGTATTGTTAGAGCTGTTCCAACGTTTGGGGATTCTTAGAATAAACAGCGTCCTTCAAGTAACCCCACAAAAAGAAGTCGCATGGATTCAGATCCGGGGAATATGGTGAATACGGCATGATATTCTTGAATTCCGAATTATTCTCTAATTCTATACAACTTTTTTACACGTGTCAGCAATGAAACAGACGCACGAATGAAATTTCTGTCCTTCCGAGTACCATTTAAAGTTCCATGTGCTTGTGCTGCCACCTATTATCCAATATTGGAACTATTTTTTCACATTCGTGTATAACAAATTCCAGACCTATCTGTTTAACATTCAACTTGTTTCACATTTCTATCTCTCACTGTTTCGAAGTTATGTCATTTAAAAGTTGGGGAGTCCTTTCTAGAACACCCTGTATATTTGCAGTGCATTTTCGACAATATTTCACAAAAATATAATACTACCTACAATTAAAGAAAATATATTTTTGAGTTCAGTATTACGAGATCTTTTTATAGGATACTAAAAGAAAACTTTTATTTTTTAAGTAACTTAATTAGCCCCTTGAATTTTTTCTAAACACATTTCTGAATGGCTCATAGTCCGACAATAATTGAGGAAATAACATATATTTACTATGAAATATTCTTATGGTGTTCTTCTGACATAAGATATTCATAGTATTCCATTCTTGATTTTTCTTTTTATTAAGTTTAAGACTTGCAGTATCCTTTCCATTACTTTTTAGGGTTTCGTTCATCTCACGAAACCCTATTACTGTCGCTCCGTTGTCTGTCCGCCACAGAGCCGTTCTCAGAAACTATATAACTTACAGAATTAAAACTTTGTGCATATATAACTGAATACCTGCTATGAAGCTCAAAATATTAATATTTGAAAAAATCGTATTATTTTAATAGATATAAAAAACCAAAATTCTAACAGCCTTTTCCTATTAAATTAAAACATTTTTCGTTATAGAAGTTGCCAACAATAAAAAATCCACAACAAAATTCTTTCTACAATAATTCATTTTCTATGGAAAGATTTCCACGTGAAAAATGAAAATGAAATAAAAAGTTTCACCCATTGAAAAAAAAATATTAATATGACGTCACATTGGTAATAAAACGGAAATTTTCAAAGATTTCTCAATAATACAAGGAGTATGAGTATGTGTATGTACAGACAGCAGATTAATATCACGTCATTAGAGAATTAAAAAGAAAATTATTCTGACGTCCTATTGGAAATTTAACGGATTTTTCAAATGTTTGAGAATAATAAAAAGCGAGTATCAATATGAGTCATAGAGAATAGTAAACATATGAGTTTGAGGAACGTATTGAATTATGATAAAAACCCGATTATGGAAATATTCGCCTATTTTAACATTTTGAAGGTGTACAACATGCTTAATTTTGAAATTATTATTTTTTTAAATATTGCATTTAGTCCACATGACAGATATTATTATGACAGTGTATAATAGCTGGTTTAGCCCGCTATCGGGCCGGTTTAGATATTCGAAAAAAAAAAAAAAAAAGACCGGTAAATTTTTACTTTATAAAAAACATGACTTTTCCTTTTGTTGCTAAATGAAATTTATTTGGATTTATTAAAGAAAGGATAAATTATTTTGAAAGGAATATTAAACGAAACCCTTTGTGCGATCTTCGATAACACTCATCCACTTGTTTATAATATCTCTTCCTTTGTTTTTCACACATGTGATTTCATTTTAAATATATATATATATATATATACATATATATATATATTGAAGAAAAACTTACCTTTAATGCAACATAAAACCTTACCCACGATACGATGAAAGTAGCAAAGAAAGAAAGTTAGGGTTTCATTCCTATTACGCCCAGGGCTGTTCGGTAGATCCGAATCTTTCTCATTACACAAGGGAGATAAAGATCGTTAAAAAAGACATTAAAAGGAAGTACTCAGCTTGATGCACTCCGGAAATAAAATGGCCATAAAAAGTGAAATGTCTCCCGGAATAATTTTATGGAGGAAAACGAAAAAAAATTTTAAAGAAAGGGGCATTTATAACACTGCCTAACAAAGTTGAATAGTGTATAAGAATTTGGTTTCTCTGACTGTCTGTTTGCCTTTCGTCTGCCTGTCTGTCTGCCGTCTGTCTGTTTGTCTGTTCGCCCGTGCTCTAACTCGCGTAAATATATACGGATTGTCATGCAATTGATATATGTTATTCAGGTTTACTATAGCATCTTTGTTATTGAAAATGAAGTGTGTAGCGTTTATAGTTTATTTATAGGGACACTCAAAAATTACCGTTACATTATGGCTTATGGGGGAAAAACGTTTGCAGTGTATTTTAATGATGTTAGTATATTCCAAACATGTTGAAATTGATATATATCATTGAGGTGCATTACAAGAGACTTACTATATGGAGTGCATGGCATTTATCGTTCATTTAAAGGGACACACAAAAGAATTCGGTTCAGTGTCTATGAACAATTATCGCTGGAAGCGCGTATTTAATTGTGGCACGCATTTTTAAGTTTAACTAATTTATTGTCGCTTGCTTTGTGTGTATAAATTCTATAGATCCTATACAGGTCTTCATAAAAGATGTCGAGTATAGTATCGTTCATTGACCGAAGTTGCCGAATGGAAATTTTCAACTGTACTTTGCGTTTCCTAACTGAACTACATTTTAGCATACTATGCGGCACATATACAAATCTATTGATCCTATACAGGGATGTACAAAACAAATTCGATATTTTGTCTATTATTAATGATAATTACTGAAACTGGATTTTTTAAATATGCTATGTGTGTTTTTCTTATATTTTATTTATTGTGTGCTTCTCTTAAAAAAAAAAAAAGTTTTCTTTTAGTATCCTATAAAAAGATCTCGTAATACTGAACTCAAAAATATAAGAAATTCTTTACTTAGATATCACATTTTACTTTATTAATCTATGAAGTTTTGTTACAGTATTATGAAAGTGTTGGAAAGCGTTCCATAATCCATGTTTAACGCGGGGTTTATCGTAGTTGTTTTAAATACATTTTTTGTTCCTGAGATAAATTTCAAAAACTGAAATTATAATGAATAGATATCCTTCTCTCATTGATACAGAAATAAATGGGTTTATCAAATAACTTTACCATAAAATCTTTTAAATGGTTACATTGAACTTATAGCGAGGAATATAGTAAGAGACAAACAAAAAGACAGAAAGATCATGCGTTAAGCATAGATTGTGAAACAATTTCCAACACATTGAGAATACTGAAGTAAAATTTTACCGTCTAATAAGGTGAGGTAAAACGTATAACACGTTTCAAAATACAATATCAGAAATTTCAATTTTTAGTCGGAAACATTATCCCAAATTCCTTTGTGCAGCCCTGTATAAGATCAATAGATTTGTATTATATATACTATATAGAATGCTAAAATTTAGTTCAGTTAGGAAACGCGTAGCACATTTGAAAATTTCACAATCAGAATTTTCAGTCAATTGCGAAAGGACAAAATTTCTTTTGTGTTCTCTATAGAATCTATAGAATTTATACACACCAAGTAATATGCAAAAAAAACTTAATTTAATTTAAAAATGCATACCGCAACTGAAAACGCACTTCCAACAATTATTGCTCATAGACAGTACTGTAACCGAATTATTTTGTGTTTCTTTGTCAAAAATGATGAATGCTAAACACACTAAACACTGCAAAATAAAAAAAATAAAAAATTGTTGATTTTACAGTATAATACTAGCATCCCAGCTGCCAGTATTATACCGTAAAATCAACACTTTTTTGCAGCATATCCTATTGTAAGCATCTTGTAGTACACTTAAGTAATGAATATCAATTTCAATACGTTTGAAATAGTGTAACATAATTAAAATATACTGCAAACGATTTTTTTCATAGACCGTAATGTAGCGGAATTGATTTTCAATACCGAACTAGTATGAATTTATGATGATGACGAAAAAGTCATTTGACTTTGTCTCTCATATTTTCTTTTCGCAAAATATTTAGAAGACAAACAAAAAAGAAAAGAAATTTTAGCTTTTCTTTTCATTCTTATACGCCCTGGGCTATTCGGTAGATTCGCAACTTTCCCATAAACAAGGAAGATAAACATTAAAAGGAGCACTCAGCTTGATGAACTCAGGAAATAAATATCCGTAAAAAGTAAACCTTTACCAGAATAAATTTTATAGACGAAAAAAAAATAATAATAAAACCTTTGCACTAAGACAGTGCACTTTTTATTGACACTGTATAAAAAGGCAAATATTTCATAATCTAGGAAAATAAAATATAACCACGATCGAAAATATACAATAACTGCTTCCGAGTTACCCATGATTCTGAAAAGAGTTCACTACAAACTGAAATGTCTGAAATTCAGACACTTAAGCGTCTGAAACGGGTGGTTCAAAAAACAGACACTTTAATGTGTCTGAAATTTTCAATCACTTGTAAGTGTCTGAATTTTTCAGACGTTTGAAATATCTGAAATATCGCCATTTTCTTTTACCCGGGCAAAATTTTTTTTAAAAAATTGCAAAAGAAGTTAACAGATGGCAGCAGTAGCGCTTATTGAAGAACTTTGATTTCATGATTCGGGAGAATTAGTATTTTTGCCAAGGTGAGCCTCGAACCACGAATCTAAGGATTAGAGAATTAACGCTTTTATCGATCCCGCCATTCGTACCGGAAAATTTTCGTTTTAAATGCTTGTAATTCAATGATTGCGTGCTGGCTGCGTGTTGATATTCTTATAAGAAAGATTGTAATTTATCGGCGTTGTTATAGTGAAGCTTGTAAATTTTAATTAATGAGGTTAATTTATTACTAGAGTTTTTTTTTACGGTTAATGGATATTTAGAATGTAATTTGATTAATATAATTTATTACAGAAATTTTCTTTGCTGAACAAATGGTTAAAACATGATTTTATTCATTTGTTGATCAGAAAATTGCAAATTTTGAATAGTACTTTGTGGAAATTTGGTCAGTTAGAGATTGTGGTTATGATTGTAAAACTTTACGATTTATGTGGGGAGAGGAGATATGAATTATACATATTTTCATAGACTGTTATCAATACATTTCTTAAATTAAAATCCGTAAATCCTCCATGGATTTATTTTTATTTTTATTTTTTTAATTTAATTTTTAATTTTTTAATGTTTATGTTCAAAATTTGTCACAAACGAGTGGTTCAAGGCTGTTTTGCATTCAGGCCTTCCCAACCGGATTTTGAAATTTAAATGTGATTAGTAAAAATATAAGATATAATCTTCCAAGTGACTGCAGAATGATTATGTATTATACATTAAGAGCCTACATCAGTCACGCGAAAAAACGCTGCAGCTAATGTTAAGTCTATGGGAAGGTTATCGCGCGATTTCTTGCTCGCATTTTAATATTTTTAAATGATTTTTTTGCATAGGATAGCTGAGGTCGATCTCTAACGTTGTTAGTTTTTACTTTTTCGATTTTGGTTCCAGTTTTTTTATATAAGGGTAATTTCACTTTCAGAACCGGTTCCAACCGGTTCCAAAATTGAAAATGTCCGCTTATAAAAAAAAACCGTAACCAAAATCGTAAAAGTAAAAACTAACAACGTTAGAGATCGACCTCAGCTATCCTATGCAAAAAAAAATCATTTAAAAATATTAAAATACGAGCGAGAAATCGCGCGATAACCTTCCCATAGACTTAACATTGGCTGGAGCGTTTTTTCGCGTGACTGATGTAGGCTTTTAACACACCCAGAGAAAAGTTTTGTTGAATCAACAAAAATTTGGTTGGCCAAACAAAACTTTCCGTTTAAATATGTGTCAATGGAAATTTTGTTTGAATAAACAATAAATATATTGTTGATTTTTTTTTGCAGTTCCAACAAAAAATTTCGTATCATCAATAAAAAATGTTTTGTTAATTCAAGTAAAAAAGGTTCAATTTTACTTGAATTAACAAAATTCTTTTCTTGAAAGTTTTCTCAAAATAAATATAATTATCTGTTACTTTAAGAGTTCTTTTCAGTTTCAGCAACAAAAACTTTTGTTTAAAGAACAATTGTTTTGTGTAATTTTAAGAATTTTCTTTGTTTTAACAACAAAAGATTTTTGTTACAGACACAATTATAATATTTACATTAAAATTATTTTTTGCATTAGAACCAATCTGAACTTAACTATTTTTTAATTCATTTTCAGCAGTGAATTACGCCTGTAATCCTTGAATAATAACAAATGAATTTTTAATCTGCTTTTTTTCAAGTGGAAACCGACAGATTGAACAATGTCCCAAGCAGGGACTCTATCCCGGGTCCTCAGAACAGCGTACTGAGGCTCTACCACTGAGCTACAAGGAACGATATCCGATCTCGAAATTTCTCACTCTTATATATGTCGGACCGGCTGCAACCGCAGCACAAGATGGAAATATCATGAGTAGAGGGCCATCTTAAGACATAAAAGTAAGGGAAGCGCGACGTTACTCTGGAGGTCACCCCTCTACTAATTGCTTTGTTATTTACTAAATCCATTTTTGGTATGCTGCAACAAATTGAAAGTTTACCACCAAAATTTCGAGTAAACAACAATTTAGAAAGAGCGAGCTTCTGAGATAAAAATTTTGTAAGGAAAAAATGCATTTTTTACCCCGATTCTGTTTTTTTTTTTTTTTTGTAAAAAGTTAGTCTGAAAAATAAATTTGGGGGTACCTTTGTATTTCTTTGGGTAAGCACTGCCTTCCTGGTCCTATTCGGTAAACAGGACCTGCATGAGCATGCAAATTTCTGCGGCAAACATGAGACGAAAATACAAAGCCCAGCATATGGCAACATATAGTTAATTTTTAATTCATTTTCAGCAGCGAATTACGCCTGTAAAAAGCAGGATAAAAATTCACTGGTTATTATTCAAGGATTAAAGGCGTAATTCACTGCAGAAAATTAATTAAAAATTAACTGTGTTGCCGTATGCTGGGGCCTCAGAGCGCTATTCTGAGGACCCGGGTACGATTCTCGCCTTGGGACATTTTTCACTCTGTCGGTTTACGCTTGAGAAAAAGCAGGATAAAAATTCACTGGTTATTATTTAAGAATTACAGGCGTAAATCACTGCTGAAAATGAATTAAAAATTAATCCATGCATTTGTTCTTGAGATTTATTTATAGTGAAAATCATGAAAAAAGTAGCATAGCAGCGCCACCTGTTTGGCTATTTACACCAAAACGTAATCAGCTTCTGTTTATGTCAAGGTCTAACTCAATCTGTAGTTTGATGTAAATCAATGCATTAGTTCTTGAGAATCTATTGCAGAAATCGCGAAAATTGCAACATAGCAGCGCCACCTATTGCGCTATTTACGCCAAAAACTAATCAGCACCAATTTATATCAGGAAGTAACTGAATATAAAGTTTTATTAAATTCCGTGCATTAGTTAGACCGCCCACAAAATTTTTGTCATATACAGACAGAGTCATAGACAGTCATTTTCTAAAAACAGTCAAATTGTGTTCAGGATCTTCTAAAATCCGTCGAAAACCAGAAGTCGAAAATTTTCATGAATCCAATACTTTCTTCTTGTAAAGATAGAAGAAAGTAATAAATGGGATACGGGGATTTTTAAAACTACCTTGTTCCGTGCCAATTAAAAAAGTTTTAATTAAACACAAATTATGTTAATCCTTTAATTATATAGCTATATAAGTCAAATAAATCAAGTTACGTGAGAGAGTTATGGCTACTACACAACAATTTAAATTTTGTATAAATTACAAATTTAAATTACAAAATTATGGTAAAATTAAAAAAAAAAAACAGATTTTGTTAACTCAAGTAAAATAGAAGAAATTTTGTTAAAATTTTGTAAGAGTGTTAACAATATTTTTTTGTCAATGCAACAAAGCCAAATTTTTACTTCAACTAAAAATTTTGCTTGAAACAACCGAAATGTCTCAACAAAACATGTTTTGTTGTTTTAATCAATTCCTTTTTCTGGGTGCGGAAGAAGTAACTGCGCATTTTTCGTCAGCGAACATTTTTTGTCAGTTTTCATGCCTGAAAACCTCTTAAAAGAAAATTTTAATTTATGTATTTTAATGTTATGCGTTTTTTATTTTAGCTTATGAGTTCGGAGCCTCCTGACAAGAAAAAAAAAAGTTTCATTAATTTATATTTTTTATTTCTTTATTTATATGTTGTTAAAAACATATATTCGAATATTTTATATTTCTTAATTGTTAAATTTTAAATCACTTCTAAGTTAAAAATTGTTTGCGCAAGGAGCTCTAACATAAAAATCATAATTTAGCTTACTTATAGTTGTAATAATATGTGTCGCCATCTGTTAACAGTTTTCAAATATTTCCGTGCTTTAATGTATAATTTTGACATTCGATATTAATAAATATTTAATGGATGGAAAAGTATTTTAAACAACATTCATCAACATTCTCTGATATTGCTGGCATATTATAGTGGCACGATTGTATCACATTCATTCCGCATATACCATGATATCAAATCAGCGCAGTAATCAATCGGCAGAGTCAGGAACGGGGGGGGGGGGGGGGGGGGGGGTGAAATTTTTTTGATGGTGCAATTTTACAGCTTTTTTTTACATTTCTATTTTAAGGAGATATAAATATAGACAGAAGAAAGCAAATCCCCACTGTCATAAAACTTTTGATTATAAAATTATAAAATTCTTTAATAAATGATGTTATTCGTATTGAAAGATTATGAAGTCTAGACGGGGCTCAAGACATTGTTAGGAGGAACTCGGCCCACCCTGCCCCCATCTGATTGCAGCCCTGTATCAAATTCAGGCACTTAATTGTCTTAATTTCTAAATGTCTTATTTTCAGACATATCATTATTATTCAGACATTTTCCTCAGTTCGTTTATACCCTGATCATAAATTCAGACATCTATGATGTCTGAAATTTCACATTCACACACTTAAGTGTCTGAATTCCATTTTCAGACACATATGTGTCTGAATTTAAAACGCCTCTATTTTCAATGTTCTTTATCTTTAGTAACCTCGAAAACCAATATATTTTAGAGATTTAAAGACGAATTTATAACGTTTGCAAAGTTTCTTTTGCCACCATTGGTTTTCAGAAATGTTTCCTAAAAGTTTTCATATTGTATAAATTGTATACTTCTTTCAATTGCTAAAAGGTGTAAAATAAAATGATTATAAACAGTAAAACAAATTCTATTAGACTGTTGATATGTTTTTCAGCTCAATCTCTGCCATTATCAAAACAAATAAGAATATTCTATAATTGCACGTTCTGTGAAGTTATTTGAAACGCTATCATTTAATTTTTCACGTACTTTTAAAAAATTACGCACGTTATTTTTACTTTTTTTACTTGGATGTCTATTTCTATATTTGTAACCACGGAGTCACTCGAGCCACAATTTTGGTAAGTTAAATGATACTGCATAGTTACATATTCAATTTTTACGTCTTACAATCTGTATGGTTTCTCTTATAATAAAAAGTACGTGACGAATTAAATGATGGCATTTCAAATAATAACTTCATCGACCGTACAATTATAGAATATCCTTATTTGTTTTGATAAAGGCTTAGATTGAGCAGAAACATGTCAACAGTTTAATAAAACTTATTTTACTGTTTATAAAGTTTTTTTTGTACTCCTTTTAGCAATTAAAAAACGTATATAATTACAAGGTGTTATAATTTGTTGAATTTTTGTATAAATTGGTTTTCTCAACACGGAATATACGAGGGTAGTTTGATAAGTTCTCAGCCTGACACAGAGATGGAACAAGTATGACCAAATGACAAATATATTTGTAAAGTATGATCCTTTAGATGATATGCTGCTGAGTTTATTGGTTATTACCTGGGCGATAAAATAAAGTAAATAATTTTTGACATTTTCTAAAAACGCAAGTTTTCATATTATAAGATATTAAATTTATTTATGAAATTAAGTTTCAATACACTTTTAAAAACAATCCATTGCAATACTGTTACATTAAAATTATACTAAGCGCAAATATCCAATACAAGACAATGTAAAAAAAAAAAAAAAAAAAAAAAAAAAAAAAAAAAAAAAAATCAGCGCTGTTATTTCACTGAAAAAATGAATTATATCGTCTGTTATTAGGATAAGATTCATTTCCGTCATAAAATAAGTACATTTTAAGTTGGCAATATTTTATATTTTGTTGACATTCACTGAAATTTCCAGTGGTAAACTTAAGCCTAGCTTTGAAAATTTCAGAACTTGAAATCCATATTGAGACTCTTTTTTTTTTTCATATAACATCTATTTTTCCGCAAACGTCTATCCAAAAAACTGTCGATAGATTATAGGATTGCAATAATTAAGCAATTTTAGTATTCAAATTCTGTTTTTAAATTCATTAATATGGAAATAATAGGACTCCATCTTAAATAGTATGTCATAGGATACCTAGAATCATTCCCTATCGTGGGATATCGTTGAATTAATGACGTATGGTAGTATTTAATAGAATGAAGAAAACTTTTATGAATATCTTCTTAAGTTTTGATTCGATTTTCATATAAATTTTAAATGACTCGACAATAGTCTGCAAAAATTATAAATATTAAATTAAAAAATATTCGGTTGGGTAGTTTTTACACTGTTATATGCGGACATACGGAAAGACCAGACAATGACTATAGGTGCTATGCATTTATATAATTACGAACGCACCTAAAACAATTCGGAAACGTTTCCAAAAATCAGTGACAACCAAAAATAAAAATTAAAGAAAACTTAGTTTTCATAAATGCTTCTTTAAGTCTCAAATATATATTGGTTTCTGAGGCCTCTAAATATAAAAAACGCTTTTCGAAATCGTGGGTAACTAGAAAGAGGTAATTGTATATTTTCGTATATGGTTATATTATATTTCCGTAGATTCAGATACATTTATCTTTTTTTACTATGTAGTTATCGATCTATAATCTCACTTACGTTTTTATCATGTAAATTTTCTAGAATCGGGGAGAAACAGAAAAGAAGAAGATATGAAAAAATAGGAAAGATTGATGTAAGAAAAAAATAGAAATAATAAAAAACAGACAATTGAAATTTTCATATATTTGGGAAAACTTTTTTTTTTCTCGCAGATTTCCCTGGAATGCAATTCGAAAATTTATATTAAAAACAGACGTTGATTTTTTTTTTGCAGCTTCTTGGTTCAAAGAAAAACAGCGTTGGAAAATTCGAAATTATGTTTTTTGCTTGTCGAGTAATAACAAATTTTTCGCTTTTACGCTTGGAAGTGGATCGTTTGTAATCATGTACGTCACGTGCACCTTTAGAAAAAAAATTTCCATTTCCACAGCAGTGAAAATAACTTTACAAACTTTTTTTAGTCAGAAAAGTTTTTTAGTCATTTGATCTACTGGTGAAATGATCGGGCTTTTCGGGTATTTTTGCACGTTTTGTTAGTGACGATCAGAAATGAGATCTATGATGTCGCAATATATATTATTCAATTTTAGTAATTATTCCCCTCTCATTTAATTCCCTTTTCCAAATGTGTTCCCCTTTTTCATTATTTTAAGGCTCGCTGTTCTGCAAAAATACATTTTTTTTTTTCATTTTCCTTTCCCACCCTTTTGTTAAATTCAGTGTAACAAATTTCATTCCGTTTATTCTAATATCCTTTTTATAATGAGTTACATTAAAAAGATTTCCATACTGTGCTGTTAAAGTAAACGAAAACCGCCACATGTACACTCTCCAACGGTTATCATAAGATGCCCATATGTCATTTCTTTATTTGGTCACACAAATCTGTTGCAAACTGATTTCTCCATACACACCCTTTTAATTACAATGCTTCCCAAGCGCAACTGAATAATTCTTGTCCAAAAATATCCAACGTACATATCAAAGCCATAACAAATTCATAAGATGAGATAGTATTTAATAGAATGAAGAAAACTTTTATGAATATCTTCTTAAATTTTGATTCGATTTTCATATAAATTTTAAATAACTCGACAATAGTCTGCAAAAATTATAAATATTAAAATTAAAAATATTCGGTTGGGTAGTTTTTGCACTGTTATATGCGGACAGACGGAAAGACCAGACAATGACTATAGGTGCTACGTATTTATATAATTACGAACGCACCTAAAACGATTCGGAAACGTTTCCAAAAATCAGTGACGACCAAAAATTTAAATTAAAAAAAACTTTGTTATTATAAATGCTTCTTTAAATCTAAAAAATATATTGGTTTCTGAGGCCTCTAAAGATAAAAAACGCTTTTCGAAATCGTGGGTAACTAGGAAGAGGTAATTGTATATATTCGTATGTGCATATATTTTCGCAAGAATGCAAAAACTCTCCCGAGCCCCACACATGCGGTTTTAAAGTTCCCACAGATGTTGGCTTCCGCTGTAAAAATTCGTTACGATGATTTATGCCAAAAATGGCTCTGTTCTCTAAATTTTTAATTGTCTTTCTGCTCTGTTTGGAGGAATTATCGCCATATTGTAACCTTTTGGTGAAATGTAAATTCATTCGAGTTTATGTCATGATAAGAGAAGGAATAAATTCTCTCGCTAATCATCTAGCTATCAACAGCATGTAACATTATCAAGGAATTGTGTTACGGTCCCGGGTGCCGCTGCCGCCGGCAGCCATAGCCATGGAACCTTTTTCTGTACCTGTGCGATGATCATCAGAGCCTGGGAATAATTAAATATTTTTCGACGAGTTATGTCTGCCTTTTCTTCCAAACGTGTCTATATTTACTTATTTTGATATTATAGATTTCTTGGAAAATAATAATGACTTTGGCCATCGAAATACTCCACTCCATAAATTCACTTTATCACGATTATAAACTAATAGCATAAGATCAAAATACAAGACTATACGAATTCACGGTACAAACTTTAAGGTTTGCTACAGGATACTGTAACAGTCACTTATTGAATAGGTAAAACAAGGTCAGAAATCCATTTAATTAGTCAAAATTACAGGGCGTCTCACTCCAATACGAAGTCGCTTTTTATTACATTCCCAGAAAATTGAGGAAACATATTAACACGCTATAAGAACTAACTAGCTGACGCGCCCGGCGTTGCCCGGGCCCGTGATAATAAATTTTTAAAAAATCATCAAGTTTTTATTAATTTATATCTTTAACCCGATTTTGTATGAAAATATATTTTAAAATGAAAAATTCGCGAAAAAATATTGATATTTAGTGATAAAAGCGCTCATTTTCTTGTTCTTTTTGTCCGAACTCTTTGAAAACTTTATTGGTTATAAATAAAACGGTTTTACAGCCCGTGTAAGAATTTCGTGAAAAAATAGTGATATCGAGTTGTAAAAGAAATGTTTTCTTCTCGCTTGTTTGTTTGTTTGTTTGTTGTCGGCTCCTTTAACGTAGCAATAAACAAATAGTTATCTTCCGAACTCTTTGAAATTTCAATCGGTTACTGTATCCAAGCTTTCTTTAAAATTTTACGAAAAACTATGCATATTTAGTCGTGAAAACATGAGTTCTTAAAAAAAAAAAAAAAAAAAAAAAAAAAAAAAAAAAGCTTTCAACGCAATGGCCATATTACGTCATCCGCTTTCAATCACCCCTTGTCAATCCCCCTAGGCTAAACAGCTCTAGGCTAAACAGGTAAGAGCTAAACACGTTTTCCGTTTCTGAGGGTAAAAAAGGAAAAAAACGTTTAAGCATGCGCAAAGAGACGATTTTCGTGTAGAAAAGAGAGTGTGAATTTAACAGAATGCGCTTTTCGCTTTAAATATAAAAAATATCAGAAAACGTTTACGAAAATGTTACGAAAAACTTTGTTTATTATAAAAACAAAGTTTCTTTTGCTGCTACTGATTTTGCAATTTTCTTATTGAAGCAATTATAATTGCTTCTTTAAATCACGTTTTCGTAGATTAAGAAACATTTGTTGTTTTTTAAAGTGAAACTTTGGGAACACCCTATATCGTATATACTGCAGATGTATTTTCTAATTTATTTTTTTCGTCTATAAAACTTATTTTGGGAGAGGTTACTTATTATAGACCTGTATTTCCGGACTTCATCTACTGGAGTGCCCCTTTTTAATGTCTTTTATACGATGTTTATCTCCGATGTTTATGGCATCGTTGAGCGTCGACCGAATGACCCTGGGCGAAGCGAATTTTACTTATATATATATTTTTTCTATTTACATCGTTCTACTAACCAAAAGCGATTTTTTTATATGGTATCGAGGGAAATTTCTCCTCCGTGTTCTTGAGCAGTAGTTATACACATTTTATAGGATTCACCGGAAAATATAATCTGCGATTTTTTGTTATAAAAATTTGAATTGGAAAACTCCACCAGTAAAAATGGAGAACACTTTTTTTCGATGAGAAAATTTTTGAGGTTATAGCATGTGAAAGTATGATACAAATTTAATTTTTTTCCAATAATGTTTTATTAGTTAGTGTTGAAAATAAAAATATTACAGATACCCAAATAATCAGATGTAGAAGTTTGATAGATTTTCTCCGATGATAGAAAAAATTCCCTTTTACATATACTTTATTTTAGCTTACAATTATGTATGCATGGGGCAGTCAAATCTTGTCACTCATTTATCACCCACTTTTAGTGGACGTAGAGCTTTGAAATTTGAAATACAGTATGTATTACTGTGGGCAATACATGATTTGGATATTGATTTTTAGGTAGATTTCGTAAGAAATACTACGTATTACATTCTCTCCTATGTTGGAATGTCTGGAAATTTTTTGCAGATCTACACCGATTATGACTCCCAGAACCCAAAACCACCCCCATTTCAAAACTTTATCTATCTATCTATCTATCTATATCTATATCACTTTTTTATGGACACGATAACTTCAAAAATTCTGAACAAATCTCTTCTAAATTGATACATAAAATCAAGGGGCACAAAATCTCGGTCCAGTTCGTTGATGGGCAAAATCGAACCAAGGCGGGAAAAATTGGGGGGGGGGGAGGGCTTTTTGTGAAAACAGAAAAATCCCCATAACTTCTTAATTATGATACGTATCGAATCCGTTTAAAGTTATTATTACTCGTAGGAAAAGGGCCGAAAATTTATGTATGACAGATAATGGATATAATTAAAAATGGCCTCCAAGGGGGGAGGTGAGGAAATAGGGGTTTCAGGAAAAAAAACTTCATAACTTTATCAATTCACAAGATATCAAATCCGCTTAGATTTATTATAAATCCTCTTAATATTATCTATAACTTTTATATTGACAAGTTTTTTATAGGACCTGCCCTTACGGAAAAAAAATCTGCCGGTTCCGCCTACTTGACACAGGTAGATTTCGAAGTGGGCGGTTCCAACTGCCGCATCATGGCAAAAAGGTCATTTCTTCTGCAATTCCCAATGAACAGGCGCCCTACGGTTTGAGTCTTCGAAATCTACCTGCGCCTGTACGCCGAGCCGTCACGGATTTTTTTTAATTCAATCCGTTAGGAGGAGCAACGTTGGCCCAAAACTTGTATTTTCCCCAACGTTGCGATTGTTTAATATTAATTGAAAAATAACAAACACCATTCATCCATTTTATTCACATTGTTTCCCGCATCATTATGGCGTCAGCTTTTATATGGAATATATATGAATGAGTATGTATTGATGAATACATGTGAATACAATGGGTATTTGTTGAAAATTACTAACGACAGGGTTACCACAATAGTTTCGACATTAACTTTACATCCTGAAGAAGACTGCAGATGCAGGTCGAAACGCTAATTTTATGTATATATAATCAAAACTAAATTTTACAAGTTCTTATTTTTATGTACCATTAAGTACATTCTCTGTCTTTACGTATAATATTCCTTGGTAAACTGTCCAACATTTATTATTACATATTTGTTTTGCAGGGAGGACAAAGTTTTATTTTTTGCCGACCAGTGAATTAATTCAATTCGTCAAATAGAAATGAAACAAACTTTCTTTTTATTAATACCTCATTTATACCCATTGACTCAATTTTCGTGTAGATGTAAGAATATTTACAAAAGTACGATATATATATTCACTAATATAAGAAACAGATGAAGACGTATCTATAAACGTATAAGACTTTCATTTGAAGTTTTCATCTGGCTTATTCTTGGAATGTATTTGAGTATTCGACAGTGATACTACATACTACAGTAACAAAAGTTATTTTGTTACTTTCTTCGTCACGTCCGGCTATGTCCGGCATGGCAGCCGCGAATTCAAAGGAAGGTCTCTAACGAGGTCTGGGTATCCGGCTCTTAATTGAATCCCCTTCCCACCGCAACGGAAGTCCGGCAAAGTCCAGAATTTCTTCTTTTCTTTTGTAAGTAAAGGATTTATAGATTGCGAAGAAAAATAAGAAAAGTTGTTTTCCACTTACAATTTTACCGATGTTTGCATAAAAGTAATCCAAACTAAGGAATCACGAGGACATGTTTTTTGAACACTTTTATTAAAATATTTGACTAAGTTAAAGAAAAAAATTTTTTTTACCAGAATTCCAAACAAATGAGGTTATATAAACAGAGGAAAGTTTTTTTTCAATTAGGTAAATCATATTCAATGTCTGGAGTATCGTAGTTGAGATTTATTCCAACAGAGCTAAAAATACCAAGACCAGGACTCGAACCTGGGTACTTTGGCCTGTCGTGCCAACGCTCTTCCAACTGAGCTGTCCCAACAATATTCTGGTTGGCATAATTCACTTTTATTTGTTGGACATGGCTGCGAATAGCTAAAGTACCCAGGTTCGAGTCCTGATCCTGGCATTTTTCGCTCTGTTGAAATAAATCACAACTATGATACTCCAACCATTAAATATGATTTACCTAGTTGAAAAAAACCTTTCTTCTGTTCATTATGACCTAATTAAATGGCATACAGGAGTTTCCGTGCTATTTTAGATTCTTCGTGTAAAATGCTATAGTTATAGCTTTTATGAATAAGTTTAGCGTTGTAGTTCTCAGCCACGTCCAACAAATAAAAGTGAATTACGCCAGCCAGGATATGGTTGGGATAGATCAGTAGGAAGAGCTTTGGTACGGCAGGTCAAAGTACCCAGGTTCGAGTCCTGGTACTGACATTTTTCGCTCTGATTGAATAAATCTCAACTAAGATACTCCATTGAAGAAAAACCATTGAATAGGAAAGGAGGTTATATAATTAATTTGTATATAGGTTAAAGTAAGGTAAAACCGGGTAACTAACGGTTTTCCTTTGTTGACAAAAGTCTTGAAGGACGGAAAAATAGGAGCACCCACAAAAGTGTTCGGGCACATCTGGGCTCTTGAAAAACCACATCTGTTGCCACATGAAAATTCTTCTCTATTTGGAAAAGGGCGTTTCTAGGACCATCTGAAACATCACCCGAATTTTGGTGGTGGGGTAAAACTGGTTAATAGTCAGAAATTACGTTTTTACACTTCAAGTAACAAAAACCTTTATTGTAATAAATTTTGAATCAAACTAGGCAGTAACATTTTTTTCAGGTTTCCAAGAAATTTTTAATGTTGTTATGTAATGGTTTCTCAGCTTTCACTTCTCGTATCCGCTGCACTCCTCAAGTGCCCACTCTTTTTTTTTCAGATTGAACATTATATTCATCCTTCACTATCTGTTCAGTGAAGAAACAATTCATTGCATAGTTCAATTCAAAATCATTGTTATCCGGTTTTTCCCCAACAGACGACCAAAAATATGCAGGGACGTTTTCCTGGATAGCTGGGCGTACACATTACTACTTTGCATCAAAATATTGTGTGAAAGAAATAGAGAAAAGTGGTTCACTTACCGAAATAGATCTGTCTGCTTGGATTTATTTGAAGAGCAGAAAAAACGGTGAAAAATTAAAACTTTTAAGGGGAATTTCTTTCCAACTAGGTTACAGTGGAGTGGACTTAAAAAAAAGACTGAATAATATTTATTTATACTAAAAACTTGTAAAAAAAAATGAATAAGAGCTAAAATTTTAAATGTATAAGAGTTACGTTTAAAAAATGGAACGGTCAGGGAAAATTATTACACTTACTTTTAAAGAATGAAAAGGTCAGGGAAGTTCTTACGGTCGAACCTAAATGGCATGTCGGTATAAGATCGAGCCCCACAGTTATGCCCCGACACGTTTAAATCAGTAATTTGGATTTCAGAAGCAACGTGTTCGTACATGAGACGGTTATTAAGCCTATTTTGGCGATCGCTTTTGCTCTGTGTTGGACGACGTTCTCGATCCAATTTATTTCGATTTTATCTTCTTAATTCGGCTTCTTTTTCACTTTCAAGCATTCGTCGAGATCTTTTACGGGCATTTCTAATGATATTTTGTAGCTCCATATTTGCAGCGAAAGAGCGAATTGTAAATAAACCCGATTGACCTCCGCCTAACTCCTGCCAAAGGACTTTTACACAATAACCAATGAGAAGCGTTTCATTCGGGCGTTGCCATAAAACAATTAACAAATAATCGCGACTTCTGAGCCACGTACAATAGCGTAATATATATATAGATACCACTGCAAGAACACAGAGATTAACTCGCTTCAAAAGCTGATAGCACACTGCTAGGGAACGCTAAGTAATGTTGTAAAGGCGGTCAAATATCGTTAAAACTCAGAAAGATACCAGCAATACAGTGAGCTAATTGACATTTCGGTTGAAAATCCTATTGGCTTATATGGGATTTCCCCCCGAATTTGTCAGATCACTGTATTGCTGGTATCTTTCTGCGTTTGCGCGATATTTGACTGGTGTTTTTAAATGCGTTACTCTATAGAATTGACAACAAAATCATGAAAAAAAAATCTTTGGTATAGTTCGCGCATGCGCAGTTTTAAATTGTTTTGTACAAATGCCGATATCTCATCTAACATGCAATATATTAATTTTTTAGTCGCAGTATACTGTTTCTATTGTTTTTGAAGTGAAACATGTGCTTTACCTCCTCGAATTTCAAGAACAATTTGTCAAAAATTTCAGTTGATATTCGAAAAACCGTGTAAAAAGCGACAGCATACGGTCACTGCCCCTTAATTTTTCGACAGCAGTGTAAACATGCTTTCAATATCGACAATTTAAACTCAAGGTTAGTTTTCCACGCACTAGATACAGACCATATACCAAATTTCGCGAAATCTACTTGATAATCTAATTCATAGTTAAACTAAATTGCAATATATACGAAAGTCGCATTTTTCTTTAGTCCTAGTTCACAAAGTTAGTCTGTACACCCTTCGATGAGATAAAGCAAACCAATTTCCTTCAGAGTTACACGGATCTGCTTTAACTTTAACTTCGATTTTGAGTGATTTGACATGTTTACTTCTAAGTGGTTTTAATTTCATCTTACATGACTATAATGTATTTATTCTACTGAGGAAGGACTAATATTGGTCCGAAACGTCTAAAATTTTTACTTTCTTCTATCTTTACAAGAAGAAAGTATTGGATTCATGAAAATTTTCGACTTCTGGTTTTCGACACATTTATACGTTTTAGAAGGTCCTGAACAAGATTGGACTGTTTTTAGAAAATGTCTGTCTGTGACTCTGTCATTCTGTCTGTGACTCGCTATGCCTGTATGTGACAAACATTTTGTGGGCGCTCTACCTCAGAAACTAATGCACGAAATTTAATAAGACTTTATATTCAGTACTTTAATATAATACTTTGACTACAAAATACTTTAATATAATACTTTAACTACAAAATACTTTAATATAATACTTTAACTACAAAATACTTTAATATAATACTACACTAGTATATATATAACTACACTAGTAAATATTTTATGATAGTGTAAATACTTTATCATAGTGTATATGGAATCGTAGTGTAAAAAAATGTTCCACTACAGTTTAATGACAGTGAAGACGTTGAACCATGTCTATTAGTAAAATGTTTGCACAAATTATTTTTAATAAATGTTTTTGCGTTTTGATGTTTGTTGATTATTTCCCTCCAAAATAACATAATGAAAACTAATGTTCAGATTTTTTTTTTTTGATTCATAACTATTTTGGTTTATAACTAATATTACCATAAAAGTAGTTGTTGGGGCAACAAATATATCACCAAAACATTGTACCAATATATCATGTTTATTAATTATAATCAGATTTTTGCATTTTTCTAAACACTAGGTTAAGTGGAGAGCATCTACATCGTTCATATATATAATTTTTAATTAATTTTCTGCAGTGAAATTCCCCTGAAAATATTGAATAATAAACAATTGAATATTCACATTGTTGGCTATACGCTTAGTTAGCAAAGTGAAAATTTTCCAATCTGGGAATCGAACTCGGATACTTGGAATAATAGTGGTAAGGATGCAACCGCAGCACATGACGAAAATGTCTTCATGAGCACACTACCCTGCTGCAAACATGAGACGACACAAAGCCCAGTATAGATCAACATATATGTATAATGTAATATGTATATGTATATATTGCGAGTGTGAGTGAGCGATGCCAAGCTGGGTGTCGTCGTCGTAGCTCAATGGCACAGCATTGGAGCGTTATTCCAAGGATCCAGGTTCGATTCCCGGTTTGGATATTTTCCACTCTGTTGGTTATATTCATAGTTAGCAATGTGAAAATTCCCACATTTATTATTCTATAATTAATAATTTTGGTCGAATTTTACTACTGAAAATTAGTTGAAAAATTAATTAAAAATTATTCAAATCTCTATTTGGATACATTGGTATTTTCCACATAAAATGCTTTCCAGTGTTGTTAGTGGTAAATCTAAAAAATACAGGGTGTCCCATTAAGACCACCCAAACTCAGTACAGCCAGATTCCTCCCTTGGAGTACATAAAAAATGCGCAAAGAACTATACCTCTGAGACACATAGTTTTCGAGAAAAATGCGAAAGAAATGTATGACGTGATATCCGCCTACAAGGAAAAATAAATTATTGTTAACATGAACATAGGTATTTGCATATGTATGCAGACGAAGATGTGCAAAATATCCACCGCGCATACCAAGACATGCATGCGCGCGCCATAAAATGACGTCACGACGTCGTTTGAATCGTGTGTAAAAGTCTGCATCTAGTTGCTACCAGTTATCTTGTATTCCGTTCATGAATATTGCGACATGTACTTTATCTTCGATAAATGCTAGGGAGTATACCCGTCGCTATCTATCACATAATGTGACGTCATAATTTAGCATTTTTGTCAAAATTTCTTTCGCATTTTTTCTCGAAAACTATGGGTTGTAGATGTACAGTTCTTTGGACATTTTTGATGTACTCCAAGAGAGGAATCTGGCTGTGCAGAATTTGGGCAGTATTTATGGGACACCCTGTATATTAATTAAATAGAAAAAATCTATTACCATTTCCAATTTTAAAAATTGGTTTTCGCCTATATTCTATAACCATGGAAGCCCGGGTTGGATACCCTGCTACTACATACTAATAATAAACTGCTTTAAAACCCAGTTTAAGAAAAGTCAACATACTTCAAAGATAAATGTGTCTTGCATATTTTCGCATTTATTTTTATGAAAATAAAAAATTAAGTATCGCATTTTTCATTTATTCGTAAAATCGCTTTAAAATGCTGATAGGATCTCCCCAAAAAATATTTTTGATGGATATTTTAAAATGAAACTGCCAGAGTACATTTCCTCATCTTAAAACTTCCACTTTATATTCTGTGTACAAATATTTTTTCATCCTTCGAAAATTCTCAAACTCGAAAAAAAATCCTAACTCAGAAACTAGTTTTAATCGCTATAAGAATACATTAACTGATAAAACTCTCCGAGAATTTCACTTTAAAAAATTACTTTTTAAAAAGTTATCAACAAAAGTTTTGAAGGAAAAAAAAAAGCACCTTCAAATATTTTCCCTTTGATGTTTTCTTTATTTGATAAGAAGAAAAATTTTAATCATCCTGTACAAGGGTAGAAAGAATAAAAATTAAAAAGGATGATTAAAAATGGCGTTTCTAAATTTTGTAATAACACTTTTTTATGATACAATTAGCAAATTTTGTTTTAGTATCTTCCAAATTAAATTTTAGCTAAATGTTTTACGAATATGTATTATTTTTCTTTTTCATTTTCAAATAAAATAATTTTGGGGAAGGAGGGGGGGGGGGGCGTACAACTGTTCCAAAATCCTACGGAAAAAAACAATTAATATTGATGCACCTTTATTCCGGGCAACTACTGAAGCGATTTTAACATTTTTCTAATAGTATTTTGTATTATAATTAGCTATATTTCGATCGTTCAGTTTTCTCGAAAATCAATTCAGTTTTAGTAATATCTCTATGCTAAAAAAAAGATCAATGAAGATTTTGTGCCTCGAAGTCTAGGACTAATATCCAGAAAACTATTGCATATAAAAATTTAAAAATTGGTAATTTTATAAAGAAATGTTCGATAAACACGCTGAAGCAGACAGTTTTTAAATCGAAGAATTATTTTAAGAGATATTTAATATTAAAGTTGGTGAAATTAGTTTTCTTAAAAAAAATTTTAGGAACGAAAACTATTCACAGGAATTTAACCATAATTTACAAGGATATAGTTGATAAGCTTGTGGTGTGCAGACTGCAATTATTTTTTTTAATTTGAGTAATTTTTTGAGGTTATATTTCAATTTTTTATTCAAATTTTTCATTATTTTAATGAAGATTTATTTCCTATTTCATAAAATCCATTATTTGAATGGTTGCCAATTTGTAAAATAGCGCACATAATAATATCTCCTTACAATTAAGAAATGTATTTACACGTGACTATTAAAAACAGATATAAAACTTTAAAATAATAATTAAATGATCCCGTGTTAAAAGCAGTAAATGTAGAAAATGACGTAATAAAAATAGACTTGCGCGTGAACATTAAAAAATGAAATAATTAAATTATTACGCGTTTTCAAAACATTAAGTAGGGAAACTTACGTCCTATTTAACAGGCTCAAATAACAATATTTCAAAACAATTTCAATTAAAAATTATATTTACACGAGAGATTAATTTATTTCGACAAATCTTTTACGTATTATTGCAAATTTTAAAACAGCGGAAACAATAATATTTCCTCTCAATTAAAAAGTATATTTTTACGTTTAATAATTACCTTTAAAATAGCGAAATAACTAATAAATTATTGAAATAGCATTAACAATATTATTTTTTTTATTCAATAGCTCAAATATATCTTCTCCTTTATCCCGTCTACCACTTTTCGTAACAAAAAAATATCGCAAAACTATAGGATTTAACACCAAAAATGCATGATCGTGGCGTCACATTCACTTGATATCAGAGGCATTACATGTGTTTGTTATGACATCAGGTGGTTTTCAACATATACATATATGTTTCATTATGTTTTACTGATTTATTAATTATTTCATTTATTAAAACAACAATTGCATCCTTAAAAGGCAGTGCCATGATATTAAAAAAGAAAAGGCATTGAAAAATGTTGCGATGAACAGTTGCATACAATAGATCAGTTTCAACTGACGTCACAAACATTCATTCATTAGTCAAGAGGGATAACTAAGAAAAATAATGTAAATAAATATCCAAGATGATTTTTTTCTATTTTCATTAATATAGTGTAAATGTTATTGTTTAAACTTACTGATAGTTGACACTTTGGTGAGTGGGGTTTTTCTGAATTTCTTGTATTTTATTTATTTATTTATTTATTTTTTGAGATTCCAATGACAAAATTCTATTTGTTTATTTGGCGATAGTTTTTTTTTTAAAGGAAAATTGATCAACGGGGTAATGGAGAAGTATCAAAAACAAAAATAAACGTTGAATTAAAAATCCCTCGATGAAATAACTAATACCTGTAACGCATCTGATGTCAACTGAATGCGACGCGATGCCACGACCATGCACGTTTGTCGTTAAATAATATATTTTGGCGACAGTTCTTTTCTTTTTATAGAAAGTAGTCGACGAGATAATGGAGAAGTAACCAATTTTCTATAGCATCGTCATAAATATCCGATACAGCGACATTGTTTATTTAACCATTTCACACAAGTTGATTTTTAAATCTTTAATTGATCTTATTTAATGAATCGGAAAAACAGTTGTTAGCTGTTTCGACAGCAGTTGATTCCACCTTAAAATCCCTCAGTCAAAGGAAAATGAATGGAAACGTGGTTACAGCAGATCGCCACTGGTCGTTTAATTATAGTACAATCTTCCGTAATCGTTTTAGAGTCGATCAAATCAGAGTGTTTTTGAAGTTTGCGGTGTCAGCTATTTATTTCACATGTCCTTTTCATTTTAACAATGTAATAAGTGACATTAAAAGGATGGTTATTATGGACGAGACTTTGTATTTAATTAAACAAATAAATATTTTCTGCTAGGCTGCTTCTTTTCCACGGTTCAATTCTAAATCTTACAAAGGTGTGTTATTTGAGACATCCTTCTCTCTCTTTCCTTTTCTTTCTTTCATTCTTTCAAGACCTCGGGGGATTCCTTTCCATTCAATTGTGTGTTTGTGTAGGTCTGTTTGAAGGTTGCAATTCTGTCTGGTAAAACTGAAAAACAGTCTGTTAGGGAAACATCTATAAATAATAAAGCTAATAAAATAGCTAGAATGAGGCGTAATCATTTCCCAAATCATTAATTGACATTAAATCTTCTTTCTCTTAACAGATGTGAGCGCGTTGGCGCCTAGTGACATCAGCCAATTGCTGATAAGAATTTAATCGAGTGTTCAGTTTATATTTGAATGGATATAGACGTCGCAACGCACCGGGATTACTTTTTGTCGACAAAATGGCGAATTTTTGCTGAGGCAACCCGTCGATTTTGGCGATTTTTTGCTGTAGCGACCCGTCTATTTTGGTGTAATTTTGCTTCGTATGGCAACTTGGTAGAACCGATTGTGTGTATTTTTCATAAAATTAAACATGGTGTGTTTTATAATAAAGTAATTTGTGTGTGTTCATAAAAAAATTGTGTGTGTTTATAATAAAAATTGTATGTGTTTTATAATAAAATTGTGTGTTTTTGAAATAAAACAAACTGTTTCATAATAATAAAAAAATCCAGGCTGTTTTCGCACGCTAGACCTAACACGTATTCAAAAAAAGGATTTTCTCGCCAAAATCGCGCAAAAAAATTTTGTCAATCCCGGTGCGTCTGCGGCATCTGTTCCTTTGAACATTGGATATCTAACTAGTGTTTGTCAGAGTGAAAATTAAACGTTTTTCTTTGAAGCTTATTTTTTTATATGATACTACTACATAAGTAGTCTTTTTTTCTTTGATCAACCCATTCATGTCAAAAGTGAATTATTTTAAAATTAAGTTAAGAGATTTAACAAAAAACATTTTGACAGACAATTGCAATGTATAAATATAGTATCGTTGAAAGAAAACAGTGTTCGATAGGAAAAATATTTCTTTCCTTATATTTTCGCCTAAAATCTTATTGTAATGCACAAATGTTTCGCTCGAATTTGTCGTGATCCTGCTTTTGTACTTCGTAAAAAGCGTGAAAATCTTAAACTGTAAAGAAAAAAAAACAAGAACGAAAAATCATGCGTCAAGCATAGATTATGTAACATTTTCCAACGCTTCCAAAATGATTTTGCAAATTATTACCGTTTAATAAGCAGAAAAATAACATCTAAGTAAACAGTTTGGAAAACGCATAACATATTTAAAAACGTAATTTCAGGAATTTCCAACATATACAATATTCGGAAAAATATCCGAAAACTTTTATTCAGCCCTGTATATGATCTATAGATTTGTATATGTACAACATAGGATGCTCAATTTTAGTTTAGTTAGGAAAGGCGTAGCAGAATTTAAAATTCTCCTTCTGGAGTTTCTGTCAATAAACGGAAATGTGTTCGCGAACTTTTGTGCTGCCCTGTATATGATCTACAGAATTTATACACACCCAGTAATAGACAAAAAGTGAGTTAAATTTAAAATCGCGTTCAGCAAAACTTAAAACGCACTTCCAGGAATTATTGTTAACAGACAGTACATAATTCTTTTGTGTGTCCCTGTAAATGAACGATGACTGCTATACACACACTATTCTGTTGTAAGCCTCTTGTAATGCACCTTAGTGATATATATAAATTTCAATGCGTTTAAAATAGTGAAACATTGCTTAATTAAACCGCAAACGATTTTTCTCCATAGACGTAATGTAACGGAATTCTTTTGACTGTCCCTGTAAAGTAACTATAAGTGCTATGCACACCCTATTCCATATTAAGCTTCTTGTAATGTACCTTAGTGATATATATATAAATTGCAATGCGTTTGAAATCGTGTAACACCATTAAAATAAACCGCAAATGATTTTTCCCCATACACCGTAATGCAACGGAATTCTTTTGAGTGTCCCTGTAAAAAAACTATAAGTGAAACACACTTCAGTTGAAATAGGGAACGTGCTATAGATAACGACAATAACATATAAAATTTGCAGGGCAATCCGAGCCTATTTACGGGAGTTAGAGCACGGACAGACGGCAGACGGCAGGACGGTAGACAAACCGAAGTCATAAACACTTTTCAACTTGGTTGGAAAGTGCTAAAAAGATAAATGTATCTTAATCTATCAGAACATAATATAACTACGAAAGAAAAAAATATATTAATGACATCTGAGTTACCCATGATTCCGAAACAGCGTTCTTTATACTTAATAATGTCAGAAACATATATATTTTTTATATTTAAAAAAACGTTTAAAAAAACAAAGTTCATTTTGCTCCCACTGATTTTCGGAAACATTTCCAATCGATTTTATATTGTATTAACCAGTTTTCTGAACCCAGAATATCGGTTTTAGGATGCTATACATTTGCAATGAAACATTTTCAGCTGCGTAATCTGATTTATAATTGCAAGAGTGAGAAATTAGTGTTAATGTGAATGTTAGTAATGTTCATTTATCCTGTAAAACATGCATGTTGAACATGCATTTGTTTTCTTAAGAATGAATAGCTTCCTAAAAACAAAAATTCTGGTTTCAGAAAACTAATGAATACATTATAAAATATACTTGGAAACGTTTCCGAAAATCAGTGGCGAAAAAAGAAACTGTGTTTTATAAATGCTTCTTTAAATCTGAAAAATCTATTGATTTCTGAGGTTTCTAACGGTAAAGATCACTTTCGTGAAGAATCGTGAGTGACTCGGAAGAGATTCTTGTATATTTTTCGTTATATTATATTTTTCGTAGCTTAAGAAGCATTTTTTTTTTCAGTGCATTCCTTATTTGATGAGCCATTCTTAAAGTGCAAATTGCTTGTTTTAACGGTGCCCTCGTCTTAACGGTTGCCGTACTCGTATTAAAAGAGTTCGATTATATATACCAGTTAATTATGTAATTTTTTATTCTTATTTTTTCCGGAGAATTTTAGATTTAAAAAAATATATTTATTTAGAAACTACTCTTAATCGCTAAGAATACATTAGCTGATAAAGCTCTCCGAGAATTTCACTTTAAAAAATTACTTTTTAAAAAGTTATCAACAAATATTTATGAGGAAAAAAACACCTTCAAATACTTTTACTGCCATGTTTTCGTTAATTAATAAGAAATAAATATTAATCATCATGTAGAGTGGGAGAGGAAAGGGGTGTGATGAGGAAGAAATATAAACAGAAAACGATGCTTCAAATGGCGTTGATAAATTTCTATAGTAATTTTTTTTTTTTTTCAGAAAAATGAAAAATTATATGTTAATTTTTAAGTAGTTTATTTTTTGTTCCGAATTCAAATTTATTTCAAATACTGTACGAGTATATATGATTATATTTTTACTGGTATTATTTTTTTTTAAGAGAACTTATTTTAAGTCATTTTGTAAAAATATTTTTTCGAAGGAAGAATTTATCTAAGTACCCTACGTTACTTTGAAACTTTTAATTTATACATTATTATACCATATTTTTTATGTTACTTTTTATGTAAGAATTTCAGATTAATATATATATATATATATATATTCTTTTAATAAATAGTATTAGTTGCACAGAATCCATTAAGCGATAAAGGCTTCAAAAAGTTAGTTTTTAGAAATTGCCATTTAAAAGATATACATAAAAAAATAATAATAATAAATAAATAAAAATAAATAGGTTTTTTAAACACCTTTACTCCCACTTTATCCTTGGTTGATAAGAAATAAAATTTTAAGGATCGTGTAGATGGGAGGGGGGGGGGGGGGAGAAGCACATGCTTTAAAATGGCGTTAATAAATTTTATTCTAAATTCTCTTATAAGAAAAATAACAAATTGTATTTTAATCACTAAGTAGTTGGTTCTGTACGAGTATATAAAAATTACATTGTTAATCGCATTTTTAAAATAAAATTACTTTGTCGTTACTCATATAAAATTGCCTTTTCTAAATAAATAAATCAACAAAGTATATTCCAGTTAATACATTCTCCATTATATGGTATTACATGTATGTGAATTTTATATACCACTTTTTATTTAATGCTTTTATTATTTTACGAAGAACTCCAGATTAAAAAAATATGTCTTAAATACTAGTTTTAATCGCCAAGTTTCCATTAACTGATAGGATTCTAAAACGTTATCCACAAAAATTTAGAAAAAAATATTTTCACTTTCATCTTTTCTTTATTTGATAAGAAATACAATTTTGATCATCGTGTAGACGAAAAAACGATGCTTCAAATAGAATTTTAAAATGTTGTAATAAATCGTTTTATCAGAAAAATTAACAAATTATACTATTTTAATCGTTAAGTTTTTTATTTATTTTTTATTTTAATTAAATTTCATTTAATTAAATTTTATTTTTAATTTAATTTAAGTTAAATTTTATTTAAACCAAGTTGAAAATTGTACGTCAAACGTGACACATGAGGTGCGTTCGTACAATAATTAGTTTTATAAATATTCAGATCTTGGTGCAGTAGCTGTTGCACACTTATACAAAAATGCTTGAATACAAAATTTATTTTACGTGCAGATTTTCCTATTGCAGATATTAATTTTATTTCATGAAATTAAGTTTCAATACACTTTTACAAACAATTCATTGCAATTCTGTTACATTAAAATGATACTATGCGCCAATATCCAATACAAGAGACAATGTAAAAAAAAAAAAAGAACTGAAAAGAAGGATTATATCGTCTGTTATTACGATACGATTCATTTCCGCAATAAAATAAGTACACTTTAAGTTGGCACCATTTTATCTTTGGTTGACATTGACTGAAAATTCCAATCGGAAACTTAAGCCTAGCTTTAAAATTTTCAGAACTTGAAATCCATAATTAGACGCTTTTTTCCATTTAATATCTAGTTATCTGGAAACATCTATCCAAAAATTTGTCTGTAGATTATAGGATGGCTATAATGAAACAAATTTAGTTAGTCTACAAATTCAGCTTTTTAATTCAGTCATACGAAAATAATAGGACTCCCTCTTAAGTAGGACGTCATCACCCTGGCAACCTAGAATCTTGACCTATCATGGGATAGCATTGAATTAACTACGTATGATAGGATTTAATAGAATGAAATAAAAAACTGTTATTAATGACTTTTGATTAAATTTTCATAAAATTTTAATTGACTCGACAAAATTCTGCAACGATTTTACATATTAAATTTCAAACCGTTCGGTTGGGTAGTTTTTGCGCTGTTATATGCGGACAGACGGACGGACCAGACGACGACTCTAGGTGCTATTTATTTATATAATTACAAACGCACCTAATAATGTATGAATACATTCCATTATCGGGTTCATGCATTTTAATTTTTTTTTTTTTTTTTTTTTGAAAAACCATGAATTGCATGCAGTCCATGAAATGAGGCGTGATTTTCAAGATGAACATTGAATGCTTATAAAAGAGTATTTTTTAAAAATATTTTTACTTTTAAATTTTTCTTCTACTTATTAGACCTCGGATAAACTGTTTCTAACTGTATCTAACAGAAACTAAGGACCATCTAAATAATCAAATTCGTGACTTTTACAAAAAATAACTATTTTGGAATACGCATCTTTTAATAGGATGGAATGTACATTCGAAACCTTTTTGCAATTGGAACTAAAAATCTCTAAAACTAATAATTTAGGAATTAGCTGTTGATCATCGAAAGTAATAGGACACACTGTATATTAAGACACATCTATCTTTTTAGGTGCGTTTGTAATTATATAAATACGTAGCACCTATTAGTGGTCGCCTGGTCCGTCCGTCGGCATATAACAGCACAAAAACTACCCAACCGAATGGTTTGAAATTTAATATATGGAATCGTCGCAGAATTTTGTCGAGTCATTTCAAATTTTATGAAAATCGAATCACAACTTAAGAAGATATTCATAAAAGTTTTCTTTATTCTATTAAATACTATCGTACGTAATGTATATAATAAAAGCACAAGTCAATGTGACTGAGGAAAACAAATGCGGGCTAACCCCATCTTTTTCCATAGGCCAAGTGGCCATTTCTATTCAAAATTATTTTTTTAGAATAAAATGGCATAAAAGTTACATTTTTAGAAACATTGTTAAAAAAAATTGTCTGTTTAAGAGATGAGTGACATTAAAAAATGTGTAGATTCTGAGATAACTTCAATTGAAATTAGGTTAACAGCCCAATATTAATCCCAATATCCATTAAAGAAAATAAACACAAGAGATTCGTTCATCATGAATCATAAAAATATTAAACTATGGAGTTAATCATTTGCAAACAAAGATCTTCGTGTTGAATTTTGCAGCGCTATCTGGTGTCGAAAAAGAAATTCGCTTTTGTAAACGTGGCATATGTAATAAGAGAAAAGAAAGGCATTTAGCTCATAACAGACGATATAATTCATTTCACTGAAATAAAACGATGATTTTTAAACAATGAAAACTAGTTATAGCAAGAACGCACCTCATTTTTCACGTTTAGCATACAATTTCCAACTTGTCTTTTTTAACATCGCAGTCTCGGGTAAAGAGTATTTATAAATATAGTCCTTAATTAAGTAGAGGAAAATTTATTCCACCCTTCTGTTTACCAGACGATAACTTCACTTGGTTTAGTTAGTTATCTAGAATTAGAGTCCTGGTTCTTAGACGTAAAACACCTATAAAAAGTTACGTTGGTCGTAAAAATGTCTTTTTCCGTCGTCAATGTTGGCTCCGTTTTGCTACAAGAAAAAGAAAAACTGCACATGGGTTTGAAAAATGACTTTATTCTACAGATGATATTTTATTAAAACGTCTTTAAAATTGTTTTATTTAGAGGTCTATTTTGCATTCCTTACTTTTTCTACTGCAACGGTATATTGAATTCTGAAACGTATCAATTATTTGTAGGTGGATTAAAAAACATTGAATTGAAATAGATTTAAAATAGATTATTATAAACGAATAAAATTTATTTTCTTTTAATATCACATTCATTACAAAATTACAAAACGACCTTAATACAACGTTTACAAGTATTATGTTTTAAAGACTTTTATTAATACTAGATGGAACCCGTCAAAACTTGACGCAAAAAAAATACTATAACATTATCAGTAAAATAAGCTTCTTTATTATTTATGAAGGGGAGCGTATAAAACAGTCTTTCAAAAATTTTATTTAATTTTTTTCCCCAGTCAAATACAGTACTATTTCCGATGCAAACTCCAAACAAACAATCCGTAAATAACTGAGTAATGCAAATCAGTTTGACATTACCACCATATTCCCCACGGCAAGAAAAAAAATTCATGGACCTATGAAGTATATATACAAATAGTATATTCCTACGTTCATATCATATTCAGTAAATAACAGAACTTAGTAAATAAAGCACACATCTCCCCCCCCCCGCTGTGATAATGCAACCGAATGAGCTCCTATGCGCATGTGCATTGCATCTGCCCAAAAGCACCGTCGAAATTCGACGTTAAAAAAGTTTTAAAATGATTAAATTAAAAGTTTTAAAATGTCCTCTTTAATCATTGTTCGTTTCAAATCCATATCTTCTAAAACGCATCCATTGTTTTAAGCTAATCAATTTTTATGCAAAGATTAAGAAGTTTTTTACAGTAATAAATTTATCTGCAGATGAGGGAGATTTTTAATGTTTTCAAGTGTAATTTATTTGTATGGTTTCTTCGGTTCCTTGACATAATCAGGATGATTATGTTTCCTTTTCCATCACAGTCGGGGATATTTTTCCTCTTATACAGTTGGCAAATGTAAAAAAATAAAAAAATGCAATTCCTAGCATCTCCTGATATCTGATGGAACATATTCATCAACGAATTCAACATATCTATTTTATGTTCAACATAAACTAAAAATAGTCTTCTTTTTTTTTTCCTGACAGATTTTTGTTTAGCGCCAAAATGTTCTATCTTATGGATAATCTGATCTTATGATTTATCACTTTGTTTTAAAAAAAAATTATTATTCACTTTTTATGAAAGTTAGGGAAATCTATTTTCAATTGTGGCAACTTTCCCAGGGGCTATTTTACATTATTGAAGTAAACTGGTGGTCATTGATAAGATAGAATTGAAAAACTTTTCATGCTTGAAAATTATTTAAAAAGTCGTTAAATTAATCGGCAGTTTTCAAATAAATTTCAATCGAAAGCTATTTCTTTTTCTAATTGATGATGTAAGAATTGAAATTGTAAAAAGTAGTAAAAAATAGAAATTTGTAGTATTTCGAAGTGATGTAAGCGCTATGAAAGCTAAAGCGATAGCGCCTTTGTTGTCACAACTGTTGTACATTTCTGAAAATTGCCACTGTATTTTGGCGGCCGTCCAAAAGTGGAAAAACATTTTTCTCATCGAAAGAGAAATTCACAGTGAAAGAAATAGGACTTTGCGCTAATAAGGAACTGCTAAATGAACTTATAATAAATCTACCAAAATAATTCCTATGAAATATTAGTCTTACATTGTTTATTCTAGCTAAAAATACAATAATTATTTCAAGATTTTTTTCTACCATAACACTATTTTTAATAACTTTAAATTTCCTCAAATCCTTTACTTTTGTGTTTTTTTTATTAAAAAAGAAAATCTTCTATCCTATAATTAAAAAAAAGGCAATTGTTAACATGTAATCAAGGTATGCAATCAAGATGAAGAAATCATGACGGCTCCAATTCTAATCTTTATAATTATGAATGCAAAAATCAGTAAAATTATGTCATGTTAACACAATAATATACATTTTTCTCTTTAGTTTTATCAATGTTAAAATGCACTTCAAGCTAAGCATAACGTCATTTTCACCGGCGCAAACTTTTCACACGTACTTCATATACCTTACATTAATGCTTAAACACCATGCACACAAATATAAATATATTTTGTATTTAATGTAATGAAAAAATGGCATCAACAAAGTTATAATGCATAATGATAAAATAAACCCAATGGACAATATTCCCGTGACGTCACAATAAATATGAATTTTTATTCGCTTATAAAACACGCGGATAAGTATTTTTACCGAAATTTAACTTGCAAATTAACAAATTCGGCCTTAAAACCGCGAGCTTTTAATATTTATTATTTCTCTTTTATTGAACCACAGAGTTTAGAAACTAAACTCTGTGCTTCGGAACAGTAGGCGTTATCCGAATATGACGTCATTAGCAGACGTAAAAGTTTAATTGAAAATTACGGTTAATTAATTAAATTTTCGAACAAACGAATACACGATAACAAATCTGTGTCCAAATATCTTTCATTTAAAAAAAGAATGATGTAATTTGATGCAGTAGTTTGTTCTCACGGATTGTCGAAAAAAATCGCTTAGCGTTTTAAATATATAGATTATTTAAAAATATTTTTGCCATTTCACGAGGTTCAATAAAATTATTTTCGGTGATTCAGATGTGACGTCATGTTTTTCTTTCGCATTTTTCTTCGAAACTATTCGATTTAGAAATATGCTTCTTCGTACTTTGCTGAACTAGAAACCTCGCTCAGGGTATACATATATGCAAAGTTTGTGCGTTGGTATCCGAGTAGCCTGTATTTAGACACTCTACGGAAAAACAATTAATCTTGCTAAACTAACTATATATATATATATATATATATATATATATATATATGGCGTTTTGACGAAGACGAGACACCACGAGATGCAATACTCCACGAGAAAATGACAGTCCGTCAAAGATATAGTAGGCCGCAGTCGATTTCAATAATCATGGCGAAGTGGTGAGGCACAAGAGTTTTTTCCATAAATACCAGTCAATTTCCAGACAAATCTTTTATTTAGAATAAGAGAGATGCCGTAACAATTCCCACGGGTATAAACTTATCGCCCTCAGGCTTCACGATGGCTCACTACATGGTGTAACAGATGTTAAATGGCTGATATGAATATTCTACGAGACAACAACACCAGATACATATTTGTTTATACTTCCAAACACGTCAAAAAATCCCCACTTCCAAGGATGCAAGCGAGTTTTGTTCACTGAGCGTAGACACACAGAAAAACGACGTCACGTGCGCACAAACCAATGAGTGAGCCAAACCAGACCAGCGAATGAGGCGAGAGGGAGAAGCTAAAACAGCAAAGAGTTCCTTCGCTGGCGGCGCATCAATTTTGAAGTGAAAAATCCCCAGCGCGCGAAACCAGAGCATGGAATAATAATAATAAAAAGAAAATGGCTTTTTAAAAAACATTCGAAATGAGAAAGCGTCTCGGAATTTTATTGATTGGGGAGCTGATAAAAGTTACGAATGAACTTAAAATTTTAGATTAAGATTTGGAATAAGATAATTATTAATATACGGGTATTTACTTTTAAAAGGACATTAAATAGGAATAAATATTATTAGGAATTAAGGAAATACTGACTATGTCAGAAGTTAGATTAATTTGAAGGACTAATGTGAAATAAATGTGAAGGATTTGCGAAGGAAATAATTTTTTATATAACATATATATATACACATATTAAATAACTTGGAAACAGGGATAGATAGAAGCATGAAACTAGTGGCATGTTTATTAAAAATATCATAAAAATACCGCACAGAAACCTCAAAATTTTAGTAACAAACTACGTTGATAGATGGCGCTGCAGGTGGCATAACCATAAGTAGGTTGTATCACATCAAAAGCGATTCAAAATGTGCCCCTTTCACGCAACACACATGTCGCAAATGAAGAATGAAATTATCATTGACTCTCCGTAGTATGCCACCGGAAATCAACACACAAGCTTGACAAATAGCCTCCTCTAGCTCGTCGAGTGTTAAAGGATTGTTCAGTAAATAATGTCCTTCAGTGTCACTTCCATAATTTCTTTCACTATGCGCTAATAGCGATCACGTTTCAACGACGAAATCTTCGATGACTGAACGTCCTTGGCGTCTGAGTTCTCTTTATAGGGATCTGTAATGCTGCCTGTAGCGCCATCTATTGGTACTATTATAACTAATATTTTGAGATTTATATATCAGATTCTTATGGTTGTAACATATTATTTTGAATCCGGGGTGGAAACTATTTTAGTTACAAATAAAACTTGATAACTTCTTCATAGACTAATAAATTTAATATTTACAATGTATTTACATGTTACTATTTACAAAATAATTCATTTAATTTAATATTACGGCTTAGCTCAGATGCCTTGTCGGCAACAACTTTGTAAACATTCTATTCTTCTGGAAAAGTCTAAATTACTCAGCTTGTCAATTCTTTTAAAAGAAAAAAAAAGAAAAGAAGAGAAAATATGATGGAGTGAGTATAGTTCGGGCGTTACACTCTTCCCCTCACACTGCATTACTGGTCCCTCAGATGCAGTGTGCATTTCCTTGGTGAATTCCTTCGGGATGCTTTCTGGTGACTAAATACCTCTGTTGTTCTCGTGTTTTTGGAACCTTTCGAAAATATTTGCTTGCTGGGCGCCTGACGTTTCCCGGGTCTGCCTCTTGGACGAATGGAGCTTTTAGAACATCCACCATATCCATAAATGACACTACGAGAAACAAGTTGTTCTCCAAATAGAAAAAAAATCTGAACAGAAGCACTTGGTACAAAAGTACGTTAATCAAATTACAATTTCTTAAAAAGTTTATATGCACAAGAAAAAGGTTGTATGATACTATAGATCTATTCATGGTGAGCCTTAATGAAAAATAATCCATGAGAAAAAAAACTTTTTTTTCAAGGGAAGAAAAGAGTCAGTATTTGAAGTACTTGAATATATAAAAAACTTATGACGATGATTTCAAAAAGCAGTTAAAAATAAAATAAAATAAAATAATTAAAATGTTCAACATCAGATACTGATCTCTAAACTTTTAAAGAGTCGTCCATCTAAAAACAGTGAAATTCCACTTTTCCTCCTAAAGTTGCTCCAACACCAGTAGAATCTTCTCTAAAAATCACTGGATATCTTTTTAATAAATTTTCAACATCTCTGGACCTGATAGTAGTATCAATCTGGTGCAAGTATGAACAAATATAATCAATGTTTGCACCAAATAGATGAACATGGAGGAATATTGAAATGAGACCAATGAGGCGAGCCTCCCTTTCTATATTAGCATTAGATAAATTTCCTAATTGGGAATTATTCTCATAAGCTGAATCATTAAGACAATCAGGATTTTCTTCTGTCATTCTGCGCTTAAAGGCACGAAGCTCTTTTAATTCAGCTTCATTAGATCTTCTTTGATTCAAATTTAGCTCTTCTTTTTTTGAGTTTTGTAAAGCCTGTCGCATTGTTGCCAACTGATTATCTTTACGTTTAAGTTCTTCTTTGTGATCAGACTTCATGACCATAACTTCACTTTGTGCAGCTTCTAACTGACATCTCAAAGAATCAGCCTCTTCTTGGTACTTATGAACATCTTCTTGATATAGTTTTTTTACCTGATAAGTATCAGTATTTGTTTTATCTGAATTTTCATCATCACTGAGTTCCATTTCTTCATCATGTCGTTCATTTTTCAACTTCTCACAAATAAGTGAGGCTTCATGATCTGTATAATGCACTACTGGCGGAGTAGGCGGTCTATAATAGTCTAGTTCTTGATGGTGTGCTTGACGTTGTAGAGCTCTCTGCTTGCATTCATAATCATACTGGTCATCTCGAGCTTGAGCATAATCAACTGGTAGCCTTCCAGAAAAAGGTGCATCGTCTTTATTTTCTATTCTTAACCTATATCCAGAAAAATACAAAGCATTATCTACGTAGAGCTCATCAGAAAATCTTATATGGCAAAAATTCTTTTTAGACATTCTAACTGTCTCTACAGACCCACAACGTTCGAAAATTTCTCGAATAATTTCCTCCGTAATCTTTTCTGTCAAACCGCCCACAAACACTGTTTTGCACCCCAATGGCCGTTCTCTAGTAGTAGGTCGAGGTGAATTTGGATTCGGGGATATAAAACACTTTTTGCAAGCTGCACAACTTCTTTAACAGGAGGATGTGATCCAGTATCAATATAATGTTTAAATTTAGGTGTAGCCTCTTCCCCTAGTTGGAAGCTACTTGTAAATTTTCCAAGCCGTTCATTCAACCTAACTCGTTGCTCTGAAGTGAGATGTCTACCTTCTCTAAGAGAAACAGTGTCTAATTCAACGGTTTTTATTGCTAATTCACTGGGAGGTCTATATGTATCTTCGGCGAATCTATACTTCCACCTGCATCTATCAGCAAAGAACCATTCCTGATTTACTACATCCAAAACAATTTTTGCTTTGCGTAAAAAATCGATTCCCAAAATTGTACGATTATTTTTGGCATTCGGCAGAGCATAAAGTGTTGTTTTAACATCGCGACCTTCAATTTTAACATGAACTTCTGTTTTATAAACTTCGGTAGTGTTTTGTAGCCCATCCGCTAAAACTACGATCATTTGAGTTTTTTCAAACTTCACACCTTGGTCTTTTAATAAAGAATACAAAACTTCACCCGCAACGTAATGTGTTGCGCCAGTGTCAGCACAGGCTGTGCCAGAGAGACTATCTATACTTATTTTTACCAATGATGTTGGTGATGTTTGCATGTTACATGTACGAAATTTTAGCGATTGAAAGTGCGCCGATACATTTTTCGGAGAACAAGTTGGACACTTGGATTTAATAACTCCCTGGTTTCCACATCCATAGCAACTTAACATTGGCCGATTTAAATTTGAAGGATAATTAATTTTATTTCTCTTGGACTCATTTTGATTGCCAAATTTACCAAACTCATTTCTTTTAAAATCTAAAGGCGTTTTTTCAAAGCGATTAGAATTCCCGACCTTGGATTTAATTTGATCTCTTTATTTCTACTTTGTGTGACCTCAAATTATCATATAAATCTAACTTTTCAGCTAATTCAGCAGGATCTGTTAAATTCTCCCATTGGTCTAAATAATGTTCTTTGCAATCAGGGGAAACCTTTTTCTTTAATTGATCAGCAATAATTAATTCCGATAGCTTTTCAAAGGAATTTATATTTAATTCGGATAGCCATCCCTCAAAATAGCTTCTAATTTCAAAGTAATATTCTTTCCAGCTAATCAGTTCGCTTTGGATGTCGATTAAATAAAACTCTAAACCTTCCAGCAGTTAACTTGAACCTCTGCAACAATATATCTTTAATATAAGAATAATCCTCAAATTTTTCTTCCGGTTCACGCGCTATTAATTTACCGATTTCATTTGGAAGGACTCCAATTAAATACGTAATGCACAGTTCTTTAGAAACCTTTAAAAGTTTCATTTGCATCTCAAAAGTTATTAAAAATAAATTCATATCATCCTTTCAGGATTGAAATCGGGTAAAACCTTTTTCAAGTCAACGCGGATTGAAGGAGTTTCTAGAGGGTTACTTGTATTTGCAACAACATCTCTTGTTCCTGTTTCTAGCCTGAGCTTCTGTAGCTCAAATTCTCTTTCTTCGGCTAAACGCTTCTCTTCCTCAAGAGTTTCTTTCTTCTATGATATTTTCTAAAATTCCCTGTACAAAATCTATGTTATATTTAAATGCCTCACTATTTACAATTTTATCACGTAATTCGAGGACTTTATCATCACTACTTATTTGTTCTTTTAACTCTGAAGCTAAAGTGATTAAATCAATTTTCTTACCCTTAGAAAGAAACGCCATCATTTGAATTAATTATGTTTTAGGTAACTTCAAACTTAATTTGTGTTACGAATAACTCTTAACAAAATAATTTAAATCAATTCTTCATATAATAAATAAAATAATGCCAAGCACTCATTTATAATAATAACTTCAATAATAATATAGCTCAGTGCAACTATATAAATGTATAAAATAAAGCAAACGAGTTTATTTTTCTATAATAATTATTAGATATACCGTATATACTCGTGTATAAGTCGAAGAATTTTAGACAAAATTTGGGAGCTGAAAATGGGTGGTCGACTTATACACGAGTAAGTAAAAAAAAAAAAAAAAAAAAATGCGGAGTGAAATACCGGAGTCAAAATTTTTTCGCAGATAATTGGTTAATGTACAAGTCTTTTAATTAATCACATGGAGAGACAGATAAAAGCGGACAATGGTGATTGATAAAAAAAAAAGCTCAACAATAATGTCTCTGTAATTGTTCTGCACTTATTTTCTATTGAGATAGAATTCCCTTCAATACAAGGGCATCCCTTTCAACATTTGAATCCTCTTTTTAAAAAGAGTTCAACTTGAGAATGCTTCTAGATTTCTCTCCTAAAAGTCCTACAATACAAAGAAGTACTATATTTTAGCAGTTTAAGAAGTTTTTTACACTTGAAAATAATACTTGAATAGATTTTTCAAAAAAAAAAAAAAAAAAAAAAAAAAAAAGTAAGTAATCATTAAATTGATGTGAATAGCTTTCAAAATAGTTTAAGCTTCTTCAGTTTTTCATATTAGTTATACAATTTTAAAATATTGAATTAAAAAAAAAAGTCTGATTAGAAACGTAAAAAAAAAAAGTTAACTAATTTAATGAAAATTTATTATTTTTTTTCTCCTCGATTACAAATGATTTTTCAACATACTACCAGAAATGTGGTTCGACTTATACACGAAAATTCAATTTTTTCCAAAATTTTGCGTAAGAATTGGGGGGGTCGACTTATACACGAGTATATACGGTATTTGTCTTATGAATATCTTCATTTAATTCAGATACTAAAATACTTGAAGCTGCAGACGATTTTTCGTATTTCAATTCCAAAATATTTAGATTCTGGACGAATCAAATACAATTTTTCAAAAAAATCCTCAGATTCCGGATGAATCAAAAGAAATACTTTTTGTACTTTAGTATCTAAATTTTCTTATTAAAACAGTTTAACACAATTTAAAAATAATACTTATCTTCATATCTTGCCTATATTTGGGCCCGACGTTGGGGAGCCTTTTTATACATTATTATTTTATACATTATTTTATACATTAATCTTTTATACATTATTATTTTGAATCCGGGGTGGAAACTATTTTAGTTACAAATAAAACTTGATAACTTCTTCATAGACTAATAAATTTAATATTTACAACGTATTTACATGTTACTATTTACAAAATAATTCATTTAATTTAATATTACGGCTTAGCTCAGATGCCTTGTCGGCAACAACTTTGTAAACATTCTACTCTTCTGGTAAAGCCTAAATTACTCAGCTTGTCAATTCTTTTAAAAGAAAAAAAAAGAAAAGGAGAGGAAATATGATGGAGTGAGTATAGTTCGGGCGTTTCATGGTTTATTTAATAACCATACAACTGGTTTCATGCTTCTATCTATCACCGTTTCTGAGTTATTTCTTTTCAAAGTTAGGGGTCAATTCGTGAAACATCCAGTATATGCACACTCATATGCTTAATATAATATATATATACTCATATGCTTAATATTTCCATTTTTAGGCTCTATACCGACATTATTTGATGAAATAACATACATTATATAGCAAAAACTCGCCAGACACTTTCGTTTTTAGACGTTTTATCGAATATCTGAAGAAATGACGAATTCTTTTAGAATTTTGGGATTATAAAAGAACATGTTTGATCTCCTACTTTTCAACAAAGTCGCATGGATAATTAGGTGGCCCAAACAACTTGAAGTAAAATAATATTTGGGATCACTCTGTAAAATAAAATGCACAAAATGATCTACCGCTGCAGCACATGACTATGTGGATATTGTATATTTCTGTTCATTTGTGTAAGAATAACGCGTTTATTCATGAACATATAACGATTTCTTTTAAAAAAATGAGAAAATTTTGCATGTTTTTGTTTATAGCATACAGAGTTTTCAACGAAATTTACTGCCAGTTTCAGAAAATTTGACAAAAGAACATTCGCTGAAAAAAACAAACAATTTTCTTTATATTACAGAAATTACAGGAGAATTCGTCATTTCTCTGAATATTCGAAAAAACGCGTAAAATAGACAATTTCCGGTTATGTTTGGCTATATAGCGTATCTTTACTATGAGTTATGAAGCATTTCTGAAGATTCCATAACAGATACATAGTTTTTTTTTTCTTTTTGCATTTTCTCTCTTCTTTGTTTAATATTTTTCTTTTTCTTTTTTTTCTTTTTTACACATTTCATTTCATTTTAATTATATATATCTACTTAAAAGGCAAGTGTAATATATTTGCACCCATCTTTAAAATAAAAACAATTGTCGAGATTGTTTTATTTTACAATACAGAATTTATTTTATGATTGCCCCAATCATACGGATTTCATATTAAAACTATGAGTCTGGATAACTGAAATGATATTTCTAGAATGAAATGATATCTCTCGGATTTTGAATATTTTGGTTAACTTTTGTTAATGTGATCCAATCTTGAAATTATGTTTCACCTTTAGGTAGCACTTGCTTTTTGATATACTTCGTTTTTATTACAATTTTAGGGAAAACTATACAATACAACCTATGAATTTGAAACATATATATAAATTTGGTTTTTGGCATTGGATAGTTATATCAGCGTGTTTTCTCATTTTGAAATATATGTGATTTTTTATCAACGTTAATTGTTGTTTATAATCCATTTTAAATTTATTTTTCGTGCAAAAACTATTTTTCATCCATTTAAAAACAAATAATGTAGAATATGGTTGATTGCAAAGAATTTAAAAGAACTCAAAAAATTTTCTAATAGTAATACTACTAAATTCCTACTAAATTCTTATTTTATGAAAAAGAAATTTCAAAAATATGCAAAATACGTTCGTTTCACCCTTTTCAACATAGAAGAAAAGTGTTTATAACTTCGGTTTCTCTGTCTGTCCGTCTATTTGCCGTCTGTTTACGCTCTAACTCTCGTAAATATATTCGGATTACCACTTAATTTTTACATATTTTTTTAGTCGTATTACATTATGTTACTTATTGAATATGACGTTTACAGTTTTTATAGTTCATTTATAGGGATGCACAAAAGAATTCGCGTTACATGCTATGATCTATGACAAAAAATTGTTTGCCATGCATTTTAATGATGTTACGGTATTTTGGGGTGCCGCGTCAATTCGTCGCGCACAATTCATCGCGGAACAATTCATCGCGCAGAATACATCGCAGCGTCAATTCGTCGTGGTTTCAATTCGTCTCGACGAAAATGTTTTTGAAGGCTATGATGATAAAATAAAGATAATTTAGTAAAATTATTTGTTGTTTAGATATAGAGAATTATAACTAACAATTTACTGGCGATTTTTAGAGGAATATTTTTTATATGTTATTTTTGTGAATTTCCCTACTCTGCGACGAATTGACGTAACGATGAATTGACGCTGCGACGAGTTGACTCTGCGATGAGTTGTCGCCGCGACGAATTGACGCTGCGATGAATTGTTCTGCGATGAATTGTGCGCGACGAATTGACGCAGAGCCGGTATTTTAGATTTGCTGTGCATTTCAATGATATTGCGATACTTCAAACATACTGATTGATATGGATCATTGAGGGGCGCTACAATATGTTTTCTATAGATTACGGAGTGCATTACATTTCTAATTCATTTACAGAGACACACAAAAAATCAGTTACACAACTCGCTGTTATCGATAGAGACTGTAAATACATTTTCAGCTTTGGTATGTAACACGTTTCGTGTTTGGGTCCATAGAAAACAACACTAGAATATTAACAAAGGAACATTTATTACGGGACATCACAAAACTCACGTAAAACAACATACATCAGACTTAGAACACTGAACAGAGTGAAAGTTGTAGTCCTTTTAGAGTTAAAATCAAAGTTACTTTGTCACGCCCTCTAACGGCTGGATAAATACATAACACTCCTTCCCCCTAGGAATAAAGCACATAGTCGTCTAAATGTTTTGGTGCGGTTCGGGAGCGTTCAGAACGTCGTAGAATAGGAAGATCTGGTTCTTCAGTTACAGGATCGCAGACAGGATCGGACTCTGTTGGTGAATCAGGTGTCACTGGATCATTTTCTGGAGATGGCAAAGATGGAATCACAGAAGACTCTGTTGACGTTTCTGCATCTTGTACAAGGTTGCGAACCTGGTCAACATGACGTCTGTGGACAATACCGTCCACTAAATCTTGAGTCTTGTAGGATAATGGCCCTGTTGTTTCTATAACTTTTGCAGGAATCCATGATGGGCCTGAACTGTAGTTGCGAATATATACGGGATTGTTTTCTTTGAAACTGACGTAGGCGTTTACTTTTGTTGGCCTCAGCTAGTTTTTCTTTCTTGAACTTCATCTCCTTATTAAGATCAGGGTGAAGTCTATCAAACATCGTTGTCAAACGACGATTCATTAAAATTTCAGCTGGTGATCTACCAGTAGAGGTACTTGGTAACGTATGTTGAGCAAACAGAAATCTAGCAAGACGCGTTTTCCAATTACCTTGAATTATCCGTTTCAAGGCTTGCTTTGTTGTAGCCACCATCCTCTCCGCCTGGCGATTGGAGGAGGAATGATAAGGAGCGACAAAAATAGGTCGAATCTGGTTCCGTGCTAAAAACTGTTGAAATTCATCAGATCTAAATGTTTTACCATTGTCAGATGCAACTGAATCTGGGAGTCCATGAGTGGCAAAAATAGATCTAAGGTTGTCAATGGCAGCCGAAGGAGGAAACTGGTACAACCTACAGCCACTTGGAGTGAGAATCAACTAAAATGAAAAATGTTTTTCCTTGAAAAGGACCGGCGAAATCTACATGAGGCGAGACCATGGCTTTTCTGTCCATTCCCATGGATGTATGGGAGCTTTGTCAGGAGCTTTTTGATTCTCTTGGCACAGTCTACAGATTTTAACTGTGTTCTCAATGGCACTATCCATGTTAGGCCACCACACATAACTGCGAGCAAGACCTTTCATTCTAACTATGCCGGGATGTGCATTATGAAGAAGGACGAGAACTTGATTCTGGAGTGCAGTAGGTATAACAACTCTACTACCCCATAAGACGCAATCGTGATGAACACTTAACTCATTACGACGATTAAAGTATGGTTTAAAACTGTTGTCAGACATATTTTGGAAGGCCAACAATTTAAAATCATCAAAGAAATTCTGGAAAGGATCGGATCTTTTTTAGTAGCCGAAGACAGCAACTTAGCATCAAGTTGTGTCACAGGAGATGACTCTAACAACAGAACTTCAGTCAGGGCAGGAATATCAAGTTCAGGAGTGTGTAAAGGCAAACAACTTAAGGCATCAGCATTTGCTATTTGTTTACCTTTCCTATATTCCAATTCCTAGTCGTAGGCAGCTAAAATTAAACTCCATCTAAGTACCCTAGGTGAAACCAATTGTGACAGAGGTTTGTTCGGATTAAAAAGACCCAAAAGTGGTTTATGATCAGTTATAATTTTGAATCTACGCCCCTGAAGATACTGATTAAATTTTTTTACAGCAGAAATTATGGCAAGAGCTTCCCGATCTGTTTGACTATAATTTCTTTCAGGTTTTGATAAAGTACGAGAATGGTAAGCAATAGGAGATTCTTTACCATTAGGTAAAACATGGCTCAAGACAGCACCCACTCTCTTAGAAGAAGCATCGCAAGTTACAATTACAGGAAGTTTTTCGTCAAAATAAGTTAAAACGACATCTTTTTTAATAATTCTTTTGCTGCTGTATAAGCCTTATCGTGTTTAGGCGTCCAACGCCAAACTCTGTCGTTTCGAAGCAACTGATGCAATGGTTCTAAAACATCCGATCTGTTTTTTAGAAAACAGCCATAAAAATTCAGCATTCCTAAAAAGGCTTGCAATTCAGTTTTATCTTTTGGAGTCGGGGCCTCATGAATAGCTTTTATTTTACCAAAACTCGGCTGGATACCCTGCCGATTTACACAAAATCCTAATAATTCAATTTCGGGATATGCAAATTTACACTTTTCACGTTTAAGATGAATGCCAAAATTTTGCAGGCGTTCTAGAACTTGCTTTATCTTTAAATTATGGTCCTCAACATTTTTTCCTTGAATAAAAATGTCATATAGGTATGGTAGTACGCCATCAATACCTGCTAGTACTTCTTCCGTTCTTTTTTGAAAAATCGCAACATCAACAGAAAGGCCAAATGGAAGTCTATTAACTTTGAAAAGTCCCTTATGGGTATTTAATGTTAGTACTCTGGAAGTTTGTTCGTCAACTGGAAGCTGCAAATATGCTTCAGAAAGATCTAATTTTGAAAAAATTGTACCGCCCGTCATAGTAGCAAAAACATCATTTACTGTGGGAAGAGGATAAGTAAACTGTTTTACTGCCTGGTTTACCGTGCTGCGGTAATCACCACACAGTCTAATATGACCATTTTTTTAGAACAGGAACTACGGGCGTTGCCCAATCAGAATAAGAAACAGGTTCTAAAATTCCCTTTTTAACCACTTCTCCTATTTCACTTAGTTACTTTATTTCGTAGGGCGAAAGGCACATTTCTAGCTTTTATAAATTTCAGTGAACAATTTTCATCAATTTTAATTGATACCGGAGGTCCTTTAAATTTCCCCAGAGATTCATTAAAAACATTACAGTTTTCATGTAATATAGAATCTAAAGAACAAGTAAAAATTTCATTAACATTTGCATTAGATCTTAAATTTAAATTCAAGGCCTCAAACCAACTCCTGCCTATTAACGATTTACCTTTCCCCTCAACGACTAAAAGAGGTAAATTAATACCACTAGAATTATATGTAACATTAACATCAAAATATCCAGCAAGGTTTAATTTTTCAGAACTCCATGTTTTAAGACACTGGTCAGAAACAGAAAGTAAATAAGGAGGATTAACAGGCCATAGTTTAACATAGGTATCATAACTAATAATAGAATGCAACGAACCGGAATCAATTTCCATTTTATGCGGAATTCCATTTAATTTAACAAATATGTCATAAGGGGTATAATCAGTAACAGTACCTACAGAATTTAAATTATTAATGCAATTATACTCATCACCAATAATATCTGACTTACCTGAATCGAATTTCTGCACTTTAGATGTTTTGGTTCCCTGTTTTTTTTTCTAGAATTACAAACTTTCGCGATATGACCAACACGACGACAGTAATTGCACGTTGCTTTAATAAATTTGCACTCACCATATGGATGATGATTACCACATCGATGACAGGGATTTTTGTTATTTTGCTTGCCCTTACACTCCTGAACATTTTTGCCTGACACTTTTGGCTTCACGTAATTTACGGTACTAAGTAACGTACCTCGAATTTCTGTAGATTGTTTCACTGCAGCTTCTCCCGCCAGGGCTAAAACTAAAGCCGAAGTCAAGGTAAGTTTAGCAAATGACAGAAGTTTACGCTGAATTTCTTCGTCAAGAACACCACATACTAATCTATCTCGAAGCATAGAATCTTGCTGTGTTCCAAAGTTGCAATTTTCAGAAAGTCTTCTTAACTCGGCCATGAATTCAGAAATAGTTTCGTTTTTCCGTTGGTCTCTTTTATTAAATTTAAATCGACATAGAATTTCAGAACGTTTAGGGGAGAAATGTTCATCTAATTTTACCAACAAATCGGCAAAATCCACTGAATTCGGGGACTATTAGGAGTGCACAAAGATCGTATGACAGAATATAATGCTGGAATCGAAACACTAAAAGAAATTGCCCGCTTCTTATCAGCTTCAGCAATACTGTTAGCGGTGAAAAAGAAATCCAAACGCTCTTTATACTCAATCCAGTTCGTTTTCCCTACTAGAAATTCTTCGAGCTTGCCGAATGACATTTTGAAGAAATCGAAACTAAGAACATGCAGTAATTACACAGTTTAGGAAAACGTTGAAATGAATCAGAAGAAATTATCACAGTTTTAACTGGTCGCCAATAACACGTTTCGTGTTTCGGTCCATAGAAAACAACACTAGAATATTAACAAACGAACATTTATTACGGGACATCACAAAACTCACGTAAAACAACATACATCAGAATCTTAGAACACTGGACAGAGTGAAAGTTGTAGTCCTTTTAGAGTCAAAGTAAAAGTTACTTTGTCACGCCCTCTAACGGCTGGATAAATACATAACAGTATGTATTTTTAATTAAATTTTAGTGATGATATAAATTGTAGATCATACAAAAGAATTCGCACACATTACAGGATACGAACATAATTGCTGATAGTGGATTTTTGTTGCATTATGTGTTTTGTAAATTAATTATATTTTTCATTGTATGAAAAATAAATTTGAAAAAGACTAAAGTGAAAATCGTCTACAACAACACTGAGATTAAAGGAGTGCAAAGTAAAGTGTACCTGGGAGAGGAAATGGTGAGATCTTGGAAACACAACTAAGAGGGAATGGGGGACTATGAGGGAATAATAAATGGAGAAAATAGGGAAAAATACTTTAGATACGGTTTTCGGCATTGACTTTTCAAATCACTCGGAGGAATAAAGAGTGAATGAGGAAAAACGGCATCTACAGCAGTTTTTTTTAGATTATTATTCTGATAATTTCAGAGCGCTTATTTCAAAAACATGTCTGTTATATTTGTGTTTAATTATACTATTTTATTGATTGATTAATGAAGTTTTAATTTCGTTAGCTTGAAACAAATGCTGAACTTTTTAACACTTTCCAACCTAGTTGAAAAGTGTTTACGAATTCGGTTTGTCTGTCTGTCTGTCCGTGCTCTAACTCGCGTAAATATATATTTACATAGTCATGCAATGGATATATGTTATTGAGGTCTACTATGGCATGTTCGGTATTGGATATGAAGTGTGTACTTATAGTTTTTTTACAGGGACAGTTAAAATAATCCCGTTACATTACGGTCTATGGGGAAAAATCATTTGTGGTTTATTTTAATGATGTTATACAATTTCAAACATATTGAAATTGATATATATCACTGAGGTGCATTACAAGAGACTAATTATATAATGTGGTGTGCATAGCACTTAAATTTATTTTACAGGGACACTCAAAAGAATTCCATTGAATTACGGTCTATGGAGAAAAATCGTTTGCGGCTTATTTTAAGAATGTTTAAACAAATTGAAATTTATATATGTGACTAAGGTGCATTGCAAAAGGCTTACTATAGAATATTTAGAATATAACATTTATCGCTCATTTACAGGGACACAAAAAATAATTTGGTACTGCCTGTTAACAATAATTACTGGAAGTGCTTTTTTAGTTGCTGAACGCATTTTTAAATTTAACTCGTTTTTTTGTATTACTTGGTGTGTATAAATTCTATAAATCCTATACAGGGCAGAACAAAAGTTCTGGAGTACATTTACGTTTATTGAGGGAAATTCCAAAAGAGAAATTTTAAACTGTGCTACACGTTTCCTATCTGAAATAAAATTTAGCGTTCTCTTATATACAAATCTGCTGATCATATACAGGGCTGCACAAAAAAAAAAAAATTCATATATTTTTCCGAATATTGTTAATAATTTCTGAAATTGGATTTTAAAATATGTTATGCGTTTCCAAATTGTTTACTTAGATATTATCTTCACCTTATTAAACGGTAATGATTTGTAAAATTATTTTGGAAGAGTTGGAAAGTGTTACATAATCTATGCAGGATTGTTCGTTCTTGTTTAATTATTTAAACTGCAAATGGATTAATATTTTGTAATCGTCTGCAAGAGATAGAGATAGATTTTTTTTTAAAAAATCCTGCTTCAAATTTAATTTAAAATGAGCAAAATGCGATACGGTTTTCAAACAAATTGCATTGGGAAGTAGATTTTTTCTCCCTATATATCGGTGTAAGTATTAAAAATGTGCAATGTGTAGAAATTTATAAAAATGCAGTAGCCAAAATCGCAAAACCGAAATTTCACCGTCCAGTGTTGCCATTCTCCAAAATGACGTCAGCGTTACGCACGGACATATTTGTCCTTTATAATATAGATATGAAACATAACAGCAGCGTTTACTACTTGCTATTCATTAAAATTTCTTTAAAATTTTTATATATACTTCAGCTGCTATATAATTACTGCTCTAAAAAAAAAATAATTCCTCCAAAGAAGAAATTTAAAATCCTTTTATAGCAGTAATCGGATTAAATTTTTATTTCATTTAAAAGAAATTAAATAAAATAACGCAAAAGAACGTTCTTTTTTTCTCTTCATTTAATCCCCGACGAACCCAATTATTCCATTAACCTTTATCCTTTTAATTAAAATATAATCTGAAGTGTTTTTTTTTCTCTTTGTATTAAATTGCTGATCTATTATAATTTTTTTTCTGGTGACTGAAATTCATTTATAACAATGCGAATATATTTATCTTATTTAAAATTTGAAAATAAACGAAACACGATAGAAATCACTACCACTAGATATTTATTAGTCCTTCAGTTTAAAATTGTCTTTCCAATTTTGGAGAAGAAATACTTTTATATTAAAAGTTGCTATCCAAATCACAATTTTTTTTTTTGATTTGTTGAAATTTAACGAATATGTCACTTACTGAAATGTAATGAATATAATTATTTTGGGTACTATTCATGTGACAATAGGCTAAGAAAGAATTTTTGTTTAGAAAAAGTATTACAACAGGCTTTTGGTGACAATTAATAAACAATATAGACGTATATTGATTTTATATATTGGGGTATGTTCTTGGCTGTGCATTACATGTTGTTCCGTGATCCAATGTCCATCAATTTTAAATAACTTTTGTGTTCCTTTTTTTTTGGCAACATATGCTTTAAACTCCAATTCTTGTAACATATGCTGACTCAAGTTTGGATTTTCTTTCAAATGGGGCAATTTCATGTTTTTATTTTTTTTCCCTCAATCCTTTTTAATCATGTTTTATTTTTAACTTAATTGTTGTTTCATTGTGTATTTCTCTACATTCTGGGTGTGGTTGTCCCAAATTCATATTCTTTAGCTATTTTATGGCTAATATGAAGATGAAACCACACATTTTATTTGTGGAAATTTAGGCATTTGGGGCCTGAAGATTCTGTCTAAATTCCACAAATTTCCATTATTCAATTTCTGTTTTTTTTAATACTATGTTTTTGGTATCTATGTTTAGTTTGTTCGGGGGATCTGTTTTGTTGTCAATTAGTTATTTTAATTTTATTCATAATTTCACAGTTTTTGTTGGTGGTTGTAACGTTCATTTAATGGTTATATATATATTACAAATTTAAAATTCCATACCCTATTAAATTCATTCTATAAAAAAATTTCTTTTATTAATATTTCATTTACAACCCTTGTTTAAAAATATTCCAGTACTGTCCACATTTAAAACACTTTTTATCCTAATCTACTTAAATTCACCTTTTATTTCTCGTCAAATAAGAAGTAAAAATCACATTTCATAAGTATATTTCTTCTTAAAAAACATATTTTCTTAAATTCTTTATTATATTAAATATTTTCTATTTATTCCCGCATATAAATCTATTTTATTTCTTTTAATCTGTGTAAATTCACTATTTTCCCTTTTCTACTAGTCTAAAAAATCATTCTTAAGTTTGTTTTGTTATCTTTCTCAATACGCAAAAGCCGAAATTATTCTATTAGTTTTCAAGCGCTTTTAAATTTCTGCGATGTTTTAGAAAATTATTTTCCCGCCTAAAGCATCGGAGAGGCGCATACCTTCAATATTAATTCATAGCTAAAAAGATAGTGCGAGGCATAATTCAGCATGCATTGGTTAAAATAAGTCACGTGTTACGAAATTATTCTTACGCGCTCCTAGCTTAAAACGAGCTGACAGAGGCAGAGAGCGAGATTTTTGCCGGCGAAGAGAGTTTCTAATAAAAATGATGTTGGCGTTACAGTCAGTAAATCAGACACCTTGTACAGTTCTAGTGTTAAGATTATCGTTATGTAGAGAGAGCACTACCCCAGAAATTAAGATATGGAGTTTAAATAAATACATTAGAGTGCAATAGTGTTTTTTTCCGTCTAGCTACACTTACTCAGCTACTACTATATGGACTTCGTCACACGACTGGATTTAAGTTATGGGATGCTGGCCATATTTCTTTCATTGACCGCTGAATGGATCTAAAATGTAGCAGAACATCACACACACACACACACACATATATATATTTATATTATTATAACATTTTTAATATTTATAAATTTCCCCATTTAATTTGTTATATATTTTTCGTCTTACAATTCTCTTTTTATCCCCTCTACAAGTTCCTATGGCCTACGCGTCGTAAATTTTCTTCCAGTCTCAATTCTTTCGATTTCAACACATTCAATTTAATCATAATATTTTGTTTTCGATGGACAATAAGAACGTTTTTCACGACTTCTTCAAGACCGAAGCACTCAATTTTTCGTCTTCCGTCACCGGAGCGTAGAGGCGAGGCGTTTATTGGCTTAGAACACCTACCGCAATGCGTGTCTTGTATCCTTGCATGCTGTCTATAAAGCAAGCTGCACTAGATTAGAACTAGCTTTTTTGTATGTTTCTCCATTCAGTAAAAGTCTCACAAAATCTTTTTTTCTTAGAATCTCTTATTTGCTATATTATTTGATGGTTGTCAACTTACGCGTTTTTGAGGTGGATGAATTTCATCTGAATATTTTCGTATTAAACTGCCTTGATAGAAGAATTTAAAGAAAATTCCGATAGCATAATAATTTCAGAGAGTAGCCATCTGTAACGAGATTAGTTTTGGAAATAAAATAAAGTTTGTCATATAAGATGATTATCCATTTTTCTATAGAAACTTTCTTGTTGTTTTATCGATTGCTTTTCCACTAAAAGCTTTTTATCAACAGTATAATTATAAAATCTAGCTGCTAATTATTTAGTAACCATGTCGTCGAATATTAATTTACGTCCTGTGTGATTTGCAGCATCTTACTTACCCTCAGAGATTCTTAGATACTTTTAACTGATTTTCATTTCAATTAAAAAATTAATTGTTGCGAAAAGATACGCGATGTATATATACTAATTATCTCTTAGGAGATTTAATTAGAATGTTACAAGAACTTGATATGTTTTTTGAAATTCAAAGATATTATATATATATATATATATCATCATATCTAACATCAAATCTAACCTTATATATATATATATAATTACAAAAATTAAAATTGCATACCCTATTAAATTTATTGTATAAAAAATTCCTTTTATTAATATTCCATTTACAAAACTAGTTTATTAAAATATTCCCTTTCTTAGAAATATTCCATTACTGTCCACATTTAAAACATTTTTTATCCTTATCTACTTAAATTCACTTTTTATTTTCCGAAAATAATATGTAAAAATCACATTTCATAAGAATATCTACCCTATATATATAAAATCCTAATGAAACGAATTTGTGAAACGATTTTATGAAACGAATTTATGAAACGATTTTATGAAACGACTGATTAAACGACTGATTATGTTTCAGGGCTATCTACCCTATATATATAAAATCCTAATGAAACGAATTTGTGAAACGATTTTATGAAACGAATTTATGAAACGATTTTATGAAACGACTGATTAAACGACTGATTATGTTTCAGGGCTATTTTTAATAAAATATTAAACGCTTGATGGTGAAGTTAATACCAATTGTCCATAAAAATCCGCGGATGTCAAAACTGGTAATAGAATTTTGAAATTGGAATTAGTTTTCGAGATATTAATTTTTTTCTAATTTTAATGACATTTCTGTAATGATGGCAACTAATTACTCAGTTTTTTTGTGACAAAAAAGGGAAAAAAATAAAAAAGGATCCCCATAGGGATTATTGATTTATTTTTATTCGTCATTTTCAAATTGAAATTGAATTTATCTTTTATTTCAATCGATAATGAAGACAAGATTGTGATTAAATTATGTTTTTCACGAAAATTTGAAAAAAAAATCATATTTCTATCGTCAGGATTCAATCGTCTGTCAGTATTTAATTTAATTTATAAACTGAAAATATTTTGAATAAATTCGTCCAAATGACGTCATTTATGTAAATACGTCATTTATGTTTATACAATTTATTTAATATAAAGAAGCCATTTATCTATTTTTATGTACAAAAAGAGGTAAATTGAAAGACAATTATAAATAAATTGTATATATACATATAAATACATGTATAAACAAGCATAAAAGTTCGGTGCTTTTCCAGTATATGGGGCCTTGACGAAACAGAGAAAATAGCCTTGGCGGAAAAGGAAATTTGGCAACATACTTTCTGTCAACCTATTTACTTTGTCATTTCGTATACAGAAACATTTTTTCAATATTTATACAATTTGTTTAGCGTAAAATGTCATTTATCCTATTTTATATATAATCAGAAGTAATTTATATAGAAAAAACAATAATAATATACGTATAATTAAAATACGCATATAAACAAAAAAAATCGCCGAATTTGTTTTCATGGCTGTTTATGTAATTTGGCACCAAATCTCACTTTTTGATGCCCGAATTGCGCCAAGCTTTTTAAAAAAGCGCCAAGACCCCTATTATAGAAAATCACCAAAAGTTCATTGGGTTTGTTTTCATAACTTTTGGCAACAAATATATGTATATTAACGAATCTATTCGTTTTTGAAACTCGAATTACGACAAACCTAAAAGCAAAGGATCCTATAATGGAAAAGTACCCGATTTTCTTATGGACAATATTCAAGTGACATAACATGGTGTAAAATTATCGCGGATAGCGAATTTGTTTAAATATCTCATCAATTAATGCCGAATAAATGCAGGCATGCATGCACAAAATATTTAATTAATTTTTTATGATAAATAATTATTAGAAAATTCGTATATACATATTAATTAAAATAAATAATTTACATATTTAAAATAACATGAAAATGTTCATGATGGTGCACTAAAATACAGAGAAAATTAAAACCTGTTACTGAAAATGTCTATAACATAGTACTTTTCAATACCGTGGTTCTTAATGTTATTCACAAGCAGATGGAATTTTTCTCATCCTTAAACGCAAAGGAAGAATAGAATACAGATCGTTGTTATAAAAGTGCGAGAGGTAGCCACAATTTAAACCTAACCATTTTATACAGGCTGGTTTTCAAGGTGTAATTGATTTTACTTACCAATCCCTAAAACAGTTGTCAGTTGTCGCAACAGCTGTGTATGAGGCCATGATAATAAAAAAATGCCCCATTAAAATGTTAAAAGCATGGCAACCCAATTACAGATTTACCAATATTTTTAAAACGAAGCACGCTGTCATGTTTTTAAAGGCCTCGAAGTCTGAGCGGGGGTTGGCGAGCGTAGCTCGCAGGGGGTAGGCCCCCTAGTTTCTTTTAAAAAACCTTTTTCTTAAATTCTTTATTAAATTAAATATTTCCTATTTATTCCCATATTTAAAGATATTTTATTTCTTTTAATCTGCGTACATTCACCATTGCTCTTTCCTAATAATCTAAAAAATCATTCTTTAAAATTATTTTGTTATCGAGAAACTTTTATTCTCAATATGTAAAAGCCGAAAATTATTCTATTAATCTACCACGCTTTTTAATTTCAGCATTGTTCTAGAGAATTCTTGTCTCGCCAAAAGCCTAGGAGAGACGCATTTCTTGAATATTAATTCACTGATAAAGAGGGTGCGCGGCGAAAGTTGAACATGCATTGGTTAAAGTAGGTCACGTGTTACGAAATTCTTCTTGCACACTGCTAGCTTAAAACGAACTGAAGGACGCAGATAGAGAATGGATTTTTTTTTTATCGAAGTGAGTGTTTAAATAAAATGTTGCTGGCTTTAGTATGTTTCAACATAGAGATTTGCTAAGATTATACTTATAGGAGAGAGCATTCCCTCGGAAATTAAGATTATTGGATTTTAAACAATGGATTCGAGTGTTTCGATGTTCTTCTTTTCTTTTATCTACATTTTTACTCGGCTGCTGATGCTTAAACTTCATAGTACGACTGCATTAATTTTTTAGATGTGTGCCATATTTTTTCAGCTACTGCTGGATGGAGCTAAAGAAAATAGCAGAATACAACACAACACACACACACACACACACACACACACATATATATATATATATATAAAGAAATGATAATTAAAAATATTAGTAAACTAATAGTCCGTAACTTTACTGCTATTGTTTCTGATAACATTGTTTTTTATGTCAAAAATGTTTTTAAAAATGCATACGTGTTGGAGGAATAATAATAAATTAAATGTAAATTAAAAACATACTTTCATTAAAATTCACAAAAAAGTCAACTTATATTATAAAGCACAAATGTGTGTGTCGTTCAATGCTGACGTCATAATGATGCGGCAACAATGTTGCAACAATGGACCTATTTTTACTTTCTTCTATCTATAATAGAAGAAAGTATTGTAATCGAAATTTTTTTCGACTCCCGGTTTTCGACGGATTTACACGTTTTAGGGGTCAGAGATTCCGAAAAACATGTTTTTACAAAATGTCTGTCTGTCCGTCTGTCCGTCTGTGTGTGTCTTTTTTGTACCATCGAAAAGTGTATGAAGTTATGCTTCAAATTGAACCACATTTTTTTTCTATGTTTTTGGCTATGGCAAGCAGATTCTATCAGAATTTAGAGATATTTCGACGAAAGGGGGCGCTGCGATCGATATTTTTGTTCCATTTTCACTATTGTACCATCTAAAAGTGTATGAAGTTATGCTTCAAATTGAACCAGATTTTTTTTCTATGGTTTTGGCTATGGCAAGCAGATTCTATCAGAATTTGGGGATATTTCGACGAAAGGGGGCGCTGCCATCGATATTTTTGTTCCATTTTCACTATTGTATCATCGAAAAGTGTATGAAGTTATGCTTCAAATTGGACCAGATTTTTTTTCTATGCTTTCGGCTATAGCAAGCAGGTTCTATCAGAATTTGGGGATATTTCGACGAAAAGGGGCGCTGCGATCGATATTTTTGTTCCATTTTCACTATTGTACCATCTAAAAGTGTATGAAGTTATGCTTCAAATTGAACCAGATTTTTTTTTATGTTTTTGGCTATGGCAAGCAGGTTCTATCAGAATTTGGGGATATTTCGACGAAAGAGGGCGCTGCGATCGATATTTTTGTTCCATTTTCACTATTGTACCATCTAAAAGTGTAGAAGTTATACTTCAAATTGAACCAGATTTTTTTTCTATGTTTTTGGCTATGGCAAGCAGGTTCTATCAGAATTTGGGGATATTTCGACGAAAGGGGGCGCTGCGATCGATATTTTTGTTCCATTTTCACTATTGTACCATCTAAAAGTGTATGAAGTTATGCTTCAAATTGAACCAGATTTTTTTTTTATGTTTTTGGCTATGGCAAGCAGGTTCTATCAGAATTTGGGGATATTTCGACGAAGGGGGGCGCTGTGATAGCCAAATTCACAAGGTCAAAATAGCCAAATTCAATTTCAAATTCAAAAAGATGTGCAAATAAATTAGAAATCCTAAAAGTTTTTTTCGTTAAATGTTCGGCCTTGATCCGGAGAATCCGGAACAATTTTTGTTTTGCCTTTATCTTAAAAAATGCCTGAGATATAGCGGTTTGAAATTTTAGGATGGCTGACATTTTCAAACAAGACAGCAGAATTTATCCATAAACGGGTTTAACTTATGAGATTTAGTTAACACGGTTTCGGCAAAATTTCTTTCATTATTGTAACCATTAATCCTATTATATGCTTATCACTATATATTTATATTCGCCAACGTCAAATTCTCGCCAAACTTGGCGACAGTTGGCGAAATATCGCCAAATTTGGCGACCAAAATAGGTTGTCATAAATGAAGCCAACTTGGCTGTAGAGGACTAATTTGGCGATATTCTCATTCAAATTCAATGTTGACGAGAACTGGGATTGAATCTTCTTTAATTAGGTTCCACGCATTTTACCTTCGTGTTTTCCAGTAAAATTAGCTAAAATCGAAAAACCAAGAAATAGGGAGGCTATCAGTTCTTGTCGGTTCAGACCTGAAGGACTTTTCTTAGTTTAGTATTATACATCAGTTGATCGCATCCCGGTAACCCGACGATTCGAAAGCAGCTGACGTACAACAGAATATTGATTTTATTGGCGATGTGATAACAAATTTTGAAGTATTAACATGACTGAGATAGAAGAAAGTTTTGGGATTGGCACATCCGACTAGTTTCAATTAAACAATCATAAAGTTATTTCTCTATGGGGAAGTTTTGGGCCGAGGTTTACCCGCCTTAGGGATCGAATTTTTAAAAAATTATGTCCAATTCATGTATTGCCCTCAGGACCACATATACATTCTAAATTTCGAAAAATGAATCACAAGATTTGACTGCCACATACATACAAACATGCAAGTTAAAAGAAATTATGTAAAAAGAGAAAATTTTCTATCATCTGAGAGAATCTATGAAACTTCTACATTTTCTTATTTGTGTATCTGTAATATCTTTATTTTCAACACTAACTAATAAAACATTATTGGAAACAAATTAAATTTGTATCTTACTTTCACATGCTATAACCTCAAAAATTTCGAAAGTTGAACATGCATTGGTTAAAGTAGGTCACGTGTTACGAAATTCTTCTTGCACACTGCTAGCTTAAAACGAACTGAAGGACGCAGATAGAGAATGGATTTTTTTTTTTATCGAAGTGAGTGTTTAAATAAAATGTTGCTGGCTTTAGTATGTTTCAACATAGAGATTTTCTAAGATTATACTTATAGGAGAGAGCATTCCCTCGGAAATTAAGATTATTGGATTTTAAACAATGGATTCGAGTGTTTCGATGTTCTTCTTTTCTTTTATCTACATTTTTACTCGGCTGCTGATGCTTAAACTTCATAGTACGACTGCATTAATTTTTTAGATGTGTGCCATATTTTTTCAGCTACTGCTGGATGGAGCTAAAGAAAATAGCAGAATACAACACAACACACACACACACACACACACACACATATATATATATATATATAAAGAAATGATAATTAAAAATATTAGTAAACTAATAGTCCGTAACTTTACTGCTATTGTTTCTGATAACATTGTTTTTTATGTCAAAAATGTTTTTAAAAATGCATACGTGTTGGAGGAATAATAATAAATTAAATGTAAATTAAAAACATACTTTCATTAAAATTCACAAAAAAGTCATCTTATATTATAAAGCACAAATGTGTGTGTCGTTCAATGCTGACGTCATAATGATGCGGCAACAATGTTGCAACAATGGACCTATTTTTACTTTCTTCTATCTATAATAGAAGAAAGTATTGTAATCGAAATTTTTTTCGACTCCCGGTTTTCGACGGATTTACACGTTTTAGGGGTCAGAGATTCCGAAAAACATGTTTTTACAAAATGTCTGTCTGTCCGTCTGTCCGTCTGTGTGTGTCTTTTTTGTACCATCGAAAAGTGTATGAAGTTATGCTTCAAATTGAACCACATTTTTTTTCTATGTTTTTGGCTATGGCAAGCAGATTCTATCAGAATTTAGAGATATTTCGACGAAAGGGGGCGCAGCGATCGATATTTTTGTTCCATTTTCACTATTGTATCATCGAAAAGTGTATGAAGTTATGCTTCAAATTGGACCAGATTTTTTTTCTATGCTTTCGGCTATAGCAAGCAGGTTCTATCAGAATTTGGGGATATTTCGACGAAAAGGGGCGCTGCGATCGATATTTTTGTTCCATTTTCACTATTGTACCATCTAAAAGTGTATGAAGTTATGCTTCAAATTGAACCAGATTTTTTTTTATGTTTTTGGCTATGGCAAGCAGGTTCTATCAGAATTTGGGGATATTTCGACGAAAGAGGGCGCTGCGATCGATATTTTTGTTCCATTTTCACTATTGTACCATCTAAAAGTGTAGAAGTTATACTTCAAATTGAACCAGATTTTTTTTCTATGTTTTTGGCTATGGCAAGCAGGTTCTATCAGAATTTGGGGATATTTCGACGAAAGGGGGCGCTGCGATCGATATTTTTGTTCCATTTTCACTATTGTACCATCTAAAAGTGTATGAAGTTATGCTTCAAATTGAACCAGATTTTTTTTTTATGTTTTTGGCTATGGCAAGCAGGTTCTATCAGAATTTGGGGATATTTCGACGAAGGGGGGCGCTGTGATAGCCAAATTCACAAGGTCAAAATAGCCAAATTCAATTTCAAATTCAAAAAGATGTGCAAATAAATTAGAAATCCTAAAAGTTTTTTTCGTTAAATGTTCGGCCTTGATCCGGAGAATCCGGAACAATTTTTGTTTTGCCTTTATCTTAAAAAATGCCTGAGATATAGCGGTTTGAAATTTTAGGATGGCTGACATTTTCAAACAAGACAGCAGAATTTATCCATAAACGGGTTTAACTTATGAGATTTAGTTAACACGGTTTCGGCAAAATTTCTTTCATTATTGTAACCATTAATCCTATTATATGCTTATCACTATATATTTATATTCGCCAACGTCAAATTCTCGCCAAACTTGGCGACAGTTGGCGAAATATCGCCGAATTTGGCGACCAAAATAGGTTGTCATAAATGAAGCCAACTTGGCTGTAGAGGACTAATTTGGCGATATTCTCATTCAAATTCAATGTTGACGAGAACTGGGATTGAATCTTCTTTAATTAGGTTCCACGCATTTTACCTTCGTGTTTTCCAGTAAAATTAGCTAAAATCGAAAAACCAAGAAATAGGGAGGCTATCAGTTCTTGTCGGTTCAGACCTGAAGGACTTTTCTTAGTTTAGTATTATACATCAGTTGATCGCATCCCGGTAACCCGACGATTCGAAAGCAGCTGACGTACAACAGAATATTGATTTTATTGGCGATGTGATAACAAATTTTGAAGTATTAACATGACTGAGATAGAAGAAAGTTTTGGGATTGGCACATCCGACTAGTTTCAATTAAACAATCATAAAGTTATTTCTCTATGGGGAAGTTTTGGGCCGAGGTTTACCCGCCTTAGGGATCGAATTTTTAAAAAATTATGTCCAATTCATGTATTGCCCTCAGGACCACATATACATTCTAAATTTCGAAAAATGAATCACAAGATTTGACTGCCACATACATACAAACATGCAAGTTAAAAGAAATTATGTAAAAAGAGAAAATTTTCTATCATCTGAGAGAATCTATGAAACTTCTACATTTTCTTATTTGTGTATCTGTAATATCTTTATTTTCAACACTAACTAATAAAACATTATTGGAAACAAATTAAATTTGTATCTTACTTTCACATGCTATAACCTCAAAAATTTCCTCAACGAAAAAAGCCTTCTGCATTTTTGCCTACGGAGTTAGGCAATTCAAATTTTTATAACAAAAAATTGGAGATCATACTTTCAGGCGAGTTCTATAAAATGTGTATATCTACTGCTCAAGAACTTAGAGGAGAAATTTCCCTCGATACCCTATAAAAAAATTCGCTTTTGGTTAGTAGAACGATGGAATAGGAAAAATACGTAAATAAAATTCGCTTCGCCCAGGGTCATTCGGTCGATGCACAGCGGTGCCATAAACATCGGAGATAAACATCGTATAAAACACATTAAAAAGGGGCACTCCAGTGGGTGAAGTCCGGAAATATAGGTCTATAAAAAGTAACCTCTCCCAGAATAAGTTTTAAGGACGAAAAAAGTAAAATATAAAATACATGTGCAGTATATATGATACAGGGTGATCCCAGAGTTCAACTTTAAAATATGACAAATATTTCTTAATCTTGAAAATATAATACAAGTTGGAAATTGTACGTTAAACGTGACAAATGAGGTGCGTTCGTTTCGTGTTATAATTAGTTTTACAATGTAAAAAAAATCATCCTTATTATTTCAGTGAAATAAATTATATAGTCTGCTAGGAGCGAAATGTGGATGCCTTTTTTTTTTCATTACGTATGCCATGTTTACAGATGCGACTTTTTTTCGACACCAGACAGCGCTGTACAATTCACCCTGGAGGTATAGCTTTGCGAATGATTATCTCCATGGTTTAATATTTATTTGACTTACGATGAATGAATCTTTTGTTTATTTACTTTAATGAATTGAGATATTTGGCTGTGAACCTCATTTTCACTGAAGTTATCTCAGAATCTATACATTTTTTAATGTAACTCATCTCTGAAGCAGACAATTTTTTTGAACGATTTTTCTAAAAATGTTACTTTTATGCAATTTTATTCGAAAAAATAATTTTTAATAAAAATGGCTGTTTGGCGTATGGAAAAAGATGGGATTAGCCACGGCTACCTTCAGAAAAGGCTATGGCGCCTCTTGAAATTGGAGAGCGTGACGTCACAGTAGCAGTGCGTTGGTTTTCTTTCGAAAGAGTAGATAAGATAAAGAAGGGTGCATACATAATACCCCATTGCTTCTACTAAATTACATTTAAATTGAGATACTTTAATATATTTAAAACAATATTTTTCAAATGAAATATGTGAAGATCTTTTTCTCCTTAAATGAAATTTATTTTACCTTAAACATTTGTGAAGCGAAAAAAAATACATTATTTAATTACAAAAAGATTTAATATATATGTAAATATTAACTTTTTAAACATATTTTGAATATAAAAATATATGAGATATATAGAAAAACAAAACACAGAGGATGTGTTGTATAAATATAATTTATTAGGGTTTTCAGAGTTTTTTTAATATATTTTAATGCTGAAAAGGACAAATTCAAATTTTATCAAATGAAATAAATCAATATTTCCCTCCTTAAATTCTAATTTATTTATTGTAAGCATTTTTGGAGGATATATACATAATTTAATTACAAATATATTTAATATTTATGCAAGCATTATTTTTTTAATCAATGTTATACAATATTTGTTAAATGTGTAAATAATGAGTTTCAAGAAACAATTTAAGTATCTTTCTCAACTTAAACATTTAAATTACATAAAAACACCCTAATAATTAACATGTTTATTTTATTAACATTATGATAAGACATACATTTGTTGGTCATACATTTGTTACTATATAAAGTATTTAAAATTAATTGTTGCCTTAAATTAAATTCTTTAAACACCTTTAAGTATATTAAAATTTTAAAATCCCTTTCCTTCTAGACTCAATTCAATAGTTTATGCTCTTTTATTTATTCCAGCTAAAAGGTTTTATTTATATAGAAGCAATTTGACTTTTTTCTATCATGTGCCATTATTAATTTTTTTTCACTCCTGCGGTTGAAAAAAAAAGAAGAAAAAATAATTATTTTCAACGTTTGGATATATTTTTGTCGCCTATTTAAACATAATACAATAAACAAAAAGAAAAAATAAAGATAAATTTCAATTTTTTTCATAAATGTGTAATAAAAAAATATTTTGTCTTTCCCTTCCTTAAAAGAAAAAAAACACTTCTATTATTTACTAAATTAAGAATAGCAGAACCATTTAATTTTTTAATAAAAATGTATTTTTTCTTCTTTCTTAACAGACAGCTGAAATAAAAAAGTTAATTTTAATTTGATCAAGTGAAACTATAAATGTTTGAAATACGATTTACAAAACATCCAATCAATTTTAGTAATATATATTATATTTAGTAATATTTAGTAATATATATTCTATTAGCTATATATTAATTTTTATATTTATGAAGCAAATAGTAGAACTGGCTAATGAATCCCCCAGAACTCATATACGTTATAAATCCTGTACATTATCATTCTGTATCACAATATTGTGAGGATCCCAATAATTTCATCTTCACAATATTGTGAGGGTATCACCCTTGCCAAAGGGGCTCCTTGTCGCTCACTTTGTTCTAAATGTCTTTATTTTTCTCTCAGTATTTCTTCTTATATCTTGATTTTTTATTTTAAGATAATTACTTATCAAAATGTTTGAAGATCTTGATAGAGCATCTTTAACCAAATCAATGCTATGTTTTCCGCACACACAGATATCATTAGGATTACATACATCATCTCTAATTAATTTAAGTTCTGTCAATTTTGAAAGTAATAATTTATGACTTATTTCAGATTTTAAAAAGTTTCCTTCATGTAAAGGTGAAGTCAACAAATCTAATATTATAAGACAGAAAGATACAACTTGTATTAAAAATTCAGATGGGTATGTTAAACTCCCTCTATCTAATGCTGCTATAAGTTCATAGAATGAATCGTCCTCAATATCCATAATTTGATTAGTTGTAATAAGGGCAATACAAAAAGAACAATTAAGTTTCCTTTTTATTTTAAAGGATACATATCCGGCTATGAATACGCAAGCTTTTATGGAATTTTCATCATAATTACTCAAATCGATTATTTTATCTAATAAATCTCCAAATTTATCTACAATAAAAGTATTATTGATGCTGGATATTTCTGGAATGGCAATTTCTTTATCACTGAGTTTTCTGATATTAATATTTTCTCCACCAATTTTGATCGTAGAACACAATCTTAACTTTTTTTCCGATTCCAATATCTGTTGGAATGATATGTGATAATTACCTCCAGACATTTGTCTATACTGACTAAAGCGTTGTTCAAGCATATCGCTTTGAAATTTACCAGGTAATACATATTTAAATTTGATGCTCTGAAAATCTGAATTTAATAAATATTGTATAATTTGAATCATGGCGTTTGTTGAAAGAGATGAGGCAGTGAATGTTTCTTTTGTTAGTCCTGATAAGTTTTCAGAATTTTTCCATTTTTCTAGCCAATTACTAAAATTTTCCAGAAATTTCAATCTCTCATCATCACAAGAAGCGAAAGGGATTTGCCAACTGTCATTCAACCTGATACCTTTACTCGCAGATTTTATGTTAAAAATTTTCCACCACTTGATGATAAGTTCAATAAAATCCGAAGTCGTTTGTTTAGACTCGGAATCAGGAGAAGTTTCATCGCTTAAACGTAAAGCAACTACATTAGTTTCGTCGAATATTTTTAATGCTAAAGTTACATTCTGTCTTTCAATATTTGAAGGATAAAGAGATTTTAATGTTAGTTTATAGGCACATTTAGCAAGGTTTTTGTTTTCTGAAGTGTACAATAATCGAAGAATGCTAAAAGACGCAGTAGCAGTTTCCGATAAATTATTAAAATTCGGATATGTGAAAGATACTAAATCATTCTTCTTATTTATCCAGTTATTTCGTATCGACTTTATTATATGCACTGGATCCAACATAAAAAACAGAGGTCTTTCAGGGCATGCTGGATTAGGAACAGATACATGCAATTTTCCGTCTTGAGAAAATAGTTTGAAAACTTTTCTATTTATTGAATTGTTATCAGCAATAAGAGTAAAGACTTTTAACCCCAAATTTTCAAGAGATATTATTGTTTGCAAAACAATTTCATATAAAACTTCTGCATTAATAGTTGTGACTGGTACAAGTCTAACAACATCTCGATAAGACGATAACAAACTGGATATTAGTAATGTATGTACAGATGTAGCTTTCTGACAAATATCTGTTTCTAATCCCCCAGTCACACTTCCACCTTTATAAGTAAACATTGGATTGATATGGATTTCATCCATTTGTAGAAGAACAAGCTTTTCATGTTCTTTCAAATAATGTTATGTTTATATTAAGGTATTCTAATGAATTTGTGCGGATATCATTCATGGATCTTTGATTTATAACTTTCTGTAAATTTCTAAAATGGGGTATATTAATAAAATCAAAATCATACATTTGTTTATAAGTTGATGAAGATTGCATGAATAATTTTAAGCACCACAATAGAGTTTGATTACTATATCTGTATGAGTTTTTGTTTTGCATTAACAACTCTAACTGCTCCATTAAAAATGTAATTTTTTTAATTTTATCATCGGAAATTAGCTCTTCCTTAATTACATACTTCAGAGTATCACATACCCCATTTATGAGTGAATTTAGGATATCATTATCACTCTGAACATGCAAAAGTGCTTTAAGCTCATTTAAACAGCTATCAATTTGAGAAAAAGAATTTAAATTTGAAATATTTTTTAATGATGAAAGACGAATAATATTATTATAATTGTAGGCTGTGACAGAAAGATGTTTATCTATTTTCAAAGAAGCATGTATTTTGGGTACTGGTTTATCAGTTATGTTAGCAATTAAAATGTAGCTATCTGAAAATATTACCTGCCAGTTCTGATCTTCATAAAAATTTAATTTCGTTTTTAATAAATCTGTAAGATTTTGAAAGGTATCAAAAGAATTATCCTTAAGAAAATTTTCATACGTTATTTTGCTTTCATTGATAGCTATATTTAATAAGCGTTCTTCTTGTTCATCTAAATTTGTTCGCCTTTTTATTGGTTCTGTTGTTAAATATTTCGGGCAATTTGGAAAGATTATCGGTACTGCTCCTTCTTTCAATTTTGGGCGAATCCTGTCACATGTTAATATAGTGCCGTCATCTCTTTTGACACTGTCTACTCGAATTATATCGCCAGGATCAAAATGCTTTTCACAAACAACTGCATGTACACCTGGGCTATAATCCTTTCTGGGTATACTTTTTAACCATTTAGCCTTTAAAATAGGATCTTTTGGGAATGAAAAACACGGAGTATTTTTTTTACTACTCCTATAATTTGACGTACAGTTTGGTACTATACACATATTTGGCATTTTGAAAAAGCAATTTAAATTACTCACCTCAAAATAGTATCCAAAAAATAATCCAGCGTAAATAAAAGAGGAATTATATTGGTTTTAACTGAATATCAATAAGTCAGTTGCAACAATGCTCCCGAGAAAGAACAAGCAACAGCTTCCGGCCTTAGGTTTGCCGCTCTTTTTCTCCCCTTCCCAACCTATCCCAACCGCACTGCTATCGTGACGTCACAAAACATGCGCCGTAGCCTTAAAAGATTTCAGAAAAGCCGTGGATTAGCCCGTATTTGTTTTCCTCAGTCACATGACTTGCGCTTTTACTATATGGATTACCTATGATAGGATAAAGAATATAATAGAATAAAGAAAACTTTTATGAATATCTTTTTAAGTTTTGATTCGATTTTTATAAAAATTGAAATGACTCGACAAAATTCTCCAACGATTCTATATCTTAAATTTTGAACCATTCGGTTGGGTAATTTGTTCGCTCTTATTTACGGACGGACAGACGGACCAGACAACGACTACGTATTTATATAAATAATTACGAACGCACCTAATAATCATGCATATAAAAATATGCAATAACATCTTCCGAGTCGCCCACTATTCCAAAATGCATTCTCTATTTTTAAAGAACATCAGAAACCAATATATTTTCGAGATTTAAAGAAACATTTATAAAATCAAAATTAATTTTGCCGGCACTGATTTTCGAAAATGTTACCGAATTATTTTTTATAGCGAAGTAATAAGTTTTCTCAAATTTCTTGGAATACAATATATAACTAGTCGGATGTGCTAATCCCAAAACTTTCTTCTATCTCATACATGTTAAAACTTCAAAATGAGCTACCATAGTGCCAAAATTAAATGAATCTATGCCCACCATGAAAATTCTAAAAGTATAGGTTCATTGAATTATGTGCATGTAAAAAGGAGAGATAAGTATCGCATAATTAAAACAAATCATTCAATTTCGGCACTCACCCTCTTAGATGTCTGCAACCAAAGTTCTCAACCCAAAAAGCGTAAAAGCAACACCTGTTGGGCAGTATGCACCCAAGCCTAATAAGGATCTATTTATGTGAAAGTGTAACAGAATATAAAGTTTTTGATTAAATTCCGTGCATTAATTTTTGAGATATGGCTATCGCGAAAATCGTGAAAAATGCAGCATGGCAGTGCCACTTGTTGAGCGATTTACACCAAAACCTAATCAGCACCAACTTATGCCATAATCTCAGAGAATATGAAGTTTGATTAAATTCCGTGCATTAGTTCTTGAGATTGGACAATCGTGTAAATCTGTAAAATGCAGCATAGCAGAGCCACCTGTTGGGCGATTTACACCAAAACATAATCAGTCACAACGTATGTCATCGTCTAACTGAATTTGAAGTATGATGAAAATCCGTGCATTAGTTCTTGATATAAAGCGCCCACAAAATTTTTGTCACATACAGACGTACGGACAGACGTTGTCTAAAAACAGTCAAGTGGTGTTCAGGACCTTGTAAAGCGTAAAAATCTGTCGAATACCGGAAGTTCAAAAATTTTTAACGAATCCAATACTTTCTTCTTCTAAAGATAAAAGAAATAATAAATACAGTTATAATTCTCCACTCGCTTCGCCCAGGGTCATTCGGCCGAAGCACAACGGTGCCATAAACATCGGAAATAAACATCGTATAACTACATTAAAAAGAAGCACTCCAGTAGATGAAGTCAGCAAATTCATGTCTATAAAAAGTAACTTCTCCCAGAATAAATTTTAGAGAAGAAAAAGTAAATTCGAAAATTTATATGCAGTATATGATATAGGTTGATTCCAAAGTTGCACTTTAAAAAACTACAAATGTTTATTAAGGTTGCACGTCAGTGAATTTCCCGATTCCTCTCGTTAATAATAAACCTATGGGCGTAGAATGCATTCGTATAGCTAAAATATCTCTTCCAGAAATTAATATTTTTAACTTCTGTTTTCTTTGTACCTACTGTTTTTAAAGGATGTTTCCTTTCTTCTTAGTTGTCAAAATATATCTAAAATATGTGCTTAATTTAAAATTTTATATTTGTTAAAATCTTAGGGAATCTGAATAAGATTTTAACACTTCACAGAAAATTAAGTATATATTGTAGAAATATTTTAACAACTAAGAAAAAAAAGAAGACATCCTTTGAGAACAGTACAAATGTCACAGAAGTTAAAAATATTAATTTCCCGAGGAGATATTTTAAATATACGAATGCATCGTACGCCCATAGGATTAACATGAGCGAGGGGAATCGGTCAGTTTACTGATGACCTTAATCTACGAAAACATAACAGCACGTATATGAAAATATGCGATCCCCTCTTCTCAGTTACCCAATGATTCCGAAATGAGTTCTTTATCTTTAGAAACATCAGTACCCAATCTATTTTCGAGATTTAAACGAGTATTTATAAAAACAAAGTTTCTTTTGCTGCTACTGATTTTCGGAAACCTTTCCGAGTCGTTTTTAGAGTGTATTAATATGATTTTACAACCTGGAATATGTTTTTTTTTATACTATCCAATCTCAATGAAACGTTTTCGGCTGCGTAACTGAATTCATACATGCAACTGTAACAAAATAAGATTACTTTTATTGTTAATGATAATGCCGTTAATGGATCATGTTTGGGGGCTGTACGTATATAACGTTATCAACATTTTGGTAATTTTGGACCCCCTTCCCCCATTACGATATCGTACGTTATCATTCCTCGAACTCACCCCCCCTCCCCCCTTTTAACGATATCGTTTACCGTTATCAATTTCTAAAAATTCTTTTATTTTTACAATGTTTTTTCTTTTTCTTTTTTTGCTTTTATAAGTTTGCAGTGATATAAAGATATTGTTACACATTTATTATTAGCATACTTTATAGATTCGAATGAAGTGAAGAAGTCAATATAATATCACTATTATACATAAAATAATTTTATATCAAATAGCATCTAAAAGAGATAGTTACTTTAAATTAAAGTCTAATAATGCTTAACGTGATAAAAAAACATAACACGGAATATTTAAAATACCTTTTTTATGTAGATTACATATGTTTCGTTCACACTATCGGTGACATCTTCGGATCTAAATGATAAATACAATATTCTTGCATATTTTTGAAAATGGTATATGAGACAGTTACTATTTAAATGTGTTTAATAATAGTTTATTGTTACATAATGTATTCAATACATACATATATTTTATACATATATTTTATACCGTACATACACATATTTTATAACTTACATACATACTTACATATATTTTATAACTTACATACATACTTACATACATTTTATAACCTACATACATACATTTTATAACCTACATACATACATTTTATAACCTACATATATATTTACATACATTTTATAACCAACATACTTATTTACATACATTTTATAACCTACATACACACTTACATACATTTTATAAACTACACACATTTCCATACATTTTATAACTTACATACATACATGTTATAACCTACATAAATACATTTTATAACCGACATATATATTTGCATACATTTTATTGCCAACATACATACTTACATATATTTTATAACTTACATACATACTTACATATATTTTATAACGTACATACATACATTTTATAACCTACATACATACATTTTATAACCAACATATATATTTACATACATTTTATAACCAACATACATATTTACATACATTTTATAAACTACACACACATTTCCATACATTTTATAACTTACATACATACATGTTATAGCCTACATAAATACATTTTATAACCGACATATATAGTTACATACATTTTATAACCAACATGCATACTTACACCCATTTTATAAGCAATATACATATTTACATACATTTTATAACCTACATACATACTTACACCCATTTTATAAGCAATATACATATTTACATACATTTTATAACCTACATACATACTTACATATATTTTATAACTTACATACATACTTACATATATTTTATAACTTACATACATACTTACATATATTTTATAACGTACATACATACATTTTATAACCTACATACATACATTTTATAACCAACATATATATTTACATACATTTTATAACCAACATACATATTTACATACATTTTATAACCTACATACACACTTACATACATTTTATAACCTACATACACATTTACATACATTTTATAAACTACACACACATTTCCATACATTTTATAACTTACATACTTACATGTTATAACCTACATAAATACATTTTATAACCGACATATATATTTACATACATTTTATAACCAACATACATATTTACATACATTTTATAACCTACATACACACTTACATACATTTTATAAACTACACACACATTTCCATACATTTTATAACTTACATACATGTTATAACCTACATAAATACATTTTATAACCGACATATATATTTACATACATTTTATAACCAACATGCATACTTACACCCATTTTATAAGCAATATACATATTTACATACATTTTATAACCTACATACATACTTACATATATTTTATAACTTACATACATACTTACATATATTTTATAACGTACATACATACATTTTACAACCTATATACATACATTTTATAAACTACACACACATTTCCATATATTTTATAACTTACATACTTACATGTTATAACCTACATAAATATATTTTATAACCGACATATATATTTACATACATTTTATAACCAACATACATACCTACACCCATTTTATAAGCAACGTACATATTTACATACATTTTATAACCTACATACATACTTACACACATTTTATAAACTACATACACATTTCCATGCATTTTGTAACCTACATACATACATTTTATGACTTACATACCAACATTTTATAACCGACATACATACGTGCATAAAACCACTTTCAATAGAAGATGCAATAGACATACCAAACTTTTCCAAAGATGGGAAAGTCACAGAGACGAGAAAAATCTTCCATAATAACGATTCAAACAAAACACAAAAAATCTTTAGATCACTGCTTTACAATTTTACTAGAAATGAATAACATATAGAAATAAATAAGTAGTTGATTTTCATTCAAAATAGAATAAAGCTTTCTTTCCATTATCGAAGTATTTTCATAATAACTGCCACGACATTTTTCTGTGCGTGTGTGATTAAAAATAACGAACAACTCTGTCGCTTTACTATCTCACTCACTTGGACTCAATAGGAAGCTTCTAACAAATAAAAGAGAGCGCTTTGACTAAATTTTATTATTATAAATCATATTACAGGGTTGCTCAAAAAATTCGAACACATTGTCGTTTACGCGTGGAAGTTGCAAAATCCAACTCTATGTGTTTTCTAATTTTTTTAGTCTCAGTAATTGTTTATTCTTAATTTTTTTTTCTTTTCATTTTTCATTATCATTTCATTGTATGAAATGTGAATAGTTTCAGAAAAATATTCTTACAGTGTTAGAAAATGTTTCCTAATTTATATGTAAAGCATGATTTTTCTTTCTTGTTGGGTATTGTGTTGATTATGCAAATTTCTGTTCATTCAAATAGTTAATTTGAAAATTTTATGTGTACTTTTTTTCAGTTCGAAATACAAAACGCCTCATTTAACTTTTATGTTAGTACATCAAGATTAAAAATTAAAAAATATAATAATCGTGAATACTGCATGGTAAAGTAGTCGGATTTGCCAATTCCAAAAGTTTCTTATGTCTCATACATGTTAATACTTCAAAAAACGTATTTTTTTAAATTATGCATTTTAGAATCCGAAAATGCAACCTAGCAGCCACCTGTTACATTATTTACACGAAAACCTAATCAGCAACAACTTACGTCTAACGGAATCTGAAGTTTCATCAAATTCCGTGCATTAATCCTTGTGATGTGACTATTGCTAAAATCGTATAAACCCTGAAAAATGCGGCATGACAGCGCCACCTTTTAGGCGATTTAAACCAAAACCTAATCAGCAACAACATATGTTAATGCCTAACAGAATCTGAAGTTAGATGAAAATCCGTGCATTAGTTCTTGAGACTGTAGAAATCGTAAAAAATGCAGCATAGCAGAACCGCCTGTTGGTCAATTTTAATCAAAAACGAATTAGCACCAACTTATGTCACTGTCTAATTGAATCTAAAGTTTTCTTAAATTCCGTGCATTAATTCCTGAGATAAACTGCAATTTTTGTCACATACCGACAGAGAAACAGACAGACATTTTCTAAAAAACACTCAAATCGGCTTTAACGACCTCCTAAAACGTATAATTCTGTCAAAAACCGGAACTTGAAAATCTTCATGAATCCAATACTTTCTTCTTGTGAAGTTAATAAGAGGAAAAAGAGAAAGAAATCACCCAACAACAATGTTGTCCGCATGTTTGGCGGTGTAAACAAACCAAATCCCCAATCAATCGCACACTCTACCACGTTCGATATTACATCCATGTCCACGATATTATTTCCATGCACAAATCCCGCAGAGAGATGTACAGGGGCTTCCCGCAAGATAGCTCGAAGAAATCCGCAGTCCATTAGCTCGAACGTGATTGGCTTTAGGAAACACTCGAACCCACGTAAGGGATTAAGCCGAAGTATACGTGATCGTAGAGTTTAACAACACCTGTTAACATGGTGAACATGTCTTACGAAGCAGAAAAAGAAATAAAGAAAAAGATGAACAAAAAGTTTTTTTTTAAATTTATTTTATTATATAATACATTCTTACATCTGTGTGTTCAAATGTATGGAATTATTTTCTCCTGGGCTATGGAAATATTCCGCCGTAAGATAAGATTCCTCTATAGACAGGTTCAATTTGCAGAACTTTTTGTCTATTTATAAATTTTAGGCCCCACGCCTTTGCGAAAAAGTAAGAAGGTGCCTACTGCAGCCGTTCGGAGGAAAATGTCGCTATATCTTCACTGACCATGACCACCAGACTTCAAAACCACCCGCAGTTTAAATGTTGTTATTTAAACATGGAGTACATTATATCTAAAGTATTATCTTTTAACTGTTATACATATACACGATTTTTATTCATTATCTTTTAAAACTATTTCTTGTATACATTCTTTCTTATTTTTTTTCTGGATAATACTCAAACAGTGTTCATATTTCATTTTGACATTTATTCCTCCATTTGTATATGATGTTTCTGTGTTGCTTCTTTACCGTTATATATATATATATATATATATAAGATAATAACCTGGATAAGAAATCAGACGAAAGTTTTAGACATCTCCGAGAGAATTAAATGGCTAAAATGTAAATGGGATGGGAACATTGCAAGAAGCCAAGACAACAGATGGAGCACAAACACCCTACAGTGGTATCCAAGAGATGTAAAACGACCAAAAAGACGACCTCAAGTAAGATGGAGTGATGAAACCAGAAAAGTGACCCGATGTGAATTGGAAGACTGAAGCATTATACAGGAAACAATGGAAAAATCTGGGGGGGGGGGGGCGGGTGAGACCTACATCCAGCAGTGGATTGAAAACGATTGATAAGATGATGATGATGATATATAATCTATACATATGTGTGTATGTGTGCTATGTATTTAAGCCCTATTTTTTTCTCATGTGATAGCGCTTGTATTTATAAACCGATTATGATTTGACTGGGCGTGTGCACAGGACTTACCAAGGTCTCGACCAAGTTCGCTCTCCAATTTCATCCGCCATTCTTTTTTCAAATGGTGCCACTTAAAGGTGTTAAATTCAAAAAAATTTATAAGAATAATAAGAGAAAACGTTGTTTTTTTAAGTGTTCGGCTTTGAACAAGGATCCCGGAGTTCCACAACTTTTACCTTCGTATGTTTGAGTAAAATTATCTGAATACTTAAAAACAAGGAATAGAGAAGGTACTATTTCCTCCCAGTATAGGCTGGAAGGACTTTATCGCAAAATTGCTTGAGCTACTGGTTGTTAACTACTGTTATAAAGACAAACCATCTCGTCATAACCTAGTTTGACTGGCATACGGAGAATGAAAGAAAATAAATAAATCATATATTAACATTATTCGAATATGCAGCGTAAATAAATCAATTCTCCAATGAATCACGCCTTCAACCACGTTCAATTATTGAGTCCACGTTCCCGCATAAATCCCGCAGAGATGTGTACGGGGGGCTCTCCACAAGATAGTACGAAGAAATCCACAGTCCATTACCTCGAACGTGATAGGCTTAAGGAAGAACATCAAACTGGGGCGTAAGGGATTAAGCAGAAGTATACGTGTGCGTAATCAGGTTTCATTTATAGATTTTTATCAATAATGACCTTTAAAGATATTATAGAAATTGAATTACATTTTGTAAAACGAAATAAATCGTACTATAACTAAAAAGAAGACATAATTAGAATAAAAAATGAAATTAATAAAAACAAAAATCAGCGTGCTTCAGCCTAAACAGCTCAAGATTGAAACAAAAACTCTCTTAGCAGATTAGAATGCTTATTGTAAAAAATATATGCATATAATCATTAACTAGAATTTTTAAACTTATCATCGAAATCACTTGAAATTTTAGTTATTTAGGCATAAATTCAACCACAGAATAAAACAAGTTGGAAATTCTACGTCAAACGTGCCAAATGAGGTGCGTTCGTACTATAACTAGTTTCATAAATACTCAGATCTTGGTGCAATAGCTGTTGCACATTTATGCAAAAATGTGTGAATACAAAATTATTTTCATATTATAGATATTAGTTCCATTTTATGAAATTAAGTTTCAATACATTTTAACAAACAATTAAGTACAATTGTGTTACATTAAAATGATACTATGCGATATATTTTATCCAATACAAGACAATGTAAAAAAAAGATTGTTACTATTTCACTGAAATGAATTATATCGTCTGTTATTATGACATGATTAATTTCCGTAATAAAATAAGTACATTTTAAGTTGGCAACATTTTATCTTTTGCTGACATTGACTTCATCTATCCTTTTCATTGTAATTATTCTTTTATCTTGTAGTTAATACTACATCTTAACTTTTCCCAACGGCTCAATTTTTACACAAAACACTCTACTCACATATAGACTGGGCGTAAAGTTGTATGCAACTCGGAAGCCCCTTAACGACATCAACTGTTCGGCATGTTGTCAAAGTGATTGTAAAATATTTTTGTGTTGCAAAAGTGGTGCGAGATAGAACTTAAAAAAAATAGTCGCTAGTGGGAGCACTGCAATTGTAATCGCTCCAATTTTTTGACCAAAATTCCCTCGGCAAATGCAACTTTGTTAACTGCATTTATAAGATAAGATTTATAATTGCAACAAAACCACATAACTTTCTAAAAGTAAGGTTCGCATGTTTCATTTCACTTACCTTGCAAACATGATTTCTTGCTTATAATAAGAAATTTAATGAAATTAATATTATAAATATTTTTTAATGTAGAATAATCGGACTATCTCATGCAATGAAAAATATCAGGTTGCTGTGTCAGCTAGTAATAATAATAAAAATTCACACTATAATTGTTTTATTAAAGTATATATTTTTTATTTATATAATGTTTCCTCATACATGGATAAATCTTGCTTAATACCATCTTCCCATTTTATCTTTATAACTGTCTAAATCTTATTTACATCCTTCAGTCTTCATAACTTTCTAAAATTTATTTACATTAATTACTAAATTGTCTGTAATTTATTTTAAGCAAAAGCTCTTTGTAGTTCTAGCTTTGCTTTTTTCTGATAGAAGGCAGCACCAATATTTTCCCTATAAATACAGATTTCCTATAATTTTAGCTTTTCCTTTTATTATTTAAAGGTAGATGGCTGCACTAAACATTGTTCTTTTCGTTTATAAGAAATGACTATAATATAATAGAATAATGACTAAGCTTTTTCTCAGTTTCTCAGTGTTTCCTGGAGATGAAGTGCACCAGACAATGTAAAACATTTTAAATCCCGTTTAATCGCTTGTATTTTTTGTTTTATGATGAGTTGTGTCCATTGCTTTAATGTATATTGTATACTGTTGTTCTATCATTGTTTATTTATCTATTTATTTAGTTATTTGATCTCTGGGTTTTTTTTTATTATATCTTATTTTGGCTTTTTCCTATATGTTATAAGGGCATAATATTGTCATTTTTAGGCTTAATACTGACACTATTTGAAGAAATAACATATATTTACTATGAATTATTCTTATGATTCTACCCTGAAGAATCCATAAGATATTCATAGTATTTCATTTTTGATGTTTCATTTTATTAAGTTTAATTCTTGCAGTATCCTTTCCATTGATTTTTATATCTCTTCCTTTGTTTTTCACACATGTGATTTCATTTTAAATAAATAAGTAAATAAATATATGGGTGGAGGTGTTATATGGATAATTAAAATACAATGGTTAATTGCACCAAAAAAAAATGCGAGAGAGCGGGTTATTAATTTATTTTGCATCCTTTCATTATATGTTATTCTTTGCTTATTCTGTTCCCTTCATTTTTTAACAAAACTCCTTTCATAGTATTGACTTTATGTTGTATTTCATTTAATTAACTTCCTTGATTTGTTTGGGACCATGCCACTTTAATCACTTCAAAAATCATCACACTTCATTACATCTAATTTTTTTTTAATTTTTTTCTCTTAATTAATAATTATTATTACAAATTACTTCCTTTCTATATAATAGTAATGATTTTATATCATATAATAGGTAGTTTTAATTTGTCTACACAGATTTATTTCACTTCTTTGATTCAAGTGGCACAATGTCATATCTAAATAACTTCATTAATCATCTTTCTTTAATTACTATCTTTGTCCTTTTAAATATTTCCTTCATTACTATTATTTGCTTATAGAAACAATACTATTATGCACTGAGAATGTATTCATTCATTTTTTTTTATTAATTTTTTACATAATACTAATTTAATTAACGTATTCACATTCTTTTAACTTTTCATTCATTATTTAAATAAAATTTGCTTTATTTATTAATTTATCATCAAGCACTTTCTTTAAATTTTAAAATTCCACTTTCAATAACTAATTTATGATATAGTTTCTTACACTGACACCAGATGACATATCTATATCTGTATCTAAATTTATTATTTACCTGACTTGAATACTCTTTCTTGAACTGCTAATAGGTGGCAGCATTGTTCCTTAATGTTACCTAATTCTAGTTTTAAAGGTTGCATGAAATTCATTTTGTCAAGGATTGAATTTTTAAGAATGATTCACTTTTCCTGTATTTCATCTAATGAATTAGTAACTATTCTTTTTGCAACAGGTGAACTTTTGTTGATTCATCATTCATGGTGTTTTTGCTTTAACCACGTTTCTTCCTGTTTAATTATGGGGAAATTATCATCACTATTTTTTATATTTTTCATTTCTAATATCTTATTTCTGATTTTTTAATGTAGGATAGCTCAGATTTGGTACAATTTTAACTTAATAGTTCGTACAAAGATGAAATCAAAATTTTTTTGTGGAATTTATGGTAATTTGGTCTTCATAATTCTACCATGGTTCCACAATACTTTCAAATTATTTCATCTGTGTCGAAATTTCACTTTTTTCTTTATTTGTTAATTTATGGATACATTTCATAACAGATTTGAGGTTCATTTTTCAGGTTTTTATTTTTCTTTTCATTTTTTCCCTCCAATCTGTATTATATTCTGTTTGTTTTAAATTCTATTAATGTATTTTTTCTCTACATATTTCTGGATATTATTCAAACAGGCACGTGTTCACATTTCATATTTAATATTTTTTTCCACCGATTGTTGTATGATGTTTCTGTTATGTTATTTAATGGTTATATATATATATATATATATATATATATATATATATATATATATATATATATATATAAATTGTATTATATATATTATATAATTGTATTATATATATTATATAATTGTATTATATATATATAAATTGTAACAATTTTCTAACGGTATAATTTACATTTATTTTATCCTAAAAAAATCAAAAGATCTGATGCAATGCAAATGCAACACATCGGGTTGCTACGTCAGCAAGAATATAATAAATGGTGAGAAACACTCGATAGCAATTCTTTTGAATGCAAGAAAATCAGTTTCTTCTTGTTGCATTCCTGAGTTGTCTCGTGCCCAGAATATAAGATGACCGCACCAGACCAAATCTAATAAAAAGTCCGGCACGTGTCAGGCCTCGCAGCTTCGTATTCAACTAACGAAGTCCGGCACATCCGGCCTTTAATTGGATTCTCTCTTCGCCGGAAGCGAAGTCCGACTTTTTCTGCGTCGTTTACTTCACGAAAAAAAGATATATTTCTTACAGATAGGAGTGAGAATGCTTTTACCTATTCGTTGTTTTTCTCCGAAATTTTTACGAAAATCTTTGAAACCAGGTGTTTCAATATACAAGATGCGTCCCCGAATACTTGAAATAACAAGTTAGAAATTGTACGTTAAACGTGACATAGGAGGTGTGTTCGTTGTATAACTAGTTTCACAATGCAAAAAAAAAATCATCCTCATTATTTCAGTGAAATGAATTATGTCGTCTGCTAGGAGCGAAATGAGAATGCCTTTTTTTTCCTTATTACATATGCCACATTTACAAATGCGTATTTTTTTTCACTATGGAGATCTTGTTTTGAGAATGATTACCTTCATGGTTTAACATTTTATGACTCATAATGAATGAATCTCCTATGTTTATTGACTCTAATGGATTGAGATATTCGGTTAATCCAATTTCCACTGAAGTTATCTCAGAATCTATACATTGTTGATTGTAACTCATCTTTTAAGCAAACAATTTTTTTGAACCACTTTTCTAAAAATAACTTTTAGGCAATTTTATTCGAAAAAATAATTTTTTAAATTGTTCTATATATATATCATATATTATTATAATGTCATACATGCTTCATAATTTGGCGATAAACCTTGTTCGCTTGGTGACTGTTGTAGGATAATGCCTAGCTACTCTCTTATGAGGGTAGTCTAGGATCAAAACGATTGTGTGTGAGCGTGTTGTCCGGTTTCTAAAGTTTTGTGCGTGGACGAATCTATTTTGTCACGTATTTTACTTTCGCATGCGTAACTGAATCTCCCTGAATATATGATCGTCGAGGTTGTTCTACGCAGTTATATGCTAATTAGTTTGATGTGGTCGACTAATACGTATAAATACGCTGGTAGGAGTTGGATCGAGCGGATATTTTCGTGTCTCGCCCTAGTGGTTCTACAAGGCAGCTATTGAGGTGGTGTTCAGGCTTCGTGCCCTTTGTTCCGATGGTTGACGTAAATTAAGAGTGAAACTGGATTTCTGCAGCCTAGAAGTATGGCTTTTTGGTGCGGTGTTAATCTCAGTAGTACGAATAAAGTGAATTTGAAGGGCACGGGAATTCCAACTATTTAGTGACATTAACGTCTTTCTCAGCGCGAGTATTTTCACTAGTAATTCATTTAGTAATCATCCATGTAGCAGTTTTTCTTAAATACGATTAGAGTAAGCCATTTTGTTAAAGTTTATTTAGGACGTAGAGAATTTATTGGGGTTAACTTCCACCTTTCATTAGTCCAGGAGCTTGTTCCGTAAAGTTAATCATCGTTAATCCAATTCCCCGGCTGAACTGCACTAACTTGTTTAACATCTTTTTAAATACATTTGTGGTTTAATTTTAAATATTGTCTCAATGGCTACTCATTTAACTGATGTGCCCAACGGACACGCCACACTGTTTATAATATTTGGCGCGAAATTGCACTTTCTTAAGACTATGTTATATTAAAGTCCCTATAACGAAGAAGAAAACATTTAGTCGTATTCCTTATTATAGTGCTCCCACTCGTAAAGGATCCTCTATTAATTAACGGGGGGGGGGGTTCACGAAATGTGACACAGTGTGACACAGAAAAGAAGGATGGGTGAACACGTTTTGGTATCCCATTTAAATTTAAAAAAAATAATGAGATAGCCAATAAGAAAGTTCTATTTATGTGTTTAAAATAGAGTTCCAAAAAACTGTTTTTTTCCCAGTTTTTTTTTCAATAAACCCGGTTAATTCCCAGGTTAATTTCCAAAAAACCTGGTTTATTAAGGAAACCGGTTTAAACCGGGTTTTTTCTAGTCTTTGCAACTCTAGTTTAAAACACTATTTTAGCGATCAACAGACAACATTTATCGTAGTTCATTATCTTTCTTCATTTTTAATACCCTCGATTACATCCCTCATTCGAATAGATTGTGCTATTTTCTTGTCTTACAACCAGGGTTGTCAGATAGGCCTTCTATTTTATTTAGAAATTCCGAATTCATGATATTCATATGAGAAAATTCGAATAGTAATTTTTGTTTTATTTAATGACTCACATTTTGAGATTAAATAGAGTAAAAAGATTTTCTTTCGGGATTTCTTGTATGTTTTTCGAAATTTCTAAATTAAAAAGAAGGCCAAATTGGCAACCCAATAAGTATAACGACGGGCTATTGTTCTTGAATCGTTATCTGTCAGAAAATTTACACTTATGTATATAAGAAAAGACAAAGATCGTGTACAAATTTTACGGAGGTGATACAACGCACTGCATCAAATATGTTTTGTACAGGAAACGAGGGTAGTAATCTGTTCATTCATTCCAAATACAGAAAATCTCACTCTAATCTCAACAAAGACTTTTAATCATAACTATAACAATATGAAGAAATTTTAACTAAACCTGCAGAAGAATTGCCAAGCTTTGTGTGTAATGCAAAGACGATATCACGAGTATGAGTGGAAGTGACCACCCACCGCATCCAAACAGCACACGACTAGGCGCCTCCTATTTCCAAATGAAGTTGACATTACATGCGGTCCGACTGACCGAATGACTGTACAAGTCCAGCATTTTTTAAAAATTTTAGCACATTTCGCACAATGCAAACTGAGTAGGTTAGAAACAGACTGAAAATATTACCATTTTTGTTAAAGGGATAAAAACTAGTCGTTGGGGGCCACCGTAATACTTACCCATCATGGATATGCATAATATAAAATATGAAAATAAAACATCTGTAAACTACTTATAAAATGTATTACAATTCGAATAAAATCGTGGCTTGATGACGTCAAAATTTTAAATGCTTGTAACTCCAAAAATGTTACACATATTATCTAACGGTTTATTGCGACGGATGAAGCGTTTCATTTCCAATTAAAATATATCTTTTAATTGAAATTTGGAAGAAATACAGGGTCACGAAAAATCGAAGAGTGTTGAAAATAGGATTACAAATATTTCGGCAACTCATGATCCGATCGACTTCATGCTTTATGCAAAATTTATGTTTTTTTATTGTATTTTATATTGACTCTTTAAAATAAACAATTTCGAAAATTTTTTATAGACCTTTCATCAGAACGAATATTTCGAGAGTCCGAAAAAAAGAGTTCCTGTATCATCGAGGTAACTGAAATTCAATAAGCTTCTACCCATTATTACATGCTAAGTACATACCCAATTTCAAGTCTCTATCTCAATTTGTTGGGGAGATTCGTTTACAGACACACAGATTCACAGACAGACAGAAGGACGGCAATTTTTTTTTTCTAAAAATATGTTTTTCGGAATCTCCAGTGTCTGAAACGTGTAAATCCGTCAATTTTTTTTTTCGATTTTCAAAACGATTACAAGACTACGTATAATGGGTAAGTAATAGATCTGGGTTCAGCTGGGAGCCGAGACCTGCACGGGTGGGGTTGTACCCTATGAAATTTCAATTTAAAGTCAACATGAAACCTGACCCGAACACGACCAAAAAAATTTTCACCAACCCGAAACCCGACCCGACCCAAACCCGAAATGTTCAACCCCTATAACACGATGTGAATGAAACGGAATCCATATTTTATAACAGTTATAGAAAAATTGTCTACAATTATATCCCTAATATCAATTTTATCTTTTTTGTATAAAATGAACGTATATACACTTATTTATATTCAATAATTTTTTATTTTCCCCTTTTTGAAAATATTCAAGACTTTCTTTTGAAAAATAGAATACACCCGCACCAGACTCGAAAGAGTCAAAACCTAATCCGAAACCGAATCATTTAAAATCAACCCGAACCACAGCGAAAAGCATTGTGTCCACCCGACTTGACCCGACCCAATTCAGGCTACTAGATGGGAGTGATCCAATCTGTGTTTTGGACAGAATAAATGAATTGGTTTCCTGTACAAAATATATTTTTTGTAGCACACTCTGTCAATCCCTATATATTTTTTTATCCTGGTACTAAGTCACCCTGTATACAATTCCTGAGACGTAGAAAAACATTCGATAGAAATATTCTCTTCCAATTTTAGTTACTTCCTTTCAGTTCGCTCGTCTTCAGCAAAAACCTCTGCACCCAAATTTAATAAGAATAGGAAAGAGTCCGGCTCGTGTTGGGCTCCGCATCGGCGAATTGAAAGGAATGCCGCGAAACGAGGTCCGACGTCCGGCCCTTAATTGGATTTTTCTCTCCACTGAAGACAGAAAAAGTCCGGATAACTACGAAACATTTTCCTTCTGGTTTTCGTTAGGGAAAAAAAGTTATTTCGTAGAGAAAGAAATGTAATATATATATAGTATATGAATATAATATATATGAATATACAGGGTGTACGTATAACCTGACCGACCTTTATTTTCGCAACCGTTGGTCCTAGATACATACTTCCAATTACAAAAATGGTTTAAATAAGGTAAAGAATTATTTTTAGAGTGATTTGGGTCAAGAAAAATTAACGTCAACATGTTTAAGAAAGAGTCTTAGATTAGATAACATAAACCTGCGATGGTTGTGTTTTTTAACTTTTATAATTACGTTTTATGTATTTTTTAACGCTGAATAAAAAAATTACCTTCACTTTTAACCATCATTTCAGGATTTTTCGCAAATCGTAAATTTCAAGGTTAAAAAATAGCAATAAAATCTAATACTATAAAATAAATGTAAGACTTTTGTATTCAGTTTAATTTTATTTAATTCAATAATTTATACAAATTTTTGGCTTATACTGGGTTTTTTACAGATAAGCTCAGGGGTCCGATGAGGTTGGGAGGGAAGGGGGGATAAATTTTAACTTTGGGCTTTTTAAAAAGTTAAAAAACACAACCATCGCAGGTTTATGTTATCTAATCTAAGACTCTTTCTTAAACATGTTGACGTTAATCTATCCGAATTTTTTTGTGTTATCCTCTAATATAAGTATGTATGAGATAGTAAGCGTCGAAAATCATAATAATATTACATTGTCATCGGATTTAAGTCAGTATGTAAAATTTAACTTCGATCGGATATTTGAAAGCGAGTTAAAGTTCCACTACAAATTTTAAACTGGAAAGACGATCGTTGCATTTAAATAAAACCTTATGAAAATAACATAATTTTTGTTAAAAGAAATCATAGCCTCAAATCCTTTCAAAATAAAACATATGTTAAAATACAATTATTTTAACTAATCTGAAACTTAACTAATAAAAGTTAACTCAATCGTAATGGTTGTAAGATTTATTTCAAAGCGCAGATACCTTTAAATAAGTTTAAGTACTTTATATACGACCTCTGAAAGCATGGCCAAAATCATCTGTTTTAAGATGCAAAAAAGTGGTATAAGTCATGCATTTCAAAGTTTCATAACTCGGTCAATTTTAATGTTGGAGGAATGAGACTTTTTTTGTTTTACTTGTTAGCGTCGCACTAAATTTTTACTAAATATCACTTATAGAACCGGGGGACCGTATAAAAATTTTAATTTCGTAATTTTTTAATAAATGTTTTTCTTGACCCAAATCGCTCTAAAAATAATTCTTTACCTTATTTAAACCATTTTTGTAATTGGAAGTATGTATCTAGGACCAACGGTTGCGAAAATAAAGGTCGGTCAGGTTATACGTGGACACCCTGTATATATGACTATAACATATTTTCAATATTTTTAAATTTTTCTTATTTAATTTGTTATATTTTGTTTTAAAATACTTTTCTCCCGTGTCCCCTTTTCAAAATTACAATGTTTTTCAAGCATCGTATTTTTTTTTTCACTCTCCTGTCTCATTCAATTTCAAACATTCTATTTTTAGCAAGCCTATTTTATTTTCTTCGAAGTACGCTTCGAATATTTTCGCGTTTTTTTTAAAACAAATTCCTCAGTTTTTATGTTTCCGCAACGCAGCTAGCAGGCGAGTTTTCTGATTGGATAAGAGTTCTATCTGCATTACGTATTTTGTAATCTTCCGCGCTGGCTTGAGAAATATTCGGAAAGCAGCTTTTACGTGTTTTCATCTACTTCGATAAACTTTTTACATCAGCGAAGAATTTTGATCTGCTGATTTACATGGAATTTATCGAATTATCTCTCATAAGTTAATGTAATATCTAATGGGCTAATGAAGCTTCGCATGGAAATTTTCTATGGAAACTTCATAGTTTTTTAAGCTTTGAAAAAGCCTCGTGATTATGCTGCACAAAGACAGTTTACCTATTATATTGGAAGAAATTGCTAAATAAAAATACTTCGTTCCAGTTTTTGTATTTGTGACTTATTTTTTTGCTAGGAAAACCCTGGGAATTTCGAATTAGCTCACTGCATAATGCGATATTTTGCTCAACTATTTTGGGGTTTTACGTCGTGATAGCATCGTTCTGGACGTAGGTAGTAGTAGTTGTTACCTGCTATGTTCTCATGATGTTTATGTCGATTTTAACACCTTATTCAAGATAACTCAAACATTCATGATAGCGAACATGAGAACTTCTGCATTTTCTAACCTGAGGAAGATGCGGGATTATCTCTACTACGAATCATGACAAAGTAATAAAGTGTTCTAGATCCATAATATCATGTTACATATATAAATATATTTTAAAATAATATTATCTATATACTTTCTAATTTTAAATATTGTTTACTACCATAATATTCCCCTTTAATCTTCATATTTACTTACTCCTTAATTTAAATTAATTAATACATTGTCTGTAATTTATCTTAAGCAAAAATGTTCCTTTAAAAAATAGATTGTAGTTCCAGCTTTTCCTTTTTTATTTTATGCTAGATGGCAGCACCTGACGCTTCCATTTTTGTTATTACTTTTTTCTGTTTTGCCAATGACTCTGTTATTCAGAATTTGTTAGTGATGACCTATGGACTAGCATATGGATAATATTTTTAAATCTTATTTAATCACTTACACTCTTTATTTTACTGATGAGTTGTGTTAATTATTATATAATTTTTTATCTATAAGAGTTGAATCATAATTTATTTTTTGGATCTCTTATTCTTTTCAATTTTTTATATGTTATAAGGAGCTTAATATTGTCATTTTTCGGCTGAATTCTGACAATATTCGACGAAATAACATATCTTTACTATGAAATATTTTTATGAAACTCCTCAGACAAATATATAATACATTCGTAGCTTTACATATTTCCATTTGCATTTTGCTGTGTTTAATTTTTACAATATATTTTCCTTTGATTTTCCCACTTGTGATTTCATTTTAAATATATATATAAATCGATGAGCAGTTAACTAAAAATGATAACTGTTTGACTAAATATTTGTTTAACGTAAATATGTAATGTCATCTATTTTATACACAACATTTCATTTAACTTATCTCACTGTAAATTAAATAATGATTTTGAAATATTTATTTTAATGATACGAAAATTTTCTTTAAATGAATAACCGATTTTAATCTTTAAATATTCTTTTCTTGGTATTTCATTCTTGAATAGAAATTTAAACAATCTATTCCATTTAAACGTCGAGGAAGAAACATTCGTAAGTGTAGAAAAAGTTAATGGGTTTGTAAAAAATCGTTTTAAATGGATTTTTTGTAGATTAAATCTCTTCATAACTTCGTTTTGCGATTTCTTTAAACAGCAGTAAATGGTAATTAAATTGAAATTTTTCATTTGAAAGAAATGAACAAATAATAATGGAATACAGCAAAAAATTTATAAACGGTAATGCATTTAAGTTTAAGGACAATATAGATAAAAATAAGAACTGACTACTTATAAATCGATTTTTCTTGCGATTGTTGAATTTTAAAGCTGTAATTTATTTAATTACACTCTTTTATTTAATGTAACTTTGATTTTGTCTGTAAAGTTGGAATTTTCTATTTAATTTTTCACTCACTTCCAGGTAGGCTAGAATTTAAAAAAGTCCTTCCGACTTGTACCGGGAGGAAAGGGTAGCTTTCCTCTTTGTTGTATTTAAGAATTCAGCTAATTTTTCTGAAACGCAACAAAGCTAAAATGCGTGGAATTCGATTATATAGAAAATGTCCAGTTTCCGATAGTATTGAATTAGAACAGAAATTTCAAAAAAAGAGAAATAGCTGTATTTCTGTTGCAAAATTTGGTGAAATTTCACCAAGTAAAGCGAAACTTGTTGTAAATTCAACGCTGGCGGACATGATTATGTAGATTTAAGTGTAAGATACTAAAAACAATGGACTAAGAACAATTCAATCGCGAGCGTTAGCGAGTAGGGGGCTGAGCCCCCTAGTATAATATAAATGTTTAAGCGCTATAAGTTTTTAAGCACATATCCGACTTTTATAAATATATTCTCTATATATACATCTCTCTAGCAATAATATACTTAATACTATACTTAATAATATACTTAATAATATTTCCAAATTTCTTTAACTGCTCTAGTAGTAAAATTAAGTATTAAGTTTCTACATAAAACAAATAAAAATTATAAGTAAAATACTGTACAAATTTTACGAATCTTTACATTTTCAGACTCAAGATCCCGCGCTTTGATACGACAAAATGGTTACCTTTGTACACACAAAATTGTTTGCTCTAAAACGTAAAAGTTAGTTATTTATGTCTATACTAGCTGTTACCCGTCACTTCGTTCACGTAAAATTAAAAAAAGAATAAATGCATTAATTTAGAAAAACATTTCACTTGATAATTAACAACATATATAATTAACCAAAGCTTTATCACATTTTATAGGAGACCATACGGTATTTGTTTGCTATAGGGGCCTTGACATAACCCAGTCTTAAAAAAGTGAAATTTCATGCCAAATAATATATACAATCGCGAAAATGAAACTGCAACTAATGAAAAAAGGAGGACCCGGTAAAATCGTGAAAATCGAGGAATTCCTTTTCGTAAAACGAAAAACAACACTGGCAGAATTCTTCTATACAACAGTGCATTTTAGGTGGTATTTGGTGTACAATTTGTATATGTGTGCATTGCTAAATGGGCATTATTATATTGTTTATTTGCATAGACATATGTTATATATTTCTTACTACATTATCTTGTTTATGTATATATTAAATTAAGTGTTTCACGCTAAGTGGTGTAAATAGTGAACAAACTGCTTGTGGATTTTATACATTGATAGATATTTCACAAAGATATAACAATCTGATGCGATTCTAAAATGTAAATAAAGGTTGCTAGAAAGTACTTTAAATTCTGCCCAGTTTAACCTCGATATTTTCTCTATAGCGTCAAGCAAATAAATATTAGCAAATAAATACCGACGACACAAATCTGATTATCTAAATTTACATATTTTTGTTAGGATTATTTTAATATATTTCATGCGCTTGAAACTTTTTACGCTTTCTCTAGGGTTAGGTGTCGAATAAATGTACTTTCTTGTTATTTTATTTTGCCATTTCTATTTATTCTATTTTCCATTCATTCCATTTATGGATATTGATTTAATTTACATATTCGTGTCAAAGAATATTTAAAGTTATTATCAGGATTAGGATAGGATACTTTTAGGGTTAGAATTAGGAATAAAAATTGAACGACAATGGCATGACCGATTCAGGTTTAAAGTATGAACCATTATGAAGCAATAAGAAAATTAAAAAATTATCGGCTAATAGTTTTTAATATGTTTTACAGTCATAGTTGGCATCAAAGGTGAGCGGGGAAATGATCATCTAAAATACCATTAAGTGTTTACCACGCAAAAAACAAATCTGGTTACAACAATGCATTTAATTTTGCGCCAAATTTCACTTGATAAAAAAAAAGCAAATTGACTATGGACTTAATTACAGACCCCTAACCTTGTTATTCTCGGAAATTTTCTACCTATATGTAAAAAAAATTCTACTATATAGAACGCGTTTTCACGTTTATAATGTTATGAATTGGCACGATCGGCTTGTTCAAGTTTACACAATTCGGCTGGAAGAAAAGATTCATTACTTTTTGATTTCTTCTTTGCTTTTGCATTACGCGAATTTGTTGGTAAAATCGATTTTCTTTTCGATAACATTGTTGTTTTTTAAGTTTAAAAAATATTGTAATTTCACTTAAACATTGCTTTAAAATCTATGCAATTTTTCTTATCCTACAAGACTTTACAAAAATCTATTATGAAACAACTTTAAAAAAAGCTATATTTAAAAACGACAACAAAGTTTTTCCTATTTCAAAACTAAAAGAAATGTAAAATTAAATTCCGGTTCGAAACGACGATTTACAAATGTGTTTCGATTGTGGGAAAATGATAGAGGAAAAATGCTGTTACTTCGACACAATCATATTAAATCTTTAGCTTTTATGAGAAAAGCAACTTTCTTTTAAAAAATATAGTTATTTTTATTAAGATTTTCTGATTTTCGATACGGATAATTTTGCGATGCATATCATTGACATTTGCCATCCAATATAGATATATATATGTTATTTTATGTTTATGTACCAGTTGTGGCTCTCGGGCCATGTGTTTGATATGCCTGATTTACAGGGACACACAAAAGAATTCGGTTAGAGTATATGTGCGATAATTAGAGTCTATGTGTAATAAGTGTGCGTTTTCATGTTTGGTTTGCGTTTTTAAGTTTAACTATTTTTTTTCATATTACGTGGTGTGTATAAATTCGGTTGATCCTATACAAGGCTACACAAGGGAATTCATAAGTATTACGCACTATGGGAGTGAATTGCTTAAGTTTAGTTTTTAATTGTATTATGCATTTTCTTGCTGAACTATATTCAGTAGATTAATATAACTTTGCGGAATATAAATAAATTCATATACAGGGCTACGCAAAAACAAAACAAAATACATAGTCGTTTAAGATTGGTAATTGCTGGAAGTGAGTTATAAGTTGCCTTATGCGTTTTTTACCTGAATTAAATTTGAGCTTAATATGTGATGTGTACAAAAGTGTTTAGAGAATATACAGGGCTGTACAAAAGATTTCGAGCGCATTTCCATCGATTGGCGAAAATTGCTAAGTGTGAATTTTCTAACTGAACTAAATTTTATCATTGTATGTATTATATATCCAAATCTACAGATCATTTACAGGGATACACAAAATAATTGGACTATTTTTTTTTACAATGGAAGGTAATTTCGAAAACTATATTTTTTAATGTGTTACGTGTTTTCTAAACTGCTTACTTACATATCTTCTTTTACCTTATTTAACGGTGAATTTTCGTTAGAGTTGTCTGGATGTGTTGGAAAGTGTGCCATAATCTATGCTCGGCGCATGATTTTTCGTTCTTGTTTTACATTGTAAGAGAGAAACCAGTATAAACCGATTTTTTTATTTCTATTTAAAACGTGTGTTTCCGTCTTAGCAGATTTTACTTTAATGAATCTTAAATGTTTTATTTTCATGAAAATCAACTTTTAAATAATTTTTAAATACTCTTTTCATATAAATGATATTTCAGTCTTGAGTACATACAGTTTAAACAAACCACTTAAACTAGCAATTTAAGCAACGCAGAACGTTTTGTAATTCTTAAGTGTAGAAATAAAATGGTTTTTTAATAGATTTGTTAAATCTGTTTATGATCTCGTTTTGCTTTTTCCCTCAGATATCTAGCTGTAAATGGAAATTTAATGGAAATATTTTACTTGAAAACAGTGAACAAATAATAGAAGTGCATGAAAAATGTTAGTGACTCATATTTATTTATTTTTAATTATAGTAAAGATAATTATAAAAGCTATTAAAAAAAGGGAAAAGAAAGAAAGAAAGGAAATAGCTTTGTTCAGAATTTTGTTTAAACAGAAAATGTAAAACGAAAATAAAATAACGTATGGTAGGTATCAAATATAACAGAAAAACTACTGCCTTAGCTAGACCACATAGAATAGAGCCGTTGAAGATTGATTTCGAGAATAGTAAAATAATCTTTCCATCAAGAGTTTATTTCCAATCCATTATCCGTGAATCAATAGAAATATATTTGCGAAACAATAATATTTGCAATGAATCAGCTTCCTTTGAATTACCTAAAATTTAGCACGCAATGCTTTACAAATTAAAAAAAACAAAAAACAATAAAAATAAAAATTAAATAATAATTTTCACGTTTTCCAGTTTGACCAATTTAAGCACCTGCTTACATTGGACACGTGATCTCGTGATTTATGTTTATCATTTTCAAGAACTTTGCGAGAATATTTTATTTATCATTTTGATCTGAAGATGTCACCACCGGTTTGAGCGAAGGAAACACATGTCATCTATATTAAAAGGTATTTTTAAACATTTTCTGTTTTGTTTTTATCACTTTAAGCAATAATTATACTTTAAATGATATTCGAGTTAATTTCTTTTTAACATTTTTTCTTAAAAAGTGTAGTTCGGTTTGTCTGTCTGCCGTCTGTCCCTGCTCTAACTCGCATAAATATACTCGAATCACCATGCAATTGGTATATGTTAATGATGTTTACTATGGCATGTTCGGTATTTAAAATGAAGTTTTTAGAGTTTATATTTCATTTACAGGGACACTGAAAAGAATTCCGTTACATTACGGTGTATGGGGAAAACTCGTTTGCGGAGTATTTTAATGATATTATACTATTTCAAACATATTGAAAATGATGTATATCACTAAGGTGCACTAAAAGAGGCTTACAATATAATATGGTGTGCGTAGCATTCATCGTTCATTTACAGGGATACACAAAAGAATTCCGTTACAGTACGGTTTAAGAAGAATGATTACTGGAAATGAGTTTTAAGTTCTGATACGTGCTTTTAAATTAAACTAAATTTTTGCTTATTAATTGGTGTGCACAAATTCCGTAGATAATATACAAGGCATCCCAACAGATTTCGAATACATTTCCGTTTATTTATACGAAAATTGCTACAGGGGAATTTGCAACTGCGTTATACGTTTCCTAACTGAACTAAATTATGGTCTACTCTGTGGTACATATACAAGTCTACATATCTTATACAGGGGTGCACAAAATAATTCGGATACTTTTCCGTCTATTGACGGTAATTTCTGGTATTGGTTTTCAAATGTACTATAAGTTTTCCAAATTGTTCAGTTAGAGATCATATTTCACATTGTTTAACGATGAAGTTTCGTTAGAGTTTTCTGGATGTGTTGGGAAGTGTTTCATAATCTATGCTTTAAGGCATGATTTTTCGTTCTTGTTTTAGTAATCTACTGCCTAATTATAATTTTTTATGCTTTATTAACAAAAGATTACGATAGGTTTTATTTCCACAGTAATAATATTTAATTTATTTTTCATAATAATGGTATTTCAATTTTGAATAGGGACCGTTTAAACAAACCATTTTATTATCTTTATTATCGAATTCAGTTGAAGAACGCATAAGAATTTGTCCTTTCTGAAGTGCTGAAAAAATTTAATAAATTATTTTAAAGACTGTTTAAGTAGTTTTTTTTTTTTTTTTTTTGTAGATTAATTAATATCTGTTTAGAAGCTCGCTGTGGTTTTTTAATAGCTCTAAATATAAATTTAATGAAATATTTAATTTGAAAGCAATGGACAAACAACGGAAATATTGCGCTAAAAAATAATTTATCTTAAAGTATTTAATTTTTTTAAACAATAAGGAAATGATAAACATATTAGCTATTTATAAAGAATGAAAAAATAAAGGAAATAAAAAAGAAGAAGAAAAAAAAACAATAAAAAGTTAAAATTTCAGTGCAAATTCACCTTTTTTAATAATTAAATAATAATTAATGTTAATTAACAAAAAAAATTGAAACACCTTTACACTTTTTTTTATTTCACTGAAAAAAATGGGTTCTCAAAATTGAGTAAAAAGTACCTAATTTTAAATACGTTACATATTTACGATAGCTCCAACTCAAATACTCTCAAAATTGAGAAACACATAGTACTCGATTGTGATTCCATGGATGTGTTCAAATATGAACCGTTATGTACACATTTTTTATCTCAAAGATGTATTCAAATATGAACTGCGATGTACTCATTTTTTTCCCATGGATGTATTCAATTATGCGCTCTGTGTGATCTCTGTTAAATATTCAATAACTTTTTTTCTTACTTATGTAATCGGCAGTATCTTCTGTAAATATTAAATTATGCACAGTATTTTACAATAACTTAAGAGTGCTTGAAAACAATGCTCTTGGTCATAAAAATATAAAGTAAAACAAGATGACTGATTAGTAATATGTGGGAAACCAAAATTTAGGTAAAAACATGGGCTAAAACACATATAATAAAACACTTTCAAAACTAAAATAAGTTAAATAGGAAAAACTATTTTTCTTGTCAAGGGGACTCTGCCCCGAACACTCAACTCCCTCCCGTTTATTACAGATTAAAGTAAAAAAGTACTGAAATTTATTTCTTGTTCAGAAGTATTAACAAGAAACATTTACTTGAATATTTACTTAGACAAAATAGTAAAATTATTATCAAGATACCCAAATAAAATATTTTTATGACAAAAGCATTGTTTTCGAGCACTTTAAAATTATTTTACAATACTGTGCATAATTAAATATTTACATTAATTTAATACTTACAGAAGGTACAGCTGATTACATCAAATAAGTAAAAAATGTACTGAATATTTAACAGAGAGCACTTACTTTCAAAGTTGTCGGAGAAATCTTGAATGTAATTTTTGTCACTAAATATCCATGTCACTCAAACACACAGACCGGACCAACTTCCTATGAATTTACGAAGAACTCATGACAACAACGCAATGTAAATTTACGCATTATAATGGAGGCGCAAGCTATAGTTCCTTCCGAGGAATAAATATGTAATATTATTCCTTTATTTCCAGAGCATATTGCATTGTTTTTGTATTAATGAACATATTTTATACCTCCATGAATGAAATAAATCATTACAAAGCACAAAATTATCGTTTCGCTAGAGTTTAATATCATGTGATATTTCAAAATTGAGAAAGAATATGTTAATTTTTTATCCAAACATACTCAATTCAGTATGAGTACATCGATTTACTCATTTTTGAGTACTTCATTTTTTTCAGTGTTAACTTGGTTCATGTATGTAAAAACGTAATTTTTTAATCAATATTGCTTGGATTAATAATTAATTGAAACAGTTGAATGAAACATTATTAAAATACTCTGCAAACAATTTTTTTCCACAGATCAAAATCTAAAACGATTCCTTTGAATATCCCTGTAAGCGAACAATAAATGCTGCACACTCCATTTTCAGTATTGAACAGGCCACATGCCACACTAACATATACCATTTACATGGAAATCACAGTATATTTAAGAGACTTAGAGTAAGGATGGACGGCTGATGGTGCACTGAGAAAAATGACACTTTCAAATCTGGGTCAATAGATGTTTTCATTTTGTTATGAAAATTTTTATTTCAAGTAGGACGTCCCACTGCTTTCCATTCTAAAATACCAGAAATACTCAGAATATTGTACCAGGGACATACTCCAAACTGAGCACATAGAGGTCAGTTCATACTCATTTTTGAAACATGGACACACTCAAAAAGGATTAGAATCAGTTCAAACTCATTCTTGAAACATGGAAATACTCAAAAATGAGCCCATGGAAGTCAGTTCATACTCATTTTTAAAATATGGACCTACTCAAATAGGATGTTTTATTCTTGAGTGTGTGCTTGTTTTCAGAAATGAGTCTATACATGTTTCAAACTTGAATCATTTTGATTCGGAGTCATTTTGACTAGGCGACCTACTCAGATTTGAGTAATTTTTGCTCAGTTTTGAAAATGTCGTTTTTAGAGTGTGTTGCGGACGGCTCCATCTGTTACACTTCGCAGTGTTTTCTCAATTAAACTCAAGTTTCGGTATATCCCGATTTTTCGGCCCTCTGAATGAACTAAGATTCTTTGTTTTTCTTTTTAGAACTGGAGTGAAGTGGTAATTTTTTTGGCACGTTTATTACTTGCTATGATGAATTTGAACGGAATTGGGTCTCCGGTAGTTTTAAAGGCTTAATTATTTTAAGGTTTGTAGTGTTAAATTATTACAATAATTTCATTTGTACATAAATGTGAAATAGATGTGTAAAACGTTTACAGGTTTAATTGGGTTCTTTATTTGGTTATGAGTAAATTTGAGTTAGATAGCAATTCTTTGGGGTCAATCAATTGTTACGGCAGTACGAAAACTAAAACTAGCTTGAGCTTACCTGATAGAAAGAGTAAGATGATTAAGTTGAAATATACTTTAAATTTGAATGGTAGAATGCTAGTTTTTCGACAGATGACAGACAGAAAAACCAAAGTCTAGCACTTTCCAACAATGTTGAAAACACTCCATTAATGTTGGCAATGTTCCAACAATTTTGGATGTTTTCCAACAATCTTGAAAAGTGTTAAAAAGGACAGAAATAAAAGAAACCTACTCTATGGAATTATATATTTAATGTTTTGCATCGTATAATTTATGTAGGAAAATAGAGCGATGACTCAATATGGACTTTACTTAATGGAGTAAAAATATTCACTAGTTAAGATTATGATAGATGCTGTGATGTTCGTCTCGAGTGGAACAGGAAACGTTTGAGTTTTATAGAAGTTGTCAGGTTTTAATTTGTAGGTGATGTGGGGGAAAGCATGTTTGTAAAGCAAGTACATCCTACAGTTTATCGTGGTTGCGAAAATTGTGTAATGTTTGCGTGTAGAAAGTTTGCGAAGAAAAACCAAAATGTGTGAGTTAAACGAATGTCTTAACCTCATAAGCATGAGATTGAGAATCGTAGAAACAAAATTATATTGTCCCTTCTACTGAAAGACAAGTACTTAAAGCATATATTTTTAGTTGCAGAGAGCTCTGTTCTTTACAATGAAAATCCCAGTTCAAATAAAAGTCCTTTAAACTGTTGCCATTCATAAAAGAAACTAATGGATGAGTCCAGTCCGACATATCTTGCATCGTATAAACCATGCCGATTCAGCAATCAGGAAAATTCGAATCGAAAAGCGTAACCATCGAAGTGAGGTGTCAAAAACTCGAAAGCCCACTGTCATGTGATGTTAGAGTGCTTTTATTCTCAGATTCAGTAGAGTCGAGCTGCTGAGAATTGTCCACAACCGAAGCAGCTAGAGTGAATGCATGAATGGGTTGCCACTGATACTCTGATCTAGAATAGGTTAAGCTTATGAGAGATTGTCCATAACAGCAGCAGCTAGAGAGCCCTATGGGTTGCCACAAATTCATGTGAATAAACAAAAGTGCTCTCAGTTATACTACTATTACTAATGTAAAATAGGCATATGGACGTTTTAGGTTGTGTTGCTATGCAAGTCAACCATTTATTGTTTATTTCTCCATACAATGTGTTTTAATTAAACGTCTTCTTATCCAAGTGTAATCATTTGAAATTTTGTGGATAAGTAATTATACTACTTACTAATTTCACAACACATATTTGGGAGATCGGCCTGGAAGGGAATAAAAACTGTTTTTAATCGGAATATAAATATAAAGTGATTTAAAGGTATTATTTGAATTGGTAATTTAAAGTATAATAAGAACACACCCTCCATAATCGAATCTACGACTTCTATTAATGTTTGAAAAGAACTTCTGGCAGTTTTATTTCATCGTAAAGTAAGCAAAAGAGACGAAGTCAACTTTGAATAGAGTGAAAAAGGTGGATTAGTTAGAATTCCATGCAGATATCTATATTATAAAGCAAAGTATGTCCTAGAGTATTGCCGACGTCATATTGACGGTGGCAACGACTTGAACAATCTATTTCGCATTTTTCGCAAATTCATTAACTTCTAAACATTACGCAATTTCAATTTTTACACCAAGGATTGTAGGGAAAAAATTACTTTTCAATGATATTTGTTTGAAGACACTACCTACTCAATTTATTCATTGTTTATGGTTATTATGCGATAATGTGAGTCTAAAAAAACCCCCAAATTGTCGATTTAATCAAGTTAATAACGAAGTCTGAAAATTACGATGAGGATTTTGCCAAAGACAGGCTTAAAGTTGTCTCAGAAACAAGTGAAAAACATCAAGAAGAAGAAAGAAAAAAGAGAAAGGGAAAATGAAGAAAAGAAGTTAAAGATATACAATTATTATACAGGCTGTAAAGAATCCACGATGTTGTGTGTTTTTGAAATGGGGTAGCGTGGAGCCGATTTCACAATGGATCACCTTCATTAAATATTTCAGAACAAATTTTATTTAAAAAGCGTTCTTGAAATTTCTAGAGGTAAAAATTATTTACAACAATTTTTTTTTAGCTGAGTTCGCTCGACTTGTAATTTATAGCAAATCACCAAATAGTCCAGTCTTTTACAGTAGTTTTAAAATCTTAAAGTCTTAACTAGAGCTACTTTTCACTCTCTCCGAAAGACCAAATCCAAGGCTGTTGCGTTGACTTCAGAGAGATCGCACTCTCTCATTCAAAAATCTGTCAGCAAACCTGTCCTGAGATGAGTGTTTTCCACCAACACTCGTTCTCCTCCCGAAACTCCAACTCACCTCTCTCGATCTTCTTCTCCGGTCCGTTTGCTCGAACAAAAGATTCTCCGATCACCAATCAAAAAAAGTTTTAGTTTACGTCATTGGATAAAGCCTTTTTAGGGAGGTCTTACTGAACTTTTAAATGTTCACGCAGGAAATTCCCACGATCCGAGACCCCACACATAGACGGTCAGATCAGAGAAATATTTGCTGTCTAGCAATTTCAGTTTCACAAGATTGATCGAAGCTCATCTTTTCCTATTGTAGTAACCGGCATTCTTGTCACCCCCACAGCTAAGCGTGAGAAAAGTTTTCCAACTCTTGGGAACTTCTATCTTTGATTACTCTGCCTAATTAGCAGACTGTGAGAGATTTACTGAAATTGTTACAACACCCCCACCATCAAAACATTTTCCGGGTTAAAACGCGGAAAATCTGCAAAAAAAAGGGTTAGCTCAACATATCTGAGTGGCTCAAATAACATTACAATTTAACCTCACAATATACATAAGTGATCTGATTTCTTATATACTGCTTACCATTGCTTGAACATCTAGCTTTAGAGACTTTTTTTTTTTTTTTGAAAGATACTTTTTTACTACACATGCCAAAATAACAATAAAACTAAAAATAATCAAATATGTACAAAAGATTGGATTTTACTCAAAAACTTACTACTGAATTTCTTTACTTGTGTTTGCCGAACGATACGTTTTACACAACCGTTCAATTTCTTTAACAAGAGTGTCACAAAGGCGTGAATTTCCACTGTCCCTACTCTCTTTCAACAGAATTTCGAAGGATTTTAGAAAACTCTTTGTGAATCCGCTCACTTCCTCCAGATTAACTTTCGAATGATAACCCTTCCTGTCAACATTCACTTCCATATTTGCGCGTTTATTTTTCGAATTACCCTGCCGGTCGAAAACCAACTCATCTACTTTCCTTGACCTTTTCAAAAGGGTTTCTTTTTCCCCAATACACTGAGAACGGTGGCTCTTCATTTCGGGGGGGAATGACGAAAGAATTTCTTCCTGCCCTTGTGGATCTGTTAAAGGGTTTATCTCAATCCCCGGGTTCTCAAAACTGGAATTAGTTTGCGATTTTTGCTTTCGCTTTATCTTTTCATTTATTAAAGCCTGCGTCTTATTACCTAAGATATAGTGTTTAATTTTAGAGTGTCTAGGCAGGATTGCCGCTTTCGTATTTACATATCCGAGACCTTTTATTTCCATTTTTATACGTGCCACTCTAAATCGTTTTGGATATTTATCAAATGTCTGTTTAAGCCAAACATATTCATTGCCTAATTCGCTCTTATTTACCAAATTCCATGGGCAAACACAATACGAGCTACCTGAATCTCTAAGTACACACGCCTTCTTCCCATTTATTTTGTTTTCACTCAAAAAAGGTCGGAACAAGCTTTTGTCTTCGCTTATATCGCCTAAGTGATTTATGCTCTCGAAAGATTTTACTTCCGTAATATCCCTTTGTCTTTTCGGACAACGTGCCATTAGGTGAAATTCGCTTCCACACGTATGGCAACGCCTCTTTCGTTCAAAGATACGTTCCCTGTCTTTAATTTCTTTGTCTCGCCAATTTATTTTTTTGTCGGAATTTTTTTCTTCTCCAGAATTTCCCTCGAGTTTCGTTTCTTCAGATTTCCTATCATAAAAAGATCTCGCATTCTCTTTTTTATCTGAAATCCCTTTCACTGCTTCGTATTCGTCCAGACATTTTGCCAAAACTAACGGGTCTTTGTAGTTTGCCCACGAATCAATAAAATGCTCTTTCATTTCACTAGAAGCACGGAGCTTGATCTGGTCAGTTATCAATAAATTTTTCAGACTACTGAAATCCGTAACATCTAACCCATTTAACCAACCCTCTAAATAACTATTGAGTTCAAAAATAATATCTTTCCATGGAGCATCTGGATTGCGTGGATGTTTCATTAATTTTTGACGATACGATTCGGGACTCATACGGAATCGTTCAAGCAAAAACTTTTTGACGTATTCAAAGTTATCCGTCTGATCTTGCGGTTCCCTTAAAATTAACTCTGCAATTTCTACCGGCACTAAAGCTAATAAATGCGTCACTAAGTCACCTGTCTCTATTTCCGCTTTGGTCGCCTGTCGTTCGAACAAATTTAAAAACAAAGTTATATCCGAGCGTTCTGGATCAAATCGATGCATGATTGTTCGAAGCGGCAATTTAGGTGGGCGTTCCGACCCGGTACTGTTAGTTGAACTACGTCTATTTGCATCTTGCGTCAATCTAAGTTGTTCTAACGTAAATTCGCGTTCTTTTTGTTTTTCCTCTCTTTCTCTTTCTTCTTTCTCCCTCTCATATTCCCTTTGTTTTTCCTCTTTATCCGCGGCTATCTTGTCTTCGCGATCTTTCATGATATACGCAGCTTGCGTAAATGCAAAATCTTTATCGTAATCATCGGCAGCTTCGATTTTTTGGATAATTACCGGTATCCTGTCATTTTTCCCTATTTCCACTCCCAATTCTTCCGCTAAATTCTGCAAATCAATTTTCCTGCACTGTTTCAGATCAGTTACTTCTTGCATTTTAAAATTTTATGTAAATACAATATAAAGATGAAAATGATAGTTTCGCTCGCTAACTTATGCAACAGGGATTCTAACACTTTATGGAAAATTTTCTGCTACTACCCACATAATACTAACAATTTTAAATACAATTCAATTTGAGGAATAATAAAAATAGTATACATATAAAAATAAATTTTCAATATTGTAAAATTTTCAATACACTGACACGTTTTGGTGTAGGTCATCCAAATTTAAAACAAATTTAGAAATTTGAAATTCTGTGCTCATAATTCAACCAATACTTGATATTTCTGACCCCGCAGGTAACAAAATGACCACTTTTTGCAACTGCTAAAAAATTTTCCTAACATCACATATTCAAAATATTTGATTATCAACAACATCTATTGTTTCACTAATAATATAAAAAAGTACACCTTTGAAATCTTTCAATCATGAATAACTAGACAATCGACTTATTTGAAAAATCAAAATTTTTATCTCTTTTTTTTTTTCGAGAAAAAAAATTATATATATACACATTTAGCCTGACAATCCTTATATTATTTTACTGCCAAAAGAAAATTCACACTATCAAATTTTATGCTGATAACAAATATACATATATTTTTCCAAATATGTTAAAAGTTATTAGATTTAAAAATTTATCATAATTTATCATATATCAATATTCAAATAAAAAATTTCTCAGAAATGAATTTTCCTCAACAAAGAATATGTAAACAAAATGAGAGCCACTCAAAAATGAATTGAGCTTACCTTTTCTACAGTCTTTGTCTGCATCATCTGTCGCCGGTTTCGGGTCTGGCCTAGACGTCGTCGATTTCACAGGTTATCTCGGTTTGTCGACTCCTGATGTTTCCTAGAAAGGGCTTGCTTCGGACTTGTTCTCTGTAAGCACGGGCTTGCTTCCAGGACGGAACTGTGGTCTGTCGTGACAATGCAAGGGCTTGCTTCGGGCTTGTTCTCTGTAAACACGGGCTTGCTTCCAGGACGGAACTGTGGTCTGTCGTGCCAATGCAAGGGCTTGCTTCGGGCTTGTTCTCTGTTTTCCTCTCCTGAACTGGCGTCAGATCTTGCGCGCTTAGATGCGGGCGGGCGTCACTGCTACTGTCTGGACTCTCTTCACTAATGCTAATAAATTTTTGTCGAAATATCCGACTCGCTTGCCACCAGCTGTAAAGAATCCACGATGTTGTGTGTTTTTGAAATGGGGTAGCGTGGAGCCGATTTCACAATGGATCACCTTCATTAAATATTTCAGAACAAATTTTATTTAAAAAGCGTTCTTGAAATTTCTAGAGGTAAAAATTATTTACAACAATTTTTTTTTAGCTGAGTTCGCTCGACTTGTAATTTATAGCAAATCACCAAATAGTCCAGTCTTTTACAGTAGTTTTAAAATCTTAAAGTCTTAACTAGAGCTACTTTTCACTCTCTCCGAAAGACCAAATCCAAGGCTGTTGCGTTGACTTCAGAGAGATCGCACTCTCTCATTCAAAAATCTGTCAGCAAACCTGTCCTGAGATGAGTGTTTTCCACCAACACTCGTTCTCCTCCCGAAACTCCAACTCACCTCTCTCGATCTTCTTCTCCGGTCCGTTTGCTCGAACAAAAGATTCTCCGATCACCAATCAAAAAAAGTTTTAGTTTACGTCATTGGATAAAGCCTTTTTAGGGAGGTCTTACTGAACTTTTAAATGTTCACGCAGGAAATTCCCACGATCCGAGACCCCACACATAGACGGTCAGATCAGAGAAATATTTGCTGTCTAGCAATTTCAGTTTCACAAGATTGATCGAAGCTCATCTTTTCCTATTGTAGTAACCGGCATTCTTGTCACCCCCACAGCTAAGCGTGAGAAAAGTTTTCCAACTCTTGGGAACTTCTATCTTTGATTACTCTGCCTAATTAGCAGACTGTGAGAGATTTACTGAAATTGTTACAAGGCATACATACATTAATTACAATAATCCAACATGGGGTGAAAAATTAGCCAGATTGCAGTCGTTATTTATGTGTGCTTTAATATAAAAGAAGTTAAAGATGAAGTATGAATTTAAAAAGCTTGAGTTTTAAAGTAAAGTCAAAAAATCAAGCGACGGTTCTTCAGATAAGCAACTAGACCTGTTATAACTAACGACGCGTTTTGATGGAACATGTGATGATAGTGTCAACTTGGTAATCTTTGAAATGCTATGCACTTCATTTTCAACAGCGATCATGCTATAGTAAAACTCAATAAGATAGCATATCAATTGTATGACAATACGAATGAATTTGTGAAAGTTAGAGCACGGACAGACGGTCAGGCAGATAGACAAACCGAAGTCATAAACACTCTTCAACTATGTTGGGAAAGTGTTAAAAATTAATAGTTTTAATAGTTTTTTTTTTAAATACTGAACCTATACTGCGTATCCTTTTCAATAAAATGCTGCTTTTAAAACGTTAAAACTTCAAGAAATATTTGACAAATGACTTATTTTTTATTATAACTTTTTATGCTTTATCAAGAAATGAATTTGATAGGTCTTCTTTCCATGCTAATAAGGGTTAATTTCGTTTTCACATTTATGGTGTTTTAATCTTGAATAAGCAGTTTAAACAAAGCATTTCATTATTAATTTCAGTTGAAGAACGCAGATGGCTTTGTCATTTCTGAAGTGTAGAAAAAAATTAATGGATTTTTAAAAACTGTTTTATATTCATTTTCTTTCGTACTATATATAGTTAATCTATTTAGGATCTGCTTTTTCTTTATGTTTTATGGATGTAAATGGAAATTTAATTGAAATTTGTGAACCGTAAATGATGTATAAATAATAGAATCACAAGAAAAATGCCAATGATTAATATTCATTTACTTATAAAAAACAGTACAAGAGAAATATATTCTATAAATAGATAAAGCCCGATTGGGCTGCTAAACTGAATTACAGCTTTTAGTTTGTGTTGAACCATTTCTAATTAATATCAACTATTTTTTGGTCTTGATTTAATCAAGCAAAATAATAATTATTATAATTTACTAGATAATAGATGGGAAATGATAGACTAAAGAGATTAGCTCCGTTTCAAATGATTTTGTAACCGAAAACATTGAATATAAATATCTATTTTTTAAATTCAATATTTTCTTAAATGAATTTCTGAGGGATATTTTAAATTGAAAAGGGGAGAGGTTGCGAAATACAAACAGACGGTGAGATTTTATTATAATAGATTCGTGTTCATTTTCTTTTCTTAAAATTGTGATGGAACTTTTAGCAGAAAACTCTCATATAACTGATAGTCATGTTTAATAATCAGTATAAATAAAAATAAATAAATAAATAAATAAATAAATAAATAAAATAAATTTTTTTAAAATATGACGTGAAACTTATCTACTTTCTATTACTGATCCTTGTATTATTAATGTACAGAACTGATTCACGCTCCTTTTAAAACATATTTGAAAATTCCCATTTTATTTCAAATGTGACGTGACTTTTTCTCCAGAGAAATCTCTTTTTAATGATATAATTATTTTTAATTTTCTTCTCCTGGCAATCATGACGTAATTTTTAACAGAAAACAAACATCTGTATGTAACTGATATTCAAGCTTATTATTAATCAGTATCGATAAACAAATGTTTTAGTTTTTCTTCTGAAATATGACGTCCATTATCTATCTACTTTCATTATGTACTGATATTCATGCTCTTTGTATTATTACGATTATTTGAAAATACATGTTTCATTTATGAAGTCCTATTTGTCCAAGCCAAGGAGGATCCTTTTCATAGTTCCATGGTCCAAGCGAAATATTTTCTTAATAATATAATTATTGTTAATTTTCCCTTCTAATTATAACGCCGTCTTTGATAGAAAATCTCTTCTCACCGTAACCAATATTCATACTTCATGTATAATAAAAAATACTCCATATTTTGGTTTCAAATATAACGGCAATTTATCTTCTTTTGAATTCTTTTAAAATTTTCTGTTTTACGTGGAAATCGTTTAATTGAAAAATAATTGTTGAGGAAAAATTATTATTCCAGATTTTGTATTTAATGGCAACGGTAATGCTTAACAACATAAAATGGTTAATTAAATGTTATAGGAAAAATATTCATTGATTCTCTATGAAAATAATTAAATTTATAATTATTAAGAAAAATATTTGAAGAGAAATAAATAAAATCTAGCCTATGTTCATCTCTGGGTTATAATACATTTATATGCAAAGATACGGGGCCATTAAATCCTCCGTTTTGAAGTTTACTTCAGCCAATCATTCACACACACAATGACATTTATAATATTATTGGGATAGGATTATAACACAATATATAGTAATAGGCTGCTTTCCCCTTTTTTCCTTCAAAATTATTATTATTATATATTATATTTATTATATATATTTATTATTATTTATATTTATTACTATTATATATTATTTTTATATTATAGTTATTATTATTAGAATGTCCATCATAGGATTTTTTTAATATAATTGTAAACGGATTTGCGATATACTCAACATGTGGGTAAGTGGATCGAAGATCGCTCAAAGGGTTTCGTTTAATATTCCTTTCAAAACACTTTATCCTTTCTTTCATAAATTCAAACAAATTTCATTTAACAACGAAAAAAAAAAAGTCATGTTTTTTATAAAGTAAAAATTTACCGGTCTATTTTTTCGTTTTATATTCTATTATATCCCGCTATTATATTCTATCATAATAATATCCGTCATCCGGAATATTTAAAAAATAATTTCAAAACCAGAGGGCCCGTGCGAAGATTTCGCACTGAAATCTAATATTTTTTAGGTACTTCTCTATTATCCCGTCGAACACTTTTCATAACAAAAACTACCGCCAAACTGTAAGATTAAACGCCAAAAATGCAGTCCCATTTACTTGATGTCAGAATCATTATGCGTGTTTGTTACGTCATCTAGTGGTTTTACATTCGACATTTGCGTGTATTTTTCATTATGTTTTACTGATTTAGTAGTTATTTTATTAATTAAAATAACAATTGTGTCCTTAAATTCTTATATTTTATTTATTTATTTATTTTTTGATATTCCAATGGCAACGTTCCCCCGTTTATTTGGCGATAGTTTTTTGTTATGAAAAGTGGTTGACGGGATAATAGAGAAGTATCATTTTTTATCAATATGTAATATTTATTAGATGCAGGTTTAAACTTCTAAAGAAAAATCAAGGATAAAAATATCTGCAAACAACATTTAGTTGTTAGTCAAGCCAGAATATCATCTAATTTATTCCATCAAAGTTAGGGTAAAAACTGATCCAAGATTGCTAAAGGCACGCGCGAGGAAAAAAATTAACAATCGCTTTTTGACTGCATTAGAGGATGACGTCATCCGCTTCGGAAAAAACATGGGACTTAGAAATATAAATCTAAACATTTCAATTTCAATTTCGCTTTTTAATCATAAGTATAAAATAAACCCGTGCGGTGTTTTTTATAATCATTGCTGAGCATCCTATAATGTGGTATTTTATTTTTTGGCAACAATAATTTCAGGAAAACCTTCCATTTCTTTTATGAAAACAATGCCGATTTAATTTTTAATTTTCAGCCAATGTTAATCAAAAACATGTTTTAACGAATTATTAAGTGGGCTATGTCAGAAGCCGGTTCTAAAACCTTTCATATGGTATCTCATTCGTTGTTCTGCGTTTCATATTTTCTTAGAAAAAGGGATGTTGACAGGAGAAATAATATATATGATTAAACAAATTGTACACGTTCAAAATGTTAAAATATGCGAATATTTCCATAATCGGATTTTTATCACGATTGAATATGTTTCTCAAACTCATATGTTTACTATTCTCTATTACTCATATTGATACTCGCTTTGTATTATTCTCAAACAGCTGAAAAATTCGTTAAACTTCCAATATGACGTCAGATTTTCTCTTTTATTCTCTAACGACGTGATATTAATCTGCTTTGTGTACATACACATACTCATACTCCTTGTATTATTGAGAAATTTTAGACATTTTCCGTTTTATTACCACTATGACGTCAATCAATTTTATTTCGTATTTATCTTTTTTTCAATTGGTGAAACTTTTTATTTCATTTTCATTTTTCACGTGGAAATTGTCTGATAGAAAATTAATTATTGTGGAAAGAATTTCATCGTGGATTTTTAATTTTTGGCATCTGCCATAACGAAAAATGTTTAAATTTAACAGGAAAAAGCTGTTAGAATTTTGGTTTTTTATCTCTATTTATTAAAATAATACGAATTTTTCAAATTTTAATATTTTGAGCTCTTCATAGTTGGTATTCAGCTATTTACACTAAGTTTCAACTCTGTAAGTCATATAGTTTTTGAAGAACGAAACCCTAACAAGTGGGTAAGTGTGATCGAAGATCGCTCAAAGGGTTTCGTTTAATATTCCTTTCAAAACACTTTATCCTTTCTTTAATAAATTCAAATAAATTTCATTTATCAACAACAACAACAAAAAGTCATTTTTTTATAAAGTGAAAATTTACCGGTCTAATTTTTCTCGTTTTTTCGAATATCTAAACCAGCAAGATAGCGGGCGAAGCCCGCTATTACATTCTGTCATAATAATATCTGTCATGTGGATTAAATGCGATATTTAAAAAAAAATTCATTTCAAAATTAAACATGTTGTATACCTTCAAAATGTTAAAATAGGCGAACATTTCCATAATCGGATTTTTATCATGATTCAATACGTTCCTCAAACTCATATATTTACTATTCTCCATAACTCATATTGATACTCGTCTTGTATTAGTCTGAAACATTTGAAAAATCCGTTAAACTTCCGATATGACGTCAGATTTTTTTTTTAATTCTCTAATGACGTGATATTAATCTGTTTTGTGTACATGCACATACTCATACTCCTTGTATTATTGAGAAATCTTTCCGTTTTATTACCACTATGACGTCAATGAATTTTATTTCGTATTTATCTTTTTTTCAATGGGTGAAACTTTTTATTTCATTTTCATTTTTCACGTGGAAATCGTCTGATAGAAAATTAATTATTCTAGAAATAATTTCATTGTGGAATTTTAATTTTTGACATCTGCTATAACGAAAGATATTTAAATTTAAAAGGAAAAGGCTATTAGATTTTTTTTTTTAGCTCTATTTATTAAAATAATACGAATTTTTCAAATTTTAATATTTTGAGCTCTTCATAGCTAATATTCAGCTATATTCACAAAGTTTCAACTCTGTAAGTTACATAGTTTTTGAGAATGGCTCTGTGACAGACAGACAACGGATCGGGAGTAATAGGGTTTCGTGAGATGAACGAAACCCTAATAAAAAACGAACTACATTATAAAACACGCACAAACAATCACGCGACCGGCGTCGTTTATGAAATATTTTCCGACTGTAACATTGTCAAGAAATTTCAATTTCTTCATATAATAAAGATATTTAAATAAGCAATTTAAATAATACCTAAATAAATAAATAGACAAAACACATAACACAAATAAATGAATAAATATACAGAGAGCAGACAAATATACGTTTTTTGAATTCTGATGATATTGCTACGGGACCACTATCAGAGCAAGTCCGTTCAAAATATAAACTAGAACCAAAAAACATATATGAGGCATAAATGAACCACTTTCCAACATTATCGGAATATTGCTAAGAAATTTCTCTTTTTTCATACATTGAAATACAAAATCTAAATAAACAATTTAAAAAACACATAAAGAAGGTAAACATTCTTTTCTGCAATTCCTGTCGATATAAGTTAATACGTGTGAATTATTTTGTGCTGTCCTGTATGTGAGCTATAGAAATTATACACAACACATCATATACTAAACATTAGTTAAGTTTTAAAATATGTATCCCAGCTGAAAACGCCCTTCCAGAAATTATCATATAGCCATTATATATACAGGGTGATTCAAAACCGGAGGAACAAACTTCAAGTATTGGTGGGATACATCTAGACCACTCGAAATCACATAGGAATGCAGGGCGGGAAATGGAATCCTAACGAGATAGGGAGGTTGTTGAATCATCGTGATCGAAAACTGACATTTAAAGACTATAAGCTTAAAATATGTCATGACTTGCCTGATAATGAAGTTCCCAAAAGTTTTCTGCCTACGTGCCAGGTTTCTACCATCTACCGTTTTGTAGGTTTGAAGGGTCCAACTACAGCTCTGGCGAACACCGCCCTCACACAGATAACCAGCGCCCTCAAACTTACGAAATAAATAGTGGCCTGTTTCGCGTTGGACCCTTGACTTGCGGCTAATGCGAAAGTGTCGGAACGGCGTTTTGGTCTAGTGGTGAAAGGGCAATCTAAGTAAATAGGCTAAATGGAACACTCTAAAAACGACGTTTTTAAAACTGAGTAAAAAATTCTCGTATCTGAGTAGGTCGCCTACTCAGAATGGCTCCGAATCAAGATGACTCCAGTTTGAAACATGTATAGACTCATTTCTGAAAACAGGCACACACTCAAGAATAAAACATCCTATTGGAGTAGGTCCATGTTTCAAAAATGAGTATGAACTGACTTCTATGTGCTCATTTTTGAATTTGTCCATGTTTCAGAAATGGTTTGATCTGATTCTAATCATTTTTAAGTATGTCCATGTTTCAAAAATGAGTAGAAACTGACTTCTATGTGCTCAGTTTTGAGTATTTCCATGTTCTAAAAATGAGTTTGAACTGATTCTAATCATTTTTGAGTAGGCCCATGTTCTAAAAATGAGTATGAACTGACCTCTATGGGCTCAGTTTGGAGTATGTCCGTGTTTCAATATTCTGAGTATTTCTGGTATTTCAGAATGGAAAAGCATTGGCTCGTCCTGTTTGAAACAAAAAGTTTCATAACAAAATGAAAACACCAATTTACTCAGATTTGAAAGTGTCATTTTTCTCAGTGTGAAAATCATTTTCATTTAATAACGATTTTCATTTACGTTCTGTACACCGAGTGCTATATCAGGCATTTTAAACCCCGGTATCCCGGTTGGATTGCCTGGTGTATATAATAATAATACTGTTTCTATCTAATCCAAGTATTTGTATGTATAGTACACTATTTTAGTAAATACGAAAACTTTGTATATTTTTGAGAAATAATGTAACATAAAACTCAAAAGAAACACCCTTGAATAGAGTTTAAAGTCCTACACAGGTCGGATAATACACGACGCGAATCCTAAATTTTTGTTTAAAGGAACCCAACCAGATATCCTACCCGAACCCGACAAAAACATTTCGCTAAAACTTAACCGATATACTGAAACCCGAACCCGAAATATTCAAACCCTTACCCGATTCATTGCAGCCTGAACCCAAAGTAAAAGAAAATTAATCTATATTTCAATATAATTATGGAAAATTACTCTACAATTACATATCTCTAATATCAATTTTGTCTTTTTTGTATAAAAACGAACGTATATATACACTCATTAAAACTCATATATATATATATATATATATATATATATATATATATATTTTCAATTTGAAAACTATTTAGGACTTTCTTTTGAAAAACTGTGTGAAACCGAACCCAACCCAAACGAGTAAAAACCTAACACGAAACCGACTCGAACCCGAAACATTTTAAGTCAACCCGACCCTCAACGATATGAAAACCCGAACCGTGGGTCGAGTTGCGGAAAAATCTGCTTTCCCAACCAGATTCAGAGTTAGTGTAGTTGTACATATCCATAAGACGCGAAATCGCTTCAATCATCAACAATATGTTAATAATCACCGATATTTAATAATAACGATTGTTTTTTTTTCTAATGCCCACCAGCCTTTTCACAGTAATTGAAGATTATAACAGAAATAAATGTCATCCCACCTTTAATGTAGTCCGAAAGGATTTTTTTTTTCAGCAAAACGCCAAAACCATTTTTAAAAGAAACTTTAAATAAACTTTTTCACAAACTATTAAAAACGTACATTGACCTTTTTTCCCAGAACAGAAATAAAGATATTTTTTCCCCTTTTAAATTAATAGTGTTGCTTATTTTCTCTTCAAAATTTCAAAACTTACTCTGTTTTCAGAATGTTTTTAACTGCTGACTTAGAAATTTGTTTCCAATAAAAAGTAAATAGCTTCTTGTAGCTTTTTTTTTTCTATGTGCAACTCTCGTACAGTTGGGAATAATTTTATTAACTGCTCTCGATGTTTCATTTTTAATTTAACTAATGTCCTGCAAAATGTTTTCCCATTTGCACTTAGTTAGGTTTTAGTTTAAAGTGGAAATTACCATTTTTACTCTTTTTTATTTAACTTTATCTGATTCGTGTAGGTAAAGATGGAATTTTGTTATCGAATTTTCACTCACCTTCTGATAGGCTAGAATTATAACTAGTTTGTACATAGGTATGTTTCCGATAACAATAGAGAAATATTTTTAGAACTTAATTATAAATAAATTAATAATAAATAAATTTTAAAGAACTGTTCGTTTGCTGGGGACAGGCGGTCAATCGTCTAATATTCTTTATGGTTAAAACTGTATACGAATTACAACCCTAATAATGCACCAAACCACGGGCTCTAAAACAGGCCATAGGGCTGCGAAACTGTACTAAAAAAGTAGAAAAAATAATGAGTGTAATACATTTAACCCATTTGTGCCTGCGTCCGAATTTTGGGACGCTTTAGTAAAATTGGAAAAAGTGCATTTCACACCTTTTTTTTTAAAATAGGAATGTGGTGTCTTATTTTATCGAGGAGTCCTAGATAAAATAAGACACCAAATTTCTATTTAAAAAAAAGTGGTGTGAAATGCACTTTTTCTAATTTTACTAAAGCATCGCCGCTAGGAATAAATGGGTTAAAACAGATACGCATTTATCAATTAATCATTTAAAATATTAATTCGATTATGTTTATACGTTGAAAAAACAATTTAGAAATCTTGAACAGGTAATTTAACTAATGGTTTCGTTCATTAGATTTAGTAGTTACATAAACCTCCAAATAAAGAAAGGTTATTTTATGACCAGCTTGCACAGTAAAAGGTTTTCTTTGTAATTTAGAAAAGCTCAAAATTAACTAATAATTATTTATTTTGTTTGGGCTTTGCAGTATTTTTTTATTGTTCATTAACCCTTTGTATCACCGCGATGCATATCTGCAACATACCCAACAGTCAGTACTATTTATACAGGGAGTTTTAAAAGTGGGTTTCATTTATAGATGCTGTCTTCCAACACAGCAGTTAATATAAATTGTTCATAAAATTCTCATCAAACGGGGAAGCTGAGTTATTTTTTCAGGCCAAAGTTTTATTTATCATTTGAGAAGTTTCACATCGTTATTGCTAAAATGAACTTTGTAAATTTCGTAAAATTTAAAAGGTGGAGACACCCAGAAATAGATTGATTAAAAAGGTAAGTTCGTATACTTTATAATTTGGTAATAGAATTATGACAATATTTATCAGAAGTGTATGTAATTTTTTGTTTGTTGCAGACATAAAACAAGTTAGAAATTGTACGTCAAACGTGACAAATGAGGGTGCGTTCGTACTGTAACTCGTTTTATAAATATTCAAATCTGGGTGCAATAGCTGTTAAACTCTTACTCAAAAATGCATGAATACAAAATTTATTTTATGTGATTCAGATTTTTATATTATATAGATATTCACTGTATTTTACGAAATTAAGTTTCAATACACTTTTACAAACAATTCATTGCAAATCTGTTACATTAAAATGATACTATGCTCAAGTATCCAATACAAGACAGTGTAAAAAAAAGCATCATTATTATTTCAGTGAAAAAAATGAATTCTATCGTCCGTTATTAGGATATGAAATAAGTACATTTTAAGTTGGCAACATTTTATCTTTTGTTGACATGGACTGAAAATGCCAATGGGAAACTTAAGTCTGGCTTGGAAAATGTCAGAACTTGAAATCCATACTGAGACTCTCTTTCCCTTTAATATCTATTTCTCCGGAAACATCTATCCCAAAAACGGTCGGTAGGTTATAGGATTGCTATCATGAAACAATTTGTCTACAAATTCAGTAATACGGAGATAATAGGACTCCCTCTTAAATAGGACGTCATCACCATAGCAACCTAGAATCATTACCTAACATGGGATATCATTGAATTAATGACGTATGATAGGATTTAATAGAATGAAGAATGTGACTACAACTAGGTCATAGAGGTTATAAAGTGTCATATATGTCAGATAGCTTGGCGATACATCTCGGTCGCTTGACCATTAATCCTCGGAAACTGCTATAATAAGGAAGTACCAATTTTAAAAAAATTCAAATTACATAAAAAATATTTTTATTAATATCTTTTTAAGTTTCGATTCGATTTTCATGAAATTTGAAATGACTCGACAATATTCTGCAACGATTATATACATTAAATTTCAAATCAATCGGTTGGGTAGTTTTTGCGCTGTAATGTGTGGACAGACGGACAGACAAAGGGACAGACAAATGGGAGGACGGACAGACGGACGGACCAGACGACGACTCTAGGTGCTACGTATTTATATAATTACGAACGGACCTAATAAAAAAGTTCGTAAATAAAATTCTACTGGATAAGGCAATTAAAAAATATATATTTTATTTTGCTTTTTTTTTAAATATATACAAAAAAAATTCTTCGTCCTAAAATATATATTACGATTAAAGTTAAGTGAAGTATAACCCGATATATCCTCTACTACGCTGATCCGATTAAATGAACAAAATTTTTGATGCGATCTCATTAAATGTGATTGGCTGACTGCTTTTTTTTCTGACCACCGTAAATATTCTGACCACAATAACCGAGACCACCCAATTATTTTCTCGAAGAAAAAAAAAATCAGATTCCGTAAATACATTGAAGAAATGATAGTTCTTTCCTCTTTAGATATTTACAATGGGATTTAAAAAAACAAAAGAAAATGATAATGCAGGGATGTCTAAATTAAATTATTATCGTAAAGACGGGCTCTGACATAATGCGCATACGCTGTATGGGAGAGGTAGAGGTAAGATAAATTTATGCTTCAAATCTCGGTATTTTTCCATTATCCCGTCGATTACTTTTATATAAAAAAAAAACTGTCGCAAAACGCAACGCCAACAAACAAATGGAAAAATGTTGACATTGGAATCTAAAAAATCCCTGAAGGCCTGCAGGCACAGGTAGATTTCGAAGACGCAGACCGTGGGACACCTGTTTTTGCCATGATGCGGCAGTTGGAACCACCTACTTCGAAACCTAAGTTGTTTGCAGGCGGATCCGGCAGGGATTTTTTTTTTTGTTGTTTTTAATTTTTTTATGCTATAAGGGTTGGTCCTATAAAAAAACTTTATTATATATTTAGATTTGAATATATATTCAACTTTTCGATTTTGATTCCAGTTATTTTATGTAAGAGTACTTTCACTTTCAAAACCGGTTCCAAAATTGAAAATGTCCGCTTATAAAAAAACTGCAACCAAAATCAAAAAAGTAAAATCTAACAACGTTAGAGATCGACCTCAGCAATTCTATGCAAAAAATCATTTAAAAATATTAAAAGTGAGCGAGAAATCGCGCAAGAACCTTCCCATAGACTTAACATTGGCTTGGGCGTTTCTTCGCGTGACTAGCGTAGGCTCAAGACGAAAACATGTGTAATATGGATTTTTTCTGGTTCCTTTCGATACCGTTTTTACAGGTTTTATTGTATAAATATTTGACAGAGCTAATTAAGTATCTCAATATTACGTATTGTATGATTACATATATTAAATTTTAAAATAAGTCGTCTATTAGCAACTTAGTACAATTCTCTTTGTAAATTTACTTTGCAGAGGAAGGGGAAGGGGGGCACCAAAATCCATGTTCGCCCCAAGTGAAAAAAAGTTACTTTCAGCCCTGATGACAAAGTAAACTTTTATCGAGTATGCTGTTCCACCTATAAATATAATGTTTGTATCACTCTCTCAAAAATGGCATTTCTGAGATGTGTTACTTTACGAAAACGTGTTTTATACGATGTTTTATTAAATGTCGATGACACGGGCACGTATGATTCGGCGTAATCCTTTAAGATGCATCGCATTTTTTACAAAGCCTGTCACGTCCAAGTAGATGGATTGCGAATTTCTTTGGAATATGAAATAGGAAATGTAGCCCCGCAGCGGGATTTCTGCGGGATCGCGCTGGCGTGATGTTATACATGAGGAGTGGTATACATTGGGGAGTGAGATTATTTCTATTTTGGAATACGAGTATATGTGTCTTTCGATTATTATATTTTGCTATTTGTTCCATTACTTTCTGTTATACAAGATTCATAAAACATTTTTACGTTCATTTCTTGTTCGTATAAAACCGGCAAATGCCTAAACTAGTGGATCTAATCCGGGATTTTCGGGTTACATAATTTAGATGCAAACCACTGTTTTACTTACCCATCATATACGTAGTATTACTTACCCATCATACGTAGTATAGGGTAAGTCTTGTAATTGTTTTGAAAATCGAAAAACATTTTTTGACGGATTTACACTTTTCAGACACTGGAGATTCCGAAAAACATATTTTTAGAAAACATTTTTTGCCGTCCGTCTGTGTGTCTGTATGTCTGTGTGTTTGTGTGTCTGTATGTCTGTGTGTCTGTAAACGCTCTATCTCCCGAAAAAATTGAGATAGAGACTTGAAATTTGGTATGTACTTAGTATGTAATAATGGGAAGAAGCTTATTGAATTTCAGTAACCTCGATAGTCCGGAACTCGTTTTTTCGGACTCGATATTCGTTCTGATAAAAAGTATATAAAAATTTTCGAAATTGTTTCTTTTAAGGAGTGAATATAAAAGACAATAAAAAACATAAATTTTGCATAAAGCATGAAGTCGATCGGATAATGAATTGCCAAGATATGTGTCATCCTATTTTCCACACGCTTCGATTTTTCATGACCTGTATTTCAACCAAATTTCAATTCAAAGATATATTTTGATTGGAAATGAGACGCTTAATCAGATGCAATAAACCGCTAGTTAATAGGATTATTATTTTTTTTAGTTATAAGGATGTTTCTTTTAAGCAATTCAGTAATCGAGCCTTTAAAGTTTAGGACGTCATCAAGCCACGATCACATTTTTTATTTTAATATTTTATATTATGCATATCCATGATGGGTAAGTATTACGATGGCCCCCAACGACTAGTTTATTGAAGACTTAACATTTAATATATTGATTTTAGATTGCCCACGAACAATAGTAAAACACATTTTTATATGAAAAATATCAATTACGCATTCAAATAATTTTTTTGAAATTGATTGAAAACTGTACTTTCGTATTACTTGCATGCCAGGAGTTAAAAAACGAAGAAATCGCCAAAAATTACACTATACTGACAGTTGCCTTTAGGGGATTTTTTTTGTTTATTATTTCAGCGGTTTAAGTGAGTAGTTCGATTACGTGACCGTTAAATTTATGTTTTATTTATATTATTTTATTATTTTATTTATTGGCTAATAAAATTTTAATTTCGTCATGCAATATTATACAGAAACAACCGCCGATCTGTTTACAGTGTTGTAAATGCAAAGCGGTTAATCTCTTGTAATCGGGGTGCTCGAGATAGACATTATGCTTGAAAATTATTTTAAAAATCATATTGAGATACAGTTTTCAAACAAATTATATTTGAAAGAACATTTTTACTCCTATTCGTGGGTATAAAAATTGAAAATTTTGCAATGTTTAGAGGTTTTAATAAATTGTAAAAAAAAAAAAAAAAGCAAAATTTATGGATCAAGTGTTATAATCGTCAGTAGGACGTCAGCTTTACACCCGGACATGTTTTTGTTTTATAAAAGAAATATGATGAATTGTATTTAAAAGACAGAAAGAAAGATTTCCCAAAGCTAAAAATTTCAAACTTTTCGCGTTATTATCGAAACCTTATTTTCTTTCAAATCCATCTGGAATAGCAATCAATCTTTACCAAGCAATCTGGAATACACTCTTATACGATCAAGGTATAGCTGACCCAAATAAAAAAAAAATAAATTTGAACTCGAACCGCAAACCGGTTGAAACCCTAAACAATTCAACAAGAAATCAACCCAAACCCAAAATAAAATAAAGCCTGTGAAAATGTAACCTTTCTATAACGGATGCTCGTCTTAAACGTAAAAAGACATCGTCCCGACGAAAGTAATACTATACATTCACAAGTGCTAAGACGGAAACCTGCCTAAAACAGATTTTTTTCCTGGTCTATCATAAACCCATTATTACTGTAGTTAAAACCCTTTAGTGTGCTTTCAATCTTGGCCACGAAATTACAAAAATGAAAACCATATTTAAATGCAATTATGGAAAGCTAGTCAAAAATCATGTCTGTGATGTAAGTTTTATCTTTTATGCTGAATACATATATATATACAGGGTGACTAGAATTAAAGTCCCACTTTCAAAATGTTGTTAAAAAGGAACCAATGGTCAGAATGACTTCAAATTTGAACTGAATAGACTGGAAGGGTTGGGGAAACGGTATGGCATAAGAAAAAAAAATGTTGCAAAGTATATCAATACATGGCGCTGTAAGTGGCATATTGTGCAAATTAAAACACACTCATGCCCAATAACAAACCGAATCATGATGTGCTTTTTATGCGATTTTTGTCCCAAGGACAATTAAAAAACGATTTTTCCCATCCAACGTGGTACAACCTACCTTTTCGTGGTGGATGGGCTTTCCCCTAACAGTACCACAACTGTTGACTGATTTGGAAGTCATTTTTTCCGTCCAACAACCGAAACACTCATGCACAATGAACAGAATGGTTGGTTTACTGTGCAACGCATGCCAAAGCCGTCGTATTTTCATTAAAAATGTCACTTGTAGCCGAATCCACTTTCATTTTTCCGCTTACAGCGCCCGCTATGGATACACCTTTTCTTTCTTATGCCATACCGTTTCCTCATTTTCCCAGTATATTCAGTTCAAGTTTAAAGTCATTCTGACCAGTGGTTCTTTTTTTTTACAGCCTTTTGAAAGTAGGATTTTAATTATAATCACCCTGTATATGTATATGTTAGTGTGATGTTAAAATAAACACTTTTCGAATAGTTTTGGATTTAATTAATTAATTAATAGTTATTAAGATTGTTTTTAGATAAATAATTTATCCTCATAGTTATTTCATAAGTTTGATAAAGTAACTGCAACCTATTAACTGCTAACATGTAGTTTTACCATGTGTTTTTAGAATTCATTGCCCCAGCTCATACGATCAGAGTAGTATTGGTAAGTGGAGAATTTTTTTTGTTTTAATTCTTACATTGGATTTATTTTTAATGTCTTTTCTATTTTCCCCTTTGCTAGTAGAATATATATTTATTAAATTTTTTTCTGTTGTATTGGTATGGAGATAGCATTTCACTTATGTGGAAATCAGGATTTATCCATTGTGAATTTTCCATTATTTTCATGCGCGGGGTTGCAGTGGAACGGGTAATTTCGATATAAAAAATTCAGCTTTATCTCTTTCTATATTTAAACAGAAATTATTTGAGACTTTCTTATACTGTAGAATATTTACCTTGATAAAGTGTTTCACAATATAAATTTCAATTTTCTTATTGTAATGTTCTTAACTTCTGGTTTTGGATGTTTTTCACTTTTTTTTTTATTAATCAGTGCATTTAATAATATTGAATTGATGCTGTTTTCTAACGTTTACTAATAATTAGTTGATTACTTTAGTGCTCACGATCTTGAAATTTAATTGTTATTTTATTTGCAAAAATTTTATATATATATATTTAGAAATACATAATGGATATAGCTGCGCTGCGCATTATTTTACTGTGTGCTTATTTATAAGGGTCGCCCAAATGAAAGTGGCATTGCTGTAATAACTCCGCCATTTGAAGAGAAAGATAACTGCGCATGCTCCTATAGAGGGCGCAGAGTGCTGGGAATGCATGCGATATCGTCAGATCCCACCAGATGCGTGTGTGATAGCGTGGGAGCACGTTAAAAGGCATCATTCGTAGCATGGGTGCCTGCAAACGGTGTCAACGCGCGGTCATGCAATTTTTAACAGCAGAAAAGTGAGTGCTAGTGAAATCTGGCATGCTGTCATGCGGGGTTATCCTCTTACATGATAATGCTCGTCCGCATGTGGCTGTGGCGTGCCAAACATTGTTACGGCAATTCCGCTGGGAAGTTCTCGAACATCCCCATTACAGCCCAGACATCTCGCCGTGTGACTACCACATCTTCGGTCCACTCAAGAAAGCTCTGAAGGGACGGCGATTTGCCGACGATAATGAGGTACAAGTTGCCGTTGAAAATGGGTTCCACAACCAACCCCGGAGCTTTTTCACCCAGGGTATTCATCGTCTCGTTTACGGCTGGGACACTTGTTTAAACCTACAAGGTGACTTTGTTTAGCCCATCTGTTACGTCTGTATTACTTCTTTCTTTTGTGTACTTATTTATATTAATACCATTAAACCATTTCTCAAACCGACTGTAGTGGCAATTCCATTTGGGCGACACATATACAAAACCCTTTTAGTTTTGTTTACTAAACTTATTGTTTTAGGTATCATTCCCCATTCCTTTGTAAATTCGAAATGCATTTAGTATACAGTCTACTTTTAAGTTCATTTAAAATGTCATCAATTGAATGTATAATATTACATGACATCTTTAAATTAGATATTTGGTCAGATTTCGTTATACGAACTTGTTTGTTGCCTTTTGATTTCAAACGTATTAATACCCAGATAGCACACTGACATCCTGGGGACATACAGGGAATATGGTATTAAGGATAACCCATATCCTGTGGATCGTCAAAATTGTACTATATAGAGTCACATAATTTCCACTGGATATCAAAATGTCACACCTATAGATCTCCTGTGGATGAAGTTTCCTGACACATTCTGGATGATTTTAGGATGAAGTAACAGGAAAACAAAGAAGCCTAATTCACATATTCATCGGAAAAGAGAACTCCCGTGCTTTTCAAGGGAAAAGTATTTGGATAATTTAATGTTCACATCCTGAGGGCATCTGGTGGATAGTTCTCAATGGATATGGCAACTAGAAGAATCTGTAGAATAATTGCAGGACGTCCGGAGAATGATTATGGCTGTAAGGTTTTATATATATATTCACATACACGCACATGTGTACGTGTATGCTTCTTCCATATAAATATACATTAAAACCTGTGAAAACGGAAATAGTTTTTCAGCAATAAGGCGACCCCTTTTTTCTTGACGCCCCTACGCGACCATCTAGTTTGTCTAATAGTGAAGTCGGTCCTGCCAGTAAGGCCGTCCTGTTGCTATTGATTGCTTAGAAGTTGATTTCAATTTTATTATGCGGCTGACACCATGTGACAAAAATAAAGCATTCACAAAGAACTCTGTAAGATTCTAAACGGTATTTTTATTACTTACCCATTATACGTAGAAAAGGAAAATCTTGTAATCGTTTTAAAAATCGGAAAAAAAACTGACGGATTTACACGTTCCAGTCACTAGAGATTCCGAAAAACATGTTTTTATAAAAAAAAAATTGCCGTCCGTCTGTCTGTGTGTGCGCCCGTAAACGCTCTATTTCCCGAACAAATTGAGATAGAGACTTGAAATTGGGTATGTACTTAGTATGTAATAATGAGAAGAAGCCTATTGAATTTCAGTCACCTCGATTATCCGGAACTATTTTTTTCGGACTCATGAAATATTCGTACTGATAAAAAAAATTTCGAGGCTGTTTATTTTAAGGAGTGAATATAAAATACAATAAAAAGACATAAATTTTGCATAAAGAATGAAGCCGATCGAATAATGAGTTGCCGAGATGTTTATAATCCTATTTTCTACACCCTTCGATTTTTCATGACACTGTATTTCATTCCAATTTCAATTCAAAGATATATTTTAGTTGGAAATGAGACGAGAAATCCGACGCAGTAAACTTGTTAGATAATAAGATTATCATTTTTAGAGTTATATGGATGTTTCTTTTACGCAATTCAGTAATGGAGCCTTTAAATTTTATGACGTCATCAAGCCGCAATTTTATTCGAATTGCAATGCATTTTATAAATAGTTGTACACATGTTTTATTTTCATAGTTTATATTATGCATATCCATGATGGGTAAGTATTACGGTTGCCCCCAACGACTAGTTTTTCATCGCATCAGGGAGAACTGAAGTTATAACTCGCCTAACAATTTCTTTTGAATATTTGTATATTGTGTTGTATTCTCATCTTATTTATCACAAAACTTTCAAAAAGAAATGTATAGGAATACACCGACAATAAACTACAAACGAAGGTCGATATCGGGATAAAGTTCATAAAGCCAAGCGCTGAGGTGGAAATATGTTTTCGTCAAGATGGAGGTAACTTTGCTCACTGTCAAAGATGTACATTATTAGAAAGCAGGGATCCATCTTCAAACGTGACATTCAAAAGTTTTGTAAAATTCAAAAAGAATAGAAAGAAAGAATCTGGCGAATTCTTTGTTCGGATTTCTTTTCGCGTCACCAGGCAGCATCGGAATTTAATTAATTTTTTTATATTACATTCTACGCAAAATTGTGAGATGGGGAAGAATCTTTTATTTTATACAGACATTGAAAGATTTCTTTTTTCGATCACTTTCTAAATAAAAAGACAGCATTTGTTTTCTTCTCCCAAATGTACTTCATAGAAGTTGATTTTGATCAAAATTTCTTCCGGTTTGTACCTTGTTCTTCAGATGTTAAAGATTATTCGAAAGAAAGTGGTGGTTATTGTGCATGTTGGAAATCTATACGAGTAATAATTTACTTTTAGGAAACGATATCCATCGTAATTCCCTCCCTAAACAAACAAGATCAAATCAAATATCGAAAAGAAAGGTTATTTCGATTAAAATTCATTCCGATTGGGAAGCTTGTTCTTCAGATGTGTAAGAATATTTGAAAGAATTAGACGGTGACATTGTAATTTGTAATTTTGTAAAGGAAAAAAATTGCCTTTTGAAAATGATTTCCGTTTTTGGTATATTCTGATTTTAACAGACAATTTTTTGTTAGAATTCGAATTATATAGAAAATATTTGTAAACATGGATGAAACATGAAATTACCAACATGATTTAACGACTAAAAATCACTCACCTTCGCGCCTTGTTTTTAAGATGATGCAATCTGTAAGAAAAAAAAGTGGCGGTTACAGTGTAGGTTGGAATTATGTATACAAAATTTTCAACTAAAAAAAAGAAACAGAACTATCTTTAAAATTATATAGAAAATATTTTTTTTAGAAAAAGATGGAAAGAAAGTTTTGAGAATTTTGTTGCTTCACGATTTCAATTTTTGTTAAAATTTCTTCTACGAAAAAAAATAGAAAGGAACATTATACACACGCAGTTTATCGTTTAACAATATCATTATTTAACGATTTACTAGTGGCGCTGCCACGGCCTTTACCTGGCAGAAGTTCTGAATCATTATTACTCAGAAATGAACGATTTCATTGTTTTATCCATACTATTATATAAAGAGAGAACGTCTAACTGACTGAGTGACGCCCAGCTGAAACGACTTAATTTAGGATCACGAAATTTGGACAGTAGTTTGCTGTTATGACTTAGGCAAGCAATAAGAAAGAATTTTTGAAAATTCCCACCCGAAGGGGGTTAAAGGGGTGGTCAAACGTTTTAGGTGATTTCGCCATACCTCAGCAGCAGTTTTAGGTAGGAGCGCGAAATTCGAGAAAACAAATCTACTAAAAAAAAATATGTTTTAACAAGTATTTCAGCGATTTTATAAATTCACCCCTAAGGGGGTTAAATGGGGGAATCGAACGTTTTAAGTCATTTCGCCATTAGAAATTCATCAATCAGGTTAAACATCGGATATAAATCCGATTATGGAAATTTAGACGAACAAGACAACTATTGCTGATTTTTGATTAGATATTTTGAGTAAGACATTTTTAAAAGGAAAATACATTGTAGACGACACATTGTTCTCTCGAGCGAAGCCCGGACGATCCGCTAGTAAGTTTATAAAATTGTTTTTAGTAAATACACGGCGTGTAGCAATCGATGCAACCTAATGAAAAAATTTACGGAGCTAGAATAAATTTTTAATTTAGAAGTTTTAAAGCTTCATAAAAAGAATTGCTGCGGCAAATTTTATGTCAAAAGAAAAGAACATTTGAAATAGAAATATAGTAGCAATAAACGCAGTTTGCTGTTATCCTTATATGCTTTCTGTTATCCTTATATGCTCCTTTTATGAAACCTTCGGACACTTGGGTACTTAAATTTCTATATCAATAATACATGTATACAATATTCTATAGCAATTATAATATAGAACTATAATACAATATAATATTAGCAGCATATATGCTGCAATTATATAGTGTACTACATATAAATATATTACACTGAGTACTGATTATATAAATATACACTGAGAAAAATGACGCTTTCAAATCTGAGTAGATCGGTGTTTTCATTTTGTTATGAAACTTTTTGTTTCAAATAGGACGCTTTCCATTCTGAAATACCAGAAATACTCAGAATATTGAAACAGGGACCTACCCAAAACGGAGCACACAGATGTCAGTTCATACTCATTTTTGAAACATGGACTTACTCCAAAATGAGCACATATAGAAGTCATACCCATTTTTGAAACATGGACCTACTCAAATAGGATGTTTTATTCTTGAGAGTGTGCCTGTTTTCAGAAATGAGACTATACATGTTTCAAACTGGAGTCATTTTGATTCGGAGCCATTTTGACTATCTCACATACTCAGATTTGAGTATTTTTTGCTCAGTTTTGAAAATGTCGTTTTTACAGTGTATGGGTAAAATATGTTGGTGGTTTAGGTTTGAATAAAATGCTTTTACCAATTAAATTGATTTTATACCAGAGTTTTCACCAGACTACCCTCCGAAGGGGTAAATGGTATAAGCAAAAGCGCATGCTTAGATTCAAAGATTTTATCCAAAATTGTGTCAACCTGTAATGAAGTACGTGACGATATTCAGTTAGACGAGATCACCTGCCAGAGAAATTTATTTTTAAACTACAACTTTTAAAAAATTGCTGGGAGATACCGGCAGGCTTCTTATTATGGTCGATTCTAGTTTTTGTCCAAAATTCTGTTGCCCAACTAATTTTACTACTTGTTATGTTGCTACACTGTAAAAAAACAAATGTTTCTTAATTAGCTCTTATCTTAGAAAATATCTTAAGGTTTAGGAAAATTTATTTTCACTACCCTTTCATGAAAACTGGAATATTATTTATTTCCGATTAGTAAAAAAGAAAAAAAATACATAACAGACTTGAATTACTTGTTTCTTAAAACCTCTTCTTCCTCAGTATTTGAACCCCTAAGTTTTATAGTGTCCGTAGACCAGATTATTATGATAAACTAAACTTCCATCGAATAGCTGTTCGAACTGTTAAAAATATTTGTATCACTATCTCAAAAATGACATTTCTGTACTCTTAAAACGACATTTTCAAAACTGAACAAAAAATACTCAAATCTGAGTATGTCTCATAGTCAAAAGGGCTCCGAATCAAAATGACTCAAGTTTGAAAACATTCACACACTCAATAATAAAATATCCTGTGATCCTATTTGAGTATATCCATGTTTCAAAATTGAGCTTGAACTGATTCTAATCATTTTTCAGTATGTCCATGTTTCAAAAATGAGTATGAACCGACTTCTATGTGATAATTTTTGAGTATATCCATGTTTCAAAAATGAGTATGAACCGACTTCTGTGTGCTCAATTTTGAGTATGTGTATGTTTCAAAAATGAGTATGAACAGACTTCTGTGTGCTCAATTTTGAGTATGTGCATGTTTCAAAAATGAGTATGAACCGACTTCTATGTGCTCATTTTTGAGTATATCCGTGTTTCAAAAATGAGTACGAACTGACCCTAATAATTTTTTTGTATGCCCATGTTTCAAAAACGAGTATGAACTGACCTGTATGTGCTCAGTTTTTAGTATGTCCATGTTTCAGTATTTCTGGTATTTCAGCATTGAAAGCTTTATTTGAAACAAAAAGTTTCATAACAAAATGATAACATCGATTTACTCAGATTTGAAAGTGTCATTTTTCTCAGTGTAAGAGTATTACTTTTTCATAAAGTGCATCATAGGATGTTTTATTAAATGTCGATGACACGGGCACGTATGATTGGGCGTAATCCTTTAAGATGCATCGCATTTTTTACAAAGCCTGTCACGTCCAAGTAGATGGATTGCGAATTTCTTCGGAATATGAAATAAGAAATGTAGCCCCGCAGCGGGATTTCTGCGGGATCGCGTTGGCGTGATGTTATATGATGAGTGGGATGCATCGGGGAGTGAGGTTATTTCTATTTTGGAATGCGAGTATATGTGTCTTGCGATTATTATATTTTGCTATTTGTTCCGTCTCTTTGCGTTATACAAGATTCATGAAATACTTCTGTGTTCTTTTCGCGTTTGTATAAAACTTGCAACAAGATGTGGCATCCAAACTAGTGGATCCAAATTCCCTGGATACCGAATATAGATAAAAATTTGTTTTTTGATAGATTTTTTTTTTTTTTTTTACATTTAATACATTTTTACTTTTTTCTATCTTTACAAGAAGAAAGTATTGGATTCATGAAAATTTTCGACTTCCGGTTTTCTATGGATTTATACGTTTTTTAGAAGGTTCTGAACACAGTTGGACTGTTTTTAGAAAATGTCTGTTTGTGAGTCTGTGACTCTGTGACACTGTCTATCTGTTTTTTTTAATCCGTCTGGAATTAGCAATTAATCTTTATCATACAATCTGAAATGGACTATTCTGCGATAAAATTATACCTGATCCAAATAAAAAAATTAAATATCAACTCAACCCGCAAGCCCCCGAAACAATTTAAGAGGAAACAAACCCATACCCTAAATACTATAACTCGTGAAAACGCAACTTATTTGTAATGTTTGTATTACGTTGCATATACGTGTTATTCTTACACTCATCAACACAAATGTTGTACGCGAAATCTACATAGTTCCGTGCTACAACCACATATCATTTCGAGCATTTCATTTTACAGGTGGATCGCAAATATTGTTTTCTTCATTTTATTGTTGGTCCCCTAATTGCACTCGTAACCAAACCTTCACTGAAAATTTTTGAGGTCAAACATGTTCTTTATATTTATGAAGTTGCAGAGGAATTCGTCAAATATTTCTCTAATAATAGATATTCGACTAAAGGTCAAAAATCGAAATTGCCCAGTGACTTTTGGCCCTATTACACATGGTATATCTGTGTGCGTATGTTTGTATGTGTGTGTGTGTAAAAGTTTTCAAATTCAAATACAGTAAAATTCATAAAAACGGAATCCGTTTTTTGGCAGAGAGGTGGTCTCTTTTTCATGCCACCCCTACGCGACCATCTACACTGAGAAAAATGACACTTTCAAATCTGAGTAAATTGATGTTTTCATTTTATTTCATATAGAACGACCCAATGTTTTCAATTCTGAAGTATCAAAAATACTCAGTTTCAAACAAAATTTCTTTTTATTCGAACTTTTTATTGAAACATGGACAAACTCAAAACTGAGCACATAGAGGTCAGTTCTTACTCATTTTTGAAACATGGACATACTCATAAATTATTAGGGTTATGCAAGTTGTAATTTTCAAACTGGACGAAAAACGTCCGGGCCAGGATTCGAACATGGGATCTCTTGGCTGAAGCCGCCACGCTCTACCAACTGAGATATCCCGGTCGAATCTGGAGGGCATAATTCATCCAGTTAACCTTATTGATCACAGCATCTAGTCTGATATCTAAATCATCTGAACAGAATAAATCGCAGGTAATGGAACTCCACTAAACGCTGGATACGTGATTACACTAGATTATTTTTAACACAATTATTTCAAATTATGGAGGCTTCAGCCAAGAGATCCCAGATTCAAATCCTGGCCCGGACATTTTTCGTCCAGGTGGAAAATTATGGCGGCTTCAGCCAAGAGATCCCAGGTTCGAATCCTGGCCCGGACATTTTTCGTCCAGTTGGAAAATTACAACTTGTATGATTGCTTTACCAATTTGAAATAACTGTGTTAAAAAAAAAATCTAGTGTCATTAGGGTTAGTTCATACTCATTTTTGAAACATGGGCATACTCAAATAGGAGCACATGATGCATTATTCCTGAATGTGTGCATGTTTTCAGAAATGAGTCTATACATGTTTCAAACTGGAGCCATTTTGACTATGCAATATACACAGATTTGAGTATTTTTTGCTCAGTTTTGAAAGTGTCGTTTTTAGAGTGTAACTGTGCGTAATAGTGAAGTCGGTCCTGTCAGTAACGCTCCCTTGTTGCTATTGACCGTTTCAAAGTTAATTGGAATTTTATTATCAGGATAACTTCATACGAAAAAATAAATATTTACAAAGAACTTCGTAAGAATCTAAACGATATTTTTTCATTGCATCAGTGAGAACTGAAGTTATAAAACTAACGCTCAGGTTTCTTTTGAATATTTCTACATTTTGCTGCAACAGACTTTATTTATCACAAAACTTACAAAAAAGAAATGTATAGAAACCAACCGACAATAAACTAGAGATGACGTCCGATATTGGGATAAAGTTCATAAAGTCGTGCGTTGAAGTGGAAACATGTTTTCGCCAAGATGCAGGTAACTTTGCTCATTGAAAAAGATGCACATTATTAGAAAGCAGGGATCCATCTTCTCAAACGTGACATCCAAAAAGTTTTGTAGAATTCGAAAAGAAAAGAAAGAATCTATGTGATGAATGGCTTTTGTTCGGGTTTCTTTTTGCATCACCAGACAGCATCGGAATTTAATTAAATTTTTTAGATTGTATTCTAGGTAAAATTGTGAAGTGGGGAAGAATGTTTTATCTTATAGAATGTTTTATCTTATAGACATCAAAAGATTCTTTTTCTAATCAGTTCCTAAATATAAAGACAGCATTTGTTTTCTTTGCCTAGACCTTCTTGATAGAAGTTGAATTTGATAAAAATTCATTCCGGTTCGTTAATCAGCACAAATGTTATAAGAAATCGACATAGTTCCGTGTTACATCTACAGATCATTTCGAGTTTTTAATTTTAGAGGCTGATCGCAAATATTGTTTTCTTCATTTTCGTGTTGGTCCCCTAATTGCACTCATAATCAAACCTTCACTGAAAATATTCAGGTCAAATATGTTTTTTATATTTATGAAATTACAGAAGAATTCGTCCAATATTCCTCTACATATTCGACTAAACGTCAAAAGTCGAAAGTGCCCAGTGACTTTTGGCCATATTATACATGGTATATATGTATATACATATATATCTGTGACCGTACGTGTGTATGTGTGTGTAAAAAATTTCAAATTCAAATACGATAAAACCCGTAAAAACGGAATCAGTTTTTTGGCAGGGAGGTGGTCTCTTTTCATGGCACCCCTACGCGACCATCTACAAATCATTACAAATATCTCAGCAACTCATTATCCGATCGACTTCATTCTTTATGCAACATTTGTGTTTTTTTATTGTCTTTTATATTCACTCCTTAAAATAAACAATTTTGAAAAAATTTATATGCATTTTAACAGAACGACTATTTCGAGAGTCCGAAAAAAATAGTTCCGTATAATCGAGGTTACTGAAATTCAATAAGCTTCTTCCCATTATAATACTAATTACATACTAAATTTCAAGTCTCTATCTCAACTTGTTCGGGAGATAGAGCGTTTACAGACACACACACACAGAGAGAGACAGACGGACGGCAATTTTGTTTTTCTAAAAATATGTTTTTTGGAATCTCTAGTGTCTGAAACGTGTAAATCCGTTTAAAAATATTTTTGGATTTTCAAAATTATTACAAGATTTACCCTATACTACGTATGATGGCTAAGTAAAATACATTATTTACAAAGAGCTTCGTAAGAATCTAAACGATACTTTTTCATTGCATCAGTGAGAACTGCAGTTATAAAACTAACGCTCAGGTTTCTTTTGAATATTTCTACATTTTGCTGTAACAGACTTTATTTATCACAAAACTTACAAAAAAGAAATGTATAGAAACCAACCGCCAATAAACTAGAGACGACGTCCGATATTGGGATAAAGTTCATAAAGTCGTGCGTTGAAGTGGAAACATGTTTTCGCCAAGATGCAGGTAACTTTGCTCATCGAAAAAGATGCACATTATTAGAAAGCAGGGATCCATCTTCTCAAACGTGACATCCAAAAAGTTTTGTAGAATTCGAAAAGAAAAGAAAGAATCTATGTGATGAATGCTTTTGTTCGGGTTTCTTTTTACATCACCAGACAGCATCGGAATTTAATTAAATTTTTTAGATTGTATTCTAGGTAAAATTGTGAAGTGGGGAAGAATGTTTTATCTTATAGAATGTTTTATCTTATAGACATCGAAAGATTATTTTTCTAATCAGTTCCTAAATATAAAGACAGTGTCAGGTCCCTGGCACCTACAGGCATAAAAAACTATTGTTATGGAACGATTGTGATTATTATCTTATTATTATCCTATTGTGTGTGTATCTTTTGTGTACTGTGAGGCTTTTCAGTACTGGAATCTTAATCCGGAGGGTAGCAAGTTGAATACAATGGAAGAAGTATGTCCTTTGTGATGTGGTCTTCCATAGATAAGAAAGAGATTGCACCCATTATTTAGGAAGACAGACCCTTGGAAACAGACCAGGAGCCCCGTAGACAGAAAGGTTCTCTGGAGAATGACCAGAGAGGAAGTTAGTTGGAACGCAGGACTGGAGCGTGTAGGTTGGTTGTCCAGAGAGCCGCTCTGGGCACATGTGTGGAACGAGATCTCTTGAAAGGAAGAGATATAGCGGGTGTGAGATTAATAGAAATCTCGGTGCTGAGTGAATGTACGTAGTCTAACGGTACACGTAAAGCGTTTTCTGTAATTATTTTGATTTAAATGTTAAACCGGATAATTTACATCCGAGTTCAAGTGTAAATATTGTTAATAAATTGTTACTTTAAGTTTAATTGAAAGAGTTAGGTTTTTCTTGAATATACATCAAATATCGTGTCCGATATCACGTATTCATATCGGTGGTGGCAGCATATTAAAAGACCGGATTATATTTCGAAGTTGTGTGGACGGAGAAGTAAAATCCGACAATGTTGGCAGCGACGGGATCTGAATCACCGAAGACCAGTGCCAGTTAGCCTTGTTACAGAGAGTTTGTACCGGATCGCCCAGCGGAAGTGTTTGTGCCCTATTGTTGTAGACCAGTGCCAGTTAGCCGTATTACAGTAAGTTTACGACGGATCGCCTAGCGGAAGTGTGTGTGCCCTATCATCGTAGACCAGTGCCAGCTAGCCTATTGTCATTACAGTGAAGTGAACTAGTGGTGGCGCTGTGTGTGTTTGTGCATAGTGAAGCAAGGTAGAGTGATTGTTGCCCGAGAGTGCAAGATTTACCCTGTGGAAAAATGAGCAGAGAATTGCCCCAGCGAATAAAGTACGAGGTAAGGTGTTTTGATAATTTTACTCTACTGACATTCTCGAACCAATTTATGATAATTTATGTGCAATATAATAATGGAGCTAAATCAAATGAGATATTAACAGCCATTTTACACCATTGTTTTAAGAAAAGAATCTTATATTAATTACTAGAGGTGATTTTCTAATTTTTTTTTACGGATAGGTTTAATGATTAAAATTAATGCATTGTGTTAATAGTCGGAAGGAATAATTGAAATTTCTTAAATTTAAATTATTATTAAAGTAATGATTAAATTAAGTGATATTGTTTGTTTTAAGTTTGAAATATTGATAGTAAATGAGGAAAGCAAATTTGTGTAGAATTTAAATTAAATTGAAATAACTTTCAAGGAAGAACTGAAGGCCCAGAGAGAAAAAAAAGTGCTGTGATTTACTTTTTAATGTGAGAACTAATTTTGTAATTGAAATATTTTATTTAGATTAAATCTAGGAATTTATGTGTATTTCATGCAAATTTTGGTTAGGTGGATATTTTTTATGTAGTGATTGGCATTAGTGATTTACTCAAATTGCAACGTATCAGTATTATTGTGTAAATGGTATTTTATTATTTAATTGTATAAATTTAAAATCTGTATTACATAATAATCAAATTGAAATTATTGTTACTGTGTTATTGGAAGCAAGTAGTGGGGCACCATTGTTAAAGGAAATTTATCATTTTATTATTACTTATTTGAAATATGTTAAATAGTATAATGTGTGGAGGTAATTTATGAGGGTAGGATTTGAGGAAGTATTAATTTGATATTGTGCTTAAGTATTATTGTAAGGTGGTAATAATTATCGGTAGAAGGTATGGCTTTCTTACTAAAAATAAATAGGGTGGATCTTCAGGCGATATGTGAAGAGTTAGGAATTGAAGTCTTGGAAGATGATACCAGGTTTATGCTTAAGAAAAAGATAGTGGAGAGCGACGAATATGAAGAGGGGGCCGTTATGGAATTATCTAACACTATTGTTACGGAGCGGTTAGAACAAGAAAAGTTAGATAGAGAAGAAAGGTCTGAAAAATTGAGATTGGAACATGAGTTAGAGTTGGAAAGGATAAAGATTCAAAGTTCGGCTAATAACGCTAATGGGACTAGAGAATCTAATCATGAGAGTAGCCTAGAGAAATTGATTAAAAGTGTTAAAACTTTGTCTATCAAGGTTCCAGAAGGGACTGGGGGATGGAATCTGTTTTTTAGCAGTTTAGAACGAGCATTCCAAACAAAAAATGTACCGGAAAACCAGCAGGCCGAAATTTTACTAAATATGTTAGGGGATAAGGCCGATAATTTGCTAATATACACGACTAGGGAACAAATTGAGAGTTATGAGAAGTTAAAGGAATTAGTTCTAAGGGAACACGAGCCGACACCGAAGGCGTGTTTGGAAAACTTTAAGAAGGCTAGAAGGAATCAAAATGAAACTCATGTATTATTTGTATCGCGTTTAATAGCAACGTGGGAAAATTATTGTAAGATTATAGGTGCAGATACGTATGAGAAGGTTAATCAGTTAATTGTCACGGATAAGTTATTAAATACTTTAGATGAGGAAACCGAGACGCATGTTGGATTAACTCAGCGCAGTAAATGGTTAGAAGTTTCTAAAATTGCTAAGGAATGTGATAATTTCTTTGATGCTAAACAAAAATCTTATGCGGTAACTTATAAGGGTTATAAAGGTAAAGAAAGGTATGTTAATAATGAAGATTCTAGAAGGGCAAAAGATGAGGGATTTAGTAGTAATTGGAGACAAAATGGGAATAATGAGGTTAGTCTATTTTTGGGTAGAAAACCGGAATATAAGAAACCTAATGATACGATGCCTATCTGTTTCAAGTGTGGTTTACGAGGACATGTTCAGCGATTTTGTACAAAAGGAAATAATGAGGGAAGTAATCAAATTAATAACCGACAAGAATCAAGGGCTAGTATCAATAATGTCTCAATGCGAGGAATTAAAGAATTACCAAGGGGAGCGAGTATGGCAAGAATCGGAGCAAAAGGGAATTGGAGAACTAAAGTTATTGGAGAGAAGTTAAATAAACTCGAGAAAGTAGAAGTTAGTGTAAATGGGAATTTAGCAAAAGGATTAGTGGATTCTGGTTGCGAAATTAGCGCCGTTCATAAAGATTTAGTACCAGCAGAGAAACTAAGAGGGGCTGGTAGCATCTATTTACAAGGGATATTTGGTAAGGCAGTTAAATCGCCGTTAATTCAATTACTTTTAGCTATTCCAAAACGCGGTCAAACTAATGTAATTCATCAGGATGTACTTTGCGCAATAATTGATAATAGTAAGGAACAGGTAATTTTATATCCTGACGTGGCAAATGAATTATCAGGGTTAAACAACGAGAAATCATTCAGAGAATCGGTAGAAAGGGAATGTAAGGAAGGTAGTAGGGATAAAGTGAAGGAAAGGGAAAGGATTGGAAGTGATAAGAGTGACTGTTATGCCGTAAAAACGAGATCGGTAAATTTACAAAGTCATGAGAAGGAAAAAGGCGAGGTAGAGAAAAGTAAGATTAATCAAGTTACGGAAAGTTGTCTAAATGTATTTCAGGAATCCCAAATGAATTGTAAAGATTTAGAAAAAGCTTGGGAATTAGCTGAAAATGATAAAGGGTCTTACTATCTTGTTAATGGGTTATTATATCATAAAGAGAAGTTGGTAGATGAAACGGTAGCTCAATTAGTAATACCTAAAATTAGAAGGGAGGAAATTCTAAAACTAGCGCATACCTCCTTATATGGAGAACATCACGCGGTTATGAAAATGTAAGAAAGAATCAAGCATTCATTTTATTGGGAAAATATGGCGAAGGAAGCTAAAACGTTTTGTGAATCATGTGTAGCATGTCGATTAACGAGGGAAATGAATGGGAGTGATAAGGAGAAAGAGAAAACAGGTCAACATGCATATATAATTGAGTTATTGGACGGGAGTAAGAAACTTGTGTATCAAGATGAAATGAGGGAATTTGTGGTTAAAAATAAAGTAGTCGATATTGTTTTTGATAGTGACGGGAAGTTTCAAAACCGTGGGAGAACTATTTTGTTAGATAGGGAACAACCGGGAGTTAAAGACATAAAGCGATTAGATATAAAAGGGTTAACAAATATTCAAGTTGGGAACATAAAATCAATCTTAAGGAAAAATAAGGAATTATTTATGGGTTCTATCCAACTGGTAGAAATGGAGAAAAATCGGATTGGTCGTAAACCGGAGAGGGGTAAGATAAGGCAGAAATTTTACAATGTCTTTATTACGTACAAAGAGGACTTGGACAGGCAAGTGCCTGATTGGTTAGAGGAAAATTTAATTAAGACCTCAGAGGCAGCATTCAAGTGGGTATACTACGAAAAGGGCTGTACCAATTAAGTTAACTAGGAAGGACTGGAAGGAAAAAGTAGTACCGCCTCCAGTAATCTCAGCCTAAGGACTGACATTGAAATGACATAATACTAGTGTAACTTTATTTTTTTGTGTATTTAAAATTGTATGTGCATCCTGTGTTTATAAAAGTGTATTAGCATATTGTGTAATTTTTTTTCTGTAGTTATCACATTAGTATATGGTTCATTAGAGATGTCAGTAGGTAATTTTCAGACACCTTGAAATATTTATGTAATTATAGTAATGAAGAAACCTACCAAGGAACTGTTGAACTCTTCTTTGACATTACATAGTTTTGAAGAAAATTAGCCCATAAAGGCATATTTTCCGCTAAGGTGGGTGGTGTCAGGGCTCTGGTACCTATAGGCTTAAAAAACTATTGTTATGGAACTATTGTGATTATTATCTTATTGTTATCCTATTGTGTGTGTATCTTTTGTGTACTGTGAGGCTTTTCAGTACTGGAATCTTAATCCGGAGGGTAGCAAGTTGAATACAATGGAAGAAGTATGTCCTTTGTGATGTGGTCTTCCATAGATAAGAAAGAGATTGCACCCATTATTTAGGAAGACAGACCCTTGGAAACAGACCAGGAGCCCCGTAGACAGAAAGGTTCTCTGGAGAATGACCAGAGAGGAAGTTAGTTGGAACGCAGGACTGGAGCGTGTAGGTTGGTTGTCCAGACAGCCGCTCTGGGCACATGTGTGGAACGAGATCTCTTGAAAGGAAGAGATATAGCGGGTGTGAGATTAATAGAAATCTCGGTGCTGAGTGAATGAACGTAGTCTAACAGTACACGTAAAGCGTTTTCTGTAATTATTTTGATTTAAATGTTAAACCGGATAATTTACATCCGAGTTCAAGTGTAAATATTGTTAATAAATTGTTACTTTAAGTTTAATTGAAAGAGTTAGGTTTTTCTTGAATATGCATCAAGTATCGTGTCCGATATCACGTATTCATATCGGTGGTGGCAGCATATCAAAAGACCGGATTATATTTCGAAGTTGTGTGGACGGAGAAAAGAAATCCGACAGACAGTATTTGTTTTCTTTGCCTAGACCTTCTTGATAGAAGTTGAATTTGATAAAAATTCATTCCGGTTCGTTAATCAACACAAATGTTATAAGAAATCGACATAGTTCCGTGTTACATCTACAGATCATTTCGAGCATTTAATTTTGTTTTCATCATTTTCGTGTTGGTCCCCTAATTGCACTCATAATCAAACCTTCACTGGAAATATTCAGGTCAAATATGTTTTTTATATTTATGAAATTACAGAAGAATTCGTCCAATATTCCTCTAGATATTCGACTAAACGTCAAAAGTCGAAAGTGCCCAGTGACTTTTGGCCATATTATACATGGTATATATGTATATACATATATATCTGTGACCGTACGTGTGGATGTGTGTGTAAAAAATTTCAAATTCAAATACGATAAAACCCATAAAAACGGAATCAGTTTTTTGGCAGGGAGGTGGTCTCTTTTCATGGCACCCCTACGCGACCATCTACAAATCATTACAAATATCTCAGCAACTCATTATCCGATCGACTTCATTCTTTATGCAACATTTATGTTTTTTTATTGTCTTTTATATTCACTCCTTAAAATAAACAATTTTGAAAAAATTTATATGCATTTTAACAGAACGACTATTTCGAGAGTCCGAAAAAAATAGTTCCGTATAATCGAGGTTACTGAAATTCAATAAGCTTCTTCCCATTATAATACTAATTACATACTAAATTTCAAGTCTCTATCTAAACTTGTTCGGGAGATAGAGCGTTTACAGACACACACACACAGAGAGAGACAGACGGACGGCAATTTTGTTTTTCTAAAAATATGTTTTTTGGAATCTCTAGTGTCTGAAACGTGTAAATCCGTTTAAAAATCTTTTTGGATTTTCAAAATTATTACAAGACTTACCCTATACTACGTATGATGGCTAAGTAAAATACATTATTTACAAAGAGCTTCATAAGAATCTAAACGATATTTTTTCATTGCATCAGTGAGAACTGAAGTTATAAAACTAACGCTCAGGTTTCTTTTGAATATTTCTACATTTTGCTGTAACAGACTTTATTTATCACAAAACTTACAAAAAGAAATGTATAGAAACCAACCGACAATAAACTAGAGACGACGTCCGATATTGGGATAAAGTTCATAAAGTCGTGCGTTGAAGTGGAAACATGTTTTCGCTAAGATGCAGGTAACTTTGCTCATCGAAAAAGATGCACATTATTAGAAAGCAGGGATCCATCTTCTCAAACGTGACATCCAAAAAGTTTTGTAGAATTCGAAAAGAAAAGAAAGAATCTATGTGATGAATGCTTTTGTTCGGGTTTCTTTTTGCATCACCAGACAGCATCGGAATTTAATTAAATTTTTTGGATTGTATTGTAGGTAAAATTGTGAAGTGGGGAAGAATGTTTTATCTTATAGACATCGAAAGATTCTTTTTCTAATCAGTTCCTAAATATAAAGACAGCATTTGTTTTCTTTGCCTAGACCTTTTAGATAGAAGTTGATTTTGATCAAAATTCATTCCGGTTTGTACCTTGTTCTTCAGATGTTAAAGATTATTCGAAAAAAATTAACGGTTGCAGTGCATGTTGGAAATGAGTACAAATATAATTTAGTTTTAGAAAACGAAATCCATCTTAACCTCTCACTCCAAACTAACGTGATCGAATCGAAGGTTTAAAAAAATATGTTATTTCTATTATAACATAGCGATAACATAGATGTTAAAGACAATCTGAAAGAAAGAAACGGTGACAGTGTATGTTTCAAATCTGGGAGGAAAAAATAACTTTAGAAAAATACATCCATTTTAGATGTATCGCTCGGCAAGGCGAATGGCGCATAAACAAAGATACATTTTAATTGGAAATGAGACGCTTAATCCGACGTAGTACACTGTTAGTTAATATGATTATAATTTGGAGTTATTTTCATATTTTATATTATACATATCCAAGATGGGTAAGTATTACGGTGGCCCCCAACGACTAGTTTATAATTGTATATAATTGTGCGATTTTAACTTTTATGTCTGATTAAATGTGATATTTTTATTGTTTGGATTTTATATATCAGAGGTTAAAAATGTTTAGTTATTTAGGTACACTTAAGAGATTCACTCCCATAGTCTGTAATACTTACGATAGGTATTCGCTTGTATAGCCTTGTATATGATCAACCAAATTTATATACACCACGTATTATATGCAAAATTTTATTTAAAATTGAAAACGCAAACCAAAGTGGAAAACGCACTTATAACAAGGGAATTAGACCGTAATTATCGCACGTATACTGTAACCGATATCTTTTGTGTGACCCTGTAAATAAAGGTTAAACGCAATGCACACCATACTTTTAAGTGAGCAATTTATAGTGAACCTCAGTAATGCATATAAATTTCATTATGTTTGAATTGTGAAACATGATTAAATTACACTGCAAACGATTTTTGCCGATAAATCAATGTGCAAAAATTTTTTTGTTAGACCCTGTAAATGAATAATAAATGTTTTGTACTCCCTATTTTAAAAAATCATGTTTTAATGCGCTTCATAATTGCAATACCAATTTCATACTGTTTCAAATGGCGTAACATCATCAAAATGTACTTGAAACGATTATTTCTCCTTGACAGTAATATAACGGAATAATTTGACTGTCCCTGTAAAAGAACTATGGGTGCTACACACTTCATTTTCAATAGGGATCATGCTTTAGTAAACAAAAATAAGTATTTCATAGCAATCCCAGTATATTTACGCGAGTTAGAGAACGGACGGACAAACGGCAGACGGCACACAAACCGAAGTCAACCACTTTTCAACTAGGTTGGAAATTGTTAATAAAAGAGTATAAATGTAAACACTGAATATAAATCTTTAATTTCTAAAAATACATGAAATATGTATAAGGATTGCAAAAACAGCAATGTCGTGCCCTCTATTCTAGAATTCGCCCGTATTCGAAAATATTCGCATACGCATCAGTGAGCGACGTGACGCCGAAATGAGTTTTCTAAGGAACACTACTCTCTTTATAAACTTCCTTTGCATCAGGTAAACAATAATAATACAAAATACGGATAAAAACTGACATATATCTACAAACACAACATATATAAAACTTATTCTTTGGACGAGAGATGTTAAAGAAAGAGAAATCAAACAGGCATGTTTTTCTTTCTCTAACGTTTTCAAGCCGATAGTCGAAGATTTTAATTAAAATCTCGCATGTTGGCACTCCATTTCGATGAGGTGGAGATAGATTCACCTCGAAATGTTTGTCGGAATTTCTCGTTTTGTTATTCCGTGAAATCGGAATTTTTCGGATGACAATCTTTGACGATGAATGGCTCCGGCATAATCTTTGAAATTCGATGAATTAAAGAATGAACAAGTACGAAAAATGATACATTTGACATAGAATATGAAACAGCTCCTAATACTTATGGAATAATTATTAAGAAATTTAATTTTTTCATGAATATGAATTTCAATGATTGAAATAGTACAACATTATTAAAATACACAAGCAAACGAATTTTTCGTGTAGACCATAATGTAAACGGAATTCTTTTGTGCAGCCCTGTATATGATCTATAAAATTTATACACAAAGAGTAATATTCAAAACTTTTGCTAAATTTAAAAAACATACTGCAAATGAAAACTACACTTTCAGCAATTATCGCTCATAGACAGTAATGTATCCGAATTCTTGTGTGTATACCTTGTAAATAAACATTAAATGCTATGCACATCCTATTTTATAGTAGACATCTTGAAATGCTCTTCAGTGTCGTACATCATTATGTTTGAAATAGCATAATTGCAATATAATAATATGATAAATTATAACAACTTGTAATAATATATTCCTTTCAAATGCTAAAAGGTGTAAGTTAACAACATAATACAAATTAAAATAACTTTTATTAGGTTGTTTGACATGTTTCGACTCACTCAGAGTCATTAAAAAAAAAGATTAAAATGTATTTTTTTTAAATGGCTCGGAGTGAGCCGAAACATGTCAATTTTCACCTTTTAGCATTTAAAAGAAATATAGTATAATTACATTAAACTACACTACAGCGGTTTTTCCTATAGACCGTAATATAAGGGAATTCTTTTGAGAGCCCTGTATAAATGTTATACACTTCATTTTCAATCCCGATCATGCCATAGTAAAACCTCAAATAACACATAAAATTTACATGGCACTACGAGTATATTTACTCGAGTGTTTATGAATTCGGTTTGTACGTCCGCCTGTACTGTAAATCTTTATACATTTTTCAGAACACTTTTTAGAACACTTATTTTGTCACCTTTTTTAGCACACTTTGAAACGTACTTTTTGGAACAGTTTTTAGAATACTTCTGAGAACACTTCTTTTGTTCAGCACACTTTCTAGCGCACTTTTTGAAAGCGATGATTTCACGTGTGCCCAAATGTGCTCCTAATTTGTTCTCAAATCTGTTCCCAAGTTTAGATTTAACAAATATCTTGAGCAGAACACTTTCGGAACACTTTCTATTATAGCGGAGCATATTCGGAACACATTCCAGTACACATTAAGGTAACTGGAACAAAGTGTTCCAAATTTGTTCCCTATGTGTGCTGGGAATTTGCAGCGTGTCTGGCAGTGCTCTAACTCGCCTTAATAGACTCGGGTCGTCATGTAATGGATGTTTGTTATTGGGGGTTCACTGTGGTATGTTCTGTATTGAAATGAAGTATATAGTAGTTATAGTTCGTTTACAGAGACATTCAAAACAATTCTGTTACATTATGATCTGTGGATAAAAATATAGTTTGCAAAGTATTTTAATGATGTTACATTATTTCAAACCCATTGAAATTTAAATACATCGGTGAGGTGCACCGCAAAGAGAACAAAACGCCTATTCTAGAATAGATTGTGCATAGCATTTATCAGGGGCACACAAAAAATTTAGTTAGAATACTGTCTATGAACAATAATTACTGGAAGTGCGTTTTTAAAGTTGTGTATGCGTTTTTAAATTTTGTGTATGCGTTTTTAAAGTTGTATATGCGTTTTTAGCTCACAGGCTATCAAAGCCTGAGATCTAATGTGCCCGCCCGTTCTGTATGTACGTATGTATGTATGTATGTATGTACATAACGCGATAACTCTTGATAGAAACATCCGATTTGTTTAAAATTTTGTTTGTAGGTTCATTGTGATAAGGGGCTTACCTGATTAGTTTTGAGGTATCATTGGTTACGTATAAAGGGGGGAACAGGGGGGGCTAATTTCCCCCATTAATTTAGATAAATGGGTTTTTCATGCAGAATCCTCCAATTTGCTTCATATTTTGTATATAGGTTCATTGTGATAAGGTGCTACCCTGGTTAGTTTTGGGGTTCACTGATTAAGTATAAAGAGGGGAACAGGGGGGGGTAATCCCCCCCCCTTAATTTATTATCGATTTCTTTCTTTTTCGAGGGCATTATTCTTTGAAATAAGAGCATATAATATACCATTAATGTGAATAGCCTGTGAGCTCAATGCCATCAGTTTAACTGGGCACTTTTCTTTTTTTTATTAAATTTTTTATCAATATGAATTTCAATGATTGAAATAGTATAACATCATTAAAATACAAAAAACAAACTCATTTTCCCCTAGACCATAATGTAATGGAATTCTTTTCTGCAACCCTGTATATGATCTATAAAATTTATGCACAAAGAGCACCATTCAAAAATTTTATTAAATTTCAAAACGCATACTACAGTTGAAAACTACACCTTCAGCAATTATCCTCATAGACAGTAACGTAACCGAGTTCTTTTGTGAATACCTTGTAAAAGAAGAATAAATGCTATGCACCCTATTCTATAGTAGGCATCATCTTTAGAAATCGGGTTTTTAAAAGTATGTGCTTTCCAAATTGCTTATTTGGATCTTTACTATAAATACCCCTGTCTAATTATTCAAGTTTTTCCACATATAAGTCTTTTTATACACTCGATGTTACTACTCAAATTATGATTACCTTCTTTGTCAATATCGTATTTATTTGTGGTTATGTAAGGTTACGCTGTGGATATTTATACGGCATAATTGACTTTACAAAACTTTATTACTGCCACGAAATATATAAATAATTCAACATATTAAAATGAACATAATTACTAAATAAATATAATAACAGCCGTTTAACAGCCGCTCCAAAATACGATGCATCACCGGAGACTGCCGAAGAGCAAGTGTAAAAGATTCTCGCCGAATCCACCGTCAGTCTATACTTGGCAAAACCACGCCAAACTTTCGCCAAATAGGAGAACGCTCTTTTTGCTCCGCTGGAGAAACTTAACTGAATTATGCTTCAGCTTCCATTTTTATATAAGGCGAATTAACGTCGCCACATATTAATTGTTTATCGTTCAATAAGTGAGCTATTACTATTGTTTTGTATTTATAGTTTTCTCTCAACTTTCATTATCATCTTGTAAAAGCTCTACATCTCTTTATATTTATTTCGAATCCCAATTGTTCATTCAGTCCATTTTTGTATCTAACTTGGCTCGTCCAGTATAATTGGATAGCCTTTGTGATTGACATTGTAATCTTTGACAGTTAATTTTCAATATTGAGGGGTGGATGGTTCTGGGCACCACTCCCTGGGCTGGGGCCTTGCTGCATAATAAATAAACCTTCTGGGTGGAGCTAGTTGAGCTTAAGCCGAAATGTAGACCTCCCCACCTGGTTTGACCTTGACCTTGTTTATTTAGATATCATCTTTCACCTTATTAAACGCCGAAGTCTTTTTACAACATTCTGAATGCGTTGGAAAATTTAAAAAAAAATTGGAAAGTGTTTTCTAATTTATGCTTAACGCATGATTTTTCTTTCCTGTTATTGGAGATGAACAAGTAATGAATAAGTAATTACAGTAAAAAACAAATCCTGCACAGCATAAGTATCTCTACTACAACGGTTCTATTCATGACTGTGATCCTTTTATTAGGTGCGTTCGTAATTATATAAATACTTAGCACCTATTGTCGTCGTCTGGTCCGTCTACCCGTCTGTCTGTCCGTCCATCCGCATATAACAACGCAAAAACGACCCAACCGAATGGTTTGAAATTTAAGATATATTATCTTTGAAGAATTTTGTCGAGACATTTCAAATTTTATGAAAATCGAATCAAAACTTTCGAAGATATTAATAAAAACATTTATTAAGAAATTTGATTTTTTTTTTTAAAGAAATCGGCGCTTTCTTGTTATAGGAGCTTCCGAGGTTGAATCGTCAATCGACCGAGATACTTATTTTATGACAGAAATGAATCTGCAGACGATAGAATTCATTTCACAGAATTAAAAATCGTCAAGATCTGAATATTTATACAACTAGCTACAGTACGAACACACTTCATTTGTCACGTTTGACGTACAATTTCCAACTTGTTATTATTATATCAATTAATACAGGGAGTATCTTTTTACCGTTTATTAATAGCTAATTGGCAAATCGAGGGTTTTTGAAACATACTTTCAATTTCAGAAATGTTTATAATCTTGCTACTCATCCTTTAAAAAGCCATTACGTCAAAATAAATTTTGTCAAATTTAAAGTTTTATATGGTCACTGGGTCCTATAACATATATGCAGAAAATCTTTCTCCACATTCTATCATGTAAAATATGAAAAATTCCATTCGTCTACGACCAAAACTTATCGAGATTAATTCCTTCGAATTTTATGAATTTTTAGCGTTTTTTGGCACCAGAATAGTTTATCCTTTAAAGTACCATAAAAAGCCGAAAATTCATAAAAATTCAATGTATCATATCTCGGTAAGTTTTGCACGTAAAAAATGGAATTTTCATTGTTTTACTTGTTAGAACATGCACACCTTCTAAATATAACTTATAGGATATGGAGACTGTATAGAAACTAACTATGTAAAAAATAACGATTTTGACGTAAAAGGATTTTCGTCAGAAGAAGAACGACATTTGTACATTTTTGCATTTAGTATTATACCTCTAAAGCTAACGATTGAAATTTAGCTATTGTCAACAATAAGAAGAGACACCCTGTATACTTCTCAGCGATTGCAGGTAGAGTCTTGTATTGGGTCGGAAAACTTGATTTTACCCATACCTGACCCGACCCGTGGATCGGTTTCACACTATTTTTTTTCCGTTGCGAGTCGGGTTAGATTTCGACTCTTTCGGATCCGGTTCGGGTAAAGTAACTATATATTTGAATATTAATGAGTGTAAATATGTTCATTTTTATACGAAAAAGATAAAATTGACATTAAAGGTATAATTGTAAACTATTTTTCCATAATTGTATTAAAATATGCAGTAATTTTCTTTAACTCCGAGTTCGGGATTTGGTTTCGGGTTGACGAAATTTCTTTGTCGGGTTCGGCTTGGCACTTTTAAAAATCTGTTATGATTTTTAGGTAGGGGAAACTCCATCTCGAAGAATTTTTTTTAGATCATTAGCATAAAGCCCATGATTCATCTGGCTTTGTTCGAAATACTTTGATGATTCTCCACATAAATAAGAGAACGAAGCTTCAAAAAACAGAAGAAAGTATATTAATATTTTCTAACAGATGACACTTAAATAAAACATTCGCCACCATTCTCTCATATCGATGAATACTTTCACCGATAAAACTTAGTAAATATGATGTTAATTTCATATCACATTTCGAAATATTCAATAGGTTCTCTCCCGGCTGGAACATATTTTTTAGGAAGAACAATGTCACAGAAATCTATTCTCCGCATCTCATGTTTCACGATAAATATCCAAGTGAGCAAGGTTATCTGCGCTAATGCAGGTCCATAAAACATCGAATCACCACTTTCAGGAGTAAGTAGGAACTATGTTTTAATAGCGGCGAAAATGAAGAATTTAGGTTCTTGCGAGAAAAAGCGTGAATTTAGCTTTGGAAAAGAAATTTAAAAAGAGAAAATGGTACAAACGTTAACTTTAAATAGAATATATTCGGCTTTTTAAGAACTAAGAAATAAAAAGGGGTTTTGAAGAAAAATAATTACGGAAACATTTTTTAGAATATTTTGAAGGGAAAATAAATAGGAAGAAATACAAAATTTTAATTTTTGTACAGCCCCCGTTCAAAAAATTCCCCTATTAGTAAAATGTTCCCCATACACTAATAAGGTCATGTACAAAATATCAGCATTTTATCCTAAAACGCAGAGCTAGGTTTAAACAAAGTTCGTAAGGTGTTAATCATAAATTAAAATGTAAATGTTTACAGCTAGAGCGCAGAAATGCATCATAAGCAATTAAAATATGGTTGGTATCAACTGATTTACTGCCAGGTATGCTTCCTGAAAAATACCATAAAATTTTACATGATGAATTACAGAATGAAACTTGGAAATGGCACAGTCAATGAACATTAAAATCGAGCGCACAGAAGTGTTATCAGGCGAGAACAGCTCTGTATTGGCATGGATGGGAAACATTTTGAATAAGCTTTGTCTTCTTTGTGTAAAGTTATTATTTCTACATAACTTAGATACTTTTGTAACGATAAATAAGGCAATTATTATTATTTACGCAATCACAGTTTTCTTTCGTAATTTGTGTACAAACCCTGAAATGCGATCATCCGACATGACTTTTTCCTTTTTTCGAATTCATATCTAGGCATCGAAAAGTGGTTTAAGTCAGTTTTTATGTATTTTCATACCTCTGAGACTTTTTATGATAAAATACTGAAATTTTGTACAGGACCTTTTCAGTGTATGTGGCACCGCATGGTTTGCCCATTGGGAAATTTTTGTATGCGGGCCTTATAAAAATTTTAATTTCGTATTTCTTCAAATGTAATCCTTTGAAAATTTTTATCGATTTCATAAAATTCTGTACCTTTTTTTTAGACAACAGTGTCGTGCACACTACACTAGAGTACGCCCCTATTCGGAAGTATTTACATACGCATATAAGCTTGAGACTCACCGGAATGAGTTTCTGAAGAACACAATTCTTTTTAAAAAAAACTTACTTTGCCTCAGGTAACCAATCATAATAATAGAATACTCGGATGAAAACGGATATGTCTACAAACACAACAAATGCAAACTGATTCTTGGATGAGAAGTGATAAAGAAACAGATAAATAAAACGACATGTTTTCTCTCCTTGACAATTTCGAAGCGATACTCCGATATTTTAATTAAAATCTGATGTTGACACTCCGTATTGACGAAAAAGAAGATCCGCTTTTATAAATTTTATACAAGATATCTCCTCGTTTTTGTTATTTTACTGGACTGGAACTTTTCGGAAAACAGTCTTCGACGGCAAATGGCTCCTACACGATCACTGGAATTCTATGCGCATAAAAGAAAAAAAATAGAAGGAAGACATGGACACGAACTCGTTTCCACTGCAATGAATGACTTAATAAAATCTTTCCGAGATTGAAATAACCGAAACGCATACTTTAGATGCAGATTCGTTTTCTTTCCTCTTGATTTTTTTAACATTGACAGCCATGATGAAGTACATTTAATTCCCTACCTTAACAGATTTTTGGAATGTTTTTGTTACAAAAAAGTTAAATTTAATTTTAAAAGAAGTGTAAAATTAAAAATTGTTAAACAAAAAAATCTTGAAAAATCTAAAATTTTGAATATTTATCTTGAAAATCACGCCTAATTTTATGAATGCAATTCATGATTTTTCCGAAAAATTTCCCACTAAAATACATTGCAATGTCCGGTAAAATTTGGCGTGGGCACCGAACCCGATTATGGAAAATTCACAGCTTTTATTTAATGCTTGGTAGAGAGTGTGAACTGGTGGATCTATTAAACTAGTAAAATTTTTGCTCTGTTTCTTTTTAAGATAGTTTAAATAATGCTTTTTTTGTTCTTATTACCAATATCTATTCACTTCTTTTATTTGGTAAAAGGCGTAAAATAAAAACTGTATAAACAGTAAAATAAGTTTTATTAGACTGTTGACATGTTTCGACTGCATCGAAGCCATTATCAAAACACATAAGAATAATCTACAATTGCATGCACTATGAAGTTATTAGTTGAATCGCCATAATTTAAACTTTCAAGTACTTTCACGTAAATATTATATCCATATTCAACAGAGAACATGTTTTAGTGCACTTCATAAATGCAATCCAATTGCATTATGTTTGAAATGGTGTAATATCATCAAAATGCATTTGGAACATTTTTTTCCTATTGACCCTAAATGTAACGGAATACTTTTATTTGACCCTGTAAACAAACTATAAAAGCTACACACTTCATTTTCAATTGCGATCGTGCCGTAGTAAACGTCCATAACATAAAAATTACAGGTCAATCCCAGTATCTTTACGAGAGTAATTATATGGTAAGGAACACAAACAAACCAAAGTCAAACACTTTTCAACTATGTTGGAAAGTGTTAAAAATGAGTATAAATCTTTCATTTCTAAATATACCCGAATTACTTATGAGGATTACAAAAACAGCACGGTCTTGCACGCTACACTAGAGTACGCCAGTATTCGAAAATGTTTACAGACGCATCTAAGCTTGAGACACACCGGAATGAGTTTCTGAAGAACACCATTCTTTTTAAAAATTTACTTTGCATCAGGTATAACCAATCATAATAATAGAATAGTGGGGTGAAAACTGATATGTCTACAAACACAACAAATGCAAACTGATTCTTGAACGAGAAGTTATAAAAGAAATATATAAATAATACGATGCATTTTCTCGCCTTAACAATTTCGAAGAGATATTTGGATATTTTAATTAAAATCCGATATTGACACTCCGTATTGACGAAAAGAAGATCCGCTTTTATAAATTTTATACAAGATGTCTCGTTTTTGTTATTTTACTGAACTGGAACTTTTCGAAAAAACAATCTTCGACGACAAATGGCTCCTGCACGATCACTGGAATTCTATGCATAAAAGAAAAGAAAGAAGAAAAAGTTTGACACGGACTCGTTTCCACTGCAATGAATGACTTAATAAAATCCTTCCGAGATTCAAATAACCCAAACGCATACTTTAGATGCGGATTCTTTTTCTTTCCTATATTTTTATAACATTGACAGCCATGATGAAGTACATTTAATTCCCTGCCTTAAGAGCTTTCAAGAATATTTTTTGTTACAAAATCACTTAATTTAATTTTAAATAAGTATAAATGTAAAAATAGTTTTTTTTAACTCTTTTATACGCATTTAATATTTATCGTGAAAATCAATCACGCCTAATTTCATGGCTTGATTGTTATTAAAATAAACATATATGTTTCCTGATTTTTCTTAGGTATTAGTTTCGAACTATTTTATTAAATTTTTAATCTGGGACGTTCCTTGCAATAAAGTCCACAAAAACATCATACATGTAATCATTTTTTAGTATGTATGATGAAAAAGTGAAATGACCATTTTGGATATCTAAATATTAATGTAAAATCTATATTATAAACAAAAAAAACATGACCGTGAGTAACGATGACGTCAAATTGACGGTGTGATCTAGAGATGTGCAAGGCCGGAATTTCCAGGCCCGGCACAAACAAAAGCTGTCTTGGCCCAGTTTGATGTAAAAACTAAAAGTTCGGCCCGGCCCCGGCTGGTTTATATTTTCTCAGTTCACGGCCTGGCCCGTCTTGCGAAAAAATAATGAATCAGGCCCTTCCGGTCCGTGCAAATATGAATGAAATCAGCCCCGATCTGAGTCATTTTTTTACAAAAAATTCCGTTTTTTCTTAACATACAATTACGATTCTTTTAAAGAATACTGCATACATGTTTGTGCGAAAATTTTACCGTATATTTCAAACCACAAGTTATCTTCACAAGCTATATAATACAAAACAGCAACATCAATGATCACTTAGATTCTGATACTATTACATTCAAATATAGACTCATTAAAAAAAATTAGTGTAGTTTAAAATAAAAGAAGAAGGATGATTAAAAACATTATTTATAAAACTGTATATTAAAAAAGGTGTAGATTTAAAAAAATACTTCTCTACTGCAATTTGTTAAATTATATTTCCAAATGTAATGTAATCGAACTACACTCTTAAACACTGCAATAAACAAAACCACAAGGGTTTTATAAATAGTGAAATGCTTTGAGACTGGCTGTTAGCATACCGCTAATGGGAAATTTTTTAGCCACAAAATGATTTTTTGCTTTTACCAAAACTGTCATTTTCTTTATTTAGTAAAACTTCTTTTTTGCGTAGTGTGGAAGCAATGTGAGAAAATATAATAAAAGTAAAGAATCTATTAGATTTTTCTTTTATAAAAGGATTTTTGTCTACTTTGTGTTACACCCGGCAGTATATATCGGCATCTTTATCTCGGGTAGTTTGGGTTGTATTGCTTTGTAATAATAATAATAATAGTAATATAGGATTGTTTCTTACCTTAATGCGCTGATATTTATTTTTTGGTTCGCGAATTTTTTTAGAGTGATTTAACAGACCTTTTTTATTGCAACCCTTTATTATCATCCGCATTCTCTTTTAAACACATTGTTGCTAATATCCATTATTTTGAGACGCAGTAGGCAATCCTATATTAAAATTTTTGATGTGTTCCTGTATACCTAAATATATATACGACGAGTTTTGAAACTAGCATGTTGTAACCCTCACAAAAGTTTCTTCTATATAAATCAAATCGTCTGCAACAAAAATTAAATGACAATCTATTCGTTCTCGAGATAGAGCCATCGCAAAAAATCGTGAAAATCAAAGAACAGTAGCGACACCTGCTGGGCAATATACACTTGAACTTAACAAGGATTTATTTATGTCAAGGTGTAACAAAATATGAAGTTTGGAGAAATTCCGTGCATTAGTTCTTCAGATACAGCTATTGCGGAAATCGTGAAAAATGCAGTCTAGCAGCACCACCTGCAAAACTATTTACACCAAAACTTAATATGTGTCTATTTATATCAAGGTCTAACAGAATACGAAATTTAATTAAATTCCGTGCATCAGTTTTTGAGATATTAGCTATCAAGGAAATTCGTTAAAAATGCAACAAAAGCAGTGCCATCTGTAAAACGATTTACACCAAAACCAAATTAACACAAATTTATGTCAAAGTCTAATTGAATCTGAACTTTGATTAAATACTGTGCATTTGTTCTTCTGATAAAGCGCCCACAAAATTTGTGTCCCATACAGACTTACGTACAGACATTTTATGTGAACAGACATTTATGTGAACAGACATTTTATTAAAAACAGTCCAATCGTGTTCAGGACCTACTAAAACGTAATAAATCCGTCGAAAACTGGAAGTCGAAATTTTTCACGAATCCAATATTGTATTCTTGTAAAGATACAACAAAGTAAAAACCATACAAATGAATTGTAAAACCCTCTATGTTAGAAATCCTTTAAGAGATCTGAATGTTTGCTCGTTAGTACTTTCTCGTTCGACAGAAAGTAACAAGATGGGATACGTTTTCTCTCTCTTTTTTACTACGAGCAGAATAAAAAAAGAAGGAAAAAAAAAAGAAAACGCCAGTTGGACTTAACGAAATTGCGTTCCGACTCCCTTATCGGAACTGACCACCCGAGATACAACTCAGCTTTATTTCTGTAATTCAATTTTATCTTGTTCCGTGTGTTGAACGACTTTCCTAGAAAAAAGAAGAAAAAAATCTGTTTAGCGGAAAAGTTTAGTTTCCTTTGGTTTTGTGAATAGTTTAACGTGATTTTTAAAAGTTGAAAGTTAATTAAAATATATAGATAAAATGCTTAAGTGATAGAAATAGAAACAACAAAAGGCTAATAAAAACCTTTTAATGATCGACATACGTTTCAGCGCTCCTATACGGCGCCCTTTTCAAGATATGTAACGATAACCAAAAATATTCTATAAATCTATTCTAAAAATATACAGAATATTTTTGGTTATCGTTATCTATCTTGAAAATGGCGCCGTATGAGCGTTGAAACATATGTCGATCATTAAAAGGTTTTTATTAGCCTTTTGTTGTTTCTATTTCTATCACTTAAGAGCCTACATCAGTCAACGGTCAAGCTAATGTTTTAAGTCTATGGGAAGGTTCTAGCGCGATTTCTCGCTCGCATTTTAATATTTTTAAATGCTTTTTTTTTTTGCATAGGATAGCTCCGGTCAATCTCCAACGTTGTTAGATTTTACTTTTTCGATTTTGATTCCAGTTATTTTATGTAAGAGTACTTTCACTTTCAAAACCGGTTCCAAAATTGAAAATGCCCGCTTATAAAGAAACTGCAACAAAAATCAAAAAAGTAAAAACTAACAACGTTGGAGATTGACCTGAGCTATCCTATGCAAAAAAAGCATTTAAAAATATTAAAATGCGAGCGAGAAATCGCGCTAGAATCTTCCCATAGACATAACATTAGCTTGAGCGTTTCTTCCTGTGACCAGTGTAGGCTCTTAAGGGTCCTCTGCACTCACTTTTAAACACCCGCTCGCTTAATGTTAATTCTATGGTTCCTTATTTTTCTAATATATCGTTTCTATTTCAATATTTTTAAACGATTTTTTTTTTTTTTTTTTGCATTGGATAGCAGAGATCAATCTCTATTTCCGCCGTTGATTACTTTTTTTGATTTTCTTTCCGGATTTTTTTTTCACGAAGATACTTTCATTTTCGGAACTGGTTTCGAAAGTGGAAGTATCTTCCTAAAAAAAATTAAAACCAAACTATGAACATTTCAAAACTTTTTTCCGGAATTTTCGAATATCTGTTAGCTGTTTTCTGTAAACATTCAATAAGTTTTAGAAAATTTTCTATTAAATATTACAACTAGACGAAACAACACACGGCTTCCCGGGTTACAGAAACATGGGTGAAAATCATTTCTTTAATAAAAACTCGGTACTAATGTATTATTCGGACTGATCATTTACACCATGCCAACAATGGCACCGAAAATATTAATTTTTGTAACCTTTATTTTTTTATTTGCTTTTTTAAATATTTCTTATTATATTAGTTGCATATTATATTAGCATATTGTATTTTTACATGTTATTATCTCTATGGATTCTCTTATTATGGATGGCTTGAACAGACTGAAGAGAAAAATTATTTTACTTTCATTGAAATTTATTTGGAGGATTTCATATTGATATAATCTTGCAGGGCTGTGGTTTTTGGCATGACAAGCAGGAAATTTAATTACAGAAAAAAGGAGCCTATAGTTGATATTAAGTATAATAGAAAAACCACCACCCTGGCCACAGTCCTCATTTTTGCCACAGCCCTCATTTTTTAACCACAGCCTTCATTTTTTAAACATGGACTCAAATATGAGCACATAATGTTTTATTCTTGAGTGTGCGCATGTTTCAGAAATGAGTGTATACATGTTTCAAACTTGAGCAATTTGGATTCGGAGTCATTTTGACTATGCGACATACTCAGATTTGAGTATTTTTTGCTCATTTTTGAAAATGTCGTTTATAGAGTGTGGCAAGATTATATCAAGAAGAAACATCCAAATAACATAAGAATAACATTCTATGAAAGTAATATAATTTTTCACTCCAACCTATGCTAATCCATCAATAATAAGAGAAACCATAGAGATAGTAGCACGCAAAAATACAATGCGTAACGATGCAGCCTCTTTTAACTTACCGAAATTGTGGCTGGAGTGACTCCATGGTTACAGATATGAAATTAAACAACCCAGTAAAAATAAAAGATAACGTGCGTAATTTTAAAAAAGTAGATGAAAATTAAAGGATGGCGTTTCAAATAATAACTTCAAAGAGTGTGCGATTATAGAATATTCTCATTTGTTTTTGAAAATGGCCCGGAATGAGCCAAAAGATGTCAACAATCTGATAAAAGTTATTTTACTGTATATTATGTTGTTAATTTACACATTTTAGCATTTAAAAGAAACGAAAATTTACTTTTTAATACTCTTGTAAGTATGAAAATGTGGCAGAAGTTCAAAAATAACATTGCAGGGAGTTTCAGTCAGATCTACCTTTGCGACCTACAATTCATCGGATAAAAGATAAGTTTGAAACGATTCGATATTCATAGACAGCGTTTCGGAACCGCAACTGAGCAGGAATGCGCCCCAACACCAACTGAAATGTTTGTTGCCCAACACCAACTGAAATGTTTGTTGAAGTTTGTGAATTCATAGCCAACACCGTTATAAGCAGTAGTGTATTAACCAGAACGGTAACAATTTTGAACATCTTCGGTAGAAGGAAATGTTGTACATTTTATGTAGATTCTGTTGCAATTTAAATATTAACTAGCTGACCGCTCGGCGTTGCCCGGGCCCGTGATAATAAATTTAAAAAATATATCAAGTTTTTATTATTTTGTATCATTTACCCGATTTTGTATGAAATTATATTTTAAGATGAAAATTTCGCGAAAAAATATTGATATTGAGTGATAAAAGAACTTATTTTCTTGTTTTTTTTACGCAGGGTCGTTTCATAGTTTTACAATAAAAAGTTCTTTTTGTCCGAACTCTTTGAAATCTTTATTGGGGATAAATAATATGGTTTTACAGCCCGTGTAAAAATTTCATGAAAAAATAGTGTTATCGAGTTGTAAAAGAAATGTTTTCTTCTCGCTTTTTTGTTGGTTTGTTTTCGTGTCGGCTCCTTTATAACAGCAGTAGAAAAATAGTTCTCATCTTTCGAACTCTCTGACATTTCAATCGTTTATAAATATAACTGTATCCAAGCTCTCTTTAAAATTTTGCGAAAAAATATACATATTTTGTAGTGAAAACATGAGTTCTTTAAAAAAATCTTTAGTTTTCAACCTCAGAGAAAAAATATATTAGAAGGTCTATGCTTTCAATGCAATGGCACGACTCTGTCCGCTTTCAATCAACCCTTTTCAACCCTCCTTAGACTAAACAGGCTAATCAATCAAGTTTCCCGTTTCTCAGGTCAGAAGACTTCAAAAAAAACATTGACGCATGCGCAAAGAGACGATATTCGTGTGGAAAATTTGACAGAATGCGCTTTTCGTTTTAAATACATAGATTATACGTGAATAAAAACTGGAGTTACATTCATTCGAAGAGTCTATAAATTTTTCTGACGCACCCTGAACTTAATTATAAATTAATACATTAATTTTATTTCATATTTTATTTCATTTTCCCGTGAGTCGGCTGCAGATGATACAATCATCCAATATTCGATAGGGTTTCGCAACTGTATACGAGTTACAAAAACAATGGAGTTAGTGATACGCCCAACCGTGCTCCACAAAATAAGCCAACTGGCTGTGAAGCTGCAATAACGAATTATTGTAGACATTAAAAAGTATAAAAAAATAAGTTCAAAATAAAGAATATACTATATTTTATGTAGCTTTCAATGCAAAAAGCTACCTATTGCAGCCGTTCGGAAGAAAGCAATTCCAAAAAATTTTGGTATATTTTCACCGATCATGACCCCCAAAACCAGCCTCCGTTCAAATGTTGATATATATATATATATCTGACGTATGTCATACGATAGCACTCGTATTTATGAACCGATTTAGATGTGACTCAGTATGTGTATAGGACATACTAAGGTCTAGACTGAGCTCGTTGGCCAGCTTCATCCGCCATCTTGTTTCAAAATGGCGGCCAGTTAAAAATTTTTAATTAATTTAAAAATTCAAAAAGATATACAAAAAATTATAAATCGAAAAAGTTGTTCTGTTGAGTATTAGATCTTGATACAAGGATTCCGGAACATTTTTTGTTTTGGTTTTATCTTAAAAAATGGCTGAGATAGGGCAGTTTGAAATTGTAGGGTGGCTGAGATTTTGAAACAATCTGATTTTTGTTATGCCGTAACTCTCATGCCAAAATGTGCATTCAAATTCAGTATTAACGAAAACCGGGATTGAACCTTCCATAATCTGGTTCCAAGCTTCCGGTGTTTGAGTAAAATGAGTGGAATTTTTAAAAACATGGACTATAAAAGCTACCTTTTCCTTTCGGTACAGGCCGGAAAGACTTTTGAAACAATACTCTTCTATCATTTAATAGGTTAATATTAATTATATCATAACTATACGCGGAGGAAACAATTTAGAAATCCTGTATAGATAATTTAAATTGTGCTTTTTTCTTCTTTCCTGTTGCCATATCTCAAAAACAAAACAGAGCAAAAATATCGAATCGATGAATTTTCTCTAATCGCCATAAGTTAACGTATTGTAACGGAGGTGTATTTTAGAACTACATAAATTACAACCACGAAATTGGGCGTGATTTTTGAAGTAAACGTTCAATGCTTATAAAAGAATGTTTTTTTAAACTAATATTTTTACTTTTAGTTTTACTTAAACTTATTTGCTACAAAGAGAGAGCACAGAATTAAATTAAAGAAAGAAAGAAAGAAAAGAAAATGCCAGTTGGATTTAGCGAAATTGCGTCCCGACTTCCTTATCGGAACTGACCACCCGGGACACTCTTCGGCTTTATTTCTGTAATTCAATTTTATCTTGTTGAACCGAGTATTCGAGGCACAAAAAAAGTATCTTGCTTGGTTGGGGAGATTTACTTCTCTTTGGTTTTGCGGAGAGTCTAACAATTTGATTTTTACAAGTTGAAAGATTGTTTCATTTAAAAAAGATATTTTTAAACTGGGCGCGCTATTTTATTTTATAAAATAAAATGATTTATATTCTCCAACAAGGAACTAGTTAATGGACAAGAGGAAAGTTATTTATCTATATTAATGTAGGGTTTTATTTAAAACTAGCATATAACCCCCGTCAAAAATGACGGAATGTTACGTTTCATTTTCATAAGACTTCATACAAACAAACAGCATTAAGATGTTATGAAATAATATTCAATCCTTTGATATAAACAACGCCATTCCCGAAGGAAATAAACTGTTTTGATTGAACTTCAATAGTTTAAAGATTTCACTATAAAAAAATTCTGTAAAGATTAAGAACGATAAAATCTTCAAAACATTATTTAGATCAACAAAGTTGTTTAAACACCCATTGCTGAGTTAACATTTCTCCGGGCCCGCTAGCGGCCCCTTAATTAGTTATATGCAGTTATGTATGTATTAATCAGTTTTTAAAAAAATGTTTTACACTTTCGGTTTCGGCCCGAAAGTGGGAAGATCAACGAAATTCGGTTTCGACTTCGGTTTCGCTCTTAAAAACCTTTTTCGGTCGATCTCTATATAACATCTTCGTAAACATAAATATGAATTCACCTAGAATTCTACTTTAAAGCCTTTACTTTACACATATCGAATTACAAACACTTTATATTGATGTACAAAACTGTGGAGCACCGTATTTTTCATGGCTTTTTGTGTTTCAACTTCATCTTTCATGAGCCTTATAATCATTTTGTATATCCATTTATTCGAAGAATTGGGAATAGCAAATATACTTTGATGTGTGAGTGTTAGTGTACAAAGCCTGTAAGCCCAAATGTTTTTCAAATAATAATAATAATAATAATAATAATAAATGTGATGTAAATAGGATATTAAGTCAAATGCAAATCCAGATTTTAAATCATACATGTTAATTACCTATACTTCTTGTTCTTTTACGTATGGGACATCCATCCCGATCGCATGGGGTGTCTAACTCTAATATATGGAAAAAGTCATTGATTAACTTTTTTGATAAAATCACTATTTTACATATTACTTACCCATCATACGTTGTATAGGGTAAAACTTTTTGACGGATTTACACGTTTCAGACACTGGAGATTCCGAAAAACATATTTTTAGAAAAAAAATTGTCGTCCGTCTGTCTGTGTGTGTGTCTGTAAACGATCTATCTCCCAAACAAATTGAGATAGAGACTTGAAATTGGGTATGTTCTTAGTATGTAATAATGAGAAGAAGCCTATTAAATTTCAGTCACTTCGATGATCCGGGACTATTTTTTTTTTCGGATTCTCGAACTATTCGTTCTGATAAAAGGTCTATAAAATTTTACGAAATTGTTTATTTTAAGGAGTGAATATAAAAGACAATGAAAAAAACGTAAATTTTGCATAAAGAATGAAGTGGCCGAGATATTGGTCATCCTATTTTCAACACTCTTTGATTTTTCATGAAACTGTATTTCCTTCAAATTTCAATTCAAAGGTATATTTTAAATGGAAATGAGACGTTTCATTCGACACAGTAAAGTGTTAGTTAATATAATTATCATTTTTTTAATATTATGCCTATCTGTGATGGGTAAGTATTACGGTTGCCCTAGTTTATATTGAAGGAATATTTTTTTTATGATGTTAAACATAAAATTTGGAGTAGATAGTTTACATGTGCACTACAAAAATCAATCCTATAAAAAAGAAAAATGAAGAGAGGCTTAGGTAGGACAACTATCGCGGACTTACCCTAACGTCATAGGCCGTGCAATTGTAAGAATATTCTTATTTGTTCTGATAATGACTCCCATGGAACCGAAATATGCCGACAGTCTGATGAAACTTATTTTACTTTTTATAAAGTGTTTATTTTTTGCCTTTTAGCTAGCAAAAGACGTATATGAACATTAGAAATTTTTAATATTTAAATACTGGCCTACCATTACAAGATTTTATGTGTGCACTACAAAAATCAATCCTATAAAAAAGAAAAATGAAGAGAGGCTTAGGTAGGACAACTATCGCGGACTTACCCTAACGTCATAGGCCGTGCAATTGTAAGAATATTCTTATTTGTTCTGATAATGACTCCCATGGAACCGAAATATGCCGACAGTCTGATGAAACTTATTTTACTTTTTATAAAGTGTTTATTTTTTGCCTTTTAGCTAGCAAAAGACGTATATGAATATTAGAAATTTTTAATATTTAAATACTGGCCTACCATTACAAGATTTTATGTGTGCACTACAAAAATCAATCCTATAAAAAAGAAAAATGAAGAGAGGCTTAGGTAGGACAACTATCGCGGACTTACCCTAACGTCATAGGCCGTGCAATTGTAAGAATATTCTTATTTGTTCTGATAATGACTCCCATGGAACCGAAATATGCCGACAGTCTGATGAAACTTATTTTACTTTTTATAAAGTGTTTATTTTTTGCCTTTTAGCTAGCAAAAGACGTATATGAACATTAGAAATTTTTAATATTTAAATACTGGCCTACCATTACAAGATTTTATGTGTGCACTACAAAAATCAATCCTATAAAAAAGAAAAATGAAGAGAGGCTTAGGTAGGACAACTATCGCGGACTTACCCTAACGTCATAGGCCGTGCAATTGTAAGAATATTCTTATTTGTTCTGATAATGACTCCCATGGAACCGAAATATGCCGACAGTCTGATGAAACTTATTTTACTTTTTATAAAGTGTTTATTTTTTGCCTTTTAGCTATCAAAAGACGTATATGAACATTAGAAATTTTTAATATTTAAATACTGGCCTACCATTACAAGATTTTATGTGTGCACTACAAAAATCAATCCTATAAAAAAGAAAAATGAAGAGAGGCTTAGGTAGGACAACTATCGCGGACTTACCCTAACGCCATAGGCCGTGCAATTGTAAGAATATTCTTATTTGTTCTGATAATGACTCCCATGGAACCGAAATATGCCGACAGTCTGATGAAACTTATTTTACTTTTTATAAAGTGTTTATTTTTTGCCTTTTAGCTATCAAAAGACGTATATGAACATTAGAAATTTTTAATATTTAAATACTGGCCTACCATTACAAGATTTTATGTGTGCACTACAAAAATCAATCCTATAAAAAAGAAAAATGAAGAGAGGCTTAGGTAGGACAACTATCGCGGACTTACCCTAACGCCATAGGCCGTGCAATTGTAAGAATATTCTTATTTGTTCTGATAATGACTCCCATGGAACCGAAATATGCCGACAGTCTGATGAAACTTATTTTACTTTTTATAAAGTGTTTATTTTTTGCCTTTTAGCTATCAAAAGACGTATATGAACATTAGAAATTTTTAATATTTAAATACTGGCCTACCATTACAAGATTTTATGTGTGCACTACAAAAATCAATCCTATAAAAAAGAAAAATGAAGAGAGGCTTAGGTAGGACAACTATCGCGGACTTACCCTAACGCCATAGGCCGTGCAATTGTAAGAATATTCTTATTTGTTCTGATAATGACTCCCATGGAACCGAAATATGCCGACAGTCTGATGAAACTTATTTTACTTTTTATAAAGTGTTTATTTTTTGCCTTTTAGCTAGCAAAAGACGTATATGAACATTAGAAATTTTTAATATTTAAATACTGGCCTACCATTACAAGATTTTATGTGTGCACTACAAAAATCAATCCTATAAAAAAGAAAAATGAAGAGAGGCTTAGGTAGGACAACTATCGCGGACTTACCCTAACGTCATAGGCCGTGCAATTGTAAGAATATTCTTATTTGTTCTGATAATGACTCCCATGGAACCGAAATATGCCGACAGTCTGATGAAACTTATTTTACTTTTTATAAAGTGTTTATTTTTTGCCTTTTAGCTATCAAAAGACGTATATGAACATTAGAAATTTTTAATATTTAAATACTGGCCTACCATTACAAGATTTTATGTGTGCACTACAAAAATCAATCCTATAAAAAAGAAAAATGAAGAGAGGCTTAGGTAGGACAACTATCGCGGACTTACCCTAACGCCATAGGCCGTGCAATTGTAAGAATATTCTTATTTGTTCTGATAATGACTCCCATGGAACCGAAATATGCCGACAGTCTGATGAAACTTATTTTACTTTTTATAAAGTGTTTATTTTTTGCCTTTTAGCTATCAAAAGACGTATATGAACATTAGAAATTTTTAATATTTAAATACTGGCCTACCATTACAAGATTTTATGTGTGCACTACAAAAATCAATCCTATAAAAAAGAAAAATGAAGAGAGGCTTAGGTAGGACAACTATCGCGGACTTACCCTAACGTCATAGGCCGTGCAATTGTAAGAATATTCTTATTTGTTCTGATAATGACTCCCATGGAACCGAAATATGCCGACAGTCTGATGAAACTTATTTTACTTTTTATAAAGTGTTTATTTTTTGCCTTTTAGCTATCAAAAGACGTATATGAACATTAGAAATTTTTAATATTTAAATACTGGCCTACCATTACAAGATTTTATGTGTGCACTACAAAAATCAATCCTATAAAAAAGAAAAATGAAGAGAGGCTTAGGTAGGACAACTATCGCGGACTTACCCTAACGCCATAGGCCGTGCAATTGTAAGAATATTCTTATTTGTTCTGATAATGACTCCCATGGAACCGAAATATGCCGACAGTCTGATGAAACTTATTTTACTTTTTATAAAGTGTTTATTTTTTGCCTTTTAGCTATCAAAAGACGTATATGAACATTAGAAATTTTTAATATTTAAATACTGGCCTACCATTACAAGATTTTATGTGTGCACTACAAAAATCAATCCTATAAAAAAGAAAAATGAAGAGAGGCTTAGGTAGGACAACTATCGCGGACTTACCCTAACGTCATAGGCCGTGCAATTGTAAGAATATTCTTATTTGTTCTGATAATGACTCCCATGGAACCGAAATATGCCGACAGTCTGATGAAACTTATTTTACTTTTTATAAAGTGTTTATTTTTTGCCTTTTAGCTATCAAAAGACGTATATGAACATTAGAAATTTTTAATATTTAAATACTGGCCTACCATTACAAGATTTTATGTGTGCACTACAAAAATCAATCCTATAAAAAAGAAAAATGAAGAGAGGCTTAGGTAGGACAACTATCGCGGACTTACCCTAACGCCATAGGCCGTGCAATTGTAAGAATATTCTTATTTGTTCTGATAATGACTCCCATGGAACCGAAATATGCCGACAGTCTGATGAAACTTATTTTACTTTTTATAAAGTGTTTATTTTTTGCCTTTTAGCTATCAAAAGACGTATATGAACATTAGAAATTTTTAATATTTAAATACTGGCCTACCATTACAAGATTTTATGTGTGCACTACAAAAATCAATCCTATAAAAAAGAAAAATGAAGAGAGGCTTAGGTAGGACAACTATCGCGGACTTACCCTAACGCCATAGGCCGTGCAATTGTAAGAATATTCTTATTTGTTCTGATAATGACTCCCATGGAACCGAAATATGCCGACAGTCTGATGAAACTTATTTTACTTTTTATAAAGTGTTTATTTTTTGCCTTTTAGCTATCAAAAGACGTATATGAACATTAGAAATTTTTAATATTTAAATACTGGCCTACCATTACAAGATTTTATGTGTGCACTACAAAAATCAATCCTATAAAAAAGAAAAATGAAGAGAGGCTTAGGTAGGACAACTATCGCGGACTTACCCTAACGCCATAGGCCGTGCAATTGTAAGAATATTCTTATTTGTTCTGATAATGACTCCCATGGAACCGAAATATGCCGACAGTCTGATGAAACTTATTTTACTTTTTATAAAGTGTTTATTTTTTGCCTTTTAGCTATCAAAAGACGTATATGAACATTAGAAATTTTTAATATTTAAATACTGGCCTACCATTACAAGATTTTATGTGTGCACTACAAAAATCAATCCTATAAAAAAGAAAAATGAAGAGAGGCTTAGGTAGGACAACTATCGCGGACTTACCCTAACGCCATAGGCCGTGCAATTGTAAGAATATTCTTATTTGTTCTGATAATGACTCCCATGGAACCGAAATATGCCGACAGTCTGATGAAACTTATTTTACTTTTTATAAAGTGTTTATTTTTTGCCTTTTAGCTAGCAAAAGACGTATATGAACATTAGAAATTTTTAATATTTAAATACTGGCCTACCATTACAAGATTTTATGTGTGCACTACAAAAATCAATCCTATAAAAAAGAAAAATGAAGAGAGGCTTAGGTAGGACAACTATCGCGGACTTACCCTAACGTCATAGGCCGTGCAATTGTAAGAATATTCTTATTTGTTCTGATAATGACTCCCATGGAACCGAAATATGCCGACAGTCTGATGAAACTTATTTTACTTTTTATAAAGTGTTTATTTTTTGCCTTTTAGCTATCAAAAGACGTATATGAACATTAGAAATTTTTAATATTTAAATACTGGCCTACCATTACAAGATTTTATGTGTGCACTACAAAAATCAATCCTATAAAAAAGAAAAATGAAGAGAGGCTTAGGTAGGACAACTATCGCGGACTTACCCTAACGCCATAGGCCGTGCAATTGTAAGAATATTCTTATTTGTTCTGATAATGACTCCCATGGAACCGAAATATGCCGACAGTCTGATGAAACTTATTTTACTTTTTATAAAGTGTTTATTTTTTGCCTTTTAGCTATCAAAAGACGTATATGAACATTAGAAATTTTTAATATTTAAATACTGGCCTACCATTACAAGATTTTATGTGTGCACTACAAAAATCAATCCTATAAAAAAGAAAAATGAAGAGAGGCTTAGGTAGGACAACTATCGCGGACTTACCCTAACGTCATAGGCCGTGCAATTGTAAGAATATTCTTATTTGTTCTGATAATGACTCCCATGGAACCGAAATATGCCGACAGTCTGATGAAACTTATTTTACTTTTTATAAAGTGTTTATTTTTTGCCTTTTAGCTATCAAAAGACGTATATGAACATTAGAAATTTTTAATATTTAAATACTGGCCTACCATTACAAGATTTTATGTGTGCACTACAAAAATCAATCCTATAAAAAAGAAAAATGAAGAGAGGCTTAGGTAGGACAACTATCGCGGACTTACCCTAACGCCATAGGCCGTGCAATTGTAAGAATATTCTTATTTGTTCTGATAATGACTCCCATGGAACCGAAATATGCCGACAGTCTGATGAAACTTATTTTACTTTTTATAAAGTGTTTATTTTTTGCCTTTTAGCTATCAAAAGACGTATATGAACATTAGAAATTTTTAATATTTAAATACTGGCCTACCATTACAAGATTTTATGTGTGCACTACAAAAATCAATCCTATAAAAAAGAAAAATGAAGAGAGGCTTAGGTAGGACAACTATCGCGGACTTACCCTAACGCCATAGGCCGTGCAATTGTAAGAATATTCTTATTTGTTCTGATAATGACTCCCATGGAACCGAAATATGCCGACAGTCTGATGAAACTTATTTTACTTTTTATAAAGTGTTTATTTTTTGCCTTTTAGCTATCAAAAGACGTATATGAACATTAGAAATTTTTAATATTTAAATACTGGCCTACCATTACAAGATTTTATGTGTGCACTACAAAAATCAATCCTATAAAAAAGAAAAATGAAGAGAGGCTTAGGTAGGACAACTATCGCGGACTTACCCTAACGCCATAGGCCGTGCAATTGTAAGAATATTCTTATTTGTTCTGATAATGACTCCCATGGAACCGAAATATGCCGACAGTCTGATGAAACTTATTTTACTTTTTATAAAGTGTTTATTTTTTGCCTTTTAGCTATCAAAAGACGTATATGAACATTAGAAATTTTTAATATTTAAATACTGGCCTACCATTACAAGATTTTATGTGTGCACTACAAAAATCAATCCTATAAAAAAGAAAAATGAAGAGAGGCTTAGGTAGGACAACTATCGCGGACTTACCCTAACGCCATAGGCCGTGCAATTGTAAGAATATTCTTATTTGTTCTGATAATGACTCCCATGGAACCGAAATATGCCGACAGTCTGATGAAACTTATTTTACTTTTTATAAAGTGTTTATTTTTTGCCTTTTAGCTATCAAAAGACGTATATGAACATTAGAAATTTTTAATATTTAAATACTGGCCTACCATTACAAGATTTTATGTGTGCACTACAAAAATCAATCCTATAAAAAAGAAAAATGAAGAGAGGCTTAGGTAGGACAACTATCGCGGACTTACCCTAACGCCATAGGCCGTGCAATTGTAAGAATATTCTTATTTGTTCTGATAATGACTCCCATGGAACCGAAATATGCCGACAGTCTGATGAAACTTATTTTACTTTTTATAAAGTGTTTATTTTTTGCCTTTTAGCTATCAAAAGACGTATATGAACATTAGAAATTTTTAATATTTAAATACTGGCCTACCATTACAAGATTTTATGTGTGCACTACAAAAATCAATCCTATAAAAAAGAAAAATGAAGAGAGGCTTAGGTAGGACAACTATCGCGGACTTACCCTAACGCCATAGGCCGTGCAATTGTAAGAATATTCTTATTTGTTCTGATAATGACTCCCATGGAACCGAAATATGCCGACAGTCTGATGAAACTTATTTTACTTTTTATAAAGTGTTTATTTTTTGCCTTTTAGCTATCAAAAGACGTATATGAACATTAGAAATTTTTAATATTTAAATACTGGCCTACCATTACAAGATTTTATGTGTGCACTACAAAAATCAATCCTATAAAAAAGAAAAATGAAGAGAGGCTTAGGTAGGACAACTATCGCGGACTTACCCTAACGCCATAGGCCGTGCAATTGTAAGAATATTCTTATTTGTTCTGATAATGACTCCCATGGAACCGAAATATGCCGACAGTCTGATGAAACTTATTTTACTTTTTATAAAGTGTTTATTTTTTGCCTTTTAGCTATCAAAAGACGTATATGAACATTAGAAATTTTTAATATTTAAATACTGGCCTACCATTACAAGATTTTATGTGTGCACTACAAAAATCAATCCTATAAAAAAGAAAAATGAAGAGAGGCTTAGGTAGGACAACTATCGCGGACTTACCCTAACGCCATAGGCCGTGCAATTGTAAGAATATTCTTATTTGTTCTGATAATGACTCCCATGGAACCGAAATATGCCGACAGTCTGATGAAACTTATTTTACTTTTTATAAAGTGTTTATTTTTTGCCTTTTAGCTAGCAAAAGACGTATATGAACATTAGAAATTTTTAATATTTAAATACTGGCCTACCATTACAAGATTTTATGTGTGCACTACAAAAATCAATCCTATAAAAAAGAAAAATGAAGAGAGGCTTAGGTAGGACAACTATCGCGGACTTACCCTAACGTCATAGGCCGTGCAATTGTAAGAATATTCTTATTTGTTCTGATAATGACTCCCATGGAACCGAAATATGCCGACAGTCTGATGAAACTTATTTTACTTTTTATAAAGTGTTTATTTTTTGCCTTTTAGCTATCAAAAGACGTATATGAACATTAGAAATTTTTAATATTTAAATACTGGCCTACCATTACAAGATTTTATGTGTGCACTACAAAAATCAATCCTATAAAAAAGAAAAATGAAGAGAGGCTTAGGTAGGACAACTATCGCGGACTTACCCTAACGCCATAGGCCGTGCAATTGTAAGAATATTCTTATTTGTTCTGATAATGACTCCCATGGAACCGAAATATGCCGACAGTCTGATGAAACTTATTTTACTTTTTATAAAGTGTTTATTTTTTGCCTTTTAGCTATCAAAAGACGTATATGAACATTAGAAATTTTTAATATTTAAATACTGGCCTACCATTACAAGATTTTATGTGTGCACTACAAAAATCAATCCTATAAAAAAGAAAAATGAAGAGAGGCTTAGGTAGGACAACTATCGCGGACTTACCCTAACGTCATAGGCCGTGCAATTGTAAGAATATTCTTATTTGTTCTGATAATGACTCCCATGGAACCGAAATATGCCGACAGTCTGATGAAACTTATTTTACTTTTTATAAAGTGTTTATTTTTTGCCTTTTAGCTATCAAAAGACGTATATGAACATTAGAAATTTTTAATATTTAAATACTGGCCTACCATTACAAGATTTTATGTGTGCACTACAAAAATCAATCCTATAAAAAAGAAAAATGAAGAGAGGCTTAGGTAGGACAACTATCGCGGACTTACCCTAACGCCATAGGCCGTGCAATTGTAAGAATATTCTTATTTGTTCTGATAATGACTCCCATGGAACCGAAATATGCCGACAGTCTGATGAAACTTATTTTACTTTTTATAAAGTGTTTATTTTTTGCCTTTTAGCTATCAAAAGACGTATATGAACATTAGAAATTTTTAATATTTAAATACTGGCCTACCATTACAAGATTTTATGTGTGCACTACAAAAATCAATCCTATAAAAAAGAAAAATGAAGAGAGGCTTAGGTAGGACAACTATCGCGGACTTACCCTAACGTCATAGGCCGTGCAATTGTAAGAATATTCTTATTTGTTCTGATAATGACTCCCATGGAACCGAAATATGCCGACAGTCTGATGAAACTTATTTTACTTTTTATAAAGTGTTTATTTTTTGCCTTTTAGCTATCAAAAGACGTATATGAACATTAGAAATTTTTAATATTTAAATACTGGCCTACCATTACAAGATTTTATGTGTGCACTACAAAAATCAATCCTATAAAAAAGAAAAATGAAGAGAGGCTTAGGTAGGACAACTATCGCGGACTTACCCTAACGCCATAGGCCGTGCAATTGTAAGAATATTCTTATTTGTTCTGATAATGACTCCCATGGAACCGAAATATGCCGACAGTCTGATGAAACTTATTTTACTTTTTATAAAGTGTTTATTTTTTGCCTTTTAGCTATCAAAAGACGTATATGAACATTAGAAATTTTTAATATTTAAATACTGGCCTACCATTACAAGATTTTATGTGTGCACTACAAAAATCAATCCTATAAAAAAGAAAAATGAAGAGAGGCTTAGGTAGGACAACTATCGCGGACTTACCCTAACGCCATAGGCCGTGCAATTGTAAGAATATTCTTATTTGTTCTGATAATGACTCCCATGGAACCGAAATATGCCGACAGTCTGATGAAACTTATTTTACTTTTTATAAAGTGTTTATTTTTTGCCTTTTAGCTATCAAAAGACGTATATGAACATTAGAAATTTTTAATATTTAAATACTGGCCTACCATTACAAGATTTTATGTGTGCACTACAAAAATCAATCCTATAAAAAAGAAAAATGAAGAGAGGCTTAGGTAGGACAACTATCGCGGACTTACCCTAACGCCATAGGCCGTGCAATTGTAAGAATATTCTTATTTGTTCTGATAATGACTCCCATGGAACCGAAATATGCCGACAGTCTGATGAAACTTATTTTACTTTTTATAAAGTGTTTATTTTTTGCCTTTTAGCTATCAAAAGACGTATATGAACATTAGAAATTTTTAATATTTAAATACTGGCCTACCATTACAAGATTTTATGTGTGCACTACAAAAATCAATCCTATAAAAAAGAAAAATGAAGAGAGGCTTAGGTAGGACAACTATCGCGGACTTACCCTAACGTCATAGGCCGTGCAATTGTAAGAATATTCTTATTTGTTCTGATAATGACTCCCATGGAACCGAAATATGCCGACAGTCTGATGAAACTTATTTTACTTTTTATAAAGTGTTTATTTTTTGCCTTTTAGCTATCAAAAGACGTATATGAACATTAGAAATTTTTAATATTTAAATACTGGCCTACCATTACAAGATTTTATGTGTGCACTACAAAAATCAATCCTATAAAAAAGAAAAATGAAGTGAGGCTTAGGTAGGACAACTATCGCGGACTTACCCTAACGTCATAGGCCGTGCAATTGTAAGAATATTCTTATTTGTTCTGATAATGACTCCCATGGAACCGAAATATGCCGACAGTCTGATGAAACTTATTTTACTTTTTATAAAGTGTTTATTTTTTGCCTTTTAGCTATCAAAAGACGTATATGAACATTAGAAATTTTTAATATTTAAATACTGGCCTACCATTACAAGATTTTATGTGTGCACTACAAAAATCAATCCTATAAAAAAGAAAAATGAAGAGAGGCTTAGGTAGGACAACTATCGCGGACTTACCCTAACGCCATAGGCCGTGCAATTGTAAGAATATTCTTATTTGTTCTGATAATGACTCCCATGGAACCGAAATATGCCGACAGTCTGATGAAACTTATTTTACTTTTTATAAAGTGTTTATTTTTTGCCTTTTAGCTATCAAAAGACGTTTATGAACATTAGAAATTTTTAATATTTAAATACTGGCCTACCATTACAAGATTTTATGTGTGCACTACAAAAATCAATCCTATAAAAAAGAAAAATGAAGAGAGGCTTAGGTAGGACAACTATCGCGGACTTACCCTAACGCCATAGGCCGTGCAATTGTAAGAATATTCTTATTTGTTCTGATAATGACTCCCATGGAACCGAAATATGCCGACAGTCTGATGAAACTTATTTTACTTTTTATAAAGTGTTTATTTTTTGCCTTTTAGCTATCAAAAGACGTATATGAACATTAGAAATTTTTAATATTTAAATACTGGCCTACCATTACAAGATTTTATGTGTGCACTACAAAAATCAATCCTATAAAAAAGAAAAATGAAGAGAGGCTTAGGTAGGACAACTATCGCGGACTTACCCTAACGCCATAGGCCGTGCAATTGTAAGAATATTCTTATTTGTTCTGATAATGACTCCCATGGAACCGAAATATGCCGACAGTCTGATGAAACTTATTTTACTTTTTATAAAGTGTTTATTTTTTGCCTTTTAGCTATCAAAAGACGTATATGAACATTAGAAATTTTTAATATTTAAATACTGGCCTACCATTACAAGATTTTATGTGTGCACTACAAAAATCAATCCTATAAAAAAGAAAAATGAAGAGAGGCTTAGGTAGGACAACTATCGCGGACTTACCCTAACGCCATAGGCCGTGCAATTGTAAGAATATTCTTATTTGTTCTGATAATGACTCCCATGGAACCGAAATATGCCGACAGTCTGATGAAACTTATTTTACTTTTTATAAAGTGTTTATTTTTTGCCTTTTAGCTATCAAAAGACGTATATGAACATTAGAAATTTTTAATATTTAAATACTGGCCTACCATTACAAGATTTTATGTGTGCACTACAAAAATCAATCCTATAAAAAAGAAAAATGAAGAGAGGCTTAGGTAGGACAACTATCGCGGACTTACCCTAACGCCATAGGCCGTGCAATTGTAAGAATATTCTTATTTGTTCTGATAATGACTCCCATGGAACCGAAATATGCCGACAGTCTGATGAAACTTATTTTACTTTTTATAAAGTGTTTATTTTTTGCCTTTTAGCTATCAAAAGACGTATATGAACATTAGAAATTTTTAATATTTAAATACTGGCCTACCATTACAAGATTTTATGTGTGCACTACAAAAATCAATCCTATAAAAAAGAAAAATGAAGAGAGGCTTAGGTAGGACAACTATCGCGGACTTACCCTAACGTCATAGGCCGTGCAATTGTAAGAATATTCTTATTTGTTCTGATAATGACTCCCATGGAACCGAAATATGCCGACAGTCTGATGAAACTTATTTTACTTTTTATAAAGTGTTTATTTTTTGCCTTTTAGCTATCAAAAGACGTATATGAACATTAGAAATTTTTAATATTTAAATACTGGCCTACCATTACAAGATTTTATGTGTGCACTACAAAAATCAATCCTATAAAAAAGAAAAATGAAGAGAGGCTTAGGTAGGACAACTATCGCGGACTTACCCTAACGCCATAGGCCGTGCAATTGTAAGAATATTCTTATTTGTTCTGATAATGACTCCCATGGAACCGAAATATGCCGACAGTCTGATGAAACTTATTTTACTTTTTATAAAGTGTTTATTTTTTGCCTTTTAGCTATCAAAAGACGTATATGAACATTAGAAATTTTTAATATTTAAATACTGGCCTACCATTACAAGATTTTATGTGTGCACTACAAAAATCAATCCTATAAAAAAGAAAAATGAAGAGAGGCTTAGGTAGGACAACTATCGCGGACTTACCCTAACGTCATAGGCCGTGCAATTGTAAGAATATTCTTATTTGTTCTGATAATGACTCCCATGGAACCGAAATATGCCGACAGTCTGATGAAACTTATTTTACTTTTTATAAAGTGTTTATTTTTTGCCTTTTAGCTATCAAAAGACGTATATGAACATTAGAAATTTTTAATATTTAAATACTGGCCTACCATTACAAGATTTTATGTGTGCACTACAAAAATCAATCCTATAAAAAAGAAAAATGAAGAGAGGCTTAGGTAGGACAACTATCGCGGACTTACCCTAACGCCATAGGCCGTGCAATTGTAAGAATATTCTTATTTGTTCTGATAATGACTCCCATGGAACCGAAATATGCCGACAGTCTGATGAAACTTATTTTACTTTTTATAAAGTGTTTATTTTTTGCCTTTTAGCTATCAAAAGACGTATATGAACATTAGAAATTTTTAATATTTAAATACTGGCCTACCATTACAAGATTTTATGTGTGCACTACAAAAATCAATCCTATAAAAAAGAAAAATGAAGAGAGGCTTAGGTAGGACAACTATCGCGGACTTACCCTAACGTCATAGGCCGTGCAATTGTAAGAATATTCTTATTTGTTCTGATAATGACTCCCATGGAACCGAAATATGCCGACAGTCTGATGAAACTTATTTTACTTTTTATAAAGTGTTTATTTTTTGCCTTTTAGCTATCAAAAGACGTATATGAACATTAGAAATTTTTAATATTTAAATACTGGCCTACCATTACAAGATTTTACATGTGCACTACAAAAATCAATCCTATAAAAAAGAAAAATGAAGAGAGGCTTAGGTAGGACAACTATCGCGGACTTACCCTAACGTCATAGGCCGTGCAATTGTAAGAATATTCTTATTTGTTCTGATAATGACTCCCATGGAACCGAAATATGCCGACAGTCTGATGAAACTTATTTTACTTTTTATAAAGTGTTTATTTTTTGCCTTTTAGCTATCAAAAGACGTATATGAACATTAGAAATTTTTAATATTTAAATACTGGCCTACCATTACAAGATTTTATGTGTGCACTACAAAAATCAATCCTATAAAAAAGAAAAATGAAGAGGCCCTACTGAAGTAGGGCAACTATCCCGGACTTAATCTAACTTCATAGATTGTGCAATTGTAAGAATATTTTTATTTGTTCTGATAATGACTCCTATGGAACCGAAACATGTCAACAGTCTAATGAAACTTATTTTACTTTTTATAAAGTGTTTATTTTTCGCCTTTTAGCAATTAAAATAAGAATATGAGTAATAGAAATTTTAAATATTTAAATACTAGCCTACCACTGCAAGACTTTCTCAATGCAAATATTTGTGATTATTTGTTGATACTTTTTCATTTTTATTTGTTTTTTAATTAACTGCAATACTGGAACCGGTTCAATCCTGTTCTTGACAAACATCTCGTTAGTCCAGGAAATATTTTCCTTAGAAACCAACCGCAATTCTTTTTTCTTTTCTGACTGCACTTTCAAATAAAGAAAAGTCATCTTTTCTGCCCACTTATTTCCGACAATTTCTTTCTCAATCAAGAATCAATTGGATTCCGAGGTAGATTTAGATGGGATCCAACTTTCTGATATCGTTACTTTCTTAGAATTGCGTCAAATTTATTTGAACGAAATTTCTGTAAGTAATTGATGTAGTTTGTCGAGAGAGAAAAAATGTGAGCAGATCAAAAGGAATTTTGCTGAATTTTGGAAAGATTTACATAGTTAATGCTTAAAGGCACATTTCTCTCATGGTCATTTCACTGTGAAAAAAAAAGTGTAAAAATGCATTAAACATACATTATATACAGTGTGGTTATTAAGTATCTCTATTTGGAGCTGTCTGTAGCTCGAAGGAATGGTCCGATTGAAACCAAAATCGGTACACTTACTCTTCGAGAAGGGGGAAGAAGAATGGAACAACAACAAAAAAAAGTACTTGCAATAATTACCGACAGATGGTGCTACTGAGTGTGAAATGTAATGTGTAATATAAGAACAAAATTTAAGGTGTCAAACCGGATGGCAGTTAATTTGTTGGAAAATGTCACAGTGAACGTGGTTACGCTTTTGCATGGCTGTGCCGATCATGTTCAGGTTCCACAGGGTCATTGTGCTGGAGGACACAATCCAGGCGGTGCACGAAGTGCTCAACTGCGGAATGTAACGCATCAGGAGTGATGTTTCGCACATGTTGTGATATACGGTACAATCATTGAGGTTTGCGACACCTCCACAGTACACAATATTACACATTACATTTCACACTCAAAAGTGCCATCTGTCGACGATTATTAAAATTATTTTTCTTTAAATTTTCAATTCTTCTCCCCTCTTTTAGAATAGTAAGTGTGCCTATTTTGATTTAATTCTGGTTATTCCTTCAAGCTACAGACAGTTCCAAATTGAGATACATATATTATAACCAGCCGGTACATTATTTTCAAGTATGCTCTTCAAAAATATTATTTTCATTGTTTAATTCTGTTACATTTAAAAACTTAAAAATACCAAAATTTCAATGTAATGAATTTTCCTTTACCGTACTTAATATTCTTACATACACAATGACTATATAGTTCAGTGATTGACAAAAATATATAATTACTACACTGTAAAAATATACAGATGTTTCTTTATCTAGGAAAATATAACATAACCACGAATGAAAATATACAATTTACCGAATTACCCACGATTCCGAAAAACTGTCTTTATCTTTAGAAACCTCAGAAACCAATATATTTTCAAGAATTAAAGAAAGTATTTATAAAAACAGTTTCTTTTGCTGCCACTGATTTTCGGAAACGTTTTCGGGTAGTTTTTAGAGTGTATTCATCAGTTTTCTCAACACGGAATGTAGGATTTTTGGATGCTGTCTATTCTCAAGTAAACATTTTCATGTTCAACAAACATCTTTTACAGACAAACATGACAAATTAACAATAATAACCTTAGCATTAAAATTAATAACATTTTATTGCTCTTGTATGTATAAATAACTTCAGTTACGCAGCTGAAAAGGTTTAATTAATATTTAATAGCATCCTTAGAAACCAATATTCCGATTTGAGAAAACGGATTAATACATTATAAAAAAAAAAAAAAAAAACTCTGAAACGTTTCCGAAAATTAGTGACAGCAAAAGAAGCTTTGTTTTTATAAATGCTTCTTTAAATCTTGAAAATATATTGGTTTCTGATGTTTCTAAAGATATAGAACGCTTTTCGGAATCAAAGGTAACTCGAAAGTGGTTATTGTATATTTTCGTTTATGGCAATATTATATTTTCCTAAACTAAAACCCATTTTGTATTATTGTAGAGTGTAAATAATGGATATAGTTTGTCGAGGAGAAATATATGCGAGTAGCTTAAAAAATTTTGCAGAATTTAGGAAAATTTATCATAATTAATTTTTAAAGGCCCATTTTTTTTTTCAATGTTCATTTGTTAGATCATCATTGCATATTATTTCCGATGTTGACATCCTTTTCCCATGCACATAGAAAATACACAATGTAACTGTAAAAAAAACTGTAATTTTGACCAAAAATACTGTATTCTTTACAGAAAAAAACTCTTTTAAAGAAAAACAGTTTTTTTATTGTAAAAAAAAAAAAAAAAAAAAAAAAAAAAAAAAAAAAAAAAAAAATGTGGATTTTGCAATGTTGACAGAAAAAAACTGTTTTAATGAAAATATATGGATCTTTTCTGTAAATTAAACGATTTTTCACTGGCCCGCCAGTGAAGTATTTAATGCAAAATCCTGACCAAAAAAGGCAGAAATTAAAATTTTCTCCATAATTGTAAAAAGCATATTTTAGAATAGCTAACTAATTGGTGTGTGGCAATTAGTGGCTATGTCTATTTAAGTAGTATGTCATATCCAGCGGCTCCTAGCCTCAGTTGAAATAAAAGTTTCTTTTTGAGAAAGCGTGCTTTTTTGTTATGTTTCAGCTTTGTTATTGTGTTTAAATGTATACTTTGACATGTGCATTTAAATAATTTAACTTTTCATATAATAAAAAATAATTAAAATTGAAAATGTGTTAATATTAAATCTTTTTAGATCTAATTTACTGAAATATATTTATTGACATATAGTCAAAGCTTTTTAAAGCTGTGTCGCGGTTTGTCGGACCATTTTAGAATTATAATCGTATTGATTATTTTGTTTTAAAGGCCTTTTTTTTTTTTTTTTTAAATGCTCCGCATATTGTTGCCATTTTTAGATGTCAATGTTTTTTGGAATAATTGAAAATCTTCTAAAAACACTCAAAAACCAGCATCTCTATGCTTATATAGACTCAAATTTGGTAAATACTGAATGCAAGTAATGTGTATATTAGATGCATTGTTTTTTATAAGTAATTAAACATTCATGTGTAGTAAAATGAACCACATTTAATGAAACATTACTTGTAAATAAAGCCAACCATCAACAATTAATATCCTCTTATAAACAGTAAATAATTAAGTAAACATTGTATTATATATTTATTTATTTAAATACCATACATACATTTATGCATATGTAACATTAACCCTTTGAGGGGCGGTGGTATATATTATATACCACCTAATTTTAATCCAATTCAAACCAGAAACTTTTAATTAAATTTTACTTTTTTAACTTTGACGGGAAAAGTTGAAAAACTGCTTTTCCTTAATTTAAACTAAATTCTTTCATAAATACCGGTGAGAATTCAACGTTACAGGCGCACAATTGCTTGCCCCTGAAAGGGTTAATTAAGTGTATTTACTAATAGTAAGTCAACAACAATGGTTTTTAATTTAAAACACATGAAAATTAATTTTGTCCAAGATTTTCCCTCGAGAACTCTTTTTTTTTACAGTGTATATATTTTTTATAGCCTTATAACAATAAGGAATTCGATGGCAGGTAATTTGAACAAGTTAACATAATACATTCACATTTCATTAAAATACGACGTTGTTTGATTAAAAATAGCATTTAATTAAAAATTAATGAAAAAATATACCAATAAATAATTTCAGAAGGATGCAGTAAAAATTTACCTCGCCACGGTAGAGCAGAATTTAAAATAATACTCACTTTGATCAAAAGCGTAAAATTTAACATTAAAATAAATCTTATATACGTTTTTAATATTAATGCTATTCTAATATTCATTAGAAAATATAACAAATCATTAGTTAAATTTAACTGAACAACACACAAAATGTTGAAACGACTTAATGTATGTTTTAAAATATTGTAAATGTTTTTTTAGATTCATTAATTCAACTTATAGTCCCATCTTCAAATCTTTTAAAATAATTGTTAATGTAAAATTTATAGATAGTTTTATTTCAGAAGAAATTAATAATAGAAGTTTGGAAAAAAATATGTTAATGTTTAAAATTTATATTTCATTGTGAGCTTTACTGCAAAGTATAAAAGTATAAGCTGTTAAAGATTTAGTTTCATTAACATTGTAATTTTCGTTGGCATAATGGGAAGTTTAAAAAAAAAAATCTTGATTTGATTCGAAATTTGATCAAATGAAATTTAAATATTATCAGGTTAGATGAAATAATTTTTGTAAAGTTGTCGTTCGTTGTGTTTTAAAGCCACAGAGTTGCTTATTGCTTTGAACTGCCGAAAAAACTTTATGATAAACATACTTAGATGATTTCATAATGGGTAGAAATTGTTATCGTAGTGATCGTTAAGTTATAGAGTGTGGAAAAATTTCTCAAGAGAAACTGTTGCTTATATAAAACCTAAGGATTGCTATAGAATATATAGAGGGTTACAATAGAACCAGTTGGAAATAATCCGTAAGTACTACAATTGATCATCAATAATAAAATAAAGATAACATTGAACTCTTAACGAGCTTTATGAATGAGAAGACCGCAGATTTCAACCGGAAAATGAAACACGTGCAATCGAGAGGTTTTATCTATCGTGTCATAGTCCAGTAAAATTGTGTTCAAAAAGTGCTTGAAGTGGAAAATTCTGGTGTAATTGTTTTTAGTGGCTTATTTTATGTTTTTGGGGGTGCTGAATACGAATCTGAAGTTGTCCAACAATTTTTTTTTTTCGGTAAATTTGTTCTTTTTACAAGAAACGTGTAAAAAAACGGACTTTTTTCGTTTTTTTTCAAAATAACTCCAAAATTGTGCATTTTACGTAAAAGTCGGCAATATATGAGTTAAAGACAATAAAATTTCCTACATTTTATGTACTGAAAGTTTTTTTTCTATGATCAATGGTGTAGCCGTGAGAGTGCCGCAAAAATGGGTGTTAAAAACAAAAAATGTAAACAAGTTGGAAATTGTACGTCAAACGTAACAAATGAGGTGCGTTCGTGCTATAGCTAGTTATATAAATATTCAGATCATCTTGATTTTTAATTCTGTGAAATGAATTATATCGTCTGCAGATTAATTTCTGTCATAAAATAAATATCTCGGTCGCTTGACGATTCAACCTCGGAAGCTCCTATAACAAAAAAGCACCGATTTTTTAAAAAAATAATTCACATTTCTTAATAAATATTTTTATTAATATTTCCTAAAGTTTTGATTCGATTTTCATAAAATTTGAAATGTCTCGACAAATTTCTGCAAAGATAATATATCTAAAATTTCAAACCATTCGGTTGGGTAGTTTTTGCGTTGTTATATGCGGACGGACGGACAGACAGACGGACGGACCAAGCGACGACAATAGGTGCTACATATTTATATAATTACGAACGCACCTAAAAAACGGGAATTTTATATGATTGACTATATTTTATGCATTTAAAGTAGGGGAAACTTGCGGTTTCGGCACCAGTGGAAGTTGGGAGCAGTGGAGCAGCTCCACCTACTTTCATGTGTCGAAGTTGCTCCTCCTCCGGAGAGTTCTTACTCTAAGAAGTGATAAAATTTTTTAAAAGAAGGTAAATTTAGGTAGAGGTTACAGCCTTTCTGTTCATAAGACCTAAAAATAAACATTTCACTGTATACATTATACTATACTTTAAAAAAGTAGATAAAATTCTCTACAATTTATGTGCAAGTAATTTTCTTGGACCTTGAACAGTTATGAAAAAAGCAATGACGAAGCACGAAGTAGTCATCCGCCTCTTTATTGAAGGCATATAACTTAAATGCATCATTATACATGTGTGCAGATATGTAAAACGTTGATGTTAGGTTATATTAGGTACAAAAAAAGATTCACGATTGATTAGTATGAAAACTATTTAATGTTAAATAATATAGTAAAATAGGTAGGTATGTATTTTATACAATATTAATTATTAAATTATTATTGACTTTGAAATGAACTTGTCAGTCAAACCGAGTCCTCTTGGCCAATGGTTTCTGATGGTATGCCTTCTAGGTCTTCTACACCTATAAAAAAAAAATCAATTATATAATAGCTATTTACGCATACGGGCGCGAAAAGCCGTTTTTGCCCCGAGGATCGAAACTTATGCTCCGGAGAAGAACTGGTGCATACAATATTTTTTAAAACGATGGAATTAATTATAACTAAGTTAAGATTAATACAGCATTTTATCATATTATTATTTTTACCTCTTTTTAATATCAGCCTTCTTTTACAGTTCATTTCAGGAATCGGTCACTTTTGGACCCCAAATCAGGGAGAGAAAAAGCTATTTTACTACGTACCAGCATTTTAAAAAATAATTAATGACTTAGTTTTAATTGTTTAAAAACTGAATAGTTATGCACACTGTATTGGGATACATATTTTACCACACCAAATTAAAAATGAATGAAAAAATAAATGTGAAATGGAATGATTTATGTATAATTACCTTCAAGTACTTCAGGGTATTCCGGGTCATGCTCGTTTTCTTCTATTTCAATATTAGGCATGTTATTACAACTGCTCTCGCAGTTCAGACACATATTAGAGCAGTTGAGGCCTGCTTTTTTACATCCACAGTTTTTATGGCATGTCTTCTAGCATTTGCAAGAAATGAGTTTTAGAACGACTTGGGGTGCTGGTGGCTCTAGCATGGTTATTGGCTCTAGACCATCTTTTTTCGTGCTTTTCCAACCCATTGTTCAGTATTTTTTTCATTCCCAAGCCATTGCTGAACTTGAAAATACACCCTTAAAGAATGTTGTTTAGCTGCCAGCTTCAGTAGGAGGTAGGGACGCCATATGGGTTGATGCCTTGTATGCAGATTTAAGGTAGCATAGATACCTCAATTTGTTTAATGACGTGGTTTCCTTGTCAGATAATTTGTACAAGGAAATCAAAAAACGATTGCCAGCATCAGTAATTGCATCAGCATCTGCCATAGGGTCTTTAAAAATTTCAATGGCTTTAATTAATGCCGGGTTTCTTTTGAGAGTCTGAAGAAACCTCATTTTTCCTACTTTGAAAAAGGCTGAAGTAGTATCACAACCACTCATGGCATGTGAAAATAATATGTTGTCAGCAACCAATTATTCAAGTTTGCAGTCAGGAGAAAAAATGAGTGATGAAACTGTCCCTTTGCCTGGCTTTAAAAAATATACATTTGAATGTATGCCCCTACAGAGACACTGGAATTCCCACTCCCACCGAAGCCCATACTTCATTTGCGTTCATCTTGAGTTTAACAGGACTTTAATATTTCCTTTTTTGGACAGAATTATAAACAGTTCTTTTAAAAGCATACTGGTTTTAAAAAATTGTATTCTTCAGTAAATATCTTTTTAAAATGGCGAAAATATGTTGCATATTTGCCTGCAAGGAAACTGCCATTTCAGAAATTTCTAGAATACGGGGAGTGGGTGCAAAAACATGCACATATTTAAATGTTAAGTTTTGAATTAAAAATATTGTTTGTGTGTCTGAAGAGGATTCATTATTATATTTATGTAATTGTTCAATTGAATATTTTTTTAAAGTGTTTATTGCTATTTTCCAAAAATGACTGTTTTTCAAAGATTTTAGATAGTTTTACCTCCTGTACTTAATTTTACCCCCTTTTTCAAAATTTTATCTTCTCTTAGAGTGCGAGCTCTCCGGAGGAGAGCGAGCTCTCAAGAGCACCTTTGACTCTTGAGAGGAGGTGGAGATACTCCACTGCTCCCAACTTCCACTGGTGCCGGATTCACACTTTTCCCCTACCTTAAATGCATAAAATATAGTCAATAATATAATCTTTAGTATCACTAATGGTTAATATTTGTGTTAAATGGTTTGTTTCCATGTGTCATCGACATACAATGTCGTAATTTCCGTTTCTTTTTTTTTTACGCCCCACCAGTAGCTGAGAGGTTCTGCTCTCGAAGCTGGTAGACGGGAGGTGCTGGGTTCGATCCCAATCGCGCCCGTCGGCCTAATCGTTCGGAGTTTTCGTGGTTTTCTTCGAGCCGTTTATTTATCCATTGCGTAAATACGAGTTAGGTTCCCTTAGAAAGACCCCCACAAAGGGCACTCTCCCCGGGCCTATATCCCAAGTGCAGATAATTGGCCGTCAATAATCAACCCAACCCAACCCGTTTTTTTACAGTTTTTTGTTTTCAATACCCCTTTTTTGCGGCACTCTTACGGCTAAACCATTGATCATAGAAAAAAAAAACTTTCAGTACATAAAATGTAGGAAATTTTATTCTCTTTAACTCATATATTGCTGACTTTCACGCAAAATGCACAATTTTGGAGTTATTTTGAAAAAACCGAACAAAGTCCGTTTTTTTAAAAGTTTTTTTGTAAAAAAAAAAAAAATTGCCGAAAGAAATTTTGTTGGACAATTTCAGATTCGTATTCAGCGCCCCAAAAAACTTAAAATAAGCCACTAAAAACAATTACACCAGAATTTTCCACCTCAAACTACAATTTGACTGGGCTATCATAGAAGTGACGGAATGATTTCCAATGATACAAAAAAGATGTAAGTTTTCTCCATTCAAAGGCCTTAAAAATGATGTCATCTAAAGAACTCATAAAACTTTCTTTTCATTTTCATTCATTCGGATAGTGATTCTCTCGCGTTAAAAGATGCAAAAATGTATTTGCTCTTTCTTAAATGTTTAAAAGTAAAAGCATATTACTAATTGTAAATGTAAAATGTTTTTTATTTTGATATATATAATTAAATTATAAATGATAAACTCAAGTGTATATTTAATATATTTTTCTAATTCATACACCTTTCTCGTACACTTTAGTAAAATCCAATTCCGAAATCTACTATGATTACAAAAAGTGTATTAAATCAATCCTTTGGATACCACTCTAATCAAGGAATAATTCGAAAACTAGGATTTATACAATGGGACAACTACTCATGAAAAACCAGGATTAATACGATATATCGACCATTTGCTGAAAATGAAGGTAAGCAAATTTAACTTTTATTGGAATAATATATATCCTGAAAATACTTACTGCGTGAATAAACTCACAACTTCTAACAGAATCTCACTTTCTAGAGGGTTAATATAGAATTGTAAACGAGTTACCACAACAATGGATTTAAGTATGTACTCACCAAAAGAGGCCAACTTGCTGGGAAATAGAAAAAAAAAATAGAAAATATAAATAAAAAATAAAAGTAAAGATTGTAATAATTAAAATAAAATGCACTTTTATCTATTAAAAGTTTAGTATCAATTAAATTATAATTATACATTGAAAAAACAATTTAGAAAACCCGAATAAGTGGTTTAAATTATGATTTTTTTTTCTTTTCTTTCGCCATATCTTAAAAAATAACAAAAAACAAAATTCACTAGCTCGCACCTTTTTCCAAGCTATAAAAAAAAGCTGTGATTTTTCTATAATCAAGTACGGTGCACACGCCAAATTAATGTATTGCAATGGAAAATGTTTGTAAGAATTCTGAATTTCAGCCATGGAATTAAGCCTGATTTTCAAGGTAAACATAAAATGCTTATAAAAGAGTTTTTTTAAAGACTATTTTTACTTTTATACTTATTTTTTTAATGTATGTCTTATGTCATTTTATCTTGAGTAATGTCAGAAAGATGGCCACGAAGAGGGAAGACAGTGGTTATAAAATAACTCATTTTCACGGTAAAGTTCCCTGCAATTCTTCGAAATTTATAAGATGTAAATTTTTCTCAGCTATGTGACCTTTAGACGATGCGCATTAGTTATGCGTGGTGAAATAGGTGGGAAATGCCTCCAACTTTTCCGATGATGCTGTTTATCAGTATTGAGACAAGGTATTAAATACCGAGTAGTAAGTAGGCCACTATCAGCGGCGGAAGTGACGTCGTCAAAAGTGGGCGTGATCGGATGTGACGTCACAAGTGGAGTTGAGTTGTTTTTTGTTGAATGTTGAGCTGTTTCTTGGTTGAATGTTTCGTTTCGGTTTTCAGAAAAGTTTTTTAAGAATGGCAACACTTTTTTGTACTCCAAGACAAGGGCTTTGGTTTCGGTTTTCAATAACGTTCTTTAAGAATGGCAACACCGAGTTACTTTGTTAAAAATGGCAACACGTTAAATGCTGAAAAATGTATTCCTTACCTTTCTGGCGAATCAATAAATTCTCCAAATATCACAATTCTTTTTTCAAACTGTGTTCTTTATTGCTTTTTTTTTATTTCAATTTATTAAACATTTTAAAATTTCTCATTAAATGATATTTATTAATAATACAATGATAAATCTTTCATATTATTTTAATTTATAAAATGGTACTTTGTTCTTGGTTTTGTGGAAAATATAACAAATCATTAGCGAATTCAAATGAATAACGAAGTTTTGTCTCCAAGACTTAATGGATCTTTTCAAATGTTTCGAATGAAATTTTTTCTGAGTTAATTAACTGTGTTTATGGTTTCATTTTGATTCTTTTAATAACTGTAAATGTAACTTTAATTGAAAATTTTATTTCAGAAGTTATTAAGAATGGAAATTCATAAAAATGTTAATGATTAACATTTATTTTTTAATATGAACTTCGCGGAAAAGGATAAAAGTATAAGCTATTAAGAAATTTCTCGTTGAGGTTATAATTTCCGCTTATTCTTTTGAGAAAGGTTTTTAAAAAATTCTAGTTTTGATTCAATAAAGTGCAAAAAGAAAATTACATTAGGTAGACTAAATATCTATATCTATATATTTGTTATATAATATTAAACGAGCAATTCTTGTTTAAATATATATTTTTGGGTTGTCTCTCATATCTTAAAACGAAAAAGAGCAAAATCTATGTATATATATTATACTATCGTACGTGGCACAGAAGTCGCGATTATTTGTTAACTGTTTAATGGCAACTACCGAATGAAACGCATCTTATTGGTTATTGTGTAAAAATCCTTTGGCAGGTTTTAGGCCAGGATTTTTTACAGTTAACGGTTTGGTGCTGCCATCTACAGGAATAAAAGCGAAATAAACAATGATTTCTTGATTATAGTGCAAATAAATTAGCATTTAATCTTTATAATTTAAAAAATACAATTAGCAATATAAAATTTAAAATGTAGACAAAGGAATATTTAAAAAGGAATTTTTAGCAAAAAGGGAAAAGTAAGTGCAATAATTTGTGCCTGACAATTTTATTTTTTAAACGTAACTGTTATACTTTTGAAATTTAACTCTTATTTAATTTTTTTACAAGTTTTTAGTATAAATAAAAATTATTCAGTCTTTTTTTTTATGAAGTCCACTCTATTGTTATATTTTTCAATGACTGTCTCCCCAGGCAACGCCGGGCGGGTCAGCTAGTTTATAATAATTTTTAAAAAATGTTGAAGTTGGTTGTCTGCCAATACAAATTAGCGACTTTTGACACATTTCTAAATTCATTTTTGTTCAGAAACGCATAGAATTGGTAACTGTTTTTACTCAGAAGCTATCTAATCGAATAGCATTTTCCATTTTTGGTAAAGAGAGAAGATCTTTCAGAAAATGAGGTCAAAGTTGGCGTTTTGAACCGAATTTCCGCCGATAGCGCAGGAAAGGAAAAAAACCTGTCGTCGCTTGACAACAATCATTTATAACTCGATAAGTAATTTAATTACCAAAAAATAGAAACCTCATTCGATTCCAAAGAGCTTCAATAGTCCGACCTGCCAATTTTATGCCTTTATGTTTAAAAATAAGCCAGAAAATGTGTCAGGAAGTTTCGCGTTATTGAGCAGGGAATTTGAGAACCGCCTTAAAACGAAACAGAGAAAAACTTATAATTAAAAAACATCACAGGCTAGCGCTTTCTAATAAAGTCTTTGCACTGATAAAGGTACTCTAAATGCTACCGGAACTGGTGTGCGATGAGATAAAAAGTCCTGCTGCTAAAAAAGTTGTTTTTTCTGCATGAATTGAAGCTCATCTTAGTTGTCATTAATCTATGTGATTATTTGCTCATACGTTTCATCGTTCATTTTTAACGAACTGCAATTTTTATTCAAACAACGTGTATTAATAAAATGTGAGTGTAATAGTATGTATAGTATATCAAAAGCCTGTTCAAAAACTTTTCGTACGATACCTATTTCAACGTTATGCGTTTCGTACGTGCATGGGAAAAGGGATGTTGACATCAGCAAACCTATTATTAATTCCGCCCCTGTTTTCGTAATTAATTCCAATCGATATATCGTTAATGCAGTTAAAACGTCCGACTATCTAACGAAGCATCTTCGCATTTTATGACACTTCGTTAGACGTCACACGCAGAAATGCTCTTTCCTAACTAACTCTAATTAGTTCGTAGAGACGAGACCTTAACGAATGATCTAACTTGTGATGCATAAACTAATGCATGCATAAGTTTCTTTCGGTCTTATTTACTCGCAGTTTTCCCATCTGTAATTAGATTTAGGAACAAATTATGCCATTATAGAGGGTTTTGTGCAAACTTTTTTTCTTTTGTGCATCAGAATATTATTTTCGTTAATTTCATTAGTTTCGTTACACATGATACAGTAGAATTTACTATAAGACGGAATAGCAATGAATAATAAAAGAAAAAGTGTATTAGGCTAGTTTCCGTTTTAACAGGCCTTTAACTCTATTACATTTATACACTGAAAAAAAAAAATCTTTCAAACTGACAGGAAAAACTGTCAATTTCGGCGCCAGTGGAAAACCGTTTAATTTACAGAAAATATCTATATATTTTCATTAAAATAGTTTTTTCCGTAAAAAATATAGATCTTTTTCTGTAAAAATTACGAAATCCACATTTTTTTATAGGAAAAAACTGTTTTTCTTTAAAACAGTTCTTTTCTGTAAAAAATATAATATTTTTCTGTCATAATTACAGATTTTTTTTTTTTTTTTTACAGTGTACAGTAAAACAGTAAATTCCATAAATAACGCAGTCGCTAAGGACCAGAAAAAATGCGTTATAGACTTCTTTCCATCTTAGCAGGTAAAATTGTATGTTGTCCAATTCATCTGGAACATGGAAATTTTCCGCTATCAACAGGTTTCGTTTTCAAAGGTTTTAATGCATTTTGAAATTGAACATACCAATTAGTTCTCCTCATATTTTTGCTGCTATATATATATTTTTTTACATTTTCCAACAAAGTTGAAAAGTGTTTATGAATTCAGTTTGCCTGTCCGTCTGTCTGCCCGGTTGTCTGGCCGTGATCTAACTCACGTAAATATAGTTGGATTGCCATGTTACTGGGGTTTACCGTATCATGTTAGATGTTAAAAATGAAGCTTTTAGCATTTATTGTTCTTTCACAGGAACACTAAAAAAATGCCGTTATATTATGCTCTATGGTGAAAAATCACTTGCTGTGTATTTGAACGATGTTATGCTATTTCAAACATATTGAAATTTTTATACGTCCCTGAGGTGCACTACAAGAAGTTTAGGATGATTGCAAGATGGTTAAAAGATGTTTAGGATGAGTAGGATGTGTATAGCATTGATCGCTCATTTTCAGAGACACACAAACAAATTCGGTTACAGTATTGACTATGAGCGATAATTTCTGGAAGTGTGTTTTCAATTGTGGTATGAGTTTATAATCTTTTAATGCTTTTTTTATTTATGTTTATAAGCACTTGTAACAAAATTTCTAGTGTAATATATAACAACTAGATAAATCTCGTTTATGTGTATTGAACGTGGAGAAATTTTGAAGTAAGTTAAATAAAGTAATTTTTCCGTTATATTTATTAAAAAATCTTAGAAAAGAACATAGTGGAAAGTAGGGTAAAGCCGGTTACCTAACGGTTTTCCTTTGTTGACAAAGGTTTAGAAGGGCAAAAAATCAGATCACCCCACAAAAGTATTTTGGGGCATGTGGGCTATTGAAAAACCCCACTTGTTGCCATTGCCACAAGAAAAAATTTTCTCTGCTTTGGAAAAGTCGCTTTCTAACTTAAATTTTTATTTTAATCTTATTGCTGTTCATTTACAATGTTTGTCTGTAAAAATATGTTTGTTGAACACGAAAATGATTCATTGAGAATTAATAGAATCCGAAAATCCTAAATTAAGGGTTGAGAAAACTGATTGATACACTTTATAAACTACTCGGAAGCATTTTCAAAAATCGGTAGCAGCTAAAAGAAGCATTTTTTTTATAAATTCTTCTTTAAATCTTGAAAATAAATTTGTTTCTGAGGTTACTAAGGATAAGGAATTTTTTTTGGAATTGTTAATAACTGAGAAGAAATTATTGTATATTTTTGTTACATTATATTTTTCTAGATTAAGACTAGATGTCTTTTTTTACGGTGTATATAAAGAAACCAGATGATAAAATAAAAATCCAAACGTGGGCAGATCAATATCTCATGTTCGCTCGTTAAGGCTTTCTTCTTATTCTATCCACTTCAGTAGACGGTAATTGGATGGGTCTGCTCTTATTTTTTATACTTCAAAAACACATTTCCTGAAAAGAGAAAAAGGTGAAGCGGGATACAAAGGTATAATGCAAAAGGACCGATTTGTTTACCGGCGCACAATGGAGTATATTTGTCCCAAAATTCTGGACAAATTTTTTTTTCAAGTGTTATAAAGTTAAAAGCCATTGCTGTTGATTTACTATAAGTAAATACACTTATTTAATGTTGTATTCACATAAATGTATGCGTTTATTTAAAAAATAAATATATTGTACACAGTTTACTTAAGACTGCTATAGTCACTCAACTACCGAATTCCCTTCGCTAATGTTAAGTCAATGGGCATGTGATGCATTCGTATATTTTAAATATCTTCTCGATAATTTGATATTCTTAACTAATTTTTCTTTGTGTTCTTCTTAAAAGATGTTTATCTTTTTCTTAGTTCTCAAAACATTTCTAAAACCTATAGTTATTTTAATATTTTATATCTTAAAAGCTGACGAAGTGAAAGATTTTAACACTTTATATAAAAATAAGTATACATTTTATATATATTTTGACAACTAAGACAAAAAGAGGCATCCTTTAAGAAAAGTACAAAGAAAAAAAGAAGTTAAAAATGTTACTTTCCTAAGGAGATATTTTAAAAATACGAAAACAGAGTTGAAAAGTGTTTATGAATTCGGTTTGCCTGTCTGTCTATCTGTCTGGTTGTTTAGCCATGATCTAACTCACGTAAATATAGTTGGATTGCCATGAAGTTGATAAATTTTACTGGGGTTTACCATAGCATGTTAGATGTTGAAAATGAAGCGTGTAGCATTTATTGTTCTTTCACAGGAACACTAAAAAAATGCCGTTCTATTATGCTCTTATGGTGCAAAATCACTTGCTGTGTATTTTAACGATGTTATGCTATTTCAAACATATTGAAATTTTTCTACGTCCCTGAGGTGCACTACAAGAAGTTTAGGAAGATTTCAAGATGGTTAAAAGATGTTTAGGATGAATAGGATGTGTATTACATTGATCGTTCATTTTCAGAGACACAAAAAAAATTAGGTTACAGTATTGCCTATGAGCGATCATTTCTGGAAGTACGTTTTCAATTGTGGTATGAGTTTATAATCTTTTAATGCTTTTTTATGTTTATCAACACTTAACAATATTTCTAGTGTAATATATAACAACTAGATAAATCTCATTTATGTATATTGAACGGGGAGAAATTTTGAAGTAAGTTAAATAAACATAGATCAAGTACTTTGTGCGAATTTTAATTCATAAACCAAAACCAATAACAACGTTGTAACGAACAAATATGAAAAATTGGCACAAAACACCGCATACGGCAGTTTTAAGGACTCCTTCGATCCCCTTCCTCAGTGCGAAAAAAAATTCTTTGGGACACTCTAAAATTGGACGGAGTGAGAAGTTGACTCTTTGGAAGAGTGAGAGGCATTTTCACTCTTTTAGGAGTGAATTTTATAAATATGCACTCTTTAAAGAGTGGAATTTTCCACTCTCTAGAAAGGAGTGAAATATCTCACTCCGTTGTCGAGAGTGACTGTCTCACTCCGTTGACAAGAGTGAATAGTTCACTCCGTTGAGAGTGAAGAAAAACAGTTTTTTCCAATAAAACCACAAGATGGCGCCAGCTCTCGGATACCCCGTTATCGAAACGAAACGCCCAAAATAAAATCCTTTATATATACACTGTAAAAAATATTTGGAACGTTTAGTATTCTAAAAGGAACGTTTCTGATACCATCGGATATCTCAGAGCTATTTTCACTTTCTGAAACCATCAGAAACCTTTCCGAATTTTTGGGGTTCCCTTCTGCTGTGGAGGGAAATCCACCTTTTCCAAGTATTTCCCATCGCCGGAACAGGAAGTGCCGAAAGTATACGTGATTTCCCCTACCCCTCCGTCCGGTGTGGTGTGTGTAGTGTAGTTTACGCGAACAGCACGTTGTTAGCGTTGGAAGTATTGTTCCAGCTGTCCAAAAAGACAATTCTAAAGAAAGAACACTTGAAAAGGTAAGAATTTCTGCTGTTTTAAATACTCTAATCATGCTCTTTTATAATGATTCTGTTTTATATTCATTATTATTCCACATATGCCGTGATATGCTTCAGTTTATATCAATATTTTTAACAAATATGTCTTAACCCTAACATTTAGGACTATTTATATGAGTGAGTAATTAGATCTTTTGAGTTGGAAGGATAGTTATTAAAATATACTCTAAAATATAACTATACAAATCCTTTGTCTCTCATTTTAAGTTCTTTAATGTTGCTTCAATAAACATGATTTATAAATAGAATTTAGTAGCAATTTAATCTCTTAAAGAATATTATCACCCGGCGATAGTGTGTGTTTGTTTATATATATTTTTAACGATGTTTCAGAACTCTAACTTTTATAATACTATATATTGAAAATTGACTTGTCTGACTTTTAAAATATTGTTTTAATTTTAAAGTAAGCAAACTATATTTATTTATTTTATTCTGATTATGAAAAAAAACTTTCCCGGGTGTTTTTATTAATCTCAGGGTTATGTCCAGATTTTTCTTACAGGGTCCCTGTTTTTGTGAAATTGTGAAGGTTTTTTTTAATATTTTTGAAAATTCCAGTCATAATTTTGTGAATTTGAAATTATTGTTAAATCAGGTAACGTTGTATCTATCCTTTACACTTAAAATAAAACTTCGATAAGTTCAATTGTTTTGTGATAGGTCAGATTTTATTTTTAAATGATTAAATTTGTGAAAAGTTCAGTTTGGAGGTGGTAAAGTTTCATGAAAGGTTTGTTTTTAAGACAAAGAATTTTGTGAAAGATCCTGTTTTGGAACGAAAAAATTTGTGAAGGGTTATTTTTTTTAAAAACAAATCTCTGAAGCTGCATTGCTTTTGGGAAGCTCATAAGTTTTAATCATTTTATGTTGTTGGGAGTTAGATTTTTTGAAATGTATCTAAAATATATTAGTATAGCTTTAGTATGTCTTTTTCATGTTAAAGAAAAGTTTTAAAAGTTTTCTTTCTAAATATATATCCTATTGTTTTAATATTTTAAAATAAATACTTTATTTGTGGAGCTGTATGGATCCCATATATTTTTTTTGATATGTTGTTAAAAAACAGGGTAAGTATCTCCATTCTCCAATATTCACTGCGTGAATATTCTTAAATATTAGGGTTAAAACATATTTGATGAAAATATTGATATAAACTGAAAAATATCACACAATATACCGCATAATTTCGCTAAGAAAAAAGAATCATTAAAAAAAAAAACTTTATTAGAGTATTTAAAAGAACAAAAATTCTTATATTTTCAAGTATTCTTTTAAAATTCAGACAATATATAATAAAAATAAATAAAAATATATTTAGAAACAGTTCAGATATATTCAGAAAGATTTCAGATATATTATGAAAGATTTCCGATATATTCAGAAACTTTTCCGATCCGTAATGAAATATATTATATATATTCAGAAAGGTTTCAGATATATTCAGGAAGCTTTCAGATATATTCAGGAAGGTTTCATTACGAATCGGAAAGGTTTCGTGTTTTAGCCGAAACATTTTTCTGATCGAATCAGAAACTTTTCTGTTAGTATCGTGCAGCACAGGTCTCCGTTACTTTCAGAAACGTTTCTGAAAATTTTTTACAGTGTAGTAGCACGATTTTAAAAAAACTGAAAAAGGCATTGAAATAATAAATGAATCGATAGAACAATGGACAGGAAATATATTTTATGCTTTACAAATTGCAGGATTTGCCAGTGCTAAGAACAGTGCAGGGAAAATAAATATTTTAAGTAAATTTGTGCTTAGCTGCAACACAATTTTGCTTCTATTTTATAAACAGAAAGTTAATATCTCTGAATGCTAATTATTTTCCTCTTTATTTAAATAACCTATTCTACATATTTTATATAATTTCTAACCTCTTTATGAATATAAACAAAATATAATTATACAGATTAAATTTTCTGTTATTTTTAGCACGTTTGAAATTAAAATGTAAAACATAAGAGAAATGAAAAACGTTGCATTTAATCACTGATTTTATACCATTTATTATAGCAAAAAAAAGAAAAAAAAATAGAGTATAAATGTGTCGGTAATAGTCTTAGGAAAAATTTAACAGCTATAATTTAAGAAAAAAAAATACGTTTTTTACCCTGACTGAAATTTCCCCCCTAAAAATTAGTTTTGAAAAGTAAATTTGGGGGCCCCTTCGTATTTCAGTGGGTAAGCTCCGGCTTCACGGGCCTATTTGGTAAACAGGCCCTGGGCATCGGACAATCTTAATCAGGCTCTACTTATGGAAACATTATTAGCAAGAAAAAAATGAATGAATAAATAGAATAATAGAATAATAGATAAATAAACTGCTTTGTTGTAACGGAATTTTTGTCATAGCGGAAATGTACAGACGGGTGTTTGCACATTTTTTAGACGATTTCGGCGTTGTTGTTTTTAACGTTTAAAATATGAATATTGCTTTCTGAAATAATCTGTATGATAATCTTGTTTCTTGATTCTAATTCTGCGTAATGCTTTCGATGGTAGAAGGTTTTTTGTAAAATTTACAGGGTTATTGCTTCCCATGCCTCTATAAAAACTTTCCAGATTCGATCCATCGTGGTGGTTTTGCCTTTGAAAGAGCTCTTTTCAGCAGACCAAATGCACAATAAACCATAAGAGAAACGTCAGGTGACTGGAGGAATATGTTGAAAGGTATAAATACAATACCTGTGTGAGTTTTTAATGTTTTTAACGAATACAGCGGTAGTTTTTGAAGTATGAGCAGTAGCTTTGCTTTGATGCAGTTTCACCCTTTAAAAGTCATTGTAATAAAGAAATGGCATTTTTTCTGTAAATATCGGATGTAACACATTCTCTTAATAATATAATGAATTGATTGTAACATTTTTGTCCAATATTCTTATTTTTATTTTCCCATTATAAGATAAATTTGCGATAGTCATAAATCCTTACCTGAAACTTCGTTTTCCGCCTTGAAATGGGCTCTTTTTTTCCCTGTTTTTTTTTCCATCTGGTATCTTTTTACTATGTATATGTACTGATTTTTGGAATAGCACTTTCCAATCAATTGTTATGTTTATTTCGCACTAAAAAGTTTTTATATTATGCGCTTTGCAATCATTTTAGACTGTCGAATTAGCATACTTCTGTTCGGAAGAAAAAAAAACGCATCTTCCCATTCACAGGTTTTTTGAATGCGCAATCTTGAAATAAGAATAAATTTGAAAGTATCAGACGATAATATAAATTACACATAATAAGTTGTTGTCAGAATTTTTTCCTCTAAAATAATTCCATTTTTTTAAATCATTTATCAAATTTGTCTAAAAAATGTGCGAACAGTCTCTGTATTATATGATACAAAAAGAAGGTTTCAGTTTTCTTATTTACACAGTTGAGAAACACCGTAAATATTTGTGATTTCTACACAAATTTAATAAGTGTGCTCGAATATCACAAAAGAAACAAAGCTAAAATAATGTAATAAGAGTATTTTTATTGTTAGCGGCTGTAGCATGCTGTAAGTACCAGCTCTCGTCCGAGCGCAGAAGTCAAGCAGCAACGAGCTCGGTTAGTACTTGGGAGGGTAGGCGAAGCGTGTGTAAAAAATGAGTTTCTCTTTTTTATTCAAGAATTTTAGTCACTCCTGAAAGAGTGACTATTCACTCCTATCAGGGGTGAAAAAACTCACTCCTTTTGCAAGAGTGGATAGTCACTCTTCTGAAAGAGTGAGTATTCACTCTTTCAGAGAGTCAAGAATTTCACTTTTTCCTAGAGTGAATAGTCACTCTAAAGAGGTTGGGCAAATTTTGACTCTGCGATAGAGTGAATATCCACTCCTCCGGAGTAAACTCTTTCTTATTTAGAGTGGATATATAAATTCTTGCTTTAGCATTTTCACTCAAGCTAGTACTCGGGGCTATAACTGAGGGATTCTTTAAACCCATTTTTATCTTTTTTTTTTTCTCGCATTGAGGAAGGGGAACGAGGAGTCCTTGAAAGGGTCGTATGCGGTGTTTTGTGCCAATTTTTCATATTTGTGCGTTACAACGTTGTTATTGGTTTTGTTTTATGAATTAAGTTAAATAAAGTAATTTTCCCATTATACTTATTAAAAAATGTTAGAAAAGAACATAGGGGAAAGTAGGGGAAAGCGGATACCTAACGGTTTTCCTTTGTTGACAAAGGTCTAGAAGGGCAAAAAATCAGATCACCCACAAAAGTATTTTGAGGCATGTGGGCTATTGAAGACCTGTTGCCACAAAAAAATTCTTCTCTACTTTGGAAAAGGTGTTTTCTAACTTAAATTTAAATTTTAATCTTATTTCCGTTCATTTACAATGTTTGTCTGTAAAAATATGTTTGTTGAACACAAAAATGATTCATTGAGAATTAATAACATCCGAAAATCCTAAATTACGGGCTCAGAAAACTAATTGATACACTCTAAAAACCACCTATAAACATTTTTGAAAATCGATGGCAGTAAAAAAAACTTTGGTTTGCGTATAAATGCTTCTTTAAATCTTGAAAATATATTTGTTTCTGAGGTGACTAAGGATAAAGAACTTTTTTTGGAATCGTTAATAACTCGCTATAAATTATTGTATATTTTTGTTATATTATATTTTTCTAGATTAAGACTAGATGTCCTTTTTTTAACGGTGTACATAAAGAAACCAGATGATAAAACAAAAATCCAAACGTGGGCCGATCAATATCTCATGTTCGCTCGTTAAGGCTTTCTTCTTATTCTATCCACTTCAGTAGAAGGTAATTGGATGGGTCTGCTCTTATTTTTTATACTTCAAAACACATTTCCTGCAAAGAGAAAAAGCTGTACAAAGGAAAGTAGGAAATGTCTGTTAGTCTTAACGAAACCAACCACACTCATCGAAATGAACCACAAGAGAAACAAGTTGGAAATTGTACGTGAAACGTGACAGATGAGGTGCGTTCGTACTGTAACTAGTGTTTATATTCAGATCTTGTTGCAATAGCTGTTGCACTCTTATGCAAAAATGCACGAATACAAAATGTATTTTATTTGGAAAGATTTTCATATCATAGATATTCATTTCATTTTGTGAAATGAAGTTTCAATACACTTTTACAAACAGTTCATTACATGTATGTTACATTAAAATGATACTATGCAGAGATATCTAATATACAAGACAATGTAAAAAAACAAAATCGTTATTTAGGATAGGTGTTGAAGAGAAATATGCATGGCTCAGTTATAATATTTATTTAAGATTTTATCCTTTAATTTCCCTTCTAATTGCTGCCCATTCCAACATAACCCTTTTGCTGGGACAAGTTGATCAGAATTAAAGCTTAGAATTAAATACATAAAGGTTTCTCTGGGGTTGGCTAATAGAATAAATTAATTTATTCAGAAAATAATAATAAAAGGAATCCATAGAGATTAAATTTTGGATATGTTCCCCCCATTGCATTGTGTAATTTCGAAGTAGCCCATTACCCTTTTTGAGAATGATCATTCTTGCCCTTAGCTGACTTTTAAAACGGAAATCTAAATAAACAAACACATACTAGATAATTTAAATGAGAAGACTCCAAATAATTAACACTATTATTTATTTACAATATTTACAGTTATTTCAAGAAAAAAAAAGATTTATCAGAACACCTCTGATTTAATTTCCTAACAAAATTTCTCCTATAATATTGGCATTAACACTTTGATCCTTGCAAAGGATACTTATATTTGTTTGTATTTATATTTAAATTGATCTTTGACAACATTATCTGTTTACAATTAAAATACTGACTTCCATTTGTGACTAAGGTCACACTACCAGCTTCTCTTATAATATTTTGATAAAATCAAATAAACTGGGGAAATACTTAGGTCAGAGTCATATTTACCTATACACATTGATTGAAGAAGGTTTCTCTTTGTATCAGAGCACACTTTCCGCTAACTAAATAGCGCTGCACTTATTGAAAATGTTCATTTCACAAAACTTAGCGCAACTACACCACTCTCCATATATGTTGTTCGGGTTCGCTGCTTTCTTACCATCAGAATTGCCACTCACTCTATTTTCCTCTTTCGGACCGCACAAAATTCATCGCGTCATTTTATTTCACCTCTCACTTTCGCTTCTGATATCGATGTGTGTTCTGTTTTCATTCTTTTTCACAACTCCTTTTTCATGACCACGGTGGGCCGTACTTTGTTCTGCCCAAAATTTGCATGACAGTGCTTTAAGCCCATCCTTCTTTTTTTTTCATTGGGTAGTTGATCTCCCGTTTTAACTGAAATTTGCATAACAGAGGGTCAGTTTCACCTCCTCCTTACCAACCCCAACCAATGGCTATGCATCAGTTGTTGCTGTAGCGTGTTGTTTTCTTTCTCGGAACGACGTGTGTGTTCTTTGATATTATCTCCCAGACCAACTTAAATCAAAGTTCTTCTTATTTGACTTTTATGGCTTAAAATTGTCGCCAGCGAGTCTCTGGTCATAAATTTGCCATCCTAAATCTTTCAACTGAGGCGACTTATGGGAAAGTCCCGATAATGTACTTTCCTTACATTAATAGGATTCATTTCCGTCCTAAAATAAGTACATTTCAAGTTGGCAACATTTTATCTTTTTTTCGACATGGACTGAAAATTCCAATGGGAAAATTCAGCTTAACTGTGAATTTTTCAGAACTTGAAATCCCTATTGAGACTCTTTTTCCATTTAATGTCTAATTCTCCGGAAACGTCTATCCAAAAAACTGTCGGAACATTATAGGATTGCTATCATGAAACAATTTTAGTCTACAAATTCGGTTTCTAAATTCAGTCATACAGAAATAATAGAGCTCTATCTTAAATAGGACGTCATCCCCATGGTAACCTAGAATCATGACCTATCTTGGGATATCACTGAATTAATGACGTATAATAGGATTTAATAGAATGAAGAAAATGTTTATTCATATTTTTTTTAATTTTGATTCGATTTTCATAAAATTTGAAATGATTCGACAGAATTATGCATCAACTATATATATTAAATTTCAAACCATTGGGTTAAGTAGTTTTTGCGCTATTATATGCGGAGAGACGGACCGACCAGACGACGACTCTAGGTGCTACGTACTTATATAATTACGAACGCACCTAAAAATGAGCGTCAGCCCGACTCTAATCGCGGGTGCAGGACTCTAGTACACGCACGACAATTTGACCAATGATTAAAAATAATTTAGATGAACACTACCGGCGTCAAATGACACTTTTAAAAATATTTAGGATTTTTTCGATTAAAACGATCACACCTGTTTTTAATACATTGAATACTCAATTTTGAATACACTTATTAGCTTTAAAAATTGCTTGTAAAATAAACATAAATTAAAAGTTTAAAAGATGCCATTTTGACTCTGGTAGTAACAGTGTTAATTAAGGGGAAAATCACTACTAGCAACTAGCTGAATCTGATTTTTAATTAAATAAAGCATTTCCAGCACCATTTGTATCTCTTAGCAATTTTACCCCGTAGCATGGGGAAGTATTTCACGAACAATGGGGTAAGCGGACTATAGATTTTTTGTCGTTTTAAAGATGGACTATATTTATAAAACGAAATCATGACCGGCTTAGACAGAATGTGATGAATTTTAAGATTTTTTTAAAGAGTCTTACTTTTCCTCCAAAAGGTGCAAGTTTGCATCATGTCACATTTTATTTTATTTCTGATTTCATATAACCTATAATAAAATGAAAATTTTTACCACTAATAGGTCAATATCTGCTTTATTTAATATAATTATTTCAATGTTGTACAATTCATATTTAATTATTTAAAAAAAGTTTAAATTTTAAAGAAATGTAAAAAAAGCTTTTTCGCCTGGTTTCCACTGCGCGCTAGGTTGTAAAAAATATATATTGCTTCAAAAATAACAAACAAAACTGATAATAATGTAAAATTGATGTATCTTAAACTTATACTTCAATTTCAAGAAATGTTTTTTTTTAATTTAAATTCTAAAATGTTTAAAAAATTAATTTTTTGTTGAAAAAATGCCAATTTAAATAAAATTAAATTTTTAATTGCTTGAAATTGAAGTATAAGTTCAAGATACATCAATTTTACATCATTATCAGTTTTGTTTGTTATTTTGAAGCAATATTTTTTCTACAACCTTGCGCGCAGTGGATACTAGACAAAAAAGTTTTTTTTAACTTTATTAAATTAATTAAATATGAATTGTACAACATTGAAATAATTATATTATATCAAGCAGATATTGACCTATTAGTGGTAATAATTTCATTTTATTGTGTGTTACATGAAATCAGAAATAAAATAAAATGTAACATGATGCAAACTTGCATTTTCGAAGGAAAAGTAAGACTCCTGAGACCACTTAAGCAACTTTTTTTAAAAAAAGAGAGTCATTTATTAGATCAAAGTTTATCTTCTTAGCAACAGAGTTGCTTATTGCTTTCTACAACCGATACAAGTTCGAGATATTCAGGAAAAAAGCATCGCGATCACGGAAAGAAACCAACTGTCGTAGCTACTTTTTCGTGCTGTGGAGAAGAACCTACCAGTGATTTATTTCTGTACTATTCCATTCTAAAAAAAAACACACATTTTCAGCTGTTTGTAATTAAATTTATACGTGCACGAGTAAACAAAAAAATTTTAATGTTAATGCTGTTAATTTATCACGTTTCTCTGTAAAACTTTTTTGTTGAACATGAAAACTTTTACTTGGGAGTAGATAGCATCCGAAATACTTAATCAGTGGCAGCAAAAAAACATTGATTTTATAAATTTTTCTATTAGTTTCGCTGTGTTAAACATAAAGAACCCTTTTCAGAATTGTGGGTAACTCGGAAGAAGTTATTGTATATTTGTGTGCGCATGACCTGACTTATGCAAGAGCATGCGGGGCAGCTTCCCCCCCCCCCCCCCATTTGTGAAGGGCCCCTCTGGGCTTAGTCAGGATGTTTGTTAAAAGGGTGAAAAACAGTTAAAACTGATCAAAAGTGACCAACATTCTTACACTTTCAAAGATTTAGGATGGGAGTGTACCGTCCAATTCCCCCCTCTGTTTCCAGTGCCCCATGTCCCCCCCATCCCCAAAAGGAAAAATTTACATCATCAGAAATCTAATGTTATAAAATTTTATACAAAAGTACTTTAGTGCATAAGGAAGGAAGTAACAACGTAACAAGTGTTGAAATGTGTTGCTATTAGTAGGCTTATAAGTGCATGCCTGCATTTGTCTTTCCATATTGTGGAATCACCCAAATGCATGCTGATGCAATACAAAGATTAAATTTTATAATGTGGTAGAAAATTTTATATTATAACAAATAAGCAAGGGTGTCTGAAAGACCTGTATTGACACTTCAAAAGCTCACATGAGTCGTTATATAGGAATACAAAAAAGATAGTGCTCAGGCATCTGTTAAAGTTGTGAGCATCTTTCTTGTGATACCCTGTATAAAGATGTAAATAGTACTTGGTTCGAAATTTATGTATACATAAATTAGGTATGAAGTTTAATACTAGTCACTTCAACTTAATTCCCGAACAATTTCCATGGATAGATAGAAGGGGGCCTCTCAGAATGATGCTTGCCCCGGGGCCCCAGATAGTCTAAGCCGGGCCCTGTGTGTGCGTGGTTAGATTATATTATCGTAGAATAAAATACATGTGTCTTTTTTTACATTAAAAGTTAAATTATAAAATGTACATTTGGTACTATCCACTCCATACTCAAATCTTTAAATAAGCAAGTTATTTAAGTCTTGTTTATTCTATTCTCGTTTATTTCTAGATTTTTTATTTTTAGCCAGCATACTTATTTCATGCATAAAAAAAAGCGTAAGGAAATGTTAACTAACGTGGTACGATCAATACCTGCCGAATGTTGGCTCGTTAAAGCCATCTTGTAATCACACACCCAGTTCGGAGGAAAGGTAATTGGATGGGGTCTGCTCTCTTTTCGAAACTTATTTACTATAAGGAGAGAATAAGAGAAATAAAGGGAAAAGAAAAATAGGAAATACCCGTTGAACTCACACAAAATTCGTTCTAGCACTCTTAATCGGAACTGACCACAACAGAGAAAAAGTAAAACAGCTTTGCAATGTAATTCCATTTTCTCTTGGTCTTTGTTGAAGAAGTGAGTTACACTTTAATAATAAGAAAAAAAAATCTGGAGGATATTTACTTTTTTTCACTCTGAGGTGCACTGTAAAAAAAAAAAAAAAAAAAACCTGAGGTTACTAACATTTTTATTAGTAAATTTGTATTTCACAGAATTTTTAGTTACCGGTATTATGAACAGGAATCGTTACTAGCTGTTTTCTAGTAATTCTTACAGATTTATTTTCTTGTAACTGAGTAAGAATACAAAAAATTTTTTAGTAATTTCACGGATCAATGAGAAAAAATAATTTTTTTTTAGTCGATCGACCCATTTTTTTTTACAGTGTGGGTCGGGTTACTTGATTTTACCTGAACCCGAACCCGAACCGAGCCACAGTTCGCGTTCAACATATTGATGCTAATTTTTCTCGGTGCTGGTCGGGTTTGGTTCCGGTTGACTTTAAACGTTTCGGGTTCGGGTTAACCGGTTGTTCCAAAAGAAAGTCTTATTATTATTATTATTTTAATGAGAAAACTATATATTTAAATATTAATGAGTGTATAAGTGTTCATTTTTATTTTAAAAAAAATAATATTGATATTAGATATGTGATTGTAGACTACTTTTCTATAATTGTATTAAAAGATAGAATCATTTTATTTCACTTCGGGTTCTGGTTTTGAATATTTCGGGTCAAGTGTGTGGGTTTATTTGATTTTACCAGAACCTGAACCCGAGCCGAGCCGCGGTTCGGTTTCAGCATGTTGATGATAATTTTTTTCGGTGCTGGTCGGTTCCGGTTGGCTCTAAACGTTTTGGGTTCGGACCGGTTTCGGATTGAGTTTCGATTCTTTCGGGTCGGGTTCGGGTTGACTCGGCGTTTCAAAAGAAAGTCTTGAATCTATTTTTTTAATTATATATATTTAAATATTAACGAGTGTATAAGTGTTCATTTTTATACAAAAAAAAATATTTTTGATGTTAGATATATGACTGTAGACTACTTTTCCATAATTTTATTAAAATATCGAATAATTTTCTTTCACTTCGGATTCGGGTCGGTTTCGGGTTGAAGTGTGTTGGTTCGGGTTCTGCGTTTACTTATTCAGAACTTTCGGGCTCGGGTCGTGTACGACATGACCCGTGCAGAAGTCTATTTTGAGGATATGACTATAATAGATTAGAATATTACAAGATTAGAATCTTACAACATGACTATTACAAGTTGATAGTGACAAATTTTAAGATATTTTCACACCATCGACGGAAAAGCGATTTCATAATTTCTCTGAATATACAGTTATCCCTCGCTTTATGCAGTTTCAGATAGTGCGGTAATTTTTCTTTTCAGACGGTCCCTCGAACAATGCGGGAAAAATTTGAATTAGTGCACTATGGTGTTTTTATTTCAGTTAATTGTCTCTAGATGGCAGCACTAAAATTTGCAAAGCTCTGTCTGTACGGTAACGCCATCTATTTCATTATTTGTATTGTACTGTAAGTAGCTATTGAATGTTGTGTAAGTAATGTAACGTTGTTTGTATGCTGTGATGTGACGTTATGTCTTGTTGTTTGTATATTAAACCTCCAGTTGCTCGTGCATCGCATTTAAGTATTTAGTTATTTTAATTAATTAATCTTCAAGACATCATAGTGTGCACAAAGCACAGAATGTGTGATCCCGTTTTGAAAGTTAAACGGAGCCGAATTGTTATGAATATAAAATAAAAATCTGACCAAAAAAAATTTAACTAATAGCCGGAGAATCGGACAAAGGTGTTTATTATCCAGATGTAAACTTAAAATTGACTTTTAATGTTTATTGATTGTCACTAATTAAGTTAGCTTACACGTTAGTGCTAATGGAAATTAATGTAACTTATATATACATATACATACACACACACATTATATATATATATATATATATATATATATATATATATATATATATGTTGCATTTTGCAACAATTGAAGAAAAACGATGCCAAACATCTCCAACTTAATGCTGTCGTACTCGAAGTTTACATATGAGCAGACGAATAAAGTGTAAATTGTAGAAAAGAAAAACACAATGACAGTCAAATCCATTTTATTAAAACACAATCCTCTATAGTTGCTTTTATGACGGCCGATTATCTACACGAGGGATACAGGCCCTGGGGGGAATGCCCTCCGTGAGGGTCTGTCTAAGGAATCCTAACCCGTATTTACGGCAAGGTTCGAAGAAAACCATGGAAAACTCCGAACGGTTAGGTCGACGAGCGTGACAAGGGTTTGAACCCAACACCTCCCGTCTACCAGCTTTGAGAGCAGAACCTCTCAGCCTCTGGTGTGGCCAATCCTCTTTAGATTGCGGGGAAATGCTATCTTTAGATAACGGTAAATTTAACTCTCCATAGAATAACATCTTTTTTATTAGATACCAATTCGAAGGCATGAACAGTTTATTTTAACAACACTTCGATGACAAAATCCCACTGCTCTCTGCGTCTGTCCCTTCGTTATAAACAAAGCAGCACAAGAAGGTATTTCGTAACACGTGACCTTTTTTACCCAATGCATGTTCGATTTTAGCTACGTGTTCATTTTTTTCGAGAATTAATATTGAAGAAATACGCCTCTCCTGGTTTTTGACGGGAAAATAACATTTTAGAATAGTATGGAAATTAAAAAATGAGGGAAACTGAAAGAATAAGGTTTCGGTTTTTGCGTATTGAGAATACAATTTAAATGAATGAATTTTCAGACTGTTAGTAAAGGAAAATGGTGGATTTACACAGATTAAAAGAAATGAAAGAGATTTAAATGCGGGAATAAATAGGAAATATTTAATGTAATAAAGAATTTAAGAAAATAGGATTTTTTAAGAAGAAATATTTTTATGAAATGTGTTTTTTACATCTTATTTGTTGGGACATAAAAAGTGAATTTAAGTAGATTAGGATAAAAAAATATTTTAAATATGCACAGTAATGAAATATTTTTAAGAAAGGGAATATTTTAATAAACTAGGGTTGTAAATGGAATATTAATAAAAGTAATCTTTTTTAATTCAAAAAATTTAATAGGGTATGGAATTTTAAATTTTGTAATATACATATATATATATTCAAAGTTTCAAATCATGCTGTAAATAGAACTTTTTGATAACACATCAAATACAGTATATTGTGCTTTATTATCATATTGTTTTTTTACGTATATTGACTTTTAAGAAAGTTGACTGTTGATCTATTGTATTTTTTTTCCATTGAATCTATATATATAAAACGCTAAGTGAAAAAGTGGTTTTTTTCTCTTCTGCCGATGGCAACGTGTGGATTCTTTTAGCAAATCAAACCTGCTAAATCTAATTTTAGCCAGCTTCGCTATTTGTTGTAATAAGAAAACTATTGCAGATATTGATTCGAAACACACAGTATATAAGTAGTCAATTTTTCTGATTACGAAAATACAAATTTCGTGAAAATCGGACGGTAACTTTTCTTAATGTTGGCGAAAAACCAAAAGATTTGTTAACAAAGTATATTGTTGCCAACTTAACAATGCTTTTAATAATAATAATTGCACGAAACAATAACATAAATGTTACTTGCAACAATCGACGAGAATTTTGCTCGTAAAAGTGTAAACAAATGAAAATATGCAGTTTATCGTACAAAAAATGACGTTTTTTATATGGCAAACAAATCATCGATAATGGAAACAATAAGATTAAAAATGAATATTGACATGGTATATTTATTAATCTACAGGTAATTTACGCCATCATTTGGATAACCCATAAGGTTTTTAAAAAATGACTTAGACAGTTGAGGGGTCGTATTGAATTTACTTATTCTTCAGAGTCCGTCTCTCTATTTACTTTCCGACCGACAAAAGGGTAACCCAGTGGCAGGGTTTCATGCAGTGATTTTTGAAGTGTTTTCGCATTCCATACTATTTTTACGGGACCGGGCAACGTCGCGCCGGGCGGATCAACTAGTTTATGTTTAAATTATTCCGATAATATGACGATATCAATTAACCGCACTGATTGAGGAAAACCTGTAGGATATGTATATTATATATATATATATATATATATATATGGGAAGGCTAATTTCTTTCCCTTAACTAGGTCATGTGCTGTTTGTTTTACGACTTAAGAACACTACTCTTTGCATAAAGACTGTCTACACACAGCCTGAATGCTGAAGGTGTATCTAAAGAGGAGCAGACGAAATGAAGTGAGGGGATTGAAAATAGAAGTACTGTTACGTTTTTGGTGGTAGAACAGTAATAGAGTGCAGTGAGAAAAGACGTCAGTTTAAGACGCAGAAAAACTATGTAAAGTTACAAATAAAGGTTTAAGCTGTTTATCTAAAGAAATGTATATATTTTTCTAAATATTTGTGTTCATCGTATAATAGTTATAATTAATTAATTCAAGTGTTATCTCATTTTATTCCGAATCACATGCCTGGATCGTATATATATATATATATATATATATATAAAAACTTATTGCAAAAATTAACCATTGAAACAGAAATAACTGACCAAATGCAATGAAATTATTACCCCATATATATATATAATTCGGTTTTGAAATGTGTTATGTAAATTACTTAGACTTAGACATGGGGTAGACTTACCTAATTAATCTATGAAGTTTTATTATATTATTTTTAAAGTGATCGAAAGTATGTCATAATATATATTTAACGCATGATTTTTCGTTCTTGTTTTGATATTATATTTGTGTAGTGTTCTTTAATGTATTTTCATGCTACGTATTTCACGAAGGTTTCTTTGCAATGAAAGGGGTTCCCATAATACGGCGATTATACCTAAAAATAGAAAAAATATATAATCTGAATTGTAAGTGCGCAAACACGCTGGAATATATGGTCTTTATTTAGTACACCAAAAAAATTTTATGCAAAATTAACCAACTCGGGACGATCGAGCAGCGGCTAATGTTTGCTCGTTAAGGTATTCCCCTAATCCTATAAAATGAGGAAGGTAATTTGGTCAGATTTTCTCTTTTCTCTAAACCTATTTACTGCTAGAAGAAAACACGAGGCATAAAAAGAAGAGAAATACAGGAAATGTCCGTTGAACTTTACGAAATTGCTTCCCATTTCACTTATCGGAACTGACCACAGCGGAGAATAAAGGGAGATTTCTTGCATATAATTCCATTTCCTCCTGTTCAGTGTTGAATTACTAATCTACAATCGAGTTACAAACACAGTCTGAAAAATAAAGTTTTTTTTAGCGTAAATAAGTGGAAATTTAATAAGACTTTAGTTAAAATTGGTTCTCTTTCGTTTTTACATCGAAACTACTATCCTTAGAACCCGACCATTATTGCACAATAACAAATTTAAGAAAAGAACGGAAAATCATGCATCAAGCATATATGCAACACTTTTCAAAAAATTTCAAAATAATTTTACAAATCTTTACCGTTGAATAAGGTTAAAGATCTAAAAATCTAAGTAAACAATTTGAGAAACACAAGACATATTTAAAAACACAATTTCAGGAATTACCAACCATATTTAGAAAAATATTCCAATTATATTGTGCAGTCCTGTATACGATCTATAGATTTGTATATACACTACATAGAATTCTAAATTTTAGTTTAGTTAGGAAAAGCGTAGTCCCTTTCTGGAATTTCCGTCAAAAAACGGAAATATACTGGATTACGTTTGTGAGCCCTGTATAAGATCTATAGAATTTATACACACCAAGTATTAGACAAAAAATTAGTTAAATTTAAAAAACGCGTTCAGCAACTGAAAACGCACTTCCGGCAATTATTCTCAACATGCAGTACCGAATTCTTTTGTGTGTCCGTGTAAATGAACGATGAATGCTATACACAAAATAATTCTGTATTAAGCCTCTTGTAATGCACCTTAGTGATACACTATATCAATTTCAGTATGTTTGAAATAGTGAAACATTATTAAAATAAGCCCCAAACTATTTTTCTCCATAGGCCGTCATGTAAGGGAATTCTTTTGAGTGTCCCTGTAAAGGAACTATAATTGCTATGCACATCCTTTTCTACAATAAGCCTCTTGTAGGGCACCTCAGTGATATAGATCAATTTCAATATGTTTGAAATTGCGTAACAGCATTAAAATAAACCGCAAATGATTTTTTTCCATAGATCGTAATGTCATGGAATTCATTTAAGTGTCCCTGTAACAAAAACCATAACTGCTTCACACTTCATTTTCAATATCGATCATGCCATAGTAAACCTCAATAACCTATATCAATTGCATGACAATCCGAATATATTTACGCAAGTTAGAGCATGGACAGACAGATGGCAGACAGACAGACAAACCTAATTCCTAAACACTTTTCAACTATGTTGGAAAGTGTTAAAAAGATGTTTCTTAATCTAGGAAAAGATAAAACAACAACGAACGGATACAATAACCTCCTCCGAATTATCCACAATACCGAAAATATTTTTTTTTATTTTTTGAGCAGAAATCAATATCTTTTTGAGGTTTAATGAAACATTTCTAAAATCAGTTTTTTTTTGCTACCACTGATTCTCGGAAAAGTTTCCGAGTAGTTTTTATGGTCTATTAGTACGTTTTCTCAACCAGGAATATATATTTTTCGCATGCTATCGTATGAACATTTTCATCATCAACAAACATGTTTTACAGACAAATATGATCCCTTAACAGCATTAACATTAACATTAAAATTAACACTATTTTCTTACTCTTGCATGAATAAATTAAATTACACAACTAAAAATGTGTAATTATAAATGAACAGCATGAAAAACAGATATTTCAGTTTGAGAAAAACTGATTAATGCACTTTAAAAACGACTCGGAAGCGTTTCCAAAAATCGGTAGCAGCAAAAGAAACTTTGTTTTCATAAATGTTTCTTTAAATCTCAAAAATACATTGTTTTTCGAAGTTTCTAAAGATAAAATACACTTTTCGGAATCGCGTGTAACTCGGAATTATTGCATATTACTTTACCCATCATACGTAGTATAAGGTAAGTCTGTAATGTTTTAAAAATCGAAAGAAAGAAATTGGCGGATTTACACGTTTCAGACACTGAAGATTCTGAAAAACATTTTAGAAAAGAAAAAATCCGTCCGTCTGTCTGTGCGTGGGTCTGTGTGCCTGTAAACGCTCTATCTCCGAACAAATTGAGATGGACACTTGAAATTTGGTATATACTTAGTACGTAATAATAAGAAAAACCCTATTTCAGTAACCTCGATTATCCAGAACTATTTTTTTCGGACTCTCGAAATAGTCGTTCTGATAAAAGGTATATACAAATTTTCGAATTTGTTTATTTTAAGGAGTGAATATAAAAGACAATAAAAACCCCCATAAAGTTTGAATAAAGAATGAAATCGATCGAATAATGAGTTGCCGAGATATTTGTAATCCTATTTCCCACAGTGTTCAATTTTTCATGACACTGTATTTCATTCCAATCTCAATTCAAATATTGGAGAGACTGGTACACAGTGGACCACTTTTTCAGTTAACATTTTTTTTTCTCTTTAACAGACTCACCGATCTTGTATGAAAATATTTTTGAATATTCCTTAAACCTTCTTACATCCATCATAATTTTCTCACAACATAGTTTTCAATACATTTTTCAAAAAAAAAAATTATATACACTTGTAAAGTGGACCAGTGTACCCCGGAAGCGGGGTACACTGATCCACCCACCGGGGTACAGTGGACCACTATTAGGTGTTATCTAAAATACAATATAAATCTATTTTTCATTAATCTAATTCTTTTTTGTTGCCCCTTCACCCGCAAAATAACATAGTAATATAAATTTTGAAACAAAAACAAAAAATTAATTATATTTTGAAAATAATAACAGATTAATACAGGAACAATTGCAATTTAGTTGAAGTTATTACTTAAGTACAAAAAAATCAGCGCATATTAAAATTTGCAAATGAAATTCCAAAGTACTTATGAGTAAGATTGAGCCTAGAATTTTCAAGAAATAATTTTGGGTCTGAGAGCAACATTATGAAATCATTGACATCAACAGCAGATTCATCTACAGTTTCGGGAGAAATAAACTGATTTCTATTCAATTTGCGTCTCATGAATCTTACTTGAATAGAATCACCAACAATTAGACTACAGTTATATTTATCAAAGGCAGTAAATACAAAATAAAATATTTCTTACTATGTTAAATAAATTGCTATTTTTATTTGTTTACTTTATTTTACAGTTAAATCTACTTTAAAACAATCTTTCTTTATAGAAAATAAGCAATTATTAAATATTTTGAACATTCTGCATTACAGGAGCAGAGTGGATTGTGGACCACTGTGCCCCAGGAGTGGGTGGTCCACTGTACCCCATGTTGAAGTTCAATAAATAATCATATTAATATTGTTTATAGCTTTCTTTTAAACATATTAACTTTAAAGTAAAATAAAAACAAGTATCTTAGCTTTGCAAAAAAGCTGTTTAATTTTATTTATCTACAACCTTTAATTACTAAAAAAATAAAAATATGATGATGAAAAATTTTACTTTTAGAAGCTCAAAACAACCAATCAGGATAAAATAGTTCAATATGAGCTAAACATATTTTCTGAAGGCTATAAATAATCATTGCTGTACTGTTGTCTATTAGGATAAAAGAGAAGCTTAAAAAAAATTTAAATAAATAAAACATTAGGGGGTGGTCCACTGTGCCCATAGGTCCAGTGTGTACCGGTCTCCCCTATGTTTTAATTGGAAATGAGACGCTTCATCCGACGCAGTAAATTGTTAATTAACAGGATTATCAATTTTGGAGTTTTAAGGATATTCCTTTTACGCAATTCAGTAATAGAGCCTTTAAAGTTTAGAACGTCATCAAGCCACGATTTCATTGGAATTGCAATGCATTTTATAAATAGTTTACACACGTTTTATTTTCATATTTTATATTAAGCATATCCCTGATGGATAAGTATTACCGTGGCTCCGAACGACTTAGTTTTCTTTCATGGTTATATTTTCGTAGATTAACAAACAACTGTCTTTTTTTACATTACGGAATATACGGTCCTTATTTAATACACAACAAAATGGATGCAAAATTAACCAACGTGGGACGATCGAGCAGCGGTGATTGTTTGTTCGTTAAGGCATTCCCCTAATCCTATAAAAAGAAGAAGGTAATTTGGACGGATTTTCCTCTTTTCTGTATAAACCTATTTACTGAGAAGAAAACACGAGACATAAAAAGGAGAGAAATGTAGGAAATGTCCGTCGAACTTAACGAAATGTATTGCTATTCCACTTATCGGAACTGACCACAACGTTAGAATAAAGGCAGCTTTGTAAGCATATAATTCCATTTTCTCCTGTTCAGTGTTGAATTACTAATGTACAATCTAATTACAAACACTATCTGAATAATAAAGGATATTTTTAGTGGAAAGATTTAGTTCCCTTTCGTTTTTAGATCAGAACTACAATCCTAGAAGGTGACCATTCATGACTAAAACAGAGAGAGAGAGAGATTTTTACCTCCTGAGGGCTTTCCTGCATTTTCATAAAAATGTTCATAAAACTTTTAGTAACATGAATTTTCTTTCCCTGTTTGTTTCTAAAATACACTCCATATTTCTTTATTTTATTCCACATTTCTTTATCTTAAAATACAATTCTGTTAAAAATATTTTTGTCTACAGTCAATTGAAGTTGTTTTGGGGGAAACAGAAAAATACGGGCCAAGCACTTAGAGGGCATTAAGATACACCGTAAAAAAACAAGAACGAAAAATCATGCGTCAAGCATAGATTATGTAACACTTTCCAACGCTTTCAAAATAATTTTACAAATTTTTACCGTTTAATAAGCTGAAAGATAACATCTAAGTAAACAATTTGGAAAACGCATAGCATATTTAACAAGAACGAAAAATCATGAGTCAAGCATAGATTATGTAGCACTTTCCAACGCTTCCAAAATAATTTTACAAATCATACCGTTTAATAAGCTAAAAGATAACATCTAAGTAAACAATTTGGAAAACACATAACATATTTAAAATTATAATTTCAGGAATTTCCAACATATACAATATTCGGAAAATTATCCGAATACTTTTATTCAGCCCTGTATAGGATCTATAGGTTTGTATATATACTACATAGAATGCTAAATTTTAGTTCAGTTAGGAAACGCGTAGCCCAGTTTAAAATTCTCCATCTGGAGTTTGTCAATAAACGGAAATGTGTTCGCGAACTTTTGTGCTTCTCTGTATATGATCTACAGAATTTATACACACCACGTAATAAACAAAAAGTGAGTTAAATTTAAAATCGCGTTCAGTAACTTAAAATGCACTTCCAGGAATTATTGTTAACAGGCAGTAGAGAATTCTTTTGTGTGTCCCTGTAAATGAACGATGACTGCTATGTACACAATATTCTGTAGTAAGCCTCTTGTAATGCACATTAGTGATATACAGTGTCTCACATAAGTGATGGGACACTTGTGCTTTACAAAAGGAAACTAATCAAATAAATTAAAAAAACATGTACACATTTTTTTTGTGGGTGTGTTTCATACTTAAATTTAGTAAAGATTATTACATAACATACATTTTGTCAAAATATTAAAATATTAATTTAATAAAAATACAAATGTTTAGAACGGAGCAAAAAATAGCTCACATAAGTGATGGGACACCATTATATATGCAACAAAAATCGTCTGAAATAAGCAATAAAAATATTTTTTGGGGTTTTATTTTTACTTAAAAGCAATTGGCAATAATTTATAAAATCGTCTGCAGTATTTCTCTCCAGTTTGTTTTGGAATTTTTGTGTTTTTTAGCTCTGTGTAGTCATGAATGCTAAACGAAAAGAAACTTCGCCTGAAATTCGAAAATTAGTTATTAATTTGCATATTGAACGTGGAAAATCTATTAGAAAAACTGCTGAAACAGTTAACTTGAGTCGTTCAACAGTTTTCAATATCATTAAACGATATAAAAAGAATCATATGATTCAGGATAAAAGAAGACCTGGCTGACCATCAAAGCTATCCAATGGAATAAAGCGAATTATCGTTCGAAATATTAAAAAAAATCCAAGAATTAGTGCTTCAAAAGTTGCTGCTGATTTACAAGCATTATATGGAATAATTGTTAATCCTGAAACTATTAGAAGGGTAATTCGATCTGCTGGATATCACGGTAGAGTAGCCAGGAAAAAATTCTTCGTAAGTGAAAAGAATAGAAAACTCAGACTAGCTTTCGCAAAATCCAACATAAATAAGAATTCTGATTACTGGAATAAAGTTATATTTGCTGATGAGAGTAAATTTAATATATTTGGTTCTGACGGTAGAATCTTGGTGTGGAGAAAACCCAGGGAAGAACTTCGCAAACAGAACTTGGTACCAACAGTAAAACATGGTGGAGGAGGAGTTATGGTATGGGGGTGTATGTCGTCCGCTGGAGTTGGTAATCTTGTTTTTATTGACAGTATAATGGATCAGTACAAGTATATTGATATTTTAAAGCAAAATTTGAAATCTTCAGCACGAAAATTGAACCTTCATAACGATTTTAAATTCTACCAGGACAATGACCCCAAGCACACTGCTCTGAACGTTAGACTCTGGCTGCTATATAACTGTCCTGAAATAATAAAAACACCACCACAATCTCCAGACTTAAATCCCATAGAGAATATTTGGCAAGAATTGGAATCAAGAATTCGCAAACACACCATTTCTTCAAAACAACAACTAAAATCGGTGCTTCAAGAAGAATGGGGTAAAATCACTCCAGAAATCACAAAAAAAATAGTCGAATCCATCCCAAAAAGATTAAATCATGTTTTAAAAGTAAAAGGAAATCCAACAAAATATTAAAACCTTTTAAAAAGTAAAATTTTTGGATAAATATTTGATGGAAAAGTAAGTGTCCCATCACTTATGTGAGCCATTTTTTGCTCCGTTCTGAACAATTGTATTTTTACTAAATTAATATTTTAATATTTTGACAAAATGTATGTTATGTAATAATTGTTACTAACTTTAAATATGAAACACACCCAAAAAATTTTTGCACATGTTTGTTTATTTATTTTATTGCAGTTTCTTTTTATAAAGCACAAGTGTCCCATCACTTTTGTGAGACACTGTATATAAATTTCAGTGCGTTTAAAATAGTGAAACATGACTTAAAAACACCGCAGACGATTTTTCTCCATAGACGTAATGTAACGGAATTCTTTTGACTGTCCCTGTAAAGTAACTAAAAGTGCTATGCACACCCTATTCCATATTAAGCTTCTTCTAATGCACCTTAGTGATATATATAAATTTCAATGCGTTTAAATTAGTGAAACATTATTTAAATAAACCGCAAATGATTTTTCCCCATAGAACGCAATATAACGGAATTCTTTTGAGTGTCCCTGTAAAATAACTATAAGTGCTACACACTTCCGTTGAAATAGGGAACATGCTATAGATGGCGACAATAACATATAAAAATTGCAGAGCAATCCGAGTATATTTACGGGAGTTAGAGCACGGACAGACGGCCAGACGGCAGACGGCCATACGGCCAGACAAACCGAAGTCATAAGCACTTTTCAACTAGGTTGGAAAGTGCTAAAAACGTAATTTCAGGAATTTCCAAAGTATACAATATTCGGAAAAATATCCGAATACTTTTATTCAGCCCTGTATAGGATCTATAGATTTGTATATATACTACATAGGATATTAAATTTTAGTTCAGTTAAGAAACGCGTAGCACAGTTTAAAATTCTCCTTCTGGAGTTTTCTGTCAATAAACAGAAATGTGTTCGCGAACTTTTGTGCTTCCCTGTATAGGATCTACAGAATTTAAACACGCCACGTAATAAACAAAAAGTGAGTTCAATTTAAAATCGCGTTCAGTAACTTAAAACGCACTTCCAGGAATTATTGTTAACCGACAGTAGAGAATTCTTTTGTGTGTCCCTGTAAATGAACCATGACTGCTATACACACACTATTCTGTAGTAAGCCTCTTGTAATGCACCTTAGTGATATATATAAATTTCAATACGTTTAAAATAGTGAAACATGATTTAAATAAACCGCAGACGATTTTTCTCCATAGACGTAATGTAACGGAATTCTTTTGACTGTCCTTGTAAAGTAACTATAAGTGCTATGCACACCCTATTCCATATTAAGCTTCTTGTAATACACCTTAGTGATATATATCAGTTACAATGTGTTTCCAATTGTGTAACATCATTAAAATAAACCGCAAATGATTTTTCCCCATAGACCGTGATGTAACGGGATTCTTTTGAGTGTCCCTGTAAAAAAAACTATAAGTGTTACACACTTCAGTTGAAATAGGGAACGTGCTATAGATAACAACAATAACATATAAAAATTGCAAGGCAATCCGAGCCTATTTACGGGAGTTAGAGCACGGACAGACGGCAGACGGCCAGACAAACCGAAGTCATAAACACTTTTCAACTAGGTTGGAAAGTGTTAAAAATGCTTCTTAATCTAGAAAAATATAAAATATACAATAACCTTTTCCGAGTTACCCACGATTTCGCAAAAACTTCCTTTATCTTTAGAAAGCTCCGAAACCAATATATTTTCGAGATTTAAAGAAGCATTTATATAAAAAAAAGTTTCTTTTGCTGCCACTCCTATTCGGAAACGTTTCCGAATAGTTTTTAGAGTGCATTCATCAGTTTTCTCAAACTGTATAATATCGGTTATTAGGATGCTATTCATTCACAACAAAACATTTTCAGCTGCGTAACTGTATTTATACCTCCAAGAGTAACAGTAAAATATAAATTTTAATGTTAAAATAATGCTGTTTATTTAATATATTTATCTGTAAAGCATGTTTGTTGAACATGAAAATGCTTATTTGAGAATGAGTTCCATCCTAAACATCGATATTCCGGATTGAGAAAACTGATTAATGCACCATAAGAACGACTCGGAAACGTTTCCGAAAATCAGTGGCAGCAAAAGGAACTTTGTTTTTATCGGTTTAGGAGGTTCCTAAAGAGAAAGAACGCTTAGGTAACTTGAAAGAGGTTATTGTAATATTTTCGTTCATAGTTAGATTTCCCTAGATTGCGAAACATTTGTCTTTTTTTAAAGAACAGTTAAATGAGATTCAGTACCATTACACAGTTCAAAATCTGATAACATCTGGCAGACAAAGAGATGGTTCACATGGTTAAAGACGCAATTATATCATAAAAAACCCAAAATTAGACTTTTAACATTGTTTAGTAAACTAAATAGAATAAATATTGATAAAAAATAAATAAAAAATCGAGAATGGATGCTGTTTGTATAATTGCGTAGGGACTTTAAATGTTATCACCATAATTTCGCCATCTCTCTCTCGGAAAAATAAATAAATAAATAAAGTTAGAAATTGTACGTCAAACGTGACAAATGAGGTGCGTTCGTACGGTTATTATTTCAGTGAAATGAATTGTATCGTCTGTTATTATGATAAGATTCATTTCCGTAATAAGTAACATTTAAGTTAGCAAAATTTTATCTTTTGCTGACATTTACTGGAAATTTCAGAGCTTGAAATCGGAAGATTCTAATACACAAATCAAGAACCTTTTGCGATCAGAGCAGCATTTCGTATATCTTTTGTTATTATGCATTTCATCTTTCTTGACAAAAACCGATTGACTCACTTAGGCGTTTATGTATCATGTTCCTTTGCTCATCAGTTGCAACACCTTCGCTAACGCAGATATTTTTAATCCTATTATCACGCTGATCACGTTTTTATTGAATTAATTGCGTAGCATAGGATTCAATAGAATGAAGAAAACTTTTATTTATATCTTTGTACGTTTTGATTCCATCATGTTCATAAAATTTGAAGCGACTCGACAAAATTCTGAAACGATTCTATATATTAAATTTCAAGCCATGCAGTTGGGTAATTTTTGCGCTGTTATATGCGGCTATAGGTGCGACGTATTTATATAATTACGAACGCATCTAAAAATTACTTCTAGTAGTGAAATATAGTGGTGGTGAAATTATGGTGTTAGGTAATACGGTTGAAAACAATGCATGGTATTAAAAAAAAAATATGCAGAGTTTTCTTGATTTTTTTAAAGAAAACTTTATATCTCCGGGAATCTATGTGCTATTCTGACACAAATGTTATGTAATATCCACATAGTTATGTGCTTACAGCTACAGATCATTGCAAACACTTTTATTTTACAAGGCGATCGAAATACTTATATTTTTTTATTAAATTCGTTATGGTCCCCCTAATTATTCTCGGGATAAAACCTTCACTTCAAAATATGAGATGAAGTCAAACATGTTTTTTTACATTCATGAAGTTCCAGAAGAATTAATCAAATAATTCTCTAGATGTTCGGAAAACCATCTGAAATTCCGGTTGAATTCTAGGTCGAAGAATTTTTCTTTTCTTTTAATGTGGTTCGGGTTGCGTTTGGGGTCAACGAAACATTTTTTCGTTTGTTTCGGGTCAAGTTGATTTTCATGATCGAGTACTACCCTACAAGAAAAAACTGTACACGATGCGACGACTATTTTAAAGAATTAAACTATGTACTTTAACACCGTACTCCAGTTTCCTGCACATTGGTCAATTTTTACGATTAAGCCTATAAAGTTAAAAAGAAAATGACATGAAAACAGACACCCAAACAAACATATCATTTTAGATCCTCGTAATATTGAAATGGGACCATCTGCAGACTGAGATATTTCCAACAGAAAAAAAAGTATCAAAATCTGACCATCCATTGAAAATTTATGGATGGGGACATACACAGAAAACTAGTTGTTGGGGGGCCACCGTAATACTTACCCATCATGGATATGCTTAATATAAAATAGGAAAATAAAACATGTGTACAACTATTTTTAAAATGCATTGCAATTCGAATAAAATATTGGCTTGATGACATCCTAAACTTTAAAGGCTCTATGACTGAATTGCGTAAAAGAAACATCCTTATAACTCCACAAATTGATAATCCTATTAACTAACAGTTTATTGCGTCGGATGAAGCGTCTCATTTCCAATATTATATATCTTTGAATTGAAATTGGAACGATATACAGGGTCATGAAAAATCGAAAAGTGTGGAAAATAGGATTACAAATATCTCGGCAACTCATTATTCGATCGATTTCATTCTTTATTCAAACTTTATGGGGGTTTTTATTGTCTTTTATATTCACTCCTTAAAATAAAAAATTTCGAGAATTTTTATATATTTTTTATCAGAACGACTATTTCGAAAGTCCGAAAAAAATAGTTCCGGATAATCGAGGTTACTGAAATTCAAAAGCTTCTTTTCATTATTACCCATTTTCAAGTCTCTATCTTAATTTGTTCGGGAGATAGAGCGTTTACAGACACACACACAGACAGACGGACGGCTATTTTTTTTTCTAAAAATATCTTTATCGGAATCGCCAGTGTCTGAAACGTGTAAATCCGTCAAAAAAAAAATTCGATTTATAAAACGATTACAAGACTTACCCTTTTCTACGTATGATGGGTAAGTAAAAGTATGAAAATCTGACCATCCATTGAAAATTTATGGGTGGGGACACACACAGAAAAAAAGGATAAAAGCGAATTGTATAACATTTATTGAAAGTCGGTTACAAAATGTCAGCACATAATCTTTTTTGGTTTGTATCCTTATATTTAATGATTTGTTAAATATGTAGAGGTGCTTTTCAGATTCACTGTATTCCTCGTTATCCTTAAAGAAAATTTTATTCGATTTTCCTTCGTGCAGGCCTTATCATACTCGCTTTCCTTTCAAATAAAGTTCCAGTTCTCTCCCATTTATTTCCGACATTTTTCTCTCTCTCAAAAAAAAAAAAAAAAAAAAAATATCTCCTGCGAGCGAAGTCGACTTAATGAGATTTCGATATAAATTTCGAAACCCAGTAGATCTTCAATTCCACTCCATTATTTTTTTTTCTCCTAGAATTGTGTCGAAGGAAAGATCTTTTCATATCGGAAATGTACTTTTTTTTTCAAGTTCATAACGTATAAACTAGTCATTCTATATAAAAATTTGCTTCTAACTACGTGGTAAACTAGTTGGGGGGGGGGGGACACCGTATTACCTACCCATCATGGATATGCATAATATAAAATAGGAAAATAAAACATGTGTAGTAAACTATTTATAAAATGCATTGCAATTCGAATAAAATCGTGGCTTGATGACGTCCTAAACTTTAAATGCTCTGTCATTGAATTCCGTAAAAGAAACATCCTTATAACTCCAAAAATGATAATCTTATTAACTAACGGTTTACTGCGTCGTATTAAGTGTCTCATTTCCAATTAAAATAGATCTTTGATTTGAAATTTGAATGAAATACAGGGCCATGAAAAATCGAAGAGTGTGAAAAAACAGAATTCGAAATATTTCGGCAACTCATTATTCAATCGACTTCATTCTTTATGCAAAATTTATGTTTTTTTATTGTCTTTTATAGTTACTCATTAAAATAGAAGATTTCGAAAATTTTTATAAACCTTTTATCAGAACGAATATTCGAGAGTCCGAAAAAAGTAATTCCGGATAATTGAGGTTGCTGAAATTCAATACGATTCTTCTCATTACTACATACTAAGTACACACCCAATTTCAAGTCTCTATCACAATTTTCTCGGGAGATTACAGGGCGCTTACAGGCACACAGACAGACGGACGGCAATTTTTTTTTTTCTAAAAATATGTTTTTTCGAATTTCTAGTGTCTGAAACGTGTAAATCCGTAATTTTTTTTTTTTTTTCGATTTTCAAAAGGATTACAAGACTTACCCTATACTACGTATGATGGGTAAATAAAAAAGACGAATGTTTTTTAATCTAGAACAATATAATATAACCACGATTTTTGGTAGCGTGACCTTATAAATTTTTTTTTTAAAAAGTAATTCAAAAATAATTCTTCCGTAAAATTCCTTAATATTTCAGCGTTTTCCCCAGAGCTCGGAAAACAAAATTTCTCCTCTCATCGCATAAAAAAATTCGCTTTCGACTGTTAATTCGATTAAAGCAGTAATAAAGTCAAGTTTTTCTTTCGTTTGGCTCTGGACTATAACTTGAACATACGTAACGTTGTCGTAACCAACTGAGAAAAACATCGGATGAAGCCATTAAATGGAGCCGCTCTCCTCCGATGAACACCGGTAGTAAAACTTATAAAAGCCGACCTCTGCTATGATAAACTTAGAGAACAAAAACAGAAATTTGACAAGAAAGAAAAATCATGCGTCAAGCATAGATTATGAAAATTTTCCAACACATTCAGAATACTGGTAACGAAACTTCACCGTTTAATAAAGGGAGAAATGATGTTTAATTCTTTAAATCCTAAGATTTAAAAACTGAATGACCTTAAAATCCCAACCAAATGCCCAAAATACTGGTTCTCCCCTTTTCCACTAGGTAAGTAATGGAAATGACCTTACTGCCTTCTCCCTTTATTCAAATTTCGACAGGTGTTACACACCTCTGTTTATCTATGCTCCAATTACTGAAAAAAAATTTTTTTTTCTTTCTCTACTGTCCAGAAACGCCAACACATTACACTCCCATCCATCACTGAGAGAAACGAGAGAGTAACTTAGAGAACTAGGAGAACTAGTTCAATTAACAGAATTAAAAAAATTATGACAAGTTAATTTGTTGAAACAATGCCTTTATTTGAACTTCTATTAATGACACATAAGCTCTTCCTACTTCAAGAGTTCAGCAATTACTTCAACGCACAGTTCATTCAATTTGAAAGACGCACTTAAAAACCTCTCAGTTAATTTCAAAATTCATTTCTAAATTGCTTTTTCTTCCATAAAGTTAAATGTTTTGTCGCGCAAATATCACAGCATTTTTTCCTTTCGTAAATTGGTTTATTAATATTAGTACATTATATCCGAAACGTCAGTTGAGGTTCACTGTTGAGACCCGAAAAGCTTTTGGTTTCCCTTTGTTTCTCTGTTTGTTTTTCTGTTTCGCGATAACTGTCGCAAAAAGCGTCTGATTAGGTTGATTTTTAGTAGGTTATGTTGGTGAAGTACCCGGATTTAGCTGTATAGTTTTTGGTTTAATTTGGTTCATTCATTCGTAAAAAGAGAAAAAAACTCGAAATAGAATATTTCTTTTGATTTCATAATGCTTTCCTAATGGGAATGCAGACGATTTTCAAATTTCATTTTTAATTGAACTGAAAATGGCACATTTGAATAATGGAACGCAAACTTAATGGATGCTAAATTTCTTATATAGAGATCATAAATACATCCAATTACTTTAAAATTTTGCTGGTGCATCTATTAGAATTTAGAAATAAATTGTTTAAATTATTGGAAATTTTTTACATCTGTTCGATAAATATAAAATATTTTATTTTCATATTTTTTACAAATTTTAAAATGCATTTTTCTTTTTACTTTACTTTTTTATTTATTAGTTGCTTAGCAACTGTATTTCAAAGCATCTCAAAATAATAAAATTCAAATACATTGCACTATTTTGCCGCAATATTTATTTTTTTAGCAAAATAGTTTATTTTCGAGAGATTTCCAGTATTCTATTGAAAAGATAAGGATTTTATTTGGATAAATTTTCTCTTTTAACTACTTTAGAAAGGAAAATTGTGAGCAAGTAGTATGTGTAATTTGGATTTAAGTCTCGTAATAGGAGTTTACATTTGTACGAGTATATTTTTTTCATGAGATTTTAATCAATTTCTGCAACAGATGTGGATTGAAAAGTTAGTATTCTTTTAAAAATGGGGTAAAATATCTCGTACAAGGAGATGGTTAATCTAAAAAAATTGTAGTTGTAAAACACGTCCATACATATAATTGAATCCTGAAATAGCACAATTACTGGAAATTGAGAATATAAATTTAAAGTAACAATGGCAGGAGGGGGCTTCAGTTTGGCTCCGATCCCTTGAAGAAATGTACTTTTCATTCTTACAAAATTACAAGAATAAACGCAATTTATGGGAATATTATTGCATAAAACCATATTTAATGAGACACTTTTAAAATTTCCCGTAAGCTTTGAGAAATCTTTTATGCTTATGTTATAAATATATATAGAACTAAAAACAATTAAAATGCGGATTGTACAATATTAAATGTTATGCAAATTGAGATTAATAAACAGTGACTTGCAGAGCTGACGTTGAGACTCCTGATCTGCAGATTTACTAGTTAGTACTATAGTAGTTGCCGAAACGCCGGTTGAGACTTGGTGTCTGTCTGTCAGTCTCTGTGCAAATCTAGCGATAACTACCGTAAAAAAAAGCATCCGATTACTCTGTAATTTGGTAGGTATGTAGGTGAGATACCCGGAATTAGCTGTATTGTTTTGGGTTAAACTTGGGTCATTCATTCTAAAAATATCCAAACGTTTTCTTTTAAGGCATAATACTTTTCTATGATTCAGACGATTTTCAAAATTTCCATTCATTTAAATGAAAGAGGCGCAGTTGGATAATTGATTTAAATGTTAAACTACGCATGCTAAAATTTCCAATGTGGGTCTTAAACTGCTCCAACTAGTTTGAAATTTTATGAATACACATATCAGATATTCTAAATTATCTAAATATTTTTTGATAAAATTTCGTACATCTGTTCAAGAAAAAAAAAAAAAGTGTTTCAATTTGATATTTTTTTATCATAAGTATTTTTTTTTCCTTTTTTTAATTTACCAGTTGCCTAGCAACTCCATTTCATAACGTGTCAGAAAAAAAAATATTATTAAAATATATCTCTTTCATTTGTGACTTTCGTCGATTATAAAATATTTGGGAAAAAAGTTGATATATTGTGTGATGATAGAAATTTCTTGCAAAAATTTCTTGCAAAATTGATGTTGAGAAATCTGATATGAAGATTTACTAGTTTATTTTTTAATGTCTTCTCCATATCTAAGATGCAAAAATTTCCTTGGGGGCTTGATACAAATTCGTCCTCAAACGTTCATGCGATGAAAGTTTCATTCACTTCTCTCATTAAATCATCAAATTTCATTATATATACATCAAATAAAAAATGAAAATATATATGAAAAAAAATATAGTTATAAAATTGTATTTATTTAACTTAAATTTACTTAAACTATTTCAGTAAGCAGAGTGGAAAAAATTTTCCTTAAAGAGTATTTATCATAACAAGTTGGAAATTGTACGTTAAACGTGACAAATGGGGTGCGTTCGTTTCGTGCTATAACTAGTTTTACAATTTAATAAAATCATCGTTATTATTTCAGTGAAATAAATTATATCGTATGCTAGGAGCGAAATGAGGATGCATTTTTTTTCTGATTACGTATGCCATGTTTACAGATGCGATTTTTTTTTCGACACCAGACAGTACTGTAAAATTCACCATGGAGATCTTGCTTTGCGAAGGATTGCCTCCGTCGTTTAATATTTCTATGACTCACGATGAAAGAATCTTTTGTTTATTGACTTTAATGGATTGAGATATTCGGCTGTTAACCACATTTTCACTGAAGTTATCTCAGAATCTATACATTTTTTTAATGTAACTGCATCGTTTTTTGAACAATTTACAATTTTTAATCAAAATAATTTTTGAACTATCTTTCTAAAATTGTAACTTTTTTATGCCATTTTATTCGAAAAAATAGTTTTGAATAAAAATGGCCGCTTGACATACAGAAAAATATGTGGTTAGTCTGTATTTGTTTTCCTCAGTCACATGACTTGCGCTTTTAATATATAGATTACGTACGATAGGATTTAATAAAGTAAAGAAAACTTTAATGAATATCTTTTTAAGTTTTGATTCGATTTACATAAAATTTGAAATAACCGACAAAATTCTGAAACGATTCTATATGTTAAATTTTAAACTATTCCGTTGGGTAGTTTCTGCGCTGTTATACATGCGGACGGACAGACCAGACGACGACTATAGGAGCTATGTATTTATATAATTACAAATGCACCTAAAAAGGTGAATTTTTCTTTAATTTTGTGTCGCTAACCGACGATACATCGCTCCAAAAAGAAGGGGGGGGGGCAGGAACGAAATTTTCATTATTTTTTTACGGACGCTATATCGAGGTTCCGCAGAAATATATTTTATATAGACATAACATATCCTCATGATAAGAATATTCTGTAGTTTTTTTAGATTTTTCTGAGTATGCGCTTATGGAGACCTTCCTTGTGAGATGCAATTATTTCCTTAGGTGCGTGATAGAAATTCGCTCTCGACTATTAATTCGATGGAAACAGAGTAGTATAAAGTCAAGTGTTTCATTCATTTCGCTCGGAGCAATTCTTTCGATACGCAACGGGGCCATAAACAACGGGGAAAACATCGGATAAAGCCATTAAGTGGAAGCACTTCACACCAGATGAACACCAGAAGTAAATGCTATAAAATTCGAGCTTTTCCACATGGAACAAAAAAGAAAAAGGACAAAGTAGAACAAATTTTATAGAGAACGCACAAGGCAAATTTGAAGGGAGAAAATATAAGATGTGCCGAGAAAAATTGTCCGAATTTTAAACTTCCAAAAGTTTGTTATTAACCTTTAAAAACAGCTCAGATTTTGCAGATTTTATTTCATTTTTTTCTTAACTTCTAATCTTTAGAATGTTTGCGTGTAAAAAGATTGCGCTAAAATACGGACAGTTGGTTATTTTAGCGAAGAAAAGATGCGTGTCTCAGAAAAGCGCGAAGTGACTTTCAATCGAATTTTTTTTTCCTTGAAACAGTTAATATTCGTATTTTTGAAAACAAGTTGCACCGTCATAGAGAAGAAAATATTTGCAATAAGTAGGTATTTTTCGTTTTCCCGTATCTCTAAAATTGAGACCGAAGCGAAATTTAAAAAAAAAAAGGGGGGGGGGAACCCTTGAAATCGAACATTTTCAGAATTTTTCTTCAAAGGGTTAAATTTGTATTTTTTATGCTATTAGAGACATTCGAAAGTAATATGTATGACATTTAAAAATATGTGTGTTTAGTTTGTCAGTAGTTCAAACGGTTCCGCCGATGCGCACTTAGAAAGGGAAAAAAACTGCTCGGCCATTCCTTATTTCCCTGCTGGGATATTTGATGAAATAATTACCTATAAATGATGCCGATTATTAAACGGCCGATGTATTAAACGCCCCGGCCCACCCGAACCCCTTGGTTGATGTTTTAGACTTATAGAATTTAGTTTTTAAATTTTTCCGGTTAAATCTTCGGTTATCGGGTCGGTCCGTTTAATGTTCAACCCATATTTAAAGTTGAAGCTCGCAATTGTTTCTCCTCTGTCCTATAGAATCCTACTGCTTTCGAGGGATAGAAAATGAGATGATTGAACAGGATCGGCAAGCAAGTAAGTGTGAAGTAGAAAGCGGGGAGCGAAAAGCAAGGGAGATGCTTACAGGGCGCTCTGGTTAATTTTTTGTAGAAGTTCTCACTCTAAAACCAAACATATGACAATATGCCACGGTCAACCAATATTCACATAGTTTTCCCTCTTCTTTTGTAATTTTTTTAATAATGTAAAGAAAACGTCATTATTATTTATAGAGACTTGTGTAGTCAATCGGCACTCACCGCTGTGTTAAAAAAAAAAAAAAAAAAAAAAAATCAATAACAGACCCCGCGGCTCATAGGCGAAACGTGACTTGGATAATCCTACCTTCTGTCCCCATTTTGGACAGATGTTTGCTTCTGAATACGAATAAAGAGCCTTTGGAGTTTATTTTTAGTATAGTAAAGTAGTTTATCATAATTTGATAATTAGTTAATGATAATAAGTTAATGATTTAATTTAAAGAGTTGAATTCAACAAGCAGCTGAAGGAAATATATCTATCTGGTAGAAAGAGAACAAACCAAATACAAATCTATTTTTCTAAAATTAGTTTGGTACTTCTCCATTATCCCGTCGACCACTTTTCATAAAAAAAAACTATCGCCAAACTATAGGATTTAATGCCAAAAATGCCCTCCCATTCACTTGACGTCAGAAGCATTAAAGGTGTTTGTTATGTCATGAAGCGGTTTTTAATTCGACATTTACCTGTATTTTTCATCATGTTTTACCAATTTATTAGTTATTTCGTTAAGTAAAATAACAGTTGCGTCCTTAAACGGCTGTGCGATGATATTAAAAGAGAAAATGCATTGAAATAATGTTGCGCTGCATAGTTAAGTGCAATAGATCAATTTCAACTGACGTCACAAACATTTATTCACCAGCGGAGAAGGGTAATTAAGAAAAATAATGTAAATAAATAAATATCCAAGATTTTTTTTTTCTATTTTCATTAATATTTTGTAATTGTTTTGTATTTAAACGTACTGATAGTTGACACTTTGGGGAGTGGGACTTTTCCGAATTTTTTAGTTTATTTTGTTTATTTATTTATTTATTTTGATATTCCAATGGCAACATTCTTCCATTTGTTTATTTGGCGTTACTGTTTGGCGATATTTTTTTAAATGAAAGTTGGTCGACGGGATAATGGAGAAGCACCATTAGTTTATTATACAGAGTTCCAACCTATACTAATCTTCACTTTCTTTCAAATATTCTTTAATATCCTAAAGAACAAAGCGTGAAATGGAATAAGTTTTGATCAAAATCAACTTAATAATTTTGTATTTTTTTTCCGTGATACCAAGAGAAAAAATTTCTATATGTTTGGAGCGGTAACGTAAGTGTGCTTGTCTGTTCAGTACAACCAGAACAGAGCTATGATGAATCTCTTTTCTTAAAACTCTCCTCTCTTCTTATTTTGCTACAGAATTCCAACGTGCACTGTAACCGCTGCTTTCTATCAAATATTCTTTAGCGTTCGAAGAACAAGGCGCAAACCGGAATGATTTTTGATCGAAATCAACTTATTTACCGATCTCCGTTTCCATCACGTTAGATTGTTGGAAAAAAACAAATGCAGCTTTTCTTGCAGAAGTGATCGAAAAATAAATAATCTTTAAATATTTCAATGTGTTTGAAAAGAAAACATTCTCTTTCTACCTTGAAATTTCTTCTTGAATTCAATATCCGAAAATTTTAATTAAATTCCGATGTTGATTTTCGTCTGCTGTCTGTTGATTCGAAAAGAAGCATCGACAATGGATTTTTTTTTTTTTTTTTTCATGTTTTTGTACCTGAACTGTATAAAATCTTTCGATGTCACGGTTGTAAATTGATCACGATCTTTTCTGAGCATGTGATTTTTTTAAAAAGAAGAAAGTTACTTTATTCTGGTGAAAACATGTTTCTATATCAAACTGCGACTACATGAACTTTATTCCATATATCAATTTCTTAAGTTGTAGCTTTTTATTGATTGATGCAGCTTCAGTTTTTTTTCCCTTTTTAAGTGATAGAGTTTATTACTGCTTTTAATATTCGAAAAAAAAAAAGAGTTGTCATGTATAATAAATGCACTTCTATCATGGAAAAATACTATTTTTGAAGCGATTATTGTGTTGTAGATTATGGAAAATTCTTCATCAGTCACTGTTATTTTAATTTTTGAAAAAATCTGGAGTGACTCCATTTGACTTTTCTATGCGTCCATATAAAATGTAATATAAAAATAAATAAATAATTATAAGCCTAATTTTACAAAGATGAAATGTTTCCAAAGGTGATATTGACATCTTCTAAAGAAAACGTTCTAAAGGAACGCTTTTATTCATAAAGCTGAAATTATAACATAATTTTCAATGAATTTCCATTTCACCCATGCCGAGATTATGGCATTTTAAATGCCATAATCTCATCAATCTTCGGACTTTGATCCTATAGAGGACCTTTGGGACAATCTCAGCAGACAGGTGGCTGCCGTAAGTCCTCCTCCAGAGTCGTTAATCGAACTGGAACAAGCGTTGTTCCATGTATGGGAGTTGTTTCCCTTTCCAGTGTCCGATGACTTAATTGACGGTATGAAAAGTCGATGCCACACATTCATTAAAAGTAAGGCCGGACACATGCCGTACTAAAATCCGTTTATTTAATTTTTTTTCCCAAAAAACTGCTATTTATTTTTTTATCAAACAGTGGATTTTTGCAAAAAATGCAATTTTTTATTTGTAAATCAGGCTTGATGTTAAAATAAAGTAAAATTCAATAAATAACTGTTTAAAGCACGATTCATCCAAATTTCACGTTTTTATCTTCATTTACTTTCAAATTAGACACAAAAGACTGGTTGCACCTTAACTTTTGGAGGGCAGTGTAAATAGGCCATAGCTCAATTTTCGTGTCTGCCGAAAATATAAGCTGTAGTTTAACACTAGAACTACCGTGTTTCTTGTATACCTAGAACTACCGGGGAGGGTCATAGCTGATCCACGAACTGTAATGTTTTTCTTGCTTTGTATGGTCTATACAGACACACAATAAGGTTTGATGCTTATTTTAATTAATGATTAATAAAATTTAGCTTCTAGAATATTACTTAATAGGAAATATAATGATCAGATATCTGATATATCAAATTTTAATTGCTTAAAAGGCGTATAGTCAACAGAGTGAAAAAGTCATCAGTATAGCGCACTGGCTTTCTACCAACTGAACCACTTGGAACGATACCCAGCCTGGCACTTCTCACTATCACATGTTGGCAAGGCTACAATCGCAGCACAAGATGGAATATTTTTCCGTGAGCCACCAACACTGGGGCAAACACGAAACCAACGAGAATATCGCATCGATGATTGAATAAATCTATTTAATACTTGGAAATTTTTCGATAGAAAATTTCTCACGCCTTTGCATTCATAATATTTCAAATTTTATTTCTGAAAAGGCGTATAAGCCAACAGAGTGAAAAAGTATCCAAACCGGGACTCGAACTCGGGTCAGTATATCGCACTGAAAAATTCTACCAACTGAACCACTTGGAAAGATACCCAGCCTGACACTTCTCACTATCACATGTTGGCAAAGCTACAATCGTAGCAAAAGATGGAATATTTTTCCGTGAGCCACCAGCGTTGGGGCAAACACGAAACCAAAGAAAATCCTTTTAAGCAATTAAAATTTGAAATATTTTGAATGCAAAAGCGTGAGAAATTTTCTATCGGAAAATTTCCAAGTATTAAATATATCAGATACCATCAAAGAAAATTTAAATGTCTTATAATTAATTAAAAAAATTTTTAATTTAAAAATCAGAATAGATATTTTGAGCTTTTGACAATGTGTTCGTATGAAATATAAAATAAGAAAATCTTTCAAATAATATACACACAATTATCAGTTTGAATTTTGTAATTCTACATATTAATAAACTATTAAAACTGAATAAAAATTAAATACATATGATTTTTCACCTACATATTACGCTCGGTAATTTTAGGTATACAGACCTGTAGATAAAAAAGTATTCGTTGGACTCGAACTAAGTTCATGTTAAAGCATTATGTTGTATATTTTGGAAAATTCAAGCAATTTCAAATTTTTATTCTGAAAAATCAACAGTGATACGACCGGAAAAATGACGCATTGGGAAATAGTTGATCCGCCTTAGTTCCAGTGTTAATTTCATTTTTTATGTAACTATATTTAAATGCTGATTGTATTCTTTATTTCTCTAAGAAAATTGGAAAAAGTGTACAAACTAACATTTTGGAGAGAAACACAAAATAGTTTCTTGTAAGTTAGCTTTTGCACTTTTTAAATGCCCTCGATTATATCGCACTCATTTGATTGTATCCCGCGATATATCGACGGATCACTGTATTATTTAATCCGTGTCCTCAATTTCAAGTGGGGATTGAATGATCCCTTGACAAAATCTGAAAGCAGCGAAATAGTGACTACTTCTAGAAAGCAGTTTGTAGTCGCTACTTTTTTACACAAGTAGTTGCAGTTAACCATATTTTCGATAAAGTAGCTGTTGTTTGCTACAATAACAAGTTGGAAATTGGACAAATGAGGTGTGTTCGTACTACAACTAGTTTTACAATGTAAAAAAAATCAACCTTTTTATTTCAGTAAAATTAATTATATCGTCTGCTATGAACGAAATGAGGATGCCTTTTTTTTATTATTATTACGTATGCCATGTTTACAAATGCGATTTTTTTTCGACACCAGACAGTGCTGCAAAATTCGCCATGGAGATCTTGCTTTGCGAATGATTGCCTCCATGGTTTAATATTTCTATGATTCACGATGAACGAATCTCTTGCGTTTATTTACATTAATGGATTGAGATATTCGACTGTTTACCTAATTTCCATTGAAGTTATCTCAGAATCTATACATTTTTGAATGCATTTCATCTCTCAAGCAAACCATTTTTTGGAACGATCTTTCTAAAAATATAACTTTTATGCCATTTTACTCGAAAAAAATAATTTTTAATAAAAATGGCCGCTTGGCACATAAAAAAAGATGTGGTTAGACCGTAATTGTTTTCCTGAATCACTACTTGCGCTTTTTAGGTGAGTTCGTAATTATATAAATACGTAGCACCCGCAGTCGTCGCCTGGTCCGTCCGTCTCTCCGCATATAACAGCGCAAAAACTACCCAACCGAATGGTTTGAAATCTAATATATAGAATCGTTGTAAAATTTTCTCAAGTCATTTCATATTTTATGAAAATCGAATCCAAACTTTAAAAAATATTCATAAAAGTTTTCTTTATTCTATTAAATCCTATCGTTACGTAATCTATATAATAAAAGCGTAAGTCTTGTGACTGAAGAAAACAAATATGGGCCTACCACTTCTTTTTTCATATGACAGGCGGCCATTTTTATTCAGCATTATTTTTTCGAATAAAATGGCATAAAAGTGACATTTTTAGAAAGATCGTTGAAAAAGATTGTTTGTTGGAGAGATGAGTTACATTAAAAAATGTATAGATTCTGATGTAACTTTAATATAAATTACGTTAATAGCCGAAATTCTCAATCTATTAGAGTCAATAAACACAGAAGGTTCGGTCATTATGAGTCATAAAAATATTAAACCATGGACGTAATCGTTTGCAAAGCAAGATCTCCAGGGTGAATTTTACAGTGCTGTCTTGTGAAAAAAAAAATCGCATTTGTAAAAGTGGCAGACGTAAAAAAAGGCATGCTCATTTCGCTGACAGCATATAATTCATTTCACTGAAATAATAAGGATAATTTTTTTTTACATTATAAAACTAGTCATAAAATGACCCCCCCCCCCCCCCCTATGTCCCGTTTAACGTACAATTTCTAACTTTTATTACATAGATTACAAAGAAAACTTTTATTAATATCTCTTTAATTTTGATTTGATTTCCATAAAATTTGAAATGACTCGACAAAATTCTGCAACGATTCTATAGATTAAATTTCAAACCATTTGGTTGGGTAGTTTTTGCGCTGTTATATGCGGACGGACGGACGGACAGACCAGACAACGACTAATAGGCTCTACGTATTTATATAATTACGAATGCACCTAAGAAGGAAATTTTTCCAGCCACTGATGTTTAGAAATAACGAAATGTGTTCGTTTATCTATCAGAATAAGAACAAAGTGATGATGGATCTCTTTTCCTAAAAATTTTTCCTAAAAAGTTTTTTTTTCAGCAGAGTTCCAGCAAACACTGTAGCCTTTACTGTCGATCAAAAAACGCGTTAAGCGTCAAAAGAAATCAGGAATCGAAATGGGTTTTAATCGAAATCAACTTATTTTTTGACTGCCTCTTTTATCCCGTAGTTTGGCGAAAAACAAATGCCGTCTTTCTCTTTAGACGTGATCAAAAACAGGAATCTTTAAATCTTTCAATGTCAGAAAAAGAAAAAAAAAAACGTTCTCTCCCATCTTGCAATTTTACCTAGAATACAATACGAACATTTTAATTAAATTCCGATGTTGATTTGCGTCTGCCGTCTGCTGATGCGAAAAAAAGACTCGACAAAGAATTCGGAAGCTTTTTCCTTTTCTTCTGATTTGAACAGTATAAATTTTTTCGATGTCTAGCTTAAAGATGAATTACCCTTTTTGTAACCACGTGCATTATATACGGGGTGAAAAAGATTTTTTTTCAGGTGAAAGCGATGATTCTTCCTCGGTGCACGTCTTTAAGAACTCTGTCCTGATATAAAATAATCTTCACTCATGGGTATCTACAGGGGAAGAGGGGCCAAGAGAAAGGAATTGCCCCTCCTGAATTTTGAAATTTAGTTAATCAATCACTCTTTTACTCCTATAATTTTGAACGATTAAAATTTATTATTGTTGACTTAAAATAAACATAATAATCCTAAAGTTATAACAAGAACGAAAAATCATGCGCCAAGCATAGATTATGTAACACCGTCCAACACTTTCAAAATAATTTTACCGTTTAATAAGGTGAAAGATGATAGCTAACTAAACAAGGGATGACAAGGGATGACTGCCCCGGGAGAGCTATAAGTAAACAATTTCGAAAACTCATGACATATTTCAAAACACAATTGCAGGAATTACCAACACTATTCGGAAAATATCCGAACTCTTTTGTGCAGCACTGTATAGGATCTATAGATTTGCATATACAATACATAGAATGATAAATTGTAGCTCAGTTAGGTAAAGCGTAGCACAGTTGAAAATTTCCCTTCAGAAATTTCCGTCAATAAATGGGAGTGTACTCGAAATCTTTTGTGCTGCCCTGTATCGGATCTACAGAATTTATACACTTGAAGTAATAGACGAAAAATCAGTTAAATTTAAAAGCACGTTCAACAACTGAAAATGGACTTCCAGCAATGACTGTTAACATATAGTGTCGAATTCTTTTGTGTGTCCCTGTCAATGAACGTTGAATGCTGTACACACAATGTTCTATAGTAAGCTTCTTGTTAATGCACCTTAGTGATATACTATATTAATTTCAATATGTTTAAAATAGTGAAACATTATTAAAATAAACCGAAACGATTTTTTTCCATATTTATCTCCATATTGTTATCCATCTATATATTCTCCATATTGTATGTACATATAATCATATTTAAATTTTACAAGTTCATATAAATGTTCTTATTTTTATGTACCAATTAAGTAAATTTTCTGTCTTTATGTATAATATTCCATGGTGCAACATATATTAATAAACAATACTTCTGTCACCTCTTTTAGAATGTAAATATTCCCCCCCCCCTTAAAGGCTCGATGTTTTTAAAAAGCACTTTAATGTATTTTAAAACAATTTTATATCGCATTTCGTCGCACTATCTTTTGAAAACGTCTTATCTTTTTTCCCAACGCAAAATATTTTTTTTTCCTACGCGAATAATCGGCTTACCGTTCAGAAGATTATATTTTAACAGAAATTCGAAAGTTAATCATTCTGCACAGTAATTTTTTTTTCCCTGAGACATTTGCGTAATTGAATTTATTTTTAATCTTCAAACAAAATTTATATCGGTTGGAATATATTGATTGCTTTTTATACAAAGCTCATCGAATTGTAATCTTTTCAATGGGTCGCTGTGCCAAACGACGCTTTATTCATTGAACTAATTATTGGTGTCGGGGGAGTTAGATAATGGAGAAAAAGGGAAAAAGTTGTTAGTCAACAAATGAATCGGTCATTCCAAAAACTACTTTAAAAGAAAAAAAAAAAAAAAAAAAAAAAAAGAACTTTTTAACGCTTTCCAACATACTTAAAAAGTGATTATGAATTCGATTTCTCTGTCAGTCTGTCTGTCTGCCCAAGCTCTAATTCCCATAAAAAGGCACACTTTACCTTGTAATTGTTATATGTAATTGAGATTTACCATGGCATGTTCGGTATTGACAATGAAGTGTGTAGCATTCATACTTCATTGACTGCTGCTAGTGGCGTATCCAAGGGGGAGGGGGGGAGGCATGGGGCTACAGCAACACCCCCCCCCCCTCCGAAATTGTCAAGAGTAAAGAGGCCTTTTTTCCTTATTTTTTAGATAAATTTGTATTTTTTTCTATCATACAGCGGACTAGCCATTCTCTTTAGTCCCATATTAGTCCACATTGACATCACAGCATAAACAGGGTAATTGGTCTGATGGGGTGATAGCCCCCCCCCCCCCGCCCGAAATAGTTGAAAATTTCATGAAAAAAGTGCTGTTTTCTTCTTCTTTGAGATAAATTTGTAATTTTTTTGGTTATACAACAGACTACCCACTCTCTTCTTTTTAGCCCCAAATGAGTTCATATTGACATCGGAGCATATCTAAAAAGTGGAAGGGGGCTGATGGGGTTACATCCCCCCCTCCCCGAAATAATCAAACATCTCATGAAAATAGTGCTGTTTTTTCCTTCTTTGAGATAAATTTATATATATATATATATATATATATATATATATATATATATATTGTTATAGAATAGACTATCCACTCTCTTCTTTTTAGCCTCATATTAGTTCACATTGCTATCAGAGCATACCTAAAAAGGGGAAGGGGGCTGATAGGGCTACAGCCCCTCCCCCTCCCGAAATAGTCAAAAATCTTATGAAAAAAGTGCTGTTTTTGCTCTTTGAGATAAATTTGTATATATTTTTTTGTCATATAACAGACTACCCACTCTCTTCTTTTTATCCCCATATGCACAGTAACACCACATCATACCCAACGAGGGAACGATTCTGCAGCATATGGCTCGGGTCACCCTCATAATAGAGGGATTACGACAATTTCACGTATATTATCAATCAGTGGTGTGAAAGGGTGCGTCAACTACCTCTTTAACAAGAAGGTTGCCAGAGACTCTAAGCGGACTGAACTATTTACATTTACGCAAATTTCTTGGTTTGAGATAGTCCCTTCAGAGCCGCAGATCGATGATAATAAATACCACATGTTCTCCATCTTTGGAAACTAAAAATGATTATTTTAACTTCCGTAAAAAGGCACCTGCACACCTGCACTCTTTCTCTGCTTTGTTAAAATATTTGCTTTTTAGAGAAAGCTTCGAAAACGTTATCTTTTAAACATGAGTACTGATATAGGAACAAATTCTATTTGAGGCGAAATTGTTAAATTTTAAACTATTATATTAAGATTATTTTTTAAACATTATTATTAAAAGTGAATGAACTTTGGATTTATCATTAAGCTTGAATGTTGGATATTGCTTCTTGAAAACACTTACACCCGAAATAGCTGATAAAATTTCAACTAAAGCGTAAATGCCTTTAAGATTTAACACGGTTTTCACACATCTAATTATTTATATCATCTTTATCTTTTACTAGAGTTATTGTACCTATAATTTGACAACTTTTAATGTGTTGAGTAAAATAATTGGATTTCGCAATAGTATGTATATTTTGCAATGATAATTCAGCGGGGGGGGGGGGACAACACGAATATATCAATTTAGAAATTATTACATAATTTATGCCCAGTTTTTTTATTCTTTTTTTTTTAACTTTCATTTTATTTGCCCTTATATTTTGTTTTTAAATAATGTAGAATGTATTTCCCACGCCATCATTGAAGATTTATTAGAATAATAATAAAAACATTTTTCTTTTATTATTAATTAACGAACATGTTTTATGCTAATACTAACCTAGAATGGATTTATGAAGACTGAATATCACTGCATCAATGAATCATTACGGATTGCATCAAAGCTCGTTTTGTAAAACTTTTTGTCAACTTTTTTTTAGTCTGGTGTTCAAGTAATTCCACATGTTTTAACATTCAGAGAATTTATCAAGAAAATAAGAAAAATAGACTTAAAGCGTTGATTTACATTATTTAGACTTTTATTTCAAACATGTATTTCATTTTATAAACAGGCACTTTTACCCCAAAACATTTGTTTGAGGGAGAAGAGTCAAGGGATAATACACTACATATGAATCTAGAAAGGTGTGATATCAATTTAAACCTAATATGCTAATAAATGGAACATTGACATAGGAATATTGTACAAAGTCACTTCTAATATACTCGTATGATTTCATTACATATATTTTGGAAAAATACTTTGAATGATTTAAAGAAACAACAGCAACAAAAATACAGACTTCGGTTATATTTCAGACATGCAAGATATTTGATAAAAAATAAAAATCTAATAATAATTAAAAACTAAAACTTAGCAAGCATTAAACTGTATAAACATGCGTAGTTACTTTATCAAATTGTGAAATTTTAAGTTGAATAAAAAAGGGTAAAGATAAAATAATTTATGACACTATGAAAATTGATTGATGAAACTGAAATATAATCAGTTGACTGCATGGATATTCTTCAAAAATTCTCTCAACGAAGTCATCGTTAAAATTTTTCTCAGACTTTCTGTAAATTAGAGTAATATAATTATTGTAAATTATAGCAATGTCTTTATGAAAAGCAATTTCGTCTCGAAGTACCAGAAAAATAGCACTATTTACACTTCGAATGAAAATGAAAAATTGTTTCACTTTTGTTTGTCAGATTTATGTTTGTTCGCATTCTGAATGTCTCAATTTCAGTAAAAATACTTGTGTAAGAATGAAATTTGATTGTGTTGTAATGCTCAGGTGAGCCGACATATATATGAATCCATTTTTGATCGCAAACGCATGAGATTGGCAAGTACTGCTATTCAGAAACCGAATAGCTTTTCCATTATTCGTTAAAAATAGAAGGTCTTTCAGAAAAACCTGTGAAAAATGACGTTTTTAACAGAATTTCTGGATGCGACAGCCCGATAAAGGTCGTTGTGAGACAACAATTGCTTATAACTCAAGATATTACTTTCTCGAAAAATGAAAAAATATCTATTCGATTTCAAATCACTGAAATGTGCTAGAGTTTTGCATTATTGAGTCGGGAATTTTTTTTTTCCCTCCAGAAGCGCCTTAAAAGCAAGGTTCATGATTTTTTATTTCATTTCTTCATTTTTATTTACCCCCAATAAAGTTCATACATACCAAATCCACTTTGACACGTAAATTAGATTAGTACTTAATTTGTCGACAAACTTTTGAAATAAATATTAGGTCGATTTCGTAAGAAATGCTACTATTACATTCTCCCCTAAGTTGGAATTCCTGAAAATTTTTTAAGATCTACGCCGATCATGACTCCCACAACCCAACCAACCTAGTTCAAAACTTTATATATATATATGTCTATATCACTTTTTTATGGACGCAATAACTTCCATAATTCTGCACAAATCTCTTCCAAAGTGATACATAAAATCAACCGGCTTAAAATCTTGGTCAAGTTCGTCATGTTCGTTAATCATTATTTTTTTGTGAAAACAGAAAAACCATCATAACTTCTTAATTATCATACGTATCGAATCCGTTTAAAATTATTATTACTTCTAGGAAAAGGGCCAAAAATTTATTTATATGACAGATGTTTCATATCATTAAAAAAGGCCTCAAGGTGTGCGTGGAGGGGGGGGGGGAGGGCGGGGGGATAGGGGTTTAAGAAGAAAAAAATTCATAACTTCGTCCATTCGAAAGATATCAAATACGTTTAAATTTATTATAAATCTTCTTAATATTATCTACAAGTTTTATATTAATAAGTTTTTTATAGGACCAACTCTTACAGCAAAATAAATAAATAAATAAATAAATCCTTGCTGGCTCCACTTTACCGGCGCAGGTATATTTCGAAGTATTAAAAGTATTAAAAAATAAATAAATAAAAAAATCGTTTTTTTTTTTTTTTAATCAGATTTAATTTTTTTAATTATACTTTTTAAAGTAAAATAACCTTTTTACAAAATCATTAAAATTAACAACTAAAAAATCTCATTTAAATTTATTTGAAATAAAAAAAAATACTCAGTCACTTGGTTAATTTGAAATATTTTAATCATATGAATAATTAAATATTACAGTTACAAAAAATTGAGCAATAGAAACAGATTTAATTTGAAAAGGTGAATTATCTTTTACTTTTGAAAACATGAAATAAATAAAACGAATTATTTTGTGTTATATGATCACTTGCTTAAACTGCAATTTAACAAATATATACTATTCTATATAAAAAATATATACCACTTTAAATTATCCATTTAATAAATTAAAAAGCATATGCACCCTTCATTACTAAAATCTAAAAATTTTTAATACCAATTTTTTTAAATTAAAAATCTTAAAATACAAAAGATAATTATATTTATAAAACAAGAAAACTGTTATGAATGAAATTTTAAACATTCTACAACTCCGATTCAAAAAATTAGAATAATGAAAAGAAATACGGTCAAGGGAAATGAAAATCGAATTTATCAAATAAATAATCAACAATATCAAATATAAAGTACTATAATATGAATCTGCATATTTTGCAGATTATAAAAATGTAAACACATTACAATGAAATAGAAAATATATTTAAATCAGCTAACAACAAAAAATTCAAAATATTAGAATACTTTCTAACATAGTTCAAAAAATTAGAATAATGAAAATATATTGAAGATAATTTAAACTCTAAGTATTTTTACTTGCTAATCAGTACTTTGTTGCATCACCCTTAGCTTTAATGACAGCTCTTAAACGTTCTGGCATGTTTTTAACTAAAGGTTCACAATGTTTTTTATCCAAATTCGCCCATATGCTCTTTATACTAGAAATAAGTTCTTTTTTGTCTCTAGGCGGAACTTCTTGAAGTCGTTTCTTCATAATTCCCCACAAATTCTCGATAGGATTTAGATCGGGTGAGTTTGCAGGCCAAGGGAGTACAGGTATGTCCTTATCTTTGAGCCATTTAGTTGTTGATTTGGAAGTGTGGGGAGAAGCTAAATCTTGCTGAAACAAGAAATCGTCATCACATAAATCCTCAGCTGAAGGAATCATGAAATGTTCAAGAATTTCTTTATAGACTTCTGAATTGACTGTTGTGGAAACAATACACAACCTGCCTGGGCCTTCAGCAGTCATGCAGCCCCATACCATAACAGAGGTCGCAAATTTAACCGAACGTTTTAAACATTCTTTCTTATAAGCTTCATGTTTGAGTCTCCAGACACGTATACCTTGATTTCCGTGAGACACACAAAACACACTTTCATCGCTGAAAAGTATCTTTTTCCAATCGTCGTGATCCCAAAATAGCCTTTGTTTACACCATTTAACTCTAGCAGCCCTTTGCTTAGATGATAAGAATGGCTTTATCTTAGGCACACGTGATCTAAAACCTAATTTGCGAAGTCGTCGTAGTGTTGTAGATTTGGAGACATTTATACCCATTTCTTTCCATTTTCTATGCACATATCTCACACTCCGAAAACGATGTTTCTTCACAATCTTTTTCAATTGCCTTTCATCTCTTCCTGAAGTTACTGGCTTTCGACCACTTTTAAAGTGTTTATTTTGAAAACATTTATTATTAGAATATTCTCTCAAAACTCTACTCACACTTGCTTGAGAGCATTTCACTTCTTTTGCTATAAAAAGTTGTGTTTTTCCTATTTCGTGCAAGTACACAATACGATATTTCACAGCCTCAGATAAATCGCTCTTTCGTCCCATATTAAGCAAATACTACGCTACAATCAAATGCCAAACGACTTCTCATTTTCAACGGAGCACATTTTATAGTCCCACAGATGTTAATCCCGCAGCCGTTCTCTCAACTTATAAGAAAAATTTGAATATTCTAATTTTTTGAACCATGCTATCGAGGTATTCTATTTCTTTGAATTATTCTAATATTTTTTAAATAGTTAATTATTAATATATCAGATAAAAATAAATATTTATGTTATATTTATAAATGCTCTGAAGATAATTAGATACTTTTAATATATTTTTTCCTGGACGCAGTATGCAAATTGACGCGTTAGCAACATCAAACTCATTCTTTTTTACATTATTCTAATTTTTTGAATCGGAGTTGTATTCCAGATTGGTACAGAATTCTTTTAAAAACATCTATTCCGGATTATATACAATATTCTGGAGTACATACAATATTCATTTAATGAATTTTGAGAATGTATTATACATACATAAAGATGATCATGATTATATGTTACAAATTGCAATGGATCTGAAAAAAAAAGTTATTTTTTGTTATTAAAATATTTGAAAAGAAACCAATTTTCCAGCTGAGTTCCTAAGCAATTACGGAGTTTAGACCAAATCAAAGTTGGATTTATTTAATTTAAATTTAAAAAAAAAAATCTTTTTTTTTCTAAGACTTTAAAAAGTTTAGTTGTTAATTAGCTTACATTTATAAGTAATTAAAATTGAAATTATATTTAACAAGAACGAAAAATCATGCGTTAAGCATAGATTATGAAACACATACCAGCACAATCAGAATACTGTAACAAAACTTCTTAGATTCATAAGGTGAAATGTGATATCTAAGTAAACAATTCTCGAAAACGTATATCATATTTGAAATCCCAGTTTCAGTAATTAAAATGAATAATTAAAAAAATATCTGAATTTTTTATTTATTTATTTATTTATTTTTGTGTATCCCTTGTACATGATCAATGGATTTATATACATGCCACATAATATGCTAAAATTTAATTCAGTTAGGAAACGCACAGTAAAGTTCAAAAATTCCATTCTTCAATTTCGGTCAATGAAAGATAATGTACTCGACATCTTTTGCGCAACCCTGTATATGATCTATAGAATTTATATACACTAAGCAATATGTAGAAAATTAGTTACATTTAAAAACGTGTGGCACAACGGAAAACAAGCTTCCAGAAATTAATGTTCACAGACAGTACTGTACCAAATTATTTTGTATATCTCTGTAAATGAACGATAAATGCTATGCTCTCTATAATCTATGATAAGCATTTTGTAATGCAACTCAGTGATATATATCAATTTCAATATGTTTGAGATATATTAACATCATTAAAATACACCGCAAACGATTTTGCCCCATAGACCGTAATGTAAAAGAATTCTTTTGAGTGTGCTTGTAAATGAACTGTAAGTGCTACATACTTCATTCTCAATACCGAACATGCCATAGTTGACCTCAATGACATATGAATTGCATGGAAATCCGAGTACATTTACGAAAGTTAGAACTCAGACGGACAGACAAACAGAATTAATAAACATTTTTCAACTTTGTTGAAAATATATTATAAAATATTGTATAAAAATATATATAAAAACATATCAGACTATTACAAGCCATGAAATCATTTTATTTTCCAAATATTTCCATAAATAAACTTACATCAGAAAATTGAACCACTTGTTATTTACATGTGGAAGTAATGAGATGTCTATATAAATTCAATTAAAAAAACTTTTGAATGGCCTATATTTATTTATTCTAACGTTTTCCATATCCTCGCAGAAAGTCCCCATGATTTTGTATTAAAAAATTTACATAAGATTTAGATGTTTTTAATAGATAAATATTCATTAATCTTTTAACGTTTTTCAGCTAAGATTCTCTATTTTTAAATTGGGATTTTTATTTTAAAGTGTGATATTTGATTTAAATAAAATTAAAAATCATGCATTTTGAGTTCTCAGTCTCTCTGACTCCTTAAATTTACAAAGTTTATTATTATTATTATTATTATTATTATTATTATTATTATTATTTTTAAAACATAATATTTATTACAAAATTTCTTGACCTGAATTTGAAATAAAATTTTTACGAAAGTTGTTTTAAATCAGAGATTTAAAAAAAAAAATCAGTTTAATCTTAATCATGATTAAAATCAAGCTGATTTAAATCAACGAACTCTGCTTAAAAGTGGTATGAATTTGTTTCCCAGATTCAGTTTAAAAAAATCGCACACATTATTTTTTATGAAATGTTATATTTTACGTGCATTTTGAAGAGGTTATGTATATCACAATTAAATTAAGTAAGCTAGATTAAATACTAAAACCAGTAAAATAGAACGTATGTAAAGCGGAAAACATTTGTCAACGGAAAATTTCATGGTCTCGGTGAAAATAATATAAACTATAAGGAATAGTATACCTGCTAAGATGAAAACCTGTCTATATAGTCAAATGAAATTTCTCGAAATTCCTGCTGTGAATTCAACATTACAGTAACACAATTACTTGTACCTGAAAGGGTTAACAGTTCTTGTTGTGACAATTTACGTAGCGAATCCTTGTTTCAATTTTAGCAATAATTTCCTAATTTCACTTTTTTTTTTTTATGTTAATTTTGTATTTCTATATTTCCGATTACGATAAAAGTATATTAACAGCACATGCATCTTTTTTACTGATTTGTTTTAATTATTATTTTTTTTAATGATTTATATGAAAGATTATAGTTGTTTTTGCTTATGATATATATATATATATATATATATATATATATATATATATATATATATATAGTACATTATAATTAATTTTATTATCTAAAATCTCCACCCCGCTTTTTTTAACACTTTCCAACCTAGTTGAAAAGTGTTTATGACTTCGGTTTGTCTGTCCGTTTGTCCGTGCTCTAACTCCCGTAAATATGCTCGGAATGCTCTGAAATTTTTGTATGTTATTGTCGTTATCTATAGCATGTTCCCTATTTCTACTGAAGCGTGTAGCACTTATAGTGTTTTTTTACAGGGACACTCAAAAGAATTCGGTTACATTACGGTCTATGGGGGGAAATCATTTGCGGTTTATTTTAATAATGTTACACAATTTCAAACAAATTGTAATTGATATATATATCACTAAGGTACATTACAAGAAGCTTACTATGGAATAGGGTGTGCATAGCACTTATAGTTACTTTACAGGGACAGGCAAAAGAATTCCGTTACATTACGTCTATGGTGAAAAATCGTTTGCGGTTTATTTAAATAATGTTTCACTATTTTAAACGCATTGAAATTTATAGATATCACTAAGGTGCATTACAAAAGGCTTACTGCAGAATATTGCGTGTGTAGCAGTCATCGTTCATTTACAGGGACTAACAAAATAATTATAATCTTTCTGTTAACAATAATTCCCGGAAGTGCGTTTTAAGTTGCTGACCGTGATTTTAAATTTAACTCACTTTTTGTCTATTACTTGGTGTGTGTAAATTCTGTAGATCATATACAGGGCAGCACAAAAATTCGCTAACACATTTCCATTTATTGACAGAAACTCCAGAAGGAGAATTTTAAACTGCGCTACGCGTTTTCTAACTGTACTAAAATTTAGCAACCTATGTAGTATATATACAAATCTATAGATCCTATACAGGGTTGAATAAAAGTATTCGGATATTTTTCCGAATATTGTTGGTATTTCCTGAAATTACGTTTTTAAATATGTTATGCGTTTTCCAAATTGTTTACTTAGATGTTATCTTTCAGCTTATTAAAAGTTAATGGTTTGTAAAATTATTTGGAAAATTTGAACAAAATAAAATAAAGAGAGTAAAACAAAACATTGGACACTGCATTTTGCAAACATAAACTTTCGAAATTTTGTTTATAGTTTTTGCACTAAATTGACCATGTTCCAAAAAATGTATATCCTCAACAAATTATACACTAAACTTAATAATCCTTAACGACAGCTATTTGATTAACACATTAAAAATAATCAAACTGTAAACACACAAATAGTATTAAAATAGCGATAAATATCAGACCGCAAGATTTCACCAAAGATATAGTGAATACAGACCCTTTTAAACGTTGGTTGAAATGAAATTCATAGTTGCTAATGTTTTTATCAGAATTTATCTTGAAGTGTTAAAATATTACTCACAGCTCGTCAGCTTTTAACACATAAAATATTAAATTAAGCAGATATTTCAGAAATATTTTAACAACTAAGGCGGAAAAAAACATATTTTAAGAAGAGTACGAAGAAAAAAAAAATGTAATTTTCTAAGAAGATATTTTAAATGTACGGTGCATTCTTCTACGCCCATATCTTTAATATTAGCGAGGGAAATTAGAGAGCTGATTGAGCAACACCCTTAAAGCTATTCTCAAATCCAAACTAGCTACTTTACGACATATTTTTAAATTTACTTTTGTTCAGAAACTTGGGAAGTTCGGAAATTGGCATATGTTCTTAATTCAGAAACTTTGTAATCGAAAGGCGCTTTGGTGAAGGCTCCATTTTTTGGTAAAGGCAGAAGATCTTTCAGAAAATTCAGTTAAAGTCAGCGTTTTGAATCGAATTTCCGACGCCGCAGCACAAGAAAGGGGAAAAACGTGTTGTCACGTGACAAGAATAGCTCATAACTCAATAAGTAATTTATTTATCAAAAAATGGAAAACTTATTTGGATTCCAAATTGTTTCAATAGTCAGACCTACTAATTTTATGCCTTCACGTTTAAAAATGAGTCACAAAATGCGTTAGAAAGTTTCGTGCTGTTGAGCATATCATTTGAGAACCACCTTAACGGAATCTTGGGATATCTTTGATGAGGAAATAAATAAATAAATATTCTAAAAATGTTTGTACAATTATATTTTTTACATAATACATTCCTTGTTATTTTTTAGGCCACACGAAATTTGTTATGGTTTTTGTTAATGATACAAAAAGGTGAATTATATAGTTATAATTTTTATGAAACTTTTATATGCAGAATAATTTTTTTTTCTGTAATTTTTACTTTGAAAACAGTACAACAGTACAGTGTAGAATTTATCTACAAGACGAACTGACATTGAAGAATGAATAATAATGGATGGGAGGGGGGATGTCTTACAGATGTCTTTTAATGAGCAAAAGTGTTTCTTCGTTTTATCTCCATTCGGGGCCCGTATATCAATGATTGTTTAGCGAGTAAGGGTTGAATATGGCTACTTTTCTTATTTACAAGTCGCCAGGCTGTTAATTGCTTTTTCTTCTCCCTCATTCTCCCCTCTCCCGTGATAAAGACATGGACCCATAATAGAACCCCATTATCAATTAAAACATAATTTCAAACGTAAGTTTCCTCCCTTACTTGACCTTTGGGGAAAGAAAAAGCGATTGAAGCTAGCGCTGTGAAACGACCCCGAGGGGAAAGGGGGATGAAAGGCGTACAGCCCCCTCTCGAAATAATCGAAAATGAAATGAAAAAAAAATCTTTCATCTTTCTATTTCTGATAAATTTGTAATTTTTTTCTGTCGCACAACGGACTACTCACTTTTTTCTCTTTACTCCCATATTAGTACACAATAACACCACAGCATATCCAAAGAGGGGGAAGGGGCTGATGGGGCACAGACCCCCCCCCCCCCCAAACTTCCCAAAATGGTCGAAAATGGAATGGAAAAAAGTGCTAATTTTTCTCTTTATGTTTGAGATGAAATTATAATTATTTTTTCTCTCATGCAATGCACTCTCTTTTCTTTCGTTCCATATTGGTACACAAGGGGTGGGGGTTATGGGGTAACAGCTCCATCCCCCTTCCGAAGTGGTCGCAGTGAAAAAAAAAAGGGCTTACTTTGTTTCTTTCTTTTTGAGATAAATTTGTTTTATTTTCTGGCACGCAACGAACTTGTTTCCTCGTTAGCCCCATATGCATCTCAGTCCTGCGATCAAAATTACTTGAGACCACAAAATCTATTTTCAAATGACTGAAAAACAGCTCCATACATGTTTTTAGCGATAAATGAATATGCATAGTATGCTTAATTGGCAAGATCTAGAAGTAGTTTAAAGAGTTTTTAAGTCTCTTTCACAGATGACGCCAAGACTAAGGAGGTATATTATTGCACAGTCACATTAACCCCTTGGGGGCGAGCGACACGTATACGTGACGCATAAGATGCTCAGAATCCTCGATTATTCCCACCAGTTAATTTTTATTATGTTTTTCCTTATTTAATGATAGCATTTCTGCGATTCAATTAGGCGAAAATTTCTGTTTTGAAAAACCGGTAGTAAAAGATTAAAAATGCTGTAAAGGACGCTCGTCGCGAAGGGGTTAAACATTATCGCCAAATCAGGAAATGTATGGACTGGAATTTTTTTGTGAATGGCAATGTCAAGCAAGATTATTTATTTTGGTTTTGGAAAGGTCTTTTAAAGATGCCCAGTAGTAATACAGTAATACTAAATCAATATCTCCTGTTGATTTGTTTATTCCTGGTCTTTTTACTAGCGAACTAGTTTTATTTAAGTTACGTGCTTTTCTAGATTTAAGGCTGTTCTCAAATACAAACTGGCTACTTTATGACATATTTTTTAATTCATTTTTGCTCGAAAACGCATGAAATTGTCAGGTCTTTTTATTCAGAAACTTTGCAATCGAAACATGTTTTCTCTTTTTTTTGTAAAGGCAGAAAAGCTTTCAGAAAGTACTGTCGAAGTTGGCGTTTTGAATCGACGCGGCAACCTGAGAAGCTCGAAAAACGAGTCGTTAATAACGTTACCAGAATCGCTTATAACTCGATAAGTAATCTATTTATCAAAAAGAAAATTCATTTCGATTTCCAATTATCTTTCATAGTCAGGCCTGCCAATCTAATACCTTTGCGTTTAAAAATGTGTCAGAAAATTTCACGTTGATGAGCAGATCATTTAAGAACTACCTTAAAGAAAGATTCCCTTTTCAATATTTCATTGTATGAGTGAGCCAGGAAAAGATAAAAATTCTTAATTACACTTCTATGAAAGCACAATATTATGAATAGTGTTCTTTTCTAATCACTCTTATTTTGGCATGACACACTTTAGTATCGGTATTTTTACCATTTGGAATATTTAACAAAAGAAGCATTAAATTAATTAAAATTATCTCATAATCAATGTAAACATCTAATAAAAAGCACAGGTTGAAAATAATTTTTTTACAATTTTCTTTTGAAGCAAATTGAATGTTGTTCGAAGTTGAAATAGAAATGGTGTAAATATTTTTTCGGACATTTTGATTATACAGAAGAATTTTCAAAATTAATCCATGCACAGGGTATTAAAGAATAGGCTTTTTTTTAATTAACATTGGTATTTCAGATTCTTTTTCTAATTTAAAAAAAAAAAGAAAGAAAAAGAAATCCATGTATATACTATTCAAAATATTTTCTTCAATAATTTTTCAATTCTAAAAACTATTGCTATTCGCATAAATGTTAAGACGTTTTGAATATACACCGAGTATATATAAATTGAGCCTGTTTTACGGCAAGCCGTTTGGGTTACTCACACAAGGAAGACTCCTCAAAAAAGTCCCCTAAACCCGTTTTTTTTAAAAGTCCAGTAATATTTTTAGCCATAATTCAATAACTTTAACTCTTTTTTAAAAAAGGAAATCTGATGTTTAGTTTCCAATTAATTCTTAACTTATCCCTTCCTTCACAAATTTGATGAGTGTTTTTTAACATATATTTCTTGAAAGTTAATAGCCATACGTTTGATCAAAATGTATAAGAAGGGAAGGGGGAGATCAAGAAGGAATGCCCTCTACCCCTAAGATTTTTAATTAAACTTTTGTTGGTATTAAAAAAGAGATTCTCCAAAAAAGGTTGTTTATCCTGAACAGAGCCAAAATTTTGCATCATTCGTCATCAAAACATCAAAATTTTGGGCCCTGGTAACAGAAAATATTTTTGGCCCTAATCGTAGATTATCACATTTTTACAAATACTGTGAATGAGGAGTGTATGAATAACTATGTAATGCACCCATTTAAATGAAAGACTGAGAATAAATGTGAACTGAAGTTGGATTATTATTATTATTGAAATTTCTTCGTAAAAATTAACTTGACAGACTCAAGCCCAAAGAAAATGATATTTTATGATAGTCATAAAATTAAAACATTTTTAAACAAGTTTAAAACACATATGAAGAAGCTGAAACAAATCGAGCGCACTATGAGAAACTTAAATTTTCAAATGAGAAGAAAAATTATAAATAATCTTACGATATCACTGACAATTTTAGCTTACATAAGTTGTGTAATGAATCTAGAAATTTTAATTTCTTATTCTATTTAGATTGTTTACAATAAAATTGATTTGAAACACCTTAAATGTTTGGGCCCCTTAAATATGTGGGTTCTGGGAAAGTGCCCCTTGTGCATTGGCAATAATAGGGAATTGATCCTAATATAGAAAACAAATTATGGAAAAAAATTGTTTGAGATTGTCCCATGCAAAATTAATTTATTGTCAAGCAAGAATCGTAGCCAGAATTTAGGGGAGAAGGGGACAACTTTATAAGCTACAATGACTTTCTTTTAAATGAAAGTATATGAAACAACCCATTATCACTTTTCAACTTATTTCGGCGGAGGGGGGGGGGTGGCTCTTTTGCCGCATACCAACCCTCCCCCCCACTCCGTTTTTCTCAGACTATGGCCTTATTATCAAAAATGATTTTTGTTTATAACACAGTTCAACCTGTTTCGTAAGACTCAGAACATTATCGAAATTTAAGTCACCCCTTCGCCCTCGAAATTAAATCCTAGATACGCCACTGACTGCTGCTCTCAAAAGAATTTCATGGCATTATGGTCTATGGGGTAAATCGTTTGTAATGTATTTTAATGATGTTGCACTATTTCAAACATATTGATATTGATATACCTCACTGAGATCTACTATAAGATGCTTACGGTGAGCAGAACATTGATTATACGTTTACAGGAACACAAAAGAGTTCGGTTACAGTACAGTGCTAAGTCATTTTCTCCAAAGGGGCAGTATCTATGTAACGATATCAACTTTTTGATAATTTTGGACCCCCTCCCCCACCCTTACGGTATCATAAGTTATCATTCATTGACTCCCCCGTGACATGTTGTTACAGTATTCTGAATGTGTTGGAAAGTGTTTCATAATCTATGCTTGACGAATAATTTTTCGTTTTTTTTCGGGGGTTTTTGTGGGGGGGGGGGGGGCAAATGTTCTTATTTTTTTCTTTCAAAAATTGAAATTTAAATACACATATATAGCTAATAGAAGAAGACTAGAAAATGTTCTTTCCTCGTCTTTAAACAGTGCATCAATAATTCTACCATGAATTGTTTTTCTGTGTAAATATTTCATCCCTCCCTGCTCCTAAAAGTCTCGATTTTTTAAAAAACACTTTAGTCTTTGTTTTACAACATTTATATTTTGCAAATTTCGTCGCACTTCTATTTCGGAAACAAAAGTTGTAATCTTTTTACCGACGCGAATAATCGGATTATAATTCAGGAGATTCAATTTTATTGAATAGTTAATGATCATGCGTAACAATTTTTTCTCAGATGAAGCTCAGATAAATTTGAACAAGTTTGATTTTAAACTTCAAACAAAATTCATAGGTGGGAATATATAATTTATTTGCATAATTTCATTGAAAATTAATATTGTTAACAAATCGTTCTGCTAAATGGCATACGCTGTAAACAAAAAAGACAAATGTTTCTTAATCTAGGAAAATAGAATATAACCACGAACGAAACTATACAATAACATCGTCGAACTGTAGTGGATTGGCGACTCCTCATAAAGGCAGCCGTTTGTTTTGATTGAGTTCGTATTGTCAAAATAACATCTGTGTGCGTGCAGCGACATCTATACTCTCTTTTACTTTAATTTTCGACGCATACATGTGTCCTTCGGAATTTGTGAGTTTTCTGCGTTTCCGATGTTTTATGCAAATTTTGGCTTCTCTGGTTAATTAGCAATGTATTTAAGCAAGTGAAAGTGTGTTGGTCGTTGGATTGGGTCGCATCTCGCCCCCAGGGGAACCCAGACTATCTTTGATGACAGAAGGAAGTGGAATACCTGTTCTGATGTTTGCTGAGATCTGGAATTGTTAAGAGAAATTTAAGTGTTGAGTTCAATAAAGTATTTTTGTGGCCACGGGCTGCCTTATTTAGCTAAATTGACAGTTCGTACAGTAAGCTTGGGAAGGCGACGCATCGCTGCGAAAGGAGTTCTGAAGTAGTAAAGCCAGTCATCGTCTGTATGTAAGTTAAAGCTTTATTTAATCGACTTATTCAAAATATATATACACTGGTGTGCAAAACTTAAGCAACAAACACAAAATGCTAATTTCTGCACACGTGAGTACTCAAAAGGAAATTCTATAAAGAGCAAGTGTAGATAAGAGTTACTACCCTAACAGCACGGCCAGTCGATGTGAAGTCCCCTTGACGTCACACATGGTTAGAAGTGCCACAATCGCTAAGGTGAATCAAAATATGGGATATTTCACTGTCTCATTATTACTCTCAAATGATTGTTAACACTGAAAAGTTGCTGTGACTGTCGCTTTGTGATGGGTCACCGGGTGACATTACAATGAAGTCACCTTGTGATTCTCAAGTCACTGTCAATTGAAGACTGAACTTTGAAGTCATTGTGAGCATTGCATTGTGATGAGTCGCCAAATAATGTCACCATGAAGTCGCATGGTGACTTTCCGGTGATCGACACTCTATTGTGAAGTCATCATTGCACTCCTTTGTGAAAAGTCACCAGATGATTTCATTTTCTGTCACTTGGAAACTCGTCACAGAACAGATATCATAATGACTTTATAATGGAGTGTCAAAATGACAGTCACATGATGACTTCATTGCAAAGTCACCTGGTGACTCGTCAAAAAGCAGCAGTCAGGGTGACTGTTCAGTGGAGTAACCAAATGAGATTAAAAATGATACGAATGAAAGATATCACATTTCTGTTCATTGTAGTGACTGTGACAATTGTGATGTCAAGAAGACTTCACATCGACTGTCTGTGCTGTTAGGGTAGTACCTCTTTTCTACACTTGCTCTTTATAGAATTTCCTTTTGAGTACTCACGTGTTCAGAAATTAGCATTTTGTGTTTGTTGCTTAAGTTTTGCACACTAGTGTATTATAGTTTAGTACGTACATCGCTTAAGTGAGATTATTCAACTAAGAGTGTTTAATCAGAGTTCAAATATTGGTAAAGGAGGTTCACCCACCATCCCTCTTCTTGAAACTTTATATAAAACTTGATTTTAACTTATTTCTTGTCTTATCGCTGTGCTAGCCAGGGTACACCATGCAACAGCACATCACAGAACTTGCCCACGATTCCGAAATATATTCTTTATCTTTAGAAGCCTCAGAAACCCATATATTTTCAGATTTAAAGTAACATTTGTAAAAAAAAAGTTTCTTTTCCTACCACTGATTTACGTAAACATTTCCGAGTAATTTTTACAGTGTATTTATCAGTTTTTTAAACCTGGTATATTGATTTTTAGGATGCTCTATACTCACGTAAGCATTTTCATGTTTAACAAATATAAATTAACAGCATTAATATTAACATTAAAATTAATATTATTTCATTTTTCTTGCACGTATAAATTTAATTACGTAGCTGAAAATGTTTCCTATAAGAATAGATAACAAGCCTACAGACCGATATTCCAGTTTGCGAAAAGTGATATGAATACACTCTAAAAAACGACTCTGAAACGCTTCCGAAAATCAGTGGCAACAAAAGAAATTTTCTTTTTATAAATGCTTCTTTAGATCTCGAAAATATATGGGTTTCAGAAGTTTCTGAAGATAAAGAATATATTTCGGAATCATGGGTAACTGAAAAGTGGTTACTTTGTATTTTCGTAGATTAAGAAACATTTGTATGTTTTTACACTGTACTTTATTCTTTTAACAAATTCGACGGAGAGGGGTGGGATAGACAGATAAAGTACGAAAATGTTGTCAAAAGACCAATAACTTAAACATTCGAAATCAACTTAACCAAGTTTTTTTACACACACTCTTAAGAACTATAACCATGTTTTCTGATATAAGAGAAACACTTACGACAATTCAAAGTTACACTGCAAATTTCTAGCATACATTGGGAACACATTTGGAACACTTTGATTCAAAAAAAGTGTTCCAGTTACTTTAATGTGAACTGAAATGTGTACCGAATATGTTTCGCTATAAAGAAAGTGTTCCGAAAGTGTTCTGCTCAAGATATTTGCTAAATCTAAACTTGGGAACACATTTTAGAACAGATTGGGAATACTTTTGGGTACACTTGTGAAATCATCGCTTACAATAAGTGCGCTAGAAAGTGTTCTAAACAAAAGAAATGTTTTCAGAAGTATTATAAAAAGGTGACAAAATAAGTGTTCGAAAATGTGTTCTGAAAAGTGTATTAAGATTTGCAGTGTACCTAATTGTTCCCAACGATTTTGGAATCATTTTCCTTCTCTACAGAGGGAAAATAAATTTTAACGAAGTTATTAAATATGAAAGAAGTATATTATACTTGTAAAAAATATGAATATGCATTTGTATTTACAAATCTGAGACTTAAATACTTAAAACTATTACTAACTAGAAAGCGTTCTCAAAAATGTTTACATTTTCCTCAGTTTTAAGTACCTATTTTCAACAATGCAAAAAAAATGACTTCCATCAACTATTTCATCATAAAATATCGTTCCCTCTTTCATAAGCGGCTTGGTGTTTAAAAAAACACTTCAGTCGGCCTTCAGCCTTTTTGTATCGTAATTTTGCCGCATAAAACTATCCATAACGAGAGTTGTAATCTTTTTCCGACCCGAATAATCGTATTAGGACATTATATTTTAACAGAAATACAAAAGTTAATTATTTTGTAGAACATTTTTTTTTTTCGGTATTTCAATATTATTGCATTTTCTTTTAAGCTGTAAATAAAATTTATAAGTCTGAATATATATCGCACGCCCTGTTTATAAATTCATCGAAATGTAATTTTTTTTTTTTATTTATCATTCTAAGGATTGAAATATTTTTAACCAACTCCAAAAAAAAGGAGGTTATACAATTCGTTTCATGTATACGGAATCCAACCCGTAATTTCCCTGTTACAGAATATGGGCGAAACCATTTTTTACATCACCGAAAAAATGTAAATGCTAAGTTCCCCAAGTTTAATGCATCGACCCCCGGGAAAGGAAAAGCAGGGGCTCTGAAAACTTCGGACGACCGCTACGACTTCGAGCTTATTATAGCTCTTGGCGGTGGTCGGGGTGGATCCCTTCCACCTTTTCAACACACGACACCATATATTACGTAAGAAGAATCATGGAAGACGTCACAGGAAAATTTTAAATGCTAAATTTGACAAGTTTAGTGCATCGACCACAGGAAGAAGGTTAAAACTGGGGCTCTGAATACTTCGGACGACCACAGTAGATCAGATCTGAATTAAAATTTTTATATTGCGAAAGCTTTTATAATATCCTCGAATCTTTATGATTAACTAACAACTGGTAGGTTACAGCTGGGCATTCGTTATATTTTTAGAAGCATACACAGTAAAAATAGACCAGTGTTTTTTAATCTACGAAAATATAATATAATTACGTATATTATTTTAGTATATTAATCAAATTTTTCTAGCCGCAATAAACATTTTCATGTTCAACAAACATATTTCACAGACAAACATGATTAATTAAAAACATTACAATTAAAATTAATATTATTAGGTTACTCTTGCATGTATAAATTCAGTTACGGAACTGAAAATATTTCATAGAGAAGGGACAGCGTCCTGAAAACCGAAAACTTATAAATGCACTCTAAAAACGACTCGGAAACGTTTCCGATAAATCAGTGGGGAAAAAAAGAAACTTTGTTTTTAGAAATGATTCTTTAGTTATCCAAAAATATTTTGGTTTCTGGGGTTTCAAAAGATAAAGAACGCTTTTCAGAATCGTGGGTAGCTCGGAGGAGGTTTTTAACACTCTCCAACATAGTTCAAAAGTGTTTATGAATTCGGTTTGGATGTCTGTCTGTGTGCGAGCCGTCTGTCTGTCCGTGCTCTAACTCGCGTAAATACATTTAGATTGTCTTGCAATTGATATATGTTATTGAGATTCACTATGGCATGTTCGGTTTTGAAAATGAAGTGTGTAGCACTTATAGTTTTTTTACAGGGACACTCAAAAGAATTCCGCTACATTATGGTCTATGGAGAAAAATCATTTGCAGTTTATTTTAATGATGTTACACTGTTTCAAACATATTGAAACTGTTATATGTCACTAAGGTGCATTACAAGAGGCTTATCATAGAATATTGTGTGTATAGCGGTCATCGTTTATTTACAGGGATACACAAAAGAATTCGGTACTGTTTGTTATCAATAATTGCTGGAAATGCATTTTCAGTTGCTGAATGCGTTTTTTTAATTTCAGTCATTTTTTGACTATTCCTTGGTATGTATAAATTTTATAGATCCTTTACAGGGCAGCACAAAAGTTCTCGAGTACATTTCCGTTTATGGACGGAAATTCCAGAAGGGGAATTTTAAACTGTGCTACGCGTTTCCTAACTAAAACTAAAATTTAGCATTCTATGTAGTATATATACAAATCTGCAGTTCATATACAGGGCTACACAAAAGAGTTCCGGATATTTTTCCGAACAGTGTTGGTAATTTCTGAAATTGAGTTTTTAAATATGTTATGCGTTTTCCATCTTTCACCTTATTAAACGATATAGATTTGTAAAAATTTTTTGGAAGTTTATAAAAGTGTTACATAATCTGTGTTTGGCGTATTATTTTTCGTTCTTCTTTATATTTTCATTCGTGATTATATTACCTATATTTCTGTTGATTAAGAAACATTTGTTGATTTCTACAGTGTGAATATATAGGAAATACAATACAAACAGTCATATTATAAGATTCTGTTCGATTATTTTCCGATGGAATTCTAAAATAAATTTTATACCGAAAAATTCTCATCCACGGAATTCTATTTGGGAATCTTGTTAAGCAGACTACACGCTTACGGTATATTTTATTTCGGAATAAGAACTGCTTGAAATAAATGGGTAAAACTGATTTTTCTTTATTCTGGGTGTGAAGCTATTGGAAAAGTTTGTGGTCCGTGTTAAAGAAAGAATAAATAAATAAATAAAGAGAAAAAAAGACAAAAATATTCTCTAGAATCTAACGAAAACCTTTTTTATCATAGTGCTGAAACTTTTATATTTTTCGCACTACGATAAAATTTACAACTACGGTTATTTCAATATATGAGTGTGTATTTTGAAGGGAAAAATTTATTGAAACTCTAACTTAATGCACATTTTTATATTCAATACAAATATATTGATAGTTTAATATCAAAATTAATTTCGTATTTAGTGTATATTATCAATAATTATTCAATAGAAGGGAATCAGACTTAACTAAACTTCTAATTGCTACTGAGAGATAAATAAAAAACATTTTCGGTAATTGTTCGTGCGATTCAATCAATAATCACTAAAAATAATTAAATGATGACACAAACATATATATTTTTTACAAAACTACTAACTATATACATAATATTTACGCGCATTATTTTTTCATAAAACAATTTTAAATGTAATGTTGTTTACATTCCCTTTCGAAATTTTTATAATAAATTTTAATGTATTGATCGTTTAATATCAATATTAATTTCATATTTAGTATACATTATCAATATTAATTCAATAGAAGGGAGTCAGACTTACCTGCACTTATATAATTAAATGATGACACAAACATATTTTTCACAACGCTACAAATTAATACATAATATTTGCGCGCATTTTACTTTCATAAAACAATCTTAAACATCATGTTGATTACCATTTCAAAAAATATATATATATCAATGTCGCTCGTGAACAAAAATAACTAGTCGGATGTACCAATCCCAAAACTTTCTCCTATCTCAAACAGATATCGCATACATCAAAAGCGAATCAGCAGCCATTTATATCAAGGTCTAACCGAATCTAAAGTTTTATTCAATTCCGTGCATTACTTCTTTAGATAGGGCTATTGCAAAAATCTTGTAAATCCTGTAGAATGCAGCATAGCAGCGCCACCTGTTGGTAGATTTAGACCAAAACCTAATCAACAACAGCTTATGTTAACGTCTAACTGAATCTGAAGTTGGATGAAAATCCGTACATTAGATATAGCTATCGTAAAAATCGAGAAAAATGTGTGGCATACCAGCGCCACCTGTTGGGATATCTACACCAAACTTTAATCAATGTCTATTTATGTCAAGGTCTAACTGAACCTGAAGTTTGATGAAAATAAACACGTAAGTTCTTGAGCTATAGCTATTGCGGAAATCGCGAAAAATAAAGCATAGCAGCGCCACCTGTTGGGCGATTTTCACCAAAAACTAACCGGCACCAATTTATATCAGGGACTAACTGAATATAAAGTTTTATTAAATTTCGTGCATTAGTTCTTGTGATAGAACGCCCTCAAAATTTTTGTCACATACAGACAGACAGACAGAGTAACAGACAGACATTTTCTAAAAATGGTCAATTCGTGTTCAGGACGTGTAAAACGTATAAATCCGTCGAAAATGTTCATGAATCCAATACTTTCTTCTTGTAAAGATAGAAGAAAAAATAAACTTTATCAAATGTTATTTGATAAAGTTTATATCTTTACTGCTATGAATTCCCAACAGGTGGCGCTGCTATACCACTTTTTGTATTATTTTTACGATAGCCATATCTCAAGAAGTAATGCACGGAATTTCATCTTCTATCTTTACAAGAAGAAAGTATTGGATTCATGAAAATTCATGAAAACGGATTTATACGTTTTAGAAACTCCTGAACACGATTGGACTGTTTTTTAGAACTTTTTTACTTGTCTTTCTGTATGTGACAAAAATTTTGTGGGAGCTCTATCTCAAGAACTAATGCGCGAAATTTAATATAACTTTATATTCCGTTAGTCCCTAATATAAATGGGAGCTGATTAGTTTTTGGTGAAAATCGCACGACAACTGACGCTGCTATACTGCATTTTGTGCGATTTCCGCAATAGCTCTCTCTCAAGAATTAATGCAGTTATTTTGATCAAACTTCAGATTCAGTTAGACCTTGACATAAATAGACACTGCTTACATTTTGTTTAGATATCCCATTAGGTGGCGCTGCTATATCACTTTTTGTATTATTTTTACGATACCCATATCTCAAGAACTAATGCACGGAATTTCATCCAACTTTAGATTCTGTTAGAACTTGACATAAATAGATGCTGATTCCGTTTTGGTGTCAATATCCCAACAGGTGGCGCTGCTATGCTACTTTTTTCATTATTAACACGATAACTATATCTCAAGAACTAATGCACGGAATTTTATCAAGCTCCAGATTCAATTAGACGTTGACATAAGTTGTTGTTGATTAGGTTTCGGTATAAATCTCCCAACAGGTGGTGCTGCTATGCTATATTTTGCAGGATTGACACGGTTTTAGCAATAGTAATATCTGAAGAAGTAATGCACGGAATTGAATAAAACTTTAGATTCAGTTAGACCTTGATATCTTTTTAGTGTATGTGTGAGATAGAAGAAAGTTTTGGGATTGACACATCTGACTAGTTATTGAATGAACTTAACTACATAGACTTAGTAAAACATATTGTAAACATGATTTATTAATTAAAATTCTCTTTTTAAACACATTTAACCACACAAAATTCTCTATTTAAACACACAAAAATAATGTTTTATGTGTGTGCGTGTGTGCACGAGACGCAAAACCAAACGACATTTTAATTTAAAAAAATAACTATCATGGGAGCAACGATAAACCAACAATTGCATTATATTCTTTTTAAAAATTGCCTTTGTTACAAATGTTTCAAATTTCTATATTTTTCGTCCTGATTTCTTGGGTGCATTCACTGATATCTGTTATATAAAACTATGTATTGTAGCAACCCGATATGTTGCATTTAAATTGCATGAAATTGGTTCTTTGGGCCGAAACGGAATGTAATTTTACTGTACATTTAAAAACTAGTCAAATGTGCCATTCCCAAAACTTTCTTCTATCTCACACAGGTTTCGCATACACTAAAAAGAATCACCACCCATTTATGTCAAGGTCTAACTGAATCTAAAGTTTGATGAAATTCCGTGCATTCATTTTTGAGACATACCTATCGTAAAAATTGAGAACAAAGTGGTATAGCAGCGCCACCTGTTGGGATATCTACACCAAAACGTAATCAGCGTCTATTTATGTCAAGGTCTAACTGAACCTGAAGTTGGATGAAAATAAGTGCATTAGTTCTTGAGATAGAGCTCTTGCAGAAATCGCAAAAATGCAGCCTAGCAGCGCCACCTGTCGGGCGATTTTCACCAAAAACTAATCAGCACCCATTTATATCAGGGACTAACTGAATATAAAGTTTTATTAAATTTCGTGTATTCGTTCTTGAGATAGAGCGGTCACAAAATTTTTGTCACATGCAGACAGACAGACAGACTCACAGACAGACATTTTCTAAAAATGGTCAAATCGTGTTCAGAGCCTTCTAAAACATATAAATCCGTCGAAAATTTTTATGAATCCAATACTTTCTTCTTGTAAAGATAGAAGAAAGAAAAAAACTATAATATTCACTTTATTAAATAGAGAATTTTAATTAATAAATCATGTTTACAGTATGTTTTACTAATTCTTTGTAGATAAGTTTCGTCAATAAAAATAATCATTGCCAATGCTTAATTTGTAAAAATCATTGCTTTTATTTAATATTCGACTTTTAATTTTGGAAGTTGGTGGAATGCAAATGTAGTGATTTTGACAAAACTATACAAAAACGACGTCGATTGTATGAACTTATTCAAAAATATTTCAGATTTAGGAATTAAAATTAATGCTTACAAAAAGGTTCTTTTTCTTGCTCAATCATTCCGTTTTTAGTATCCTTGTGAAAAGTTTTAATCGCCATCTTCTAGAAATAATTAGTACACAATGTAAAAAAAAAAAAAAAAATGTTAAAAATAATTTTTTTCTGTTAGACACTGGACAGAAGGACTGATTTTAAACATTTTATGTTTCGATCCAAGTAATTCCAAGTATTTTATTATTATTATTATTATTTTATTAGTATCATTTTTAAACAGAAACCTAAATACTAGTAGTTATTACGAAATACTTTTCTTTATTTTAAAGTACACATCCTTAACGGCAAAACAACAGTTACTTTAATCAGCTGTACTTTACTATGTAAATGGAAATATTCCCTGCTGAAATTCTCAAGGTTTTTAAAAACACTTTAGTCTTATATATTATAACATTTCTGTTGTCGCAATTTCTTTTCGCTGTGTTTTGAAACAGAAAGTCATAATCTTTTTTTTTTCTGTCGTAAATAATCGGATTAGAGTTGAGGTAATTCTATTTTAACTAAAATGCAAAAGATTAAACTTAATTGAATTTGCTTTGAAACTTCAAATAGAATTTATAAGTTGGAATAGATTGCATACCCATATGTGTAATTCACAGAAATGTAATATTTTAAACAATTCGTTCTGCTGAATGAGATATTTTATTCATTAAGTTGATAAGGAGATAAAAAAAAAAAATGGAATAAATGTTGGGGGAGGGGGGGGGGATTATCAAGCAGGAAATATACTGAAACTAGCTGCGTAGCAACCCGATGTGTTGCATTTATATTGCATCCGGTTTCTTAAGAGCCTACGCTAGTCACGCGAAGAAACGCTCAAGCTAATGTTAAGTCTATGGGAAGGTTCTTGAGCGATTTCTCGCTCGCATTTTAATATTTTTAAATGATGTTTTTTTGCATAGGATAGCTGAGATCGAACTCTAACGTTGTTAGTTTTTATTTTTTCGATTTTGGCTACAGTTTCTTTATAAGCGGACATTTTCAATTTTGGAACCGGTTCTGAAATTGAAAGTACCCTTATATAAAAAAAACTGGAACCGAAATCGAAAAAGTAAAAACTAACAACGTTAGAGTTCGACCTCAGCTATCCTATGCAAAAAAACATCGTTTAAAAATATTAAAATGCGAGCGAGAAATCGCGCAAGAACCTTCCCGTAGACTTAACTTGAGCGGTTTTTCTCATGACTGATGTAGGCTCTTAAGTGAAAAAGAAGTACAATATAATTAACTAGCATATGCCCCCGTCAAAAACGTGATTGTTATGCATGATTATTCAGACAGTGACAAGTCATCAATATCGTTCAAAAAATTGTGTTTGCGCGTTTTCCTAAAGAAACAACGTTTCACTGTTGCCACTACAGAACAGTGAAATATATGAATAATTCATATGAATCATTATTCATATGAATAATGATGAATAATCACTAAATTGAATGAAAATAATTATTAAAATTACTAATATTTGTTGAAAACATTAATAATAGTATTTAATCTATGATCTTCCATAATGTCATTTTCTAACTTAATAATTCTTCGAACTACCTATTTTTACAGACATTATTTTAATTTTTCAACATATAGATAGACATTGTAAATTTTTCGAAAGTCTTAAAAACATCTCTAAAATCACATAAAACCAGTCCCCACGTTAAAAGTTTCCCAAAAGTAAAATATTTTCACCTGTTGTCCCAGGCATCTTCAATACTGATGTTATGGCTTTCTGCTCTGTCATGGCTTCCTGCGATCTCTATATATAGAGAGGAGACATAATCTCTATATATGAGATCTATATATAGAGATCGCAGAAAGCCATGGCTCTGTCAATCCGATTTGTTTCAAACTCCCATTCTGTCTTTTCCTAACAACATCTGGTGCCATCTGGTATCAATTTTGGCATGAGCTATGTCATTTCAAGTTTCTGAATTTGATGTGTATATTTCCATTGCTTCTCTCTGTAATGCTTTTGAATTGATAATACTTTTTAAAATATTTATTCAATGAATTACGTAATATTTTCATATGTATGTCGTAAACTTACTGCTTGTAAATGTAAACAGTTGTAAAATTACTGCTTATAAATGTAAATAATAATGAAAAACGCATTTCAAAATATTTAAAAGCTATAGTATGCTTTTACAAATATATTAAAAGCAGAATCGGATGTTAGCCGTGCTTTTTTAATGAATCGTGAAAGAGTCGTTCATTCGAAGTCGATTTGGAACTTGTGTTTCTGAATGGCAACGGTGTTCATTTGTTTATATCGGTAATCTGTTGTTGGTAGCTGCTTATTTTTACTTTAGAACTTAAAACATTATAATTGTTTAGTTTTTGAAAGTTTTAGAGAAAATGAATAAGAAAGATGTGATACAATATCGATTAAATAAGGCAAATGTTCGATTTATAATACGGCATCGTAATGCTTACGCCTAACATGGCCGTGATATGTTTTTTTTTTTTTTTTTTCGAGGATGGGCGCGTCCCGGTATCGTCATCTTAGCGTATTATATAAATAGATTGTACATTTAGAAAAACTTATAATATTACATGGTATTTTTTCGTTATAACAACACCATGCCACAATGTACGCTAATACGCCATTTATTTCAATCCTGACCGTGAAAAGGAATTTTAAACATTGATATTTGTTATTTAATGAACGTGAATCTTTTTATTATTATTATTATTATTTAATCGTAAATTTAAATGCTAAGAAACATTTACAATTTCATGCCTGTAGTTTAAATTGAGTTTTATTGTATTACTTTATTGCATAGTATTTATTTGTTATTTTATTTTAAGCATATTTTGATTTAATAAATTAATTTGCGAAATTCTGTAATTTTCAAATATTATATTCTTTAAAAGCATTCAAATCCGTACAATCATTGTCATTTTTTTTTTTTTTTCAAATATTTCTTTTCACTTGAATTTTATTTTGCGCCAACTACGAGTATTATGCTTGGGACGATAGCGTTGATGTAACGGAAAAGTACCTATTAATTTTATTAAATACTAAATTTCAAGTAAGAAACTATAACTTACAATGTAGGGTAAACAGAAATTGCGAAAACTATATTTTACAGATTACGTCATTTTTGATGCATGTCTTTATTCGTCAAAAGTATATTGTCCTTTTAATATTTATTTTCTAATTTCGGAGCGATATGATGTCATTTTGACAAAGTTGTAAAAAATATTTTAGCTTTTTGAATAAAACAAGTGCTTTACAAGGTTAAAAAAAAAGAAAAAAGCATGTAATTTATACTCGATAAACCATTTCACTTTTAGTGAAACTTTATTAAATATTTTAGCCAAAGTCTTTCAAAATTAATGAATTGAAAATAGTAATATGCTTTTTCTTCAAATTGAACTCTTGTGAATAGAGTCCATAATTGTCCACCTAAATGCAACGAGTAAAAATCTTCCTCCTTGGTTCGACGTAAAGCTGAAAAAAAAAATCTACGCTGTAATGATTTCTAAATGTCAATATGTCCGACAGACGATTTTTGTTTCGGTAGAAAATAAAACTGAATCATGAAGCTTGAATATATAAAAGAATAAGTTTTTATTTCTTCAAATATGTAATTTAATCACAATATCATTCACACCATCTATTCAAATAGAAGATATTTTCAATTTTAATTTGAAAATGACTGGGAAAAAGATTTAATAATCCCTATCGTTTCCCCTTTTCTCACAGAAATGTCATTAAAAAACAATCCCTGACGGCTCGGCCTACAGGCACAGGTAGACTTCGAAGACGCAGACCTGTTTATTGGGAATTACATAAGAAAGACCTATTTGCCCTGATGCGACAGTTGGGACCGCCCACTTCGAAATATACCTCTGCCTGCAGGCGGAGCAAGCAGTGATTTATTTATTTATTATTTTTTTGCTAGAAGAATTGGTCCTATAAAAAACTTGTCAATATAAAAGTTGTAGATAATATTAAGAAGATTTATAATATATTTAAGCGGATTCGATACCTTGTGAATGGACGAACTTATGAATTTATTTCTTCTGAAACCCCTATTCCCGCCCCCCTCTTGGGGTCAATTTTAATGAAATCAAAAATCTGTCATACATAAGTTTTTGGTCCTTTTCCTAGAAGTACTAATTTTAAACGGATTCGATATTTATAAAATAAAAAAGTTATGGCTTTTTTTTCTGTTTTCACAAAAAGCTCCCCCCCCCCCTATCCTCCCTTGATTCGATTTTGCCCAGTAACGAACTTGACCGAGATTTTATGCAGCTTGATTTTATGTATCAGTTTGGAAGAGATTTGTGCAGAATTATGGAAGTTATCGTGTCCATAAAAAAGTGATATAGATAGATAGTTAGATATATAGATAACGTTTTGAACTGGGGATGGTTTTGGGTTTTAGGAGTCATGATCGGTGTAGATCTGCAAAAATTTTTTCCAAAATTCCAGCTTAGGGGAGAATGTAATAGGTAGTATTTCTTACGAAATCTACCTAATAATAATATCTCGGAAACTAATTCAAATTTTAAAATTCCGGGACCTTATAGGTCAGCCTCGGATCCACGTGGATAACTGCTGTTAATTCCAACGACCAACGTTGTGTATTCTAGGAGTGGTATAGTGAAATACAAACTAACAGGCAAAATTTAATGTAATAGATTGAGTAATCTGGTCACGTGTCTTTAAAATGGCGAATGTTAGACAAACTTTTAAAGCTTATTATCTTAATTTTTTTAGACAAACTTTAAACTTTTAGACAGAAATCTTTTAGACAAACTGTTACAAAAATGGTGAAATGACTGTATTTTTTTTTAAATTTTGCTTCCTAAAAAAAATAAAACATTTAATTTATACTAGGGGGCTCAGCCTCCTACTTGCTTACGCTCGCCAACCCCCCGTGAACTGCAAAGCAATTCACATCGAGACCGCTACGCGTTCCCAGCTCGCTTCGCTCGCTTGTCCCTTTTTATTTTTCTAGTAATTCTAGCCGGAATAAGTACTACAATAAATCATTTGAACATATGAAATTGACAATTTTTTAATGCAAAAAAGTAATTGAAAACACAACTAAAAATTCATTTAGTTGATGCTAATAATGGGCGTATAAATCAGTTAAATACTATGAAAAAAGGATCTTGGAAGCATAATTAGTTTAAAACTTATTGCACCTATAATATTGTACAGCACAGCTTAAATTCATTAAAAAACATTATGTGGTAGGAAGATAGTTTATCATCAATGATTGTTTAAATTTCGTTCGACATTTTACTATTCTAATTTTCTAAGTGATTATAGATTTCTGCAAAAGAAATTATTTTTACTTCAATAAAACAGCAACAGATGGCAGCAGGGGCACTCAAGAAAGGTTATATTTTATTATCTCCGATTTTTTGTGTGAGTGAAATTCGTAAATAAATTCTAAATAAGAGTTGAGAATTCATTTGAAATTAACAATATTACTCATAATTAAAATGAGGAATCATCTCAGACACTTTGGATTACGTTCATATTATTTTATTTTTAATAATTGCTAGCTTGAGTTTCACTTCTCTGACACTGACTGCCATATTGGAGGCGGAGCTAACACAATCTTATCTGTTCATTGGTCTGAGCTCTGGAAACTACGGTTGTCGCCAACGATAAGGTAGAAATTCAGACCTATTTCCGCGCCACGTAAGACAAATATATATATAGATTAATTGAAAGTCATTAAAAGATGCATAGATTTCCCTGAATGCATGCACTACATTAATGATAATACATACAACTCAGCCTTGTACATAGTACATATAATTCCCCAATTGTTGTATGATATTTCTGTGTTGTCTTTTAATGGTTAAGTTTAATGGATTTAATGGAGTTAATAGTGTTTAATGGAGTTATTTGCATATAAATTATTTTGTTGCATATGCGCATATAATTATGAATATATCGATCTATTTTTATTACAATTTTCATTTTCAATAAAGATTTTCTGTTAATCACATTTCTAATTTTAATTGGAATTTTATATATTATTAACATAAATGGTTTGTTAGATTTTTTTTTTCCCTTAGCATTAAATAATTTTTAAATATTGTACGCTAATATTGGGACTTTCCTTGTTACTATTTTTTTTTTTAAGAAGTTATTTTAATGCATCTTATGACTATAATCTTACATTCTACCACTTCACAATATTTAACTTCAATCTAATTATACAAGAATTTAAATTTAACATTACACCAGGTGAGAAAGACATACCACCAACTGAATATTGTTACCATAAATTTATTACAAACACCAGGTAATTAGATTTAAGAAGGGGCACCAAAATTTAGTACAAGTTAACACACATAATACAAAATATAAGAAAAGGGAGAGAATGGCAAAATAAATTCATTTACTTTTAAATCTTACTTTTAAATAAAATCAAAGGAGGTAACAATATTCTCATATCTTTCACAACCAAAAAAAAAGAAAAACACCCAATACTTCTAAATCTCAAAAATATAAAGTATTCATAAATGATGACGAATAACAGTGAAAATTAAACTAATTTTGAATGACTGAATGGAGACAAACTCTCATATTTGAGAGGATAAAACCCAGAAAATTTGCAAGTTAAAACCAAAATGACATTACTTTATGAATACATTTATACCTTAAAAATTTAGGGACCAATGAAATCGTATAGTTGAGCACACTACGTATTTTATAAATCATTTGAAAGCTGTGATTCAAGATGATAGGACACATTTTTAATTACCTAAACAATAATATTTCACTTAATAGGATTCTCTTAATACTTCATAAATTTATTAACTCTCTTTAAAATATATAAAATTTCACAATTAACTTAATTCAGAATAAACAATTTATTTTAAGTGCATCAATAAACTTTAATCTATAAAATTTACTATCATCTGTCTAGCTATTTAGTCCTATTTACATTTGGATATTTAGATTAGGTCTACACATTTCATCTTAAATCCACATTAATTTAAAATTATATTTGTCATATATATATATTTCTTACAGAATTAATATATTTAAAGAAAACATGTGTGATTGAATTTCACTCCATATGAATTCTGTTATCAGTTTTAAAAAAAAACAATGAAGGTGGACTATTTCACAGAATAAAAATATAAGGGCAACAAAGCTAAAAACAAGGAAAGGGGGTTTAATTTACTATTACTTTACAGATTTTAAACTAAACGTGCAGAAAAGAATTGCTTATTAAATAATATTTATAAACACATCTGAATAAAACAATAACAGAATTCTAAATTCACATTACACATATTTAATTGTTGTTATTATATTCGGGCATAGTTATTATTGTAGAAATTTAACATTAACATTTAAGTTTTTATTACTTGAATAAAATATTTAACATTAATACTGCTACTTATGAGAGTCTATCTATAATAATTAGAGAAGGAGAAATGTATAAACAATGAGAAAAGGAAACATTTTTTTTTTTTTTATCATCGTTTCTTTTTAATTAATTAACACATAATATGTAGACAACATTTATCCGAACACTCTATTTGGCATTGATATTGTAATTACTTATATTGAAATCATTTAAAATAGTTTTAAAAAACAGTTTATATACATATAGGATAAGCACAATTCAACATTATAAACATATAGAAATGAATAATTTTACTCACATTCTTGAAGACAAAGCAAATCACCTTTGCACAAATACAACAATTTCTTGTACCAACCAATTTTCATTGTATTCTTGGTCACTCACCCAGTTGGCAGTTTAGGATATCTATTACACTAATATGGGGTAAGACTACTGCTGATCTCTATTTCCACTCATCATCCAACGATGTTATCTCCTTGAATTCTTATATTTATAGCAGCAACCGCCTTTCAAAAGGGAGTACCTTCTCATAAATTTTTTTAGGAGCCGAACCTTCTTATGCTATCTGCAAGACTCCGCTTTACCGATATTACCTCCGGGACTTATTTTTTTTGGAGATTCGCACAGCTAAATACTGCTCCACTACCAGTCCAAACTTATCAACTCATGGATACTTTGACAACTTGGTAATTGTCGTCTCATGTTCACTTCTATCATCTGAACATCATACAGCATCAAGACTCGCCTTAGATATTTCATAGAAAGGAAATTGTCACTTTCAAAAAAGTGTTTTCAACTCACACTAAGCGATATGCCTCATTCTAGAATCTAATTATGAGAGATTATTCAATCTCGACTTCTTTTCAGCTAGGTGTCATATCAACTACTAAAAACGATCCCCTCTCGGAGCTCAGGGGTAGAGTGGGAAAGCATCTTCCCGCCAAAAATGAACCCCCTCGCCCGTACCGAATTTTATTGGCTCGCACCTACATCACTAGCTGTTTTCTACTCACTGACTGACCTTCTCGTATCACCTCTCTCTCCTCGAACCTATATGGGACCTACCCATTTAAAAAAAAGGGGGAACGGGGGCCTATCGCTTCTGTTACTATGCGCTAACTACATGGTAACAGAAAAATATTTGAAGGAACGGGTCACCTAATGGTCCTTTTTTTGACCGAAATCCTGGGGGAAGGTTGACTGCATGTCCTACAAGGTTAAACTTTGCGGGTATTTTTCCTGGAATAAGTGGGGTTGAACAACAAGGTCACAACAATTTACACTTGGGGTTGATATTACGAAAAGGGAAAAAAAAAGGAACATTTAACTAGAATTTGGAAGAAAGAACTGCATTACTTACCATGTTATACATTAAAAAAAAAAGAAAGTGAAAGAAAAATTAACTGAAAATTTAGAGAAATTAAGGGTTATGTTAATATAAGTTAAAAATTTAGAATTTGCGAAAACTTCTACAACAAGACTCCCCTGAAATAAAAAAAAAATTTTTGACTAAAAAAATTTTTTTTTTTTTTTTTTTTTTTTTTTAAACAAAAAAAAAAAAGAAAGTATAAAGCTAACTCCCAATGGAGAACTCGATTTCCTACTCCAAGTTAGTTAACCTAGACTGGTTAAAACCAAAAAATTGGAAAAATGAAGGTAAAATGGTTTACTGCCTGCTGGAGAAACACCTACGTGGGTCCAAGATACTCGAACAAATCAAACAGCGACTCGAAGAGCTTCCAAGCATCACATAGTTGAAACCCCGCTCGTCACACTCCGGAATGTGCAATTCGAGCTGCACACAATGAACCGTCCACCTGACCACATCCCTAAAAGAAAAATGGAATTGAGTTTAAAAAGGAATTTATACATAAGTAAAAGCTGTGAGCCATATAAGTAACCATGGGGTTTATCACAACCAACTGAGCCTCTATCCTTGCCTTCAGATTTGCCTACAGTTATCTGTATTAGATGATACCTACTGAAAATTTTCACCAACTTCCCGAAACAGACCAGATATCCAGACGGTGAACTCTCATTTCACCACTACTACTTTCTACAAGTGAGTATGCCACTCCACCGTAATTGCCATGTGTAACTGCAGCTAGGCCCCAAAATTGTTGCTAAAATTAAATAAATTTAAGTTTAAGGTTCATTAACATGTGAAGGACTGCCAACTGGTAATTTTCACAATTTACATACACATCAAGACACAGGCTGGAGATGCAGATGTAGATATATATATACATAATACACAAATAAAATCTTTTACTCGACATATAACAGTGTGTGAGTCAAAGGTAATAAAAAAAAACTATTTAAATCAAATTCATAGAAATAGCACTAGGTTACATACAGGTAAATAGCATAACACAAAAAAAAAAAAAACACAACAGAGATGCAATATTTCATTTTCAGTTTAAAATGCCTTACAAAAAAAAAAAAAAAAAATACATGAATGCAAGTTCATTGTATTAGCAGGGAACCCCTATTCATTTGAAAAGTTCATATTTTGATTGTTGGGGTTTTACCTGGAGTGTACAAATGCACTTACAGATCATTGTGCATACATTAGTGTATGTCTGCAACTCTGTATTCCTATGGGAACAATTACCATAGCCTAGACAACTTTAAAAATGCAGAAACTAAAAACAACATGCAAAAAAAAATGTGAAAAACAAATTCCACTACTACCAGGTAACTCTGCCAACAAGATATAAAAAGGGGAAAATTAAAAAAAAAAAATGCAAAAAAAAAAAAAAAAAAAAGGGGAAAAAAGAAAATATAAACACAATTACCCAAATTTACAGAAGAGAATAGAATATAGAAGGCATAAAAATGTACACACCGAAAGTGTATATGTACGGCTGTAAATAAGTCACACCCCACATACAGAAATGTATAAAATATCTCTGTAAGATTTGCACATATACCCAAAAAATTACAACTTCCGAGAAGGTAACACAAATAAGTAAACTAAATAAGTGTTAGAATTAGCTATATATATACAATACAATTATATTTTCAAAAGGAAGTAAAAAAGGGGAAAAAAAAATTTACCCAAATCCCTTCGCTTGCATCACGTAATTTTCAAAACATCCCCCAAAAAACTCCAAACATCCCAGAAATAGCACGAATTTTGGTTAAAAATTTATAAAAATTTACAAAAAGTGGGTGCGGAGCGGTATGCATGCCAAAATATAACATAATACCCAATACCCTTCTAAACAAGAACGAAAAATCATGCGTCAAGCATAGATTATGTAACACTTTCCAACGCTTCCAAAATATTTTTACAAATCATACCGTTTAATAAGCTAAAAGATGACATCTAAGTAAACAATTTGGAAAACGCATAATATATTTAAAAACATAATTTCAGGAATTTTCAACATATACAATATTCAGAAAAATATCCGAATACTTTTATTCAGCCCTGTATAGGATCTATAGATCTGTATATATACTACATAGGATGCTAAATTTTAGTTCAGTTAGGAAACGCGTAGCACAGTTTAAAACTCCGTCTGGAGTTTTAAAAGTAACTCCGTCTGGAGTTTCTGTCACTAAACGGAAATTTGTCCGCGAACTTTTGTGCTTCCCTGTATAGGATCTACAGAATTTATACACATCACGTAATAGACAAAAAGAGAGTTAAAATTAAAATCGTGTTCAGTAACTTAAAACGCACTTCCAGGAATTATTGTTAACAGACAGTTGAGAATTCTTTTGTGTGTCCCTGTAAATGAACGATGACTGCTATACACACAATATTCTGTTGTAAGCCTCCTGTAATGCACCTTAGTGAAATATATAAATTTCAATGCGTTTAAAATAGTGAAACATTATTTAAATAAACCGCAGACGATTTTTCTCCATAGATGTAATGTAACGGAATTCTTTTGACTGTCCCTGTAAAGTAACTATAAGTTCTATGCACACCCTATTCCATATTAAGTGTCGTCTAATGCACCTTAGTGATATATATAAATTTCAATGCGTTTAAAATAGTGAAACATTATTTAAATAAACCGCAAATGATTTTTCCCCATAGACCGCAATGTAACGGAATTCTTTTGAGTGTCCCTGTAAAAAAACTATAAGTGCTACACACTTCCGTTGAAATAGGAAACATGCTATAGATAACGACAATAACATATAAAAATTGCAGAGCAATCCGAGCATATTTACGGGAGTTAGAGCACGGACAGACGGCAGACGGCAGACGGCCAGACGGCAGACGGCCAGACGGCCAGACGGCAGACGGCCATACGGCCAGACAAACCGAAGTCATAAACACTTTTCAACTTGGTTGGAAAGTGTTAAAAAGGTACCTATAAAGCTCCAAAAACGCTTACTAACACTTCCGGAAAGCAATCAAAACAAACCCATTTTAAGTTGAAAAATTTTCAATTCCGAGTTTTAATTTCGATAAATTTCCTCTAAAACACATATAAATACAAATTAATTAGACTATATACAGAAAACATTGAGTGAAAAACAGATAAAGTCGTTACTCTTTATAAATGGGACGAACGCTTCTGTCCCGAAAGGAATAATCGACCCGTGGAGTCGATCTAGAACGACCGAGGCGTTTCGATTTCGCGACAGGCCGTATCGAATCACCCTCAGTTGCTTTTTCGTTGCTATCGGACTGATCAACCTCTCTGCCTCTTTCAGCAATATTAGGCTCCTCTTGTGTGCTACCCGAACTTTCCCCTACCGGAGCAATCTGTGGATGTGACTCTTCCCCTCCCGGACTGACCTGTGGTTGTGGGGAAAGAGCACCAATTTCGGTTGAAACGCTGCGCGCCTCCTCCTCGTCTTCCTTAGTTACGGTTTCAGTGTTGCAATCATTCTCGTTTTCTTGCGCTAAAGGGGGCGGAACCCATGCGAAATATCGTCTATGTCTAGTAGTACGGAGGTGGGTTGGTTGCTCGCCACTCTGAATCGGTTCTGTTTCATCGATGGGCGGATTGTGAATCGAATTTCCGTTAGTCGTTTGTTGTTGTGGATTGTTTTGGTTAGTAATCTTCCTGTCTTTGAATAACGTTAGTCTATCAACATGGACAACTTGGGTATTTTTCGGGTTAGCAACTAAAGCGATCTTAAAATTTACATTATTTAATTGTTCAATAATAGTAAAAGGACCGTTATTTAATTTACTTAGCTTTTTAGTCTGTCCTGGCTCAATTCTAGGTGTGTAAAGCCACACTAGATCACCTACTTTTAGATTTTTACACACTGCTGTTTTTTCTCTGTATTTCTCCTGAGTTTCAGCTGCTTTAACTAGATTGTTATGGACTTCTGCATATACTTTTTGGAGAGCAGGAATTACAAGTTCACAGAAAGACGGTGCATCGTTGTAATTAAGTTTAGGTGGTTGTGAAAATACATGATAGGGAAGATTTAAGTTTCTACCATACATGACAGCTGCCGGTGTTAACTTTGTTGATGAATGTACAGCGGTCCGCATTGCTAACAGAGCAAATTTAAGTTTAGAGTCCCAGTCTGTTTGATTTTGATTTACAATATGAGAAAGTGCATTCTTTAACGTTCTATTTTGGCGTTCCACCTGAGCATTTCCGGGTGCATGATAAGAAGATGTTCTGATATGTTTTATGCCAAACATACTGTATACATGCTCAATCGCATCCGATATTAGGTTTTTTCCATTATCTGTCGTTATATAACACGGTGCTCCATATCGGGATATGAAATCTGCCAACGTGTCCGCTATTACATCAGAAGTAATTGAACTGACAGCATACGCCTCTGGCCATTTGGTAAAAGAGTCTATGTATGTGACTATATATTTATTTCCTGAAAATGTTTGTGGCAAGACGCCTATAATATCTAAGTGTACTTTATTTAGAGGAAATTCAGGGGTGGGCATACGCTGAAGGGGGGCAAGCTGATTTGCCTTATGGGCTCTTTTCTCTTGACAACTAACACAAGATTCTACCAGGTGTTTGACATCTGCCGACATCCCTGGCCAGTAAAAGTGCTCTCGGATGCGGTCAATTGTTTTCTGGAAACCTTGATGACAAGCAGCTAGAGAGTCGTGTGTTAGAGTGAACACTTGCAAAACCAGTTCCTTAGGAACCACTAACTTGATGGGGTTGTTTAAAATCAAAGATTCTCTAGTATCCTCACATACCAAGATATCGTCTCTAAAAAAGAATTTCATATACCTAGGTGAGATTTCCAATTTCTGCTCCAATTTTTTTACAATTTCACAGCATTTCGTGTCCGATTTTTGGAACTCGCAAATTTTTCCCATAAGGTTTGAGTATGGTTCAAAAGATGTTTCTTTAGCTACCTGAATACTAAAATTGCAGCTAACTGCACTTGTAGGCTTCTCTACATTAGCAAAACGCGATAGGAAGTCTGCCACACTGTTACATTTTCCCTTGACATAGTTTATTGTAAAGTTATAGTCTGATAAAGTGCATATCCACTTGGCCATGCGTGACGTGGGATCCTGAATCTTCAACATAAAGTTGAGTGGAGCATGATCTGTATAAATGGAAAAGTGTGTACTGGCTATATAACACTTAAAATGTGCAGTGGCCCAGACAAGGGCTAAAAGTTCTCTTTCGGTGGCAGAGTATCTTGTCTCTGCATCTTTCAGTCTCCTGCTAGCAAAGGCGACAGGGTGTATCATTTTGTTATTATCCAATTGTGATAACACTGCCCCTAAAGATTCACTACTTGCATCAGAATATATAATGAATTCTTTGTCAAAATCAGGTAAAGCTAAACAAGGTTTTGAGATAAGAGCTTTCTTAAGATCATCAAATTCCCGCTGGGCTGCCTCGTTCCAGACAAAACGCCCTGTTTCTTTAGTGAGGTCTATTAAATTAATTGCTCTTTTAGTAAAATCTGGGATAAAGCGTCTGTAAAAAGACAATGTGCCGATGAAAGATCTGACACCTTTACGATTTGTAGGAGGTTGTAACTTTTCTATAATTTCAATATTTTTATTAATGGGGGATACTTGACCACCATGAATCTCAAAACCAAGATACTGAATTTTGTCTGTCAGGAAATTACATTTGCTGGGTTTAAGTTTTAAGTTATGTTGGCGAAGCCTTTCGAATACTAAGTTAAGTTTGGTAAAATGAGACTCAATGTCTTTAGAAGATACTACAATGTCATCAATATACACTAATATACCCAAATTTCCGAGATCCCCAAAAATGGCATTCATTAATCTCTGAAAGCTATTTCCTGAATTAGCCAATCCAAAACAGTTGCGCGACCACTCAAATAATCCTTTATGCGTAATAATAGCAGTTTTATGCATGTCTTCAGGTCTAATGACTTGTTGAAAAAAACCACTAGTAAGGTCGAGAGTTGAAAAATAATTGGCACCTGAAAGGGAGTCTACAGAGTCTGTGATATTAGGAATGGGGTATGCATCTTTTACCAAGTTTTTATTTAGCTTCCTAAAATCAACAGCTAATCTGTATGTACCATCTGTTTTTTGTACGAGAATGACTGGAGAAGAAAATTCTGACATTGAAGGTGACAAAATATTAGCTTCTAATAAAATGTTTAATTGGTCCTCCATTTCCTGGCGCAGTTTATAAGGGACTCTACATGCTTTGCAACGAACTGGTTTATCAGAGGTTAGATTTATGGTATGGGGAATAGTGTCACAGCCAGGTAAATCTAGTACAGAGGCTGCGAACACATCTTTGTTCTTATCCAGGAAATCTTGCATTTGTGCTTTTAAAGGGGTGTCTAAGTGGTCTAAATTAATTTCAGAGCTCCATTTTAAATCTTCATGGTCGAAATCTGCAATTGGGGGGTCAACACTTACATTACAATTTAAATTACATATCTCTGGGGTTAAATTTAAGTTGTCTTTACATTTAAGAATTTTGGCAACATATGTTCCTTTATTTAAATTAATAGAATTATCTGAGAAATTAGCAAAAGATAAAAATAAACCATGCTCTTGTGTGCAAATGGTTCTAGAAATAAGGAGGCCTTGATGCATACTTCTAGCAAGGGGTTCTAACATTATAGGGTCATTAACATTTACATTTAATTCTTTATTACACTTAACATTAGCTAAAATTTTAGTTTGGGGGGGAATTGTAAGTTTGTCACATAATGCAGCAATGCCTATGATAGTCTTGTCATTACTCTCATTGCTACTCATTCTATTTTCACTCTCATTATTTTGTGTGTTCCCACTTAATTGTTCCTCCATATCATAAAAAACAGTCTCATCAGATTTGCTAGCATTATCCGCATGTTGTGCAATATGGTTTACTTGTTGAGCCTCAGTAGTCTGTGGTATACTGTAGTTATTTGTGGTACCCTCTACTTTTTCACTTTGCAAGACACTATTACTTTCACTTGACACCTTATTCTGCCCACCATTATCGAATTCTCCACTAATACTACTTATGGTACCCTGAACTGTCTTTACATTACTACTACAGTCTACCTTCTGCTCCCTTTCACCTTTGTTGACATATTTGCACTGGGAATTTTCAGGGTCACAATTATCACAATTACACATTTTTGAATCATTATTATACATATATTTACAATTATATTTACAATTATTTACTATAACCCCTACATTATTTACAGAATCCGGACACTGTTCAGTATTTTCCTCGACGTTTCCCACACTCTCAGTAGACTCACTAAGATTATGGCAACCCTTGTTTGTCTCTAATTTGGAATGACTTTGCATATCAATTTTTTGTTTACATTGGGTTTGTTCAGGGCTTCTAAGAGTGATAGCATTGTCTGAACAATCAATGAGAACTCGATACTTTTTTAAAAAAGGCATTCCCAAAATAGCAGAAAATTCCTCCGCCAGCTGACCTGGTACAACAAAAAACTGTGCCTTGAACAGCGTATCATTAATTTTAAATGTTGCGAGTACACTTTGATTGAGATGAACTTTTTGACCAGTTACTGTCACAATCGGTGTGCAACACTCTTCTATAGGGCTACCCGTGAACAAATTGAGCATAGTGCTACTCAACAAATTGATAGCCGATCCCGAGTCACATAACGCAGTAATATTTTTATTATTAACAGTAATTTTAGTAACTGGGAGACTATATAAATGGGGTGAAAACACACTATATACAGGGGGTGAGTCGTTTGGCTTTTGGGGGATCAATTCGACCATTAAAGATCCGGCCTCTAACCGTTTAAAGGCCTCGCAGGAGTACCTTGGGCATTAGCATCATTACTCGGTTGGTTTCCATTACTGTTTTCATGTCTGTCCCTATTATTATCTCCTCTATTTATGTAGTCATCACTATCTCTATAACTGTAGTCATTTCTACCCCTATAATTATATTCGTTTCTATTTCTATTTCCCCTATAGTTACCATTCCCTGCTTGGTTTGAATTTCCTCTATAATTACTGTTATAGTTTCCACGGCCCCTATAGTTATTATGCCTGCTCCTACCAAAGTTATACTGGTACCTCGCCTGTGGGCAATCTCGTGCATAATGTCCACTTTCTGAGCACAAATGACACTGAAAATTTCTGAATTGTGCTCTTTCCTGGCTCTGGACCTCACTCTGCCTTTCCTGAATTCGAACTAAACTGTCAATTTTTGCTGACAGCAAATCTACCTGGTCTTTCAAATTGCTGATGTCCTGCTGTGATTGTTTATACTCATTTTGGGGATACATAGCTGCACAGGCTAAATTTTGTGGTACAGATTCAGGTATAAATGGAGCACTAATTTCATTTTGGAGGTTATAGAATGGATTTATACTCCTGCACGCTTTTTCCTCAAGCAATGCAACAGTGAGGATTTCTTCAGGCGTTTGTGGGTTTTTCGTAATGACCCCTTTTCTTATTTCTGGGGACAGATTTCCCAAAAGCATTGAGTGAAAGATAGCGTTTCTACTTTTGTTAACTACCTCCCCTTGTAATCCATCAATAACTAGGGCTTTAAGCGACATGTCGTAGGCTCTGTCATAGAAGTCCTGCACCGACATTTGAGGGGTTTGCTTGAAACTAAAAAAATTTGAAAGGGCTACATCTGGAGAAACATGACTGGTGTATCTTTCCCTGAAAATTTTAACAATTTCATCTACCTTTTTATCTTTATGAAGCTTAAATAACCTTGCCGCTCCCCCGGTAACTCTGCTAAACCAAGCGAATTTTTTCTCATCCTCCCCCCATTCGAAAAAGGTAGCAAGGCTATCCCACTTTTCAAAAAATTCACTAAAAGAAACTGAATTTTCAACACCGCTAAAAGGTGGAATTGAAGAAATATTTTCCATAAGGGAATTTTTCTTTTGAATATTAGCCAAGTTTTTTGCCTGATCTTCTGCCATGATAAGTTTTATCAATGAGAAAAAAAAATTAAGTGGGAGGGGGTGCAACTATACACAGAAATACACATACAAAAGCATAAAAACAAGAGAGAATTTAAATTTGGAACTATCTAAGTGCAGAGATGTCAAAACTTTAACCAAATTGCAATACAGAGTCACAGACTTACCTTTCACAACCATGAAAATTAAATCAAAATACCTTTTACAACCATGAAAATTAAATCAAAATACCTTTTACAACCATGAAAATTAAATTAAAAACACAAAATACAGCTTCATATTTTTTAAAAAATTTTAGATTTTTATAAATCTATAAGCATAAGCCAGGTTTGAAATGTCATGGGCACCAATCTTATTGGGACTTTCCTTGTTACTATTTTTTTTTTTAAGAAGTTATTTTAATGCATCTTATGACTATAATCTTACATTCTACCACTTCACAATATTTAACTTCAATCTAATTATACAAGAATTTAAATTTAACATTACACCAGGTGAGAAAGACATACCACCAACTGAATATTGTTACCATAAATTTATTACAAACACCAGGTAATTAGATTTAAGAAGGGGCACCAAAATTTAGTACAAGTTAACACACATAATACAAAATATAAGAAAAGGGAGAGAATGGCAAAATAAATTCATTTACTTTTAAATCTTACTTTTAAATAAAATCAAAGGAGGTAACAATATTCTCATATCTTTCACAACCAAAAAAAAAGAAAAACACCCAATACTTCTAAATCTCAAAAATATAAAGTATTCATAAATGATGACGAATAACAGTGAAAATTAAACTAATTTTGAATGACTGAATGGAGACAAACTCTCATATTTGAGAGGATAAAACCCAGAAAATTTGCAAGTTAAAACCAAAATGACATTACTTTATGAATACATTTATACTTTAAAAATTTAGGGACCAATGAAATCGTATAGTTGAGCACACTACGTATTTTATAAATCATTTGAAAAGCTGTGATTCAAGATGATAGGACACATTTTTAATTACCTAAACAATAATATTTCACTTAATAGGATTCTCTTAATACTTCATAAATTTATTAACTCTCTTTAAAATATATAAAATTTCACAATTAACTTAATTCAGAATAAACAATTTATTTTAAGTGCATCAATAAACTTTAATCTATAAAATTTACTATCATCTGTCTAGCTATTTAGTCCTATTTACATTTGGATATTTAGATTAGGTCTACACATTTCATCTTAAATCCACATTAATTTAAAATTATATTTGTCATATATATATATTTCTTACAGAATTAATATATTTAAAGAAAACATGTGTGATTGAATTTCACTCCATATGAATTCTGTTATCAGTTTTAAAAAAAAACAATGAAGGTGGACTATTTCACAGAATAAAAATATAAGGGCAACAAAGCTAAAAACAAGGAAAGGGGGTTTAATTTACTATTAATTTACAGATTTTAAACTAAACGTGCAGAAAAGAATTGCTTATTAAATAATATTTATAAACACATCTGAATAAAACAATAACAGAATTCTAAATTCACATTACACATATTTAATTGTTGTTATTATATTCGGGCATAGTTATTATTGTAGAAATTTAACATTAACATTTAAGTTTTTATTACTTGAATAAAATATTTAACATTAATACTGCTACTTATGAGAGTCTATCTATAATAATCAGAGAAGGAGAAATGTATAAACAATGAGAAAAGGAAACATTTTTTTTTTTATCATCGTTTCTTTTTAATTAATTAACACATAATATGTAGACAACATTTATCCGAACACTCTATTTGGCATTGATATTGTAATTACTTATATTGAAATCATTTAAAATAGTTTTAAAAAACAGTTTATATACATATAGGATAAGCACAATTCAACATTATAAACATATAGAAATGAATAATTTTACTCACATTCTTGAAGACAAAGCAAATCACCTTTGCACAAATACAACAATTTCTTGTACCAACCAATTTTCATTGTATTCTTGGTCACTCACCCAGTTGGCAGTTTAGGATATCTATTACACTAATATGGGGTAAGACTACTGCTGATCTCTATTTCCACTCATCATCCAACGATGTTATCTCCTTGAATTCTTATATTTATAGCAGCAACCGCCTTTCAAAAGGGAGTACCTTCTCATAAATTTTTTTAGGAGCCGAACCTTCTTATGCTATCTGCAAGACTCCGCTTTACCGATATTACCTCCGGGACTTATTTTTTTTGGAGATTCGCACAGCTAAATACTGCTCCACTACCAGTCCAAACTTATCAACTCATGGATACTTTGACAACTTGGTAATTGTCGTCTCATGTTCACTTCTATCATCTGAACATCATACAGCATCAAGACTCGCCTTAGATATTTCATAGAAAGGAAATTGTCACTTTCAAAAAAGTGTTTTCAACTCACACTAAGCGATATGCCTCATTCTAAAATCTAATTATGAGAGATTATTCAATCTCGACTTCTTTTCAGCTAGGTGTCATATCAACTACTAAAAACGATCCCCTCTCGGAGCTCAGGGGTAGAGTGGGAAAACATCTTCCCGCCAAAAATGAACCCCCTCGCCCGTACCGAATTTTATTGGCTCGCACCTACATCACTAGCTGTTTTCTACTCACTGACTGACCTTCTCGTATCACCTCTCTCTCCTCGAACCTATATGGGACCTACCCATTTAAAAAAAAGGGGGAACGGGGGCCTATCGCTTCTGTAACTATGCGCTAACTACATGGTAACAGAAAAATATTTGAAGGAACGGGTCACCTAATGGTCCTTTTTTTGACCGAAATCCTGGGGGAAGGTTGACTGCATGTCCTACAAGGTTAAACTTTGCGGGTATTTTTCCTGGAATAAGTGGGGTTGAACAACAAGGTCACAACAATTTACACTTGGGGTTGATATTACGAAAAGGGAAAAAAAAAGGAACATTTAACTAGAATTTGGAAGAAAGAACTGCATTACTTACCATGTTATACATTAAAAAAAAAAAGAAAGTGAAAGAAAAATTAACTGAAAATTTAGAGAAATTAAGGGTTATGTTAATATAAGTTAAAAATTTAGAATTTGCGAAAACTTCTACAACACTAAGTTTAATGCGGCAATTGCGCATGTACATCGTGTATTATCTTTAATTCTCTACCTTTGTAGATTATGGATGCGTCAATTTTTAAGATTTACCACTGACATGCATTTTCATCATCTCATTGGATTTTTATTTGATATATTTTCTAAAAATATATTGTAACAGGTATGTGTTCATTTTTCAAATTTATTTAAAAAATATATATACAGGTATGTGTTTATTTTTCAAATTTACTTTCAATTCCCCAATTGTTGCATGATATTTCTGTGTTGCCTTTTAATGGTTATATATATATATATTAAAAATGAAATTCCATGTGTGAAAAACAAGGAAGAGACAGTTACAAAACACAAAAGAAATGATAAAACAAAATCAAACCCAGTAAATTGAAAATCAAAAATGAAATACTATGAATAACTTATGGATTCGTCAGAGGAGCATCCTAAGAATATTTCATGGTAAATATATGTTATTTCCTCAAATATTGTTAAGCAAAGCCTAAGAATGACAATATTATGCCCCATATTATGCCCATTATAATAACATTGCTGCTGAAGCACATGATTTTATAATTGTTATTTTAATTTCATTTACAATATTTATCAGCCTTTTAAATGGTGCTATCTTTATCAAGTAAAAGGTATATCTTTGCTTGATTGTCAAATATAGCTTGGTTTTGCCTGTTTGTTTACTTATAATTTCATTTTTAGACCGGGAGGCGGCAGCACACACAATCACCTCATCGAGTTCACGGTTGAAATTCCAGAATTAGTTAAAACTCGATTCGCATATTAAAACGCCATTGGTCTGCCAAGTCATATCTTGGTGGAAAACACGTGAAAATCCGATTTTAGCGGTTGACTCGTAGGTTTACCATTGTGTTTTCCTGCACCCAGTTCTCCATGTTTTCCTACTTTTGGGTGCAGGAAAACACAATGGTAAACCTACCAGTCAAGCCAACACCTACTTGACTCTACAAAGCCTACGGACGAATTTGTGACGTCACTGTTCGACGACCGACGACCGTTTACCCCGCTGGAACTTCGCGCTCTTCTTGTGCGTTATAAAATAATGAATTGTTATTTATCTTATGAATTTTTCCACTACATGATTTATTTTATAGACAATTAAATCAAACATTTATTTCTCATTTTCTTCCTACTTTGTAAACCAAAAAAAAAGGGTATTAATGTTTTTTTTGTTTTTTTTAATGTATAAGAATTTGTTTAACGATTTTTCAAATCTGATAAATTCAAATTTTGCCAAATACACATTAGTAAATAAAAGTTTAAATATTTTTCTGGAGATTTTTTATTTACAGGAGTTAAATTACATTAATTAATGTTTAAACAGAAAAAGAATAAAACATTAATGCTTTAAAGAATAATTAAAAAGAGTAGTTAAGCCAATTTGTAAATTTATTAATAATAATTATAAAACAGATATATCTCACAAAAAAAAATCTGTTTGTGAAAATACTTTGTATTTTCAACATTTATTTTTCTTTTGCAAAATTGTTAAAAGTTCAATTTATTTATTTAATTTTCTAAGATTGTTTATTTATGAATAAATATAATTGTTTATTCATTTCTGAAAAGTAATATTTAAATCTATTATTGAAAATTTATTTACTTATTTATTTTTGTATGAAAATAGTTTTTATTTTCACTTTCTCTTCATTTATAAGATTAGCATTTTACTTTGATAATTCTTAAATTTTCTGTGTATTTATTTACATAACTTTCTTCAAATATTTTTACTTGCTTTTGATATATTGAGCATAAATTATCTTAAAATATCCAAGCATATTCATAAGCAAATCCGAGGCATTTCATTAAATATTGTACAATTTTATTATTATTATTTATATTTTTTATTTTTGTTAAACTTTCAACTATATATATTTTTCAAGGGTCGATCCAGGCAAATTTTCAGGCCTATGTAGGGCTCCTTCACAAAATTCCATTTAATGAAACAGCACCCTTCACAAAAATCAATTTGATAAAATGGTGTCCTTCACAAAATTCTTTATAATAAAACAGGTCACTTAACAAAATTCCTTTTAATGAAATAGGCCCTTTCACAAAATTCCATCCCATAAAAACTTACTATTTTTTTATTTATTATTTTGTGACGTTTTAAAATATGTAATTTGCAAATAAACAAGTTCACCAGAGAGGAACACTTCAGCAAAAGGAATTTAAAAAGATTTTGTTAATAATTGCTTGGTTCGAATTTGAATAACTGGATTTCAACTTAAAATTACCTTACCTTTACTTTTCACAAAATTAACCCCCACCCCCCCCCCCAAAAAAAAAAAAAAAAAAAAAAAAAAAAAACCTGCATCATCGACCCCTGTTTTTTTATTGCATTATAAATTACATTTACCTATCTTACTAATATACTATTTTTAGTATTTATTTTATAATTTAATTAAAATAACAAAAATAGAATTCCCAAACAACTATATCATTCACTTAATCTTCAAAATATTAATAAATATGCCAGATAATATTCAGGATTCGATGCAGGTATTTTTTCTTGGGGCCCATTTTGTGAAAAGTAAAGGATATTTTTGTGAAATTTATTATATTTTTTGTAAAAAATAACATTTGTAACAAAAGTTCAAATTCAGTTACTCAAATTCGAGCATTTATTGACAAATATTTTTTAATATCATTTTGCTGAACTTTTTCTCTCTAGTGAACTCATTTGTTTACAAATTACACATTTTAAAATGTCACAAAATAATAAATAATTTATAAATAATAAGTTTTTATGGAACAGAATTTTGTGAAAAGACAAATTTTATTAAAAGGAATTTTGTGAAGGGACCTGTTTTATTAAAATAATTTTGTGAAGGGAATTTTTTGTGAAGGGTTCCATCTTATCAAATTGATTTTTGTGAAGGCACCCATTTTATTAAAAAGATTTTTGTGAAGGGGCCCTAAATAGGCCCCAGATTTTGCTTGGATCGACTCTAAAGTAAATAAATCGACTCTACAATAAATAAATAAAGTACAATAATAATATTATGCAGCTTTAATGCAGTTCAAAGTTTAGTTTGATTGTTAAAATAATAATGAATATTTTATGATCTGAATATGATATGTATTATACATAAAGTAAAATATTAAATTTTAATTAAATTAGATATAAAATAGTATAGTACAAAAAAAGTGTGAAATAAAATAAGACAAATGTTACATAATTAAAAATTTAATAATATGCATTATTTCAAGTTGTTTAAAAGAAATAATACACTTTAGATTTTCCTATGTGATTAAAAACTATTATTAGTATTTATTCTATATCTATAACTTATGTAACTGAAATCTATACAGGCTAATGCATATAAATTGGCAATAAACTCAACATAATATATATATATATATATATATATATATATATATATATATATATATATATACTAAAATAATAAATTTATTTACATTCGATAAGTTTTAAATAGGTCCAGAAATAAAATTAAAACACCAACAAATTTAAAAATGAAGCGTTTAGTAAATTTAAAAAGTAAAAAAGTAATAAAATATACATTACAACAATAAAAATTACAAATTTCAATAATAAAATATCCATTATTTAATGTAGTTTAATTTGATTGAAAGAAAAAATAATGATAGATTTACTTACCTGATCATTCTATAACTATTCTAAAACTTATTTAACAACAAAAATAATATGCTAAATGAAATATCATTCACTTAATCTTCAAACTAGTGTTAAAATATTTTAACAATCGAAATAACTTTAAATTATATTAAATATTTTATAATTTTATTATCATTATTATTTATATTTATAAATTTTGTTAAACTTTTAACTACATATTTTAAAATAAAGTAAAATAAATGAAATACAGTAGTAAAATTACACAATTTTAATAAAGTTCAAAGTTTAGTTTGATTCTTAAAGGTGATCATCTGTGCTGCCGCCTCCCGGTCTATTATATATATATGTGTGTGGGGGGGGGGGGGGGGGGTGCGTGTGTGTTATTCAAACCAAAAGAAAATGTGGTAATGTAGAAAAGAAAATTACTGCATTTAATTCGTTAGTTTTGAAACATAGTTTTTAGTACTATTTCTAACATAACGTGATTTTCAAGCTTTTTAACATGACCTTTCCTTAAGAAATATTTTCTCGTTAGACTCTGGAGAATATTTCCATTTTTCTTTTTCTTTTTCACGCAGATCACAAATCTTTCCAGTCGCCTTACTCCCAAATAAAGAAAAAGTCAGTTCTCCCCAATTTATTTCCACGAATTCCCTCTCTTTGAAATGAAATCTATCATGAACGAAGTCGACTTAAAAAGATTTCAAAATACATTTCGGTGGATGGAAGTTTTTTTTTATATGTAATTTATTGTAGAATTGTATCGGAAAAATAATCAAGCGATATCTTGTAATATGACTTTAGGTATGTATTTCACATCAACTTCTCTACGAATATACAATAAGAAGTTTTCTTTAAGAAATATCTTCTCGTTAGACTCTTGAAGATATTTCCTTTTTTTTTTCCCTTAAATGTTTTCACTACAGATCACAAATTTTTCTGATTGCCTGACTCCCAAATAAAGAAAACGTCAGTTCTCCCCAATTTATTTCCAAAAATTCCCATTAAGTTGTCTACGAATATACAATAAGAAATATATACGAATGTACAATAAGAAGTTTTCATTATATACGAAAATACGAATGTACATTAAGATATATACGAATATACAACAAGACGTTTTCCTTAACAAATACGTTAAAAATACGTGAAAAAATGAAATAATCAAACGATATCTTATAATATGACTTTATGTATGTATTTCACATCAACTTCTCTACGAATATCCAATAAGATATATACGAATATTCCATAAGAAGTTTTCTTTAAGAAATATCTTCTCGTTAGACTCTTGAAGATATTTCCAAATTTTTTTTGTTTTTACTACAGATCACAAATCTTTTCGATCACCTGATTTCCAAAAAAAGAAAAAGTCAGTTCTCGCCAATTTATTTCTAGAAATTCCCTCTCTTTCAAATGAAATCTAACATGAACGAAGTCGACTTAAAAGGATTCCCAAATACATTTCGGTAGATGGGAGTTGTTCGATATGTAATTTATTTTAGAACTGTATCGGAAAAATAATCAAGTGATATCTTGTAATATGACTTTATATATGTATTTCATATCAACTTCTCTACGAATATACAACAAGAAATGTATACGAATATACAAAAAAGAAGTTTTCCTTATGTACGAAAATACGAATATACAATAAGAAATATACGAATATACAATAAGAAGTTTTTCTTAACAAATATGATTAAAATACTTTTAAAAAGTGAAATAATGAAACGACATCTTATAATATGACTTTATGTAGGTACTTTACATCAAGTTGTCTACGAATATACAATAAGAAATATACGAATATACAATAAGAAGTTTTCCTTAACAAATACGTTAAAAATACTTTTAAAAAAGTGAAATAATGAAACGACATCTTATAATATGACTTTATGTAGGTACTTCACATCAAGTTGTCTACGAATATACAATAAGAAATATATACGAATATACAATAAAAAGTTTTCATTATGTACAAAAATAGGAATGTACACTGGTGTCCAGAAATTAAGGGGCAGCGACCAATTTCAGACGTTTCGTCGAATACAGTGGTGGTCATAATTATAAGACACCTAACTAATTTGACATACAGTGAAAGAAAAGATTCAGAGCTTAAAAATGCTTTATCAGATACGACAAAAACATAAATTTATTCTATTATCACACATAATTGTTTTACAGAAATGTTATTTTTATAGAGTATAATAAAAAAAATAAAAAATACCATGGACAAAATTATAAGACAGCCTAACATTTTAATTAAAACACCTGATTTTTTTCGAAATATGGAAATTTTCTGCACGCGGGTATGACGTCAGCAGTTAACTAAAGCAGACGATAACAGACTTCACGCATTTACAAACATGCCACGGGGTACATAATTAAAAGAAAGTTAAATTCGTGAAATTTGGAGATTAAATTGAACTGGTGCAAACTGGAATAAGTTAATAATATTTCAAAAGTTATTAAATGCTCTAGATGTGCAATTTCAAATGTTTTGAAAAGAGGAAGTAATGGATTGGTAATTAAAAGATCTGGACGTACTCCTTGCTTGTCCTCGAGAGACAGACGCCTTGTGCTGACCACTACAGGCATTAAAAATACTTTGAACTGAATTGTTCAAGGAGAACCATTTGCAGGGTGTTGCATAATGCTTCCTATGTGAAGTTTAAAAAATTGAAAAAACACCGCTTCTAAGGCGGCACAAAATGAACCGTTTAATCTTCGCTAAACAAATTATGGCCTGTACCTCCAAATGGTACTCTGTGTTATTTTCTGATGAAAAAAAAAGTTTAACCTGGATGGTCCTGGACGGGTTTCACTGTTATTGGCATGATTTACGGAAGTCTCCTGATGTACAAATGAGCCGCAAAATGGGTGGAGGCTCAGTAATGGTTTGGGCTGGTCTTTCGGCTCAAGGGAAAACCGATATTGTTTTTGTACATTCAAGAAGGAATTCCGAAAAGTATAAGAATCGTCTTAAAGATCAACTAGCCATATACGGTGAACTTCTTTGTGGCGAAAACTACACTTTTCAGCATGATAACGCGTCGATTCATACATCACACGTAACAAAAAAGTAGCTTTCAGAGCAAAGTATCAATGTTCTTCCGTGGCCTTCTCGCTCCCCAAACTTAAATCCCATCGAAAACTTGTGGGGGGATCTTAGCTCGTGAGGTTTATCGAAATGGGAGGCAGTTTACATGTGTCGAAGACCTAAAGAATGCTATAAACTGTGCTGGGGCATTCTGTACCTCGTGGCATGATTGTAAATGCGTGAAGTCGGTTATCGTCTGCTTTAGTTAACTGCTGACGTCATAACAGCGTGCAGAAAATTTGCATATTTAAAAAAAAGCTAGTGTTTTAATTAAAATGTGAGGGTGTCTTATAATTTTGTCCATGGTATTTTTAATTTTTTTTTAATTAAACTCTATAAAAATATCATTTCTGTAAAATAATTACGTGTAATAACAGAATAAATTTATGTTTTTGTCGTATTTGATAAAGCATTTTTAGCTCTGAATCTTTTCTTTCACTATATATTAAATTAGGTAGGTGTCTTATAATTATGTCCACCACTGTACCTATGAAACTCGTGAGGAAATGCCAGAAATTTCCTTGAACTTTGAGGATGTAAAGAACATGTTTCACTTTGTTTTTCAGTGAAGATTTTGTCGCGAGGACAGTTAGGGGAGGGGGGTAATAATAATTTTAATAATAAAATAACATTTTCGATCACCCAATTGTAACAGAAAATGCTAAAAATGGTCTGTCACTGTAGCATATGACTATGTAGGCCCTGTTCAACATGTGTGTGCATTTGTGTAAGCATAGCGCGAATATTCGTGAAGATGTTAATGTTTCTGTGAAAATTTCAAAAGGTTTTTTTTTATACCATGCACAGTTTTCAACCGAATTGAACACCGCTTTCCAAAAATTTGACAAAAAATCTTAGAAATAGTATACTGTGATTAAAATATTCATATATTGAATATTGGTTGAGATATAGGTATTTGTATGAAATAAATTTTAACTGCGCATGCGCGAACTACAGCAAAGAATTTTTGACTTGATTTGATAGTCAATACTATAGGTCAACTCATATAAAAAGACCAATGAAATATCGTGAAAACTCAAAAAGTTACAGCAATAATTGATAAATTGAGGAGGAAATCCCATATAATCCTTATGGGATGTCCTCCTCAATTTATACTTTTTGAGTTCATATAACCGAATTATTTTGTGTGTACCTGTAAATGAACGATAAATACTATACACATCCCATTCTATATTAAGCATCGTGTACTGCACCTCAGTAATATATTTCAATTTCAATGTGTTTGAAATAATGTAACAACAGAAAGGGACCGAAATCACCTGTGGGAGCACCAACCAAAAAAAAGGCATAAGTGATACAACCTCCCACAGCGGATCCCTTCCACCGCCAACGAAACCCAGCCAAAACAACAGGCCCGGACACAACGGGCAAAAAATGTGGAGCAAACACAATACAAAGTCGACAAAATGTCAACAATACAGTAAAACAAACCAACTAACTATTATCTAAACTATATAATAGCTAAAACTAAAAAGAAAAAAAAACTTTATAGACCATTGGGGTTACATTGGTCTTTTAAAACTAAAAATTATTCTATTAATACGTCAATAAACCAAATAAACTTAAATATAAAACTAAATTAAATTAAATTAAAAACAACAAGATCAGAATATATACAAAGTTTAAGGACCTCAAAGGTTACAGAAGTCGAGCTTAAAATAAATAATGCATAACAATTCGCATAACACCAGCAGAAAAAAAAATGACACGAAGTTAAATGTCCTGCTTGTTTCTCTGAAGCCACGGTGGCATATCCTGATGGCTCATCCACACAAAAATAATGACAAGAACCACAAGTCAATAAGAACCTGGCAGCATTTCAAAATGATTGTCTGTAGTCCATAAAGTCACAGCATAAACAGCAAAATAATGCAGAAAATGTTGAGAACGAGTAAGTCAAACATCACAGTTGAGGACATCTTTCCAAAAAGATGAGTATATCCACGGCTCGGGAATTCATATACAAACTCCTTGTTACCCAAAATAAGAGCGAGCAAAGAAGCAGGAGAACGAACAGGTATCAAATCCAGCAAAGTCAAGTCAGCAAATACATCATATGGGTGTCACAAGTACTAAACATGGCAGAAAAGCAAAAGTTTATTTCTCAGTAGAACTCAAAACTTGGCCGGCAGCATAATAGTAACACTATCTGTAATCTCTATTGACATAAGCACTCGGTTTAAATTACAAGATAATAAGCATGGTAAATCAAGGTATGCATAATCACTACAAATCTGTACAATCCAAAAATATAAGTACCAAGAACGAAAAATCATGCGTCAAGCATAGATTATGTAACACTTTCCAACGCTTCCAAAATAATTTTACAAATCATTACCGTTTAATAAGTTGAAAACAATTTGGAAAACGCATAACATATTTAAAAACGTAATTTCAGAAATTTCAACATATACAATACTCGGAAAAATATCGGAATACTTTTATTCAGCCCTGTATAGGATCCAGAGATTTGTATATATACTTCATAGGATGCTAAATTTGAGTTTAGTTAGGAAACGCGTAGCACAGTTTAAAATTCTCCTTCTGGAGTTTGTCAATAAACGGAAATGTGTTCGCGAACTTTTGTGCTGCCCTGTATAGGATCTACAGAATTTATACACACCAAGTAATACACAAAAAGTGAGTTAAATTTAAAATCGCGTTCAGCAACTTAAAACGCACTTCCAGGAATTTTTGTTAACAGACAGTAGAGAATTCTTTTGTGTGTCCCTGTAAATGAACGATGACTGCTATACACACACTATTCTGTAGTAAGCCTCTTGTAATGCACCTTAGTGATATATATAAATTTCAATGCGTCTAAAATAGTGAAACATTATTTAAATATACCGCAGACGATTTTTCTCCATAGACGTAATGTAACGGAATTCTTTTGACTGTCCCTGTAAAGGAACTATAAGTGCTATGCACACCCTATTCCATATTAAGCTTCTTGTAATGCACCTTAGTGATATATATCAGTTACAATGTGTTTGAAATTGTGTAACATCATTAAAATAGACCGCAAATGATTTTTCCCCATAGACAGTAATGTAACGGAATTTTTTTGAGTGTCCCTGTAAAAAAACTATAAGTGCTACACACTTCACTTGAAATAGGGAACATGCTATAGATGACAACAATAACATATAAAAATTGCAGGGCAATCCGAGCCTATTTACGGGAGTTATAGCACGGACAGACGGCAGACGGCCATTCTGCAGACAAACCGAAGTCATAAACACTTTTCAACTAGGTTGGAAAGTGTTAGAAAACATTGCGTAGAATAATGAGATATCAGATGAAATATATATATATATATTAATTGCATAATACGGGAGTTAGAGCACGGACAGACGGCAGACAAACCGAAGTCAAACACTTTTCAACTAGGTTGGAAAATGTTAAAAAGTAAAATGTTAATAATAAAAGAATAACAGCAACACCTGAAAAACACAGCAAATCCAAATATACCTATTAGCCAGCCAGCCAACCAAGAAAACAAATGGTCAAAACAATCCCAAACACCAAAGCAGATACAACCTGCACTACTTTGACAACAACGCTTTCTGCCTGTATACCAAATAAATAGGACAATCCACCGAGTCCGCCGAGTGTGAACAGTCCGAAGTCGAGTCTCTTGAATAACAATTCGAACAGTGCAGATGAGAAGATACACAGTTCTTAGAAAGATGCGTCCCTGAGCATCTTACACATGATTAGACGCCCTGGCATTGGCCGGACATGTGGCCAAACGCCTGGCATCTAAAACACCTGACGATGGCCACAAACCGGACAACCCTATATCGAACAAAATCTATACAGGTTCTTCCTCTTTGCAACAGAATCTCCTTTACTTTCTTATCGACGTCCAGTAGCCAGTTTATTAATTTAACAACATTAAAATTACACAGCAAACGATTTTTCCCCATAGACCGTAATGTAACGGAATTCATTTGAGTATCCTTGTAAACGAACTATAAACGCTACGTACTTCATTTTCTATGCCGATATGTCATAGTAAACTTCAATAACATATATTAATTACATGACAATCCGAGCTTACTTACGCGAGTTAGAGCACGGACAGACAGACAGACAAACCGAATTCATAAACACTTTTGAACTTTGTTGGAAGCGTTACAAAGAGAAAAAGCAATGCATTTCTCGGAAGTTATGAAAAACTTTCCAAAACTGCCAGAATATTTTAACGAAACTGCATCTCTTGATAAGGAGAAAAAGATACTGTCGCTGTTTGAAACTAACGTGGGTTTCGACGGAGACATAGTCAAGGGCTCAATAGTTTGACGTTGACATGTCTTAATAGTCTATCCACTGGCACAATTTTTCACAATTAATGACTTATACCACTATGACTGCCAGTAATGGACACCCTTAAGGAATTTCTTTTAAAAAAAAAATTTTAATTTTTTTTTTAGAAGTTATAATTATTATATTCCAGTTTTTAGCTGACAGGCTATCAAAGCCTGAGAGCTAATGTGCCCGTCGGTTCTGTATATACGTATGTATGTATGTACGTAACGCGATAACTCCTAATAGAAATATCCGTTTTGCTTAAAATTTTGTTTATAGGTTCATTGTGATAAGGCGCTTCCCTGATTAGTTTTGGGGGTTCATTGGTTAAGTATAAAGGGGGGAACGGGAGGCTAACCCCCCTTAATTTAGATAAATGGGTTTTTCAAGCAGAATTATCCGATGTGCTTCAAATTTTGTATATATAGATTCATTGTGGTAAGGCGCTTCCCTGATTAGTTTTGAGGGTTCATTGATTAAGTATAATGAGTGGGGACGGGGGCTAATCCCCACTTAATTTATTGTCTATTTATTTATCTTTCGAGGGCCATTACTCTTTGAAATAAGAGTATAACATACAATCAGTGTGAATAGCCTGTGAGCTTAATGCCCTCAGTTTCACTGGGCATTTTTCTTTTTATAGTAATAAATAGTTGGTTGGAAATTAAAAAAAATATGCTAAATGTAAAAAATCTACTACACTTTTCAATTAAAATTGATTTTCATATACATTCCGAGCCGTATCAGACATTTTTAACCCGGGTTGGATCGCCTGGATTTATTTAAGAAAACACTGTTATAGAATTTAACTCAAAGTTACAGTATAAAGATATTACTGAATAAAGGAAACCCTTTCCAGTTTACATCATTCATTTCTATTGTATATGCTGTGAATAAAAGACAGATGCGAAAATATAATATAACCTCTTCCGAGTTACTCACGTTTTTGAAAAGGGTTTTTTTATCTTTAAAAACCTCAGAATTATATTTTCGATATTTAACAAAAGATTTATAATAACAAAGTTACTGTTGGTGCCACTGACTTTCGGAAACGTTTCTGGGTAGTTTTTGTAGTATACGAGTATTAATCAATTTTCTCAACCTCGATAGCATAGGTTTGTCAAATGCTATCCATGTCTCAAGTAAACATTTTCATGTTCAACAAACATGATTTTACATAAAAACAGGACAAATGAACAAGCATTCACAATAAAATTAAAATTAATATTACATTGTTACACTTGCATGGATAAATTCAGTTACGAAGCTCAATTTGTTTACTTGAGAATGTATATCGTCCTGAAAACCGTTATTCCTGTTAATTTATCATGTTTGTTTGTAAAACATGTCTGTTGAACATGAAAATGTATTACTTTCTTCAAGTTTTTTAAAAGAAAAAAGTTTTGGATTCTTGAAATTTTTTTACTTCCGGTTTTCAATGAATTTATATGTTTTAGAAGGTTCTGAGCACGATTTGACTGATTTTAGAACATGTCTGTTCCTGTCTGTCTGTGACACAAGCTCTATTTACTACACTGCAAAAAAGTGTTGATTTTACAGTATGAAACTGGCATGCCAGCTGCCAGATTTTACGGTATAATACTGACAGCTGAAATGCCAGTTTTATACTGTAAAATCAACATTTTTTTTTGCAGTTTAACGCACGGTAATTAATAGAACTTTATATTCTTTTAGAACTTTATATAAATTGGTGCTGATTAGTTTTTGGTGTAATTGTCCCATTAGGTGACGCTGCTATGCTGCATTTTTCAGGATTTACACGATTTTAGCCATAGTCATATCTCAACAATAATTGCACGGAATTTCATCAAACCCGGGAATGTAACGGATCACATTTTCTTAGACCTTGACATAAGTTTGTGCTGATTAGGTTTTCATGTAAATCGTATAACAGGTGGCGCTGCTATGCTGCATTTTTTTTTTATAAAAAAAAAAGCATAATTTAAAAAAAATTACTCTTTTTGAAGTATTAACATGCCAGAGATAGAAGAAAGTTTTGGGATTGACACATTCGACTAGTTTTTGAAAATAAATATTTCCCCCGCCACCCCCCAAAATATATATATATATATCTTGGTTGAAAATTCTGATGAATACATTCTAAAAAAGACTCTGAAACGTTTCCGAAATTCAGTGTCAGCAAAAGAAACTTTGTTTTTATAAATTCTTCTGTAAATCTAGAAAATCCATTGGTTTCTGAAGTTTCTAAAGATAAAGAACGCATTTCTGAATCGTGGATAACTCGGAAGAGGTTGTTTGTAATTGTATTATATTTTCGTAAATTATGAAACATTTGTCTTTTTTTACCCTGTACATTATTCTTTTAACGAATTAAACGGAGAGGGGTGGGATAGATAGATTAAGTACGAAAAAGTTGTCAAAAAACAATATCTTAAACATTGGAAATCAACTGAACCAAATTCATTTACACAGAACTATAAGAACGTTTTCTGATATAAGAGAAACGGTTACGACAAATTAATGTTACCTAATGGTTATCAACGATTCTGGAAACCTTTTTCTTATCTATGGAGGGAAAATAAACAGTAAAGAAGTTAAATATGAATATATATACTTAAAAAAAAAATAAGAATGATAAGACATGAATGGAAGATAATAATGTAGAATAGAAAACTATAACGGTCGATCCAAACCCTTTTTTTCTGATGTTTTTCTTAATTTAACGATAAAAGTAAAATTTCTGTTAAACTTATAGTTCCTTATTTAAAACTGTAATGATCGTAGTACTGTACGTAAAGTGAAAGAAATTATACCATCTTCTAACAAGCCTTACTTTTTTTTTCCTTTTTGTACACGCTCGAATAACGAACATTCGGTTCTCAATTAGGCATGGATCGACCCGCCTCCGTTGATTTCCTCATCCCCCCCCCCAAACCACACACATACACACAAACACTTCCATTATATGTGCGTAATAATAGTTAGCTGGCAAAGAAATAAAAATAAAAATAAAATCTCCAATATTTATCAACTTACTTTACTTTTTTTACATGTAGATTGTTTTATATAATATCTCTCTATTCTAAAACAAAGTAACTAACGCTGCGTCACCACCGCAAAGGAATTTTTTTCTGACCAGAGGTCTTTCTTGGTTTATATTAAGAAAACTATTGCATATAAAAATATGAAAACTGGTAGTTTTATAGAAAAATTTTCGTTCAATACGGTGAAGCAGAATTTTTTTAAATCGAAGAATTGTTTTAAGAGCTATTTAAAATTGAAGTCGGTCATCATAGTTCCGTTAAAAAAGTTTTATAGGATCAAAAACTATGGTTACCAATTTAACCATCTTTCGCAGGGACATACTTGACAAGCTTGTAGTGTGCAATCGTTTTTTTTTGTTTTTTGTTTTTTTTTTTGTTTTTTTAATTTGACTAATTTTTTCAGTTTTTTTTTTTTTCAAAATTTTTATTCAACATTTCATTATCTGAATAGAGATTTATTTCCCATTTCGAAAGTGTCATTAAATTACGTCATATTTAAAAATACCAAACAATAATCTTGCCAAACAGTTTCAATTTAAAAATATATCTACACGAGAGATGTGTTTCATATTTCAAATAGGTCATTTTTATTACCAGTTGTTGCCCAATTTTAAAACAGCGCAAATAATGCTGTTTCCTTGAATTAAAAAATGTATCTACACGTGAATATTAAAAAGAGAAAGAAAACTTCGATGAAAATTGTGTCATATTTGAAACCAATTTTCCTATAGAGTCGTTATAAAATTCCGATGCAGCGACAATGTTTATATATACTTAGCGATTTTAAACAAGCTGATTTTCTAATGTTTAATTGATCTTATTTAATCAATCAAGAAAGCAGCCGTTAGCTGTCACGACACAGTTGATTCAGACTTACTAGGCAGGCCGCACACTGATGCCCAAGCGACATCAAGCACATTTTAAGAGAAAACACAGATTCCATTTTTGTTTCAACCTGTTTCTTCTCCTAAGACTCGCGACATGTCGGTTGAGACACCTCACTGTGCAGCCTAACTTAAGAACCGAAAAATTCCTCAGTCAAAGGAAAATGAATTTCAACCCGATTAGACAAGATCGCCACTGGACGTTTAATTATAATTCAGTTTTCTGTAATATTTTTAAAACAGAGCAAATTAGCGGGTTTCTAGAGCCTGCAGTGTCTGAAACAGAGCTTGACGAGCGTAGTTCGTATAGAGGACAGAACTCCCTAGTGTATTAATATATATATAAATTTTCTCGGTTTATTTTTAATATATGGCAACAGAAAAGAAAAGAAAATCATTATTTAAACCATCTGTTCAGGGATTCTAGATTGTTCTTACAACGTATAATCACAATTTAATTTTAAAAAAAGATCGGGGAGTTCCGGACACTTAGATAAATTGCAAATAAAAAACAAATGAATGCAATTTCTGTCTTTATTTGATACTTAAAATTAAATTAGGAACTTCTTTAATGATTTTTATTCAACATTGCTAATAATATCGAATTATTTAACGAAATAGACTGAAAATAGTTTGGTCATGTTTTTTTGGCGTCACAAAAAACGGAGGGTAGCCCCGGACATATTAATCAAGGGTGTCCCAACCGTTTTTTGGCCTTACAAACATCACAATTATAATAAAAATCTGATGCATCTCTATAAACACAATCTTCATGGGCCCAGTCTTTGCATTCCTGGCACTGAATCCAGTCTTCTTCAAATGTTTCTGTCTCGTTTTGTCGAAAATTTATTGACGAAAACAAAACACTCACTCACGACTCACTTACTAGGCGCAATTAAACTGTATTTGTTTCGACTCTAGAGGGCGTTCATTTTTAATAACTCTTTATTTGCGCAACACTTTGAATTCTTAGAAATTGAAATGTCCGCGGTTATCCGCCGTCCGTGGCTACCCGACTTTCCCCTAATTGATAACAGAGCATTTATAAATATATATATTATACTATTTATTTTTTATTTATATTGAAATTTCCTACTTTTAAGTATTTAAAATATTTCATTTTTGAAGTTTCGTAGCGAGTTGGACTATTTTAGCTAGAGTCGTTTAATATATGGTACTCCCTGCATTTTTGACTAACTAAATCATTTACAACTTGTACATGAGAAATAACAGGCTTCCCCCTCCCCCCCCTTTTTTCTGTGTAAACTACTTTTGTGTTGTGAATCCAAATGTATCTCTCTAACGTAATTTTAAAAACATTAATTTTATCGCTTCCTTTAAAAATAATAATTTGAGATTTCTGTTTGTTCATTATCACTAAAATCACATACAAGCTCAAAAACGTTTGAATTTTATTTCTGAACTGTCTTTTGAAATAGTAGTTATTAAAACTAAATTGAATTAGAATTTTTAAAAAAATCTGGATTCTCTAGAATCGTTGAATGGATTTTTGAAACTCCTCAAATAGATTATATCAAAACAGAAAATATAATTAGCGTCATTCTTCTTTATATATAATAGCTTTTATTCCTTTTTTTAAAAATATCTTTTCACAATAGTTCTTAATTCAAATGTATTTACTTACCCATCATACGTAGTATGGGGTAAATCTTGTAATCGTTTTAAAAATCGAAAAAAAAAAAATCTGACGGATTTACACGTTTCAGACACTGGAGATTCCGAAAAACATTTTTAGAAAAAAAAAATGCCGTCCGTCCGTCTGTCTGTGTGTCTGTAAACGCTCTATCTCCCCAACCAATTGAGATAGAGACTTGAAATTGGGTATGTACTTAGTATGTAATAATGGGAAGAAGCGTATTGAATTTCAGTCACCTCGATTATATGGAACTATTTTTTTTTCGGACTCTCGAAATAGTCGTTCTGATAAAAGGTATAGAAAAATTTTCGAAATGAATATAAGATACAATTAAAAGAAACATAAATTTTGCATAAAGAATGAAGTCGATGAGATAAATAGTTGCCGAGATATTGGTCATCCTATTTTCCACACGCTTCGATTTTTCGTGACCCTGTATTTCATTCCAATTTCAATTCAAAGATATATTTTAATTGGAAATGAGACGCTTCATCCGACGCAGTAAACCGTTAGTTAATAGGATTATCAATTTTGGAGTTTTAAGGGTGTTTATTTACGCCATTCAGTAATAGAGCCTTTAAAGTTTAGGACGTCATCAAGACACGAGTTTATTCGAATTGCAATGCATTTAATAAGTAGTTTACACATGTTTTATTTTCATATTTTATATTATACATATCCATGATGGGTAAGTATTACGTTGGTTCCCAACGACTAGTTTTTACTTTCTTCTGTCTTACAAGAAGAAAGTATTGGATTCATGAAAAATTTCGACAGATTTATACGTTTTAGAAGGTCCTGAACACGGTTTGACTCTTTTTAGAAAATGTGAGTCTGTCTGTCTGTCTTCTTGTCTGTATGTGACAAAAATTTTGTGGGCGCTCTCTCTCTAAAACTAATGCACAGAATATTATAAAACTTCACATTCAGTTAGACTTTGATATAAACAAGTGCTTATTAGTTTTTTGGTGCAATCGACCAACAGGTGGCGCTGCTATGCTATACATTTTTCATGATTTTCAAGATAGAACTATCTCAAGAACTGATTCACGGATTTTCACCAAACTTCAGATGCAGGTTAGACGTTGACATGAGTTGTTGCGGATTAAGTTTTGGTGTAAATAGCCCTACAGGTGGCCCTTCTATGCTACGTTTTTCAGGATTTAGACAATTTTAGCCATAGTCCTATCTCAAGAATTAATACACAGTATTTCATCAAATTTTATTTTGAAATATTAACATGTATGAGATAGAAGAAAGTTTTGGTATTGGCACATCCGACTAGTTATTATTATTATTATTAGTTTCTTTTCACTAACTGTTTCGAATTGAAAATATTTATAATAGAAATATTTATTAAAGACAATCTTATAAATTCTGATAAAATTATTTTGTAAATTTCGAATCTATTAGTCGTGAGAAAATATTATTTTATTTTTAGAGAATTTATAGAGCTGAATTTATTGAAGGATTTTCTTTATCTATACTAATATTATCAAGAAGTGACGTTTGTTTGTTTGTTCGTTTGTAGAGGGTACTCTCTGGAACTACCGAACCGATTTCAAAAATGCTGGTGGCAAATTAGCGATGACATTCCGTGTTCTAACATCGGGTTGTAATTTACGTCGGTGTCAAATTAACGATGACATTCCCTGCTCTACCGTTGGGCTGTCATTTATGTCGGTGTCACTACCCCCCCCCCCCCCCCAGAGAGGTGCAGGAACGAAAAACATTTATAAATTGCAATTTTTGTGTTACTGAAGGGGCTAGTTTTTTTTTTAATTTGGCATGGCAGTTACTTATAAGATGTAAATGCTCTTTAAGAACAGTTTCTAAAAAATTTGGAATTTAAAAGGATGAAATGCGCGAAAGGCATTTTAAAAACATTCTAAATTACAATTTCTATGGAATCTCTGTAACTACCGAACCAATTTCAAACGTGATGGTGCCATTATAAATAAATAAATTAATACTAAGGCATTTTTCCATTAGCCCACTAATCCCCAGATATTCTTTATGGTTATAATTGTATACGATTTACAACAACAATTCATTTAATGAAATATTTTAAACACTTAAAAGTAGAAAATGGAAATGGAAAATAAATATATATTTAAAAAAAATACGTTTTGAACAGTTAATAGTTTCATATTGATTAAATTAGGATTATACATTGATAATTCAATTTAGAAATTTTGAAGAGATAGTATAAATAATGCATTTTTTTCTTTTCTGTTGCCATATCTTAAAAAACAAATAGAGAATAAATTATATATTTTTAAAATAAATACACTACCTTGCACCTTCTACCGAACGTAAAAAAAAAATATGGTGAATTTTACATAATCGTGTACGGTGCCCACGCCAAATTACGGTATTTTATTTTTATTTTTATTTTTTTTTGGGGGGGGGGAGGGTCGGGGGAGTGAAGGGGGAAATCATGAGTTGCAGTCCATGAAATGAACCCTGATTTTCAAAGTAAACATTGACTGCTTATAAAAAAGAGTATTAAAAGGAAAAAACTATTTTTACTTTTATACTTATTTATTTTGATTTTTGTTGAAAGAATTGAAATTTTTGTTTCAAAAATTGTTGTGTATGAGAGTGTTTGAATGTTATGATTATAGGTAATCTACGTAAATAACATTCAATATCGATGAACTATCGATTCATTATCGATGATTCATGCATGAAGGTGAGCCTATAATTAGGGTGTATTATGAGAATGAAATAATGCAAGGAACACGAATATAGTATGAAAGTAAGACCAGATAGTGAAAGACGCTCTTCCAATGTTGGACATGAACTGGTTTCTTAAACAGACTCCGAATGCTGCGATAGAGCATGCAAACTAAAGGCATGACGGCCTGAACAGGTCCGGTCCCCATGCTAGGCCCGTCACATCATCGCCCCAGGGTTAAAATGGCAGCCCACACTATCCAACTATCGGCCCAGGAACTATAAGACCCCCCTCCTGATAATTACTGCCCGCCATCTCGAATCACGAAAAGCCTACAAAGGCTTCACTAGTTTCTTACCAGCGGAACAACAACGACACAAAACATAAAACATTAGTAAATAAAAAAAGATAGCAAAAAGAAAATTGAAAATTGGTCCCCCGCATCCTACGTACCCCAGGCTGACTAGACCTGAGGCGTCTGGGGTACGGAGTAGGGAAAGTAAGCGAAATAGTGGTCCGTCCGGGCCTGGTACCGCCTGTCCTACGCTGCCTCATCCGCCCCATAGAGAACCACCTGTTTTCACAACCACTGCAACGACGCCCCACAGCCTGCGCCTCCCGTAGGAGTGAGTAGGATCCGCACGATATTTACATGTAGGTGGAATCCCCGAGCACATTTGCCCTCGGTGACTATGCTAAGACAAGTTCCGACGCAGTCACGAGATGGGAAGTGGAGCTCCATCGGTACCCGCATCCGTCTGGGATTCCGCTTAAGCGACCCTCCAAAAATGTTTAGTGTCATTACGGCGACTTCGGCTGAGCTCCCGGTCATCCTTCACGCAATGGAGATAGATTTTTAAAAAATCATGCTTGAAAATAATTTTAAAAACCACAATAAATGAGTAAATTATGATACAGTTTTCCAGCAAATTGCATTTGATAGTAGATTATTTTTCCTATATAACAGTATAAAAATTAAAAATGTGCGATGTGTAGAAATTAAAAAAGCGGCAGTAGCAAGAATCGCGGAACCGAAATTTAATAGTCAAGTGTTGCCATTCGCAAAATGACGTCAGCGTTACGCACGGCACGTTTGTCCTTTACAGATAAAAAAAAAGAGTTTTTTCCTTTTTTTTTTGGCTATGATGTCATACACTCACGCACAGTTGTTTTTTTTTTTTTTAAATCGGTTATAAAAAGGAAAAAAGTCGCCAAATTTAGGGGATTTTTTTTTTCTTTTAATGGCAACCTAACCATTTAAGTTATTGGTTTAGCGCGGGCTTGAAAATCACGCCAACTAAAAAGTCGCCAAACATCGGTGCGTGAGTGTAAAGCATCTATTCCTTTTTTTTTTTTTCAAATGTAATTTATTTATTATTTCTGCTTGTTCGCTCTCATTAAAAAAAGCGATGTCAAAATCCTTTAAATTTGATTTGGAGAACTCTTTTCAAATGGCTCTTATATTAAAATTCAAACAGAATATCTAAAGCCCATTACACTGACTAGAATTCTTTTAAAGAAATTATCTCAAAGGGAAAAAAAAATAATTAGCGTCATTTCTTTTTAATAGTTTTTCCTCCGCATTTTTCAATCTTTTCACAATGGTTCTAAAACCAAATGGGATTTTAAATTAATTTTTGGTCGCTCAGAATTTTAAAATGAAAGTGTTTATAAGAGAGATGATAATGGCAGTGATAAATACCGGTGAAGTTATATTTTGTAAAATTTAATAACTTTCGTAAGTGTCTATCCCATTAGTATTTAAAAATTGTTATTATCTTCATGTTGAACAAATGGAAGTGAACTGAATCTTAACTACACTGGTGCATTAATAAAAATAACCAATAAAGTAGTTTTTTTGTTTCTAATCTTATTTATTTCTTCCATAGTGTGGTTCAGTTATACTTTTTTTAAATTGATTTCTGGGAAGTGTTTTGAAATAGCAGCTATTAAAACAAAATTACTAATGCATCAGTGGATCTTTGAAATACCTCAAAGAGAATTTATAACAAGAACGAAAAATCATTCGTGAAGCATAAATTTATGAAACACTTTCCAACACATTAAAAATACTGTTACAAAGCTTCACTGTTGACTAAGTAAACAATTTTAAAAACGCGCAGTTTAAATTATTATAAGTTTAGAAAACAATTTAGAAATCCTGAAAAAAAAAGTTTAAATAATGTTTCTTTTTATCTTTTCTGTTGCTATTTTTAAACAAGAACAAAAAATCATGCGTCAAGCATGATTATGAAACACTTTTCAACACATTCAGAAAACTGCAACGAAGCTTCACAGTTTACTAAGTAAACAAGATCAAGATCAAAACGGGCGGGTAATCCTACTTTTCGGCTTAAGCTCAACTAGCCCCGCCCAGCAGGTTTGTTTCCCTAACTATACTGAGCATTACTAAATTATACTTTGTGATATTGAGCAATACTAAGTAAATAATTTAGAACGCCGTAATTAAATAATACGCACAACACATTTAAAAACACTATTTCCGCAATTACTGTCAATAGTTAAACAAAATATCCGAATTCTATTCTGCAGCCCTGTATAGGGTCTATAGATTTGTATGTAACTACACAGTATGCTAAAATTTACTTCAATTAGGAAATACATAGCATAATTGAAAATCCCCCTTCAAGAATTTCCGTCAATAAACGGAAATGTACGTGATATCTTTTGAGCAGCCCTGTGTATGATCTATAGAATTTATATGCACCAATTAGTACGGGAAAAATTAGATCCACCAACTGAATGCGTGTAAAAGACGCGTAGCACAACTGAAAATCAACTACTGTGTGGATGAGTTAAGAAAGACTCTGGAACCGGTCTCGGCCTGGTCCGTTTGCAAGGTAACTGGTTAGTCGACTTTATTTTAGGGAAGTCTGTTTTTTTTTTCAAACCAATTTTCTCCTGTTCAATCTATTGTTCCGAGAATTATCAACATTTTTTGTCCTTCCGCTTCTACGGACGAAGTTCCTTCCCTACAAGTTTTGGAACCTTCGAAAAATGGATATCTACTTTTCTAATCAGAGCCACACAGTACCAGCAATTATGTTTCATAGACAATACTGTAACCAAATTCTTTTGAGTGTCCCCGTAAATGAACGATACATTCTATGCATACCCTATTCTACAGTAAGCGCCTTGTAGTGCATTTCAGTCATGTATGAATTTGAATATGGATAAAATAGCGAAGCATCTTTAAAATAAATTGCAAACGATTTTCCCTATAGACCGTAATGTAACGGAATTCTTTTGAGTGTCCCTGTAAATGAACGATACATTCTATGCACACCCTATTTTACAGTAAGCGCCTTGTAATCAATTTGAATATGTTTAAAATAATGTAACAGCATTAAAATTCACCGCAAACTACAAGGGGTGTCCAAATGAAAAGATACGAAACGACACTGTGGGTATAAATGTAGACTTTATTCAAAGTATACACAATAAGTCTCAGCACAACGATCCCATTGATCAATGAGCCGAAGGATTCCTTGTTTCCAGAATTCCTGTGGCCGTGACGAGACCCAATCCTTCACAGCGTCCTTGAGTTCGTCGTCCGAGTTGAAGTGATTTTTTCAGGGGGAGATGTTTTTTTGGCCACCTTGTCGATGAGATCGGCCGTGATACCTGTGTTTGCCTGGCCTGGTCTCGAGTCATCAACCAAATTCTCACTGCCTGCACGAAAACGGGCACTCCATTTTCTCACTGACTTGTCGGACACATAGTCTTCTCCGTATACGGTCACCATCCGGCAATGAGTAGTAACACCTTCCGCTGTCAGAAATCGGATAACGCCTCGAAGTCCCTCAATCGTCAAATTTTGCAATGTGAACGCCATCACGTCCTCACACGCACCACCGCGTCAATTGGATGGAGCTCTTTATAAGAGCCTCTGCTCTTTCATGCGCATGTGGGCGCCCGCGCATGCTCCGATCCACGCTAGAGACTCCAATCGCATCCCTAGATGTCTCACTACGTTCTCCCATAGTGGCATAGGCAAATATGTTAACGGTTACGTTGTTACGACGTTTCGTACCTTTTCATTTGAACACCCCTTGTATTTTTCCCCGTAGACCGTAATGGCACGGAATTCTTTTGAGTGTCTCTGTAAAAGAACCATAACTGGTACACATTTCATTTTAAATACCAAACATGCCGTAGTAAATCCCAGTACCATATATCAATTTCAAGGCAATCCGAGTGTATTAGAACACGGACAGACGACAGACAGACAAACCAAATTCATAACCACTTTTCAAATATGTGGGAAAGTGTTAAAAACAAAAATAAAGAATTAGCGTCACTTTTCCGTAACAGTTTTCTCTCTAATATTTTTTTTGTCAGTATTTTTCATATTTTTATGTGCGAAGTTTTTTTTTAGTTTTTTTTTTCCTCCATAAAATTTATTCTGGTAAATATTTTCTTGTTATGGAATATTTATTTCCGGAGAACATCAAAGCTGAGTGCCTCCTTTTAATGATGTTTATCTCCCTTGTTTATGAGAAAGATGCAAATCTACAGAATAGCCCAGGGCGTATAAGAATGAAAAACTTAAATTGCTTTTCTCTCCTATTTCCGTCTTATCGTGACGGTACTTTCCAACATAGTTGGAAACTGTTTGTGAATTCGGTTTGTCTGTCTGCCGTCTGCATGTCGGTGCTCTGACTCGCGTAAATATGCTCAGATTACCATGCAATTGATATATGTAATGAATATTACTATATTATGTTCGGTATTGAAAATTAAGTGTGCAGCATTTCTAGTTCATTTACAAGGACACTCAAAAGAATTCCGTTACACGACGGCCTATGGGGAAAAATCATTTGCGGTGTAGTTTAATAATGTTAGACTACTTCAAACATATTTAAATTGATATATCTCACAAAGGTACATTACAAGAGGCTTATTATAGAATATTGTGTGTATAGAATTCACCGTTCATTCACTGTGACTCACAAAAAAATTCGATTACAGTACTGCCTATGAGCAATAAGGGCTGGAAGTGCGTTTTCAATTGTGGTATGTGTTTTTAAATTAAACTAATTTTTTGGTTATTACTTGGTGTGTATAAATTTTATAGATTCCATACAGGGCTCCACAAAAGAATTCAATTTCCAAATGCTGACGGCAATTGCTGAAATTGAATTTTCATCTGTGGCATACGTTCCTAACTGAACTAAATTTTAGCATACAACTGTAGTATACATACAAATATATATAGGGTATTTCAGTAAGGACCCCTCACTTTGAAAATAAATAATTCTGAAGCGGCGATAGATAGAAAGTTGAAACCAGTGGTATGTTTATAAAAAAAAACCCGTAAGAATCTGATACAGAAATCTTAAATTTTTAAAAATAGCGTCGATAGATGGCGCTGTAAGTAGCATTGCGGATCCCTATAAAGAGAGCTCAGACTTCAAGAACGATCAATTGTCGAAAATTTCGCCGTTGAAACGTGATCGCTATTGCGTATACTGAAAGAAATTGCGGAAGGGACACTGCAGGACATTGTTTACCGCAACAGTCCTTTAACACTCGATGAGCTGGAGGAGGCTATCTGCCAAGCTTTTGTGTTGATTTCCGGTGACATACAACAGAGTGTCACTGACAATTTCATTCTTCATTTGCGACATATGTGTTGTTGAAAGGTGCACATTCTGAATCACTTTTGATGTGATACAGTCTACTTCTGGTTATTCCACCTGCAACGCCATCTATCTGCGAAATTTGTTACTAAAATTTTAAGGTTTTTGTATCAGATTTTTACGGGTTTTTTAATAACCATACCACTGGTTTCATGCTTCTATCTAACACCGTTTCCGAGTTATTTATTTTCAAAGTTAAGGGTCCTTCGTGAAACACCCTGTAGATCATATACAGGGCTGCACAAACAAATTTGGATATTTTTCCGACTCTACTTGGTAATGGTAGAAATTGCGTTTTAAGAGATGTTACAAGTTTACCAAATCGTTTACTAAGTAATCATCTTTCACATTATTAAACGATGAAGTTTTGTTACAGTAGAGTATTCTGAATGAATCGGAGAGTGTTTCATAATTTATGCTTGACGCATGATTTTTCTCTCTTGTTGTTCATCGCTTAAACTATTACTTACTATGTTCATCCACTTTATATTTTATTAAATGTGTGTGGTCGTTATAAGTTCAGTGTAATTATTTCAACGATTTTTTAGGTACTATCGTAATTATATAAATACATAGCACCTATAGTCGTCGTCTGGTCCGTCCGTCCGCATGTAACAGCACAAAAACTACGCAACAGAATGGTCTGAAATTTAATATATTGTTATGAATTTTGTATATATCTGTAAATATTCCATTTGTTTAAATTTATTTTATTTTATTATTGTGAAAATTGCAGTATTATTAATGTATTTCCTATTGAGCATCATGTAACTCAATGCTAAAGGCCTCCGGTGGTTTGCAAGGAAAACAACCTTACACCCTCATCTTTATAATGGAAGTCTATGGTAAAATCGCCAAGGAATGGGTTTATCGCCAAGTTGGCGATGGTTTTGGCGACTTATTTTTGTCGCCAAATTTGGCGATATATCGCCAAATGTCGCCAAGTTGGCGACGGATTTGGCGACTTTTTGTGCAACCACCCCCCCCTTATACCTGTACATTGGGATCCTTTCTCGCTTTGGTTCTCTATCGAAAGTTAAAGCACTTTCTGGTAATTTCTAGCATCTGAAAGCTCTGGAATAATCTGGAAAGATCTCTGAAGCCTATATAAGGGACCTCCACCAGTCCAGTTAGTTAGTTGTCTGTCAACTGCGATTGAATTCATACGAGAGGCTTTGCATTGAGAACTGTGTTACTCGGATCGATTTTGTCGTATTGAACGGATTGTTTCTGTGTGAAATTTTGCTGCGCTTTTATTGGATTTGAAGATTACTGAATATCTTGTAATTTTCAGAAGATATTTGTGATCGTATTGCACTGTTTATAGTGAATAAAGCCTTTTTATTGTTCTTATATATTGGCATCAGTCCTTTCGAACCCCGAGCTCACAACATTTGGTGTCAGGAGTGGGGTTGAATGCCGATTACCAGAGCAATGGAGGCGCAACTGACTAAATTATTGGAGAAATTAGGAGAGATGGATGAGAAAATGACTGCGAATCAGGCTGAAATGAAGAAGGATATGTCAGCGATGGATGAGAAAATGACTGCCAACCTTGGCGAGTTGAAAGATGAAATGAAGAAGGATATGTCAACCAACCTTGGCGAGTTGAAAGAAGAAATGAAGAAGGAAATGACCGCAAACCAGGCTGAAATGAAGGATATGTCGGAAGAAATGAAGAAGGATATGTCAACCAACCTTGGTGAGTTGAAAGAATTAATAGATAATAAAATAACATCTTTAAATGAAAGAATTGACAGCGTGGAAAACAACTTTGAAGGAAGGTTTCAAGAAATAGAAGAAAATGTTCAAATGACAGCCAAAACCGTAGAAGAAGTTCAAAAGATCTCCAAAACCGTAGAAGAAAGGATAGAGAGTGTAGAAAAGGAGTTGGAAAATGTGAAGAAACAAAAGATAACTGCCGAAAACTATCCCGAAGATGTGAAGTATCAAGCTATGCTTCCTCGGGCTTCTATTAAACTCTCGACATATGACGGAAAATCCTCATGGCCAGTTTTTAAGACACAATTTGGGATCGTAGCGGACGCGAATGGATGGGATTCCCAGACAAAAGCTTGCCAGTTAGCTGCTTCTCTACGAGCTGATGCTGCCGACGTCTTACAGACTTTGCCTGCAACTGAACCGCTGGATTTTGAAACGCTCGTCAGTGCCTTAGAATTGCGCTTTGGCGAGAAATGCATGAAGGAATATAGCAGACTCCAGCTCAAATCTCGACAGCAGAAATCTACTGAATCCCTGCAAGATCTTGCTACGGATGTCGAGAGACTTTCCCATCTTGCTTATCCTGGCTGTCCGACTGAAATTAGAGAAAGCTTGGCTCTGCAGCATTTTATTGATGGTGTGCGTGACTCTGAGATCCAGAAACAACTCCGGATTGCAGATCTCAGTGACTTAAAAGGGGCTTTAGTTTATGCCCTGAAATTCGAGGCAGCCCAGCAAGCTACAAGGAAAGATCGACACTTTGTGCGAGTAGCCAACCTGCCTGAGACGTCGGATAGAGCTGTGGAGCGCTTACAGCAGCAGATGAATGACATAATGAGAAAGATGAACTCCTTAAGGGCCAACAAACCTTACAGGAAGATCAAGTGCTGTAAATGCGGTGGAGAAGGCCATATCCAAATCGACTGCCCAAGGCGACCCAGCACCGAAGGTAATAGCTCACCCGCTAACGGTGGAGCAGGAAAACTGATCAATGGCCATCTTGCGGGGCGGAAGTTTCCAGATCTTAAGCAGCCTCATTTTCAAGTATGTGAAATTTCTGCAAGAAGTTGCGGCGAGAACGGAGTTTTTCTGGTCGGAAGTGTGAATGATTTGCCCTGTAATATGATCATCGATACAGGAGCCAATGTGACCATCATTCGAAAAGATCTAGCTCAGCGGCTGAAAGAAAAACCCTTCTGGATCCCGCCGCGTGTTATTCTTCAAACTGTGACCGGAGATAAGATCGATATACATGGAAGAATGACACTGAAAATAAAGTTTGGGAACGCCGCTTATCGCCATACAGTCTACGTGGCCGATATTTCAGACCCTTTCATACTCGGACTGGACTTTTTAAAAGAGCATGGATTTACACTGGATTTTAAGAATAATGAGTTACGTTCTGCTCAAGAAGATGTCACTATTTTCAAACTTGGAAATGAGTCCGGGTCTATTCAACGGATCACAGACAAGGCAGATGTTATCATCCCTCCACGGACCGAAATGATGATACCTGGATTAACTGGAAACGAAAGAATTTTCCAGTATGGCTTGACTGGATATCCTGAGAAGAGCCCAAAAGGAGTGCTAATAGCATCAGCGCTGGTAGATCTGTCGAGAGATGTCATACCTGTGAGAATTGCGAACGTAAGTGAAAAATCTAGAATTATCCAGAAGGGTGAAGTGCTTGCAACGTGTGCTCCAGTCACCTGTGTTTGCAAAGACCCGAGCTTGTCGTTGTCGGAGCCGCCTACAAGTTTAACACCTGTAATTGGACGAAATGAAAATTTATCTCCTGAACAGAAACATGCCGCAGAAAGACTGTTCCAGGAATTTAAGGATGTGTTTTCGCAAAACGAGAGTGATATAGGGCGCACTTCACTGACACGTCATAGAATTGATACTGCCAACCATCCACCGATTAAACAGCATCCAAGACGCTTGCCGTTCGCAAAACAAGAAGAGGTTTCTAAGCTCTTAAGAGAGATGCAGGATAGTGACATCATCGAACCGTCATCAAGTCCGTGGGCCTCTCCCATCGTGTTGGTCCGAAAGAAAGATGGCTCCACAAGATTTTGTGTGGATTATCGTAAACTTAACGATATCACGAAGAAGGACAGCTATCCTCTACCAAGAATAGACGACACGCTAGATACTCTTTCAGGACATAAATGGTTTTCCACACTGGATTTGAAGAGTGGATATTGGCAGGTAGAGATCCATCCTGATGACAAAGAGAAGACTGCATTTACTACTGGACAAGGACTTTGGCAATTTAAAGTTATGCCGTTCGGGCTCTGCAATGCTCCAGCAACGTTCGAGCGCCTCATGGAGACAGTGTTAAAAGGCCTGACTTTTGAAGCTTGTCTCATCTACCTAGATGACGTCATCATTGGTGGCCGCACGTTTGAAGAACATCTTGGAAATATTCGAAAAGTGTTAACGAAGCTAAGAGCGGCGAATTTAAAGCTGAACCCTCTGAAATGCAAGTTCTTCCAACGCGAAGTAAATTATTTAGGACACATCATCTCAGCTGAAGGTGTTCGAACAGATCCTGAAAAAGTGTGTGCAGTAAAGAACTGGAAGCGTCCGGAAAACGTCCATCAGTTACGAAACTTTCTGGGACTATGCACTTATTACAGAAAGTTTGTACAGGGGTTCTCCAACATCGCAAGACCCTTGCATAGGCTCACTGAAAGCAAGCAGAAGTTTCTATGGACACAAGAATGCGAGAATTCCTTCCAGCAGCTGAAAGAAGCTCTCACATCCTCTCCAGTCCTAACCTATCCACACCCCGACAAACAATTCATTGTGGACACGGATGCTAGTCATGAAAGTGTCGGTGCTGTACTTTCCCAAGAAATAGATGGCCAAGAACGAGTCGTAGCATACTGGAGCAAATGTTTATCGAAACCAGAGCGGAATTATTGCGTCACTCGTAAGGAGTTATTAGCTATAGTGAAAGCCATAGAACACTTCCATCACTATCTCTATGGCAGGAAATTTCTCCTTCGTACTGACCACGCATCCCTAACATGGCTGATGAATTTTAAGAACCCAGAGGGCCAAGTAGCCAGATGGATACAACGACTCCAGGAATACGACTTTGACATCAGGCATCGCAAAGGCTCATCGCATGGAAACGCTGATGCCCTATCAAGAAGACCGTGTCCCGAGAGTTGTCGCTATTGTTCCAGAGCGGAGAACAAGTATAATCCCGAACATGTCATACGCCAGACGAAGACTTCACTATCAACGCCACCAGATCCCTGGAGTGATGAGAAGATTCGAGAAGATCAAATGGCAGACTCTGACATCAAACCAATCTTGGAGTTATTAGAATCTTCTAGCACGAAGCCCAGTTGGAAAGACATCTCGACTTACAGTCCTACGACGAAGCAATATTGGGCTCTTTGGAACTCCCTCCACGTCAAGAATGGTGTCCTGTTCCGAAAATTCGAATCGGAAGATGGGAAAACATCTCGGTGGCAGTTGGTACTTCCTCGATCCCGAATACCAGAGGTCCTCAAGGAATTACATGGCAGTCCCACTGGTGGCCATTTTGGAGTCATGAAAACATTACACAGAGTCCGAGAGCGCTTCTTCTGGGGAAAGGCGAGAGCTGACGTCGAACAATGGTGCAAATCTTGCGATACATGTGCAGCTCGGAAAGGACCAAAGAAACGTAGCCGAGGAAGACTACATCTCTACAATGTAGGAGCACCTTTTGAACGCATCGCCCTTGACATCCTAGGCCCTCTGCCAAGAAGTGCTGATGGCAACAAATACCTCCTTGTTGTCATGGACTATTTCACGAAATGGCCTGAAGTCTATGCCATCCCTGATCAAGAAGCTTCTACGGTTGCGGATGCCTTGGTACACCAGTGGATATCAAGGTATGGAGTCCCCCTTCAAATGCATTCTGACCAGGGGAGAAATTTCATCTCTGCTGTGATTGAGGGTCTCTGTCAACTTCTCGGAATGGACAAAACTAGGACGACGCCTTTACATCCACAATCGGATGGCATGGTTGAGAGATTTAATCGTACCATCCTCAACAATCTCTCACTGCTAGTCTCAAGAAACCAACAAGACTGGGACCAAAAACTTCCCTTGTTTCTTCTCGCCTATCGCAGCGCCGTCCATGAAACAACCGGCTATTCCCCGTCTCAGATGCTTTTCGGTCGTGATCTTCGTCTACCTTGTGATCTGCTTTTTGGTCGCCCTCCAGATGCGCCTTCATCGCCAGAGGGATACGTGCAGAATCTCCAGGCACGATTTGAAGACGTCCACAACTTGGCTCGAGAGCGGATCAATATACAGACGGAGAAGATGAAGACCAGGTACGACACGAAAGCCACGGGACATCAATTCAAAGAAGGTGACAAGGTTTGGTTTTATAATCCGACTCGACGTGAAGGACTTTCTCCCAAACTGCAATCGCACTGGGACGGTCCTTATACAGTCCTAAACAGACTGAACGATGTCGTAATTCGGATCCGAAAGTCACCAAGTTCGAAGCCTAGAGTCGTTCATTACGACAGGCTGGCTCCATACTATGGCCATAGTACTTAGTTCATTGATTGTAAATAGTGTAATGTAAGTAATGTAAATTAGTATGACCATGGTCTTGTATATAAATTAATGTAATTATTTATTTTGCTTAGCATTATCATTATTATTGTTATTATTATTTAAATACTTGTATGTAATAATGTCTATGCTTTAATTTTATTTTATTTTTAAATAAGTGTATATTTTGTATAATTCAGCATTATGAATGTGTTTTGAATAGTATAGCATTTGTTGGTAACGGGTTTGCTTTCCGATCAAAGGTTGAACTGCCCGGGACGTGCAGTCCTTGAGAGGGGGGCAATGTTATGAATTTTGTATATATCTGTAAATATTCCATTTGTTTAAATTTATTTTATTTTATTATTGTGAAAATTGCAGTATTATTAATGTATTTCCTATCATGTAACTCAATGCTCAGATGGTTTGCAAGGAAAACAACCTTACACCCTCATCTTTATAATGGAAGTCTATGGTAAAATCGCCAAGGAATGGGTTTATCGCCAAGTTGGCGATGGTTTTGGCGACTTATTTTTGTCGCCAAATTTGGCGATATATCGCCAAATGTCGCCAAGTTGGCGACGGATTTGGCGACTTTTTGTGCAACCACCCCCCCCCCCTTATACCTGTACATTGGGATCCTTTCTCGCTTTGGTTCTCTATCGAAAGTTAAAGCACTTTCTGGTAATTTCTAGCATCTGAAAGCTCTGGAATAATCTGGAAAGATCTCTGAAGCCTATATAAGGGACCTCCACCAGTCCAGTTAGTTAGTTGTCTGTCAACTGCGATTGAATTCATACGAGAGGCTTTGCATTGAGAACTGTGTTACTCGGATCGATTTTGTCGTATTGAACGGATTGTTTCTGTGTGAAATTTTGCTGCGCTTTTATTGGATTTGAAGATTACTGAATATCTTGTAATTTTCAGAAGATATTTGTGATCGTATTGCACTGTTTATAGTGAATAAAGCCTTTTTATTGTTCTTATATATTGGCATCAGTCCTTTCGAACCCCGAGCTCACAACAATATGTTATTGTTGCAGAATTTTGTCTCATCATTTCAAATTTTATGAAAATCGAATCAAAACATGAAAAGATATTAATAAAAGTTTCCTTTTTTCTATTAAACTTTATCTTACGTAATCTTAATATTATAAATCTGATTGTGTGCAAATGTTAGGCTGAAGCCAGTGTCAAAAAGGAGCATTTAATGATCCTGTGTCTTTGCATATACGCTGATTATAACCCTCAAATGAACATAGGCCGGTTTTTATTCATTTTATTCAAATATTTTTCTTAATAATTCAAAATTTCGTTATTTTCATAGAGAATAAATGGACATTTTCCCCATAAAATTTAACCATTTTACTTTATTGTTGCTACGGCTTTGATCGTTGCCAATAAATAAAAACACGGAAAAATAATTTTTTCTCAACAAGTAATTTTCAATTGATCGATTTTCACGTGAAAAATGAAAACGAAAAAGAATTCAAAAGAAGATGAATTTCCGTGATATTTGAAACAAAAATATGGAGTATTTGTTATTATACATGAAGTATGAATATCGGTTACATTAAAAAGATCTTTTTCTGTCAAAAAACTGCGTTATAAAATGAAGGAAAAATGAACAATAATTATATTCTTAAAAATAGATTTCGCTTGGACCATGGAACTATGAAAAGGATCCTCCTCGGCTTGGACAAATATGACGTCATAAATAAAACATGTATTTTCAAATAGTCGTAATAATACAAGGCGCATGAATATCAATGTATAATGAAAGTAGATAAATAATGGACGATTAATAGATTTAAGATAAAAAACTGAAATATTTTTATTGATACTGATTAATAATTAGCTTGAGTACCAGTTACATACAAATGTGACTTTTCCACTAAAATTTACGTCCTGATTGCCAGAAAAAGAAAATTAACAAGAATTATGGAATTAAAAAGAGATTTCTCTGAGGAAAATGTGACGTCATATTTGAAATAAAACGGGAATTTTCGAATGTGTTTTACAAGGAGCGGGAATTAATTCCGTACATTAATAGTACAAGGATCAGTAAGTATAGAAAGTAGATTAGTTTCACGACATATTTAAAACGAAAAATCGAAATGTTTTTTTTTTTATCTATACCGATTATTAAGCATGAATATCAGTTACATACAGATGAGAGTTTTTTGCCAAAAACCACATCATGATTATTAGGAAAAGAAAAATAAATACAAATCTATTATATTAAAATCTGATCGCCTGTTTGTATTTCGCAACTACTATTTTCAGATTGTCGAACGCAACGCGATTTACTTAACACCGGTTATCATTCATCCGAGGATGTCATAAACTCTCAGAATTTAAATAAATGGTTTAATTTCCGAGATATTATTATAATTATATGATAATATTAAATTATTTAATTGATTATTTAATTAAATTTATATAAATAAATTGATTATAAATTGATATAATTAATATTATATTATTTAATTGATTACAGTAAAAATTTTGAAAAATAAAAACGTATTTTCGCATTTTCAAACTTCATGAATCAATTTATTCTGGAGAACAAAAATCGTCTGTCAACATATTTTCATTTAGAAATAAAGATTTTTTTTTTCAGTTATAGATTAAAGCAAGGAGACAAATTTAAGCTCCTTGCATTTAGGTCTACAATAATTGCTCCCTATTCACAAGAATTGAATTTAATAAAAAAGAATATACTATTTCCATTATCTTTGAAGGATTGCCATTATAACGTATCACAAAGGAGTTAAAAGTAAAAATGTTTGACAGGTAAACTTGACATATGTTTTTATATAATTCGCCGATTTCCACGATTTTATTTGGCCCGCCTCTTTTCATTGGTTGCAGTTTCCTTTTCGTGATTATTTGTCACAAAATTTCACTTTTTTAAAACTTAGTTATGTCAAGGCCTGTATAACATAGAAATACGGTATTGTTTCCTATGGAATGGCGATAAAGAGTTAGTTAATTATTTACGTTTCTAATTATCGGTAATGAAATATTTTGCTTAATTAATGCATTTATTCTTCTTTTAATGATACGTGAACGAAGTCACGGGTAACAGCTAGTCTATATAATAAAAAGCGCAAGTCATGTGACTGAGGAAAACCAATACGGGCAAACCACTTCTTTTTTCATAGGCCAGGCGTCCATTTTGATTCATTATTATTTTTTTCGAATAAAATTGCATAAAAGTTACATTTTTAGAAAGATTGTTCAAACAAAGTGTTTGCTTGAGAGATGAGTTACATTTAAAAATGTATAGATTCTGAAATAATTTCAGTGGAAATTAGGTTAACCAAAAATATATCAATCCATTAGAGAAAATAAAAACATCAGATTCGTTCATCGTGAGATACTAAACCCTGGAGGTCATCATTCGCAAAGCAAGATCTCCAGGGTAAATTTTGCAGAGCTGGTCTATTACCGAAAAAAAAAAAATCTCATTTGTAAACGTGGCATACGTAATAAGAAAAAAAAAGGCATTCTCATTTCGCTCCTAGCAGACGACATAATTCATTTCACTGAAATAATAAGGATGATTGTTTTACTTTTTGAAACTAGTTATAAAACGAACGATATGTATCGTTTAACGTACAATTTCCAACTTGTTTGAGTTTCAGTTATTAATTTAATTGATAACGCCATTTATTTATGTATTAATTGGAGATGAACATCTTTTTATTATATATTCATTTCTTCAAAATTATTTCTTGAACAAAAATAGATTTTTTTTGGAAAAACTTTTTTTGCAATTATTTCCGTTTTTGTTTTCCTCCATAAAATTATTCCGGTAGAGGTTCTTCTTTTTATGAACTTTTTATTTCCGAAGTACATCAAGCCGAGTGCTCTTTTTAATGTCCCTTTTAATGATGTTTATCTCCCTTGTGTATGAGAAAGATGCGAATCTACCGAATAGCCCTGGGCGTATAGGAATGTAAAACGTAACTTTCTTTCTTTGCTACTTACATCGTATCGTGGGTGAGTTTTTATGCTGCATTAAAGATAAGTTTCTCTTCAGTTATATATATGCTAATATTGCAAAGAAGAAAAGTTTGTTTATTCGTAGCAGTAATCTCTAACTATCGAACCGATTTATAACAAGTGGGTAAGTGTGATCGAAGATCGCACAAAGGGTTTCGTTTAATATTCCTTTCAAAACACTTCATCATTTTCTTTAATAAATCCAAAACAATTTCATTTTCCAAAAAAAAAAAAAAGGTTATGTTTTTTTATAAACTAAAAATTTACTGGTCTATTTTTTGTTTTTTCAAATATCTGAATCGGTCCGATAGCGGGCGAAGCCCCCGCTATTATACTCTGTCATAATAATATCTGTCACGTGGACTAAATGCGATATTAAAAAAATCAATTTCAAAATTAAACCTGTTGTATAGAGAGCTTCAAAACGTTAAAATATGCCGATATGTTTCCATAATCGTGTTTTTATCATGATTCAATATGTTCCTCAAACTCATAGGACGTTATAATCACTTGCTGACGTCCTATCTACTGGCTTTCTCTACTAGTCATATTGATACTCTCTTTGTATCATTCTCAAACATTTGAAAAAGTCCGTTAAACTTCCAATAGGACGTCAGATTAATTTTCTTTTTAATTCTCTAATGACATCCTACTAATTTGCTTTCTGTATTTACACATAATCGTATACTCCTTCTATTATTGAGAAATGTTTGAAAATTTCCGTTTTATTACCAATAGGACGTCCTATTCATCTTTTTTTTCAATGGGTGAAGATTTTTATGTCCTTTTCATTTTTCACGTGGATAGCTTTCAATAGAAAATTAATTATTGTAGAAAGAATTTTATTGTGGATTTTTAATAGTTGGCATCTGCTATCACGAAAAAGGCTTAAATTTAATAGGAAAAGGCTGCCAGATATTTAGGTTTTTTCATCTATCAATATTAAAATAATACGATTTTTTCAAAATTTTATGATTTTCAGCGTTACAGTAAGGTATTTTGCTGTAAGTACACAAAATTTCAAGTCTGTAAGTTATATAGCTTCTGAGAACCGGCTTTGTGACGGACATACAGCGCAACAGGACGAATAGGGTTTCGTGAGATGAACGAAACCCTAAAAATGATGGTGACAGTGTCTGCTCCAGCCGTAGACTATATTTTATACCGGTAACACTAATTCCAAAAGAGCGCAGTAACAAAAATGTTGTAAAATTGCGATTTTAGTGATACTGTCGGCGCTTGAAACTTGAAATTTGGCATGGCTGTTACTTTTAAAATGTATGTGCTCGCTAAGAAAGGTTTCTAAAAAAATTAGAAAATTAAAAAAGGGGAAAATGAGCGAAAAACGTTCTAAATGGGTGAATATATTCAGAATTGTTAGGAGGTAGAAACTTAAAATTTGACATGGCCGTCAGTTTTAAGGCTTATTGGTCAGTGAGATCACAAATTCCCCTCCCTAATGTTAAACCTAACTTTCAAAATTCACGATTATTTTGGAACTACTAAACAGATTTCAAAAATTCTTTCAGAATAATACGCGAAACATTCTCTACCTAAAACTGGGTTACTTTTTATCTGTGTGCAACCGCCCTCAAATATGTTCAAGAGCAACACAAGTTCTAAAATTACGATTTCTTTTAATATGTTGAAATTAAAAACACGAAATGTTACATAGTGTACATTTAAGAAATAAATGCTCGCTAAAAGTGTTTCTAAAAAACACTGAATTTTAAAAAAGTGAAATGAACGGAACATGTTCTAAAAATCTATTCTCCAGTATTGCGCGCAAAGACGAATATTCCAATTCTCACCTATAGCTAGCACAGTTTGTGGGTAAAGAAATGTTATAATAAAGTAAATTACCGACACCTCGTATTATGTTCTTTATTGGTCGGGTAATGTTACATTACCCATACCTTAAACAAATCTTAGCGCCTCATTTTCACCTAGCGGCCTTTGTTTGAACTATTTTTTTTTTTTTTTTTTTTTACACCAATCGATTTCCCATGCCTTGATATGTATACCCTCCACATATGATGGCATTACGTCCACTGCTTCTCTCGCCAGGGCGTCCCAAACAGGGATACTTTATACGAGTTGTAATTTTCCAACTGGACGAAAAATGTCCGGGCCAGGATTCGAACCTGGGATTTCTTGGCTGAAGCTGCCATGCTCTACCAACTGAGCTATCCCGGTCGAATCTGGAGGACCTAATTCATCCAGTTAACCTTATTGATCATAGCATCTGGTCTGATATTTGAATCAGCTCAACAGAATAGATCGCAGGTAGTTTGGAACTCCAGTAAACGCTGGATACGTGATTACACTAGATTAATCTTAACACAATTATTCAAATTCCTAAAGAAATCATACGAGTTGTAATTTTCCAACTGGACGAAAAATGTCCGGGCCAGTATTCGAACCTGGGATCTCTTGGCTGAAGCTGCCATCCCAGGTTCGAATCCTGGCCCGGACATTTTTTGTCCAGTTGGAAAATTACAACTCGTATGATTTCTTTAGGAATTTGAATAATTGTGTTAAAATTAATCTGGGGATACTTTAATTTGAACCAACCTGTATATTATACATTGCAAAACAAGAAACATTGTTGTTTGTTTGTTATAAAATAGACTCAAAAACAACGGAACAGGTTTTAAAAATTCTTTCACTGTTCGATAGCTTATAAACAGTGTTCCTAAGTAGATTACATTGTATCTGTTTCTAGAAAGCGATTAGCTGCAAAGGGAATAGGAGAAAGTCACCAACCAGGGATTGATTACCGACGGGGCACACTTCCACCAGTAAAATTTAATAGACATTTTCGTATTATTAAAACGCCCTATTCATGAAAATTACTGCCATAATAAGGAAAAAAAACTCTGTTATTTTTTTTACTGATGGAAGTGTACCCCGTTGGCAATCAGGCCCTGTCACCAACTAATTAAAATTTCAGTCCTTCAAATTTATCTAAAGAAAAAAAGTAGATTAAAAACAAGTTGGAAATTGTACGTTAAACGTGACAAATGAGGTGCGTTCGTTTCGTGCTATAACTAGTTTTACAATGTAAAAAATCATCCTTATCATTTCAGTGAAATGAATTATATCATCTGCTATGAACGAAATGAGGATGCCTTTTTTTTTCTTATTACGTATGCCATGTTTACAGATGCTATTTTTTTTTTCGACACCAGATAGACCTGTAAATTCACCCTGGAGATCTTGCTTTGCGAAGGATGACCTCCATGGTTAATATTTCTACGACTTACGATGAATGAATATTTTATTTACTTTAATGGATTCGGATATTCGGCTGTTAACCTCATTTTCACCGAAGTTATCTCAGAATCTATACATTTTTTAATGTAACTCATCTGTCAAGCAACCAATTTTTTTGAACGATCTTTCTAAAAATGTAACTTTTACGCAATTTTATTCGAAAAATTAATTTTGAATAAAAATGGCCGCTTGGCATACGGAAAAAGATGGGGTTAGCCCATATTTGTTTTCCTCAGTTACACGACTTGCGCTTTTATCATATAGCTTACGTATGATAAGATTTAATAGAATAAAGAAAACTTTTATGAATATCTTTTTAAGTTTTGATTCGATTTTCATAAAATTTGAAATGACTCGACAAAATTCTGCAACAATTCTATATATTAAATTTGAAACCATTCGGTTGGGTAGTTTTTGCGCTGTTGTATTCGGACAGACGAACAGGCAGACAGACGGACGGAGCAGACGATGACTATAGGTGCTATATATTTATATAATTACGAATGCACCTAAAAAAGAACTGTCTCTGCGGGAAGATTTTACTTTTCGTGTTATTCTCCATAGAATCCATTATGGAAGAGGTTTTCCTTTTATAGACATTTATTTCCGGACTTCAATTAAGCTGAGTGCTCCTTTTAATGTCTTATAACGATGTTTATCTCCTTCGTTTACGAGAAAGTTGCGAATCACCGAATAGCCCAGGACGGCGCAGCGAACGAAAAACTTAATTTTCTTTTCTTTGCTATTCCCATCGTGTCGTGAGTGAATTTTTATGCTGCATTACGAGAAATTTTTGGTTCAGAGTCCGTGGAGGGTTATTTAAGTTTTAAAAATTCTGCAAAAAGAAATAATTTTTTACGTTCATTATAATAACTTTATCGTATGTTTGTGTGTTTTTGAGTGTACACTGCAAATCTTTATACACTTTTCAGAACACTTTTTAGACCACTTATTTTATCCCCTTTTTTAGAACACTTTGAAGTTCACTTTTTGGAACAGTTTTTAGAGTACTTTTGGGAACACTTCTTTTGTTCAGCCCACTTTCTAGAGCACTTTTTGAAAGCGATGATTTCACAAGTGTGCCCAAATGTGCTCCCAATCCGTTCTTAAATGTGTTCCCAAGTTTAGATTTCACAGATATCCTGAGCAGAACACTTTCGGAACACTTTCAGAACATAGTCCTTATAGCCGAGCATATTCGGAACACATTAAGGGAACACATTCAGTACACATTAAGGTAATTGGAACACTTTTTTTAATCAAAGTTTTCCAAATGTGTTCCCAATGTGTGCTGGGAATTTGCAGTGTATGTGTGTTTGAGTATGTGGTTTCCATGTGAATTTATTGAATAGCCTTGGGTATAGCAAATTAAATAATGTACTTTTCTTTTCTTTTTTTACTATCAACATCGTAATATATATCAGTCGTTGGTGAATTTTTATGCAGTACACTGTTAAAACTTTGCAGAAAAGTGTCCAGTCCATCGATCGTTGTTATAGAAAACGGTTACACAAACGTAATTTATTTCTATTTTGACAATAATTTTGTCAATAATATGGTCATAATATTAGAAATAATTCCTCATATTGGATTAGATTAGAATCTCTGCAACCACTCGAAAACACAGCTGGTCAAAGAAAATGCAGCGGGAAATTTTCATCCATTTAATGAAATATCTCATGAGCAGATTCACCGACATAATTATCTTGTTGACTGTTATATCCAATTATCTTCAAATACTGTACCCAGCTCATCATCATTAAAGGCGATAGTGAAATCATTTAATGACTATTTTATTTTATATCATCAAATAATGAACAAGTGCAAACACCAATTACAGAACTTTTATAATTGCTGCAACAAGAAGGAAATTCCAGCTAAATGTGGTGTATTCTATATGTTTATGAAATGTGCTTGTTTACTAGTGAAATATACCAAAAAACTCTAATTAAAGAGAATCTCATGACTCTAAAACAGTTCAAGGACAAAAACATGAAACATTCTCTTTCCTTTTGACTGAAAAACTTTTAAGTTAATCTGCCTTCAAAACTAATCCTGTTAACACATTTCAAAGGAGCAAATGGTTTCTGTAATTTCTAAAATATAAATATCTTCTTGTTACTTAACAAAATTTAATCTAAAATTTAAATTTAACCAACTATAAAATTAGATAATATATATCTATTGCTTATACACAAAGAATGACTTGTTATTTGAGTCAATACTAATATCATAAAAAAGTTTTTTTTACAGAAATCTAATCACAAAGGATTTACGTGATCTAATTACGTACATCGTGAACGTGCTCTAATGGATATTATTATCTATCATGGATATAAGTATGTTGATCATCGAAAGAAAAGGTAGGACAATTCCATTTTCATTTCTCAATTGTTGAATATATGAATAGCATTTACTTTTTGAGAAACCAATTTTTTGAGATAACGCTCGACCGAACTTACACCCCCAAGACATAATACCTTCATAATATCGTCAAATAACCATTATCTTTAAAAACGGTCGAATGACTAAACAATTGGGAGCCTATTTTTAACAGTTTACTAAGGAAAATATTTACTTTTGAATTTTAGCGTAGTTATGAAAGTTTTGACTCATTTTATCAGGTTCTAAAATATATGTATAGCAAGTTTCCGTACAAATCGGTCCAATATTGTAGAATTGTATAACACACATACATGTACATATATATACACACATACATTTACATACATATTTGTATGATACACAGATATTTGTGTAAATGAAAAAGACACGCACTTCGACGTTACACTCTTAAAAAAATCCGTGAATTTAACGCATTTTTCCCTGATTATATTTCGTTAAAACACGAAAATTTCCGTTTCGACTTAACCATTTTCTCCTAAAATACAGAAAATTCCCTAAATTAACGTAAACATTACATGCAATCACCCGAATCTAAAGTTGTATTTTCGCCAAATCGAAGATGTGTTCCGGCAACTGAGCTGCCTGTTACTTTTTCGTTTTGGAAACAGAACTTTTACATGTGTTCTTTTTTCCTCAAGATAGGAAAAAAGTCACTCAAAATTTCCTGAAATTCTCTGGTTAAAAGATGGAATTATCTTCAAATAGCAGATAAATCTCTTTCAATCACAGGGGTTTACCGGCAACTAGCTGCCTGTTCTTTCTACTTTTTTTTTTTTTTCGAATTTATTTTTGGAGTGTTGAGAGTTTTTTAGAGTGATTTTTATATGACAATTTATTTTAAGTAGCTGTACTGCAACTACATGATATAAAAAATTCTTGGATTTCAGTACAGTGCCATAAAAAATGATAGCATACCAATATTCGAACACAAATCCAGTGTCGATGATTAGAAATTATCAGCTTGCAGTCATGTCAACGTGCCGAAAATGGTAAGTTAGGACGCATATCGAACAATAGCACTCACTATCCATTCCTCCATACCAATGTACTCGATTGGTTTCAACTCAACGTAGCAATGATCGAATGCAGATTGATGTTTTCCCTAGTTCAATAATCACACAAACTAAAGTTAATTCATTTATCTTCACAGGATGAACGAACAGTCTCTAATAAATTAATACAACATTTTGATGAAATTTAAGTAAGACAAAACTAAATCAATGAAAATAGACGAAACTCTATGAGAACGGAGACATCTCTTCTGGTGCTGTTATTATATTTTAGAGCAGACGATATGCACACAAAAAATGCTTTTTCGAGTTCATGCAAATAGTTTTATAGTCCTAACGGACGATTACAAAAGGATGCAGTAAACATGGATTTCATCCAACCAAAAAGGTTGATTTATTCTAACTACTGCGGAAGTAGAAAATTGGTGCAATGAGGTTTCCTACGAGCGAGAAAAAAAGCTTCTAGCAATCTGGTAGCATCCGAGCCAAATCGAACGAATGAAATGAAAAGAAAGTATTGCAGCGTGGAATGAAAGTAGTAAAAAAAAAACACGAGATAATTTTGAAATAAAGATGATAACAGAGATAAAATATTTAGCGACGAAAATAGTAATTTAGAAGAGGGAAAATTAGGTAGGTTAATAATTAAAATACATTATATATATACAGGTTGTTATCATTCGTTTAGTGCTAAGCAAAAAAACTAAATGCATGTCTTTAAATATTTGGATGGTTTCTTTTCCATCGCTTATTGTAATCGTTCAGTTAATGTTATCAAATATTTCCATAACGAATGCGATCACAATAAGCGGCAGCTACTGTAAAAATATACATATATATATACAATTTCGTATTCCGGAACACTTTAGCATAGAAATTATTTTCACCTGTATTTATTATGCATTACATTTTCCCATTTCTCCCTTAAAAATGCATTCATCTATTTGTCCATTCCGCGTGCTTCCCGACTTGTTCCCAAACAACCAAATTCAAAAGTTACACACACACACCACACAAACACTCTTATTTACAAATTTATACAGGATGCACCTGAGTGGAATATCAATCATGTCAGTCGGTTCTGATTCACGACAGAACTGAGAATTCCAGACACCACAAATGGAATAAAAAATGAGTTATATTTTTAGATAAAATTGTCACATCTCACATCGTTACTCAACGCGTGCCACATACGTGACAAAAATTGTTTAGAGTGATACGAAATTGAAATTTCCGTTCAGCTTTTGGAATGTATTATTTTTGTTGTTCAACAACCGACCTAGACATTTTGAAACTCGTCAAAACTTCTTCCCCCCCATTTCCCTCTTGTTTTTAGTTTTTTCTTTCACTATTCCTCTTAATTTTCAGGTTAGCGTTTAATATAATAACATAACAAAGTATAATAACGTACAATATACAATATTATTATAACAATATATATTATAATAATATATATTATAATATTATATAACATATAATAATTTATATAAATATTAATATTAAATATTCGCACAGAAATCCTATGAAATTCACATTTTATTAAAATTTATTATAGATTCATTCTCTCAGAAGTCCACTATTTTAGTCCCAAAGTATTTTTCAGTATTCGAAATATATATTTTAGAATTAATTTATATTTTTCTATTGATAATGAAGGAAGACTAAATGTGTTATGCGCATACATTTTTTATAGTTACTTTACATCTTTTATATCTCAGTTCACAGTATGTGAGATCTCACCTCCGTTTGATCTGGCCAGAACCCTGCGATAACCTGTCTTCTGTCCCAAAAAAGGAAAAAAACAAGAACGAAAAATCATACGTCAAGCATAGATTATGAAACACGTTCCAACGCATCCAGAAAATTGTAACGAAACTTCACCGTTAATTAAAGTTATGAAGAAGTTTCAAGTCCATGTGCTGTATGGCCGTTTAGAACGTAAAACTGCAATATAACATTGCTTTGTTTTAACAGCAGAACCCATCGTTCTCCTCCCGTGTAAAGATGCTTACCAAGAAAAATAAAATAAGCAGATGGTATCCATGGAAAGCTTTTTTATTTGAAGAAAATGAGAGTTGAAAATTCAAGTGCCCCCACCCCCCCCCCGGCACTCAGAACCAGTACAAACTCACACCATCAAAATTACCATCTTCTCAGTAGAAGAGATAAATAAGATCTGATTTAATTTCACAGTACATTTGGGCGCCAACCGTTAATTACCGTGCCAATATACACGTGTATCAACAATTTCGCCAGCAAGAATTTTATGACAGTTAACCTTCTGGTATATTGATTTAGATAGGGAAGGAAATGAAAGGAGTGCAATACCAGGCTACAAATTGCTATTTTTTGTAATTTTTGTCAGGCAACCCAATGAATGTTATGAGAAAAGAAGGCATCTGTAACTTTCTGGATATGAAACATTAGATGAGCATATAGAATTTTGGCCGTTGGGAATTAATTAAGGACTGTATTTACATTAACGAGGAAGTTAGTGTTCTGCATGGACAAAAGTGCAGATGAAAACCACTTTATATTTATCATTACATTTTGCAGACAGAGAACAAAGTTGAAAGGATAATGAAAATATATAACATATATATTGAATAATTTGCAGCTGCATTTATATGCAAAAAAGGAAAATACGTTTCTGCGGTTAAATAAAAGCCAGACATAAAATGAAAGAAAATAAACTCTAATATATTTGATGAAATGTAATTACTTTTAATCTTTAAAATAGAAAGGGTTTAAGTTAAAATAAATTAATCTTTAGGAAACATAAGGGAATTATAAATTTAGAATAATAATAAAAATATGTATATGACATTTATCATAAAGGTGAAAGAAGATATGGAAGAATAGGAAACATATAACAGGATTTAGGAAAAAATCAAGGAAAAAATCCAGATTTAGGAAACATATAACACAGTTAAAAATCCAGTTTTAACATTTACTTTCCATAGTTAAAAAATTACTCAAATTATTTTGTGCAGCCCTGTATATGATCTATAGATTTGGATATACATTACATAGCATGATAAAATTTAGTTAGAATATTCACGTTTACCAATTTTCGTCAATCGGTGGAAATGCACACGAAATCTTTTGTACAACCCTGTATATTACGAGTATATAAAGATACATATATATACACACGATACAAGATATATACACACGACATAGTAAGCAAAAATTCAATTCAGGAAAAAAATGTATAAGACAACTTAAAACTCACTTCCAGTAATTACCAACCATAAACGACAATGTAACTTGCTCTTTGCGTAGCCCTATATATGAATTTATTTATATTCCACAAACTCATATTAGTCTACTAAATATAGTTCAGGAGGAAAATGCGTAATACAATTAAAAATACCCTTAAGCCAATCCCATAGTCAGTAATATTTACGAATTCGTTTGTGTAGCCCTGTCTATGATCAACCGAATTTATACACACCGCGTACTATGCAAAAATTTGGTTAAACTTAAAAACGCAAACCAAAGATGGATTCAGAAACTTTATTTTATAAAACGTAACTTGCTAAATCGCTGTAAATATTTGACTTCAATTATTGAATAAAATTTCTGTAGCGAAAATTTTATTTTATAAAACGTAACTTACTAAATCGTTGTAAATATTTCACTTCTATTATTGAATAAAATTTCTGGGTCGAAACCTAATTGTTTAATCCGTGCAGGAAATTACGGGTATTTAAGTTGTGTTATAATATTAGATCCCCTATTACTCGATTACAAAGGAGCGTTGTATAAAATCCGTTGAAACTTTAGACGAAGGTGCTTCTACCCTACAAGATATGTGAAAATAATCAAAATCTGTGATTAACAAGCTTGGTCCTCTCCTTGTTAGTATAAAGAGTTTGATAAACGCATAACACATTTGAATAAATAATTTCAACAATTGTCATCAATAGTCTAAAATATATCCAAATTCTTTTGTGCAGATCTGTATATGATCTATAGATTTGTATACATAATATGCTAAAATTTAGTTCAGTTACGAAACACGTTAGCACAGTTGACAATTCCCCTTCAGCAATTTCCATCCATAAACGGAAATGTACTCGAGTTCTTTTGTGCTGCCCTGTACACGATCTATACAATTTATACAGATCAAGTAATATGAAAAAAAAATAGTTACGTTTAAAAACGCAAGCTGAAAACGCACTCGGGTTATTTATTATTCATAGTACTGTAATCAAATTATTTTGTGGGTCCTTGTAAATGAACGATTGCGGGATTGAAATAATAAATAATATCAATCCATGCACCAGTATCCACAACAACATGAACTCAAGGATTTAATTATTAATGACGTGATATCGCAAGATTTTTTTATGAGACTCGTGAAAAGAAGAAGTTAAAAACAGAAAACGAGAAAAATGATTGTTAAATAGTTTTGTAGCCAAGTGTGCAGGCTGATAATATATTCGATATTTATAAAATAAAGGATTTAAAGTGTAACTAGCTGACCCGCCCGGCGTTTTCCGGGCAGACTGTCATTGAAAAATATAACAGTGATTATATTTATTTATACTGTAAGCTTGTAAAAAATTAAATAAGAGCTAAAATTTCAAAAGTATAACAGTTACGTTTAAAAAATGAAACGGTCAGGGAAAATTATTACACTTACTTTTCACTTTTTAATAAAATTCCCCTTTTTAAAAATCATTCCTTTGTTTACATTTTTAATTTTATATTGCTAATTGTATTTTTTAAATTATAAATATTAAATGCTTACAAGACACAATATTTCAAATAAAAATGTATAAAAATATATCTATTTAATTGTTAATGTTGACAAATTATAATTACAATTTATTTGCACTATAATCAATGTATCATTGTTTGTTTCGCTTTTATTCCTGTAGATGGCAGCATCAACCAATGAGATGCGTTTCATTCGTGCGTTGCCATTAAACAATTAACAAATAATCGCCATTTCGGTGCCACGTACGATAGCGTAATATATATAGATAGATTCTACATGAATTCCTACTTATGTGCACAAAGATATTGTCGTATTGAGTAATATCATCACCGTGTTCGTTTAGTTGAGTTAGTAATACAGACCTTTTTAAACTTAGATTGAAGAGCTATACGCATTTGATAGTGATAAGCAGGGCTTTACAAATTTTATAAAATCTGGTAGACAGCAAAAAAAATCTGGTCGCCAGAAAAAAAAATATATATCCCCCCTCCCCCCCCTCATTGATTTTCAAAAATCGCAAAAGTTTTTTTGAGAATTAATGGAAAAAATATAATAACAAGTATATTTTAGAATTATAAATTACATAGTTTAGAATAGTACAGGATTTTTTAATTTAATTTTTTATGCGATTTTTAGCCTTTTTCCGATTTCTGCGGCGATTTTCTTACATTCTTTAAAGGAATCCTGTGTTAATATTTTAGCCCAATATAGTAAATTTGTCCTCATCAGCGTTTTTTTTTTTTTTTTTTTTTTTTTTTTTTTTTTTTTCGTTTCGCTGAGATTTTTCAACATTAGTAAAAGGAATCCGGTTTTAGTCTTTTAGCCTAATATATTAAATTTTGTCCTCTGAGAAATTTTTAGCGATTTCGTATGCTATTTGTAGCTTTTTTTTTTTTTTTTTTTTCTCTCTCTCTCTCTCTCTTTGCCTTTGACGTTTGTAAAAGAAATCCGGTTTAAAATTTTTAACCCAGTATAGTAAATTTTGTCCTCGCGATTTTTTGAATTTTTAATGATATTTTGCGTTTTTTCAACTTTTGCAGCGATTTTCGGACATTTGTAAAAGGTTGGTTGGTTGGTGATTTTATGACGGCCGATTATCTGCACGTGGGATATAGGCCCTAGGGGTGAGTGCCCTCCGTTGGGTCTTTCTAAGGGAATCTAATCCGTATTAACGATAGTTCGAAGAAAACCACAAAAACTCCGAACGATTAGACCAACGGACGCGATTGGGTTCGAACCCAGCACCTCCCGTCTAGTCGTTTTGAGAGCAAGAACCTCTCGGCCACTAATGGGACCATTTGTAAAAGGAATCGGGTTTCTATCTTTTAAAAGCCCAATAAAGTAAATTTTGTCCTCTGCGATTTTTAAATTTCCCATAATTTTTATGGGATTTTTTAGCGTTTATTCGCATTTCACGGTAATTTTTGGACAATTTATTTCTGAAGCGGTAAAAACTCTCCCCCAACTATTCTAAATACCATTTGTGTTCAATTGTTAGGCAATTTTTTGTAAAAAGAAAAAAAAAGGAAAAAGAAACCACCATATCAAAAAACTTGGTCGCCAGTGGCTACCTGGCGACCGAATTTGTCAAGCCCTGGTTATAAGTCAAGTAAATACTTAAGTAACTATAAGATTATAAATCAAAATCCTATACGATGAATGCTATGCGCACCAAATTAAATAGTAAGCATCTTCTAGTGCACCTATGAATTTCAGTATGTTTGAAATAGTGTAACATCATTAAAATACACTGTAAATAATTTTCCCCATAAACCATAATGTAATGGAATTCTTTTGAGCGTCCCTGTAAACGAACTATTAACGCATACTTCATTTTCTATACCAAATATGCCATAATAAACCTCAACAACATATATAAATTGCACGGCAATCCGAGTATAGTTACGTGAGTTAGAGCACGGTCAGACAAACTGAATTCGTAAACTGAACAATTTTCAACTTTGTCGCAAAGTGTTAAAAAGAATGTTTCAGATAATGACATCAAAATCGGTGTTTCAAAGCAAATTTCAGGACATGACAATTGTGAAAAGTTAGTCTTCAGATAGCAAACGACTAGGCGTATATCATAGGTGTAGAGTTGCATGGGTTAGTGGGGCTCGACCCCTACCATTAATTAATTCTAAAATGGACACATTTTTCCCTATTAATATAAAATTTTAAAAAGTTTAGGGGTTTTTTTTTTTTAAAGTATTTTATAGAATTTTTAAATGCTCCATTTTTTTTTTTTTTTTTTTTTTTTTTTTGGTTACTTTTCTAATATTATCCCGTCGACCACTTTTCATAACAAAAAACTATCGCCAAACTGTAAGATTAAACGTCAAAAATGCAGTCAGTTCCCTTTGACTTGATGTCAGAAGCATTGTACGTGTTTGTTATGTCATCAAGTGGTTTTTAATTCGACATTCGCGTTTATTTTTAATTATGTTTTACGGATTTATGAGTTATTTCCTTCATTAAAATAACAATTGTGTCCTTAAATTCTTATATTTTATTTATTTATTTTGATATTCCGATGACAACGTTCTCCCGTTTATTGGGCGTTACAGTTGGGTGATAGTTTTCTGTTATGAAAAGTGGTCGACGGGATAATAGAGAAGTACCTTCTGTTGTTATAAGGATAAACGACATTAGGAAAATTTTTTCACTTTACGTTCTATTTTTTTTTTTAATTAGAATAAAATGCTCAACTTTTGAACTTTTTATATAAAAAATGAAAAAGAAAAGAAATCCATATTCCGAAAAAAAACAAAAAAACTAGACGTTATTCAAAGTTAACTTTCGTTGTAATTTTATTATAAACGATTCGCGAATATCAGCGAGTATCGTTTTATAAACGGGTATATACATTGGAATTTTTATATTGTCTTAATGTTTTATTTAACTTGTGATTTTTTATCAGTATACGATTCTGTTTAATTTCTTTAAAAGGGAGTTAAAAAAGCAACATTAAATTGGTAATCTATCTTTTTTTACACTCTCGTGCACATATTGTAAAAATGAGGTTGCGCCCCATCGATAATTTTCAGAACTGTACGCCTATGACTATAATGAAACACATTTCTTAGTGGATTCTTCTCACTTGATTGAAAGCAGCTGAAATTTTCATCCATATAAGACTAAAAAGGTGTTTTCAATCATGGCAGAGACCTTGGTATTGTGAAGCGGGAAAATATATAACATAAAACTCTTCAGTAGATTACATTATGGTTACACTCGAACAAATTTTTAGTAACTACTTTCTAAATGAATCATGTTTGCAATTGCAAAACAGAATCTAATTCAGTTGGGAAGTTTGTGCAGATTCAAATAAACGACAATCAGGGCCGTACAGAAAGACCGCGGGCCCCGGTAATAGTACCAATGCGGGCCTCCACCATAAGCCTGATAAAATAAAACCTGCTTAGACGAAAACGTACAGGAAATTCCATTTTAAATAGCTTTTTCGTCTTAAAAAGGTATAAATGCATGGACGTTTTTTAGCTAGACCATGATTTTTCTCCCTTTACAGCAGAATTAATTATAAACAGCCTTTACTGTATTAGAAAATAAATAAGTTGGATTTAGAAAATCTATGAAGTATTTTCTTACAATTTTCTTATTTTTCTTTTACAGTATTTTACAGCAGTATTACACTTTATGATGCATTGGTAACACCTTTTCATATAAGGATTTTAAATAGAAATTTAAAATATTGAAAATATAATTCAATTTTAATTCAATTCATCAGTTAAGTCGCCTATTGCCTGACGCTATTGCAACTTTTGTTATTGTGTTTTACAATTTAGAAAATACTTGTTCTATAAAACATAAATAAATAAATGCTGCATCTTTGCTCTGTGCGTTCTGCTGATTTTTAATAAAAGCTGGATTTTGTTTCGAACGTAAAATGCCTTCTGAGCACCGCCCTCCCCCTCCTAGCCAGTCCGTAAAGACGCTCAAGCAACTTCTGACTTTTGAATTTTATTTATTTTAATTAAAATATTTATGTAAAAAATACCAGTCTACTTTTTCTGGTATTTATTTAAAAACCAGTACCAAAAATCGGGCCCCCTAAGAGACACGGGCTTTGGTAATTTGTACCGCCTCTGCCCCCCCCCCCCCCCTCTGTACGGGCCTGACGACAATTAACGTTATGGTCTTAATTTTGAAAAACGGACCGATTCGATTATCCAATGATTCGTATAAGGAACAGATTTCTTAGCTTTTTTCTTGTAGGTGCTTTTGGTCTGCCCAGGGGCCGACGAAACTTGTCACCGGCCCTGCTGTTTGGGAAAAAGAAATAAATAATTGATAAAAGAAGTCTGCTATCGCAATTGTTTGGTGCTGCCATCTGTTAGAAACAAAACAAACTTAAAGGACTTCTTTAAATGATTAAGGCATGACAATTACATAGGTTTTCGTTTTTCGTTTTTCTTTTAAACATTTTTACATCTTATGTTACATTTTACATGTATTGAAAAATTTAGTATCATATTTAAAGGCAAGCCTAAAAATCAGTTCATTTTGAATGTGACCTGAAAAATGAGTTTATGTGTTAATATATATATATATATACAGATTGCTGTAAAGGAGACAATAAACAATAGCTGTCAAAAATTTAGATTTATATATCATACTTCTTTGTGTATAATAAAATATTAAGAAAGTAATAATATTGCGTTCCGTTTACAAGATAATTTATTTCAACAATTCATTTGGTGCTGCCATCTACTGGCAGTCTGTTAATATTGACATCCCATTTCCGTAATTTTTTAAGTTGAATGATTACCGAAAGAAAATCGATATGGTTTGAAATATAAACAAGTATGGTGTGAAATTTCAAATATAACCTTCAAGCCATTCAATTTTCCGAATAATATTTAAAACAAAAACGAAAATGATGCATCAGACAGAATATTGAAAACATTTTTTTTTTCTTTTCTTATACAATGGAATGAGATATCTAAAACAATTTAGAAAACACATAACGCAGTTAAAAGTTTATTTTCAACAAATGAGTAACCCAGTAATGTGAGCGAATTCTTTCGTGCAGTCCTGTATACTGTCTATAGAATTTATACGTATCATGTAATAGACTAAAAATTTATTAAGTTTTAAAATGTGTACCACTGCTGGAAACGCAATTCCCGCAATGATAGTCCGTCACCGTAATACTTAGCCATCATGGATATGCATAAGATAAAATATGAAAATAAAACATGTGTAAAACTACTTATAAAATGCATTGCCATTCGAATAAAATCCTGGCTTGATGACGACGTAAACTTTAAAGGCTCTATTACTGAATTACGTAAAAGAAACATCCTTATACCTCCAAAAATGATAATCCTATTAACTAACAGTTTACTGCGTCGGATGAAGCGTCTCATTTCTAATTAAAATATATTTTTGAATTGAAATATGAAGGAAATACAGGGTCACAAAAAATCGAAGCGTGTGGAAATAGGATTATCAATATCTCGGCAACTTATTATGTGATCGACATCATTCGCATGTCCAGTATTAAACTTGAATCTCTGAAATATTTATTTAAAGTAGAAACAGGCATTTTTTTCACATTGCCCCCCCCATGCCCTCCCCCAGTCTTTCTTTTATCATTGCTAAGCTTCTTTTAAGTTTCTTTAACTTCTATATAACTTTAGTGTAAATCGGATCATTTAAAATAATTTTTGAGTATTTTACTCTATCCAGTATGTGATGGCTCTGTTGCACAGAATATATTTATGTTTTATTTAATATCTCAGGTTCTATTGGTCCGATACTCAACCCAACTTGGACCATTCTCATTTTGATTTATTTCCTTGTCCATCCCACCATCATTTTAGTTCTAATCATCTCCACCAGGGGCTGCAATTCCCTTTAGTTAAAGTCTATATTGTCTCCAGCTCTTATTTTCGACTCTCATTCGATGGATGATACCTCCCTTCAACGTTTTGGCTGCTCTTGGCTCTTCTTGAAACCTTAAACAAAATTTATGTTTTTACTTTCTTCTATCTTTACAAGAAGAAAGTATTGGATTCATGAAAATTTTCGAAGAATTTATACGTTTTAGAAGCTCCTGAACATGATTTGACTGTTTTTAGAAAATGTCTGTCTGTGACTCTGTCTGTCTGTCTCTCTCTCTCTATGTGACAAAAAATTTGTGGGCATTCTATCTCAAGAACTAATGCTGGGAATTTAATAAAACTTTATATTCAGTTAGTCCCTGATATAAATAGGTGCTGATTAGTTTTTGGTGAAAATCGCCCAGCAGGTGGCCTGCTATGCTGCTTTTTTCGTGATTTCCGCAATAGCTCTATCTCAAGAACGAATGCACTTATTTCCATCAAACTTCAGATTCAGTTAGACTATGGCATAAATAGACGCTGCTTACGTTTTGGTGTAGATACCCCAACAGGTGGCGCTGCTATGCTACTTTTTGCATGATTTTCACGATAGCTCTATCTCAAGAACGAATGCACGAAATTTCATCCAACTTCAGATTCTGTTAGACCTTGACATAAATAGATGCTGATTACGTTTTGGTGTCAATAGCCCAACAGGTGGCGCTGCTATGCTACTTTTTTCATGATTTTCACGATAACTATATCTCAAGAACGAATGCACGGATTTTCATCCAACTTCAGATTGAGTTAGACGTTGACATAAGTTGTTGTGGATTAAGTTTTGGTCTAAATCTCCCAACAGGTTGCACTGCTATGGTGAATTTTTGAGGATTGAGACAATTTTTTGATAATCATATTTGAAGAATTAATGCACGGAATTCAATAAAACTTCAATAAAACAGATTCAGTTAGACCTTGATAAAAATTTGAGCTGATTCGTTTATAGTGTATGCGAAACCTGTGTGAGATAGAAGAAAGTTTTGGGATTGGCACATCCGACTAGTTTTTTATTGTCTTTTATATTCACTCCTTAAAATAAATAATTTCGAAAATTTATATACACCTTTTATCAGAACGAATATTTCGAGAGTCCGAAAAAAAATAGTTCCGGATCATCGAGGTTACTGAAATTCAATAAGCTTCTTCTCATTATCACATACTAAAAGTACATACACAATTTCAAGTCTCTATCTCCATTTGTTCCGTTGCGTTTACAGACACACAGACGGCATTTTTTTTTTTCTCTAAAAATATGTTTTTCGGAATCTCCAGTGTACGAAACGTGTAAATCCGTCAAAAAAAAACCTTATAAAACGATCACAATACTTACTACGTGTAATACTACGTGTGATGTGTAAGTAAAAGTGACGCATATTTTTTTTTATTATTATTATTTACTAACATCCTTAAAATGCACCGCAAATGATTTTTTCCCGTCTATAAAGAAATGGGATTATTTTGAGTGCACCTCTAAACGAATTATAAATTCTACACACTTTATTTTCAATAGCGAACATGCTATTGTAAATCTCAATAGCATATATCAATTACGTGGCAATACATGTACATTTATGAGTGTTAAATGCTGACGGACAGACAGAGAAACCAAAGTCATGAACATCAAATTAATGTCCAATGATTGTATTATATTATTTATAGTCATGAACATCTTTAAACAGAATGGAGGAATTGTGGAATCATGATTCTTATAATACAAGCACATAAAAAAAATCCCTGACGGCTTGGCCTACAGTACAGGCACAGGTACATTTCGAAGACGCCGACCGTGGGGCGCCTGTTTATTGGGAATTGCGGAAGAAATGACCTTTTTGCCATGATGCGGCAGTTGGAACCGCCCACTTCAAAATCTACCTGTGTCTGTAGGCAGAGCCGACAGAGATTCATTTTTTTTCTTTTACTGTAAGGGTTGGTCCTATAAAAAACTTGTGAATATAACAGTTGTAGATAAAATTAAGAGAATTTATAATAAATTTAAGCGGATTTGATGTCTTGTGAATGGACAAAGTTAGGAATTTTTGCCTTCTTAAACCCCTATCCCCCCCCCCCCCTCTCCTGAGGTCATTTTTAATGATATCAAAAATCTGTCCTATATAAATTTTCGGCCTTTTTTCTTGAAGTAATAATAACTTTAAGCGGATTCGATACGTATCATAATTAAATGGGTTTTTTCTGTTTTCACAAAAAGCCCCCCAATTTCCCGCCTTCCCTTCCCTTGGTTCGATTTTGCCCATGAACGAACTGGACCGCGATTTATGCCCCTTGATTTTATGCATCAGTTTCGAAGAGATGTGTGCAGAATTATGGAAGTTATCGTGTCCATAAAAAAGTGATATTAGATAGATAGATAAAGTTTTGGGTTCTGGGAGTCATGATCGGCGTAGATCTTCAAAAATTTTTCCAGAAATTCATTCCAACATACGGTAGAATGCAATAGAACGAAATCTACCTAAAAATAAAAAGAGATCGGATTTTGTATCATTGGAAAAAATTTCTCGTGAGAATTACGAAAAGCGTATCCACCTGAATCCAGCGGTTTAGGAGATACTGATCATTTTTTTCTTTTGTGACGTCATACATAAAAAAGAAATCCGCTTTCATCAAAAGTGGTATCGTCAGGGACGGATCCATCCCTTCATTTTGAAAGAGGGGAGGGGTCATGTCTCTCACCGTTTTTGAAAGGGGGCGTGTCTCATCTCTTCATGAACAATTTTTATGTCTTACTAGCTAACCCGCCCGGCGTTGCCCGGGCCCGAGATAATTACAATCTTAGAGAAAGGCGTTAACCCCCTCCCTCCCCATACCCGCAAATATAATGAATAATTTGTTCAAGAGAACCACCGTCACCTACATTAACGCGATCATTAAAAAAAGAATTACATTTTTCTGATAATTAGAACATAACGAAGACGCTACGCTAAAATAGCCGGCAGATGACACCCCCTTCCCGACCTCAATTTCAAATCTATATCTTAATTAGTTACCTATATTTTTGTTCATTAGTAAAATTTGGCAATTATTTCCTTTCATTTTCGCAAACTAAATGAGAGGGATCGGCCAGAGAAACAGATCTCTTTGTAGTTCAGTTTTTAATGAAAGCAGATCCCTGTCTGAAACTTCCTCGGATCGTTTTCAATGGCGCCGGCAGATTTTTGCATAAATTTAAAAAAATTACCGACCGAATTTTTCAAAAATCACATGGTCAGATGCAGAATATTTTTTTACATATGCTCAGAAATTTTGAAACTGATATCTCAATTAGTTTTCTTAAAATTCGCTAATTAGTAAAAGAATTTCGAATTTGTTCATTTCCGCTCGCAAATCCAACGCGCCAGTTCGTTTCTTTCGCCATTTTGACTTAAAAGATGACATTTTAGAAGCAATGGTTAATGATAATCTAATTAATATCTAGGGTAATTATCAAAATATTAAAATTCTGAGGCTCAGGTGCACATGGCCAGACCTTGAACTATCCACACCTAAATTTCCAGACTTCTAGGTGGGCTAGATTTTGCTAGCCATCGCCAAAAGACACACACACACAGACAGACACACACGCAGAGCGAAACTTTATTTTATTAGTGTAGATATTTGTACATAACTTCAAATTGATTGTTTTATGACACATTCAGGAAGTCATTTTTTTTCGTAAATGCATAAAATTTGCAAATATATCCGAAAAAATATAAACTATGCACGTTGAAAGCACACAAAGAAGGTCTCTATAAGCGCATACTCAGAAATTTTTGAAAAAATTACAGAATATTCTTTTTATAAGCATATATTCGTTTATAAAAAAAAAATTGCTGCGGAACCTCGATATAACGTCCGTAAAAAAATTCGGAAATTTTCGCATTTTGTGCGATTAATTGCTGGTTTGGCGACAGAATGATGAAATTTTAAAAAAAATACGCATTTACGATAAATGTTCTTATAGGAAAAACGTTTCCTACTTTTTATACTAAATTAGTTTAAGTAAGTTTAACTGGTACTTCTCTATTATCCCGTCGGCCACTTTTCATAACGAAAAACTATCGCCAAACTATAAGATGGAACGCCAAAAATGCAGTCCCATTGACTGGATGTCAGAAGTATTATACGTGTTTGTTATGTCATCAAGTGATTTTTAATTCGACATTTGCGTGTATTTTTCATTATGTTTTACTGATTTATTAGCTATCATATATATATTATTTCTCCTGTCAACATCCCTTTTTCTAAGAAAATATGAAACGCAGAACAACGAATGAGATACCATATGAAAGATTTTAGAACCGGCTTCTGACATAGCCCACTTAACAATTCGTTAAAACATGTTTTTGATTAAAATTTGCTGAAAATTAAAAATTAAATCGGCATTCTTTCATAAAAGAAATAAAAGGTTTTCCTGAAATTATTGTTGCCAAAAAAATAAAATAACACATTATATGATGCTCATAGCGAAATGAAAAAAGCGAAATTGAAATTGAAATGTTTAGATTTATATTTCTAAGTCCCATGGTTTTCCCGAAGCGGATGACGTCATCCTCTAAAGCAGTCAAAATACGATTGTTGGGTGTATTCAAATCCAAACTGCTTATTTTGAGACACATTTGTAAATTCATTTTTGCTCTAAAATGTATCCAATTGACAGGTTCTCTTATTCAGAAACTTTATAATGTCCCCACTGTCTCGATTTTTTCATAAAGGCAGAATATATTTCAAAAAATGCTGTCAAAGTGGACATTTTGAACCGAATTTCCCAACGCGATAGCGCTTGAAACAAAAAAAATGATCGTACTTTTTTAAATAATTGTCTGTAAATCAATTTCTAATTAATTGAACGAAAAATAAAAACATGGGACCCTTATAAATGTCTTTATAAATCACGCCGCCAAGTTTCCTGTTGTTACTTTTAAAAATGAGTCTGAGAATGTGTCTCAAAATTTTGAGTTGTTGAGCGTGGAAAAATATTTTTTAGCCACACACAGGGTGGCTTATTCTTTCAATCTCTATCATTTTTCATGTTTATGAAAAGTCACAGCAATCCATCGTTGCCACAAGTTAATCTCGGAAAATGAAACATTTGAAGTTACTTAAAAAATTAATAACTCGAAAAGTATTTGTCACAAAATTGTTTTACAAACTGCGTTAGAATAGTAAAAAATTGTATTTTTCTTGATATAAATTTCAAATCTAATGATTATGTCGTTTTTCAAATATTAGATTTCAAAAATTACAAAACTTCACAATGGAGTACCGTAGCGAAACTCTTACGCGTAAAAAGATAATGATAAAGGCATTGTGGCTCGACGTGTATCGTGTATACTGGCCATAGCATGAGTAACGAATTATAGTAAACTTATTATTCTGTTAAAATATAAAAGTGAATTATGTATATACATTTTTAAAAAATAAAGAAAAACATTTTATCACAAACATCAACAAATTTTTTTCTTCTATTTATTCCCTTATTCCAAAGATATCATTTTATCGTCTGCTGCCATAGCAACATGAATTAAATTTCATTAAAAAAAATTGCTCAGTGGTAGAAAAATATTTTTCTAAATCGAATGGTTATTGAACAACTCAACACTTTAACAGGGGAATTTGTATTTGTTATTTAGATATTTTAAAATTGTTTGTTGTCATTGCGTTTTTATTCTGAGTTACAGCTAGTTTATTTTTCAAATAAAAGCCATGTGTGGCAATCTATATTCGGCCTTATAGCAGAATTTTCCCCTCTTGTATTTTTTTTTTTTTAATACCGCCTTAATTTTTTTTTCTCGCGCGTGCCTTTAGCAATCTTGGATTCGTTTTTACTCTAACTTTTACGGAATAAATTAGATGATATTCTGGGTTGACTGAAAACTAAATGTTGTTTGCAGATATTTTTATCCTTGCTTTTTCTTTAGAAGTTTAAACCTGCATCTAATAACTATTACATATTGATAAAAAATGATACTTCTCTATTATCCCGTCGACCACTTTTCATAACAAAAAACTATCGCCAAATAAACGGGAGAACGTTACCATTGATCAAAAAATAAATAAATAAATAAAATATAAGAATTTAAGGACACAATTGTTATTTTAATTAATAAAATAACTACTAAATCAGGAAAACATAATGAAAAATACACGCAAATGTCGAATGTAAAACCACTAGATGACGTAAAAAACACGCATAATGATTCTGACATCAAGTCAATGGGACTGCATTTTTGCGTTTAATCTTACAGTTTGGCGGTAGTTTTTTGTTATGAAAAGTGGTCGACGGGATAATAGAGAAGTACCTAAAAAATATTAGATTTCAGTGCGAAATCTTCGCACGGGCCCTCTGGTTTCATTCATTAAAATAACAATTGTGTCCTTAAATTCTTATGTTTTATTTATTTATTTATTTTGATATTCCAATGACAACGTTCTCCCGTTCATTGGGCGTTACAGTTTGGCGATAGCTTTTTGTTATGAAAAGTGGTTAACGGGATAATAGAGAAATACCGTTTAATTTAAATAAATTCACTTTTATAACTACGGTTTTGCCATATACATTTATACGTACATCTAAAGAAAATTCATGATCGTATTCTTCGGTTTAGAACAAAATTTAAATGGATTAAAAATGCTTCAAATTAAAAATTAATTGTCCGATTCTGAACACTGTCAATTTTACCTAGATAGTATTAATACCGGAGACAACAAGAGAAGAGTTCGAGAAAAGATATGAGTTGTTGCCATGGAAACAATGACTTATTCAAAATTGAAATGTATAAAGAGAGCGTTCTTAATCGGGTACTTACTGTTAAAATACACTTAAAAAATATCCAGCCGGCGAAACTGCGTAAAATTAAATAACTTCAGCAATACTTAACTCGTATATATATTATAATAGCTAATAGAAAATAGTCGTTGCGGGCCACCGTAATACTTACCCATCACGGATATGAATGATATAAAATATGAAAACAAAACATGTGTAAACTATTTATAAAATGTATTGCAATTCGAATAAAATCCTGGCTTTATGACGTCGTAAACTTGAAACGCTCTTATCACTGAATGGCGTAAAAGAAACATTCTTCTAACTCCAAAAACGATAATAATATTAACTGCGAGTTTACTGCGTCGGATGAAGCGTTTCATTTCCAATTAAAATATACCTTTGAATTGAAATTGCAATGAAATACAGGGTCATGAAAAATCGAAGCGTGTGGGAAATAGGATTACCAATATCTGGGCAACTCATTAACAGATCATCTTCATTCTTTATGCGAAATTTATGTTTTTTTAAATGTCTTTTACAGTCACTCCTTATAATAAATAATTTCGAAAATTTTTATGTACCTTTTATCAGAACGAATAGTTCGAGAGTCCGAAAAACATAGTTCCGGATCATCGAGGTGACTGAAATTCAATAAGCTTCTTCCCATTATGACATACTAAGTACATACAAAATTTTAATTCTCTATCTCAATTTGTTCGGGAGGTAGAGGGTTTACAGACACACAGACGGACGGCAATTTTTTTCTCTAAAAATATGTTTTTCGGAATCTCCGGTGCCTGAAACGTGTAAATCCGTCAAAAAAAATTTTCGATTTTTAAAACGATTACAAGACTTACCCTATACTAAAAATGATGGGTAAATAAAAATAATAAACTATTTAATTGTTGAAGTTCAAATTCATAAAGTACTAAGCATTTAAATACATATTTTACCAGGAATTTTCATTGCTTGCATTGGGCGACAAAAAAAAAGTGTTGCACGCCAAATCGCGTCAAATACTCGAAAGTATTTTGCAGATTTTTTACTGGGATTCCGCAGCTAAATTGGACTGATCTATTACATGAGTGGTTCCATTAACATTTTTTTTGAAAATAATCTGAGTATGCGCTTTAAGGAGACGTTCCTTGTCAGATACCAAGAAATCGAGCAGTTTCCAATTTTCTTATAAAAACAAAGACTGTTTCTGAAAATATTTTAAGATACTTTTTGGGACTCGACCGTCCTCGAACGATCATCACGAGAGAGCAATTGAAGATGCTTCACGCATATATAAGAGAAGAACGAAAAATCATGCATCATGACATAGATTATGAAATACTTTCCAACAATAATCGAATATCGCTAAGAAAACCCATCATACGTAGTACAAGGTCTTGTAATCGTTTTGAAAATCGAAAGAAAGAAAAAAAAAATTGACGGATTTACACGGTTCAGACACTGGAGATTCCGAATAACATATTTTTAGAAAAAAAAAACTTGTCTGTCTGTCTATCTGTGTGTGTGTCTGTGTTTGTCTGCAAACGCTCTATCTCCGGAACAAATTGAGAGAGAGAGACTTGAAATTGGGTATGTCCTTAGTATGTAATAATGGGAAGAAGCTTATCGAATTTCAGTGACCTCGATTATCAGGAACTCCTTTTTTCGGACTCGGGAAATATTCGTTCTGATAAAAGGTACATAAAAATTTTCGAAATGGTTTATTTTAAGGAAACACTATAAAAAACAATAAAAAGACATAAATTTCGCATCAAGAATGAAGTCGATCGGATCATGAGTTGCCGAGATATTTGGAATCCTTTTTTCCACACGCTTCGATTTTTCATGACCCTGTATTTCAATCCAATTTCAATTCAAAGGTATATTTTAATTGGAAATGAGACGCTTCATCCGACGCAGTAAACCGTTAGTTAATCGGATTATCAATTTTGGAGTTATAGAGCATTTCAAGTTTATGACGTCATCAAGCTACGATTTTATTCGAATGGCAATGCATTTTATAAATAGTTTACACATGTTTTATTTTCATACAAGGGTGTGTGCTAAACCTGATAAAAATTTGGCATCCGTAAAGAAATCCTTGTGCAAGGAATGGGATAAAATATCAGTAAGTGAGTTGCGGCCCATAGCCGAAAATTTTGTGACGCGTTTAAAGCTCTGTATTAAGGCTAAAGGTAGCCACTTTGAAAATTTGTAAAATATATTAGACGAAATAATGTATTCATACTTATTTTGAAGTTTGGTCGTAATATTTTCAGTAGTATTACAGTTATAATGTATCATGTGTGTCCAAGTTATTTCTTGTCACCCTGTATATATATATATATATATATATATATATCTGACCTATGTCATACGATAACGCTCGTATTTATAAATCAATTTTGATGAAACTAATTGTGTGTATTAAGCTAACCAATGTCTCCACCGAGTTCGTTGGCCAGCTTGGTCCGCCATTTTGTTTCAAGATGGCGGCCACTTAAAAATTTAAAACTAAAATAAATATACAAAAAAGTTAAAAATTCAAATTTAATTACATGTACAATTTAATTACATTTTAATTACATGTTAGGCCTTGATACAGGGATTCCAGAGCATTTTTTGGTTTACCTCTATCTTAAAAAATGGCTGAGATAGAGCAGTTTGAAATTCTAGGGTGGCTGACATTTTGAAACAAAACAGCACATTAACGCGATTACTCGCAAATTATTTTCTTTCATTGTTGTAATAATTTTCCCAATCATACGCATAAAACTATATATTCATATCCGTTAGCGCCAAAATTGGCGACATTGGCGACAAAATTAACAAAATTTGGCGAAATATCGCCAAATTTGGCTACCAAAATAAGTCTTCATAAATGAAGCCAATTTGGCTATTGCTCAATAATTTGGCGAATTTCTTATTCAAATTCAGTATTAACGAATCTTTTGTAAACGTTTCTTCGCATTTTAACTTGCTGTTTTCGTGTAACATTAGCTAAAATTTTAAAACGAAGATATAGGAAAGCTACCTTTTCCTCCCGGTACAGGCCGGAAGGGCTATTTTATATTTAATTGTAATGAAAAATGGTATGAACAAAAGTTTTAACGCATAATGATAAAATAAACTCAATGGACAATATTCCCGTGACGTCACAATAAATATGAATTTTTGTTCGCTTATAAAACACGCGGATAAATATTTTTAACGAAATTTAACTTGCAAATTAAAAATTTCAGCCTAAAAATTGCGTGCTTTTAATATTTATTAATTCTCTTTAATTCTCGCAACCACAGAGTTTAGAAAATAAACTCTGTGCCTCGCAATAGTAGGCGTTATCCGATTATGACGTCATTAGCTGAAGTAAAAGTTTAATTGAAAATTACGGCTAATTAATTAAATTTTCGAACAAACGAATGCCCGATAACAAATCTGTGTACCAATATCTTTCATTTAAAAAAAGAATGATGTCATTTGATGCAGTAGTTTGTTCTCACGGATTGTCGAAAGAAATCGCTTAGCGTTTTAAATATATAGATTTTACATTATGCATATCCAGGATGGGTAAGTATTACGGTGGCCCCCAACGACTAGTTTTTCATACAATGAAATGAAATATCTAAATAAACATTTTTGAAAAAAAGCAAAGTTCGAAAATTCAGTTTGCACAATTGCGGTCCAGTGGCACCAACTTATATAAGCATGTGAGGCCCAAGCCCACCCAATAATTTGCTATCCCGCCGTACACAATTTTGATTGTTCTATTTCATTGTTTATTTAATTGCTTTTTAGCTCACAGGCTATCAAAGCCTGAGAGCTAATGTGCCCGCCCGATCTGTATGTACGTAACGCGATAACTCTTGATAGAAATATCCGTTTTGCTTCAAATTTTGTTTTTAGGTTCACTGTGATAAGGCGCTTCCCTGACTAGTTTTGGGGGTTCACTGGTTAAGTATAAAGGAGGGAACGGGGGACTATTCCCCCCTTAATTTAGATAAATGGGTTTTTCATGCAGAATTATCCTATTTGCTACAAATTTTGTACGTAAGTTAATTGTGATAAGGCGCGAACCTTGGGGTTCATTGGTTAAGTATAAAGGGGGGAACGGGGGTCTAATTTCCCTCCCATTCCCGAAAAGTTAGGTAAATGGGGTTTTTATGCAGAATTATCTGATTTGCTTCAATTTTTTTATATAGGTTCATTGTGATAAGGCAATTCCCTGTTTAGTTTTGGGGACTCACTGGTTAAGTATAAAAGGGGGAAGAGGGGGACTAATCGCCCCCTTAATTTATTATAGATTTCTTTATTTTTCGAAGGCATTATTCTTTGAAATAAGAGTATAATATACAATTAATGTGAATACATCAGTTCAACTGGGTACTTTTCTTTTTATTATTCATTTATATATTTATGTATTGATGTATTTTTTTATTTTTCCCTCTGTAACAAAATTTATTTTAGCATTTATTAGTGAGTATAAATCAATGACCTGTTTTAATGCTCTAACTGCTTGATGTTTAGCTTTTTACGCTTTTAATTTGTAATCATATCCATGCATAAGGCAGAGTTGCCAAGTCTCCGGATTTTTGCACACCAGTAATTTTTTAGAGAAAATGTTGTTCTTTTAAACCGCAAAATGCTTTGATTAAATAAAACAACATTTTCTGTACTAAATTACTGGTATCCAAAAAGCCGGAGACTTGGCAGATCTGCATAAGGCTATTATAGTAAATATAGAGTCTTCGTAAGTACTATTTCAAGAGAATATATTTAATAACATTGCAACTCTAAAATTACGGTAAAATATGATTAAATTGACAGAGTTATCCTCTTTGCACACCCATCCAGCCCTGTAAAGAAAGAAAAAAAAATACAGGCCATATGACATTTTACCAAAATATTTTTGAACCCGCCCAAATATTTTTCAAAAGTTGGCGCCACTGTTGCTGTCCATTGCCGGTAATGTGTGCGAATTATCTCGTGCATCCCTGTATATAATCTATTAGGTATCTATTATGTATTAGGAGGCCTCCTAATACACTAAAACATAGTTAAGTTTTAAAATACATATCATAGCTGAAAACGCACATAGTGGAATTGGGGGGAGGGGCGTGTGTTCCGGCTGCAGAGCTGCAAGATTTTTTTTTTTTTTTTTACGGCATATAATTGTAGCCAGGCTCGGACTGGCCCGCCGGCCCATCGGCCCGAGGGCCGGTGCGCCCTCAGCCAGGGAAAATTTTGCGCCCCTAAGCCACTGCAATGTTTTCCCCTGGCTATAAGCATACATTCTGATTATTGTACTAAATTTGGATAATTTTCTTACGAATAATCATCAATTAAGACAAATGTCAAAAGAGAGAGATTTTTATTATCATGAAGAAATTGAAGATACATCGAAGGAATTTCCTGAATAGGAAACCAAAGCAGACGTGTTTGCATACTATTGAGGAATCTTCTTGCGTACTATTTAAGATCTTGTTCATAGGGAAAGTTTTAAAAGCCCTGGCGCGCTGTGGATACTACGCCCAGGTATTACTCCCGCGCCCTGCGAGAAATTTTTTCATTGGTTCTTAAAATAATATGTTTTAGGTCTTACATTTAGGCTAAATATTTTGGAAATTTTCCGTCCCTTAGCTATTAGGCGGTCAACCCAGGGCGGTCACCCACAGTGTTGAATTCAGACACTTTTGTCCGGGAGGGATTTCTGTAGCTCCAGGGGGGGGGGGAAATTCCACTTTTTGCCCATTGAAAGCATAAAATCTCAAATCTTCCGGGGGGGGGGGAGATTTCCAGGCTCAGAGGGATGATGTCCCCCTGGCCACCGCCTGAATTCAACATTGGTCACCGAACTTGCGCCCCTTTAAAGCCAGCCCTGAATGTCCCTATAATCGAAAGTATGCTTTTCGAAAAACAGTTTGATAAAAGAAAGAGATAAATATTAGAAAACCAAAACGTTTTGTGTGGATTTTGTTGTTGACTGGAAAACATACTCTTTCTTTTCGAGGAATACAACCTCGATCACATTTCTGGATTGCAATTCTACAAGCTGCAGATTCCCGCGGCCAGCGTTTTTTTTTTTTTTTAATTAAAAAAACCTATTATATTTTTCGGATAGTAATCTTAGATATATTTAATAACAGCATCTCTGTAATTAAATAACTAATAGAAAATTCTGGTATGTATTTTCAATAAAAAATTACTTTATTTCATCACAGAAAAATCGATCATTTAATAAAGCGATGATTACTATTCAGAAACTATTGTAGGTTAAAAAAAAAAAAAAAAAAAACGCTGACTGCAAAATCCTGTAGCTTACAGGATTGCAATCCCCGGGGGATTTATTTCAGTTATGGAAACTTAAATATTTCCCTTGATCTCTAATTGTGTTAAAAAATTTGCAAATCATGGTAAGAGTGTTCTGAAAAAAGTAAATTTACTCAATTATTTCAGTGATTTAAGACTACTAATAGCTATTTCCGATCTATCTTTTCAGTAGAAACTTTTTTATAGTGAGATATCAATTCAGTATTTAACGGATGCATAAAGTAATTTTTAAAGCAGATAAAATACCTCTTCCCCTCCTGTCTCTCCTTAGGTCAAATGCTTCAAGTCTAATATTATTTTCACAAGTAAGTGTTCTTTCCGCATTTACATACAAACAGTAATACATCATACATTCATCATATAGTTCAACATTCAAATACTGCTATAATGTGTGGTACTTTTTCCAAAAATATATAAATAAATAAATGAAATAAAATAAAAATCAAGCATGAGTTTTAACTTCAGAATTTCTATTTCCATTTCCATACGGAAAGTACATTTTTGTTTTAGATATAAATATTTTTTGAACGAAGTTTGCATATTAAATCTTTTTCTGTGTGTGTGTGATGAGGTAGACACCTGCAGAGATCCCATTTAAATATACTACTTTGCTAAAGAAAAAACAAATATTTAGCAATTTTAATCAGTAATTCTAGAAGCATAATTAATTTTTGCCTAAAAAAATCGACAAATTAGTTGAAGTTTCTAATTAAAATAAGGTCAATTATTATCATATTTTATTGTTAATATTAGCGCAGTTTTTTCCCAGTAAACATGACTGTTGGTCAAATGGCAACTCATATCTTTAGACCAAAGATCAGCCAAACGTTGACTCAGACGCAGTGTTAGCTGTTGGTCCAACTAATAGAAAAATCTTTGGCCAATGTCAATCGCCAAACTGCCAATCGCAAGACTGCCAAACTCAATCGTTGGCTAACGAAGCTAGAAAACAATAAACTAATGATATCCCAATAATTCTGTCTTGCTTGAGTAAAAAAAAAATATATATATATATATAAAAGGGAAGAGTCGTAACTCACAGAAAGATGACGGTAATATACATATATATATATATATCGTTAAGCTTGTAATAAAATCTGAAATTGCTAAAAAAGTAAAGCAATGTTATTTTTGTTGTTGTTAATGGACACGACTATGGATATACCAAATTGGACTAATGTGTTAATTTACACTCCTGGACAAAAAAAAAATCAAGCTAGACTAAAGTGTTAATTTAAAGTCCTGGACCAAAAAAAAAAAAAAGCGATCCCCTCCTACTAATTCCTGTAAAAATATTTGTAAAAAAAATTATAGGTATCAATCGATTGGAAATAATGTCTACTAATTAATGCTATGCATATAATGTTTCAGGAGTCGTCTACATATTAAATATTATACCAACTTTGAATTTAAAACCATAACACGCATTTTTTAACCCCATTTGAGTTCCTTGGATCGAGACAGCTGGCGGAAAGGTATAGTTTATAGTATTTATCTTAAATATTCATAGAATTAGAAGAGTTTAAAGTTTGAGGATGCTAATGTTAAATACATTTGACAAACTTACAAAAATCATCCGATTGAATTTTTATTAATTTTTTAATGAAATACACTTAATTGACCTAAACATATTCCAGGCTTTTATTGTATTCAAAGTCATTTTTTTTTTAAAGTTATTAATAAATTCACATTAAAAAATTATAAATCATGAATTGCATTAATTTTTGTATAAAAAAATCACTAGTGTGTAAGTTTACATCTCATTTGAATAATTAGTTTTCGAGATATAGAAAACCTTCTTCTGTTTTCAAAAGATCCACAAAAAATAAATCGTAATATATTACCTGAAACATTTTGCTGAATTTACTTTTATAGAAAGAAAGTTAATTATAAATTTAAAATTCCTGTATAATTTACGGGTGTCTAAATGAATGTTTTCATTACTTTTTCTTGTAGGATTTTAATTTTATTTTTCGAAATTTTTAGACAAACCCCTAACACATTTTCTTTTATAAGGCTATGGAGATTTAAGAGAAGTATATTCCCAAGTTACCTTGATCCAGGGAACTCAAAGAGAGTGTCAAAAGTAGGTTTTACCATTTGAAAAATCATGGTTCGTGCATTTTTTTTAATATGTAGACAATCCCCGAAACAAAATTTATGAATAGAATTTAATAGTAGATATTATTCCCAATAAATTGGTACCTATGTTTTTTTATATCTTATTTGCAGGATAATTAGTAAGGGTGATCACTTTTTTCCCATGACTTTGTAAGGCATCTTCTACTGACAAAAAAGCTAAAGTAGGAAAGCCGTAACCTATAGTCAATCTACTACAATGTGTTCAACTACTATTTTCAACTTTCTAGCGTTTTTGAACATTAGATAACATGTTTTGGAAAATTGTGTAGCATTGTAAAGATTTGATGGAACATCAAACATACACGAGGAATATAGCGAAGTCGTCTTTCTAGACTCAATAATATTATTGGGTTGTCCGGAAAGTTCGTGCCGGTTGGGAAAATCAAATAGTACCGGAAAATTCTACCATTTAAGTATTAGACATTAAATTCGATTCAAATGTATAATAATTAACGGGTTGAATTTTCCGGTACGAATTGATTTTCCCAACCGGCAGGAACTTTCCGGACAACCCAATTATATTAAACAATTTTCTTACTTAGTGCTATGCGAATGTGTTATCTCTTGTCAAGTAAAACACAGAAAAAATAAGTAAGATTGACATGAGTTATTTAACATTTTCGCGCCCTCTGAAAATCCAAGGTCTGCGCCCTTTCCCCTGGCCCAGTCCGACCCTGATTGTAGCTATAATTCATTACGTACAATCAAATTGTAATTGCATTGTAGATAATTGCAATTACAAATTTGCCCAACTCTGCACTTCTTGTTCTTTTCCTTCTCTAAGCATAATGTCATGCAAGAAATGGTCCCATGCCTCGTGAACGGTTGGATTCGAGCGAGTAGTTCCTACACTTTTTCTTAATATTCATGAAAAGACTTTTCCAACGATACCCCCCTAGACAAAATCGGATCTCTTTTTAATTTTTATTTATGGATATCGTCACGAAAGAAATTTGCCCGTATCTAGTGAATGGTTGGATTCGAGCGAGCACTTCTTACATTTCTCTTTATATTCATGATAAGACTTTTGCAACGATACCACCCTACACAAAATGGGATCTCTTTTTAATTTTTATTTAGGGATGACGTCATGCAAGAAATTGGCCCGTATCTAGTGAACGGTTGGATTCGGGCGAGCACTTCCGACATTTTTCTTAATATTCATGATAAGACTTTTCCAACGATACCACCCTACACAAAATGGGATCTCTTTTTTATTTTTATTTATGGATGAAATCACGAAAAAAATTCGCCCGTATCTAATGAATGGTTGGATTCAAGCATATAGTTCCTTTATTTTTTTCCCCCTTACTCAAAGGATAAGAACTTTCCAACGATACCACTCTTCACGAAATCCAGAACTAACTGTGGACTGTGTGCCCTAGTTAGTGTTATAAAAAACGTAATTCCATGTTTTTTCCAAACTTTTTAAACTTTTCAAAATGGTTGAAAAGTGTTTATGACATCTGCCCGTCTGCGCTGGAAATATCTTCTTTCCAACGACACCCCTTTTGACAAGATCAATAACTAAAACTTGACTGTAAGTGTTTTAATTTATTTTTCGGTGATGCCATCTAGTAGCAACTTTCATTACGTTTCTGTCCAGTATTGTTAATTTAGTAAGTGTAACTAGAGTAAATCCATTCAAGTTAAACAGCATAATTTTCTTCCATTATACTATATACTAATTATAATAAAGAAGAAACGTTTGTTTTAGTGATTATTTGATTGATTGTTTGTAGGGAGTAATTGTTTATCCCATGACAGGTAATGATTATAGGTTGCCGTGGTGATTATGTCCTATTTAAGATGGGGACCTATTATTTCCGTATGACTGAAATTAAAAACCGAATTTGTATACTAAAAATGTTTAATTATAGCCATCCTATAATCTACCCACAGTCTTTTTTTTTTTTTTTTTTTTTTTTTGGATATATGTTTCCGGAGAAATAGATATTAAATGGAAAAAGAGTCTCAATAGGGATTTCAAGTTCTCACATTTTCGAAGTTAGGCTTAAGTTTCCCATTGGAATTTTTAGTCCATGTCAACAAAAGATAAAAAGTTGCCAACTTCAAATGTACTTATTTTATGACGGAAATGATATAATTCATTTCAATGAAATAATAACGATGATTTTTAACATTGTATTGTATTGGATATCTGCGTATAGTATAATTTTAATGGAACAGAATTGTAATTGAAAGTGTATTGAAACATAACCTCATAAAATAAAATCAATATCTATAATATGAAACATAAAATAAATTTTGTATTCATGCATTTTTGCATAAGAGTGCAACAGCTATTGCACCCAGATCTGAATATTTATAAAACTAGTTATAGTACGAAAATTATAGTATAATTTGTCACGTGTACAATTTCGAACTTGTTAAATCTAGCATCAATAGTTGTTTGTATTAAAACATGTAGTCTATGTTTCTGTATTGTATATAATATCAAAAACATACATGTGAAAGAAGGCCAAGTTCGTTAACGGTTTCGCTAATAAAAGAAGTGAGATCTAACTAGAAACCAAGTTCTTTCGAAGCTCCTTAAATCATAGCTCCTGTCATGCATAACGTTCTTCAATTGCTTAAAATGATTTGTTATGTTATTTGCTACTCAATAGAGCGACGTTTTCACCCACCAACTTTAATCTTTGAGTCTGAGTACAATTTAGTCTAGTATGTCTTTGGCAAAGATGTAGTCAATCAAGTATTCGAATAAGTATGTCGAAGTTCAGGTATTGGTATGTTAAGGAAGTGATTAACTTAAAGTTCCGATCAATCAAGTAGAGAAATTTGAATAAGAGAAAACTTGCCAAGTCGCTCTATTGAGTAGCAAATAATATAACAAATCATTTTAAGCAATTGAAGAACGGTATGCATGACAGGAGCTATGATTTAAGGAGCTTCGAAAGAACTTGGTTTCTAGTTAGATCTCACTTCTTTTATTAGCGAAACCGTTAACGAACTTGGCCTTCTTTCACATGTATGTTTTTGATGGGATATCATTACTTTTTGTCAAGTAAGTAGGTATGTGTTTCCTTTTTTAAATAAATAGACTTAATATTGATTTACCATTATTTAATATTAATTAATCTCACACGTTTTTCCTGCGTTTACGCACTGGTTTTTTTTCGCTGTCATTTTCTATATTTTCTTGCACGTTTGAAACGTTATAGCGCACTTCCCATTCACTATCTGAGTTTTTTTTTAATATAAAATAAACAAATAAATAAAATGTAATTACATGTTTATTAAATTCATAACATTTTAAAAAATAGTAAATAACATTATTTTAGTAAAAATAATAAATGGTAGCTAACATAATAAATAAGAAAGAATAATAAATAATATAAGAATGGCCCGGATAATACGTAAGTACCAGAAAGAATATGAAACAGTATAGAAAATAACATTAAAACATAATCACAAAAAAAAAGAAAAAAAAAATCTAATGTATTAAAATACATTAGAAAAAAAAAAACTTTATGTATTTTTTAATACAACTATACTTAATTTTATTCCTAACTACCCTTAGCCCCTCCTCTTTCCTCCATCATCATATCAAATATTTCTTCACTATCTCTCTTTTACTGGACACGATGCACCATCTATCGCATTCTCCAGGCCCTATTCTTTCCTTATGGCTATTCTAGCCCACATCCTATAATGCACTAGACAATCCTATTTTGCGCTAGACTAAACATCTGGCGCCATCTGTCGCAGTTCATGCGCATTACTTTTCCCGGATTCAACATTTGGCGCTTTTTTTGGCAAATTAAAGTTTCGCCTAATAGACGTAACGTTAAAGTAAAAATGGACACTGTCAAGTGGGTAATTAATCGATTTTCAGAATTTTTTGATTTTTTTCCCATTTCTTATAGTGTAAACGAGCTTCTCACCAAATTTTAAGTCTGTAAATGCAGCAGATATATGAAATCTTTTTGATGAGTGAGTGAGTCACTGATAAAATTATCGATTATCAGACATTTTCAAGTATCATTATCTCGAAAACTAATTATGCGTTATTTAAAAAATTTTGGATTCGGGATAATTAAGGGAGCTTTACTACACATTTAAAATTACAAGTACGTAGGTCAAATAGATTTTCAGTAGTAGAGTGTCGAAATTTGGCGAAAACAGCTCGAAATGGTTCGTGTAAATATACTCACGGCCGGTGTATCGACTTTTTTGCTTTGGGAACTTGGCTGACACACTGCCGTGTGTCTAGATCTAGCTGTCTTCCGTACATAGTCATATCTGGCTGTTAAACGCTAAAATTTTGTTTTTAGAAATTTAAACATCCTTTATTAAATATTTTAAATATGAATTTACAGATATTTATTTTTATTAACATTGATTTAAGCTAGTTAATTGCTTGGATTTATGTGAACTGTTTTATCTTCGATTCCATAAATTGAAATTATTTCTAGTTGAGACATTAAATATATTGTCTAAATAACAATCTTTATTTAATATAAATGCCTTTTTAAGAGTAAGTTATTAAATAGAAATATTTATTATTATTTTTTTAATTTAGCATACAGGTCTCTACCATGTTAAACTATCGAATTTGAAAAAAAAGTCCTTCCGGCCTGTACCGAGAGGAAAAGGTAGCTTTCCTATATCTTCGTTTTAAAATTTGAACTAATGTTACACGAACACAGCAAGTTAAAATTCAAAGAAAATGTTTACAAAAGATTCGTTAATACTGAATTTGAATAAGAAATTCGCAAAATTATTGAGCTATAGCCAAGTTGGCTTCATTTATGACAGTGTTTCCCAACCTTTTTTTGGCCATGCCCCCCCAAATCATCTCTAAACCGCTGATGTCCCCCCCCCTCTCGCTCTGCCTATGAAAAATACTAAATCTTATTATATAAAAAGTGAACTCTTATTCGCACTAAAGAAGTCCTAAACGCCTATAACCCTTTGAGGGGCGGTTGTATATATTATATACTACCTAATTTTAATCCGATTCAAACCAGAAACTTTTAATAAAATTTTACTTTTTTAACTTTGACGGGAAAAAGTTGAAAAATTGCTTTTCCTTATTTTGAACTAAATTCGTTCGTAAATACCGGTGTGAATTCGACGTTACAGGAACACAATTGCTTGTCCCTGAAAGGGTTAATTCGATCTAAGTAAAGAACAGTATATTCACGGGAAATAAAGAAAATAGAGTGTTTATGAAGAAATCGTTAATAATAATAATAATACTAATGTGCAGCAATGCAAAAAAAAAAAGCAAACTATTTTTTCATATATGTAATAGAAAATTGAGATGCATAAATAAAAACTTAATTTTAATTGAAGTTTTTACTATGATGCTTTTATAATTTTAATTACTGACAGTAAAAAATGTACCTAATAAATTCAAAATAGACTCCAGATGAAGAGAATAAAATTAATGAGATCCTTGTGCTTCATGATGGCTGCAGAGAGCTTTTATATCAGGCTCTAATTTAGTCAACTTTATTCTCAAGTCCCCCTGTTTAGTTATGTCCAGTCGATTTCTTTTCTTTAGCAGTAAATCATTTACTGCAATAAAACCACATTCAACGAGGTATGATAATGGTAATGATAACAATTTTTTTCTTGCAAATTTTCTGTCATTTGGATACTTAGATTCTGTCTCAGCACAAAACCATGCCATCACTCCTTTTATGCTGAATAAGATTTTAACTGAATCATCGTTTTGAATTTCAAAGAGTTCATCTGGACATCGTATTGAATCATCAGATGATAAGTCCACTAAAATTGGCTGCATGACCCATAATGGGAAATCCATTTGCTTTAAATCAGAAATCTACAGTTCAAATCAGAGGCCAATATTTTCAAATGAACCACAATTACAGTTATAGCGGCATCGGTCATCTCGCATTTTTTTTAACCAGCAAAATATGCCAAACTTTCTCTTAGATTTCTCTTAGACTTATGTTTCTGCCATACCTCACTGATTGTAATAAAACAAAATATTCCTGCTTTTGAATCAATAAGTGTTTTATCATTTCCTTAAAATTTGTTTATTCAATTATTCAATTTTTCAAAGATATCTACTAAATAACTAACAAATGCTTTTCCAATAATGGTTTGTAGGTGCTTCATGTCAGACTACTCACTTAAAAATTCACCAAGAACATCAAACAACTCCATTGATCTTATTAAGCATTTCGCCCTTTGAGAGCTATCTTACATCAGTGTGAAGTAAAAAACAAATGTGGTCTGCGTTTTTGCTTTCACGAAACTGCTTCAATAGACGCTCACATTCGGCGTTGGTTATTATGAAGTTGATATCTTATAACAGATTTCAGTATATCATTAAGAATATGCAGGGATGAGATTTCTCCGCTTTTTTGAATACCAGTATAATTTTAGAGAAAACGTTGTTCTGTTAAATCTCAAAATGTTCAGATTAACTAAGAAAAACATTTTCTGTAAGATTATACTGGTATACAAAAAAGCGGAGAAATCTCATCCCTGAGAATATGTGAAATGTTTTTTATACTAAACGCTCTCTATGGATGATGCAACACACAAGAAGCATTTCTGGATTATCATCTTTCATTAGTTTTAAACATTCAATTCTCTTGCCCATCATAGCTGAAGCACCATCTGCAGCACAAGATGTTATATTTGTCATTAGTTTACTATTTAAATCTAAGTAAATTTTCAATGTATTAAAAATATTAGAGGCAATAGTGGTGCTCACTAATAATTTGCAGAAAAACAATTCTTCGGTAAATTCACATATATCAATATACCTGTCATAAGTAAGCAATACGGCTTCATCGTCTCTTAGAGTTGTTTAGTCCATTTGTATGGAGAAATTTCCTGATTTCAGCTTTTCAACAAGTTGTGCTTCAATGTCCTCACTCATTTCATCTATTCTTCTACTAACAGTATTGTTACTAAGTGGCATGGAGTTCACATATTTGTCAACTTTACCCAGTACTGTTTTAAGGAATATTGATATTGAAGGTTTAATCAAATCTTCAACTGTAGTGCGTTTTTTTTTTCAAGATTTAGCAGCGAGTAAATATATTTCATAACTAGCCTCAAGAGTACAATTTCTGTAGCAGTTTGTGCAGTAAATAGAGACTTAACTGTTGATCTTTTTTCAAACTTTGCCTTTAAAGTTTTAAAATAACTTAAATTTGAATTTATATACTCACTATATTCTGCGAATTCAGACATTTGTAATTCTTTCCCAGAACTAATAAATTTTTTTGTCCCTAACTATAAGCAAGAATCAGATATTTGCTCTAGGATCCTAAAATACAGATCTCTAAAAAATGCATTTAATTGGTTGATCGAACTTCTGGTCATGTATCTGACAGCAGCACTTTGACTTGTGTTTTCCCAAGTATGAATTTGAAACAATTAAAATAAAAAATGTTCTAAACCAGAAAATTTATTTTGAAAAATGAATTTTATTATTTTGTTTTATTTTTGATTATTTTTTTAACCCTTTCAGGAGCAAGCAATTGTGTTCCTGTAACGTCGAATTCACACCGGTATTTACGAAAGAATTTAGTTCAAAATAAGGAAAAGCAATTTTTCAACTTTTTCCTGTCAAAGTTAAAAAAGTAAATTTTTATTAAAAGTTTCTGGTTTGAATCGGATTAAAATTAGGTGGTATATAATATATACCACCGCCCCTCAAAGGGTTAAAAAGAATCTTACAAACTGTTTTAGGTTTTAAACAGCGAACGTCTGAATTTCGCCAACTTCTCAAATTGCCCCCCTAAAAAGTCAAATTGCCCCCCTGTGGGGCGTGCGCCCCCCGTTGGGAACCACTGATTTATGAAGACTTATTTTGGTCGCCAAATTTGGCGATATTTCGCCAAATGTCACCAAGTTTGGCCAGAATTTAGCGCTAACGGATATGAATATATAGTTTTATGCGTATGATTGGGAAAATTATTGCAACAATGAAATTTTTTGTAATGTGCTGTCTTGTTTCAAAATGTCAGCCACCCTAGAATTTCAATCTACTCTATCTCAGCCATTTTTTAAGATAGAGGTAAACCAAAAAATGCTCTGGAATCCTCGTATCAAGGCCTAACACTTAATTAAAAAATAAATTTAAATTTTTAATTTTTATGTATAATTATTTTAGTTTTAAATTTTAAAATGGCCGTCATCTTGAAACAAAATGGCGGACCAAGCTGGCCAACGAACTCGGTCGAGACATTGGTGAGCTTAATACACACAATTAGTTTCATCAAAATTGATTTATAAATACGAGCGTTATTGTATGACATAGGTCAGATATATATATATATATATATATATATATATATATATATATATATATAAATCAACATTTGAACGGAGGGTGGTTTTGGGGTCTGGGGGTCATGATCGGTGAAAATATATCAAAATTTTCCGGAACTGCTTTCCTCCGAACGTCTGCAATAGGTAGCTTTATACTTTTTGTATTGAAAGCTACCTAAAAATGCATTTTTCATTACTTTTAAAAATGGGCCGGTTGTCACTACTAAATTTTAATAGTATTCTTCAGCAGGGTTACCAGTTTGGCCCCCTTTTTATTCAGAAATTTCGAATCCAAACCCTAAATTTGAAATAGATTTTTTTTCTTTATTTAATGACACACAATCCGTGATTACTTAAAGTAAATAAAAAATTAAACAAGTAATATAAAAACTTTTTTTTAAAGTCAATTCCTACTTGGGTCAAATAGAAACTTTTTTCCAGCGATCTACACACTTCGCCACTGACGGTATTTGTTCCTAAATTTATATCCTGCTAAATATCTTACATAAGAGAATTTTTTGAAATGTATTAAAAATTAAATAAAAAATAAATAGCTAAAATACCAAAAATGAATAGCTCGAAAAGTATTTCTCACAAAATTGTTAGACAAACTGCGTTAGAAAGGTAAAAAACTTGTATTTTTCTTGATATAAATTTAAAATCTAATGATTATGCCGTTTTTCCAATATTGAATTTCAAAAATTACCAAACTTCACAATAAAGTGCCACAGCGATGTTACAGTTAGCGATAATACAGTTTTTTTTCAAATATTAATTAAATTAAATTTTATTATTTAATTTTAGTTTTATACTTCATTTCTGTTCAAAAGTATAGACTCACTCCACATTGATAGTCTCCTTCGCCGCGAGCCGCCTGATCTTCGTCCGTGAACAGCCCCATTATCTTTTTACGTGTGAAGGTGAGACTATAAATCTGGAGTGAGTCTTTACTTTTGAACAGAAATGAAATATAAAATTAAAATTAATTAATTTAATTTAATTAATGAATTAATATTTGAAAAAACTGTATTAACACCAATTGTCATCCAGTACAAATTAAAAAAAAAATATTTGAACTTGAATGGATGAATAGAAAATATTTTATTAACGATTGAAAATTCCAACAAGATATATATAGAGAGAGTGTGAGCTAATAGTAGGAATTTAAAAAAATTAAAAATTTCCGGTATGAATTCAGCATTTCTGAATAAAACAAAAGGCCGAACTGGTAACCCTGTTTGTTCTTCATAGAAATTTCATTAGTAATTTTACTAGCAGAAGAATTATAATAAAATTTAGTGGTGATAACCAGCCAATTTTAAAAATAATGAAAAATGCGTTTTTTCATATTCGATAGTTTGAGATGGTAGCGACGAATGATTAAATAAATAAAATATTTTTATGTGTGCAATCATATTAAATTGTAAAAAATAAGTTTAACTCATGTATGATACGTATCATATATTCCAATACGAGCGAATGTTGTGTGTGCGTGGTTATATATATATATGTAAATTTGACCTTAAAAACGGCTCTAACGACTTTGACGAAATTTTGTATCCTACCGTTTTGGAGCACCAGAAAACCATTGGACTAGGTCACATGTTCGAGAGAATTCGATTAGTGGGTCATTTTGGTCACCATGGGTCAGGGGCAAGCTAATTATATCTAAAAAAGGGGTTCAAACGATGTTGACTAAATTTTGTATCCTACCATTTTCGGGCACGAGAAGACTATTGGGCTGGGTCACATGTTCGAGAACTTTGGATTAGTGGGTCATTTTTGGGTCAACACGGGTCAAGTTAATTTTATCTAAAAAACGGCTCTAACGATTTTGATTAAATTTTGTATCCTACGAGTTTCGGGCACGAGAACATCATTGGGTTAAGTCACATGTCCGAGAAAATTCGATTAATGGGTCATTTTTGGTTCACTGTGGGTCAAGCTAATTTTATTTAAAAACGTCTCCGACTATTTAGACTAAATTTTGCATTCTATGGTTTTCGGGCACAAGAAGACTGTCGGGCTAGGTCACATGTTCGAGAAAATTCGATTAGTGGGTCATTTTACTCATGGGTCATTACAGGTCAAGCTATTTTTATCTTAAAAACGGCTCAGAACATTTGAACTAAATTTAGTATCCTACAGATTTAGGGAACGAGAAGACTATTGGGCTGGGACACATGTTCGAGAAATTTCGATTAGTGGGTCATTTTGGTCATGGGTCATTATGGGTCAAGCTATTTTTATCTTAAAAACGGCTCAGAGGATTTGAACTAAATTTTGTATCCAACGGTTTTTGGGCCCGAGAAAATCATTGGTCTAGGTGACATGCTCGAGAAAATCCGATGAGTGGGTCATTTTTGGGTCACTGTGGGTCAAGCTAATTTTATCTAAAAAACGGCTCAGACTATTTAGACTAAATTTTGCATCCTATGGTTTTGGGGCACGAGAAGACTGTCGGGATGTCACATGTTCGAGAAAATTCGATTAGTGGGTCATTTTGTCATGGGTCATTATGAGTCAAGCTATTTTTATCTTAAAAATTGCTCAGAAGATTTGAACGAAATTTACTATCCTACACTTTTAGGGAACGAGAAGACTATTGGGCTAGGACACATGTTCGAGAAATTTCGGTTAGTGGGTCATTATGGATCAAGCTATTTTTATCTTAAAAACGGCTCAGGCGATTTGAACTAATTTTTGTATCCTATGGTTTTTGTGTACTTTGGGCTAGGTCAGATACTCGAGATTATCCTATTAGTTGGTCATTTTTGGGTCACTGTGAGTCAAGCTAATTTTATCTAAGAAACGGTTTATACTATTTTGACTAAATTTTATATCCTATGGCTTTTGGGGACAAGAAGACAATTGGGCTTGGTCACATGTTCGAGAAAATTGGATGAGTAGGTCATTTTGATCATGGGTCATGATATTTGAACTCAAAGCTAATTTTGACCGAGCTTAGCTCGGTCTTCCCTGCTTGTGTATCATAAATAAGATTAAAGCTGGGAGGTACCACAACAACAATTACAAGTATAGTTATTACAAAAAAAGTGATAAATAAACGCAGCGTTCCGGCCTCGAACCCTGGCTCTCGGATCAACTAGCAGACGCCATATCAACTGAGCTACGACCAACGCAGTTATTTCCTTACAAAGTAAGTATTTAAGTAGCGTTATAATATTGGACCCCCCATTTCTCGAGAACTAAAGAGCGTTGTATAAAATCCATTGAACCTAAGACTAAGGGACTTCTCTACAACTCTACAACATATATATAATAATCATAATCTGTGATTACCAAGCTTGGCACTCTCCTTGTCAGTTTGAAATCAAAATGAAAACCTTTAATAGCGAGGCTAACGAAAAAGACAGGCTACCGCGGTGCATGCCACTTATCTTTTTTTACAGACCGCTAGAGTGACGTGATGCTCTTTTCGTACACCTGCATTGGTGGATTCGAGCATCACGTGACTCCCGCGGTCTGTAAAAAAAGATATGAGTAAAGCACCGCGGTAGCCTTTCTTTTTCGTTAGCCTCATTTAATAGAATGTGACGTCATACCTAGCTTTCTTTTTTTTTACCTTTTTACTAAATTGTTTTCTTGAAATTGAAACGTCTGCATTAAAGTAGATGTGCTATCTACAAATAAATTTAAATTAAGGTACTATATCATTTTAACGCATTTAAAGTTATCGTTTTCAATTTATATAGAAAAAAAATGCGCATTTTCTTCTTAGAATCACTTCGATTTCGGAAATTAAAAAATATAGCGAGTGATTCTGAATTTTTATTGGCTTATAAAAAGAAAATAAACGTGCTGTTATTTGTTTTTAAATTGTTGCGCCGTTTTTTAGAGTGTGGCAACAGAAAAGAGTAATTGTTTTAGAAATTGAAAAAAAAAAAATAGATTTCTGTAATGATAAACTATAGGAGATGTTTAAAAAAAGTGGTAAATAATGGTCTAAGAAAATTTTGAAGTTGACAGTAATTTTACTCGTGTTCTAAAACATGTGTACATCAAGTTTCGTTCAAATCGGATAAAAATTTGTATAAGGAACATACATACCAAGAACGGCTTTTATGTATATAGCTCTAGTGATGATTCAAAGCTCAAAAATGTATGAAAATTTTAAACAAACAGTAATTACATAATCGTTTAGACAAATTCTGGGAGGAGTAAGTAAGAAAGAAAAGAATAAGATAAACGTCTCCATCTTTCTTTCATCCGAGCATCTTGACCTTTCGCGTTCAATTGGAGAACCCCAGATTGGATCTATCATCCAATTTCGTCACGTGATTTATCCCACAGAGGCTCCTTCTTTAAAGAGTATATTTCGAAAAGATCTCTTTGGTATTAAGACGTGGTGAGAAAAAATACAGTCACAGCCATGGGATCACCGCCGGGTTCCAGGTTTTTAAGGAATTACAAGATACAGAACACGTCTATCCGGGAATTTCTGGCGGAGTTTTGCGGAACATTCATACTCATAGTGAGTACATTTTTTTGTTTCGACCCTGTATACTGCTTATTTTTTTTCTCCAGAGATAAATAATTTTTTCAAAACAAGTCTTTTTTAAAACTGCTCTAAAAAAAATATCTCTTCCCGAGACCCCTGGCTCATTATTTACAGACTCATATTTAAACGTAAAAGCATGATGCTTGCAAGCAAAATTATTGAATTGATTTGGAATCGTACAGTTTTTTCATTTTTCGATAAATGAATTACATATTGAGCTAGACGTCTTATATTTATTTTGTCTTATAGTGACCTTTATGGGGCTGCCATGTGTCGGACTGTCTTAGCGTCCGAAATTTGGTTCAAAAAGCAAAATTTAACAGCGTCTTCTGAAAGATCCTATGCCTTTAGCAGAAAATGAAAAACATTTCAATTTCATTGTTTCGGAATAAAATCATCTGCCAATTATATGCGTTTACGAAAAAAACTAGTATGTTGTGGCTATCATAAAACTTTCTTCTATAGAAATCAAATGAATTAACTGATTTTATATTTTATTTTTATGAGTTATATTTAGATCCACCCAAAAAGAAGGGGATTTTTCAAGCAAAAATAAATAATTCGAAGTCCTGCAGACGATATTGACTTATATATTTTGTAAACGATGTAAGAAAAAAAATTGGAGCAGACGATTTTTGAATCATTCGAAAATCCTCGAATTTTGGCACCCCACGTAGATTACCGCAACCCAAATGGAATGATAATCTATTCCTAACATGAGGATTCTAAATTTTGCGTTTCTTTGAATTCTGCGAATATAAACTGGAGATATAAGCATCCCAGAAATCGAAACAAATCATCGATTTTGCAGCAGCCCTTCTTGGGGAATTTTGCCCAAAAACCAATCAACCCTTTCATTATAAAGATATGACTTCATGTGAAATTTCATCCTATTTTATACTCAGTAGTTCGTGAGTTATAGATCGCCTATATAAAATTTGTGTCACATACATAGGCAGATACAGACACACAGACAGACATTTTCTAAAGACAGTCAAATCGTGTTCAGGACCTTTTATAATGTATAAATCCGTCGAAAACCAAAAGTTGAAAATTTTCACGAATCGAATACTTTCCTTTTTAAAGATGGAATAAAGTAAAAAGTGACCAAAAAGGTTAGAAATTGCAAAAATTGACTGAAGTTTGTAATTAATTTCGTCTATTACTTCTTTTTGCATTTATTTATTTGTGTATTATAGAAATAAAATACATTTGTTCAATTGTGAAAAGCAACAGCAAAATCTTAATATTGTACGACTGTCTATTGGCGCTCTTTGAACTTATTTATTTCTGTTTCATAAAAATAAAATGCATTTGTTAAATTGTGATAAACGATAGCAAAAACTTAATATTGTACGACAGTCTATATTGGCTCTCTTTGAATTTATTTATTTCTGTTTTATAAAAATAAAATGCATTTGTTAAATTGTGAAAAAACGACAACAAATAACAGCTTATTGGCTCTCTTTGAATTTATTTATTTCTGTTTTATAGAAATTATCCTCTTTAATAAAAAGCAATGCGTTGCTGACGACTGGGTTTTTCTCTAATCGTTGCCACAGATTAATCTCGGAAAATGAAACATTTGAAGTTACTGAAAAAATGAATAGCTCGAAAAGTATTTGTCAGAAAATTGTTAGACAAACTGCGTTAGAAAGGTAAAAAATTGTATTTTTCTTGATATAAATTTCAAATCTAATGATTATGCGTTTTTCAAATATTGAATTTCAAAAATTACCAAATTTTACAATGGAGTATCATAGCGAAACCTTCACGCATAAAAAGATAATGATAACGACCATGTGTCCTGACATATGTATACTGACTGTAGCACGAGTCCCAAATTATAGTAGCCTTATTATTCTGTTAAAATATAAAAATGAATTATGATGTCACGATTTTTATTTAATTTTCGACAAATAGCATATTTTAGTCCACCTCAGTGAGGCATATCAATTTCATTATATTTGTAGTATTGTAACTTCATCAAAATCCAACAGAATTGCCGAATGGATTTTGACGGAACCTTCACTGTTAGTTAGCTGAGTTTTCAAGGATGGTTATAGTATATAGCAGGGCTGTCCAACGCGGCGTCCGCGGGCGCCAGAGCGCCCTTTGAAGCTTTCCTTGGCGCTCTTTTAAAGGTTTCCTGTTACTAATTTTTTTTTAAATAAAATACCATTTTAAAGGATATATATTTTTTTAAATCCATGATATTTGAGTGAGAGCAACTTTTTCTTTGAGAAAGCATTTGACGCATCAAGAACCAGAAATTTACTTTAAAAATTTAATCACGTGTTATTTCGTTTCTTCACCAATTGATAGCTATTCCTTATAAAAGTTTTTATAGAAATTATGACGACGGAAATTGGTAATAGTTGGCACTAGCTTTTTTAATATGTTAAGAAGGGAAATTAAAAAAGTGGTGCTAACCTCCTTTCCCTCCTTAGTGACAATTCATCTTTTTTTGTTGTTGTAGCTGCTGTTATTGTTACCCTGACCCATTGGTTATTTTATAAGAGGAGTAAAGGTGTGTTATCTTCTCTCCCAGACCTTTGAAAATTTCCTGATTTTGAAAAGAAAAAAAAATCTATAAAAGCATGCGAAATGATTTTCGTGAATGAAATTTCTTCCAGGCTAAATCTCTCTGGAACCACCCATGGATTGGTCACTATTATGCCCGTCTTCTATAACGCTATATTCAAGCATCCAAAAAAAAATCAAGGAGTATTTTTTACGTACTGAAAAAATTAACAATATCTCTGATTTTCATGTTTTTTTTTTAATTATTATTATACCGAGATAAAAGTTCCTGGCTCCTTCCCCTACAAATATTTTTGAGATAGGCCCTTCTAAGAAAAATGCATAATTCGAAAATTTCTACAATTTTTTTGATTTATTATTATTATTTTTTTACATGGAGCTCCTGAACCAGAGGGGCCTATGTCTTGCATAAGATGCGTATTGTATCGCTACTGAGATAATTTTGAGCCATATTAATAGTGGCGCCCTTCACTGTTCGCAAATTGCTGAAGAAGGGTTTGTCCTTAACAGCCCGAAATTTGTCTGACATATTAAAACTGTAATAACGCAATGGCTTTCGTATCGTTTTCAGAAGGACATTCCAAGTAAAGGTCGATATGGTTTTAAAACACAAGGTCAATATTTATTAATTATCTATTAATATGTCAATAATATATTAAAGATGCGTTAAGAGAAACTGACCAACGTAGCGGGCGTAGCTTGCTAGTATTATTATATAATGCATTTGTTAAATTGTGAAACACGATAGCAAAAACTAGTATTGTACGACAGTCTATTGGCTCTCTTTGAATTTACTTAAGGCTCATACTGTTTTGATTGCGAAAAACAAAAAAAAAAGTTATATCATACTCATTTTACGCTAGAAAAACCGTGAATTTGAAAATAAAAATTCTCAATACGGCTTGATTTTTAGGGTATTTTCTTTTTTAATTATGCACACTGAATTAAAATGATTTTTGGCTTTGGCTTTATTGTAATTTAGCCTAAATGTGAGTGAAAAATAGGCATTCGAAATCTTCACTAGTTCACGATCCTTAATGCGATTTGATTAGTTACTATTCCTCACTATCTTACGCCAAAATGTGACTGATTGACATTGATCAGATGATAAATAATACGCTGAAAGTATTTTAGGATTCTTTTAAAAAATTATTGTATTAAAAACATGAAGTAATTACTGTGTGTAACTGAACAATTAAGTGTTTATAAAAATTTATAAATCACATAAAAATTAAATATATATGGTAAATGACTTTTCAGCTGCGTTATAAATTTTCTTGCAAAATAATAATAATAATAATAATAATAATAATAATGTTTCGTAACAATATTCTGGTAGCAATGGAATGTGTTTCACAATCTTTGAGATATGTTAGATTTTTCTTTCTCGTTTGTATGCAAATGAGTATAGAGTACTTATCAAGCTGTCCAAGGGTGATAAGCCAATATTTATGGAATACAGCCAGAAAGATAAACATATCATTTTTATACCTAAAAAAATTATATCACATCACCTCGGAAAACAGCTCTTTAAAAATAAATAAATAAATAAATAATTGGACCATCTGTACATAATATACAGGGTGCGCCAAAAAATTTTTAAACGTGCTTTAATTTTTTACCTGTTGAAGATAAATAGGCAATGTAGGGGAAGGTAGCCTAAAATGATCCTAACGGGCAAAACGATCCACATATGTTTTCTTCCAGACAGGTCGCGCTCTCTACAGGGTAACGCATAAACTAGTTGTGATAAGTAAAAAATAAGCAATGGCGGTATTCAAACGATCGCAATATTACGCGTGTGAATGGGACTCTTTATAAAATTGGGTTTTACAACATCTGTTATAAGGTCAGCACTTTCATATTTATTTAGATATACAGTGTTTCATGTACAGAAATAGGACTTGGTTTACTTAATGGAGTACGTTTTTAGATGTGAATTACTCTTAGGTATTGTCATAATTACTTTTATATCCTTTATTTTGCCGATAAAAATCAATTTACAATTATTTTTCAAAGGAAGGATCATTTTGCCCTTGGATGAGGATAAAATGATCCTTTGGACACTTTTTTAAAAAATCAATTTTTTTCATTACTCAATTTGTGTTTAAACTATTATTAAAATATGTTTATAATGCGAAATATAGTGTAAAACATACTAGCAAAGGGCCAAAGTTTTTTTTAAAACAGTTATGTTATTTTACACAAGTTTTTCCCTTAAGGGGATCATTTTAGGCCACCTTCCACTGAATTGCAAAAATGTTCCAAAAAAATTGGTAAATAAAATTATGATATTGAAATAGTCTTCCCATTAATTGAATTGGAAGAATGACCTATGTTAAAATTTTTAAATTTTACAGAAATGGGGAATAAACTCCTAATGTTATTTATTAGCGATGTCCTGAGCATCTAGCGCAACATAGACCCTTCTTTTGATGTTAATGACCCTCCACTTGTGTCTTCATGGGGAGCATGGACGAAAAACTAGTTAAGTGTGTAAGGAAAATAGAAATACTATTTTTAGTTATTGTTTTACTGCTTGACCAGTCTTCAAAGAGGTACCGTGGCAGGCTGCCAAAAAAATAGACCATTCCGAAGGGAGGAAAGCATTGGATTAGGAGGAGACAAAAAACACAATCTAAGAAAAATGAATTTAAAAATAGCAACTCTGAATTATTTAAAAGGAAATGGATGATGTAAAATGGCTTTTGGCAGTTGTTTAATTATCGGAATGCAATTTCTTTCAAAGAAGCCTTCCAGAAGCGTTTCTGCTAAATCAAGAATTAAAATATTTCTCCCATTCTCGTTCTTTATTTATCATACCATTTAAAACTGCTTGATAATGTATTTTATAAATAAAAACAATATATAGTTAAACATCCAAATTATTATAACATGTTTCTTTAACTTAAAGGTATCCTCTCCATCGAAGAGAAACCAACCATTTTTATGTACTATTACCACACAAAAAGCAAAATCCTTTTTTTATAATCTTGTAGACATGTAAATATATCTCCCACAAAACAAAAACTAGGGGAGACTTCCCTTTGATTGCCCACTTTCTTATTATCAAGAATAGACTCGCCTTAACCAGATTTTTCACTCGTGTGACCAGTCTTTAAAACTTGGTTCAACATTATTTTTTTATTTCAAGTAAACAAACTTGTGTATTATGAAATTGCAATTGTTAACACTGGGTAATCATCCACCATTCCCAAAATTTGTAACAAATGCCCTTATTCCCAGACATCCATTCAATGGTCAAGAACTTACACTTTTCATTCCAAATTTAATGATGGCGTTCTTTAGATAAAAATTATATTAAGTGTGAAAAACTTACATCATGAATAAAGCGTTACACATCCAGAGATCACGTGAGGAGACCAATTTAGTGTTTCAATCCTAGAAACATAATTCAGAAAAAGCAATTAAAAGCATTCTCAAAATGTTTTCTCTCATCTCCAATTCATAGTTCATTCCAATTCATATTCCTCTAATAATATTTCTGTAAACATTTTGGAGGTTATCGTCACTAATATTGTTACAAGCATTGATTATCTTTTGTTTAAGGTCAATTGCATATTTTATCATAAAGCCCATAAAATAAGTACATAAAGCATACTTCTATAATTTTATACTTTAAATATTTAGTAGAGATTTTAGCCTTTATATTACTTTAGATATATATACTATATAGAGTATATTTATGTATATAAAATATATAGAATATATTTATATACTTTATACTTTATTAGGAAGTATATAAAATAAGTATAAAAAGCATTTGCTTTATTATATTTGTACTTTATTATTTTATTTTACATTATATTATATTCTGGTACTATCGTATCTATTATATACTTTTTAATTTTTGCAATAGACCACAAATTTACATTTCTAATTTGATACATGCCCCCTTTCACAGTGATTAATTTTTATTTTAAGCATAACAAATTTCGTTTCAAAGATATAGATATGCAGTTTTTTGTAACGAACTGGTAGAACAAAAAGAAAAACTGCCTTTATTGACCAATTTTATCGAGGGGGGGCTTTATAAAATTTATAAATGTAACTTTTGAAAATCAATAGCAGAACTATTTCGTACGATCCTACACTAGACTTGCGAAAAAACTTGCTAGCTAATGTTAAATCAATGGCAGAGTTCTTTTAAATTTTTCCTTTTGCATTTCAATACTTTAAAACCATTTATTTATTTATTTTTCATGGGAGTATTTGAGGTCAATGTCCGACGTTGTACTTTTGTGCTTTTCCAATTTTGCTTTCATTTTTCGTTTTAAATTCTCGAGGGTACTTTTAATTTTGTAACCGGTTCCGAAAGTGACAATATCATAAGAATCTACAATCAAAATCGGAAAAGTAAAACATCAGACATTGACCTCAGATATCCTAAATATAAAAATATTGAAATACAAATGAAAAATTTTAAAAGAACGCAGCCATTGGTTTAACATTAGCTTGCCAGTGTATTCGCGTGACTAGCATACATCATTTTTTAATATCATTTTATTTACTGTTTGTTTTAAATATGTTTGCAATTTACATTGCCTATTTATTTTTAATAGCTAAAAAACTAAAGAGCGTTTCACTCTTTTTCGAACACCTTGTATATAGTGTCTAAATGTATGCCCTTTCCTTGAAGTGGCTCAATAAACTGAAAAACCGCTGACAAGAAACATTCTTATTAATAAAAATTTAACTACATGTCGTCTTTATCTATAGTGTATTATGTATAATGGGAAGTGTTGATTTATTTCTAATCTAGCATTTCTTAGAAAGAAAACGTTTTATTGCTATATCTTTATCCGATGTAATAGTTATGTTTTGTTTGTTTGTTTTTGTCCGAGGGATATTTTGGTTTCAAAGTCTACTTTCGTCCTTCTACGCTCTCGGAGTTACGATAATGCGCGACTTATCACCCGATAAGATTTCGTTAATCCGTGGGTATGTTTTAGCTTGCAGCGCTTTACGAATAGTTTTATCTTCGAAGATAAAGGTAACGAAAGTCGAAACGATGCTGTGGATCGGTTTCATTTTCTCTAAAGCACATTACCCAATTCTTTCTATTATTATTTTATATACTTTATATTTTATTATAAAATCTATAAAATTAGAATGTCAAGTATAATTGTATACTTTACATGCTGATAAAGTACGAAAGTATAAATTGTATAAGTTATATAATATATGTATATTCACGTAACGTTATAAAATACTTTAAAGAATTTAATAACGTTTTGTGACTTTATACTTTAAAATATAAAGTCAGTACGGAAAGTTTCAAGTATATTTATATCATTTTTTAGTAGTTTTTTTTTCTTTATACTTTAAAATATAAACTCTATAAAATCAGTATAAAAATTATAGAGTATATTTATGTATCTTTAAATACTTTAGAGCATTTAGTAGTTTGTTTTTACGCTATACTTTAAAATATAAAGTAAAATATAAATATATAATAATAATTCGTGAAATGTACTTTATACTTCAAAATATAAAGTATATAAAGTACATTTATATACTTATTTTAAATAAAAATATACTTATATAAAAATATAGTTATTTTAAATTAACTAAAAACTAAACAATTAACTTAAAATAACTAATTAACTTATAGTAAACCTTATTTTAACTTAATTACTTTTATATTTTAATTTATATTATGTATTTTATTATATACTTTAGTTTTTCCTTTATTATTTTATTTATTTTTCTTTTTTACTTTCTTCTACATTCATAAAAAGAAAACATTAGATTTGTGAAAATTTTCCACTTAACGATTTTCATGTTTCTGGGATGTTTTGAATACGGTAGTTGACTATTTTTGAACCGATGTTTGTCGGTGTGTTACATGTTTCATATTTTAAACAGAATCTATCGTCTTAGTCTTCATGCTAAATTTGTACCAAATACTGAAATTTTTAATAGGAACACCCAATTTTGACAGCATATTTGGTTTGTTTGGTAAATTTCACCGTAGGATACCAAACGGAAATCATTCGGTCAAGTAGTTTAGGAGTATAAAGTTTAAAGTTTGGAACTCCTAAGTTTAAATTCATTTATGATCGTTGTAGATCAGATTGCAATGCGGATAGTTTTTTAAACGTAACTCAATAATTAACTTAGCGGAATGAGCTGTTATTTTGAATCCACATATTTTGAAGCTACTTGCTATCGATTTCCGTTAAAAAATTTTATAGGTTACAATTTTTTTTTAGAAAATTAATTTTAAAATATGTATATTATATGTATATTATATTATGTATAATATATTCGAAATAAATTATTAATGTAAAAATTAGGAATTCCTAAATATATAACAAATCCAAACACCCACAGAAAATATACTTCATTAATTGTTAATATTAAATACTTGATAAATTGGTTTGGCACAGGATAATGTTCTTATGCTAACCTTTCATCCACATTCATTTAAAATGCCATTCTAGCCCATATCGCTCATTTTGGTGTGCACCAGAAAATAATATACTTGCCAACCTCTTAGTTTTCTTCCGTAAAATATGGGTTGAACTTAACACGTTAACAGGTTAAATTCGTTTCGAAAGCGAAAAATATATATTTTCTATTAAAAAAAAAAAAAGGTAAATAACTCTGTTGTCGCTACCGTAAATAAATTTAATCTATTCGAGTTTCCTTTTCGGCTTATATTTTTAAAAAAACTTAATTTATAATTGTTTATGTATAATTGTTTTATATTTTAAAAAAATATGAAAACTGTTAGTTTTATAGAGTATTATAAGATACTGTACTATAACGTATTCTAAATACGTTGACGAAAGAATTATTTGAAACATTATTTAAAGTTGAATTCGGTCAAAATAATTCAGCCTAAAAAAAAAATATAGCATCAAAAACAATGCATAACAATTTAACCATCTCTTGCAGGCAGGTACTTGACGACAATGTGGTGGCCAATGTCTAATTATTTTTTAAATGTGTCTAAGTTTTTTTAGGTTTTTTTTTAATTATTTAAAATTCCATTATATGAATAGAGATCTATTTCATATTTCGAAAAATTATTTTGTTACCTATTGTTGCCAGATTTTAAAAACGCGCAAATAATAATAAATCCAAACCTCTTTCAATTAAAGATTATATTTACATGTGGATATTAAAAGAGAAAAAAAAAACTTTAAAGTGTTACGTGCGAAAAGCATTTAATGGGAAAAATTACGTCATATTTAAAACAATATATTTAAAACTTCAAAATTTAAAGAAATTTTCTTATAGCATCTAAAAAGAGAAATTTTCTTCTACACGTTATTATAAAAGTCCAGGAGGCAGCGACATTCTTTACTTAACCATTTTATACAAGTTGATTTTCAAATGTGTGATCGATCTTACCAAATCAATCACGAAATAAGGAGTGCGGCAGCCGTGGATGCGGCTTTGTGACCCAAAAAATCCCCCAGTCGAAGGGAAATGAATGGCAACCCGATTACAGAGGTTCACCACTGGTCGTGTTAATATATCATTCAATCTTCATCAACCGGATAGTCTTTTTATAACAGAGAAAATTAAAGGGCTTGCGGGGTCTGGATGAGGGTTGGCGTGCGTAAATCGTAGGGGACAGTTTTAGAGATAAAATCAAATAAGTATCACATAGATACCTAAAATTAAATAAAGATATAGCAAATAAATTTTCTAGTTATTATTTTAGTACAACACTTGCATGTATAAATTTAGTTAAGCAGCTGAAAATGTTTCATTGAGAATGGGTAGCATCCTAATAAAAAGAAAAGTGCCCAGTTAAACTGAGGACATTGAGCTCACAGGCTATTCAACTAATTGTATTTTATACTCTGATTTCAAAGAATAATGCCCCTCGAAAAGTAAAGAGATCGACAATAAATTAAGGGGGGATTAGAACTCGTTCCCCCATTTATACTTAACCAGTTAACCCCCAAAACTAATCAGGGAAGCGCCTCATCACAATGAACCTATATGCAAAATTTGAAGCGAATTGGATAATTCTGCATGAAAAACCTATTTATCTAAATTAAGGGTGGGAGGATTAGCCCCCTTTATACTTAACCAATAAACCACCAAAACTAATCAGTGAAGCACCTTATCACAATAAACCTATGTACAAAATTTGAAGCAAATCGGATAATTTTGCATGAGAAACACATTTATCTAAATTAAAGGGGGGGGGAATTAGCCCCCGTACCCCCTTTATACTTAACCAATGAACCGCCAAAACTAATCAGGGAGTCGGTTTATCACAATGAACCTATCTACAAAATTTGAAGCATATCGGATAATTCTGCATGAAAAACCCATTTATCCAAATTAAGGAAGGGGTTAGCCCCTCGTTTCCCCCTTTATACTTTACCAACGAACCCCCAAAACTAATCAGGGAAGTGCCTTATCACAATGAACCTATAAACAAAATTTGAAGATAAACGAATATTTCTATCAAGAGTTATCGCGTTGCGTTTCATTCATACATACATACATACAGAACCGACGGGTGGGCACATTAGCTCGCAGGCTTTGATAGCCTGTGAGCTAAACACCGATATTCGGATTTGAGAAAACCGAAACTAGTCTGGAACGCTTCCGAAAATCAGTGGCGGCAAAAGAAATGTTGTTTTCATAAATGCTTCTTTAAATCTCGAAACTATATTGGTTTCTGAGGTTTCTAAGGATAAAGAAAACTTTTCGTAATCGAGGGTAATTCGCAAAGAGGTTATTGTATATATTCGTACATGGTTATTTTATATATTTTTCTAGATTAACAAACATTTGTCTTTTTGTATAGTGTACGCTATAGGCAGAGGGGATATGCGAAAGAGTATACGCTTTATTTAGAGCATACTATAATACAGTTTGCATCATCAAGCATTTTGTTGCCCGCTTAGACCAATCAGCGATTGTTTCCCGCCCCGCGTAGCCAATCGTTCTTCTCGTACGGGCAATTAAATGGCAGCGTGAGTCAGCCTGGATTGTAGGAGCCTTAGTTTTACTTAAAAGGTGTCCACACACCTTCGGAGGTTATTTTTTGAAATTTTTGAAATTTTCCCTTCATACCAATTTTTTCAAATGACATTTAAGTTAAAACTTTGGAAAATATATAAACATTTTAGAAATGACACAGAAATAATTTTTTTAAAGTGAAAAATAGTCAAAATTAGGTGAAAAATGGACATTTTCGCAAAGCAGGATAACTCAAAATCAAATCAATGCCTTCACATTTTGTAAAATGCATAATAAAGAGAATAACTTTCTCCAGGACGCATAGACTAGCCGCATTATAATAGCCTCTCTATCGCAGATGCTAGGGCACTTAAAATACTCATGTAATGAAAAATTCGTAAAATATCTTGCAACTTTTTAACTTATACCAGTGTAAATATAAAACTAATTAGTATATTATCATGATTATAGTTTATTCCCTCAATAAACATTTCTAAAATAAGTAAAAAAAAAACTCAAGGCATTTCATGCATCATTTTTTGCTATATAGGATGTTTTGCGTACAGTAAAAATCTGAAAAACTTCATTTTGAGAAAAAGCTGAAAATACGGGCTTATAAAGCCTATTAAATACTTTTAAAGACGGTTCTTGCTATAAAAATAATTATTATTCTTTAAAGGTTTAATTATATACTCCATGTATTTTCTCGAACATATAATCCAATTTAAATGCTAAATCTCGAAAAAGAAGAATGTTTAATATACATTTGAGCTTATTTCCGGTTTGCAGAACGCTATTTCCGGTTGTAAAATTCTTCGGCAAGCTGTAATAGATGTCACTTTAAACGGTTATAATCCGGGTTCTAATTCAGATACCGGCACAATTAAAGCAGAATTCGACAGATAAAAGATCGGCTTTTAATGGTATTGCAAAAACGAAATATTTTCATCGAATATGACGTTTCAAAGGTGTGCGGATACAGAGTCAGAGTATACTGAGCCTTTAAAAAAAAAAAAAAAGAATCTAGAAGGAACACGGCGTATAGCATCGTATACTTTCCACTGCAGACCTAGTTTTATATCACTGTTCGACGAGAAAGTGGTTAACAGGGCCGGGTTAGTGCAAGTGTCACCCAACAACAAATCTTTGCTTTCAACCGCTTGTTCGCAAAAACAATTTTAAAGAAAAAACGCAAGCTATCGCGTCCTTTCGCAAAGTTTCTGATTCGAAACAACTCTCTACTACACGGAAGATGTTAGGCAGAGGTTATGAAAATATTATGTTTGAAGAAAGCCAATCAGCAACGTGCAAACCTCATACGTCTGTTTTATTTTAGAGTCAACATTTAATCTCCAATGGATTAAAATAAACTTCGTTACTTTAAATGAATTGGACGCTTTCTGAGTTGTTGTGTTGGGTACAGTAAAGAAGAAAAATCTGTAAGTCCGCTTCTGAAACAACAAATCTCTTTGAACAAAAAGTTCCATGTTTATGATTACCAACACAATCAGGGCCTGTTTACCGAATAGGCCCATGAAGACAGAGCTTAACCACTGAAATACAAAGGGACCTCCAAATTTACTTTTAATATAACAACTAATTTTTATTTTGGAAATTTTTTCAGCCAGGGTAAAAAAATTATTTTTTTTTCTTAATTATAGTTACTAAATTTTCCCTCGGACTATTACTGACACATTTATACTCTATTTTTTTCTGTTGACATAATAAATGGTATAAAAACAGTGATTAAATGCAACTTATTTTCATTTTTCCTATGTTTCACATTTTAATTTGAAATGTTTAAGACTGTAATGTGCTAAAAAGAACAGAAAAATTAATCTGTATAACTATATTTTGTTTAAGTTCATAAAGTGTAATAGAAATGATATAAAATATGAAGAATAGGTTATTTAAATAAAGGGGAGAGTAATTAGCATTCAGATGACATCTAATTTCTGTTTATAAAATAGAAGCAAAATTGTGTTGTATCTAAGCATAAATTTATGTCAAATATTTGTTGTTCATGCACTGTGCTTAGCACTGGCAAATCCTGCAATTCGTAAAGCATAAAATCTATTTTGAAGCTCAAATATTCGCGCCTGTTCCATATTTGTAAATTCATTTACAAAATTAATTAGTTATATATAATTATGTATATAATAAATATTTTTTCATATGTATATAGGTAGATCGTTTTAATTTAATATTAAAATGCTGTTTACTCAAAATTTTGATAGTAAAATTTCAAATTTTTGAAGCATGATTGGTAGAGGGGGGGGGGGTTGTGTGACGCCAGGCTTCCCCTACTTCTCAGCCTTAAGCGGGCTCTGAACTCAACTGTTATAGTTCAGTTTTCTTGGGGGCTCGTGTACATCTTGATTTTTATATGAACTTAGGAAAATTGCGTATCAATCTCTTTGGAAAACTCTGTGCTGATTGGGATACCAATAAATTATTGTGATATAGACGGATTAAGTATTAAAAATGAGCTTGCACGTATTCTCTATTTTTATCGATTATTATATATTCTGTTCTCTAAGAATACTTAGAAACTTTAACTGAAGGATTTAGTCATATAACTTTAAGCCTAGGAATATAATTTTTTAAAAGCAGAATAACGCAGTACCATTTCATGTTTTTCACGTTTTTCTGTGCGGTAAAAGTAAATTTATAACAAAAAAGCAGGTTGAGGCTTTAATGTTTTATAACATTCTATCAATATTATAAAGGACAAACGTGTCCGTGCGTAACGCTAACGTCATTTTGCGAATTACAACCCTTGACGATGAAATTTCGGTTTTGCGATTTTTGCTGCTTCAATTCTTAAAATTTCTAAATATCGCATGTTTTCAATTTTTACTTCGTTATACAGGAACATATTCTACTTTCAAATACAATTTGTTTGAAAACTGTATAATTTACTAATTTATTATGGCATTTTAAAATAAAAATAAATCTTTCTGGAAATATTTGTGCTGTTTTGAATATTAATAAATTATTACGAGAAGACGGATTAACTATTAAAATAAGATTTCCTGTATGTATTTTACTTCTGTAAGACGTTTTAGAGATTTTAACTGAAAGTCTAAGAATCTAACTTTTATATAACTTGTTTTTCATGGTTTTCTAAGCAGTTAAGTTAAATTTATAAACAAACAAGAACAAAAAATCATGCATCAAGGCATAGATTACGATACATTTTTCAAACTATCGCAAAATTGTTAAGGAGTTTCGTTTTTGTTCATACAGTGAAACGAGATATCTAAATAACCCTATATAAATACAAGAACGAAAAATTATGCGTCAAGCACAAATTAAGTAACATTTTCCAAAACGTCCAAAATAATTTTACAAATCTTTACCGTTTAATATGGTGAAATAAGATATAAAAGCAAAGAATTTCGAAAACACATAACATATTTAAAAACCCAATTTTAGGAATTATCAACACTTATTCGGAAAAATATCCGAATTCTTTAGTACAGCCCTGTGTAGGATCTATAGATTTGTATGTATATATATACTATACATAGAATGCTAAATTTTAGTTCAGTTAGGAAAAGCGTAGCACAGTTTAAAATTCCCCTTCTTGAATTTCCGTCAATAAACGGAAGTGTACTCGAGAACTTTTGTGCTGCCCTCTATAGGATCAATAAAATTTATACACCAACTGATAGGCAAAAAATGAATTCAATTTAAAAACGCGTTCAGCAACTGAAAAAGCACTTCCAGCAACTATTGTTAATAGACAGTACCGAATTCTTTTGCTTGTCCCTGTCAATTAACGATGAAAGTTATACACACACTATTCTTTAGCAAGACTCTTGTAATGCACCTTATATCCATTTCAAAATGTTTGAAATAGTGAAACATTATTAAAATAAACCGCAAACGATTTTTCTCCATACACCGTCATGTAACGAAATTCTTTTGAGTGTCCCTATAAAGGAACTATAAGTGCTATGCACACAATATTCTATATTAAGCCTCTTGTAGTGCACCGCAGTGATATATATCAATTTCAACACGTTTGAAATTGTGTAATATCATTAAAATAACCGCAAATGATTTTCCCTCTTAGACCGTCATGTAACAGAATTATTTTGGAGTGTCCCTGTAAAAAACATATAAGTGCTACACACTTCATTTTCAATACCAAACATGCCATAGTAAACTTCAATAACATATATCAATTGCAGGAAAATATATTTACGTGAGTTAGAGCACAGACAGACAAACCGAATTCATAAACGCTTTTCAACTATGTTGGAAAGTGTTAAAAAACACACACAATGCAGTTAAAATAAATTGTTAGCAATTGCTGTCCATAGTTGGTAATGTGTGTACATTCTTTCGTGCAGCTCTGTATATAATATATACACCTCGTAAGCACTGAAAATTAGTTAAGTTTTCAATAGTATATCACAAGCTTCATTTAGTACTTTTTACTTTCTTCTATCTTTACAAGAAGGAAGTATTGGATTCATGAACATTTTCCACTTCCGGTTTTCGATGGATTTATACGTTTTAGAAGGTTCTGAACACGATTTGACCATTTTTAGAAAATGTCTGTCTCTGGCTCTGTCTGTCTGCCTGTGACAAAAATTTTGTGGGCGCTCTATCTCAAGAACTAATGAACGAACTTTAATAAAACTTTATATTAGTCATAGAGAGTTTATTTACTGTAAATTTAAAAGTTAGTACGGTAAGCTACGATTGTTGTAAAATTACAATTTATTGTAAACTTAATAAAATTCAACTAAATACAGCGTGTTTTTAAAAGTTTCTTTAAATTTTAATAGTATTTTTTATCATTTTTTTTAAGCCTGGTTTAATAAAATATAATTATTTGTAATAAAAAGCAATATTTTTGCATATATAAATTTTATAATGATATATGCAAGGATATGAGGACCTTATAATTGCTTTTGAATTTCGAATTAATTTCCGAGATAGGGGTATTTCCTTTTGATAGAGGCCTTGGTATAAGTCAGTCTTTAAAAAGATTATTAACAGTCCGCTGTACTGTTGGACCAATATATTGGACCTCGCTGGAACCGGCCGTCAATCGTAAGCCCTCCTGCCGGGGCCAGGTCCGGATCTGGACCCCGATTTTTTAGGCCAAAACCACGGTATTTCCGAAACGATGAGATTTTGATGAGATTTTGTCACTTTCACAGTTCCAGCAGTTGGAAGTCTCAAAGTGTAACTATTTTTTTGTGATTTACCATTTGTCAAACTCTTTCATATATTTTCTCTTTCCTCTTTTTATTTTTATTTTTCATCCTACTCTTTTTAAGAACGATTTAAAAAATGGGTAAGTCTAACACATGAGCTGATAAGTTCCCGGTCTAATAAAGAAAACATAACTTTTTAACATAATTTTATAACTTTATAACTTTAATAAATAACATAACTTTAATAATAAATAATAATTTAATAAATAAATAATAATAATTTAATAATAAATAACAATTTTATAACGAAAAAGCTCCAAACAGTGCTCAGAATCAACGACTCGTTGTTATTTTTGGTCAAAAGTCAACACGCGCGGCAGCCACTTTGAAAACAGCTTTTTCATAGACAAATGTTCATTCAAAATAAAACCTACACGTTCCTTGGATATCTTCAGAGTCTGAGCTATCTCCTGCAACTTCACTTTACGGTTCCCCAAAACGATTTTGTGGACTATTTTGATGTTTTCCGGACTAACCAGATCTTTTGCGTGGTGCATCACTGGTGTCACGACCACGTTTAAATTCAGCAAACCAGTCAATAAGGGTTGATTTACCTGGTGCAGTGTCCAGATAACGCTTATCAAGCCAAGATTTTGTTTGAACGGTGTTTTTCCATCAAATAACAATTCTTGAAATTATTGTTTATCAACAAAGTCGTTCAACTAAAACCACTCTAACGTTTTATCCACACGGTGAATCGTCATGACATTTTTTACTGCTACCTTTTAAAGGTTAGTATTTACTAAAAAAAGCATCGTTTGGTGATTGCAACGCCATCTGTGTGCCAGACCGGGAACTTATTAGCCCATGTGTTAAGATAGTGTAAGATATGTTGCGGAATTCGTTCTGTTATTATGGATAAATTGCAATTAGTATAAAGTTCATTTCAAGATTTAATAATATGCGCGAAATTAATTGAATTGCTAAAGACGGTACTTCCATAGCAATGAGATTTTGTCACTTTCCCACCTCCAGCGGCAGTATTGAAGTCACGAAGTGTAACTCTATTTTGTTCACCATTTGTTAGCGAGTGGTCATGGTGATTTACCATTTGTCAAATACTCTTTCATATATTTTCTCTTCCCTCTTTTTATTTTTCTTTCGATACTCTTTTTTTTAGAACGATTTCAAAATGTGTATTAACGTGTAAGACAGTACAAGATAGCACTGCTGCTGATTTAGTTCTGTTGTATCGATAAATTATAATTAGCATTAAATTAATTTGAAGCTTTAGTAATTTTCACGAAATCAATTTAATTGCCAAAGATGGTATTTCCGCAGCGATGAGATTTTGTCACTTTCCCAGTTCCAGCAGTATGAAAGTCACAAAGTATAACTTTATTTTATTCACCATTTGCTAGCGTGTGGTGATTACAAAAACTAAATAGAAACTTAAGAAGAAATTCGTATTAATATCTTTATTTCTTTTAAAATTTTTATTGGTATTTTTTTAGTAGCATAAAACGTATTTTTTTTTCTTTTTCTTTTAATTTTGGGCAATAAACTATAAGAAATCCTATTACAATCATACGATTTCTTAATTTTAAATTTATTAGGGGCACAAATGCATTTAAAGCGTTTTAAACAAGCATCTTAAAAATGTATTCATGAATGATTTTAAAAAAAGAATAGTTTAACTATGATGCATGAACTCTGTTTGGAATGTTTTATAATGGCATTTTACTTTTTTTTTTTTTTCTTTTATTGTCCCAGCAAATATTATTAACAGTCAAGGAAATGAAACGGTGGAACTTTAATCAGGGGTTTAGTCTATTTAGGTGCAGGAATAATGGTCATTGAATATGACATCATTTGACGATTATAGTAAAATATTTTATATTAATGGATAAAAATGCATCTTTTGTTTTCCGAATGACGTCATGTTCCCAATCGGTAGAATTTCGCACCACATATTACTGATGACTATGATAAGATTACTTTTATCTACACAGAATTACTTAATATTTTATCGATAACTAATTTGTGTCCTGATGTTTTCTAGATTAGTGTATAATTTAACTCAATCATTTTAATATATTTAAATTTTATGAAAACCATTAAAATAACATTATTGTCATTATTTTGGAGACATTTCACTAAAAACATTTAAAATTAAAAATAGAATTTTAAAAAAATAACTAGTGCGAACTCTTTTAAAAATGAACAACTTTCAGTTAAGAGCCTACATAAGTCATGCGAAAAAACGCTCAAGCTAATGTTAATTCTATGGGAAGGTTCTAGCGCGATTTCTCGCTCGCATTTTAATATTTTTAAATGCTTTTTTTGCATAGCATAGCTGAGGTCGATCTCTAACGTTTTTAGTTTTTACTTTTCCGATTTTGGTTCCAGTTATTTTATATAAGGGTACTTCCACTTTCAGAACCGGTTCCAACCGGTTCTAAAATTGAAAATGGCCGCTTATAAAAAAAAACTGCAACAAAAATCGAAAAAGTAAAAACTAGCAACGTTGGAGATTGACCTCAGCTATCCTATGCAAAAAAAGCATTTAAAAATATTAAAATGCGAGCGAGAAATCGCGCAATAACCTTCTCATAGACTTAACATTAGCTTGAGCATTTCTTCCAGTGACTAATGTAGGCTCTTAAAACAAAAATTACTGAAATTGGTTCAGCAAAACGCTCAGAGTATAGATAACAAAGAAAAAAAACAGACTTGTGTTTTACATACATAGATAATTATATAATAACATTTTCATGATTGTAGTAAAAGTTTCAGGACCGATTTTTTTTTTTTGTTTTTTTCTTTCTCTCTCACTCTCTCTCTCTCTCTCTCTTTTTTTTTTTTTTGCGGAAAAATTAATTTCAAGTTTAAAAATTTAAAAATTAGCTATTCAAATCACAAACGTTAAAGTTTGCCGAAATTTAACGAAAATGTCATTTAATGAAAAATAACGAATATTGTTATTTTGTGTTCCATTAATAAGACAATAGGCTAAGGAAGAATTTTTGAACACGTTTGGAAAATGTAAAATTACAACATTATTAAATAGACTTAATAACTTTTCTGCGTTTTATATTTTTTTATCATTACTTATTGGTTCGGAAAAGTTGCATCTATTTTAAATTTAAAGATTGAAACGTATGTGTATAAAATAAAAGAATCACCAACGCTGCAAAGAGTTTTTAGCGAACGTTTTATTTTTGTTTTATTACTATATGCTGAATCCTAAATCAAGTGATAATAAAGTATGTATAGATATATACTATCTAGACCAGCCATACTCAACTTGCGGCCCGCGGGCCGCATGTGGCCCGAGGTACACGGTCATTAATCCATATTTATAAAATTAACTGAGATGTGCATAAAATGTATTTACGACCATCATTGTTGTTTTATATTTTTCCATAAGAAAACGAAATCTGTCCTGTCATTTCTAATTAATTTTAAATTATTTTAAAATATCTTAAATGCTATTTCCTTAGTCAAAAGTTCTTTTTGCATGTAGTCCTATTTGTCACGTTACAGTGGGGTATACATTTCTTAATCTTCAACACTAATCATATTAATTATTCTAAATTACTTAAATTTGCACTAAATATTTCTAAAATTTAAAAAAGTAATAAATAAAAAGTTTTTGCATTGTGCAAAAGACTGATAGAAAAGATAGACAGATAAGAAAATTGTTGGCAAAAAAGCCGCCTCTGCTCTGCGCTGTAGGTTACGCGCGCTAATACATAGATAAATAAATAGATAGATATCATTCTGGCCATGAAAACACAATTAATATAATAATATAGGTAATTTCTTACCTTTATCTTTCTTCAGCAGCAGTATTCCTCATACCTCGGGTTGGTGCACATTTGTTAACTGCGGTGGGTAATCCATTTATTACGAAGCTAAAGTGTTAAAAACATTAAAGTGTTGGTTAAGTGAATTATATTATTTATATTGAGTCCACACTTGAGACTTGATCATTTTTGTAATGGAGAATTATATTTAAAATTTCGACTTAATATTTTCAATTAACATTTTACATACAGCTGCCTTTTGCAGCAACAGATTAAAATTATTACATCTTTCTCTATTGAGATAAAAAGGGCAACTAACTTAATAATAAAAAGAGTTTTTTTGAGTCAGAGTTCTTTTGATGACGTCAGACAGCTGCAGCATGCGTGGGTTGATATTAAAACTAATTTCGCGAACATATTTCACATATTAATATCATTGTTTATCTTGAGTAGGATGATTTGGCTAAAATAGAAAAGTTTGTTCATTATAGAATGATTTATTATCACTTAATGTATTTATTTATGTGTTCAAATGTTTGTGTCCTTGAATTGCTTCCTGTTTTGAAATCAGTTAATGATATCTGAAATGGTTATAAATCCATCAAAAATCTCCCACTTCTTCCTTTAGAACTTGTATAGTCTGAAGTAAACAAAAATATTACGTCTGAACATATATATATTTATATTAAAATCATTAAAATTACAGACATTACATTACAATTACATAAAACATTAAAAACCATGCCAACAATGCAATGCGATCTATATAGGGGAGACAGGTCAAACACGTGAGAAAAGACTAAAGGCGCACAGATATTCATTTCAAAATAAAATTTTTAATTCCAAAATAGTGGATCATGCAATAAAAACTGACCATTTTCCAGATTTTGCTAAATCTTTTGTAATCAGATCGAGGTGCAGCGACTACAGAACTCGTACTCTCTTGGAAGCATGGTATACGAAAATTACAGATTTACATCTTAATGAAGCAGGTGCAATCCCGAATGAATACTCCGTGATATTATAACTGTATTTTTGGCCTCGACATTTTGATACGTTGATATTTTTGAACTGTGACTTACGTTAAGAAAAATGTTTGTTGAGGAGGAATTTTCATGTAAATCCGAAACGTCCAATTTTAATATGTTTTTAATGTTTTATGTAATTGTAATGTAATGTCTGTAATTTTAATGATTTTAATATAATTGTATAGTCTACATTGTTATATTATTTGCTTTTACGGTTATGGCCCTGTATATAACTAATACTTCTTTTTAGGGTTGAACGTTTGTCACGGAAATAACTGGCATCAAACAATTTGTACACCATTATTTCAAAGTTCGTGGCTTATTTCTACAACATTTGCAGTAAAAATATATCGCTTAGTTTATTGTTTGGAAACAGTGGTGTTAAAATGTTTAGGTAAAATTTCTTCCGCGAAAAACGTTCAACACTAATGATAATACTAACTGTGTTATATTGCTTTGTTATATACCTATATTATCTTACTATTTTATTTACCCTTTTTAAAGTGTGTTGCGGGCCGCGTAACATCGCAAACCTTTGTTTTTCGCCCGCGAGAAAAAAAGGTCGAGTATGGCTGATCTAGACTATAGACGTATACTACATGCAGATAACAATGAAAATAATTGTTAAGACAAAAGAAAATCAATTTAAATATCCCGGTACTTTTAAATCCTGCTAGTTCTAAAAGTGTTATAATATGGATACATTTTCTTCCATTTCGGTTTCGGATTCACTTCAGACAGAATTTTCGGGTGCCGCGCAAGACTCCAGATGAAAGTAACAAATATTCCAATTTCGTACATTTCCCACGTTAATCGTAGACAGTTTAAAAGGAAGACGGATTAACTTTCCTCGGTCGGTTTGTCTGTCAACGTTACTACTTGTATCACTTATCTTTGATGTTTTTACGAGGAATCATTGCTATCATTCGATGACGAGATGCGATTAAATACGACAAAACGATAACGACAGCGGCTGTGTTTTTTCATACCCATCGCTTATAAAGACGAAGATCAAAGTCCGAAAATCGAAAACTCGGTCATTCCCTATATGCGATGGTTTTACATGCATTTTAGGTAGATTTCGTGATAAATACTACCTATTACATTCTCCCCTATGTTGGAATTTTTGAAAATTTTTTGCAGATCTACTCCGATCATGACTCACAGAATCCAAAACCACCCACAGTTCAAAACTTTATACATCTATCTATCTTTGTCACTTTTTTATGGACACGATAACTCCTCCCATCATTCTGCACACATCTCTTCCAAACGGATACATAAAATCAAGGGGCACAAACTCTCGGTCAAGTTCGTTCATGGGCAAAATCGAACCAAGAGGAGGGGGGAGGGGACTTTTTGTGAAAACAGAAAAAAACCCATAATTTCTTAATTATGATACGTATCGAATCCGTTTAAAGGTATTATTACTTCTAGGAAAAGGGCCGCAAATTTAGGTAGGACAGCTTTTTGATATCATTAAAAATGGCCCCAAGGGGGGGGGGGAGGGGGATTTAGAAGAAAAAAATTCATAACTTCGTTAATTCAGAAGATATCAAATCCGCTTAAATTTATTATAAATCCTCTTAATATTGTCTAAAACTTTTATACTGACAAGTTTTTTATAGGTAAAAAATATTATATAGCCCTTATAGCAAAAAATATTAAAAACAAAAACAATCCCTGTCGGCTCCGCCTGCAAACAAGTTAGGTTTCGAAGTGGGCGTTTCCAAATGCCGCATCATGGCAAAAAGGTCATTTCTTGCGCAATTCCCAACAAACAGGCGCCCCAAGGTCTGCGTCTTCGAAATCTACCTGTGCCTGTAGGCCGAGCCGTCAGGGATTTTTTTTTTTTAACAAGTGGACCTGTATACAAGGATTTCGCATTGCAGTCTTAGAGATTATTTGCCGATAAGTTTTTAATACTTTCCAACATAGTTGAAAAATGTTATGAATTCGGTTTGTCTGGCCGTCTGTCTGTCCGTCCGTGCTCTAACTCGTGTAAATGTACTCAGATTGCCATCTATACCTGACATATCTTATTGACGTTTATCATGACATGTTCGGTGTTGAAAAGGAAGTTTGTACCGTTTACGGCTGGTTTACTGGAGCACTCAAAAGTAGTCCATTACAATCATAATTTGCAGTCATGGAATAAGGCGTGATTTTCAAGATAAACATTGAATGTTTATAACAGACTGTATTTATTTATTTATTATTTTTATACTTATTTAACTTAACTCTAGTTTTACTAACTTTTATATATATATATATATATATATATATATATATATATATATATAAACTCATTATAAAAATTAACCATTGAAACAGAAGCAACTGACCATACACAATGAGATTACTATACCATATAGCACTGTCAATATATATACCATCATATTTCACGAGGTATCAGTTGGTATTGTATATAACAAGAAACAAATATTGAAACGTCGAAATTTCCCACGCTAACAGTGGCAAATCAGTTTGTCAGATTCTCCGTTTATTATCATAGTTGACGTTTTTACGAGAAATCAAGACAATCACCCGATGATGAGATTCGATTAATTCCGACTAAAACAGAGGCTTTATATATATATATATATATATATATATATATATATATATATATATATATATATATATACATATATCCATCGCTGCACGGATGAAGATCATCAAAGTCCGAAATTCAGAAACTCGATCATTTCTTTGGGGCAGTGTTTTGAGTACATTTTTTTTTTATCTTTCTTTTTTCTGCTCATTTAGCTACAGCAAAAACTGCGAAAACTGAATCTGTATATAATAAAATCCTGTCTTAAATGGAAAAGCTTCGTTTTCCCAACTGATGGAGTGCCTTGGAAATATACCTGCTAAGCTGGAAACTTGTTTAAAACGGATTTTTTCCATTTTTATATGTTTTACTGAAAATGGGCAAACAGAAAATCCATTTCGTAAGCCGTTTATTTTTAGGTGCGTTCGCAATTATATAATTACGTAGCACCTATAGTCGTCGTTTGATCCGTCCGTCCGTCTGTCCGCATATAACAGCGCAAAAACTACCCAACCGAATGGTTTGAAATTTAATATATATAATCTTTGCAAAATTTTGTCGAGTCATTTCAAATTTTATGAAAATTGAATCAAAACTTAAAAAAGGTATTAACCCTTTGAGGGGCGGTGGTATATATTATATACCACCTAATTTTAATCCGATTCAAACCAGAAACTTTTTTAACTTCGACGGGAAAAAGTTGAAAAATTGCTTTTCCTTATTTTGAACTAAATTCTTTCGTAAATACCGGTGTGAATTCGACGTTACAGGAACACAATTGCTTGCCCCTGAAAGGGTTAACAAAAATATTTATTAAGTAATTTGATTTTTTTTTAAATCGTTACTTCCTTGTTATAGCAGCTTCTGATGATTAATCGTCAAGCGACCCAGATGTATCGTCAAGTTATCTGACATGCATAACGTTATAATCATGTATGACGTTATAAGACATTTTAATAATCCCTACGACCAAGTTATAGTCATATATTACGTATATGACATTTTATAACATCTATAACCAAATTATAGTCACGTCATTCATTCTATTAAATTCTATCATACGTAATTAATTCAAGAATATCTTATGATTGGTAACGATTCTACGTTGCCATGGTGATTATGTCCTATTTAAGATGGAGTCCTATTATTTCTGTATAACTTAATTTAAAAACCGAATTTGCATACTAAAATTGTTTCATTATAGGAATCCTATAATTTACCGACAGTTTTTTGGATAGATGTTTCCGGAGAAATAGATACTAAATGAAAAAAAAAAAATCTAAATATGGATTTTAATTTCTGAAATTTTCAAGGCTATGCTTAAGGTTCCCATTTGAGTTTTCAGTCCATGTCAACAAAAGATAAAATGTTGCCAACTTAAAATGTACTTATTTTATGACGGAAATGAATCATATGATAATAACAGACGATACAATTCATTTCACTGAAATAATAACGGTACGAACGCACCTCATTTGTCACGTTTGGCATGCAATTTACAACTTGTTACTTTATACTTTTTTTTTTTGTCACATAAACTGAGCATAGATTTTGATATAGCTTTTCTATTTAATTTTTATATCCAGAGTCGGCCATAAAGCAGGTGGGACCCAGGCCGCGCCAGGGCTAGAGAATAGAAGGGCTGGTTCATGGGAGCTCCGAGGATGAAACAGGAAGTCAGCAGTGATGACGTAGTCAATAACACGCTGGCTGAGAGGAACCATCGCAGATAAACGGGATTCAATCGTATTGAGTTTGTTTTGTTCAAAAATATTGAAAGGACGTTTAAATAAAATCTTTATATTTACCGCTATTTCGGACATTAGGTTGTTATGTTGCTATTGACTTTCATGTTTAATATTTCTGTTGATTTAAAGGAAAAATATATTTAAATAAAGAATTAATCTGCTTTTAAATACGTAATAACGCTTTTATATTTTATACATTTTAAAATTACAAATATATTCAAATGCTTGCATTTCATACATTTTTCCTCTCTATTAACTTATTGCATAGCTCAATAAAAAGAGGCATTTTTGAATTAATACAACATTAGCAAGAAATTTCAGATAAGAAGAATATGCAAATATTTTATAACGAAAATTCCAAATTTCTTGTTATTTTACAAAATACTTTTAAATTCACTTTTTACTTACGAAAAAAATTATAAATGAAAATAAAATGTAAAATAAATATTAATAATTTAAGGCTGTTAAGGAGCTGACACATTTCTGAATTCATTTTTATTCGGAACTGTATGAAATTGGCAGGTGTTGTTGTTATTCAGAAACCTTGTAATCAAATGGCAATTTCGATTTTTTTTTTTTGTGAGGGGGGGGGGGGGTAAAATCAGAAAATCTTTCAGAAAATACTGTCAAAGTGAGCGTTTTGAACCGAATTCCCGGCAAGAAAGGTGAAAACGTGTCGTCACGAGACAAGAATCGCTCACAACTCGATAAGTAATTTATTTATCAAAAAATGGAAAACGTTATTCGATTCCAAATTGCTTCAATAGTTACATCTGCCAATTTTATACCTTAAAAAGTGAGTCAGAACTTTAATAAATAATAACATGTTTAAAAATAATTTTTATCTCGAAATTGCATTAATCTAATTATTTTTTCCATTTATTTGATTGTTCTTGGGCTTTTCTTATGCTGACAAGCAATGCGGTTCTGTTCAGATCCCTTATTTTTATAAATGTTCTAACTCTTGAAAATAGAATAATGGCTTGTAATTAAATATGGAAAAAGCGTGTTTCAAGCTATGAGGTCATATTTTTAAGGATATTTACGTCTTTACGAAAATTGTCTCCATGAATTTTACGAAATATTAAGTCCATCTCTCTTAACAGTTCTCATCCAAGATGAAGATGGAACAGATAAACCTCCTGCCGAGAGTAATGAAATCCAATTCCCATATTCTGGAATTTCAGTAAGATTTTAAAGTTCCAAGTGTTGCATCAATATATTTTAGTTTCATTCTATATACTATATGGAGCCTGCAATAAAAGCCAGAGCCTTCTCTTCATTTTTGGAGAGAGTTATTTTTGAATTTGATTTCCATTTGAAAAACATATTATTTTCAGACATATCATTAAAATTTAGAAAACCATCTTCTGTCCCACTTTCTTCCATCAATACTGCAGGGTGCAATATTATCATTACCGTGATTATTCTCTACGGAAACAATTTTTATCGGGCTTAAACATTTTAGTCTAATCATGAGCATTTTGCAAAATATTTTATTTTTCTAAGTCTCTCAGATCGAGGCGTGACATCATCTTACATTCTTAATGGAGGGCATAATCTTGCTTAGAACAGAATACTCTTATTTTTTTCTTTTCAGGTAATCCCAATAATTGAATATTCAAATAATGATAAATTTAGATTAGTATAGAAAATTAAAATACAAAAATTACAAGCAAAATAAAATAAATAACCCATGTGCTTTCCCGAGAACAGACAAAGAAATACTCAAATAAAGGTGTAGAATTGTATGGGCTCGTGAGGCTCGAGCCCCACCAATAATTTCTAAAATGGACACTTTTTTTCCCTTTTAATATAAAAAAAAAGTTTTTTACTTTTTAGTATTTTATAGAATTTTTGAATGTTCCATTTTTTCCTATTTTTCTTTTGTTACAGGGATAAACGACAGTAGGAAAACTTTTTCACTTTATGTTCTATTCCTTTTTTATAAGAATAAAATGCCCAACGTTCAAACTTCTTATATAACAAATGAAAATAGCAAAAAAAAAAAAAAAAAATCATAAAAAAAAAAATTGTTATTCAAATTCAACTTTTGCTGTAATTTTATTATAAACGATTCTCGAATATCAGCTAGTTTCGTTTTATAAAGGGTCTGTACATTCGAATTTTTATATTGTCTTAATGTTTTATTTAACTTGTGATTATTTATCAGTATACGATTATGTTTAATTTCTTTAAAAAAAAGTTAAAAAAGCAACATTAAATTCGAAATTGATCTTTTTTACACTCACATACACATATATGTGTAAAAAAAGAGTTGAGCCCCTCCAATTATTTAAAAAAATGTACGCCTATGTACTCAATGACCAATACTTCTCTTTAGGGCAGCGTGAGGGTGTGAAATCCATGACGTCACAGATCTTCCGGTAGGGAGGGCAGTCAGTCACAAGGCGGCATAGGTCCTCTCAAAGGGATGACCTAGCCCTTATATTCTCTAGCCCTGGGCCGCGCGCTTATAGTGGCACACACAATTTTTACACTATTTTATTTAACTCAACTTGGTTCATGTATGTAAAGATGAAATTTTGTAATCGATTTTTAACTCACTTCCAGATGGGCTAGAATTATAAAAATTTTGTACACAGGTATGTTTTCAATATCAATTCAACTGTTTAATATTTTTAGAACTCTATTATAGATTAAAAATTTAATTTTAAGACATTTTTCCCGTTAGCCCGCCACAGGTGATAAATTGTCCAATATTCTTTAGGGTTAACTTTGTATATACAAATTGCAACAGCGAGGGATTGAATGAGGCGCCAAACCACACTCGCCAAAAAAGGCCTACTGGCTGTGAAGCTGCAACAACGAAATGCTTTAAAATCTAAGAAGTCGAAAATTAAATTTAAAAAATTTACTTATATCACTTTAGAGTCTAATATTAATTAAATTATCTTAAAAGTTTGTGAAAACAATTACAAATCCAGAATATGTTATTTAAACTATGTTGTTTTTTTATATGTTAAAAAAGAACAACAATTGTGTATTATTTTAACAAATTCTCTAGCTTGAATTTTCTACTAATCGAAAAAAGCAGTGAATTTTCTATAATCGGGATCGGTGTCCACGCCAAATCAATGGATTGTCATGGAATTGTTTTGGAAAAATCCTGAATTACAGTCATGAAATGAGACGTGATTTTCAAGATAAAATTTCAAATGCTTATTATATCTAGTCGGATGTGCCAATCCCAAAACTTTCTTCTATCTCACACAGATTTCGCATACACTAAAAAGAATCGGCACCCATTTATAGCAAGGTCTAACTGAATCTAAAGTTTTATTCAATTCAGTGCATTAGTTCTTGAGATAGGACTATCGCTAAAATCGTGTCAATCCTGCAAAATGTGTGCAGCATAGCAGCGCCATCTGTTGGGAGATTTACAGCAAAACCTAATCAACAGTAACTTATGTTAACGTTTAACTTAATCTGGAGTTTGGTGAAAATCCGCACTGTAAAAAAATAAATTCTAAAATAGAACAAAAAAGACCCAAATTGGGTTGTAACATATCTGGGTGCAGCAATGTTCCAAATTGGAAAATACCTCTTTGTGACCCAAAATGTGTTAAAAGAGTATCCATTTTGGGTTTATCGCAGAATCCAAATTGGAATTCAGAGTTTACTCAAAAGGGGTACAAAGTTAACCCATTTTGGATATAATTTGAACTCCAATTTTGGATCTGTAATAAACCTAAATTAGAATTCAGAGTATACCCAAAATGGGTTAAAATTTTACCCTTTTTGGTGAACTCTTAACTCCAATCTGGGTTCTGCAATAAACTCAAAATGGACACTTTTTATGCCCATTTTGGGTCACGAACAGATATTTTCCAATTTGGAACAGTACTGAACCCAGATATCTTACAAACCCAATTTGGGTCAAAAAGACACTCTTTCCAATTTGGAATGATGCTACACCGAGATATTTTACAGCCCAATTTGGGTCATTTTTTGTTCTATTAAAAAAAAAAAATGTGTATTGTGGCCTGTACCGGGAGGAAAAGGTTAGCTTTCCTCTATCTTCGTTTTAAAATTTTAGCTAATGTTACACGAAAACAGCAAGTTAAAATGAAAAGAAACGTTTACAAAAGATTCGTTAATACTGAATTTGAATAAGAAATTCGCCAAATTTTTGAGCAATAGCCAAATAGGCTTCATTTATGAAGACTTATTTTGGTCGCCAAATTTGGCGATATTTCGCCAATTTTGTCAATTTTGTCGCCAATGTCGCCAATTTTGGCACTAACGGATATGAACATATAATATTATGCGTATAACAATATAATAAAATATAACACCTTGTAATAGTATATTACTTTTAAATGCTAAAGGTGTAAAATTAACAACTATAATATAAATTAAAATAACTTTTATTAGTTGTTTTACATGTTTCGACTCTTCTGAGTCATTTTCAAAAACAAAATGAGAATATCCTAAAGCTGCACGGGCTTTGAAGTTATTATTTACATGTACTTTTTAAAAAATTACGCACGTTATCTATTATTTTTTACTTGATTGTTTATTTTCATATCTTTGAGCATGGAGTAATTCTAGCCACAGTTTAGGTAAATTAAAAGATGTCGCATCGTTACATATTGTATTTTTGCGCGTGAGTATCTCTATGGTTTCTCTTATTATGGATGGATAGTGTAGACTGGAGGGAAATATTATTTTACTTTCATTGAAATTTATTTGGATGGTTTCTTCTTGATATAATCTTGCTAGGGCTGTAGTTTTTCTATTATATTTAATATCAGCTATATGCTCTTTTTTTCCTGCAATTAAATTTCCTGCTGGTCATGCCTATGTAGTAATTCTTGGATCCGTCTTCTTTAATAAAAGGTATTTCATATACTCCTGAATAATTCTCAAAATTAATTGGGTCAATTTTACTGCAAATGATATTCTTTAATTTCTTAGGTGGTTTGGCTATTAAGCAGATATTGAAACGTTTAAGGCTGTGTTTTAATTTTTCGAAAAAGCTTGGATAATATTGCAGAGTATAAAGTTTGTATGTTTGTGAATCAAATTTCTTTTCTGAATACTTATTATTGGTGATATCTATGATTAATTTATTAATATGGTGTACTGTAAAACCATTATTATAGGCAATTTTACGAATATTATCTAATTCATTTTTCAATTTATTTTCAGTACATATTATAAAGGCTCGTTTTATGAGAAATCTGTAGCCTGAAATTTTGTATGTAAAGGGAGAACATGCGTTATTTGGTATGGTAGATTGGTTAGCCATGTTTTTCCGGAAAACAGCTCTGTCGATAGATTTATTTGTTCTTGTTAACATAACATCAAGGAATGGAAGACTTTTATTATGTTCAATTTCAATAGTGAATTTAATGTTATTGTCGATTGAGTTTAGTTGATTTATAAATATTTTAAGTTCATCAAGACTATGCTGCCAAATTATAAAAATATCATCAACATATCTGAGCCAAGTGTGAGGTGTTAAGTGAAATGTGCCAAAAACTTTATTTTCCAATGGGCGAAGAGTATATTCAGCTAATAAGCCTGAAATAGGTGACCCCATTGGAGCTCCGTGATTCTTGTAATGATTCTTGTACTACATATGATCTATGTAACATATACAGCTACCAGATAATTATATAATGGCTAGTCTTGATATTATATCACTGTATCCATCAATTGACACACATGTAGTATGTAATAAGATTTGTGATGATATTGAACAGATAGAAGAATTTAGTGATGATATGAAAATAACAATAAAAAGAGGACTTAATCTAATCATCCATAATAACTATTTCACATTCAATAGTAAATATTATAAGCAGAATCACGGAGCTCCAATGGGGTCACCTATTTCAGGCTTATTAGCTGAATATACTCTTCGCCCATTGGAAAATAAAGTTTTTGGCACATTTCACTTAACACCTCACACTTGGCTCAGATATGTTGATGATATTTTTATAATTTGGCAGCATAGTCTTGATGAACTTAAAATATTTATAAATCAACTAAACTCAATCGACAATAACATTAAATTCACTATTGAAATTGAACATAATAAAAGTCTTCCATTCCTTGATGTTATGTTAACAAGAACAAATAAATCTATCGACAGAGCTGTTTTCCGGAAAAACATGGCTAACCAATCTACCATACCAAATAACGCATGTTCTCCCTTTACATACAAAATTTCAGGCTACAGATTTCTCATAAAACGAGCCTTTATAATATGTACTGAAAATAAATTGAAAAATGAATTAGATAATATTCGTAAAATTGCCTATAATAATGGTTTTACAGTACACCATATTAATAAATTAATCATAGATATCACCAATAATAAGTATTCAGAAAAGAAATTTGATTCACAAACATACAAACTTTATACTCTGCAATATTATCCAAGCTTTTTCGAAAAATTAAAACACAGCCTTAAACGTTTCAATATCTGCTTAATAGCCAAACCACCTAAGAAATTAAAGAATATCATTTGCAGTAAAATTGACCCAATTAATTTTGAGAATTATTCAGGAGTATATGAAATACCTTTTATTAAAGAAGACGGATCCAAGAATTACTACATAGGCATGACCAGCAGGAAATTTAATTGCAGAAAAAAAGAGCATATAGCTGATATTAAATACAATAGAAAAACTACAGCCCTAGCAAGATTATATCAAGAAGAAACCATCCAAATAAATTTCAATGAAAGTAAAATAATATTTCCCTCCAGTCTACACTATCCATCCATAATAAGAGAAACCATAGAGATACTCACGCGCAAAAATACAATATGTAACGATGCGACATCTTTTAATTTACCTAAACTGTGGCTAGAATTACTCCATGCTCAAAGATATGAAAATAAACAATCAAGTAAAAAATAATAGATAACGTGCGTAATTTTTTAAAAAGTACATGTAAATAATAACTTCAAAGCCCGTGCAGCTTTAGGATATTCTCATTTTGTTTTTGAAAATGACTCAGAAGAGTCGAAACATGTAAAACAACTAATAAAAGTTATTTTAATTTATATTATAGTTGTTAATTTTACACCTTTAGCATTTAAAAGTAATATATTATGCGTATGATTGGGAAAATTATTACAACAATGAAAGAAAATAATTTGCGTTAATGTGCTGTTTTGTTTCAAAATGTCAGCCAACCTAGAATTTCAAACTGCTCTATCTCAGCCATTTTTTAAGATAGAGGTAAACCAAAAAATGCTCTGGAATCCTCGTATCAAGGCCTAACACGTAATTAAAAAATAAATTTTAATTTTTAATTTTTTGTATATTTATTTTAGTTTTAAATTTTTAAATGGCCGCCATCTTGAAACACAATGGCGGACTAAGCTGGCCAACGAACTCGTTCGAGACATTGGTGAGCTTAATACACACAATTAGTTTAATCAAAATTGATTTATAAATACGAGCATTATCGCATGACATAGGTCAGATATATATATATATATATATAAATCAACATTTGAACGGAGGGTGGTTTTGGGGTCTGGGAGTCATGATCGGTGAAAATATATCGAAATTTTCCGGAACTGCTTTCCTCCGAACGGCTGCAATAGGTAGCTTTATACTTTTTTGTATTGAAAGCTACCTAAAAATTCCACAAAATATTACAAATCCTGAAAACTTATGAAGAACAAACATTAAAACTTTCTTTTTTGGGGGGGAAGGTAATTTTTCCCCTGAATTAAAAGTGACATAAAACCAAATTAAAATGTTATACAAGACTTCCAAACACTGATAAAATGAAGCTAAAATTGAAAATTAACTGCCATCATAGCAGAATATTAAAAATTTCATAGTAAATTTTGAGGGAATATATCAGAAATACATTTTCTTTAAACTTTAAGCTTAGTAAAATAAATAATAAAATCTAATCTGCTCAAATACATTAAACTGCAGACATTAACAATATAAACTACTACATTTAAAATTCAAAATGTTTTAAACATTACTATCGTTACTTGCCATCCATGCGTTAGTTTTTGAGATAGAGTTATCGTGATAATAATGAAAAAAGTAGCAATAACAGCGCCACCTGCTGGGCTATTGACACCAAAACGTAAGCAGTATCTATTTATGTCAAGTTCTAACGGAATCTGAAGTTTGATGAAATGCCGTTTATTCGTTCTTAAAATATAGCTATGTAAAAATCATGAAAAAAGTGGTATAGCAGCACCACCTGTTGGTATATATAGACCAAAACGTAATCAGCGTCTATTTATGTCGAGGTCTAAATGAATCTGAAGTTTTATGAAAATAAGTGCATTCGTTCTTGAGATAGAGCTATTGCGGAAATCGCAAAAACTGCAGCATAGAAGCGCCACCTATAGGGCGATTTTCACCAAAAACGAATCAGTACTCATTTATATCAGGGACTCACTGAATATAAAGTTTTATTAAATTTCGTGCATTAGTTCTTGAGATAGAGTGGCCACAAAATTTTTGTCACATACATACAGACAGGCAGTCACAGACTCACAGACAGACTTTTTTTAAAAACAGTCCAATCGTGCTTTCTAGGACCTTCTAAAACGTATAAATCCGTCGAAAATCGGAAGTCGAAAATTTTCATGAATCTATTACTTTCTTCTTGTGAAGATAGAAGAAAGTAAAAAATGTATTTAAAAAAATCAAAAGAATATTATTATTTTTATGCTTAACTTCGTTAAAAAGTGTCCAGACTTTAAGGAGAAGTCTTGCCTTGCGTGTTCTAAACAAAAAGAATACTAATTAGTAAATCTACAGATCACAGGCCTCAACATCAATTCTACAAATCATTGTTATATGTAATGATTTGTTACATGCAATCGCACTAATTTTTAATATAATCTAAATCATATTTATATCCTACAATTCGATTTTTTTAAGGTATCTGTACATTTATAAGCAGGGATTTACAAATTCGATAAAATCTGATAGGCAGCAAAAAATTATAGTCGCCAATAAAAAATATCCTCCTCCCTAATTCTTCCCCATCATTGATTTTTAAAAGAGCATAAAACTTTTTTATGAATTAATTGAGAAAAATTAATAACAATCATAGTTTAGAATTACTAGTTATATAGTTTAGAATAGCACATAATTTAGAAAGATAATTTTTCTCATGAAACATGAAAATTACATATCTCTGGAAAAAAAAAAAAAAAAAGAAATACCGTAAAGGCTCAATTAACCGGCATGTTCAGGAAATGCTTCTAATGTCCGGATAAGGAGAGCATCGATGAAATAGTGAAGCAGGAAAAACATTTTTTGCCTATTTTCCCGCAAAAGAAAGTCAATTGATTCTGATTTTATTATCTTAAAATTTGATAACTTATTTTTGCCAAATTAAAAACAAATGTTAAAAATGTTTTTGGCTTGGATATAATTTCTAAGTTTATTTCGTAACTTTCCAACATCTATAATGATATACTATATTATGAGAAATGAGAGAAATATTCCGTTTGTGCTCCTTCATTAGGTCAATTTTTGTACAACCCTCCTCCCCCTAACCAGATAAAATAACTTAGTCGCCAGATGAAAAACTTGATCACCGGTGGCGACCTGGCGACCGCATTTGTCAAGCCCTGTTTATAAGCATATAAGCCCTATTTATAAGATTGAAACTTCCAGAAATTTAAGAAATGTCACATTACACACAATTTTATGCAATGATATGATAAACTACTTATTCTTTTTTTTTTCTAGAATACGAATACATTCCTGAATCCCTCGTTGTCACTTTAAATTTATGTTCTCAATTTCCAGTAATTGTGCTATTTCATTGTTCAAATATGTCTGAATGCATTTACTATTTTAAATTCATTAATTTACCATCTCCTTGTATAGGAGATTTTATCCTATCCTTAAAAGAATACTTATTTTTAAACCAATAAGCATTATCATATGCCGCTTAAATTGAATAAAATTTCGTGTACTAAATATACTTATAGAAATGTAAGTTCCACTTATGACACTTATATTCAACTTTTACTACATTCAACGTTTTTGTAATTTCCGCTTGGAAAACCGATTTGGACATATTTCTTTAGTAGTTAAAATAAATCCTCGTCTATTTCATTAGAAAAAGCATATTAAAAATAAAAATCATCCGAAACTTAGCTATTTTGTTAATAAAATAGTGCGATTTACTTGAATTTTCTTTTTTTGACATTCTTTGAAATAGAGCTGCTAGGAAACCATTTAATAAAAGAGAGGAAAAAAGAAATGCATTGGGAATTTTTGTAAAATATGGGAAATTAAAATGATTTATACATCTCGAATTGATGTGTAAAATTTTCCAATAATAATTTATATAATTACTTTCGAAATTCTCATAAATATATAGGCAAATTTCAAAGCAATTGGATTCATTTAAGATCTTCATTTCGGAAATTTAGCAACAATTAATTTAACGTTTAAATCAATTATCGCAATGCGCCATTTTTCTTTCGAAGAATGTTAAAATTTTAAAATCGTCTGATTTCCCATTAAAAAGCATTTTGACGTAAACAAAAATGCTTTATATTTTTAGAACGAATGAACCAAATTTAACTAAAAACTGTACAGCTATTTCCGAATATCTCACCAGCATATTTGCTAGATATCAAGCTAATTGGATGCTTTTTGTGACAGTTATCGCGAGACATACAAACAGACAGACAGACACCAAAAACTTTTCGAGTCTCCACAGTAAGCCTCAACTGACGTTTCGGCAATTAAATCAGGAGCTATTAAATGTTAAAGTCGCGAAGTATATTTTCGGCGACCTTGTAGAATTGAAGTGAGGATAAGGTATGGGCTATTTAGAGTTTCAAAGGGTAGAATAAACCCGGTTTAAACCTGGGAATAAACCGAGTTTTTTGGAAATAAACTAGGTTTTTTGGGAATAAACCAGGTCTTTTGGGAATAAACTGGATCTATTGGAAATAAACCTGAGAATAAACCGGTTCTTTGCAACTCTAGGGCTATTGTACTTATACAGGGTGTGCTCAAATGGACTGCCGCTTTTGAAATTTCCATAACAGGTAAATGATGAAAGCTATTGAAGTTATTTTGACAGGAGAGGTCGGTAATTTCATGAATACGCTTTCTTGTTTTAGTACCAAATGTCACCGACAAATGGCACTCCGTTGTCTCAAACTGTTAGAACGCTTAAGCTAACCTATAAAATTGCGTCAAAAGGGATCATTTTATCTTTTATTCTGTTTAGTGGTTGAAAAGGCAAAAAAAAAAGCTTTTACGTTTTGAAATCACAAAGTTACTTTGAGCCTTCTAATAGTTTGAGACGGTGCATCGGCATCTATCGGTGATGTTTATAAAACAGAAAAACATAATAAAAAAATTATCTCCTACAAGAAAACTTCCATATCTGACACCATTTACTTGTTCTGGCATTTTGAAAAATCGCCAGTCCATTTGAGGCTAGGAGGATAGAAAAGAGAGGAGTAGACATATCAATCTTCTCATGTGGAAAGTTTTGAAGCAGGCAATCGAGTTCTTTCCCCCTCTCCTGCGTCCATCATATTTGATTTCCATCGATAGCAATCCGATTAGCAGTATATCTAGTGCATGGCCAAATAGAGCAGACTCAAAGTAGAAGGGGTAAGGAAGGCCTCAAGTGATGCCGTTTATGTCGACTCCTCCTATTCTATCCTCTTAGTTTGAGGCCACCGTTTTGACAATCCCTTTGCGCCGAGCGGCGCGTATACGTGACGTAGGGGGTGCTCAGAATCCTTGATTATTTGTACCAGTAATTTTTAACAGATAATTTTGCCTTATTTAATCATAGATTTCTACGATCAAATCAAGAAAAAACTTCTATTAAGAATTACCGGTGATATTGGCTAAACAATCAGCAAAGGACTGCTGGTCGCGAAGGGATTAATGCGTAAAACATTTTATGAATGCACTGTAAAACAAAATCCGCGAAAAAACGGAAAATGCACTGGCAGCAAAGTTTTCGTCTGTTCTCCGTTTGTCATAAAACATTTGGTATTCCCTATTTTCAAGATGGAAAATTTCCGCTATTTAAAACGGGGAATTTCTGTTTGTATAAAAAATGGGAACGCAATATGTAAAAGAAAAGTATGAATAATTATATATCACTGGGCGTACTTATACGGAAAATATATTTGATTTTAATATTGGCACACCCCTTTTTATCACCTAGACTTCCTCCTGATTAGAATCTCGATACTCGCCTTTAAAGTATACATGCTCTAACTTCTACGCCAACTCTATAGCCACATCCAACGACACACACAGCCACAATCAAAACATCAATAGCAAAAATTTAACGGAAAAATTTCCATTCTCTCTCAATTAAAAAGGAACATTTCCGTTTATCTGTCTTGAAATCTCCGTTTATCTGTCTTCTACACGGAAAGAAATTTTAAATTTTTAACATTCCACGAGTAAATTTAAAAAGAAATTTTTCGTTTATTCTTGGGAAATTTACGATTTCTACGCAAAATAGAAAGTTTCTCGGGGAAAATTTACGATTTCCACTCAAAATAGAAAGTTTCCTGGGGAAAATTTACGATTTCCACTCAAAATAGAAAGTTTCTCGGGGAAATTTTACGATTTCCACTCAAAATAGAAGGTTTCCGTTTGTTCTTGGAAAGTTTACGATTTCCACTCAAAATAAAAAGTTTCCGTTCATTCGTGGAAAATTTACAAATTCCATTCAAAATAGAAAATTTACGTTTTTTCGGGGAAAATTTACGATTTCCACTCAAACTAGAAGGTTTCCGTTTGTTCTTGGAAAATTTACAATTTCCACTCAAAATAGAAAGTTTCCATTCATTCGTGGAAAATTTACAAATTCCATTCAAAATAGAAAATTTACGTTTTTTCGGGGAAAATTTACGATTTCCACTCAAACTAGCAGGTTTCCGTTTGTTCTTGGAAAATTTACAATTTCCACTCAAAATAGAAAGTTTCCGTTTATTTGTAGAAAATTTATGAATTCCACTCAAAGTAGAAAGTTTCCGTTTTTTGGGGGGGCAAATTTACGATTTCCACTCAAAATAGAAAGTTTCTATTAAAAGATAGAAATTTCAAATAAGAGTCACCCGTATATACACGGGTTTGTTTTTTACAGTGTGTTTCTCTAATCTAATCACGTGACACGTTTCATTTTTCAGCTCTACGGAGATGCAGCATTTGCCACGACTATCCTTGAAGGGAAAGGGGTGCCTGACGTATTCGGTGTCACGTGGGCCTGGGGAGTCGGTGTCATTCTAGGTGTCACGGTAGCCGGAGGCATATCTGGTAAGTCTCTTCTTAAGGTTGTTCATTTTTATTGTTCTATTTATCATAGTTTTGTATGTTATTTAACCCCTTATGCACCGACGGTACTTTAAAGTACCATTAAAATAAACTTGTTATGAAATTCATTTAACACATTTATTGTCAGTAATGCACGTTAAATGAGTTCTAGACACTTACTTTATTATGTTCCAAAAGCATTATTCGCTGTACAAAGAAAAAATAGTTTTAAATGAATATTTTATTCTTTCCAATTGTAACTGCTCATCTCTTTTTTAATTCTTACTATTAGATCAAACTCTCCCTATATATATATATATTTATATATCTTCTACAAATTTTCAATCGTTAATAAAATACTTCTTATTCATCCACTCAAGTTCAAATACATTTTTTAAACTTGTAGTGGATGACACTTGATGGTAATACAGTTTTTTTTTCAAATATTAATTCATTAATTAAATTTAATTTATTAATTTTAGTTTTATATGGGAGAAAAAATATGAACAAGCATCCGACTTATTTCAGACATTATTTCCATTTAAAAGCACTCACTCACGAGTCTTGATAGCGCAGTCGGTTAAGCTCTGAGCTCGTAACCACAAGGCCCCAGGATCGAGCCTCGCCTTGGGACAGAAGGAAATTTTCCCGTACTCGAAAATAAATTTCTCTTATGTAAGATATTTAGCAGAATATAAATTTAGGAATAAATACCGTCAGTGGCAAAGCGTGTAGATCGCTGGAAAAAATTTTCATTTTGACCTAGTAAGGAATTGACTTAATTTTTTTTAATATATATATTACTTGTTATGTTGAAGACATTTAATTGAAATTTTCAATTCCGAAAAAATTCTATGTTTACATGTTAAGGCCATTACTTTTGTACCATTTCCTAATTCTATGAAATGCTAAAAACAATATCCCGAATAAATGATTTGAATAGAGTTGCAAATAGTCTACAAAATGCCTGTAAATACTGATTTAGTTAATTACATTTTACTTAATTACAAAATTTCTTTAATGATTGCAGAAACCTACTAACATATTTTCAAACATTCCGAAAAAAAAAATGCTTTGAAAAGTAAAATTTTTATTAATTCATAATTTGGCACATAAAGGTTTAACTTCACAGTTGTATAGAAAATTTGCGCTAATTATGGCGGTGCAAATACATACCTGTAGATTTAATTTGGAATTAAAAGTTTAAATCTCAATTCGTTTCAACTAGTATAATGTTGTTCATTATAACCTGCCTGACTGTAAACGTGTACATGTACACTGTAAAAAAGACAAACGTTTCTAAATCTTGGAAAATATCATATAACCACGAAGAAAAATATACAGTAACCTCTTCCAAGTGACCCATGATTCCGAAAAGCGTGCTTTGTCTTTAGAAACCTCAGAAAACTATATAATTTCGATATTTAAAAGAAAACTATAAAAACAAACTTTCTGTCGCTGAGATTGATTTTCGGAAACGTTTCCAAGTAGTTTTTATACTGTATTAATCAGTTTTCTCAAACCGGAATATCGGATTTTAGAATGCTATTAATTTACAATTACACATTTTTAGTTGCGTAACTGAATTTATACATACTAGAGTAAAAAAAATAATATTAATTATAATGTTAATGTTGTTAATTTATCGTGTTTGTCTGTAAAACATGTTTGTTGAATATGAAAATGTTTAATTGAGAATGGATACACTCCGAAAAACTTATGTTCCGGATTAAAAAATCGAATTAATACGCTATAAAAGTTACTCGGAAACGTTTCCGAAAATGAGTAACAGCAAACGAAACTTTGTTTTAAATCGCGAAAGTACGTTGTTTTTGAGGTTCCTGAAAGTAAATAACACTTTTCGAAATCGTGATCAACTTGGAAGAAATTATTGTATATTTTTGTTCGTGATTATACTTTCTTAGCATAAAAAACGTCTTTTGAGGGTTTTTTTGTGTGTGTGTGTGTGTGTGTGTTTTGTTTTTCTACAGTGTACAATACACAGTGCAGGCATTTACAGTTCTTAAAATGTTGTATAAAAAAATCTTTAAAAATTGTATAAAAAAAAAAATGTCAAATCAAATGTAAAACAATATCTACAACTGAATTTAATTTAATTGTAATATGTGTGGCCCTCCCGGACTTGCACTAAAGCTATAAAGATTAGCTCCCTAGGGGTGGTTATATACTTATCCTCAACAGCACCCTGACACAAATGGGACCGAAATTTGAAACCCTCACGATCCAACTGCAACTCGTATTGTCCGCATTTACTGTCATGTAACAAGTGCCGCTATTAAGATCCACGTTATTATAAAATATCAAGATTATGCAGCAGTTATTTATTGGTAGCTGAAAATATATTGTATATGCTGTATATTCTCAAGTGAATAAATTGTATCAAATGATTATGATGTAAATTGTGAGCAAATAAATACCTATTGTGCGATTTCAATATTTTTACTTTCAATAACGTGGATCATATTTCATCCACTATCGGTGATAATAAGAACTATTTTTCTTTTGTTTTACGGTAAAACCGATACGACAATTTGTTAATTTTTATAAAGTTTTGAATTGTGAACGGACTTGTGGTATACCCGGTATATTATATGTATTATACCGGTATATAAATATATGTCAGTATGGATGTAATCTAAGTATGAAAGTAATGTATTAATTTTTCAAATTAATTTAAATTTACATGTAAGCTACTAAATTTGTATTTATTGTAAGTATGTTATATGATACATCCATTATAAAATGCTGCATGAAAGTATGTATGCAGCAGGGAAGTACATAATGGTATGTACAGGGTGTCCCAAAAATGACTGATGGATTTTTAAAGTCAATAAAAAAAAGCGGAACGCGAAAGTAATATATCGTTTGGGGCCTTATGTTTGGGAAACCAGGAAATTTTATTCCACCAATTTGCAAATTTAGTTAACATTTTCACCAAAAGGTGACGCTTCAAAATAGCGATGATACTCCAAAACACGAAACAAATATAGTACATATAGCACATATAGCTTTAGTGTAAGTACAGGAGGGCCACACTTATCACAATTCAATTAAATTGAATTGTGCATGCTGTTTTACATTTGATTTGACATTTTTTAATAAATTGTAACATTTTAAGAACTGTAAATGCCTGCACAGTGTATTGTACACTGTAAAAAAAAAAAAAAAGACATTTTTTAAGCTAAGAAAATATAATCACGAACGAAAATATACAATAACCTCTTCCAAGTTGATCACGATTTTGAAAAGTGTTATTTACTTTCAGGAACCTCAGAAACAATGTACTTTTGCGATTTAAAACAAAGTTTCTTTTGCTGTTACTCGTTTTTGGAAACGTTTCCGAGTAACTTTTATCCGCTGTACCAACGAATAAACTATTTTCAATAGCGTACTACTACTTTTTCAAAAGCACTGACTAACAGATTGCGTAGCAAAATACCGAATGAAGATGTGACGGATTCAATTTCTCTCAAGCTCTCATATACCTGCAGCGCCATCTTTTGGCGAAAGGTTAACTAAATTTGTAAATTGGTGGGATAAAATTTCCTGGTTTCGAAAACATAAAGCCGCAAACGATACATTTCTATCGCGTTCCGTTTTATTATTTTATTGATTTTCAAAATCCATCAATCATTTTTGGGACACACTATATGTAAATATTAAAATACACGATATTATAAAAATAATAATAATAAATATTGAGATTATACAGCAGTTATTTATTTGCAGCTGAAAATATTCTGTATATACTGTATATTCTCTAGTGCAAATAAATACCTGTTGTGCGATTTCAATATTTTTATTTTCAATAACGTGGACCTTATGGTATTTAAAGGTATTAAGGGTATGTATGTTGTGCATTTTGTGAGGCAGGAGGTGACATTTAGGGTCGGGACTGACGGACGTAACTTTGAGACTGGTAATTAGAAGGCAGCGTACATTAGTACTCGATCATGAATGCCATAGAGAACGTTAAAAGCTTAAATTGAAATACACGCGTGCGATGGTTTACATAATTTGGAACGTGTCAGATTTTGACTAGGGGACTCTCTGCTCCATGTGGCAATACAGGGGACCCATGGCTGCTTGAAGGCCTTATGGAAAACAGACCCCTGTGTGTCTTACTGGTACGAACAGAAACAAGACATAGTTTTACCTCGTGTTATAAAATGTTTGTAAATTAACTACACTGTAAAAAAGATAGATACTTCTTAATCTAGGAAAATATATAACCTTGCACGAACAAAAATATACAATAACCTCTTTAGAGTTACACACGATTCCGAAAAGCACTCTTAATCTTTACAAACCTCAGCAGGCAATATATTTTCGAGATTTAAAGAAGCATTTATAAAAACAATGTTTCTTTTACCGCCACTAATTTTCGGAAACGTTTCGAAGTAGTTTCTACAGTGTATTAATCCGTTTTTTCAACCTTGAATATAAGTTTATTTTTATGCTTTCCATTCTCAAGTAAACATTTCATATTCAACAAACACTTTTTTCAGACAAACGTGATAAATAAACAGCATTCAAATCAACATTAAAACTCATTTTCATGTGTTACTCTTGGGTGTATCAATTCAATTACGCTGCTGAGAATGTTTGAGAATAAATAGCATCTTAAAAACCGATTCTCTGGTTTGAAAAAACTGATTAACGCACTCGGAAACGTTTCCGCATATCAGTGACAGCAAATATAAATATATATATATATATATATATATATATACAGTATGCCCACTAAAGTCCCCTGCCACCCTCTTAACTTCGGAACGGCTGCTGCTATATTCATAAAAGTGGTGTCTAGGTATAGTAAAGTAGCCATGCGCTACTCAATGAAACCACCTACAGCGCCACCTGGTGGAATGCTGCGGAGTTAGCATTCCTATCTCGAAAACGGAAAGAGATAGAGAAAAAATGTGATTTACAAAGTTGGAAAGTATCATCGATTTAGTACGAAAAGTGACCTTGTGGACATTAATGCGAAGAATACAATGGCTAAAACGCGCAATTGTTTTTTGTGATTTCCTACACTGTGACGTGACAAAACGATCTCAGAAAAAAAGCAACAACCATCAGTTATGAAACAGCAGGTCTGTGCGACCCCTCCACAAACATTGCAGGATATTAAACGACGCTATTACGGACGCTTGTGCCAACGTGTCACCCTCTATGCTCCAACGTGTGCAACGTGAAATTCAAACAAGCATCCAAATATGCATTGCAGCTGACGGTGAGAAGTTTGAAAATCTAAAATTAAGGTATATTATTATAACTAGTTGCTTTTTTCTAAGATCGTTTTGTCACGTCACAGTGTAGGAAATCACGAAAAGACAAATGCGTGTTTTAACCGTTCTATTCTTCGCATTAATGTCCACAATAAATCTTTTCATACTAAATCGATGATGCTCTACAACTTTGTAAAACACTTTTTTCTCTATCTCTTTCCATTTTCGAGATAGGAATGCTAACTCCGCAACATTTCACCAGGTGGCGCCGTAGGCGGTTTCATTGAGTAGCGCATGGCTACTTTACTATACCTAGACACTACTTTTATGAATATAGCAGCAGCCGTTCCGAAGTTAAGAGGGTGGCAAGGGACTTTAGTGGGCATACTGTGTATATATGTATACACATGATTCTTCAAATCTTGATAATATGTTGGTTTCTGCGGTTTCTAATAATAAAGAACGCATTTCGACATCGTGGGTAACACGGAAGAGGTTATATTATATTTTCGTAGATTAAGAAACGTTTGTCTTTTTTTACAGTGCAGATCGGCCTAATTTTGTCCAAGTTGTATTGTATTATTTTCATCGGGACATTGAAAATCTCCCGTTAGAGGCAGGATTCCGCTCTAAATAAGTTCCGTTTACAAAGATTTTACTGCATTTCGATACCAGTGCCTTATAGATATTTCAATATGTTCTTTTTTTTCCAGGAGGTCACATCCACCCGGGTGTGACGGTGGCTTTTGCAACGGTGGGCAAGCTGCCGTGGCGGAAAGTCCCCCACTACGTACTCGGGCAGCACCTTGGTGGATTCTTCGCGGCTGCCGTCCTGTACTTCACGTACTACGGTAAGACAACAACACAGTATTAAAAACAGGTGTTCACTTGTTAATGTCTGTACATTTATTATTTGTACATTTTACCAATTCTTTCAGACATTATTTAAAAAAGCTTGGTTAAAAATCCTTACTAAAAACGTCCCCCATTTTAAAAATGTAAAAACAGTCTTCAATAAAAATCTCTACCAGTTCACAAAAGCGCTTTCACCCCCCGCTAGGGCATCATCAGTTGTGATCTTTAACTATCCTCTTAACTATCCTTTAACTATTTTTCTCCGGCGGCAATCAAGTATCGATACTTGATTGCCGCTGGAGAAAAATGTTGGAAGAGGGGGAGAGAGATAGAGAGAGAATATTGAATGCCGATAGGGGAGCTCTTCTTCGACCAGCAGTCATGTATATAAAGGAGAAGAGGATAGTTAAAGATCACAACTGATGATGCCCTAGCGGGGGGGGGGGGGGTCGCTTTTGTGAACTGGTAGAGATTTTTATTGAAGACTGTTTTTACATTTTTTAAATGGGGGACGTTTTTAGTAAGGATTTTTAACCAAGCTTTTTTAAATAATGTCTGAAAGAATTGGTAAAATGTACAAATAACAACACAGTATTTACAATGCGCAGTGTGTTTCAGACGGTCCCGAAAATGCAATAATGCATTAACTAGGATAATATAAAAAGAATATAAGTGTTTATCAGGTATCTTATGCCTTGTAAACAGGGCCTGTTTACCGAATAGGCTCGTGAAGCCCGAGCTTTACCCACTGAAATACAAAGGGACCCCCAAATTTACTTTTCAAAACTAATTTTTCGGGAAAAAAATTTCAGTCAGAATAAAAAATGTATTTTTTTTTTCTTAAAATTTTTCTACTAAATTTTCCCTCAGACTATTACCGAACATTTATACTTTATTTCTTTTTTCTGTTGATATAATAAATGGTATAAAAACAGTGGTTAAATGCAACTCATTTTCATTTCTTTTATGTTTTACATTCTAATATGAAACGTGCTAAAAATAACAGAAAATTGAATCGGCATAATTATATTTTGTTTATATTCAAAAATAGTGGAGAAAGGATATAAAATATGGAGAATAGGTTATTTAAATAAAGGGGAAAGTAAATAACATTCAGGTTATATCCAATTTCTGTTTATAAAATAGAAGCACAATTGTGTTGCAGCAAAGCATAAATTTACGTCAAATATTTGTTTTCCCTGCACTGTTCTTAGCACTGGAAAATCCTGCGATTTATAAAGCATAAAATATATTTTGAAGTTTAAATATTCACACCTGTTCCACATTTGTAAATTCATTTACAAAATTAATGTGCTAAGTATTATTATGTATATAATAAAATATTTTGTATAACTAGTTTAATATTAAAAGTGTTGTTTACTCAAAATTTTGATGGTAAAATTTCAAATTGTTGAAGCATAATTGGTAGAATAAAAGGAGAGCCCCCTGTGTGACGTTGGGCTTCCCCTATTTCTAAGTCAGCGGGCCCTGCTTGTAAATAGTACTTTAAGAAATATTTCAAATTCTCTCAAATAGATAATGCACCGTCGGTCGCCTCAAACAAAATGTTCGAATTTACCAAGGAAAATGCATTCAGTTTTTACTTTTTGTTCTATACAGCTATAGAAATGCAAAAGAAGGTTTGCATTTTTAATTTGAATATTCCTACAGTTTGACACCAAGCAGCGCCATCTATTGATTGAAATCTTATACTTTTGAAAGAGCAATTATTGTATATTTGGGTTCCAGCACCAGCAGGTCTAATGTTGCTCATGAAAACGATGGATCATGGGTTTTATGGATTTTGATAACGATTTGTCAGTGTATTATATTTGAAAAATATGATCTTCACGAACTACCCGCTCTTTTTACAGATAGAAAATGTTGCAGAAAGCATAAATGTGCACAAGAAATGCGAAATATTAAAGTAACATATACAAAATATTGTAAAAAATGTTATAGGAAAATAAATAATTTACTAAGTTAGACTCGCTTTTCAAAAAGGTAAAATGGCTAATTTCAGTAATCGTATCTGTAGTGCGATGGGCGGCAAACAAGATCATGAACAAATTTTAACTGCATAAAGAGTTACAACAATGGTAACAAAAATGGAATAAATTTTGCGCCAAGCCTATGATGCCAATTGACTTTGAACACGATTACGGAACTTTTTCCAAGCAAAAAAGTGAAGGTGTATAAAAGATACAAGAATTGACAAAAACTGAAATCTTATACAAATAAAAGATCATTTCTTGTATACTTTTTTTACTGGTATTTGATGGATTTATAACCATCTCAGATATCATTAACTGATTTCAAAACAGGAAGCAATTCAAGGACACAAACATTTGAACACGTAAATAAATACATTAAGTGATAATAAATCATTCTATAATGAACAAACTTTTCTATTTTAGCCAAATCATCCTACTCAAGATAAACAATGATATTAATATGTGAAATATGTTCGCGAAATTAGTTTAATATCAACCCACGCATGCTGCGTCTATCTGACGTCATCAAAAGAACTCTGACTCAAAAAAACTCTTTTTATTATTAAGTTAGTTGCCCTTTTTATCTCAATAGAGAAAGATGTAATAATTTTAATCTGTTGCTGCAAAAGGCAGCTGTATGTAAAATGTTAATTGAAAATATTAAGTCAAAATTTTAAATATAATTCTCCATTACAAAAATGATCAAGTCTCAAGTGTGGACTCAATATAAATAATATAATTCACTTAACCAACACTTTAATGTTTTTAACACTTTAGCTTCGTAATAAATGGATTACCCACCGCAGTTAACAAATGTGCACCAAGCCGAAGTATGAGGAATACTGCTGCTGAAGAAAGATAAAGGTAAGAAATTACCTATATTATTATATTAATTGTGTTTCCATGGCCAGAATGATATCTATTTATTTATCTATGTATTAGCGCGCGTAACCTACAGCGCAGAGCAGAGGAGGCTTTTTTGCCAACATTTTGATTATGAGACTGAGAAAGTCTTATATTTTAGTAGATAAATAATACTTGTGAAAAGAAAAAAAAACTACTGGCCATACATGTGTGCACATTAAAAAGAAATTGAAAAATTATTGAAAATATAGTTAGTTATTTGATGATGAAATAAATATTGTGCATTTTTTGTTGATATATATGAAATGTTAAACAATTGAATAAAACTAGATATATACATATAAGAAGTTTTATATAAAATAATAAAAGAGCAATTCCTCTTTAACAACAAAACTTAAATAACTAGTAAAATGGCCGCATCACGTGAGATACAGCTTGTAGAAAAACTTAACGCAAGTAACTACAGTAATTGGAAATTTATAACTGAAATGTTACTGATTAGAGAAGACTTATTCAACGTAATAACCGAAGATAGGCCCACGCCAGTCACAACTGACTTGGAAAAGGAAGACAGGAAGACAAGAGCCATAATTAACCTATCAATTGACGATTCTCAAATCGTTCATGTTAAGGGGCTTAACACAGCTAGAGACACTTGGAACGCACTTAAAACCATACACGAACGGGCGAACCTCTCTAGTAAATTATTTTTGTTAAGAAAGCTCTATGGAGCCAAGCTCCAAGAAAACGGGAACTTAATCAAACACATAACATACATTCTAGAATTAATTGACAAACTTTCAGCGATCGGGGAAACAATTAGCGACTCCCATCTTTCAGCTTTATTGCTGTGTTCGCTACCCCCTAGTTATAATACGTTAATTACTGCCCTTGAATCGCGAAATGAGGACGAGCTCACACCACAATTTATTAGAAGTAAATTAACAGATGGGTACAACAGAAGGGTTGAAAACACAGACCAGGGTGAAAATCCATCAAAAGCGTTTAAAACGCAGAAAAGATTTCCTAATGATAACTTTAAAAAAGATAAACAGTGCACGTATTGCAAATTGAGAAATCACACGTACAGAGAATGTTGGCATTTGAAAAATCGAAACAATCACCCAAATACACAAAAACAACAAACATACAAAAATAAATATTACTCATCATCGTTGTGGTATCAACAATCGGATAACCAGATAGGAAACACTGACCGGGAATTTGTAAACACGAGAAATTATAGAACGGAAACAAAACCAGATAAAGGCAGCGACGCAGCCTTTCTAATAGACAAAGCAGGAAAGCAAACCTGGATTATTGATTCTGGTTGATCTTCACATATCCTAAACAATAAAAATGAGTTTACTAAGTTAAATGACACAGAAAAAACAGCCGTCATAATTGCCAACGGAAAAACTCTAAACTCGTTAGGTACCGGAGAAACTGCATTCACGACAAAAACATCCGATGGAGGCATAAATAAAATTACGTTAAAAGAAGTGTTATATGTACCGGAGCTAGAATCTAATTTAATTTCAGTTAGTAGAGCCACAAAGAATGGATATAAATTATTATTTGATAAAGATAAATGCATGCTGTCACGAAATGGGAAAATCTATTTGGAGGCAAAAATGAAAAATAACCTATACGAAGTTGAATTATTAGAAAATTCAGATAGGAATATAGTAAATATGGCACATGATTGCAAAAGTAAAAAATGCCTGGAACTTTGGCACAAACGCCTAGGGCATAGAAATTATAATTCCATAAAGGAAATGGTTAAAGACGACTTAGCCTATGGCATAAAATTAAATAATTGCAATCATGGAACAACATGCGAAACATGCATACAAACAAAAACAACCGATGCTCCCTATCCCAAAACAGTGTATAGGAACAAAACAGGTAGAGTACTCGATCTAGTGCACACGGACGTATGCACAGCGATAGGAACCCCCACAATAGGTGGTAAAACAATGTTTGTAACTTTCATTGACAACTACTCAAGATTTACTGTAATATACTTATTAAAACATAAAGATTAAGTACAGGATAAAGTAATCGACTATATAGCTATGGTTCGAATCCAGTTCGGGATATATCCGAAAGCAATAAGATCCGATAACTGGGGAGAGTACATAAATAGAGGGATAGAGGATTACTTAAGAAAAAGGGGCATTAAACATCAATTAACAGTGCCGTATTGTCCGAACCAAAATGGCATTGCAGAAAGGAAAAATAGGTCGCTATTAGACATGACTAGAAGCCTACTGAGAGAAGCAGATCTGCCACAAAGATTTTGGGGAGAAGCAATTAACACCGCGAATCATTTACAAAATCGCTTACCAACAAGATCGACAAATAAGACCCCGTTGAGCTATGGTTTAATCGCAAACCGAGTTTACACTATTTGCGAACATTCGGGTGCAAAGCTTACGTATATGTGAATAAACAACATACAGGAAAATTGGACGACAGGGCTCAGGAAGGGATTTTTGTAGGATACGATAACAACTCAAAGGGATATCGCATATACACAAAACAAAATAAAATTGTAATTGGCAGAACAGTGAAATTCCTGGAAAATAGTAAAATTAACCTATAAGAAAGCAAAGAGACAGAAAACTCATATGACGACAAAAATTACATTGAAACAGAGCTAAACAACACAACCGAAGAACCAACCGCGTCCAAACAACCGACCAATGAACCAAGAAGATCCGAAAGAATGAACAGGGGGGTACCACCAGACAGATATGTCTTATGTAAAAAATAATGATACAATAGAACCGAGTAGTTGGAACGAAATACTGGAAATAAATAATCCCAGAGAAAAAGAAAATTGGCTTAAAGCCACACAAGCGGAAATAAACTCGTTGAGAAAACACAACACATGGGAATTAGTGGATCCTCCACCTATACACACGAAAAGAAAACAACATCACAACATATATAATAGTCTATGTAGATGACATATTAATAGGCGGTGAAAACGAATCAATTGAAAAAATAATAAAAGCTTTAAAGCAAGAATATGAATTAAAAGACCTTGGGGAAGTATCCCACTATTTAGGCATGGAAATAAGAAAAACACAAAATGGATACAAATTAAATCAAAGGTTAAAAATAGAAGAACTCGCAAGAAAATTCAATTTAGAAAACGCAAAACCAATAAGCACTCCCATGGATGCCGGTTTTCACAAATTAGAGGACGACGAAAATTTAACGCCTAACAACACAAAATTCAGACAAGCGATAGGATCATTGTTATATATAGGAACCACTACACGTCCAGATATATCAGCCGCTGTTAACATCCTCAGCAGAAGATGTGAAACTCCATGTTTTAAAGATTGGAACGCTGCGAAACGGATAATTAGTTATCTAAACATCACAAGAAACCTGAACCTCACATTGAATACAAATCAAGAACCACAACTCATCGGTTTTTCTGACGCTGATTGGGCAGGAGACACAAAAACCAGAAGATCGACTACTGGAAACCTTTTCATGCTGGAAAATAGTCCGATACAATGGTACTCGAAAAGGCAAAATTGCATTGCCTACTCATCGGCAGAAGCTGAATTCGTTGCTGCAGCTAGTGCAGGACAGGAAATTGCATGGTTAATAAAACTATTAGCGGACCTGGACTTACAACAAAATTTACCAGTAAAACTGTACGAAGACAACCAGAGCTGCATCAAGATGGTGGAGAACGAAAAATTCTCAAAGCGAATCAAACACATAGACGTTCGCTATCACGCGATAAAAGAAATGAAAGAAGACGGTATACTAGACTTTCGTTACTGCCCAACACAAGACATGACAGCAGACGCCCTGACCAAGCCACTGGGCAAACCACAGTTTGTTAAACATCGAGAATCGATGCAACTATTACATGATGCATCTGAGAGGGTTAAGGAAGGGTGATAGATTTATAACCATCTCAGATATCATTAACTGATTTCAAAACAGGAAGCAATTCAAGGACACAAACATTTGAACACGTAAATAAATACATTAAGTGATAATAAATCATTCTATAATGAACAAACTTTTCTATTTTAGCCAAATTATCCTACTCAAGATAAACAATGATATTAATATGTGAAATATGTTCACGAAATTAGTTTTAATATCAACCCACGCATGCTGCGTCTGTCCGACGTCATCAAAAGAACTCTGACTCAAAAAAACTCTTTTTATTATTAAGTTAGTTGCCCTTTTTATCTCAATAGAGAAAGATGTAATAATTTTAATCTGTTGCTGCAAAAGGCAGCTGTATGTAAAATGTTAATTTAAAATATTAAGTCAAAATTTTAAATATAATTCTCCATTACAAAAATGATCAAGTCTCAAGTGTGGACTCAATATAAATAATATAATTCATTTAACCAACACTTTTATGTTTTTAACACTTTAGCTTCGTAATAAATGGATTACCCACCGCAGTTAACAAATGTGCACCAAGCCGAAGTATGAGGAATACTGCTGCTGAAGAAAGATAAACGTAAGAAATTACCTATATTATTATATTAATTGTGTTTTCATGGCCAGAATGATATCTATTTATTTATCTATGTATTAGCGCGCGTAATCTACAGCGCAGAGCAGAGGAGGCTTTTTTGCCAACAGTATTCTCGAAATGCTCGAATGGTTTCGACGAAAACAATATATTAGAGGTGTTTTGGATCTAGAAATCAATCAATGTGTTATCTGCGAGAAAAAGTGGTTTCAAATGGAAGCAGTATATACAAAGAGTATAAGAAGGCTAAAAATTTAAATGAAATATAAAAATATTGCAAATAGTATAGTGGTATGCGAAATGAAAAAAATAACTATATCAGCTCTTAGCAAAGAGAAAATTTCCGTATTCCTTAATCGGATCCATAGGCAAGGTTGGCGTCAAACAAGAATGATGCTAGCAATGATATTGTTTTAGATTCACGAGATTTATAATAATGATATTAAATGTGCCAATTAACTGAAATGCGCCGGTTGCCTTTGGACCAATTTACAGAAATGTCCATGGGAAAACAACTGCAGAAGGAGTTTTCCCATTTGTTCCAAGTGAAGTTCGGTTGACCAACTACTGTGTAATAAAATATCCCCCCCCACACACACATGCACAGATCTCTTCTATACAACCCCATGTGATGTTACCATGAGGATACACTATACTATATATATATATATATATTAACTTTCTTCTATTTATACATAAAAATGTACTGGTTTTGTTAAAAATTTCGATTTCCGGTTTTCGACGGATTTATACATTTTAGAAGGTAATGAGCACGATTTGATTGTTTTTAGAAAATGTCAGTCTGTATGTGACATAAACTTTGTAAATGCTCCAATTCCCGAACTACAACGCAGAATTGTATGAAATTTCGAAGTCCTATCCTCATATGAACGGGCGCTGATAATAGCGGGTGACGCAAATCGATTTATGTTATGCTTCTATCTCCAGTTTGTGAACACGGACTTAAACGAAACACTTAGTTTATAATGCTCGTGATAGGAATAGGTTATCATACAATTTTGGTTGCGGTCATCTAAGAAGGGGTGCCGAAATTCGATGATTTGTTCAAAATATAGGTGAAGCTTATAGCACCAGTATAAATGTAAATAATTCAACTAATTTCATGCTTAGTATTATGTCTTCATTGTCCACGATTCCATAACATTATTATGCGTTTATACATATACATATTTATTTATTTAAAAAGAAATCACATGTGTGCAAAACAAAGAAAGATATATAAAATTCAATGTAAAGGATACTGCAAGAATTAAACTTAATAAAATCAAAAATGAAAAACTATGAATATCTTGTGGATTCTTCAGACAATAATTGATATTAAATATATGTTATTTCCTCAAATATTGTCAGTATTAAGCCAAAAAATGACAATATATAGATTTAAAAATGAAAACACATGTGAAAAAGCGAAGGATAAGACATTATAAAAAGCAATGGAATGGACACTGAAGGAATTATACTTAATAGGATAAAAAAGCAGAAATTGGAAAACAATGAATATCTTATAGAATCTTCAGAAGGGCTTTATAAGAATATTCATAGTAATTATATGTTATTTCATCAAATATTGTCAGCATTATGCCTAAAATCGACACTATTAAGCCCCTAATAACATATATATATGAAACAAGAAAATTAATAATCTACATATATATAAAAGCTTTCTGTACCATGAAACCATTAAAACATTTTACATATATGTGGGAATTATCAGAAGTATCAACAACAATAATATGAATTCAATGAATTATTATTTTGCACGAGCAACGATAAAGGCGATGAGTTCAGGCAAGACCAAGAAAAGCACACCAGCACGAGCGGTTGTTCTATAGATATCGGATATGTTGGTGGTGGAATTTTTATGCAATACTGGACGTAGATGGTATAATTATTATTTGTAGTGAGATAAGAATGTTTGTATCATTCAGGAATATTAATAGTTGTGTGCATTTGTTGTTATGTTATTAAATCTGTTTTGTTTATATTATATTTGAAGAATCTTTGTTGTGGCTAAAGTATTTTACTCATCGTAATCCCATATATATATATATAACCGCTTTCTTAAATCGATGTAATTTCTTGTACTATTTAAATGATTTAATTGATTTGATTTATAAAAGAAGAAAGTTTTGTGATGACCACAACATACTAGTTTTCTAATAATTACCAATTTATATACCTCCTTTTTTTTCGGCATTTCACATGCACGTTTTCAACATCGCAAAAATATTAGATTACATCCCTTTAGTCGTGCGTTCAGCCTCATACATTCCCGGATATTATGGTAATCAAAACTTGCAATAATCAATTTATCATATTCTGAATCTTTTACTCTGTTATCGGAGAAAACATCTTCAGTAGTGAAGGGATTAAAAAAAAAAAATGTTTTCTCGGAACAAACTATATTGAATAACTCTGAGATTTCCTTCTCAGAGGCCCAGAAATTGAATTCCGTCTTCAACCAATCACGTTCCTTCTGCCAAACAAATTCGCTAGTAATTGACCAATCAGTCTGAATCAGGCTTGATTCTTTTTCGCTGAAGTGTAGCGAAGGAGAAGGATTCTGTTTTATCAGTCAATATACATTGTTTAAGTGAAAGAAACACGAACGGAGTCAACGAGATTATGATTGGGCGTCTACTATTTTTTTTTTCCATACATCACTAAGAAAACTAGATGTTCTCCGATAGTAATTGGTTCAAGAAGGCTGAGGCGCCAGGTTCTCAATTTACGTAAGGAATGTAAAGCAGAGTATGTAACAATTGCATAGAATTATCATTTTATGCAATTATCTGAAGTAACACTTTCATAGAGCTGTTATTTTACAAAGTATCCGCTCAAACTTTGTTTGGCTCATTTTTCTTAGAAATATTTTTATGCTTGTATTTTAACTTCTTACGTGCTTAAAAATGTGTTTCTTTTTTTATTGTATAAAACAATCTAAAACACGATGTGTCACAGAAAAAATTCCTTAAACAATTCTCGAAAAAAGTTAGAAACTTTAAAAAAAAAAATTATAAAAAGTAATAACTTTAAAGAAGATTTGCTGCGAAGTTCTTGTGATCAATACTACATATCTCAGCCATACAACAGATAGGGTAATCAGATTGTTAGCACCTTCACAGCTGGTAGCAAAAAATAATAAATAAAACAGTGCGGAGGAAGGGGACGAGCAGCAAGCCTATTATACGGTGCCGTAGACAGCGGGGAGTCGTTCCGTAGATTCGTAGAACAGAATGAGCCCCCTGACGGTGGAAGGTGGAAGGTACCTAAAAGATGTTTTAATGATTTGAGATTCGTGTGGAAAAATCGACCAGCAAAGCGGGCGTAGCCTACTAATAATAAATAAAACAGCGCGGCGGAGGAACATTTGGGATCAGGTACCTTGAAAGAAGTTATTGCTCACAACGACACATTATTTTGGCAGGAGTCAGCACGTGATAAGTCAGCACAATGAGTCAGCACGTAATACTACTACTAATAAGCGATTGACGTCAACTGGATGTGGAACACCTGCAAAACTTTAGACTCCCTTCTTAACCGAATCCAGTCGTTTACCGTTACCATGTCCAGATGTGGTATTGCACGGTGTTAAAGAGATGTCTCGAGAGTGCGACTAATTTTTGACCTTTTTTTATAAAAGCCCAACACATATTACCTCATGCATATTTCAGATTAAACTACTCAAGAGATTATAAAAAATATAATTACTAAATATACATAAAAAGATTTACATACATTTTTCATAACATTTAGGAATCTCGTATTAATCAAAAATTATCCAAAACAAATTTTCTTTGGTTATCACATTATGAGCGAATATGTAAAACTGTTGGAATGTGATTCCATGGGAAGGAATCAGTAAGTTCCTCTAGAAACAGTAAATCAAATTAAAATAAAGTACAAAAAAATTATGTTATGTTTATAACCAAAACGATATTACTTCTTAATATGGAAAAAAAGAACTACATATTTTATTTACGTTGAAGGGACATGAAGACAACACATTGTAGAACACCACATCTAATACAGATGATATTAATAAAGAAGAACGAAAAATCATGCGTCAAGCATAGATTATGTAACACTTTCCAACGCTTCCAAAATAATTTTACAAATCATTACCGTTTAATAAGCTGAAAGATAACATCTAAGTAAACAATTTGGAAAACGCATAACCTATTTAAAAACGTAATTTCAGGAATTTCCAACATATACAATATTCGGAAAAATATCCGAATACTTTTATTCAGACCTGTATAGGATCTATAGATATGTATATATACTACATAGGATGCTCAATTTTAGTTTAGTTAGGAAACGCGTAGCACAGTTTAAAATTCTCCTTCTGGAGTTTCTGTCCATAAACGGAAATGTGTTCGCGAACTTTTGTGCTGCCCTGTATAGGATCTACAGAATTTATACACACCAAGTAATAGACAAAAAGTGAGTTAAATTTAAAATTGCGTTCAGCAACTTAAAACGCACTTCCAGGAATTATTGTTAATAGACAGTAGAGAATTCTTTTGTGTGTCCCTGTAAATGAACGATCACTGCTATACACACACTATTCAGTAGTAATCTCTTGTTTTGTAAGTCTCTTGTAATGCACCTTAGTGATATATATAAATTTCAATGCGTTTAAAATAGTGAAACATTATTTAAATAAACCGCAGACGATTTTTCTTCATAGATGTAATGTAACGGAATTCTTTTGACTGTCCCTGTAAAGGAACTATAAGTGCTATGCACACCCTATTCCATATTAAGCTTCTTCTAATGCAACCTTAGCGATATATATCAATTACAATTTGTTTGAAATTTTGTAACATTATTAAAATAAACCGCAAATGATTTTTCCCCATAGACCGTAATGTAACGGAATTCTTTTGAGTGTCCCTGTAAAAAAACTATAAGTGCTACACACTTCACTTGAAATAGGGAACGTGCTATAGATGACAACAATAACATATAAAAATTTCAGGGCAATCCGAGCCTATTTACGGGAGTTAGAGCACGGACAGACGGCAGACGGCCATACGGCAGACAAACCGAAGTCATAAACACTTTTCAACTAGGTTGGAAAGTGTTAAAAAACATTGCGTAGAATAATGAGATATCAGATGAAATATATATATATATATTAATCGCATAATACTTCTTTAAAATACAGAACGATGCAAAATTCACAATGAAATAAAATCTGATAATTTGATAAGTATTAAGACAGTAGCACGATACGTTTTCCGCAGGAATGTACAAAACTTTAGAGCCAGAATGATTGCATTTGTCGCCAACAAGTGAGAATAGCTGACAGACGTAGCAAGTTACTCTGCAGAGCTTTAAAAATTATTTCACCTCTAATTCCTATCACTTAATGACTTTTTTTTTTTAGACCGCTGACCAGGCCCCTACCTGCCAGGCTTTTGCCTAGCTTAACGAGTTGATACCTGGCAACGGGGCGAAGATTCTCCTGCTCTCCGCTTGGCGAAGATGTGATTGTTAAATCTATTAGGCCGACGACGTGGCTTCAGTGCGTCTTGTTGCTTTAATTGCTTTTTCTTAGTTGGCCGGTTGCTAATTGATTTTGGATGAGGCGCTTCAGCACTTAATGACTTAAATAGTGACAGGCAGTAGCTTTCGGACCACTACGATGTTAAGTTGTGTGACAAATGCAGATACTCTTACTCTTGCGAAACATTTTTGTGCTATCGAAAATCCTACATCTGTGTATTTCTGTGAAAGGCTTATCACGCTGCTGCCTATACTTTTCGATTTATTGAATTTTTATTTATTTTAGGACATTTGGTTGGTCGGTTAATTTGTGACGGCCGATTATCTACACGAGGGTTATAGGCCCTAGGGGGAAGTGCCCTCCTTGGGGATCTTTCTAAGGGATCCTAACCCGTATTTACAGCAAGGTTCGAAGAAAACCACGGAAAACTCCGAACGGTCAGGTCGAAGAGCGCGACAGGTTTATGACATTTGGAACACGAAGTTATATCAGTTGATTTAATATGTTCTTTTAGACCAATAAAATGAAACGGTAAATTATTATATAGGATGTTATATCCGGATAGCTTTTTAAGCATGTTATACAAATACATCAGTATTGATTACTGACAGAGCATCTCTAGAACAAGTTTTAGAGCACAAACAGTCGGATCCTGCTATCTAGTGACTTTTGATAAAAGCAAAAGGTAGAAACACCTTTATGCGCATGAAAATTACATTCAAATTGAAAATCCATTTCCTATTATGTCAGGTATGCTAAACACTAGCAAGCAAAAGGGATGCATATTAATTTCAGCTGATGATGCTGCTTTTCTAGTCTCTATCCTTTATGTATATATATTATTATTATTAAACCGCAGACTAGGCCCCTACCTGCCGGGCATTATGCCCAGCTTAACGAGTATACCTGGCCGCGGGGCGAAATTCGCCTAATCTCCTCATAACGGAGATCCACCTGATTAGCTTCTTGAGTGTCCTTGGCTGCTACGGTATTTCGTGAGAGTTACTTTGATACTGTGTTGGCCGGTTCTAGTTTGTTATTAATTATGGGTATCTGGGTATGTTGTCGAATAAGGAAAGGGGCTTGCTTTCGGGTCATATTCACACTGACTATGGTTGCTAATATAGACAGGTTTATATAATTCAGTTTAAATATTTGTGTTTCCGCTATGTATTACATCTTGTCTGTAGTGTTCTCTAGTGGTTTGCTACAGTTTCTCTACTTGACAACTCACGGCATCCAGCCAACCTCGTTGAAATGGCAGGTTTAAAATAGAAATTTAAATTAAAAAAAAAAAGAAAAGAGAAAGGAATTGGTCTCGTAATTTAGAACCTTGATCAGGTGACGAGACCTTCACCTGACTAGGCACCTCCAGAGGTATAATTCAAAGGGAACTTGGAGGACTAATAATAATAATGTATATATATATACATATATTTTATTTCAATTTCAGATGCTTTTCATATATACGATCCTGAACTGACTGTAGTTGGACAGAACAGGAGTGCCTGGGTATTCGCCACCTATCCCAGAGACGACATATCCATATGGAACTGCTTTTTCAGCGAGGTGAGTATTTAATAGTAGTACATAGTACATAATAGTTGTACACAGTATATATGGGAAAAAATGTATGTGTATCCACAAGATCAGGAGATGGGAGAGCACATTAGATAAATATAGTTTATTATTAAATATATATTCTTCCCATGAGGATATATACGTTTATAAAAAAATTTGCTGCGGAACCTCGATATAACATCCTTAAAAAATTATGAAAATATCGTGTTTTGGCGATTGATCGCTGGGTTGGCTACACAATGAAATTTGAGAAAAAAACATACATTTACGATAAATTATATTTTAGGAAAAACGTTTTCTACTAGTTTAACTTAAATAATTTCACTTTTATAACTACGGTTTTGCCATATATAATTATATGTACATCTAAAAGAAAATTAACGATCGCATTCTACGGTTTAGAACAAAATTTAAATTGATTAAAATTGCTTTAAACTAAAAATTAATTGTGTGATTCTGAGCACTGTCAATTTGTCATCGATATTGTTAGTGCCGGAGACAACTAGAGAAAAGTCTTGTTGCCGTGGAAACAATGACTTATTCAAAGTCGAAATGTGTAATGAAAGAGTGTTTAATCGGACATTTACTGTTAAAATACATTTAAAACTTAACCAGCCTTCAAAACTGTATAAAATGAAATAACTTCAACAGTAGTTAATTTTTATATGTATTACATAACTTTATAGAAAAAATAATAAACTATTTAATCGTTGAAGTTTAAATTCGTAAAGTGCTACGCATTTAAACACTAATTTAACCAGAAATTTTCAAATACATTAAAATCGCTTGCATTTGGCGACGAAAAAGTTTTGCTCGCCAAATCGCGTCTTTCTGCGTCAAATACTCGAAAGTATTTTATTTTTTTACAGATTTTCTGCTGGGATTTTGCAGCTAAATTTGACTGATCTCTTATTACGTACATGAGTAGCTTCATTAGGATTTTTTTTTTCAAAATATTCTGAGTATGCGCTTTAAGGAGACCTTCCTTGTAAGAAAAAAAGCATAAAAGTTGCTAGATATGGATATCTAACAAACCTATTTTTCTCAAATGTTGCACAAAAGTGCATTGTCGATAACAATGCATATTGGTGTATTTTAGAGGTCGTAACCGCATCAGGGCCGACTTCAGTATCGGCCGAGAAGCTCTTATTTGTTAAGGTGGTGTAGGGCTATTATAATACAAGCTGAATCATAGAGCATTTTGTTTCCTACGCGGCGTGGCCAATCGTTCTTCTCCTATGGGCAATTAAATGGCGGCGTGAGTCAGCCCAGATTGTAGGTGTCTTAGGGTGGTGGTTCAGAAAGGACGGAGTTTATGACATCAGATCACATAATCTCCATCGACCCAATCGGTCGAGAAAGCTGTCTTTTAGAAAGGGCAATACAAAGAGCTTTCTCAACCGGTTGGGTAAGCTGCAGATCACGTGATCTGACGTCATACATTCCGTCCTAAGGCTTGAGAAACAAACTAGAGCTTTATTGCCCGATATGGTGGTCATGACCGAACCCTCTTCTCTATTTTTGTTAAATCATATTGAATTTTACAATAAAAGCGTTTTACTTATAATCGTTGTTATATTTTTTGTTTCTCAGGTTGTGGTAGGTATCCTGGTGATGTTCACAGTGATGGCGATCGTCGACAAAAGGAACCTGAACATCCCCAAGTACCTGCACCCGTTCTTCATCGGTTTCATGATCCAGGTAACGGCGCAGTGTTTCTGCATGAACTGCATGGCACCCATCAACCCAGCCCGCGATTTCCCGACCCGGGTCTTCACAGCCATAGCCGGGTGGGGATCCGAAACATTCAGGTCAGTGTTATGATTTTTACCTATGGTATTATAAAAATACAAAGTACCCCAAAATCTCCAATATTTTTAAAAACACCATTCGAAAAAAAAAAAAACATGTGCATTTACGGTGCTTGTTTTTCTTTTAGGATTCCGTACCACAAAAGTGTAAAAAACGGAACCTTCATAGGATCAATTTGTTGTCAGTCTGTCCGTCGAGACAGTTTTGTTTTCAGGAACAGCTGAAGGTATCAAATTGAAATTAATATCAAATAATAAGATCCACTGTCCCATTGTTTTGTAAAGACTTCGAACTTCAAACTCAACGCCATAGAGAGAAACGGCCTTAAAAATAAGTTTTTCATTATTTGAATTTTACATAATCGTGATTGACGCCAAATTAACGTACTGTTGACAAAATCGATTTCTATTTATTTTCGATAGTCATGCAGCCATTAATAAACTAGTAACTAAGAGCAATACAGTCATAGAAAATGCTTTTTGTAAGTTTGCCATACAATGCGAGTATAGATTTTATAGATAATTAAATCAATTACATCTTTATGATACAATGAGCATCGAGGTGGAACCGTTTTTCATAAATTTCGTTTAAGCAGCGCTTATTTTTATATGTTTGTAAAGAAACTAGGTGATTAATACGCTTTACAGTAATATGACATAAAGGTACGGAACCCTGAGTCCTATACGCACTTGTTTTGTTTTTCTTTTTGTAAATTCATTAATTACTAACATTTTTTAAGGTTTTAAAATAATTTTTTAGATTCATATTTTAAAAATTCATCTCAATCGCGTGCAGCCCGATTACAAAAGACTCGTTTCCCTTAAAACAATGCAAATAGTTCAACATTTCTTTCTAGTTAATATTTCATAACGAAATTGAAACTCTGCTACAAAATAAATAAATAAATAGAACACAAGTTTAACTGCTGTGTAATCGAACTACGAGCTTAAACACTGAAATATTCAGAATAAAAAATGATGCTACTATAAGTAGTGAAAACCTTGGCGATTTCTTCGGAGTTTAACCGCTGGCTTGCGGCGCGTTAGTACGCGAAAGAAACATTTTTCATAAATTTCGAAACTTTATTTCAATACATAATTGATATTTTCCATATTAATATCATTTTTGGTGTAGTTAGCGCGCAATCTAAAAAATATATACTAAATGTAAAATATCTATTAGTTTTCTCAAGCAAAAGTGGTTTTCAACTATGCTCTATAGCGTATCTTCTATAAAGCGGGAAGGCTAGGTTGAATACCATGATACCTGTAATAACGCAGTTGATGTGTGACGTTATAAATGGCCAAATTTGTGACAGATATATTATGACCTAAATCGGTATTTTGTTAATCGTGTATTACACTCTGATTCAACAATGACGTAACTAGTAAATATGCAGATCAGAGGCCTCAGTATCAGCTATGCAAGTCACATTTTGATACAGTAGGGATGGGGACTATAGAAACCGATTATCGAAAAATATAAATCACTGGATCAACACATCCAACCAGGAAGTCTTCAGTCTTGCAGGATGTGTTGAGACTGGATTTGGAGACATGCGTTATTAATCAACTATCTCTGACAGGTCAGATTTCCGGTATTCTAAAAACTCTTCCAAGATCTGGTGTCTGAACGGCGAAATGGTGTTTGCTTCACAGTGCTGTTCTTTACACTTCGATCTAATTTAACCTAATACCCCATTCAGACCGGATATTTAAGACGTCTCAAAAACCCGCGAACTCACCGAGAGAGTTCCGCAAACTCTTTCAGTGAGTTCGCACATTCTATTGCTAGATATAGCCCACTACCATTCATCCCGATTGGCTGTGGGGTTTGGGTTTATTTGACTTACTGTTCGCGCTCGTTTTAACTTATGCGCATGCGCCCATTTGTTCAGATCTCGGACACAGTGACGTTCAATGAGAGTTTATCTTAGATGAACTTTACAGTGTGAATAGGTTTTCTAATTCTGGGGAGTATCACCTTCAAAATTGGGATACGAGATATCTTAATTATTCGGTCTGAACGGGGCATTATAAAGAATTTGGAGAGTTTGTAACCTGATTATTTCGAAGAGCGTTTCCAACCACTATTAATGGAAAGTTTAGTGATTTTTTTCGATCGAAAGCCTTCCGGATAAACCGGAAAAACTGGCAAATATGTTTGTAAGACGGAATCCCCAAAAATGAACGGTGGGCTGCGGTCTCTGCATCACTATCATCCTAATAGTATATTCTTTCTCTTTCCTCTTTGTAGCATTCGCAACTACGGTTACTGGTGGATCGGATTGTTAGGTCCTCACCTCGGTTGCATCCTGGGCGCCTGGTTCTACTGGCTGGCCATCGAGATGAACTGGCCGGAAGAGGAAGAGGCCGAAGAGGCGAGGGAGATGACCGTCACCACCTCAGAATCCAAAGGTCATTCATTCTCTAGTTCCTTTATATTACCCAAACCCTTTAAAATACAATACTTCTTACAGTAGACATTAGAACAAAATTTCGCGATTTTACATACAAAATACATCCTAATTTCGAAAATCAGAAAAAAAATTAAATCTTTAATTTATTTAATTTTATTGATAGAGTATTATTGTTTCGGTAATATTTAGAGTCCTTTATAAATAAGAGAATGGCAACATATAATCAATAAAATTTGATTGGTGAGAAGATTTTGCAGAAAGTGATGAACCCACCATTATCGTCAAGCTAATGTTAGTTGACTTGTCTCACTCGTTTAATGCTCGTATTCACCATCTACCTCAGATGCCGGCTACCGGGAAAACTTCATCCAAAGCTCAAATGGCTTTCACGATGAATCTGATTGGACTTCAGCTACGATCATGTCCAATCAGGTTAATGGTTTATACTATTTGAGCGTTCAACCGGAGTTTTCCCTCTAACCGGCAGTTGAAATAGATGGTCAATAGTGTAAGTGAACTGCTCAGGTGCTCATATTATGCTCAGGAGAGAATCGTTAATTTCTGGAATGTTGGTTTCCATAGTTCCGATAAAAACGCGGCCCGTGCGCATGTCGCCACTCTGTTACTTATAAAGGCATTCTAGTTCAGTTATTCTTAACACATTTAGACAAATTATTTGTTTATTTGTGTTTTTGCATATTTTTCGATACTAATTTCATAAATTAATCTGTTCGTACATTAAGTGCACAGACCGATTATACATTTGTTGTTTGTATACTGTAATGAAATCTCACAATCGCAAAGTCCTTCTGACTCGAGTATTGGTACTCTTGCCGTTTCGTTTGGTAGGGTTTGTTGGTGGTGTAATTTACTACCAGGGCTATAGGGGTGGAGGGGGCTGTACCTCGTCTACAAATCTCTTGGTTAACTGTCTGGTAAGGTGTTTGTTTATATTCCCTCCTATTAAATATATAAATTTAAAAATAACAACAACGTGGTAGAAAGGTCTCCTCAATGTATTTAACTCAGCAAAATATTTTCTTAATAACTTCCCAACTACAGCTTCTCACAAAATTTATGTCAAAACAAAATTTAAACTGTGTAGTAAAGTATTTGCAAATAGTTTTAAAAATCTTTACCAAGTATATAAGTATACAAGTATATAAGACCAGACCCGACGCGTAGCATGTGCAAAGTGTGGAGTGCACACATGCATCTTCGGCTGAGAGGCTCCTGCGGAATATTCATGTGGGATTACGGTGAATAATAAGCAGCTTCACCACAACACAGATTGTTCAAATACAAAGATAAACAACAAGATTTAATAAGACAACGTAATATACAGATAGGGATTCTGCATGTAAATAGATTATTATTGGCGAACAATAACGGCTTTCCACGCATTAAGTAAACACATACTTTGCAAGCCTTGCGTAGAAAACGCTGAAATCTCTGGAACCCTCTACTAATTTGTCCTTGTGCGTTTCCATTCTTGTGTATCATGAACTCATACTCATGCTTGAATCTAACGCAGCTCGTGACTTATCTTTCAATGTTGCTATTACTTTTCATTCCCACATTCATAAAGGAACATTTTCATTTTCATCTGGGTAATTAAAAAAGGTTTTTAAAAAGTTTGAAGAAATTTAAGCTTAAATATACAACTAGATGAAAACTTGACGGAAAAAAATTACTATAACAATATCAGGGGTACGTATGAAACATCTTTCAAATATTTTACTTTAACCCCCACTGAAATACAGTACTATTTTCGATGCAAACAATCCGTAAATAACTGTGCAATGCAAATCACTTTGACATTACCGTCATATTCCTCACGGCCAGAAAGAAAATTTCATGGACCTATGAAGTATCATACAAATAGTATATCCCTACTTTCATCTCATATTCAGTAAATAATAGAACATAGTAAATAAAGCACACATCCCCCCCTGTGATAATGCAACCGAATGAACTCCTATGCGCATGTGCATTACATCTGCACAAAGGCACGTCGAAACTCGACGTTAAAAAAAGTTTTAAAATGTTTAAATTAAAAGTTTTAAAATGTCCTCTTTAATCATTGTTCGTTTAAAATACATATCAATTTTTATGTAGAGATGAAGAATTTTTTCTACAATAATAAATCAATCTGCAGATGAGAGAGATTTTACATTATTAAAGCAAACTGATGGTCATTGTTGAGATAGAATTTTAAAATATTTCATGCTTAAAAATTATATTAAAAGTCGTTAAATTAAGCGGCAGTTTTGAAATAAATTTCAATCGAAAGCTAATTTTTTTTTCTAATTGATGATGAAAGAATTAAAATTGTAAAATGTAGTAAAAAATTGAAATTTGTAGTATTTAGAAGTGATGTAAGCGCGATGACAAGCTAAAGCGATAGCGCTTTCTTTGTCAAAACCGTTATACATTTCTAAAAATTGCCACTGTGTTTTGGCTGGCGTCCAAAAGTAGACTACCATATTTTTACATTGAAAGAAAAATTCACAGTTAAAGAATGCCTTTGCCGCTAATAAGGAACTGTTAAATGAACTTATAACAAACCTACCAAAATAATTCCTATAAAATATTAGCCTGACATTATTTATTCTAGCTAAAAATACAATCATTATTTCAAAAGTTTTTTTTTTTTTTTTTTTTTAACCATAATACTATTTTTAATAATTTTAATTTTTCTGAAATGCTTTACTTTTGTGAATTTTTTTCTTAAAAAATGAAATCTTCTAACCTATAGTTTAAAAAAGTAATTGGTAACATGTAATCAAGGTATGCAATCAAGATGAAGCGACCAATAAAGACTCCAGTTCAAATCTTCAAAATTCAAAAATCAGTTAAAATTACGTCATGTTGACACAATCATATAAATTTTTTTTTTTATTTTTATCCATGTTAAAATGCACTTTAAGCTAAGCATAACGTCATTTTCACCGGCGCAAACTTTTCCCACGTACTTTGCATACGTTACTTTTATGCTTAAACACCAAGTATACAAATAAAAATATATTTTGTATTTAATTGTAATGAAAAAATCTAACTCGCAAAATATACTGGGATTGCCATATAATTTATATGTGTTATTGAAGCTTACCATGTAAGCTTCAATAACACATTCAATATTGAAAAAAGGTATGTAAAATAATCTTTCTTGCACTTTTTTTACACATGTCATGATATTTTATTTTTTTATTCTTCTTAAAAGTATAGGCAACACCTCTAAAAGCAGCATAGAAAAACTACTGCAAATTATTTATATCTGTTAAGAAAGAAGATTTTAAAATTTTATTTGAAAAAAAAATTATATTGTACTAACAGATTTGTCTATTTTATTGATACAATCATCTTCCTTTATGAAATTCTTTAATAATATCTCAAAATCGCATCGTGAAATACCTGATTTACAAAGATTGTTAAAATGGTAAAGAGTGCCCTTAACTATTCTGGGGGTAATTTTTAAAAAAAAAATCTTGTCTTTGTTTTAATTTATATTTGTTAATTTGTTGCAGGTCGAGCAAGATAGGGGAAGAACAGCAGCCAAAAACAATTAGACTGATCATCAATAAAATGTGTTCAACGTTCATGTTGTATTCTACGACACCTGTATACCTTCAGTGTAGACTTTTCCATTTTTATAGAATAAAAACTTGTGTTTCTTTGTTTTTAAAATTAGTGTTTCCGTGTTAAAATTTGCAATAATTTTTACTTTCTGTGTATTCACAAGAAGAAAGTTTTGAATTCATGAAAATGTTCAACTTTCCATTTTTTTTTTTTTTTTTTTTTTTTTTGATGGATTGACATGTTTTTAATACGATTTTTGGAAAATTTCTGCCTGTGATGACACAGATTTTGTGAGCGTTTTTTCTCAAGGGAAAAAAAAACAAGGAATTAAAAAAAATCTTATTCAATTATGTGTTGAGATCATCCGGAGAGTTCTGCGGTTTTTCAAAAAGCGTCTACACTCCTGGTCAAAATTATAAGCTCAGAAAATTTTCAATTTGTTTACATCAAAATATAAATAAGCTTAGCTTTACATTAATAAAATAAAGATGAATATTTATAAAAAGACATCTACATTTAATTTAACTCATGAATAAAATGAAGCAAATAATTTTTAAAAAATAACATTATGTGAGACCTGGACAAAATTATAAACTCAAAGTAATGAATTTCTATATTCCGGTATTTTTTATCTGAATAAATGCATTTTATGATAAGAAACTATTTCAGTAAATTATTTTTCACATTGGTATTAATGCAAATGATATTTAACTGTAATGTTTTCATTTTTAAGAAATAAAGAAAGTGTTCCGAAAGTGTTCTGCTCAGGATATTTGTTAAAACTAAACTTGGGAACACACTTGTGAAATCATCGCTTTCAAAAAGTGCGTTAGAAAGTGTGCTGAACAAAAGAAGTGTTCTCAGAAGTATTCTAAAAACTGTTCCAAAAAGTGCGCTTCGAAATGTACTAAAAAAGGCGACAAAATAAGAGTTCTAAAAAGTGTTCCGAAAAGTTTATAAAGATTTACAGTGAATACACTGATCATTAAGACAATAATTTCAACGTTCGTGTTTTATCCTATGACAGTATACGTTCAACGTAGATTTTTCCATTTTTGCAGAATAAAAACTTCCGTTTTTTTTTTGTTTTTAAACTTTTTGTTATTATATTAAAATTGCTTAACCCTTTAACGGGCGGTGTCCACAAAAAAGGACACCTAATTTTAATGCCAAAACTGACCAACGGCACCAAGAATATTTAATTAAAATTTTCCTTTTATTAAGTACCAGAAAATAAGCAAGTTTTTATTATCTAATGAATTCGTTTGTATAAATTCTGGTATCAGTCCATTATTTCATCATTTTACAAACAGACTTACTCCGCGCCGGAAAGGGTTAATCTCCCTCAATAATTTTTACTTTCTTCCATACACGTAAGAAAAAGAGTCGTACACAGTGGGGAGATCACGAGGGTTTATTGCCTTTCGAAGTTTTTGTCAAGATAACTATAAATTCCACATTAAGTTTTAGTCAAGAAATTCAAAATTCTTTACTAGCATTACTTGCTTGTTTTATTTTGTAAAATTTCCGAAAATAGTAATTGGGTCGACTCTAATATTAATGATCTGACAAATGAAATGACAAGTATGTTTTCAATGAAGTGAGCTTACAGATAATATTTTCTCTTCTAATAGTTATATTATTCAATTATTGAAAACTTCAAAATTATTCAATTATTATTTCAATTATTGAAAGTCTTTTAAAAACTCCATTCATCTCTACTAAATCAGTAAAACACGAAACAAAAATAAAATATGAGGATAAAATTTTCAACCCACAAATCCCCCTCCGAAATATTTCTCCGATATATCTCTATTTGGAGCTGTCTGTAGCTTGAAGGAATAACTCGAATGAAACCAAAATAGGTACATTTACTATTCGAGAAGTAGGAAAAAGAATGATAAAAAAGAAATGCAATAATCGCCGGTAGATGGCGCTTTTGAGTGTGAAATGTAATGTGTAATACAAGAACAAAGATTTAAGGTGTAACGGATGGCATACCTAATTCACTAGAAAGTGTCACAGTGAATGTGCTTACGCTTTCGCATGGCGTGCCGTTCATGTTCAGGTCCGACATGGCCATTGTGCTGGAGGACACAATCCAGACGGTGCATGACGTGCTCAAGTGGCGTGAGGTGGCAATGGCTCAACTACTGAATGTAACGCATCAGGAACGATGTTCCCTACATGTTGTGATATGCAATCTTTTAAATCATTGAAGTTTTGACACCTCCGTGGCACACAATGGCGTTTGCACCGACAGACCTCGTAACGCCATCTGTTGGCGATTATTCCAACTATTATTATTATTATTATTATTATTATTATTATTCCATTCTTCTTCCTCCTTCTCGAATAGTAAGTGTACCGATTTTGGTTTTATTCGGGTTATTCCTTCAAGCTACAGACAGCTCCGAATAGAGATACTTATATTATAACCACCCTGTATATCTATATTATATTACATTATATATAGTTATGTATAAATACTTCTGCAAATACTTTTAATATGGCAACTATATAATATTAATTATATATTTCAACTAGGTTGGAAAGTGTTTAAAAAGAAAGTTCTCAATTCGACGCGTATGTATATATATATTTTTTTTTTCATGTATGTTCACCGATTGCTCCGAAACTATGCTACTGATTCATGTAAAGGTTTTTTTTTTTTTTTTTTTTTTTTTTGAAAGAGGATACTCTCGAATGAGTCCCATTTAAATTTCATCAAAAATGATTTAAATATGATTTCTTTTATAATTTCAGCAAAATAAATAATAAATAAATAAATAAATCTATACTAAAAAAAGAAACTTTTGCTCTCTGCGATGGTTAGCGAAATCTACTGCACCTAAGATTCTGAAATTTTAGATTTAGGTAGGCCAAGGCATGGCCTGATGCACTTGAGGCTCGAAATTACCCAAGATATTAATTAAAAACAAATTAAACATCGCATCAAAAAACTCATTAAAATCCGCTTCGAAAATGGCTATTTTTATTTTAACCGCAAAAGAAATTACCGTTTTCATAATTCTAGGCATCGAAATATTCTCATTTTCACTTATTCTGAAATATTAAAAAACTATTGGTGGTATCGATTTGAAAATCACATTCCGAATCCAAAAATGCGAATTTTGTGAAAATAGGAGTGTAAATAAAAACTGACGCCAATATGGCTTTCTCTTTTTTTTCGCCAAAAGAATAGGGTGCTTGGGGCTGAATGGGGGCTGCCAGATTGAAAGTAAACTAACAATTTTGCTGACCTGTCAAAATAAATAAAACTATTTCGTTTATCGATTTGATATTAGACGTATAGACGTAAAAAAAAAATCGCAATTTCAAAAATATCTAAATTCATAAAAATCGAGGAGTAACTTTTCTAAATATTAATTAAAAACTTATTAATGAAAATGGAAAATGATTTTATTTTTATTTCAAGAAGACAGATGCACTGGAGTTGCTCGCATTTTAATAATTCTAGGCTACTTTTTCATAATATAAAATGGCGGCAAGTCACTTTTTCGCCTCTATACAATTATTAAAACTATTGCATTTACCGGTTTGAAAATTAAACTTATTAATCTAATTTTCAAAAAAATCAGATAATTACAACCGGATATATTAATTAATATATTTAATTGATCTCAGAATGAGAATGGATGTCATTTTCACGCCATACATAGTGGATTTGATTGGAAGGAGGAAAATATAAAATACGGAATTAAAAATTGAGTGGTATTAGTATAGGGTATATAAAATTATTAAATTTTTTTTTTTCAATTTAGCTAAATCCTGATTTTTGTATAGAAAAATAAATAAAACGCTAATGGACAATGATGTAATTAATAAAGAAGCGTTGCCAAACGCGAATGGGGATTATTAATACAGAAAGGGAGAAGGAGAGAAACTACTTTTTATTAAATATCGCATTTAGTCCACATGACAGATATTGTTATGAAATAGCGGGCTTCTTCCGCTAATGGGCCTCTAATTTACATCGAAGTTTTCTTTGTTATATTTGCGGGAATGGTATAAGGGGGACGATGACCTTTTCATTAAATATCGCACTTATTATACTTCACCGCGCGAACCCTGGTGGTGTTTTTTCGTTATTTGACACCTTTTTAACACTTTCCAACCTAGTTGAAAAGTGTTTATGACTTCGGTTTGTCTGGCCGTATGGCCGTCTGCCTGTGCTCTAACTCCCGTAAATAGGCTCGGATTGCCTTGCAATTTTTATATTTTATTGTCGTTATCTATAGCATGTTCCCTATTTCAACGGAAGTGTGTAGCACTTATAGTTTTTTTTACAGGGACACTCAAAAGAATTCCGTTACATTACGGTCTATGGGGAAAAATCATTTGCGGTTTATTTTAACGTTACACAATTTCAAACACATTATCACGAAGGTGCATTACAAGAAGCTTTATATGGAATATGGTGTGCATAGCACTTATAGTTACTTTACAGGGACAGTCAAAAGAATTCCGTTACATTACGTCTATGGAGAAAAATCGTCTGCGGTTTATTTAAATAATGTTCCCTATTTTAAACGCTTTGAAATTTATATATATCACTAAGGTGCATTACAAGAGGCTTACTAGAGAATAGTGTGTGTATAGCAGTCATCGTTCATTGACAGGGACACACAAAAGAATTCTCTACTGTCTGTTAACAATAATTCAATGAAGTGCGTTTTAAGTTGTAGAACGCGATTTTAAATTTAACTCACTTTTTGTCTATTACGTGGTGCGTATAAATTCTGTAGATCCTATACAGGGCAGCACGAAAGTTCGCGAACACATTTTCGTTTATTGACAGAAACTCCAGAAGGAGAATTTTAAACTGTGCTACGCGTTTCCTAACTGAACTAAAATTTAGCATCCTATGTAGTATATATACAAATTTGTAGATCCTATACATGGCTGAATAATAGTATTCGTATATTTTTCCGAATATTGTATATGCTGGAAATATATGTTAGAAATTCCTAAAATTACGTTTTTAAATATGTTATGCGTTTTCCAAATTGTTTACTTAGATGTTATCTTTCAGCTTATTAAACGGTAATGATTTGTAAAATTATTTTGGAAGCGTTGGAAAGTGTTACATGCTTGACGCATGATTTTTCGTTCTTGTTAATATATACATATCTGCTGCTAATTAATTCAATTTAACAAATTTAACATTTTTAGCTTCATCCGTATATAATATTCACCCGTATCCGTATACTGTTATGTATAGATAATTACCATTATTTTCGAATAGTAACTTCAGCAATTATTTTCTTTTCCGTTCCCAGCTTTTCTACGAGTCCCATTCTTTGAGCCGGTAGTCTTAATTTGTCCTCCCCCCTCCCCGTTCAAGGTTTCTCCTTTAACTATGACCTGTTTCCATAACTCAGCAACTATTTTTCGGATTTCAATGAAACTGATTCCAAACATTATATTTAACTTAATAATCATCCTCCATAACATTAAATGTATGAGTTTTATATACCACTCTTTCCGAATAATAACTTCAGATATTTTTTTTTTCATTTCAAGGTATTTCGGAATTCTATAGGCCCGATTACGACGGGGTTTGGCTCATTCAACTTGATATCGATAGCCTTACATATTTTACTTCCACCTTTTATCGTCAGGGGGAGCATTCTTATCTCGCGTTCTATAGGCCCGATTACGGCGGAATTTGGATCATTAGACTTGATTTCGATTGCCTAAGAGATTTTAGTTCTACTTTCCACTAGCAGGGCGCATGCAAAATGTTAATAAATTTTAAATAATATTTTAATGGAATATAAATTATTAAAAATAAAGTCATTAATTTTTAAATTTCATCAATGATTAAGAATATAGATCATAATTACCCTACTTTGTTGATGAATAAATAAGCATTATCGTTTTAAATGCCATTTAAAAAAATTTATTTTATACAGAATCGGATTAAAGATACAAAATCATACAAACTTGGGATTGGTTTTAATTTATTTTCAAGGGCTCGGACAACGCCGGTTGAGTCAGCAAGTAAATAAATAAACATCTTTAAAATATTTCATTTTCAACTATTTCCATCAAGTGACATAGCGCTATCTGTTTGGAAAGAGGAAGTCGTTACCCGGCGATTTTCTTCCCTCTTTTATATGGTTTTGCTTCTGGGATTGTTATAGGGAAACAACAACAAGTGGGTAAGTGTGATCGAAGACCGTACAAAGGGTTTCGTTTAATATTCCATTCAAAACACATTATCCTTTCTTTAATAAATCCAAATAAAATTCATTTTCAAAAAAAAAAAAAAAAAGTCATTTTTTATAGGTAAAAATTTACCGGTCTATTTTTCTCGTTTTTTCGAAAATCTGAACCGGTCTAATAGCGGGCGAAGCCCGCTATTATACTCTGTCATAATAATATCTGTCATGTGGACTAAATGCAATATTAAAAAACATATATATTTCAAAATTAAACATGTTGTATAGAGACCTTCAAAATGTTAAAATATGCCAATATTTTCATAATCGGATTTTTATCATGATTCAATACGTTCCTCAAACTCATAGGACGTTATAATGGCTTGCTGACGTCCTATCTACTTGCTTTCTCTGTTACTCACATTGATACTCTTTTTGTATTATTCTCAAACATTTGAAAAAGTCCGTAAACTTCCAATAGGACGTCAGATTAATTTTGTTTTAAATTCTCTAATGACATCCTATTAAGCTGCCTTCTGTACTTACACATACTCATACTCCTTGTATTATTGAGAAATGTTTGAACATTTCCGTTTTATTAATAATAGGACGGCCTATTAATCTTTTTTCAATGGGTGAAACTTTTTATTTCATTTTTCTTTTTCACGTGGAAATCTTTCAATAAAAAATTCATTATTACAGAAAGAATTTTACTGTGCATTTTTAATGGTTGGCAACTGCTTCGACGAAAAATGTTTCAATTTAATCGGAAAAGGCTGTTAGATTTTTGTTTTTTTATTCCTCTATATTCAAATAATACGATTTTTCTTTTAATTTTATGATTTTCAGCTTCATAGTAGGTATTCTGCTAATAAGTACACAAAATTTCATGTCTATAAGTTACACAGTTTCAGAGAACCGGCTCTGTGACGGACAGACAACGTAGCGGGGCCAACAGGGTTTCGTGAGATGAACGAAACCCTAAAAAATAATGTTTTAATCGTTCGAAACTTTTATTGCCGTAAACAGCGTTTAAATTTATCGGCCAATAAAATAAGCTCAAAAAAGAACCGTACTAACCGATAATTCGCGAAAAGCTGGAAATCGTTACCCAAAATTTCTGCGGTACAATCTCACTTTATTTGACGATCTGTATTTTTACCATGGACTGACTTTGAACGCTAATACAGGGTCGGCCAAAAGTGCATGACAAATTTTTGAATTGAATATAAAATCAAGTAATTAGCGTACGAGGGGTACAGTCGACAAAACTACCAATTTAATATAAGTAATTTCTAACTGTATTCGATGAGATGTATTTGAATGAGATTCGGAAAAAGCCACGAGCACTGCTGCAGTATATTGCTGTAGTATTTTTTTTCTTTTGTGTGTGTGTGGGGGGGGGGGGGGTTGTAAAAAGTTTAATTATTTTTACTAGCATTATCCTACAACCAGTAGACACATGCGAAAACTTCGCACTGCAATCAAATATTTTTTAGCAATATCTAATATTTCTTAGATGCAGGTTTAAACTTCTAAAGAAAAAGTAATGATAAAAATACATGCAAACAACATTAGTGAAGCCAGAATATCATCTCATTTATTCCATCAAAGTTACACTAAAATCTGATCAAAGATTGTAAAAGGTCAAAGGAGGGAAAAAAAAAAAAAAAAAAACGTATTTTACCGTATATTAGAGGATGACATCATCTGTTTCGAAAAAAAAAAAAACATGGGACAAAGAAAATAAATTAAGCATTTGTGAATTTCAATTTTGCTTCAAAATCATAAATATAAAATAAACTCGTGCGGCAACAATGTCCCATTTTATCTTTATTGTACTATTTATTTATTTATTTTTTATAATCATTGTTCAGCCAGATATAATGCGGTATTTTATTTTTGTGGCAACACTGATTTGAGAAAACCTATCATTTTATTTACGAAAACAATGCCGATTTAATTTTTAATTTCTTGCAATTTTTAATTTAAAAAAATGTTTTACTGAAATGGGAGTGCACCGTGTCAGAATCCTGTTCAAAATCCTTTCATATGGTATATCATTTACAGTTCTACGTTTCGTATTTGCTTAGAAAAAGGAATGTTGACAACAGAAATAATATATACTAGGGGGCTCAGCCGCCTACTCACTAACGCTCGCCAATCCCCGTGAATTACGAATCAATTCACATTGAGACCGCTTCGCTCGCTCGCCCCTTTTTATTTTTCAGCAATTCTAGCCGGAATAAGTTCTACCATAAAACATTTGAACATATAAAATTGACAATTTTTTTTTAATATTAAAAAGTAATTCTCCGTTGAAAACAGAACTAAAAATGCAATTAGTTGGCGCTACCAATGGGCATATAAATCATTTAAATACTATGAAAAAAGGATCTTGGAAACATTATTAGTTTAAAACCTATTGCACCTATAAGCACAGCTTAAATTCATTAGAAAAAAATACGTGACAGGAAGATAGTTGATATATATCAATATCATCAATCATTGTTTAAATTTCGTTCGACATTTTACTGTTCTAATTGGTTATAGATTTTTACAAAAAAAATATTTTTTACTTCAACTTGCAGCAACAGATGACGGCAGGTACAATCTAGACAGTTAATTTTTTTTTTCCGATTTTTGAGGGAGTGAAATTCGTAAATGAATTCTAAATAAGAGTTGAGAATTCATTTGAAATTAACGATATTACTCATAATTAAAATAAGGAATCATCTCAGACGCTTCGGATTACGTACATGTAATTTTATTTTTAATAATTGCTAGTTTGAGTTTCATTCTATGGTTTCACTGCTCTCACACTGACAGCCATACTGGAGGCGGCGCTGATCTAACAAAATCTAGTCTGTTCATTGGTTTGAGCTCTTGAAACTACGGTTGTTGCCAAACCATAAGCTACAAATTCAGCCCTATTTCTGCGCCACGTAAGAGGACTATATATATAGATGATTAAGAGTCTTTTCAAAAATAATTTCATACAAATTTTTGCAAAAAAAAAAAAAATATATATATATATATATTTATTTCAGCACCTGCAAGCTATGGAATGCGGAATGGCAACATTATTTATTAATGACTTGAACATATAATTGAAATAAAAACAATATCAAAATTAATATCATTTAAAATCCAATGAGAGATAAATGAACATGCAAGCTATAAAAACAACATTCTACATAATGATACTTAATTTTATGGAGCCTTAAAGAGATAAGCATAAGATGGCCTAAGAGCTAAAATGAAAAAATATATATATAGTCAATTAAAAGAATCATAATTTTGAAGCTCTATAAAGAAAAACTAATCCCAAAACTTTCTTTTATCTCACACATACACTAGAAACGAATCAGCACCCATTTATATGTCAAGGTCTAACGGAATGTGAAGTTTTATTGAATTAGTTCTTGAGATAGGACTGTTGCTAAAATCGTGTAAATCCTGAAAAATGCAGCGTAGCAGCGCCACCTGTTGAGATATTTACACCAAAACCTAATCAACAACCACTTATGTCAACGTCTAACTGAATCTGAAGTTGGACGAAAATCCTTTTATTAGTTCTTGAGATAGAGTTATCGTGATAATAATGAAAAAAGTAGCATCGCATCGCCACCTGTTGGGCTATTGACACCAAAACATAAGAAACATCTATTTATGTCAAGGTCTAACAGAATCTAAAGTTGGATGAAATTCCGTGCATCAGTTCTTGAGATACATCTATCGCAAAAATCGAAAAGAAAGCGGTATAGCAGCGCCACCTCTTGAGATATCAACACCAAAACGTAATCAGCGTCTATTTATGTCAAGGTCTAACTGAACCTGAAGTTGGATGAAAATAAGTGCATTCGTTCTTGCGATATAGCTATTGCGGAAATCGCGAAAAATGCAGCACAGCAGCGCCACCTGTCGGGCAATTTTCACCAAAAACTAATCTGCACCCATTCATATCAAGGACTAACTGAATATAAATTTTATTAAATTTCGTGCATTAGTTCTTGAGATAGAGCGCCCGCAAAATTTTTGTCACCATTTTCTAAAAATGGTCAAATCGTGTTGAGGACCTTCTAAAACGTATAAATCCGTCGAAAACCGGAAGTCGTAAATTTTCATGAATCCAATACGTTCTTCTTGTAAAGATAGAAGAAAGTAATAAATGAACATGCAAGCTATAAAAATAACAATTTACATAATGATACTTTCATACTTTATTTTATGGAGCTTTAAAGAGATAGGCATAACACGGTCTAAGAGCTAAAATGAAAAAAATATATATAGTCAATTAAAAGAATCAAAATTTTGAAGCTCTATAAAGGGAAAAAATAATTCCCTGTAATTTATTACAGCTAAATAAATTTTCTAAGAATCGATTAAACAGATATACAATCTCATTTTTATTTTCAAAAAGATATATACGCCTGGCCGAAAACGGCATAAGAAAAATGTGTTTCAGGCCCGACCTGGCGGAAATCTGCAGAAAAAGAAGCAAGACCAGCCCTGAACCGTGGCAGATGCAGACCAGATACTAGCAGATACTAGCATGTAGTCTAGTTTTTCATCCTACCATTAAAATGATGTAGTGCTGCCATCTGCTGTCTATAATGTGAAATATTTAAGAACACTGAAACACAAAATATTATAATAATTTTACTTGCATTATGCACAAATTAGCCCCGGATCTTAAGTTACAAAAAGGGAATAGTAAACAATACTAGTTATAATCAAAGATAAATCACATAAAAATCTTTAAAGAACAGTCATTATATTTGAAAGATTTAAAAATATATAATATAGTAGATTAGAATAAATATTTCATATATTTTAGTGCTGCCATCTGCTAACGTTTATGTAAACTATTTTGAGCATTTTAACTACACAGGATAAATCAACAATTCCCGGCATTCACAATACTACAGGAAAGTCCGAAAATCGAAATCATTGGATAATCGGAAGAACATTGTTATACTTTAATTGTTCAAGCATTATATTTTTATTAAAATAGCGATTTTTTATTTTTTAAAGAAAGAGTTACTATTATTAAGTAAAATAAATACTATAAAATTAATATTATAGTGAAAAATAAGGAAAATTTAAAAGGAGGGACATCTGTAATTACTTTTTTTTTTTTTTTTTTTTTTTGTGATAAGTAAAAATAAAACAATTTCAAGAAATAAAACGATGACAATTTTTTGAACTCTTTTATTTCCAGCGCAAATGCAAACGGGCTAAGGGTCCTACCTCTAAAAGAACCCCTCAAAACTAAAATTCAGTTGGGAGGAGGTTGTTAAAATGATACCAAATTGCAGTTTAAAAAAATATGGGGATGGGACACAGGTGCATCTTTGTTCCAGGGCTTCATGCCGGATTTTTCAGGCACTGAGTGTTTTGTTCGGAATTCCTCCGAATTTCCGATCTATTTTAAATCATTACTGTGACTAAAATCCGTATTTTTTTAAACACAAAAACAACTCATTTTTAAAACGTGAATAATTTAACAATGGAACCATCACTTATTAAGCAATTTTACCAAGTTTAACGTTTTGTATTATTGATTGTGTGTTCAAAAATAATAATAAAAAAATTCCATATTTTTTGGATTTAAACAAGGAAACACGTTTATATGTGCGCGCACAAATCTGATACTACGTGATGGGTGTCAGTTGATCCAGTATGTCACATAATCCAGTTTCGAATAATCAGGAGTTTACTATCAACTTATTCAAGGTATGTTTCAAGTTAAAGTACAGGGTCTCCTAAAGGTGACTAGCATACAGTGCGTCTCATAAATATAAAGACACAGATGTTTTTGAAATTAAATTTTATTAATTCAGTATAAGAAATTAAATTTTATACCTCATGTTAAGAACAATGAAATAAATCTGTTATAAGCGTTTAAATTTAAATAAAATAATTTTGACTCAAATAATAAAAAAAAATTTCAAAATTACGCTGTCTCATAAATATAAAGACAAATTTGAAACTGCTTCATACGCTTTTTTTTTTTTTTTTAATGTGCACGTACAGAAATAATGAGCACGCGCAGAAATACACTTTAAGCCTGCTCGTCAGTAAACTTCCCTATTCCCCACACTCCTATCCTATGGGCGTAGGATGCATTCGTATTTTTAAAATTTCTCCTCGGGAAATTAATATTTTTTATTTCTGTTTTTTGTGTACACTTCTTAAAGGATTACTCTTTTTTTCTTAGTTATCAAAATATTTCTAAAAAATGTGCTTAATTTATAATTTTACGTATTGAAAGTGAAGTGTGTAGCATTAAGAGTTCATTTACAAGGACACACAAAAGAATTCCATTACATGAGGGTCTATGGGGAAAAATCGTTTGCGGCGCATTTTATGGATGTTACGCTATTTCAAACATAATGAAATTAACAGACATTACTGAGGTGGACTATAGCAAGATTTTACCGGAGTAGCATTTATAATTCGATTACAGGGACGTACAAAGTAATTCCTTTAGATTATGATCTATGGGGAAAATCGTTTGCGGGGCATTTTGAACAGGTTACGATACTTGAAACGTAATGAAATTTAAAAGAATCACTCAGGTTCAATACAACATATTTTCTATAGATTATATAGTGCGTAGGATGTATCGTTCATGTGCAGAGACGCACAAGAGAATTTGGTTAAAGGACTGACTATGATAGGTCATTGCTAGACGTGCTCTTTCAGCTGTGATATGCAATTTTATGTAATGTTTAGTGTTTTACGTGTTGTTTACAAATTCTGTAGATTCTATACAGGGCCGAACGAAAGACTTCGGATAGTATCAGCACTTGCTGAAAATGGATTTTGACTGAGTTATGTGTGTTTAAATTACTTATTTCGATACCTCCATTTCGTGGTATAAAAAAAATAAATTTCTTAATATTCTGTTCGTGTTGGAAGGTGTTCCATAATCTATGCCGAATGCATGATTTTTCGTTCTTGTTATTAGAGGATTTAAATCAATCATTTAAAAAAAAAAGGATTACAATAAGTCACTGATTCAAAAAAATCCAACATTTAATATATAGAGTGTTATACACAAATGCTAGAAACTTAATTTTTTCATGGTCGCTATATTTGTTAGATATTTAAACTTCTAAGTATCCTATCAGTTGTTTATTTCGCAAGAATACTAGTTGGACCCGTTACAACACGTTGTGTTGCACTTAAATTGCACGAAGTCTTTCGAATGTTTGGGTGAAAAAAGAGTTCTAGTTTTATGATACATTTCAAGTTTCTAGCCTTAACAATTACAAATAACTCGTCATTTAGAAATGTTTTTAGAATATTTTCCGCTTATTTCACTTTTTTTAAATATTGATTTTACAGCATTTACTCTGGCGAGAAAAATTAAAGGAACAACTATAAAAACAAATCGAACTTGAATAATTTTGCAGATAAGAACATGGAACTTGCACAAGATGTTTATTTCGTTATGCCTGAGATATATTCAAAATGCAGAACAGCCTACTTCTGCAAAAAATAAATTTACATAAAAACGTAGGACTGTGTGATATAAGAGGGGATAAAGAAATTGTACTGTGACAACATTTTAGAGACACACATGAAAAGTCAATACGATATGTGGTCACCTCTGACCGAAATGCAAATTTCACAGTGATTTTTCATACTGTGGATTAGATTATCCAGAAGTGCTTGTGGTAACAAAGTGTATTCAAGAGGAATAGCGCGTCGAAGTTTCTGGAGAGTGCTAGTTGGGGATTGCCGAGATGCAAGTCGGCGTCCTAGTGCATTCCACACTTGTTTTATCGGATTTTAATCCGGAGAATATGCAGGGCACTACATTCGCTCGATTCCTGCGTCCACAATATAAACAGTCACTAGTGCAGCACGATGATGACGCGTATTATCATCCATTAAAAGGATATTATTACCGATTGCACTCATGAACAACTTGACATGAGGATCAAGAACCTCATCTCTGGTTATTTCAACATTCACAGTTGCACTAGTAAACATATGTAGGTCAGCGCGACCATTCAAAATGATGCCCGCTCATACTATGATTCCAGGACTTTTGTATCGATGCCTTTCACCGATGTTTGCAACCTTATTGCGTGTGTTTTTCTCCCTCTATATGGTAATACGTCTGGATTCATTCTCCAAATAATATCGGGATTCATCGGTAAAGAGAACTCGGCTCCAGTCCGTGGTACTCCAATGATGATGATTTCTGAACCACTTTAACAGGGGGCATTTCGCCACCGGAGTTAGTGGAATACAAATCATGGGTTTCCTTGCATACAGCCTTCTTTTATCGTTCCTGTCACTCACAGTAAATTTGGATAGTTGAATTCCTGTTTCTGCAACGAGATCCCTTGCAATCTGAACTGACGTCAGTTGCCTACTTCTTTTAGCAATCGTTGCCAAATAACGGTCATGAGAATCTGTTCTGGCATATTTTCGACATTGACCTGGTTGTCTCTCCACATTACCAATGTCTTTAACCATTTCGAGATTCTTGACATGGCGCTTTTGGCTATTTTTAAGTCTTTATGGATCCCTGTTATTGCCTGTCAAGTTTCCATTCCCCTAATCTCACGCCATTTCTCACCATCGGTCAAATGTCTTCCAGACGACATATTCCCCCTACTACAAGCGAAACGTTTATGTAACTACACGTACAATCCTTAAAATGAGGACTTCAAATCACCCACATGCACTCCTTTTCAAACGTGCCTAAAAAACGGGCTAAAAAATTTGCATATTTTTCTATATTATGCACAGTATATTTTGATTAAATTCGCGCAAGCGCAGTGAAACAATATTTAGTGAACCTGCTCCTTTTTCATCCAATATTTATTATTTTTTAATTCTGATTGCAGGGTATTGTATATAATGTGTTCCTGAAAAGAACATTCTTTTATATTAAGAACTCTGAAAATTATAAGCAAAACACTTGGTAAAATTTGGAATTGTTTTTATAAAAACCTTAATTTCTCCACGAGTATACGTGCTATCCTCATAAAAATGAACATAGTTTATTAAAAGAAGCCTCCTAAGCATGTGCTACCGTTTCAATGCTTTTGCGATATTAGTTTTTACAGGGTTATCCAAAAGATATTCATTTTACATCAAATTGTTGACGGCCCCTTATGGGGTTTCGGGAAAAAAATCTTCGCAGAAATATATGACGTCTATCATGTTGTTTACACTCCTGAAGTTTCAGGATAATTCCTCATGTATCTTTCCAGATATTTAACAAAACGTCTAAAATCGCAAGTGACCGCGGTCATCATTGGCCATATAGTGTATTCCATATAAACCGACACCGCGGATTTAGGGAAAAATTACTCTTTATTTATGGGTGTGAATCGCAAGCTTAAAAACGAGTAATACATCATAAACTGTTAGTATTTTGGTGTACATTATGCTTAATTTCATTGTAAAAATATTACTTTTAATAATGAATGAAAAATATTGAAAAATTATATCCTGAATCTTTCCAAAGACGAAAAACAAATAATTTATTTACTCAACGCGCTCTGACGTTGACCAACGAACTACGCGTTCTGGGAGGGCATTCTGTTAACTTTCTTAATTAGTTTGTGATATTGCCGCTTGGTGGCAGCACTTTATCAAACAGAAACCTTGGTATTCCATATTATCCGACTATTCCATAATATCCGAAGTTCCTCGACGTTTTAAAATTAACAGTCATTTTAAGTTTCAAGTTTCTAGCCTTAACAGCTCCATTAACCGTAATATACGTACGTACTGGGCTACCGCGGCTAAAAAATCACGTGACAGTCACGGTCTTATTCAAAACGCACTTTGACTGGTAGCTATAAAACAAAGGAATTCCACTAGTTTGTTTTCTACCGCAGTGTGTTTGTTTTGATAATTAGATTGTTCTGAAATAATAAGAAGAAATAACGTAAATTTCATTGCGAGTGTGTTATTCTACTGAAAATTTACTTTCATTTATCGAGTTTATCAAAAATTGTCATATTTTTATATGAAGACCGGGGCTAATAATAACATGGATAAACTGTCGAATGTAAGTATTAATCATTTTTACGTTTCAGTGTTATATGTAAGATTTTTAAGTGTGTAATGTTATATAACCTAAATCTTTGATGTTATATATCCTAAATCTTTGATGTTATATATCCTAAATCTATAATAATTTAGTCTGTTCAACAGAATGCCGATATTTTTTATTTCTACGAAATAAAGTAGATCGGTAAAATCGTAATCTAGAAGAATTAGTTAATGTTTAAATGATATTAATCCAACCTATTGTAGTTTTTCCAATAACTTAAATTTGTGTTACAGCTTTGAAATTCTTATATGTTGAAATAATCATTTTTAAGTAGTCAGTGTTAACTTTTGGTTTATTTAAATGATTTCTAGTTTTTAAAGAGCTCAGTTGAATATTTTCTATTTTTCACTTTTGTCAACATTATACCTATTTACAATTTTTTTTTAAATTTAATATACTTAAAATTATGCCTGGTTTTTGAACTTTTAATACGATTTAATAGTCATAGGTCCGTTGCTTGGGAAAATATTAAAATATACATATATCTAAAATATTAATAATCATACTAAAAATATCAACGTTTGACACACAATAACATCGTGTAATAAACAGACGCACGTTTCATGAGTATCCTGGACTCATTTCCTCAGTGTAAATAAACTTAAACCCTATTGTATCCCCCCAAAGACATGAAAATGAATCTAAAAACCCAAATGAAAAACAACAACACACCGAGAAACTCCTCCAATCTGATTAAGTCGGTTGGTTGGTTGTAGAGGATTCACTATGACAAAGTAACTCAACCCAGAAAGGTGAGATGTACGGTACACTTGAAAAATCATTAACCAGGGAGTTACCAAATTTATGAATATAAACTGCCTCAAAGAAGTCTAAATCTAATGGAGTGTTACATTTCTTAATAATAGTGGCTGAGTCGAAGTTAAAATTATGTCCCTCACTCCAACAGTGACAGGCAATAGAGGACTTTTGTAATTCTTTTTTCTTAATGTAATTTCTGTGTTCATTGAGTCTGAAACGGAGTTGTCGTTTAGTCTGTCCTATATAGGACAAACCACATTGACATTGGATATTGTAAATGCCCCAAAAGTTTTTATGTGAAATTTTATCCTTTAACTGTGAAAAATTTAGTTTATTAACTGGCTTAAAAACAACCTTAAAATCATATTGCCTTAAAATATTAGCTATTTTATAGCTAATGCTATTGTGAAATGGTAAAATAATGAGGTTAGAAAAAGATTCTGGGACATCAGAAGGAACAAGATTACTATTTTTATTTAGACAACGAAAAATTAAACGGTTGATATAAGTCAAACTAAAACCACGATTAATAGCAACAGATCTAATATAATTCAATTCTGTACCAAGGGAAACATTATCAGAACAAATGGAAATTGCTCTATTAATAAAGAAATGAAAAGCCGAGGCTTTCTGAGAAGGGGGGTGACACGAATTAAAATGAGGGGGGAGTGAGACTGCAAAAGGTTTCCGGTATACACAGGTATCAAATGTATTAGGCTGACGTGTGACTAACACATCAAGAAAGGACAATTTATTTTCAACTTCAACTTCATATGTAAACTGAATAACAGGATCTATTGAGTTTAGAATAGTTAAGACGTTATCAATGGATGAAACAGACAGGTCCAAGAGTGCAAAAGAATCATCAACATATCTGCAATAAAATGGAAAATTTATAAAATTAAATAATTTATCCTCAAAATAATGCATATACAAATTTGCTAGGAAAGGACTTAAAGGATTACCCATCGCTAAACCATCTGACATAGAATAAAATTGATTTAAAATCTGTTGCTATTAATCGTGGTTTTAGTTTGACTTATATCAACCGTTTAATTTTTCGTTGTCTAAATAAAAATAGTAATCTTGTTCCTTCTGATGTCCCAGAATCTTTTTCTAACCTCATTATTTTACCATTTCACAATAGCATTAGCTATAAAATAGCTAATATTTTAAGGCAATATGATTTTAAGGTTGTTTTTAAGCCAGTTAATAAACTAAATTTTTCACAGTTAAAGGATAAAATTTCACATAAAAACTTTTGGGGCATTTACAATATCCAATGTCAATGTGGTTTGTCCTATATAGGACAGACTAAACGACAACTCCGTTTCAGACTCAATGAACACAGAAATTACATTAAGAAAAAAGAATTACAAAAGTCCTCTATTGCCTGTCACTGTTGGAGTGAGGGACATAATTTTAACTTCGACTCAGCCACTATTATTAAGAAATGTAACACTCCATTAGATTTAGACTTCTTTGAGGCAGTTTATATTCATAAATTTGGTAACTCCCTGGTTAATGATTTTTCAAGTGTACCGTACATCTCACCTTTCTGGGTTGAGTTACTTTGTCATAGTGAATCCTCTACAACCAACCAACCGACTTAATCAGATTGGAGGAGTTTCTCGGTGTGTTGTTGTTTTTCATTTGGGTTTTTAGATTCATTTTCATGTCTTTGGGGGGATACAATAGGGTTTAAGTTTATTTACACTGAGGAAATGAGTCCAGGATACTCATGAAACGTGCGTCTGTTTATTACACGATGTTATTGTGTGTCAAACGTTGATATTTTTAGTATATTTATCCACACAAGATTTTTTTCATTATTAATAATCATATTAAAAATCATATATCTAAAAATATTAATATTTAGATAATTTGTGTCTTAAAATTGTTTTCTTTTTGATATTAACTTCTATGCTCAGAGGTAAATATTGAGCCCATTTAATAATTTAAAAAAATAGTTATTTTTGTACTAAAGCTTTGAAAAGTTTATATATTATATAAAGTATGTATCCAATAACCGTGCATAATTTTGGTTCAGAAATATTGATATTAGATTATAAAAGTACTGCTTGAAAAAAAATCTTTTTTTTCCAATAACTTAAATTTGTTCTACAGCTTTGAAATTTGAATATGTTAAATAAATCATTCTTAAGTAATACATGTTAAATTTCTGTGTATTTACGATTATCTGTAGGGTACAAAGAGCTCTTGTGTAAGATATACTTATTTTTAATCAAAAGCTTTTAAAATTTTATATATATATATAATATAGTATATAAAATATATATCCCATGGCTGCATATAATTTTAGTAGGGAAAATATTGTTATTTATGGAATAAAAAACTGTTTGAAAAAAAATTTTTTTTTGAAAATCATTCTTTTTTAAAATTGTGATCCAGCTTTGAAGTTTTTAAATGTTAATTAAATTATTTTTACGTAGTTTGTGTTATATTTAGGTGTATTCACAGTGATTTTTAGGATATAAAGGGCTCGATTTTCATTATTTTTTTTCCCTTTGAAAACTTGATATCTGGTTACAAATTATTTTTTTTTAATATACTTAAAATTACAAATAATACAACAAAATCACTTGTTAACTTTACATTAAAGTCTAATTAATGCTTGAAGTGGTAAAAACATAACAGGAAATGTTTAAAAATATCTTTTAATGTAGATTACATATGTTTCATTCGCTCTAACGGCGACATCCTTCAGATCAAAATGATAAATAAAATATTCTCGTACAGTTTTTTGAAAATGGTAAACATAAACCACGAGATCGCATGTCCTGCTGTTTGCCTTGGACAAAATATTTAATAAGGGGAAAGATGGTATCTAAATAAACAAAGTCAAAGTCAAACCGGGCGGGGAGGCCTACCTTACAGCTTAAGCTCAACTATCCCCGCCCAGACCTAAATAAACAATTTAGAAAACGCGTAACACATTTAAAAACCCAATTTCGACAGTTACCATCAATAGCCGGAAAAGTATTCAAATTCTTTTGTGAAGCCCTGTATAGGTCGTATATACAGTAGAATCTCGTTACAACGAATTTCACTTTAACGAATTTTTTCAGTTTAACGACTATTTTTTGGATTGTTAAAATCATCCTATGCTTTCACATTATAAAAATATTCACTTTAACGGATTTCATATTAACGAATTTTTCAAATTAACGAATTTATTGAAGGCTCTAAATGAGTAGTCATTTCAGTTTTACGAATGTTGAATTGGCAAGAAAAAATATCTCTGTTTGAAAACCTGGAATATGAAGGGAGGTAGACGACAGTGAAAATGAAGCTGATGATGATTGTTTATCTAGTACCGAAGATTGCGTTGTACGATCAAAGTGTCGTCTGCCTTCTTTCAAATTCCAGGTTTTTAAATAGAGATATTTTTTCTTGCCGATCCAACATTCGTAAAACTGAAATGACTATTCATTTAGAACCTTCAATAAATTCGTTAATAGACCATTGAAACTCGTAAAAAGTAATTATCTAAGGAAAATAATTTTCAGAAAACATTTTATACAATTTGTTTTGAAAAATGCATTGTTAAATTTACTGCAGATTAAATTCTGATTTTTTATTTATTTATATATTTATTTATTTATTTATTTATTTATAAAGAAATAAAGTTACGTTAACGGCAGATGTCAGTGAGGTGTTTTAATCCGCCAGATATGTAAGATAAATTTATTTATAACATTTGCGATTAAGTTCATAATAGTCATGTACTGTATATGTATTATTTAACTGATATGTTTACATATTAATCGAAATTCAATATAAGTGTAGTAATAATCTTTATATATTTTGCAAATTTCCTTTTTTTAAAAAGCCATATGGGAATTTCACATTAACGAATTTTTCAGTATAACGAATTTAATCGGTTGTTTCCAGAAATACGTTATGACGAGATTTTACTGTATATTACACAGCACGCTAAAATATAGTTCAATTAGAAAACGCATAACACAGTTGAAAATTTCCTTTCAGCCATTTCCGTCAAAAAACAGAAATTGACTATGCATATTCCTGTATACGAACTATTGAATGTGTATACACAAAGTAATGGGCAACAAATTAGTTAAATTTAAAAACTTATACAACAACTGAAAATACAATTCCAGAAATTATCACACATAAACAGTATTGCAAACGAAACCTTTGTGTGCCCTGTAAATGAACAATAAATGCTATTGGCACTGTAGCATAATTAAATTAAAAGAACTGCTGGCGCAACATTAACTTTAATAAGACTACTTCATAGTACACAACAAAATTACAGATACAAGAAGCGACATACATGTAGTTTTCAGTTGGTGGGTTCTAAAGTTTTTTGGTTGTCAGGATGCCCATTTCACCTTTCCGGGCAAAACTTGGATTCCACGGCACAAGGGCCGAAAGGGGCTTTTCTCTCAAGAGAGAGAACTTACCGGACTCCTCTCTGCTCGGAGCTCGCAACAGAATACCTGCTTTTGCTCCTCAAGATCTGAGTATATCTCGTTGAAGAATTTCAACTAAGTTCGAGGGCTTAACATCCCATGTTAAGCAGTTATAGCAGCTTTTGAAGTGGTTGATATATGTTAAAACTTATGGACTTAAGTACTACGAATTTATCGTGTAATAAACGTCTGTATAGCGTCAGATCAGAAGAAGCGACATAAAAATTATATGTACTTGGCAAGTCTATTAAACTCTTGAGAATATTTGTACGTGTGCATCTGGAATCGATTTACAGTTTCAGTTGAAGGAAGTAATTCTTAACATCTTGTATACAACTTAAGTCTTCCAATTAGTGAGTCGGACTTTGTTACAGCACCATATTCTACAGTAAGCATTTTGTAGTGCACCTTATTGTATATCAATTTCAACATATTTGATACAGTCCAACATCATTCAAATACACTGCAAACGATTTCCCCCCCCCCCATACACTCTAATGTAACGGCATTCTTTTAAGTTCTCTGTAAAGGAACTATGAATGAAACACACTTCATTACCAAACATGCCATAGTAACCTTCAATAACATATCACTGAGTATATTTACGCCAGTTTGAGCACGAATAGGCAGACAGACAAGCGGCCACACTAACTGAATTCCTAAACACGTTTCAACTATGTTGGAAAGTGATAAACATGGATTACACCTTGAATTATAAGCGATTGTTGCCTCATGACGACCTATCTTATGCGGTCGGTTCCGGAATTTAACACCTTTTTCCAAAAAAATCTTCTGTCTTTATTGAAAAAAGTAAACGCTATTCGATTGCATATTTCCTTCATAAGATCACCTGCTAATTGCATTTAGGGAAAAAATTGAATTCAGGACTGTGTCAGAAACTAGCCAACTTGGATTTAATTAATAACAGTCATAATGAAATTTGCAACAGGTTTATCTTCCTTTGTGAGGAATGGTAGAATCACAACACAAATGACAAATAGAACAGGCAATAATTTTTCCGAATGTAATTGACATATAGCTACAGTCTCGCCAACCAAAATACTGAACACTTTCGGCGCTTTTCGTGATGTCATTGTATTTCACGCAAAGCAAGGTAAATCTGTAAAAAAATTCGCTAAAATGTCTTTGTACTTTTTAAAGATACGAACAATAGTTATGTTCGGCTTCGTATTAGAATCCTGCATCGGATCGAGTCCCGCGATTCAGGTAGATGCTAATTTTTTTCGGTGTGGGCCAAGTTAGGGTCAGGTTGGCTTTAAACGTTTCGGGTTGGATTCAGATTGATTCGATATATCAAAAGAAAGTCCTAAATATTTTTAATGAAAAAAAACTATATATTTTTATATTAATGAGTGTGACTGAATAAATGGTTTCCGGTACAAAAATCGTTGTCGTGTATTCTGTCACTCCTGAAAATTCGCCTAAGGACTTTTGAGTCATGCTGTACATACTCAGTGACTTTAAAATAAGAGAGAATGATATGAAAATAAAATTAAATAAAACCCATCCATTTTTAATAATGAAAACAATAAAAGCCACCTTTTAAAGAGGTAAAAATTGGGACATTCAGGGTTCTGCCATATAGGTATATCAATCGATATATATCACTAACTGACATGCCCGGCGTTGCCCGGGCCCGTGATAATAACCTTAAAAATACCTAAAATCAATGTTGAATGATTTTATATTTTTAAATGAAAATCTGTCCAAACGAACTGAAGGACAGTCGTTATAGTTATTGCATATTAAATGTCAATTTAATTTATGACGTTTTGATATATTAAACTTTCAATTCGGACCAAAACTTCTTGAGGAAGCCTAAATAATATAAAGCGCTCCACCCACCTCTTTTAAACTCAAAATAATATACAGTATTGGCCAATTTATTAGTCCCATTCGAAAACAATTTTCCACAACCTTGTTTCTAAGATGATTATATTAAAATTAAATAAAAATAATGCATTCATGGCATCCTAATTCACTTTTATATTTTAACAGAATAGTAAGGCTACTGTAATTACAGCCAATATACGTCAGGACGCATGGCCGTTATCATTATCTTTTTACGCGTGAAGATTTCGCTATGGTACTCCATTGTGAAATTTGGTCATTTTTGAAATTCAATATTTGAAAAACGACATAATCATTAGATTTGAAATTTATATCAAGGAAAATACAATCTTTTACCTTTCTAACGCAGTTTGTCTAACAATTTTGTGACAAATACTTTTCGAGCTATTCATTTTTTCAGTAACTTCAAATGTTTCATTTTCCGAGTTTAATCTGTGGCAACGATTATCGAAAATCCCAGTCGTCAGCAACGCATAGCTTTTTATTAAAGAGGATGGTATATATCCGAAATTTATTTTCAAAATATCATGATGTTCGATATTTTGGATATTGTCACATATATTAATATTTATTTTCAAAATATCATTTTGTATTATATTTTTAATAATTCCAGTCAAAACAAGTGTAAATGGATTTTTCAACTGCTATTGACTGTGCAAAACTTTTGTTCTAGCTGTGACTTTTTTAGCTAAAAAATAAATTAATTAAAAAATTCCAAGCTTTACGACTGAAGTTGAATTTTTAATTGTAATTAACAATAATTATGCAGGATAATATTTACTTATAACAGCAATTGAAAGATAAACTATCTAATTTAAATAATGTTAATTACATTCATTAGAAATAATCTTTTTCTCGTTTGGTTTTGTAGTTTAAACTGCACAACAGGTTAGGGAATGAAAAAGTAGACAAGCTTACATTTATGTTCAAATTTTTCAATAAAAATTATTTTTTTCAATTATTTTGTATACTTGATACTAAATCCTATAGTTTGTTTTTTGTGAGTGTAAAAAGGAAATTATGTCATTTTTTAATTTAGTTATATATAATCTTCCATTTTGCTACGTAAGTGAAAAAAAAAAGTAAAGTAAAAGACATTCAGAATATTATTTTATTAAGTTTTCTTGCTAAGTGCAATATGGTTTAATTTCTAATTTATATTAAGTTTGAAAATATTTATAATCATCAATAAGTTGACTATTTTGTTGGGTAATTTTAAAAATATCGGATATATAGCAAAATATCGGATATATTTTTATATATTCGAAAATATTATGATATTTACGAACCAGAGGAGCATGTTGTAATATTTATGGTATATGAGGTTATTTTCAGCTTTCATTAACACCAGCAAAGAACCCAATTAACACACAATACCGTGGAACTAGAATATTATATCTGGAATACAGAGTAATGGCCTTCTGGCCGAATGTACATTGACGTGGATATCTCAGTACTTTTTTTAACCTACACCATATGGATGTTGAAAAAAGTGAATTATATTGCAAATATCTTTTTAGAAATGCTAAACGCCATCTTTTTTAGAATTTTTTAACAAATTTTAAATTTGTGTACGGTTTAAAAATTACTACTTTTGTCATAAAATTGTAGTGAAGAGCGCATTTCTAATTCCAACTGTTTTTTAATTATTCACCTTCATAATAGTTTTTTTTTTTTTTTTGACAACTTGCGATTACATGCAAATATTACTAAGCGTAAGAATGTACAACAATATAATCTTGCGCTTAACACAGATTTCTATGCATTATAAGCAAGTGCATATACAAAAAAGTAATATAAAAGCATAAAAAACTTCTTAATAACACCATAAAATAAGGAATGCGGTAGGCCTTTCGAAAAAACTTTGTCTTTCTTTGTCAGGTTGAAAAAAGACGTGTAACCACTTTGAAGGCAGGGGCGAGACTGAAAGGAAATGGGAGGAAAACAGCGTCAAGTTAAAGAAACAACCATAGGAAAGCAGAAGGCATCAGCCAATGGAAGAAGAAAATTATCTAGAAAGCAGAAAAAAAAGAAAATTATGAAGAAAATTGAAAAAAAAAAAAAAAAACAGAGTAAAAAAAAATAATTAAAAAAAACTTTTTTCACTCTGTTTTTTATCAATTTTCTTCATAATTTTCTTTTTTTCTGTGTTCTAGGTAACTTTGTTCAGTGATTGGCTGATGTCTTCTGTTTTCCTATGGGCTGTTCCCTTAACTTGTCCCTCTTTCCGTCCCATTTCAGTTTCAGTCTTGCTCTTGCCTTCAAAGTGGTTGCACGTCTTCTTTGCACCTGACGAAGAAAGACAAAGTTCTTTTGAAAGGCCTAGCGCATTCCTTATTATATGGCGTTAAGAAGTTTATGTTTTTGTAGTATCACATAAGTTTATACAAATGAATATGTTATTAACGTACAGGTTGCCCAAAAAGACTTTCTCTGATTACAAAATTTATTCATATCAGCAATACATAAGATGGACATGTGAAACAAGGTACCAAAATGTTGGAAAAGTTTTTATTGTTGCAGTTTTCCTGAAGTGACTGTGATGTAGCAGTGTCAATGTACACAGAACACGAAAATGTTTACAAATCAGGAAAAAACCCAGTGTATCACGAGTACATTTTGGCATCAGTAATTTACGGTGAGGCTGTGCATTGTTAAAAATAAATCCGTAAATTCACGGTAAAACTACTAGCAGTAAAGATGCCGGACTTTTTCCGCTCCGTTAGTAGATTTCCCATTTTAAGAGATAAAAGAAGGGAAAACTCCGTTTGAAGAAGCGGTAACTTTCCGTTAAACTCTCAGAAATACTTCCTTCAAATCGCGGAAATATTCCTGGCAGAACAGCCAGGAAGGGAAATTTTCTGTTATGAATAACCTCGGTTTAAAAAAAATTACATCTCTCTTTGTGCTGCCATCTGGGGACTATTTATTAGGTGATATACTTCAAGAACATTTTCTGGCTGATCTTGGGCTCGATCTACGGACCTCCAGTGAGTGAGTCAAGTCAAGTAAGTGTCTTACCGATAGGACCACTGAGCACTTAGCAAAACAAGAGTTTGAAACGATGATACGGGATTTCTTCAAATAGCGGCTTGGAACTTAAACAATTTGGGGTTTAGAAACCTGGTAATTTTGAAGTTTATTGCGGAGAGATTTCGTTATGAGATAATGGTTGGTGTTTTAAAACTTTAGTAATAATAGAGGATAAAAACATGAATTATATACATTCTTAATTTGATTGTTAGATGTGAAATATGAATATTAAATTTTGAATTAAATTCAATAATTTTTTTTTTTTTTTTTGAGAAAATCTATTTTTTTTTTCTACTATTACCTAATTTTTAAATGTGTTCGTTTCGAATATATTTTCCGTGCGAGTGTTTTTTATAACTTTTAAAAATAAATTGCGAATAATTTCAAAGGAATGAGAAATTTTTGTTGTTATTATTATTATTTTTTTTTTAATTCGAAAGCAATATTTTTGTTTGTGGCTTTTTTGAGTAAAATCTCTTTTTTTTTCCCACTTAATTTAACTATTATATATATATATTAATCTGTTTGTTTAGAATATATTTTAAGTGCGAATATTTTTTTATAACTTTAAAAAAAACTGCAAATAATTTTAAAAGAATGGGAAAATTAATTGTTACTTTTTTTTAATTCGAAAGCACTATTTGGTGGTTGTTGTTTTAAATAAATTCGAAATTTTAATTTATTGAATTTTTAGCTTTTCTGTGGAGCAACATGTCAGAACGAAATAATTATGAAGCAGATAATGGAATATCTCCGTTGTCTCCCTTCGTCTCTGCCCATTCCGTTGTTTTCAGGAAATATGACGAAATTAAAGGAAAATGACCCTTTGTCGTGAAAAGAGACTTTTTCTGTGGAATTCAAGAAAAAAATACCCATGAATTTCAGATTATTTTTAACAATGTGCGCACTGATTTCTCAGTACTTCTTAGGCACAAAAGTCTCTCTCACTTCTTACCCCTTTTCAGCTGAGGTTAATGGTCGGCCAGTTCTCGTTACGAAACCTGCAACAAAAAAACTTGGTTACTTTTCCAAAATTTTGGCGCCAGTTTCACATGTCTATCTTATATATAGCGGATATGAATAAATTTTTAATAAGGGAGGGAAAGACTTTTCGAACACCTGTACTTTACATTTTTAAAAATAGTCGTAGTATTATAGATAACATTTTTACACGTACGTGTAAGAATATTTAATATGGCATACGCGTCAAACTAAGTGATATTGGCAAATAATGAATTTAGAGTAAATGTGAACATCAATAAAGTTTTGTTACAAATCATTGTTTTGCAAACCACTTTTTCACTAAAATACGTCAACTGGCGTGCAATCAAATAACAATTAATCCCTTGAAGTCTTTTTTTTTTCCTCCTTAAAAATGACTTGTCTTCTCTATATATCATATTCGTGAAGTGCCTGCGTCTATGTCAATGAAAAAAAAAAATAGATTCAGTCAAATCAAAGTAAGTTTTTCGGCAAACAAAATCCATCCATTTCTTTCTCCATTATTCTGACCCGATGTCCAACTCTAAGTTCATCCACTATTTCTGAAAACTTTTATTCGTGTGCCCTCCCCCTCCTCTCCCTCCTGACCCCCGGACAGTAGAAGCGAAAAGTTCGTCCATCTGTCCACCATCTGATGGATTACGCGACCGACGATGTCTCTCTCACGCCACCCATAAATCACGTGATACCAGGGCGACCCCTTTCTTCCTTTTGGTCGGCAGGGGCACCGTTCATACTGGGCACGAAACCTTCTTCCCGCAAACGATAAATGATAGAGCGCCGGTCATTTATCAGGGGTGTTGAAAATTTCGGGAAATTAACGTCGAGGACACTGAAGGATAGATGTGTTGAGATCGGTAAAGGATTGTATCGAAGAAAGAAAAATTAACGTAGTAGATTCTGGAAAAGTTGGGACGAATTTTCGTAAGTTCATGATTGAGAACTGAACAGCAAGCGTGAGCTAAAAATTGTGGTAACACAGCGATATAAAGCTCGCATGTTGTGGCCATCAAAAAGAAGTTGTTCTATATAAATGAAATTGTCTGCAACAAAATTTAAATGACAAACTATTCGTTCATGAGATATAGTTATCGTGGGAATCTGGATAAACATACAGCTTAAAAGCAGCACCTGTTGGGCGATTTACACCAAAACCTCATCAGCATCTATTTATATCAAGGTGTAGGAAAGTGTGAAGTTTGATGAAATTCCGTGCATTAATTCTTTAGATAAAGCTATCGCGGAAATCGTGCAAAATGCAGAAAAGCAGCGACACCTTTTGGGCTATTTGCACCAAAATCTAATCAGCACCAATTTATGGTGCTGATTGATTATGGTCTAACAATGATATTATGCAATGATATTATGCAATGATATTATGCAATGATATTATTATTATGCAATGAGAGCAATGATGAGATTATTATGCAATGATATTAGGGTCTAACTGAATCTGAAGTTTGATTAAATTCCGTTCATTAGTTCTTGAATCGAGTTCGTGAAATTTTTCAATTAAGGCAGTAAAACGGCGTAGACATAGGTTCAGTTTTCGCATGTTTTATTAGATAAATTACTTCTATTTGTGTACATTAAATAAACCAGGGGATCCAACCCGAGTTACAGAACACAGGTGAAAACAGTTTGTTAGGTGTGTTCGTAATTATATAAATACGTATACGACAGTACGACGACTTATATGCTATAGCATATAAGTCGTCGTACTGTCCATCCGTCCGCATCTAACAGCGCAAAACCTACCCAACCGAATGGTTTGAAATTTAATATACATAATCGTTGCAGAATTTTGTCGAGTCATTTCCAATTTTATGAAAATCGAATCAAAACTTAAAAAAGATATTATTAAAAGTTTTCTCTATTCTATTAAATCCTATCATACGTAATCTATATAATAAAAACGCAAGTCATTTGACTGAGAAAAACAAATACGGGCTAACCACATCTTTCGTCATATGTCAAGCGGCCATTTTTATTCAAAGTTATTTTTTTAGAATAAAATTGCATAAAAGTTACATTTTTAGAAATATCATTTAAAAAAATGGTTCTTGAGAGATGAGTGACATTAAAAAATATATAGATTCTGAGATAACTTCAGCGGAAATTAGGTTAACAGCCGATATCTCAATCCATTAAAGTAAATAAACAAAAGAATCATTCAACGTGAGTCATAGAAATATTAAATCATGGAGGTCATCCTTCGCAAAGCAAGATCTCCAGGGTGAATTTTACAGCGCTATCGGGTGTCGAAAAAAAAATTCGCATCTGTAAACGTGGCATACGTAGTAGGGAAAAAAAGGCATCCTCAATTCGCTCCTAGCAGACGATATAATTCATTTCACTGAAATAATAACGATGATTTTTTTTACATTGTAAAACTAGTTATAGCACGAAACGAACGTACCTCATTTGTCACGTTTAATGTACAATTTAAAAATTGCCTCCCTGAATTTTAAGAGTTAAAAAAAATACTATACACTTATAGATTTTCTCTTGATGAATTTTTTTTTCTTCATTTTCTTAAAAAATACTTAAAATATAAGAAGACAATGTTTCAAAACGCACGTCTTTGTCATCTATGACGTCTATTTTCTGATGGTTGAAAACCGTATTTTAACCATTATATTGGGTAATGAGTCATAGAACTTTTTAATTTTTCCCAGGAACATGGGATTTCACGATCGAGGAGTTTCCCTTAGGCATGTCGTTCGATTTCATGTCTGTTAAATTTGCACTGCAAATTCACTGCACACATTGGGAACCGCGTTTGGAACACTTTGATTCAAAAGTAGTGTTCCAGTTACCTTAATGTGTTCCGAATATGTTTCGCTATAATAGGAAGTGTTCCGAAAGTGTTCTACTCAAGATATTTGTTAAATCTGAACTTGGAAACACATTTGAGAACAGAGTGGGAACACATGTGAAATCATCGCTTTCAAAAAGTGCGCTAGAAAGTGTGCTGAACAAAAGAAATGTTCTCAGAAGCATTCTAAAACTGTTCCAAAAGTGCACTTCAAAGAGCACTAAAAAAGGTGACAAAATAAGTGTTCTAAAAACTGTTCTGAAAAGTGTATAAAGATTTGCAGTGAATACACTGATCATCAAAACAATAATTTCAACGTTCGTGTTTCATCCTACGACAGTATACGTTCAATGTAGATTTTTCCATTTTTACAGAATAAAAACTTCCGTTTTTTTTTTTTTTTTTAAACTTTTTGTCATTGTATTAAAATTTGCAATATTTGCTTAATCTTCGTCAATAGTTTTTACTTTCTTCCATACATGTTTCGTATCGGGTTTCGGGGTTGATGATTTTTTTTTTTTTTTTTTTTTTTTTTTGTGGCTTTGAGTTGACGAATTATTTTTTTTATTGGATTCGGGTTGACTTTAAGCAGAAATTTTGGGTTCGGGTTGGGTACAACCCGACTCTTTATGCAGGACACAACTATACTGCACATGTGCCACGTATACCCATGCTCTGCTGGCAAAAGCTCTTCTTGAATCTGTATACTAGGTCTCCACGAACCCGGGTCTGATACTCGGGTCGGACTCAATTCATATAACTCGCGATGTAATTCATTTATAGAAAAATGGAAAAACACTCCAGATAAATTACATCAATAATCATGCTTGCAAGTATGATGTTTGTACATTTAAAAAGAAGTTAGAAAATTTCACATTGTTAAGCGGGGTAAAATGTATTTATAAGGCAATTCTAAAAAAAATATTTTTCGCAGCTCAACAAGAAAAAATATATTTTTTGACACATTCTCTGGTTCATTTTCAAATATAAAAGCATGATGCTTGTATTCATGATTACTGAAGTGATTTGTAATCGATTCTTCTTTTCATTTTCCATTAAATCCATTACATCTTGAGTTATAAATAGTCATTGTCTCAATTCAGTATTTTTTTTTTTTCATTTCCTGCTCTGTTGTGACCGGAAATTCTGTTCCAAATTTCAACTTTGACAATATTTTTTGAAAAATCTTCTACTTTTATCAAAAAAAGGGAAAAATAGTCCGATTACATATAGTTTCTTATAATATAAGCATCTGTCAAACAAAATGAATTAAAAAAAAACGTGTCAAATTAAAGTTTGGATTTGAGAACATACCCCACATAACATAACCTATTATTAGCAAGATAGGGACCCGGAGCCGGCAAATTTTTTGATGCTCCAGCTCCAGCTCCACTCCCAGATAATAAACTACGGCTCCTGCTCCGGCAACAGCTCCAGCAACGGCTCCGACTACACGCTTTTGAGTTTCAGATTTTAACTTGTAATTTTTATTATAAAAAGGAATATTAAAAAAATAACATAATCATCAGATTTAATTTGCAGTTTTTATTATGAAAAGGAAGATTTAAAAAATAACATAATCATCAGCTCATACTGAAAATACAAATTTAATTAAATTAACAGTTGAGTTATTTGTTCATTCTTAAGAAAAGAATTGAGTCTAACAAATCCTCCTTCATATTTGATCTTAAATCATTATAAATATATTTTAAGGCCGAAAATAGTCTTTCTACAGCAACTTGGCTAGTGGGCAATGCTGTTACAATGCGGCAGGCTTCTTGAATGTTCATAGGATACAATGAAATTGCTTTAAATGGACTAATATTTTTCTTTAGTCTCGGCGTATTTTCTATTTTCTTACAAGCTTCCATAAAATGACTTTCAAATTGCTGTAAAATAAAAGGAAAAAACTAAACAATTTGTACTCAAATGTATACAATGTAAACAAATTGTATACATAAATAAGTATTTTTATTGAATGAATAAGTTTACCTGTGTGTTAAATCCAGTTACTTGCACTTGGGTAATCCTTTGAGATTTTTCCTGCTTATCCAGTACTTTTTCATATTCGTCATCACTTTCATCAGTGTCTCCATGGAGATCCAAGCTTTCTTCATTGGCTGGTGCCTGTATTTCCGTCAGTTGTTCTATTCCTTCATTTTTTAATTCCAGCAACTGAAGCGCAACTCTCTTTAAAGCGGCTTTGGCTTTTTCTTTATTTTCTTCAACAGGAGCTGGCAGCAGGATTCTATACCTGGGGTCCACATATATTGCAGCAAGGAGCAAGTGGTTTTCCATCAACTTCTTTTCTCTGTCCTTCATTGATTCTAAAATATCCATTGCAATTTTCCCCCCATTCTTTTCAAAGTCATACTTCAGGTTACACCATTGTTTCATAAACTCACCAGGTGTAATGTCCTGTTTCTGTAACCTAATGGTGACTGCATATGGTTTAGCAAGTAGATCTGCAAGGTTTTTTAATTCTTCCCACACATATGGTGATAAGTTATAATCAGAATTTGCAGCTGCTAGGTCTTCGCAAAAACTTTTAAACACAAGAAGTTGTTTGATCATCTTGTACTTGGATCCCCAACGGGTTTCATTATCCATTATTGGAATGACTGAATATTTCTTCCTGATTGTGGCAAGAACAGAAACTGTTCGCAACTTCTTCACAACATTTCGAATTTGAGCTAGAAAATTACTTGAGTATCTTGACTTGAGACCATCAGCCAGAGCCAACTGCAAGGTATGGATCACACATCTCATTACAACAAGAGACTTACTAGGTTCATTTACCAAATGCCATCCTTCTTCTGTACCTTCATCATCAACATCACAACTGTCGTGATCATCATCAGAGTCCTCCATTAATTCAGCGGCATTTTCATTAGTTTTAAGCTCATTCGCCATTTTGATCATGTTTTTTGCATTGTCCACCGAAACTGAGAGAACATTTTCGACACTAATATCAAATTTCTCAAGGTTTTGATGAACAATTTTTTTAATATCACTGGCAGTATGTTTTCCTTGTGTGTCAACCACTCCCAAAGTCTTGGTTATAATTTTTTCTTTTTCTTCAAACTGCACATTTATTCCTAAAAAATTTCTTTGATGTCTTGTGCAAGCATCAACTTGTATATAAACCAATTTTTTTGTCAGAATTCTTTGCAGTTCTTTCTTCTTCTCTTCAGCAAATTTGATTATCATACCCCTTACAGAATCAGGAGAGGTTGGAACTCCAAGTTTTTTAGCCATTTCACCGGAAATACGTTGGAAACCTTTTCCTGAAAATATTTCCATTGGTGCTCCATCAAATATGACCATTTCTATCATACCTTGCTGAAATTCCTCAGCTGATATTTCTATTGACAAAGTGGTACTGGGGTAAAATGAAGTAATTTTTGATTGTTCTGCATCATCAGAAAACCGCTTTGCATTCCACTTATTTTTGTCATATTCTGCTTCTGCTTTTCTCTTTCTAGATTGTAATTCATCTAGATTTTTCAATTCTTGTGCTTCTTTCTTATGATTCCTATCAACATGCCTTCTCATGTTTGAATTCTTTGCACAGTTAATTTTTTGATTACAAATCCTTCCTTTGTCTTCATTAAAAATTTGACAAAATGCATTATTTTTTTCATCAAACTTGAAATTCTTCTTCAAAAAATCTGACATGTTTTAGCTTTTGCTTAAAAAAAAAAAAGTTTGGTAGAATTTTAAGCACAAAATATTAATTTTCTTCTACAAGCAAAATTGTGCAACTACACATGTAAACAACAGGCGGCCATATTTGTTTTCAAGTAGTGTTGCCACTTAGCTCAAGTAAAAAATAGAAGTGAAGTAGGGTTGCCACTTAGCCGAAGTAAAAAGTAGAAGGGAAGTAGGGTTGCCACTTAGCTCAAGTAAAAAGTAGAAGTGAAGTAGTGTTGCCATGTTTTAGTGAGAAATTTTCCATCTCTGATTAAAAAAAACCTAAAAAATGATATAATTAAAATACTGAATAATGATGTAATTAATATTTTAAGCCTGAAAAATTTAAAAACTGAAAAAAAAAAAGATTTAAAAGAATATTAAAAAACTAAAGGAGCCCTGGAGCAGGGGGAAATTTAGAGTTCCAGCTCCGGCTCCAGCTCCGGGGAAAACACAGCTCCGGAGCGCCCTGGCTCCGGGCTCCAGCTCCAGCTCCGGGTCTCTGGCAAGATTCGTAAATATATTTTCGAAAATATCACAAATATCCGATATTTTAGTATGTTTCACATATTTTTGATACATAAGAGATATTTTAAAACTAGTCAACCTAAATGATTTGACTTTGATGATTTTAAATATGTCCAGACTTAATATAAATTAGAAAAAAAATCTCATTTCACTTAGCATGAAAACTTAATAAAACAATATTCTAAAAGTATTTTTCCTTGTTCTTTTCAGTTATGTAACAAAATTGAATACCAACTATTAATTGAAAACAGACACAATTTGCTATTCACGCTCAAAAAGAACAAACTATAGGACTTGCTATCAATATATTTTTATGTTTTATAGAACAAAATATTTAATGCAAAATAATTTTTTTAATTGGAAAATTGGAACATAAATGTGAGCTTGCTTGCTTTTCTATTCCCTAACCTGTAGTGTAGTTTAAACTGTTCTAAACCAAAACCAGATAAGATTATTTCTAATGAAGCTGTAATTAGCTTATCTAAATAAGACAGTTTCTCTTTGTTGTTGTTCTAATGAAATATTGTCTCGGATAGTTATTGGGTCTACATTAAAAATATTCATTTGAAAAATTCATTTATACTTGTTTGGGCTAAAAACACCAAAATATCATACTCAATGATATTTTGAAAAGTAGTCGTTGGGGGCCACCGTAATACTTTACCCAATCATGGACATGCATAATATAACATAGGAAAATTAAACATGTGTAAACTATTTATGAAATGCATTGCAATTCGAATAAACTCATGGTTGGATGACATCCTATAAACTTTAAATGATCTGTTACTGAATTGCGTAAAAGAAACATTCTTATAACTCCAAAAATGATAATTCTATTAACTAACAATTTACTGCGTCGGATGAAGGATCTCATTTCCAATTAAAATAGATCTTTGTATTGAAATTTGAATGAAAGACAGGGTCATGAAAAATCGAAGAGTGTGGAAAATAGGATAACAAATATCTCGACAACTGATTATCCGATCGACTTCATTATTTATGCAAAATTTATGTTTATTTATTGTCTCTTACATTCACTCCTAAAAATAAACAATTTAGAAAAATTCCATATACCTTTTATCAGAACGAATATTTCGAGAGTCCGAAAAAAAATAGTTCCGGATCATCGAGGTTGCTGAAATTCAATAGGTTTCTTCTCATTATTACATATTAAGTGCATACCAATTTTCAAGTCTCTATTTCAATTCGTTCGGGAGATAGAGCGTTTACAGACACACAAACAGACGGACAGCAATTTTTTTTTTTTTTTTTTTTTTTTTTTTTTAATATGTTTTCCGGAATCGAATTGTCTGAAACGTGTAAATCAGTGAAGAAAATAATAATAATAATAATAATAATAATTCGATTTTTAAAACGATTGCAAGATTTACCCTATACTACGTATAATGGGTAAGTATAATAAATATCAAATATATGAAAATATCGAAAATATCACACATCATGATATTTTGAAAAAAAAAAAATCAAAAATATGTAAATATCAAAAACGATATTTTGAAACAAAAAAATATCAAAAATGTGAAAATATCGAAAATATCAAACATCATATTTTGAAAATAAATATTGGATTGACATATCAAAAATATCAAAAATGCCATGCACAATGATATTTTGAAAATAAACATCGAAAATATCAAATATGATCTTTTGAAAATAAATATAAAAAATATAAAATATCGAAAATGTTAAAATACAAAAAATAATAATAGTAATAGTAATAATAATAATAATGCTATTTTGAAAATAAATGTCAAAAATATGAAAATATCGAAAATATCAAACACGATATTTTGAAAATAAATATAAAAAATGTGAAAATATCGAAAATATCAAACACGATATTTTGAAAATAAATATATGATTGATATATCCATTGATATATCTCACCGAATCCTGATAATTAGGACCCGAAAAGTTAAAACTTTCAGAACCAGAAAAGTTCAACTTTCCATTTCATCGAATGAAACAGAAACTGAACGCAAAAACCGAAACCTATAAGAAGATTCGACAGAGGTCAGCCTCTTCCTTCTCATTGGACATTTCCGGTATCGGGGTGGGGCAAACAAACAGCCCCAAAGGAAGAAACAAAAACAAAAAAAATAGAAGAAAGTGAAAAACACGGAAAAGAAACGTGGCTCGGAGAAACCGGCAGCACGAACTTATTTTAAAACTTTCTTCACTTTAGTGAGTAGAACAGTGAACGAAGGTGGTCTTGATTCTGTGCTTTTTTTTTGTGTGGAGTACGTTGATCAGGCGATGTCCAATTTACTAGGATATAGGTTCGCCCCTGGAGAGCGATAGGTGCTCGATAGGTGAAAAAATGATTTTGGTCCTACAAGTGATTCTGATCCTGGTAACTCAGGGCCTGGCCATCAGGTGGATGTGAGTACAGTATTATTATTATTATTTAGGTACTTTTGGGTTATATCGGCCTCCGAGAATGAATCGCCAAGCGACTAAGAGTTATCGCCAAATTACAAAGCATGTGTGACATTATAACAATAAGATGTATATAACATTTCGTGACGCATATGGCCCGATTATAGTCATATATGACGCATATATGACGTATACAGGGCAATCCCGAATTCATGGTACAAAATTTAAGGATTGGTAGAGATGTGACAAAAATTTTTGTATAGAAAACCAAGGTCAGAAATCTGCTTATTTAATCGAATATACAGGGCGTCTCACTCCAATCCGAAGTCGTGTTTTCGTTCTTTAACGAAACTCTTTACTTTCGATACTTTAACGAAATACAATATCCTTACAATTCATACAAAGTTGAGTCTGTTGTGAATGTTGTTAAAATATCTTCACCACTGTTAATGTTATGAACGAAAACGCGATTTCGGATTGGAGTGAGACGCCCTGTATATTCGATTAAATAAGCAGATTTCTGACCCTGTTTTCCAATACAATAAATGATTATTACAATTTCCTGTACCAACCCTTAAAGTTTGTACCAAGAATTCAGGATCACTCTGTATGTATGATATGTGTATAAGATCGATATGATGTATATATAGCATATACTATGTCTATAATGACGAAAATGCTACATATATGAGCATTTGGAGTATATATAATATATGCGTATATATGAAGCATATATATAAGCTCTTGATGAAATTGTAACTGCAATCTTGGCATAATCGTAATTGTGGGGGCCGCTATAACTCAAAATACCATTATTTATTATCGCAGTACAGCCTGTGGAATTGTCTGTAATGGATTTTCCGTCTTATTCGGAAAAAATTCATGACCAGAAAAATTCGGAAAAATTTCATGAATTAATTAATTACATCTGCTAAGGGGATTTTTTTTTTTTTTTAAATAGAATTTTTGTTTGGTCACAAGCGATCACGTTTCGCATAGTATTATTACAGTAAAATCTGTATTATTACAGCAGTTTATACTGTATTATTATAGTGAAACATGCTAAGATGAAACCGCAAAATATTCTGTTTTCTGTTTTAGAAGGTATAATTAAGTGGCAGTTTTTCGGTCAGAAATATGAAAATTTTGCTTTTAAGAAGAGATTCCGTTTTCACAGTTTTTATTGTATTGTAAATTCAAATATAATATTAGAAGCTTGCATCGGGACGGGTTACCCGATTTTTCCCGAACCCAGCACCGTCTGGATTGACGTTAATTTTTTTTTAGGTTCGGGTCGGGATCGGGTTGACCCGACTTTTCCAAAATGTCCTGAATATTTTTTTATTGATAAAAACTATATATTTGAATTTTAATCAGTATCTGTGTTTAATTTTACACAAAATAAGTTAAAATTGATCTTACAGATATAATTGCAGACTACTTTTAAATAATTGTATTAAAATATGGATAATTTCCTTTCACTTGGCGGGTTTGAATTTCGGGTTCGGGTTGAAATGTATTGGGTTTGGGTAGGGTTTCGGGTTGACGAATTCTTTTTGTTATTGGGTTCGAGTCGGGTTTCGGGTTGATGATTTATTTCTTATTGTTAGGTTTGGGTCGGGTTTCGGGTTGATGAATTCTTTTATTGTTGTTGTTGTTATTAGGTTCGAGACGTGTTTCAGGTTGACGATTCCTTTTTTGTTGTTATGTTCGAGTCAGATTTCGGGTTTACGAATTCTCTTTTGTTACCGGGTTCGGGTCGGCTTTCAGGTTGATGTATTATTTTGTTGTTGGTCTGTTGGTCGGGTTTCAGTTTGATGTATTATTTTGTTGTTGGGTTCGGATCGGGTTGACTCTAAGCAGAATTTTCGGGTTCGGATCGGGTACAACCCGACTCGTGGAGGAACTTGATATAATAGCCGTTGCTCCCACGAATAACTGGTTAACTGATTCACCCGACTGAATCACTGCTTATAAGAATCTTATAAGGGTACTGCTTATAAGGGTAACGGATCATATACATTTAATCCTATGTTTCACAGATTTTTGAAAGTTCCACCGTTCTATGGGCTGGATTAATTTTATCCATGCTCTTTAAAAATAATTTTGAGTTTCAAACACAATTAGACAATTTTTTTTTTTTCGAAACTGTTTAAAACTTCCTTCAGTTTTGAGAGTATAACAGTAAGAGAAGAATTTGATTTTATACCAATTTCATTCTGTGGCGTGCATTTATCAATCGATTTTCAACAATTTGAATACATAAAATATTTTCTCTACAACTAATACACACTGATCATTAGATGGATATAATTAGAGCAGTTTGTTTTGAATTTTAATTGCGCTATTAAATTATGGAAGCCGTCGCTTATACGAATCATGTGATAAAGATGTCAGTCGCATTTCCATATTGCTGCTTGCAAGAATTAATAGTTATAACTGATGACATGTATATTTAAAGTTATTGAAAGTAACGATGTTTTCAAACTTATCTTGAATAACTTTTAGGATCACTCCTGTAAAACTTGGTGATATTATAAATATAAATATATGTAAATATAGAGAAGTTACTGATAGTATTTCATATTTGATTTCCATCTTTTTGGGTTTAATTGTATAGTATCATTTCATTCGAATTTTATACTGTCTCTTTCTTTGTTTTTCACACACGTGATTTCATTTTAACTATACTATATAATATATATAATAAAACTTTTGTAAATAATAACCATTAAACCACATAAATAATCGACAATAGATAAACCGATATTTACAATATAATACATAAATATATCCAAAAATTGAAGATTCTCATAATTAAAATGAATGGCAAAATTACTTACAGATATGTAGAGAAAAAATCCAATTTGCAGAAAATGAAAATTATAGCAAGAGCAATTGGAAACTTACAGAGTGGAACACTTTTTTCAAGAGCAATATTCCACTAATATATGTAAGTAAAATGCAACTGATTTCTGTTTGAGTTAATACTCATGAGCTTAATTTATTAACCCAAATTGCCCAATCAATTACCCAATGAAGTTTAAAGAGAATTGAATAAAAATGGACAAATATTGAGTAACTGAACATGATAGTTGCAAAATTAATTAATAGTGAGTATTATTAAAATACAAAAAACATATTTAAAAAGGAATTTCTAGACATATATACAGACAGTGTGGCCAAGAAAGTAAGGAATTTTCATAATTATTTAAATTAAACCTTTTATAAAAATAAATAAATAAATAAATAAAAGATTTGTAGCATTTCTCTGTTTAAAGCCCTTAAATTTGTGTGAATGTAGGTTATTAATAATTAAATTGATACTTTAAGGGGCTAGTAATTTTATATCCGTAATTGGGAACCTAAATTAACAGTACCCTAAAGTAACAATTTCAGAGAAAGGTGTCTTTAGTGTCATTTTCTTTGTGTAAAGGTAATGAATGTGCATTTGTAGTATTATATTTTAACTTCAGGTCTTAAGAGGTCAAACATGCGAGTATTTTATATCAAGTTAAAAATGCATTAAATTGAATCCTCGCTGCAAAAAAATAAAAATAAATAAATTGTTGATTTTACGGTATAATACTGGCACTCCAGCTGGCCAGTATTATACCATAAAATTAGCAGTAATAAATAGTAAAATAAGCACTAATAAGCTACCGCACGCGGCAGTGTATTACTGCTTATTTTACTGTTTATTACTGTCAATTATACGGTATAATCACAAATTACGATTCACATTTTTTTTTTTTTTTTTTTTTTTTTTTTTTTTTTTTTTTGGTTAATGCTATATTATTCAATTATTTTCTTAAAATTAAAACTAAAGTATTAATTTTATTTAATAAAAGGCATTTAGGAAACTAAATACCTTTTTAAAGATTGACGGAAAATTTAACAGCAAGATTGGCTTTATTTTTATTACATTTTAAAGAAAAACAATTTCACTTTTAATATTTTTCGGTTTTAAGATGGTTGATTAATTATTTTTATAAAATTCAAAATAAAGATTTTGTTTAACAATTAGAAAAAAAAAATCAAGAATTTTACTCTTTATTTTTCTGTTTTATTCTTTAATAATTGTACTTAAGTTTAAGATGACATCTAGATTTACGCTTTTAAAATTTATATTGATTTTATATAACTTCAAATCCACAGTTCTTTCTAAATACTTTTTTTAAAAATGAAATCAAGAAGAACACGTATTTCAAGTTTTTTTACTTGAATACTTCTTTTACTTTAAGTCTTAAGATGAAACTTGTTGTATATTATAGATGAGAAGCGTTATATATTACTTTACGTTCTTTAATTAACTGGATTTTATATATCGTCTGAATTCTTTAAATGACGGGTAGAAAATATAAATCTAAGTTTTATCATTTATATATATTTCTCACATTTTGAGAGGAAACTTTAATTTGAAATTTCATATTTTTAATTTATAATTTCAACTGATATTCATGAAATTCCCTGGACAGACTTTGTTAACTTTTAAACCAGAATTTTTTCAATAATTTGTAATGGAATGTTACGGTGTTGCACATTATTTTAAAAGCAGATTTTTGTACTTATTTAATACTATAGTTTTTTTTTTTTCATTGTACAGCAATATTTATGGGGTTAAAAAGACCATAAACTCAAGTTTGTACGATATTGCATATGTGCAGAAAAGTTTACTTTTTATTAGATTTTATTTTTGGAGCGATACGTGCGAATGAGTGATATAACAAGACAGGATTTAATGGAAGGCTTTTTATATTTCATGAAACTAGTTTTATTAAAATTTTAAATTAAATTTTCTTCTGTTAAAATCGATGAAGTAACCGCAGACTTTTATTACTAATTACATTACATTCTAAAAGATAAAAATTCATATTTTTAAACAAGGTAAATTTTAAGAATATGATTATATTAAATCTACTGTATATAAACTGTACACAAATTACGATTCACATTTTTCTTTTTTAATTTGGTTAATGCTATATTATTCAATTATTTTCTTAAAATTAAAACTAAAGTATTAATTTTATTTAATAAAAGGCATTTAGGAAACTAAATACCTTTTTAAAGATTGACGGAAAATTTAACAGCAAGATTGGCTTTATTTTTATTACATTTTAAAGAAAAACAATTTCACTTTTAATATTTTTCGGTTTTAAGATGGTTGATTAATTATTTTTATAAAATTCAAAATAAAGATTTTGTTTAACAATTAGAAAAAAAAAATCAAGAATTTTACTCTTTATTTTTCTGTTTTATTCTTTAATAATTGTACTTAAGTTTAAGATGACATCTAGATTTACGCCTTTAAAATTTATATTGATTTTATATAACTTCAAATCCACAGTTCTTTCTAAATACTTTTTTTAAAAATGAAATCAAGAAGAACACGTATTTCAAGTTTTTTTACTTGAAGACTTCTTTTACTTTAAGTCTTAAGATGAAACTTGTTGTATATTATAGATGAGAAGCGCTATATATTACTTTACGTTCTTTAATTAACTGGATTTTATATATCGTCTGAATTCTTTAAATGACGGGTAGAAAATATAAATCTAAGTTTTATCATTTATATATATTTCTCACACTTTGAGAGGAAACTTTCAAAAAAAAAAAAAAAACTATAGTATTAAATAAGTACAAAAATCTGCTTTTAAAATAATCTGCAACACCGTAACATTCCATTACAAATTATTGAAAAAATTCTGGTTTAAAAGTTAACAAAGTCTGTCCAGGGAATTTCATGAATATCAGTGGGCAAACTACTGTGGGCAAAAAATAGTAAGACTTTTTAATTTAAACTTCGCGCGAAAACCCATTCGTCGAAATATTTTTTTTCTAGGTTGGTATGACTGTCAGTGACATCTGTGCCAAATGTCACATCAAAATAATCATTAGTGTTTAGTATACGCTTGTCTTTCTGAAGTACAAAAAGTGCATTCGGCGATTTTTACAATGAGTGAAATTATTCAACAAAGAAGTTTTTGTGTGCGGAATCAAATTTCTGGAGCCGAAACGTTCAGAATGTTGCAAAAGGCCTTCGGTGATAATTGTTTGTCGCGAGCAAGTGTTTTTTATTGGTACAAATTATTCAAAGAGGGTCGAGAACGCGTTGACGACGCCAGGACGGCCATCAACATCAACTGATGATCAACACGTCAATAAAATCAAGAAATTGGTGCTTGAGAATCGACGATTAACAGTCAGAGACCTTACTGGCATCGTTGGAATATCGGAAGGATCAGTGAAAACCATTTTGAAAGATGCACCGATAATGCACCGTCGCATACTGCATTAATTCTTCGTGAGTTTTTCGCCAAATTTTCAACCAATATCGTGTCGCAACCACCGTATTCGCCTGATTTAGCTCCGTGTGACTTCTGGCTATTCAGCAAACTCAAAGGACCGCTCCGGGGAAACCGTTCTGAGTCAATTGAAGGCATTAAACGTGAATCGCTACGCGCATTGAAGGCTATTCCGGAAATTGAACTTAACAACTGTTTCGAGGATTGGAAGAAACGTTGGCACAAGTGTATTGGGGCCAAGGGGGATTACTTTGAGGGGAACGAAATAGATTTGGAAGAATAAATTAAGAATTTTAAAATTATGAACAAAGTCTTACTATTTTTTGCCCACAGTAGTATATAAAATGCAAATTCGTATTTCATTCCGAACAGTTATAACTCAGTTTCTGCTAACATTGTCAGTCAGGTAAATGTTGGGAAAGGTTTTAGTGTATAAAGCATCGTTCTACGTTGCTCAGTTGTTGAGCTATGAGAAAAGTACTATAATTAAGTCAGCTCGATTATGAAAGAACAACTTTTAAAAAAAGTTCTACTGAACAGATTTTGATGGGAGTTGCCCTATTAGTTAGATAAATTACGCAATAAATAAATAAAAATAAAAATTATATGTAAAACTTGTATTCTATGTGAACGGAACCGCGAGCAAAAACTAGTTTTATTAAAAAAATATAAAAAGGAATTTTCTCTTAAGTAACGCACTTAAAATTTTTACCCGAATTTCTCCTAAAATAATTAAAACATTCGTGAAAAATAAAAAGCTCTTTTTTTCCCTTAATTAAATACCTGTTTACAGTTATCGGTAACTATTTTGTAGTTAAACCCAATACTGCATTATGTCACGATTGTTTGAAGAAAACTATTTTAATAATTTCCCCCACTTCTATGCAAGTCAGAAAGAAATTCCAGATGAAGAAATTGATTTCGAGAGTTGGCTAATTCAGTCAACTCTGTGAAATCCGCACACATAGGGATCGACGGTTTTGCGGATTAAAGATCATCCCTTTGTTTACGTTTTATTTTTCAAAGTCGGACTATAAATTAAGAACAATCACACAAAAATTGCAATGGAAGAGGAAAATATAATGCAAAATTGGTTTATATATTTAATAACTAAGTTAATATAAAGGAAAATGAAATTTTATTGATTATTCATTTTCTGAAACATAACACAAAAATTACAATGAAAAGGGAAAACATTATGTAAAACCGGTTAAATATATTCAATAACTAAGTTAATATAAAGAAAAATTAAATCATTACCAAGTGTCGGAAAAACTACTTTTTTATTGTAGCGAACTACAACTACTTTATGGAAAATGTAGTTAACTACAACTGCAACTAACTTATATTAAAAAGTAGCGACTACAAACTACTTTTCAAAAGTAGTCACTACTTCGCTACTTTCAGATTTTGTCAAAGGGTTTCATTTACACTAGAATTTGAAGGCACGGATTAAATAATAAAGCGACCCCTCGTTATATCGCATCTGTTGGGATACAGTTAAACAAATGCGACATAACTGAGGACATTAAAAAATTAGGAAAGATAAGATAAGAAAATGTTTTCTGTTTGCCTCCAAAATGTTAGTTTGTACATACATTACAAATTTCACAGCAAAATTAAGAGGGATAGTATAATATAGAGGGATAGTAGTTACAAAAAACAACAACTCTAAATGCTAACAATAAATAAATTTGTAAATAAAGAAATTCCGATTAATAAGAAACCTGGCGTTAAAACATGAAAACCTAATAACGAGTAAATAGACAAATGTTGCCAGCAAAAACTTAATCACTGTGTTGGGTTAGTACTTGATTTTAGTAGCAAGTGTGAATGAGTGTGAATGAGGGAAATCTATGACTTCATGCAATGTCGCTAATACACTGCAGCTGAGATTTGACGCTGAGATTCTCAAATTGTTGAGCAGAACAAATTTTGCACGAAAGAAGCAAGTTTCGGCCACTTGATTTCTAGAGTGGCACATCCCCCTCTCCCCCCTAAAGTAGCTTTAAAAGTAGCGTCGATTCTCGCTACAAAGTACTGATTTTTTCTATCGCACTACTCGCTACACTACATTGTTCAAAATGTAGCGCGCTACACTACAAACTAACAAACTACTGTAAAAAATAGCGACTACTGTAGTTTCGCTACTTCCGACCCCTAATTATTACAATACAAATTTTACTGATTATTATTATTACTAGCTGACATGCCCGGCGTTGCCCGGGCCCGTGATAATAACCTTAAAAATACCTAAAATCAATGTTGAATGATTTTACATTTTTAAATGAAAATCTATCCAAACGAACTGAAGGACAGTCGTTATAGTTATTGCCTATTTAATGTCAATTTAATTTATGACGTTTTGATATATTAAGCTTTCAATTCTGACCAAAAGTTCCTGAGGAAACCTAAATACTATCGCTCCCCCACCTTTCCTCTTTTAAACTGAAAATAATATACAGTATTGGCCAATTTATTAGTCCCATTCGAAAAAAAATTCCAAAACCTTTATAAGAGGATTATATTAAAATTAAATAAAAATCATGCACTCGTGGCATCATAATTCACTTTTACATTTTAACAGAATAGCAAGGCTACTATAATTTGTGGCTCGTGCTATAGCCAGTATACGTCAGGACACATGGCCGTTGTCATTATCTTTTTACGCGTGAAGATTTCACTATGGTACTCCATTGTGAAATTTGGTCATTTTTGAAATTCAATATTTGAAAAAGGCATAATCACATTAGATATGAAATTATTATCAAGAAAAATACAATTTTTTACCTTTCTAACGAAGTTTGTCTAACAATTTTCTGACAAATACTTTTCGAGCTATTCATTTTTTCAGCAACTTCAAATGTTTCATTTTCCGAGATTAATCTGTGGCAACGATTATTGAAAATTCCAGTCGTCAGCATTCAGCAACGCATATCTTTTTATTAAAGAGGATTCAAATATTGACACAATGGTAGTTTAAGTTTTGGTTTTGTTGTTAATATATTTGTTTTCTGATGAATACTTATTACTCCGTGCTACGAGAAAAAAAAATTGTTACTCAAGGAAATTTAAATTGTATATCCCAGTTCTAAACCCTGTACATAAATTAACTTAGTGTTTCCATCTTCTGTTTCAATGTCAGATTCAACATCGGTTTCAGTGTGGTATAAAACAATAGCTATAATAATTTCATCATCCAGGTATCTTTTTAGGAAAATTTTCGGGTCCTTAAAGGGACCCTGCACAAAAATTTTCATCTTAAAACAGAACCTTTCAATTTTTTTTTTTAAATTTTAAAACAGGATCCTCGACAAAATTTTTTACCTTAAAAATAGACCTTTCACAAAACTTTTCCACGTTTAAACTGAACATATCACAAATTTAATCATTTAAAAATTAAATCTGACATGTCACAAAAAGACTAAAATCATCCAATTACGTATTACTTAGTTTTTTTATACATTAAGGATAGATACACAAGAACCTGAATATAACGATATTGTGATAGTCACAAAATTATGACTAGAATTTTTACAAATAGAAAAAAAGTGTTCACAATTTCACAAAAACAGGACCCTGTGAGAAAAATCTGGGCAGACCCTTGTCATCAGTCATCAGGGGTTGATTGAGTTATATCTTCATAAGCTATCCATTGAACTAAATTTTGTTCCTCTAAAAATGCAGGAACAGCATTCACTGCACCTTTTGCATAAATTAAAAGTTTTATCATTAAAAGCATTCATCAAAGCATCATCAAAGCGCTATCATTTTTTCTCCAAACATTTTTCTTTTTTTAGGTGCGTTCGTAATTATATAAATACGTAGCACCTATTGTCGTCGTCTGGTCTGTCCGTCTGTCTGCCTGTCTGTCCGTTCGTCCGCAAAAACTACCCAACCGAATGGTTTGAAATTTAAGATATATTTGCAGAATTGTGTCAAGACTTTTTAAATTTTATGAAAATCGAATCAAAACTTTAGAAGATATTAAGAAAAAACATTTATTAAAAAATTAGAAATTAAAATTAATCGTCAAGCGACCGAGATACTTATTTTATGCCAGAAATGAATCTGCAGACGATAGAATTCATTTCACAGAATTAAAAATCATCAAGATCTGAATATTTATATAACTAGCTATAGTTCGAACGCACCTCGTTTGTCACGTTTGACGTACAATTTCCAAATTGTTTACATTAAAGTAGAGCGGTTTTTTTTATGTGTGTGTGTTTATCTATTTTTATAAAAATACGAAGTTTTTATTAAAGCCATCAAATGATTATAAAATCATTTCATTCCAAAATATGGAATACCCCAATGTTCCGCATTCCTGTTGTTCTGACATATATGTGAATTTAATACGCTGTTGGAGAAACCAGGTGAAATTGCCAAGTACGTTTGAAATGGGACTGTACTTATATAACGTCATCAATATTTTGATAATTTTGGATCTCCTCCCCCCCTTACGATATCATACGTTATCATTCCTGGAACCCCCTTCTCCCCCCTTAATGAAATCGTTAATCCTTTTTCTTTTTACATTTTTTTTTCTTTTTTTGCGTTTGCAGTGATATAGGGATAGGTTTATGCATTTATTATTCGCATATTTTACGGATTCAAATGAAGAGAAGAAGTTAACAAAATACCACTAATATATATCAAGTAACTTTATAACAAATAACATTTTAAATAAATACTTCTTACTGTTTAAAAGTATTTAATAATAGCTTTATGTTATAAAATATTACATATGAAATAACTTTATATCAAATAACATCTAAAAGAGATAGTTACTATTTAAAAGTAATTTAATAATAGTTTACTTTCGCATAATTAATGCATTGAAAGGCAGAACTTCTTATCAACAAAACAAGTGGACAACATTATTTTTCTTTCTCTACTAAACAAGTAAACACAAGCATAATTTGTGCAGTGGAGAAACCAGGTTTCTCCAACAGCGAATTACATGCGCATATGACAGAAGAAGAGAAATGTTTCCGAATGTTTGGGTATTCCATATTTTGGAATGAAATGATTTTATAATCATTTAATAATATTTTAAAAACACAAATTGCACAAATTGTGCTTATTAGTTGCTAAAATCAGTGTAAAAATTGTTTTAAACTCATAAAAGAGCTAAAATCCTACATGTTTCGGCTTCAAACTTAAAGCCATCATCGGGGAAGAGGAACAACACAAACGACTACTGATCTTTTAATTTTCGACACGAGAAGAATGAAATCAACAGTATGGAAAAATTTAAATAAAATAAGCGGGCACTCTTTGTTGCCAAAGAGCGAAAAACAAAACAATGAATTAACAAGGGGTTAAAAATGTATCCCATAAACCAGGTATGCTGAAAGAAAAGTTATCATTACAAATACAATCTTTTCTAATTTTAATTTCCAATGATTCCCTAATGGCGGCTTTAAATGGGTTATTGAACCTATGGATAATTCTTGCTTTATCGAAATTAATTACAATATCATTATTTTTAGCGTAAAACCGGGAGAGTGCAGTGGATAATTTTCCAAATTTTATGTTGAAGGCACTCTTTGTTGCCAAAAACACAAATTAACACACACAATTATTATTAAACACAATTTAATAATAATTTTATATTTTCATAAAATATGATAAGACCAAAAAAAAAAAGATAAGAAATTATTTTGATGTAAAGGAAAAGTTACAAAAATTTTTGTTTGGGATCAAAACTGATAACGATATAAAAAGACAACCCCCCCTCCCCACCTCTCCACCAAGAGATATCTTGCGATATCAAGTGTCAGACCCCCCTCCCCCCCTAAAGCCCGTGATAAAGCCACGGCTACGGGTACTTCAATCATTAGTGCGAAAGGATGTGTCAACGAGTATCTTTGGCAGTATAGATTCCCTTTTCTTTTCCCCCAATACTTCCATCCTCTCCCGTAAAGCTGACATCAAACCAAAGTGATAACGTTATATATGCACAGCCCCAATGATACGTGTTGTGTTTACTAGTAAGGAAAAGGATATATTATTGTTTACCTCTTTTGTTGATAAGGAATTTTGCTTTCACCTTCACAGTGCAGGAAACAAGTGCAAGAAGACAATTATTAATATTACTGTTGAATGCATTATGTAACCATAAGCTATTATTAAATACTTTTAAATAGTAACTGTCTCTTTTAGATGTTATTTTTTATAAAGTTATTTAATGTATAACAATGATATTTTATTGACTTCTTCTCTTCATTTGAATCCGTAAAAGTACTGAATTTTATTGACTTCTCTTCATTTGAATCCGTAAAATTATGGAATTTTATTGACTTCTCTTCATTTGAATCCGTAAAATTATAGAATTTTATTGACTTCTTCTCTTCATTTGAATCCGTAAAGTACTGAATTTTATTGACTTCTTCTCTTCATTTGAATCCGTAAAAGTATGGAATTCTATTGACTTCTTCTCTTCATTTGAATCCGTAAAGTATGGAATTTTTAGACATTGATAACGATACCATTAAGTGGGGGGGGGGGGGGTTTCGAGGAATGATAACGTATGATATCGTAAGCGGGGGGGGGAGGGTGTTATGGTTTTGTTGCCTTTTGCGGTCACCGTATAGTTACCTCTTCTAGCCTTGAGACCTTAGTAGTGTGATATTTGCTGTCACCACCGGTATTAAACTGATACCGGACACGTTGGGAAAAAAAGTTCTCACTTAAATAACCAACTAATGATTTATTGATTAAATGAGCATGAAAAAATGTTACAGTATTGGTCCTTATTGTTCCATATATATTATTAGTACTTGCCATATGTGACTGTCGAAAGACAATCTCCCTGATCGCGCGTTTTACACTATTTCGTTACGACCACTCATGTACACCGTTCCGTCTACGCTGTATTTCGTCCACCCCGGACCAACTGTCCGATGCACGTTCTCCCTGCGGTCTGCCCGTCTACGCAGCTGCTCTCTCTCTCAGGACACTCTGGACCTACACTCTCCGCTGCACGCTGGATCTGCTTCGTGTCACACACTTTACCCCACTCTCCAGATCAACGGGGCCTGTGGTTCTTCTTTCACGGATTTTCCACACCTGTAGAACCATTTCTCTCGAATATTCCCCCTTTCTATTATCTTCCCACCTCAGTTCGCTAGGAATTCAGTGCTCATTGTATCCGTATTCAAAAACCGGATTAGTTCCTTTCACAATGACCCCAAGAACATCTGACAAATAGCTGAGCGGATCAGGGAAATTCCATTGTCAATCACATACCGAAATTTACAGAAAAAGAAAACATATATCTGAATACAGTAATATATAATAGTGATTAAATATAATTAATTAAATTAACTAGATATATACAACATAGGTTCTGTTAGAGTCAGAAACCTGACAGAGGGGCTCCAAAATAACCAAATACTGATAACGTATATATTATACATGATATTATAGCCCCTAAAAGTTTAATGAGTGCCACTGCCTTAAAGATTCTAGCTACCGTAAGCAATCGAGTAAATAAAATAAATGCAAAATCCGTTTTTCATGGACAGACATTTTGTCGTACTAACACGATGGAATGGAAGTAAAATGATGTTATCGCATTTGTTCTCAGCAGCGGTTGTACATCGCAAGCGAACTCTGAATTTGTTATTCAAATGTCAAAGTTATCTCTAACGAAAGTGAAGGTAACCCCTTTTTTGACAGTTATGCTGATAACCGGAGATGTCACTAACCTGAATGTCCGGCAGCTGATGAATAGTCCAGTGTCGTTTCTTTCATCCGAGTTGCGGACATCCATTGCTCGTCATCAGTCCATGAATTTTGTTTTCGAGACTTTAAATAATGGATTGGACTGTCATTTTGGAGCAAGAAGGTGAACGTAAATAACCTTACTAGCGTGGTATCATTCATTTATGCTGAATTGAATGTTTTAAGGATGTTTTGGTTCAATACAAATTACCGTATATACTAGTATATAAGTCGACCCCCCAATTCTTACGCAAAATTTTTACAAAAAATTGAATTTTCGTGTATTATTCGAACCAGATTTCTGGTAGTATGTTGAAAAATGATTTGTAATCGGGGATAAAAAAAATTTATAAATTTTCATTAAATTAGTAAACTTTTTTTTTTTCTAATCAGACTTTTTTTTAATTAATCGTTTTAAAACTGTATAATTATGTAAAACCGAAGAAGCTTATACTATTTTGAAACCTATTCACATCAATTTAATGATACTTAAAAGAAAATATTCTTTGAAAAATCTATTCAAGCTTTATTTACAAGGGTAAACAACTTCTTAGACTGCTAAAATAAAGTACTTCTTTGTATTGTAGGATATTTAGGAGAGAAATCTAGCAGCATTCTCAAGTTAAACTCTTTTTAAAAAGGGGATTAATATGTTGAAAGGAATTCCCCTGTATTGAAGGGAATTCTTCAATAATAAGTTTCACAAGTTTCATTGAAAATTTTAGGTAGCTTTCAATACAAAAAAGTATAAAGCTACCTATTGCAGCCGTTCGGAGGAAAGCGGTTCCGGAAAATTTCGATATATTTTCACCGATCATGACCCCCAGACCCCCAAAACCACCCTCCGTTCAAATGTTGATTTATATCTATCTATCTATCTATCTATCTATCTATCTATATATATATATATATATCTGACCTATGTCATACGATAACGCCCGTATTTATGAATCGATTTTGATGAAACTAATTGTGTGTATTAAGGTCACTAATGTCTCGACTGAGTTCGTTGGCCAGCTTGGTCCGCCATTTGTTTCAAGATGGCGGCCATTTAAAAATTTAAAACCAAAATAAATATGCAAAAAAGTTTAAAATTCAAATTTATTTTTTAATTACGTGTTAGGCCTTGATACAAGGATTCCAGAGCATTTTTTGGTTTACCTCTATCTTAAAAAATGGCTGAGATAGAGCAGTTTGAAATTCTAGGGTGGCTGACATTTTGAAACAAAACAGCACATTAACGCGATTACTCGCAAATTATTTTCTTTCATTGTTGTAATAATTTTTCCAATCATACGCATAAAACTATATATTCATATCCGTTAGCGACAAAATTGGCGACATTGGCGACAAAATTGGCAAAATTGGCGACATTTGGCGAAATATCACCAAATTTAGCGACCAAAATAAGTCTTCATAAATGAAGCCAATTTGGCTATTGCTCAATAATTTGGCGAAATTCTTATTCAAATTCAGTATTAACGAATCTTTTGTAAACGTTTCTTTGCATTTTAACTTGCTGTTTTCGTGTAACATTAGCTAAAATTTTAAAACGAATATATAGGAAAGCTACCTTTTCCTCCTGGTACAGGCCGGAAAGACTTTTTAATCTTAGAATGAAAACAATAAAGGTTTTTAGATTCATGATTCCTAGATAGGTATTATTTTCTGGCTTTAAAGATACTGAATATCAGCAATTTGATTAGCATTTATTTATTTATTTATTTTTATTAACTCGTATATAAGTCGACCCCCCTATTTTCAACTCCCAATTTTTGTCTAAAATTCTTCGACTTATACACGAGTATAAACGGCAAGTTTTAGTGTCAGAAAATACTGAAAATCCATAAAATTCAAAGTACCGTAACTCGGTAAGCTTTCGTCGTGGAAGAAACGAATTTTTATGGTTTTTACTTTTTAGAGAATGGAGAAGGTTTTTATAAATACAACTAACAGGATGGTATAAAAATTTTAATTTCGTAACTTACAAAAAAATGTTTTTTCTGAAATGAATTTTCGTATGAACAACATTTTGAAACATTTTTACAACTGAAACTATACCTCTAAAATTAACGGTGTAGGAATGAGTTATTCATCAGCTGTAAGAAAGAGACCCTGTATACTTAGCGTTATTTCGAATTTCGTAGAGTTGAAAGTAAAGAACCTTATTAACATGATATCATTCATTTATGCTGAATTGGATGTTGTAAGGATTTTTTTCTTACCTCCAAATTAAGTTTTTACTGTCAGAAAATTCTGAAAATTTATAAAATTTAAAGTACCATGACTCGGTAAGTTTTAGTGGTCGAAGAATCGAATTTTTATTGTTTTACTTGTTAGAGAAGGGAGAAAGTCTTTCTAAACATATTTTACCGGACATAATAATAAATCATAACCCCCATAAATAATATACTTCCTTTAATTCCTATCCGGAAGACTTTGGGAAGTTTTGCAAGAGATGTGGGAGAAAATTGATATGATTATTGTACTAAAGAGAAAACTCGACTCTGATGGAAATTTTGTTATAATCAAGAGACAGGACTATACAGGGCTAGAGTAAAATTGTCGCAAAGAAAATGGCATACATGTTCAGAAATTAATTGTGAAAATCGTTTCCATGAAGTGCTAACGACCTTCTGGTATTAGAAGAAAGTTTTGTGATGACCACAGCATATGAGTTTTGCTCTTTAAATAAACAACTAAACTCTGCATTTATTAGTTATTTACGAAAACAACTATAGCTCGACTGTGTAATTAAAATATCGAAAACGTAAATGCTGTAATTCGCCTATTTGTTGAACGATTTATTAAAGACAGAAACAATCGCATTCAATTTCTATGACATAAAATTATACGCCAATATTTTAACAAACAATAGCCTCATTATTTTATGATGAAGGATGTAAAGTCTCTAACGCTTGGTATTCACATGTAATTCGTGAAAAAAAAGGAACTTTTCTGTGTTTTTTTATTATTATTATTATTTAACTAAATTAGTGTAATTGATAATGAGAATAAAAGAAACATTTCTCCGAACGGTTCGAGAGTTGCTATAGAAACTGACACCGCCAATCAAACGTCAAGAAAAAATTTAATTACAATGACAGATCCCAAAATAAATTACACGCAGTGAATGCCGAATTTTCTGCCATTTTTAAAGGTAGTTTTCGAATAACTTCCGAATATAATGGGAAGGGAAAAAAGATGATGGGTATTATTTTCGAATTGATGGAACGGAATTGAGGAAAACAGAGAATGACAGACGATTCGAATCTCGGTGTTTTTGCTGTCCTGTCAATAAACAATTAAACTCAGCTCTTGTTAAATGTTTATGGAAAGAACTCGTCATATTCTTTGATAAAAAGTCAAAGAAAGATGCTCACGTTATCACGCGACAAAAATGACCGATGATTCCTTTTTTCCTTTTACACTTTTTTATTCATCTCAACTTGGTTTTTTTCATGGAAAGGAATTTTGTAGTAGATTTTTCACTCACTTACTTATAGGCTAGAATTATAAAATTCATTTCCATAGGTGTGTTTTTGTTCAAAGTTGATTTGCGGAAAATTACGGTCACAGGTAATGATGAGCCAAAACCATACTCCCCAAAAATGACCAACTGGTTGTGAAACTGCAACAGAGAAATATTTAAACACTAAAAAGTAGAAAATATAAATAAATAATAAATAATAATAATACATATTTTTTAAAATACGCTTTAATCAATCAATAGTTTTATTTTAATTAAATTATGATTATACGTTGAGAAAACAAATTAGAAATTCTAAAAGTATGATTTAAATTTTTTTTTCTTTCCTATCGCCCTATCTTAAAAAAGAAACAGAGAGCAAAAATTATATATTTTTTTTAAATAAATTCACTAGTTCGGGCTTCCTACCACGTGTAGAAAAAGCTGTGAATTTTCCAAAACTGAGTTCAGTGTCCCCGCCAAATGTATTTAGTGATGTATTGTAACGGACTTTTTTTGAAAAATCATGAATTGCAATCTTGAAATAAGGCATGATTTTCACAATAAACATTGCATGCTTAAAAAACTTTTTTTTTTCTTCTTCAAAAATGCTTTCTAAAATATTTTACTGATAATAAAGTAAAATCACCTTAGCTTTACTGCATTTTTTACCTTTAACTCCATCACAAAATCCAGCAGCAATCATGAATTGTTTTGGAAATTTTTCTTTACATTCACAAACCCATCTTTTACTTACCCATCATACGTAGTATAGGGTAAGTCTTGTAATCGTTTTGAAAATCGAAAAAAAAATTTTGACGGATTTACACGTTTCAGACACTGGAGATTCCGAAAAACATATTTTTAGAAAAAAAATTTTGCCGTCCGTCTGTGTGTCTGTGTGTGTGTAAACGCTCTATCTCCCGAAAAAATTGAGATAGAGACTTGCAATTTGGTATGTACTTAGTATGTAATAATGGGAAGAAGCCTATTTCATTTCAATAACCTCGATTAACCGGAACAATTTTTTTCGGACTCTCGAAATATTCGTTCTGATGAAAGGTATATAAAAATTTTCGAAATGGTTTATTTTAAGAAATAAATATAAAAGACAATAAAAAAACATAAATTTTGCATAAAGCATGAAGTCGATCGGATAATGAGTGGCCGAGATATTTGGAATCCTATTTTCCACACTCTTCGATTTTTCATGACCCTGTATTTCATCCAAATTTCACTTCAAAGATATATTTTAATTGGAAATTTGACGCTTAATCAGATGCAATAAACTGCTAGTTAATACGATTATTATTTTTGGAGTTATAAGGATGTTTCTTTCAAGCAATTCAGTAATCGAGCTTTTAAAGTTTGTGACGTCATCAAGCCACGATTTTATTTGAATTGCAATGCTCTTTATAAGTAGTTTACACATTTTTATTTTAATATTTTACATTATGCATATCCATGATGGGTAAGTATTACGGTGGCCCCCAACGACTAGTTTTGTTTCTTTTTCTATTAATTGATAAAAATTGCTCTTCTTTCGATACATTCACTTAAATAAAGCCATGTTTCGTCCAGTGTTACAATACATTTTTATTTATCACCACGTATGTGTTTGTTAAAGCAAGCATTAGAAAATGTTATTCCACAACACATTTTAAGACTTTGGAAAGTTTTGAAAGAGGTGTGGGAGAAAATTGATATGATTATTGTACTAACAAAAAAATAGACTAGGATGGAAATTTCGATCCAGAGTTATAATCAAGAGTCAGGACTATACAGAAGAGTAAAATTGTCGCAAAGAATATGGCATACATGTTCAGAACTTAATTGTGAAAATAGTCTCCATAAAGTGTGAACGACCTTCTGTATTAGAAGAAAGTTTTGTGATGACCACAGCATACCAGTTTTGTTCTATAAATAAACAACTAAACTCTGCATTTATTGATTATTTACGAAAGCAACTACAGCTCGACTGTGTAATTAAAATATCGAAAACGTAAATGCTGTAATTCTCTCATTTGTTGAAAGATTTATTAAAGACAGAAACAATCGCATTCAATTTCTATGACATAAAATTATACGCCTATATTTTAACAAACAATAGCCTCATTATTTTATCATGAAGGATGTAAAGTCTCTAACGCTTGGTATTCACATGTAATTCGTGAAAAAAAAGGAACTTTTCTGTTTTTTTTTTTTTTTTTGTTATTATTATTTAACTAAATTAGTGTAATTGATAATGAGAATAAAAGAAACATTTCTCCGAACGGTTCGAGTGTTGCTATAGAAACTGACACCGCCAATCAAACGTCACGAAAAAATTTAATTACAATGACAGATCCCAAAATAAATTACACGCAGTGAATGCCGAATTTTCTGCCATTTTTAAAGGTAGTTTTCGAATAACTTCCGAATATAATGGGAGGCTGAAAAAAAGATGATGGGTATTATTTTCGAATTGATGGAACGGAATTGAGGAAAACAGAGAATGGCAGGACGATTTGAATCTCGGCATTTTTGCTCTCCTGTCAATAAACAACTAAACTCAGCTTTTGTTGAATGTTTATGGAAAGAACTCGTCATGTGCTTTGATAAAAAGTCAAAAGAAGTTGCTCACGTTTTCACGTGACAGAAATTACGATGATTCCTTTTTCCTTTTTCCTTTTTTTTATTTAATTCAACTTGGGTTTTTTTATGAAAAGGAATTTTGTAATTTTTTTTTTTACTCACTTCCTTATAGGCTAGAATTATAAAAATTACTTCCAGAGGTGTGTTTTTGTTCACAGTTGATTTGCGGAACATTATGTTCACAGGTAATGATAAGCCAAACCACACTCGCCAAAACTGGCAAACTGGTTGTGAAACCAGTGTTGAATTCAGGGTGCGTCCCGTGGGGGGGGGGTTGCCCCCCCCCCCCCCAAAAAAAAAAGGATTTTGAAATTTCAGAAACATGTTACGATATACAGGAGAAAATAATTTCTATCAACATGCACGTATGCACTTGACTTACATATGGTAACTTAGTCAAATGGAAAATGCTAAATAAGTACCATAATATAAGCTTGGAAATTTGATTTCACATAGTTTATTAGACACAGTTTTCACTCTTTTTTTTTTTTTTTTTTTTTTTTTTTTTTTTAAGCCTTGCTCTTTTTTTTTTTTAAAGCTTGGAATATATATTTTTTTTAACTTTTGAAAAGTTAATTTTTTAGTGGATTATTTTTTCCGCCGTTTGATTTTTCATAATATAAATGGCATGACAGTACATGAAAATGAGTAATGGGAAAGGGAGGGGGCGGTTGACATGGAACCTTCCATCCCAATCCGTCTGTTTACGACAATTAATCCTCAAAAACCTTGACCATGAAGAACAAAAGTCCATGTAGTATTTGAAGACAATTAAAAAAAAAAAAAATTTTTTTTTTTTGATGAAAAAAGGTGTGGCAGTAGAAACGGAATGCGATACTAAAACAGACTTTCCTATCTATAGCATTTCTTTTTTATTATTATTATTATTTCCTATTCTCAAAAGGTGATAATTGGAAGAGATAATTGCGGTATTCATTTGCCCGCTGGCCGTAACAATCTCGGTTGTTGATATCGCAGCTCTTTTGGCTCAAATTTAGCTGTGATTGTGTTTTTGCAGCGGGGATAATTATGATAGCTATTACGCTGATATTTTGGGGATGTAAAACTTACGGACGTATTAATTGCTTGACAAAACGCTGCAGGATCAATATAACTGGATTAATTACTGTAAAAGGAAGCGTGAAGAAATCTTTTTCTAAAGGAAAAATAAATGATAAAACTGTCAGTGTGGTAGCTGCAGATTTGTGAGGTAAATGAAATTTGATCTTTTATGCTTATCACGGTCAAGGAAGTAAAGTTAGACTAACGTAAGGCTGGAAATAAGAAAATTTGCTTACGTAGCCACTGACCAGTAGAAGCTTTTTAATCGCCAGTCCTGTCATTCTCGCGCAAAGGTACAAAATAACATCGTTCATATAATTATCTGGCTGGTTCAGTTAATTTTTTTAATAGCCCTATTTCAAAATTTAATCACCTACTGGCGACTGGCAAATCGTTATTTTCAGCTTTACTGTAATGTCATCCAATTTAATACAATTAGGAACTATTTATAAAAAATAATATAGCTTTGTCTTCGAACTAACTTGCTGCGAGTCACCGTCCTCTATATATCCTGAAAAACAAGATTTATTCACCTTCTGCACTACGAATTTTACTATCGCCTGCCAATCTCTCCCATATTTTGATTATCTGTGTTTCAAATCAAAATTTTCACTTTGTCGGATGACATAAATTTACGATCAACAAAACAAAGATTACTTTATTTGAAAATAGCTTTAATCAACATCGGAATTTCTGTGATAAAAACCAATGTCGAGTTATATTTTACAAAGAAATGCAAAGGATTAAAACACCGAATGAAATATTTTAAAGTGAGCTTGTAAGACTATTTACCGCAACCTGTAATTTTCTTGACGAGTTCTTTTGGCTCAAAATTTACTGGAACGCTGCAAGTGTATAATTGCAGTGGAGATGATAATTACGATATATAAATCAAACAGCCATTTTAGAATTGTAAAACTTATTGTATATTAATTTTTTGGGTGAAATGCACCGTAAACCTTGGAGACTTCTGAATAGGTGAATTTTAATTATAATAGTCCTGCACATAATGTTTAGCGCAGAAAGAGTATCCTATGACTTACATGGGAAGGTCCCCCACTGCCAGATTGGGATTTTGTCGAGAGTGGTGTCGTTAGAAAGCTCTTACCATGCGGATCAAGGAAATGTATACTACCCGTCCGAAGGCAACTGGTGAAGAGTTAGAGGCCGATGTATTTCTCTCATTTATTGATGTCTTCAGGTCGCTAGCTATGCAGAAAAGACACTCTGTGTGGTAGAAAAGAGAGTTGACGGATTACAGAGAAGACAGTTTATGCTTGGTGGAAAAAGTAACTTCACGGATAGTAGTGCATTTCTGGATAGAAATGGCTGAAGCACTACTGTTTCCATCACCAGGCACACACAATAAAAGGGGATTGTTTCACACAGTTGTCACAGGTGTTATTAGTTAAGTTAAAGCATGCCTGATTAACTGATCGAAAGACGGGATCCGTATCTCTAACTAAAGCCTTTTGAAAGGCATACCGACGCATGTCATCGAAGGTGGGCGAGGAGAATTTGTTATAGGCCAATTTTATTATGCTTTCTTTAGTGGTCAAGTCGACAAATGCTGTCACAATCTGCTGTTTCTTACTAGAGGGAACATGGAACTTTCACCAACTTCACACTGGCAACAACTGGTTACGTAACTGTAAGCTGTCTTTTCTACCACACAGAGTGTCTTTCCTGGATAGCTAGAGACCTGTAGCAATCAATAAATGACAGAGATTATGGGGAAGTTGTCGTGTTCATTTATGCATACAGAAGAGTTATCGTGGGAAGTAAGTTCAGGGGGTGATTATTGAGAAGATGTCAAAGTTGGCGAATCCTTTGAAAAGACCTAAAGGATTTACTTTTACGGAGTGAAACAATTTGTTAAAACAAGGAAGGTATAGTGGCACTTGGTTGTTTTGGCAATCCGCAGAGTCGTTTCCTGGGTACTGAAGTACTAAACTGGAGTGTAGTTTTCCCTTTTATTTTGTATGGTGAAGCAAGGAAGACGAAAATCACATCACTAGAGTTAATGTTCTTTAATTGGAGAATGATGTCACACTTCACAATCTTCCATAATAGTGATATTTTGATCAATCAAAGTTTCAGATTTTTTTAAATGAATCTGATGAATATTGGTGAGGTGACATTTTAAATTTAAAGCCAGAGGTGAAGAACACAAACGCGATCCAAAGAATAATCCAGAAATGCTGTTGAACAGGTCCGATCAAGTTCACGTAATCCAAAGAGTTTTTAAGCCATCAAGAGGATTTTTCATTATAAAACCAAAGGGTGGCCAAAGGGGCCAAGACATTTTTAGATGTTTATGAGATGAAGATCAGAGGGCAAGTGTTCTTATCCGATATGAAAGTGGGCGCAAGGAAAAACACGCCAAGCGTGATACATTTCAAGCCAAGAGAATCGCATTTTTTTGCGTGGGAAATGTAACCGTTACTTATACACATATCAACTTCATAATTGACGTCATTGGAAGGGAAAAATCTTTTGGCGAAGATTGCACTTTGGCTAAAAAGAGAGATTAAGAATTTTACCGTTAATTATTGTTTTGGGAACAGGGTTTTGAGGTATGCTGCAAAGGCGCCGTTTAAATGCTACAGACATCTGGAACAATATACGAGACAAAGCTGACCATGAAAAGGAAAACATTTTATGCCTTGTATAATTTCATTTCTTTTGATATGTGGGAGACCGAATAAGTACGTTAATGATAATTTAAAAACAATATGCATGATTTTGACTAAAAGTCTTTCGTTGAAAGAGAAAGATAAAAAGGGTGCGCTTTTTAACAGCCGGGAATGTATACGAATTACGATAATGCATAAAGGGGAAAGTATATTTAAAAAAAAACTTAAAATATAGATTTCTTTAATTTTGAAAAGAATATATATGGTATCTTTACCATATATATATCACCCCTTCACAAGATTTTGAAAAATTTAGAATGTCACCCTGTAAATATAATACAAAATATCAAAGAAGAAAAAAAATAATAATAATAAAATAAGTATGCATACAATAATGTAAATAATAAAATGTAGTACTACAGTAATATCTTCATAATAGAATAATAAATGGCCATACATTTTGAAATTGCAGCAAAATATATTTTCTATGATAAGTCTATGAAAAGTCCTTTATCCATATTAGTACAATTGTTAGCTGCAAACATATTTTTTGTTTATTTTATAAATATAATGGTGCACCTATATAAATAAACTCTTAATTGTTCATATTTTTTTTTTTTTAACACAGTCTTTAAAAAGAGTTCAAGAATGAAAAATTACAGCTGCATTTTTCTTTGAAGGTTTGCTTACGTGATTTTATTTATCCATAGACATGATAAATAAATACTTAGTGCACAATTTTTTTTTTTTTTTTTTTTTTTGTATTTGTTTAACAGTTCACAAGTTGCACTATATTATTAAAAATTTTAAATGCAATGTAAATACAAAAATTCAAAATAAAAGAAACACAATTACAATTATACAATGATAATATAGAGATTATAAAAAAAACACATATATATAAAAATGTAAAAATATTTTTTTGTGTAAAGACACAGGAGAGATAAAAATGATGCAAGACATGGGCATCGAGAAAAAAAAAATCTCCCCTTAAACTTGTTGTAATAACAAGGAAGAGACCGCAGTTTAGGACATTGGTCATATTCGGGACAGGGCGTATTTAGGGAGAGGGGTTTATTTTTGGTAAACCCCCCTTGCTCCGCACATATTTGGAAACTCCGCCTATGATTGGAGCGACTCGGGTTCATCTACGGGTTTGAAAAAATAGTAAAATTGGGTATACCAATTTTAACAAAGTTTTGCCCTCATACACAATGGAATAAAGACCCCCACATGGGTAATAATTTTGAACGGGGCTTATTCCGCAAGGGCGAATAAAAACTAAAAAAAAATGCAAAATAAATCTAAGTTTTTTTTGTTCAAAAACCTAAAAATCCTTCCATAGACACGTTCTAGAGTGAAGAGAGCATAAAGTCACATTCGGGATAAATATATATTGTTTCGAAAATTAAATTATCAAAATAACAATTCATTTATTTTAAGTTATTTAAAAATTCAAAGATTAAATTAAAAGGAAAATGAAATAATTAATTTGATTTTTTTTTTTTTTTTTTTTTTTTTTTTTACAAAATGCTAAGTATACTTACAAATGCAGAGAGTGTTAATAGAATTATCAAATGTTTAAATTTATAACAATACCTATTATTCTTAATTTATATTATCTATATATTTTTATTTATTTATTTATTTATTTATCTATTTATTTATTTATTTTTTATTTTTTTTTTTTAACAGGATTTTAAATTATACGAACTTGGTAAACAAGAATACGGGTGGAAAAAAATCTTTTGCCAAATAAACAAGTTCTGCAGTACTGCTACATAACACATAAACAATGGACCAGCCATATCACAATAAAAACAAATAATACAATACTACATAACATGCATGCATAAATACACCTGTTACCATGGATAAGGAGCATTTATGAATCTGGCAACAGAAAATTTTATATTCATATTAATATTTTATCACCTTTCGAGGACGTAAATTATAGGAATGAGCACTTTGTTCAATATTGTTATTACTAGGAGTATTGTTATGAACATTATGATAATTTAAGTCAAATAAATGGTTATTTCTAGGAGGTGCAAGTAAAAGTCTGTCTATATGAACTCTGAAAATTGAATTGTTAATATGAGAATTCAGTTGTTGAATTGAAAAAGAAACAGGTGAGTGTTTCTTTACAACTACATAAGGTCCTGTATACCTTGGCTTAAATTTATCTGATGATTTTAGGTATACAATGTCTTTCTCAGTAATTGGCCTGAGTTTTGCCTTTTTTTATGATATTCGTTTCTTTTAATTTGAGATGCTTTTATGTTGTCATAAGCTTTGTTGTAAATACCATTTAAATCATGAAGGAGATTGTAAAAGTCTACATTTTGGTCTAGAAAGGGTTGATTAGCATTTAAATCATATGTATCAAATATTAGAGATAATTCGCGTCCAAAATGTAAAAGATTCGGAGAGAAAGAAGTAGAAGAATGTTTAGAACCATTATAGATATTTTTATGAATAGCAATGGCATTTTCAAAGGAATGTCCTTCTTTCATTAAAGTATTGATTGAGTATTTAAGAGATGTGTTTATCCTCTCGCTTATAGAATTGCTAGCTGGGTGTGAGACAGAAGAGTGATTTATTTTAATACCTAGAGTATTATTTAAAGTATTATACACATAAGAACGAAATTGGGGCCCAAGGTCTGATAATACGCAGGCAGGACGCCCGAAAGTTGTCATATAGGCAAATAAACACTTTACAATTTTAGGTGCAGTTGTATTGTATAGAGGGTAAAGTTCAATATGTCGAGAAAAATGATCCGTAACTGTGATAATGGTTTGACCGTTTTTAAAAGGACCAACAAGATCAATTGAAATGGTATTTCCTGGTTGTTTAGGGGTATATGTTGGTTGAAGTGGGGCATTAGGTATACGATGATGTTTAGCCTGAAGACATAATAAACAAGAAGATACATAATTTAAAGTATCGGTGTACATACCTTTCCAACAATACCGTGAAGAGAGGAATTCATATGTTTTAGCTAAACCAAAATGAGATAGATGGGATATTGTTAAAACTTTAGGTTTTAAAGAATTGGGAACCATAATTACATACACGAAAGTATTATCCGCAACATTACTTTTTTTTAACATTAAAACTTTAGAATCAGGATGAATGAAATAAGATGGAAATTTTTTTGAAGAACCTGATTTTAAAATCTCTTCATATATTGGAGCTAATTGTGGATCTTTTAATTGTTCTTGGACAAAAGTTTCATTAGAAATTTCAAGCAAAGCATCTTTTTTATTTTTACTATTAATGATTAAGCAATTCACAATTTTGTTGTTGTTATTTTCCTCAAAATCATTTTCAACAATAGGTAATGCCTGTTTATCTTCAGAAATGAGATTAGGATTAGAATTCAAAGTTTCAATATTTTCTTCAGTAAATTGGCATCGGGATAAATAATCTGCTAGAACATTAGAAACACCTGGAATATGTTTAAAAGTAAAAGTGAATTTTGATAGCTGCATGAGCCAGCGAGTGGTGATATCTGCCGGATTAGTGGTTTTTTTGTATTTATCAAGAGGTTTACTGTCCGATAAAATTATAAGATCAGAGGGCAAGTGTTCTTATCCGATATGAAAGTGGGCGCAAGGAAAAACACGCCAAGCGTGATACATTTCAAGCCAAGAGAATCGCATTTTTTTGCGTGGGAAATGTAACCGTTACTTATACACATATCAACTTCATAATTGACGTCATTGGAAGGGAAAAATCTTTTGGCGAAGATTGCACTTTGGCTAAAAAGAGAGATTAAGAATTTTACCGTTAATTATTGTTTTGGGAACAGGGTTTTGAGGTATGCTGCAAAGGCGCCGTTTAAATGCTACAGACATCTGGAACAATATACGAGACAAAGATGACCATGAAAAGGAAAACATTTTATGCCTTGTATAATTTCATTTCTTTTGATATGTGGGAGACCGAATAAGTACGTTAATGATAATTTAAAAACAATATGCATGATTTTGACTAAAAGTCTTTCGTTGAAAGAGAAAGATAAAAAGGGTGCGCTTTTTAACAGCCGGGAATGTATACGAATTACGATAATGCATAAAGGGGAAAGTATATTTTAAAAAAAACTTAAAATATAGATTTCTTTAATTTTGAAAAGAATATATATGGTATCTTTACCATAGAGATACATCGGCCTATAACTCTTCACCAATTGCTTTCGGACCGGTAGTTTTATACATTTCCTTGATCCCCATGGTAAGTGCTTTCCAACGACACCACTCTCGACAAAATCCCGATCTGGCAGTTGGGGACCTTTCGTAGTTAGTCGAGCCATTTATTCATCCTTCGATCAAGCGGTCTCAGAGACTGCTCAAAGTGCGACGACTTTTGTCATAGAAGTTAAAGGTTAACTAATTACTTTTGTCCTCTTTATATTTAGGAATTTTAATAAATCGATCAAGTGCGAGTGTAACTCGCGCTCAAAGGGTTCCGTATCTTTGTTAATTAATAAATAGTATTAATAAATTTTAACTCCTACTACTCCTAATTTTTTTTTTTTTTCATAATTTTAATTTCAGTAGATTCGGAAATAGGAGGAGGGGAGGACATATTTTTACAGTATACTTTCGAAGTATATCTCTTTTCCAGTATATATCTGGAGATATAATATCTAAAATTAAAACAAATACATTTTTGAGTTCGATGTTACGAGAGATCTTTCGAACGATATCCTACACGATATATAAAAATATTTTTTTTCAAGTAACTTAATTAATATCTCGGCTAATTACCAACATTTTTTTTTTCGAAAATCATTATCAAATACTCTTAGATGATTCTGCGTCGAAAAATACATCGAGCGCCCGTCAACTCCCCCGCTGATCGCCCGAAAAGTAAAGTTTGCGTGTAACGGAAAAATGCGTTTTTCCTCAAAAACTATGTTACCTAGGAAAATTGCTATAGTTTTCCGGCAAGGTTTAAATAAACTACTTCTAATCCTAATTGTTTCAGAAATTTGGTTTCAGTAGATTCGGAAATAGAGGCAAGAGGGGGACATATTTTTTCAGTGCATTTTCGACGATATCTCTGTAAATATAATACCTAAAATTAAAACAAATATATTTTTGAGTTCGGTATTACGATATCTTTCACACAATACCCCACACCAAGTACAAAACGAAAAAAAAAAAATTCAAATAATTAGCTCAATAAAATTTTCCTAAACATATTTTTGATTGGCTAATCTGGAAACTAGTCGTTGCTGGCCACCGTAATACTTACCCATCATAGATATGCATAATGTAAAATATTGAAATAAAAAAATGTGTAAACTACTTATAAAATGCATTGCAATTCGAATAAAATCGTGGCTGGATGATGTCCTAAACTTTAAATGCTCTATTTACTGAATTACTTAAAAGAAACATCCTTATAACTCCCAAAACAATAATCCTATTAACTAAGCGGTTTATTGCATCTGATGAAGTGTCTCATTTCCAATTAAAATATATCTTTGAATTGAAATTTGGATAAAATACAGGGTCATGAAAAATCGAAGAGTGTGGGAAATAGGATTACCAATATCTCAGCAACTCATTATCCGATCGACTTCATGCTTTATGCAAAATTTATGTTTTTTTTATTGGTCTTTTATATTCACTCCTTAAAATAAACAATTTCGAAAAAATTTATCTACCTTTTATCAGAACGACTATTTCGAGAGTCTGAAAAAAATAGTTCCGGATCATCGAAGTGACTGAAATTCAATAAGCTTCTTCCCATTATTACATACTAAGTACATACCCAATTTCAAGTTTCTATATCAATTTTTTCGGGAAATAGAGCATTTACAGACACACAGACATACAGACACACAGACGAACAGCAAATTTTTTTTTTCTAAAAATATGTTTTTCGGAATCTTCAATGTCTGAAACGTGTCAATCCGTCCCAAAAAAAAAAAAAAAAAAAAAAAAAAAAATCGATTTTCAAAACGATTACAAGACTTACCCTATACTACGTATGATGAGTAAGTAATATGTAGGTAAAAAGGCTTTGTAACTTTCCCAAGTATGAATTTTCCACGTCCCATAGTTTACTAGAAAAAGGGCTCTGATAGACAGACATAAAGAAGTGATCTGATAATGGTACCGTTTTTACTTTTTAAGTCCGGAATCCTAAAAATGATGGTTGGTTGGTTGCATAGAGTTTAATGACACAAAGTCCCTTCTGGGACATGCTCCGCCAAAAAAGTGAAAACAAACATCAAATTATCTTCAAAAAACACCTTAAAATCTTGTCATGAAAATAAGTTTAATAAAGAATAACTAATGAGATGAAGAATGTAGTTAAACCATTTATGAAGTCATAATATCAGATAATAAAAAAAAATCTCATAGTTAAAATCTGCACAATGATATGTCTAAAATCAAAGTAGGAAAAAATCAAAATCAAAGTATGAAAAGTCAAAATCAAAGTATGAAAAGTCAAAATCAAAGTATGAAAAGTCAAAATCAAAGTATGAAAAGTCAAAATCAAAGTATGAAAAGTCAAAATCAAACTAGGAAAAGTCAAAATCATAACAGGAAAATTCAAATTCGAAGTAGAAAAAGTCCAAAACAAAGTAAGAAAAGTCGAAATCAAAGTAGGAAAAGTCAAAATCAAAGTATAAAAAGTCAAAATCATGTAGCATAAAAAAGCTGAAATAATCATAAACTTATTTTTAAAAAAAGGAGTAGTTAAAATTATGCCATTCTCAAATTCTTCAAAAACAACATTTTCCTTATTTATATCTATGTCATAAGAATCTGTCTCCATAGCTTCTTTCGCATAGCGGAAGAGCTCTTTGGAATCCTTAAAATTATCAAATGGTGCTTCAGAACGCAATTTTCTGGCTTTTTTCTTGACAGTTTTCACTGTGAAGGCTTTTGAGATGAAGTTTTCTTCTTCTGTACTTTTGTTTTCCTTGGTGTATTACAGAAATATCAGGTTTTTGCAACTTGGAGCAGAAGACCTGTTTTCGCTGAACTTTAGAGGAATCTATTTCGAAAAGCTGAGATGATGAGTACAATCTAGAGTGACTCTGTTTAGAAAGATCAAATATTCTATTGCGGTGGACTGTGGTGAATGAGACAAAAGTTTAATCTGGGTAAAATTTCTTGCTTGCAATAACTGGACACATCACGGAATTCTTTCCTAACAGTACTAGATGATAAAATATCAGATGTATCAGCTATTAAAGAGAATTGAGTTTGGGTGCGTATATGCCTAAAGAATTTTGAAGATGTCTTTGGAAAACTAAAATATGAAACGCCTGCAGATGGGGTTCTGGATTCAACAAACGTACAAGCTTCAGGCTAAGAAATTATTTGAGTAATTTTAATAGCAAGAATTTCTTTTTCGCGGATTCAGTTTGGGCAAAAACTAGAGTATTCAGCAGGATCATCTTTACAACGTTGAGCTTTATTACAAGAATTACTGCCTTAGCCGACTTTTGAACATCGTGCACATATTACAGAACCACGACAGGTAGTTATACTATGTCCATAACGCTGGCACTTAAAAGAAAGGAGGGGATTAGGAATATAAAGCCGGACGGGGGGAAGGCAGCTTTAATTCTAGTTGTTAGAGTAGGGCTATTGAAATTCAGAATAATGTGTTTCGTAGGAAGCACTTGCTCATTTCGGCGGATAGTGATACCTCATACATCTGTGACATTTTGATCTTTTGAATTTTGTGAGAGTTCTTGCTTTGTAGAGAATAAAAGTTATGATTCTGATATTACACCAGGGCTTGTATTTAGAGTTTAATGTACCTGAACAGAAACAGAAAAAAGATCTATTTTTGTGCACTTTGACAGAAATTGTGATTGGCTTGCTGACGAAACCACCAACAGCAAATGCCGAGACTGCATTTTTTTAAGTGAATGACCATTTCCAAAAACAGGCTGGAATGTTTTTGCAATAAGAAAAGGAGAGGTTCTCTTGAAAGAACTATCAGAAAGGCTATCAGGCGTTTAATAATAAAGAAGAGATCGAATGAATTGTTCTGTACAATTTGTTGCTCTCCACGTGGGAGAGAGATAGAAGAAAGTGAAGTACTTCCATCCATAATAGAAAGAAAACAATTCAGACACCGGCCGCACCACCCACTACCGAGCCCAACGAGGGGACGCACATTCGCACACCAGTACTAACCGGGACCCATACGTTCACAAGACACTCCTAAGTCAATGACCCTTAACGCGATGACTAGTAAATGCCCGCTCACTTGATCCCTAGTCAGTGACAAGACAGCTGACCAGCCGATTGATGTAAACGGAACTAATATGCACCTCCAGTCTACCTGACGCTGAGGCCAAAGTGTTGTGTTGGTTTCCCTCAACTGATAGGATCCCCTTTTCCAGGGACACGGGTCGCCAGGCACGGCTAACACATGGGTGGTTTACAATTCTCCATAAGTCGGTATAAACAGGACGATATCGGCTTATGCAGCATTGCCCTCAAATCCAAAAAGGAAACCACTTTGAAAGTAAAGCAAAGAGTAGAGAATATACAAGAGAGGGGAGGAATGGGAAGAGAAGTAGATCGATCAGGTGCCTGGGGTTACGCAGCCCGTGAATACCAAAAGAATGTATCCCCCTGGGAGGATGTATAAATGTTGAAATTAGAATATTTTCAGATGAAATTGTGAGACGGTTTAGGTTTTCAAATTGCACTTTTAGTATCAAAAAAGTTTCAAAATACTTTATCTAATCAGCTGTAGCTTATAATTAATATTATTCATCTTAAAAAGGAAAATATCATTAATCTATCCCTATCATAATCATCGTCGTGACTCTAAGATGATGGATGGTTTATCGCTTTCTACTTTCTATCCCTTTTTGACGTAACACAATTTAGATTAATGAATTGAACGAGTAATTACATTTTAAAATATTACAATTAACTTCCGTTAACTCTTTTTCAAAATCCATTTTAACTCTAACGTAACTTTGACCACACTAAACCAGTCTGGAATTTTTCTTCGATGTCTTGAGATTCTGTCTTAGCAGATCTTAACGTATATTCAAATTTTACGTGTTTCAATTCAAATTTTGTTAGAAATGTTGCCTTATTAACTCTCTCGCTCTCTTATATAGGGAGGGGGGGGGGGATTGACTGAACGTATGTCTATATACTTAAAAATTTTATTTTGTGTGTGTTAAATGGCTCCGTTATTAGATGAACTTCGCAGCGCAATAGTATATCTGAATAGTGTGCTAATGTTGACATTCCATCTTGCCAACGTATAGTAAGTGAAAAATGCCAGACTGGATGTCGTCCGGGTGGCTTAATTGGTAAAGCACTTGGTGCGCTATACCAATGTATCTGGGTTCGATCCGCGATCTGGACGCATTTTTCACTCTGTAGGTTGTACGCTGTTTAGAAAAGTGAAAAGAAATTCACTTCTTTTGTAGTGCCATAAAAAATATTATTTTTAACTGAAAACTTTTAAGATAAATGTAAGTTTGTCTGTTTTTTCATTCCTTCAATTGTGCAGTTCAAATTGAACTAAATCAAAAAAAGATTCTTTATACTGAAGCTGTAAATGATAGATTGTATAAATTAGACAGTTTATCTTTCAATGATTGTTATAAAAGTTAATATTATCTCACATAATTATTGATGCTACATTTAACAAATCATCTTCAACCGTAAAGCTTGCATTTTTTTGGAGGGAGGGGGTTAAAAATCATTACGAGAAGCAAAAGTATTTTTTCTTCTACAAGACAAAACAGTCCATAAAAATTGAAAATTTCCTTTTCACTTTTTTGACTGAAAATATAAAAAATATCATTACAGAATGATATTTTGAAAATAAATATCAAACATGAAAGTATCGAAAAAAACATCATGATATTTTCAAAATAAATATCGGATAAATATACCATGATAATATATCACCAAACCCTGTGTAATTCTACCTGCTGAAATGGAAATTTGCCTAAAAGTGAATATTTTTCGGTTTCTAAGTGATTCGTTATCACAGGTTTCACTGTACTTTTCCCCGCCCCTCGTCTATTTTCTAAGCATTCATTTGAGAAATTTTCCAAAGTTGTATTTGTAAAAAAAGAAGGTTTATTTCTCCTAAATGTGCTAAAAGGTCTTAGAAACTTCAGTTACTTTTAAATAACTTCAGATCAGGGGTCTCAACGTCACTTTTGCAAGACATTTTAATTTCCATCTCACTTCACACAAATATCTAATTAATATCCTGAAATCCGCAATATAATAATGTTAGATTATTGTTTGTATATTTCTAAGTCTATAATAAGATTTCACAAAGATTTAGATATTCTAATTTTTAAGACTGTCATATCAGCCTGATTTTGTTTCATTTTCTCTTTCTCATCGGTTATGAAATTCAGTTGCTAGGCAACAGTTCAATTAAATAAAAAAAAATAAAACTGCCCAGTTAAACTGAGGGTATTGAGCTCATCGGCTATTCACACTAATTTTATATTATACTCTTATTTCAAAGGATTTGAAATAAGCCCCTCGAAAAATAAATAAATCGACAATATATTAAGAGGGGATCATCCCCCCCGTTCCCCCCATTACAATTAATGCACCCCCAAAACTAATCAGGGAAGTACCTTATTACAATGAACCTACAGACAAAATTTGAAGCAAATCGGATAATTCTGCATGAAAAACCCATTTATCTAAATTAAGAGGGGATTAGACCCCGTATCCCTCTTCATACTTAACCAATGAACCCTGAAAACTAATCAGGGAAGCTCCTTACCACAACAAATCTATATACAAAATTTGAAGAAAATGGGATAATTCTGCATGAAAAACTCATTTATCTAAATTAAGGGGGTTTAGCCCCCCGTTCCCCCTTTTATACTTAACCAAGGAACCCTCAAAACTAATCAGGGAAGCGCCTTATCACAATGAACCTATAAATAAAATTTGAAGCAAAACGGTTATTTGTATCAAGAGTTATCGCGTTACATACATACGTACCTACATACATACATACGTACGTACGTACATACATACATACATACAGAAACGGCGGGCACATTAGCTCTCAGACTTTGATAGCCTGTGAGTTAAAAAGGGAAAGAAAAAGACATGTATATTATTTCAATATCGTAAAAATGATAAAGAATAATGTTTTATATATTTTGAACATGGCACAAAATTTCATAAAATATTTTACAGAGAATTGTGCGAATAGCCGAGAAAATGATGGGCAAAATTTCAAACAGATTGGATTTATTTAAGACATCAACTATCGAAAATTTAGCATCCACAATATAATATTTAAACCATCTATTCAAAAATATGCATTTTTATTTTAATGAATAATAAAATACTAGCTGTTTAACCCGTTCTACGCACGTGTTATGAATTTAATTCTAAAACCAAAATAAAAAAAATTAAAAAATTAGTACAACCCAATGTATCTATGTAATATGTAGAAAAATATTTTTCTACTGCTGTGCATTTTTTTAATGAAATTTAATTTATCATGTTGCTATAGCAGCAGACGATAAAACAATATCTTTGAAATAAAAGGGAATAAATAGAATAAAAAGTTTTGTTGATGTTTGTGATAAAATGTTTTTCTTTATTTAAAAAAAAAATGTAATAATTAAGCGCCATTCAATAATCTCTCATTATTCGCATGCGAGGTAAAAGAATGATAGTAATACCCGCTACAACTTCTTATTCTGTATTGAAGCGTGACGTACGTAATATGTCTATCTCACATTGCAGTCAACATTTAGAACTGGTTAGAACTCACGCGATTACAGGCTTGAACCTAAAAAAAGGCAAAACAATCGTCAAAAACATAAAACTAAAAAAAATCTATTTAAAATTTTCGCCCCAATCGTTCATGGGCCCCCTACCAGCAACTCCTGTGCCAAATTTCGTAGCCCTGCACCCTGTGATTTCCGAGTTTTTGAAGTTACATACATAGATACGCGCACGGATAGGGTATGAAAATCGTCTGAGTTCCCATAGAAAAGCATTATGACGTAGACGTAAAAATGTTCCCTATTTTTTCCAATTGGATGAACCCAATTGAACCAAAAACTATACAGCTCATTCCGGGTACCTCATCAACATAAACTACCTAATTAGAAGCTATAATCGGATGCATTTTGCGACCGTTATCGCGAGACATACAGACAGACACCAAAAACTTTTCGAGCCTCTACTGACGTTTCGGTAATTAAGCACATATCATTGTTTGAAATAATTGGTTAATTGTCACTACATAAGTTACAGCATTTGATTCATACCTTGTGAGGAAAAAGAGCTAGTCTTACTTTTCCTTGATAGCTATGTCCAAATATTTTATTACTGAATGAACTAGCGTTGCAAGTGATTAGATGATATGATTTGATATTCGCGTGTCGATTAGGGGGTACGTAAGGATGTTAAAATCAACTTATTTTGTTAGAACAATTCTTAGCTCATTATGCTTCTCTACGATGGTGGGCTGATAAGTTCTCAGCCTTACACAGAAATGGAACAAGTATGACCCAATGACAATGTTGTTTGTAAAGTAGGATCCTTTAGATGACATGCCTCTGAGTTTCCGACGCGTGAGTTTATGGGTTATTGCTGGGCGATAAAGCAAAGTAAACATGTTTTGACATTTTCTAAAAATGGGAAAAATTGAAGTTTGAGCTGTTATAAAATACTTTGTTAAAATAGGTTTAACCCCACGAACATACAAAAACAGTTACAGTCCACCTTAAAGGATTCTTGTCCTTCGTATTCGACGATAAAAAACTGAGCTGCTGAATTTAAACAGGGCAGGGAATCCATTCACGATGATAAACGCTCAGGACTTCCAAAAACCGCTACGACCGACGAAATCGTCTCAAAAATTCACAATGCCGTATTGAAGGATCGCCGATTGAGATAAGCGAACTTGCTGATATTGTAAACATCTCGATAGACCGTGTCCACTACATTTTACCAGATGTTTTGGATATGAAAAATCCTTCCGCTCGATGCGTGCCGCGTTTGTTGAACGTCGACTCAAAACGCCAAAGAATTAACATTTCTCAAAAGTCTTCTGAAATGAATTGTGTTGCAAATTGAAAAATAAAATGAAACAGTGTCAAAAATCTTGTATTTTCTTTGTCAGGCCAAGAACTTTTCGAACCACCCTTGTACAGGGCTGCACTCAAGAATTCTCACGCAAGAGTGTGTCTTAAATGTATTGAGTTGCAAGAGGACTACATTGAAAAATACGAAATTATGTCAAAAATCTTGTGCTTGCACTGTCAGGCCTCGAACTTATCAGCCCGCCCTCGTATATTGTCTATAGGCATGTTTCTCTATGTTATCTATTCACTTTAAAACAGTGATTCACAACTGGGAAGCCACAGCACAAAGATAGAAGGTGCGCCGCGAAAATTTTCAGTAAAGATCTAACAAACTTTCACGAATTTACAAAAGTCATTTTTCTAAAATGCATTCTGAAATTTATTATGTAACAGAGATTTAGTGCGACAAAACTACATTTCTTACAAATTTGTTTTAATGTTTAAATAAAAATCGTAAATTCAAATATTCGGATAAAGTGATGCTTCCGGAGTAAAAGTATTCTTCCGGATCAAAAAAGTTTAGAAATGCCAATTCGGTGTAAAAATCTGTTGGTTTTACAGAATTAAAAACCTGTCAACCAAGGTACCAGTAAAAAACTTTTTATTATACGGAAACAATCCGTATTTATTACGGGCATTGTTATTTTTTCAGAGTTTGCCTGTAAGTTCGTTATTACAGATTATTTCTGTAAAATAAACATTTTTCTCTAGCATTTTTAGAATGTCAAATGTTCTACAGTGTCTCACAAAAGTGATGGGACACTTGTGCTTTATAAAAAGAAACTGCAATAAAATAAATAAACAAACATGTGCAAAAATTTTTTGGGTGTGTTTCATATTTAAAGTTAGTAACAATTATTACATAACATACATTTTGTCAAAATATTAAAATATTAATTTAGTAAAAATACAATTGTTCAGAACGGAGCAAAAAATGGCTCACATAAGTGATGGGACACTTACTTTTCCATCAAATATTTATCCAAAAATTTTACTTTTTAAAAGGTTTTAATATTTTGTTGGATTTCCTTTTACTTTTAAAACATGATTTAATCTTTTTGGGATGGATTCGACTATTTTTTTTGTGATTTCTGGAGTGATTTTACCCCATTCTTCTTGAAGCACCGATTTTAGTTGTTGTTTTGAAGAAATGGTGTGTTTGCGAATTCTTGATTCCAATTCTTGCCAAATATTCTCTATGGGATTTAAGTCTGGAGATTGTGGTGGTGTTTTTATTATTTCAGGACAGTTATATAGCAGCCAGAGTCTAACGTTCAGAGCAGTGTGCTTGGGGTCATTGTCCTGGTAGAATTTAAAATCGTTATGAAGGTTCAATTTTCGTGCTGAAGATTTCAAATTTTGCTTTAAAATATCAATATACTTGTACTGATCCATTATACTGTCAATAAAAACAAGATTACCAACTCCAGCGGACGACATACACCCCCATACCATAACTCCTCCTCCACCATGTTTTACTGTTGGTACCAAGTTCTGTTTGCGAAGTTCTTCCCTGGGTTTTCTCCACACCAAGATTCTACCGTCAGAACCAAATATATTAAATTTACTCTCATCAGCAAATATAACTTTATTCCAGTAATCAGAATTCTTATTTATGTTGGATTTTGCGAAAGCTAGTCTGAGTTTTCTATTCTTTTCACTTACGAAGAATTTTTTCCTGGCTACTCTACCGTGATATCCAGCAGATCGAATTACCCTTCTAATAGTTTCAGGATTAACAATTATTCCATATAATGCTTGTAAATCAGCAGCAACTTTTGAAGCACTAATTCTTGGATTTTTTTTAATATTTCGAACGATAATTCGCTTTATTCCATTGGATAGCTTTGATGGTCAGCCAGGTCTTCTTTTATCCTGAATCATATGATTCTTTTTATATCGTTTAATGATATTGAAAACTGTTGAACGACTCAAGTTAACTGTTTCAGCAGTTTTTCTAATAGATTTTCCACGTTCAATATGCAAATTAATAACTAATTTTCGAATTTCAGGCGAAGTTTCTTTTCGTTTAGCATTCATGACTACACAGAGCTAAAAAACACAAAAATTCCAAAACAAACTGGAGAGAAATACTGCAGACGATTTTATAAATTATTGCCAATTGCTTTTAAGTAAAAATAAAACCCCAAAAAATATTTTTATTGCTTATTTCAGACGATTTTTGTTGCATATATAATGGTGTCCCATCACTTATGTGAGCTATTTTTTGCTCCGTTCTAAACATTTGTATTTTTATTAAATTAATATTTTAATATTTTGACAAAATGTATGTTATGTAATAATCTTTACTAAATTTAAGTATGAAACACACCCACAAAAAAAATGTGTACATGTTTTTTTAATTTATTTGATTAGTTTCCTTTTGTAAAGCACAAGTGTCCCATCACTTATGTGAGACACTGTATAAGGAAAGGGCATGTTTACAAACAAATACTTCTGTGAACCAATCCCATATTTCTTGCCACTAATCACACAAGTTCGTCCCCATTAGTACACGAATCAGATCGTCGTTTCCCCTTTTTTAGTGGCTATATCTACCCTATATATATAAAATCCTAAAGAAACGAATTTGTGAAACGATTTTATGAAACGAATTTATGAAACGATTTTATGAAACGACTGATTAAACGACTGATTATGTTTCAGGGCTATTTTTAATAAAATATTAAACGCTTGATGGTGAAATTAATACCAATTGTCCATAAAAATCCGCGGATGTCAAAACTGGTAATAGAATTTTGAAATTGGAATTAGTTTTCGAGATATTAATTTTTTTCTAATTTTAATGACATTTCTGTAATGATGGCAACTAATTACTCTGTTTTTTTGTGACAAAAAAGGGGAAAAAATTGAAAAGGATCCCGATAGGGATTATTTATTTCTTTTTATTCGTCATTTTCAAATTGAAATTGAATTTATCTTTTATTTCAATCGATAATGAAGACAAGATTGTGATTAAATTATATTTTTCAGGAAAATTTGAAAAAAAAAAATCACATTTCTATCGTCAGGATTCAATCGTCTGTCAGCATTTAATTTAATTTATAAACTGAAAATATTTTGAATAAATTCGTCCAAATGACGTCATTTATATAAACGCAAAAGAAATGGGAGGAAAGGAATTAATAGTAGTTATTATTTATTGATATCATTTTGTTATTTTTTTTGTAAAATTTAATTAAACGAATTTATAAAATCACTAATTCGGATATTTGAAACGAATATATAAAATAATAATTGCCCAACTGAACGGAAGGAGAATAAAATATCCTGCTTGGTTTTCTATCCTGCTCGGTTTTTTCCGCCAAGCTTTTTAAAAAAGCGTCAAGACCCCTATAATAGAAAAGCACCAAAAGTTGATTGGGTTTGTTTTCATAACTTTTGGCAACAAATCTATGTATATTAACGAATCTATCCCTTTTTGAAGCTCGAATTACGCCAAACCTAAAAGAAAAGGATCCTATACTGGAAAAGTACCCCATTTTCTTATGGACAATATTCAAGTGACATAACATGGTGTAAAATTATCGCGGATAGCAAATTTGTTTAAATATCTCATCAATTGATGCCGAATAAATGCATGCATGTATGCACAAAATATTTAATTAATTTTGTATGATAAATAATTATTAGAAAATTCGTATATACATATTAATTAAAATAAATAATTTACATATTTAAAATAACATGAAAATATGCATGATGGTGCACTAAAATAGAGAGAAAATTAAAACCTGTTACTGAAAATGTCTATAACATAGTACTTTTCAATACCGCGGTTCTTAATGTTATTCACAAGCAGATGGAATTTTTCTCATCCTTAAACGCAAAGGAAGAATAGAATACAGATCGTTGTTATAAAAATCCGAGAGGTAGCCACAATTTAAACCTAACCATTTTATACAAGCTGGTTTTCAAGTTGTAATTGATTTTACTTATCAATCCCGAAAACATTCGTCAGTTGTCGCAACAGCTGTGTATGTGGCCATGATAATAAAAAAATGCCCCACTAAAACGTTAAAAGCATGGCAACCCAATTACAGATTTATCAATATTTTTAAAATAAAGCACGCTGTCATGTTTTTAGAGGCCTCGAAGTCTGAGCGGGGGTTGGCGAGCGTAGCTCGCATGTGGTAGGCACCCTAGTTAAGTTATAAATTTCTTTTATTTCCCCTTGATTCGTATTATCAACTTCATAAAAATATAAAAATATGTTATTTATTTTATTGAAGACTTATTTCAGGCGTGTCAATTTAAAATTTCGCATTCTAAATTTTATGTATATAACAGTCAATTTTTGAGAACCTCAAACTGAGAATCAAGTGATGATCAAAAGTTACTTTCAGCTTTAACCAGGCTTTTATTACCGTAAGGGCAAATCGAGACTTTGTCCAGGGCACCCCCCAAATCCATATAATAATTTGTAAAATATTTACTTCTTTTTTTCCCATTCCAATTCTGAAAATTTTCAAATATAAAATACAAATTTCATCTTTAAAAGATTCTACTAAACTTTCTGAAAAACAAATTTCATTTTTAACTCACAGAGCTCAGTGCTTTCGCAAAGCTAACCTCAATCACTCGGTAGCAAAACACCGCTCCGCTTTGGCTGCTAGCACAGAGCATAGAACATAATAGCTATATGCTTTATTAGCCAAATTGCCATCTCTTTAGATTTATTGAAAAAACACTTTCTACTTGTGAAGTAGAATCTATTTGATTTGATATTATGTTGTGTGTAGTACAACTTAAAAAGATGTACAAAATAAAAGTAACTTGATTAACTCATATTTACTTAGAGTATCTGACACTCTTCCATAAATTGAAGTTATTAAATTCATCTTAGTAATATAACAAGTTCCTAAAGTTATATAAAAAAGATTTGTTCTGTACTAAGAAAAAAAAAAGAGTATTTTTATTAATTTATTTATTTAATTTAGAATTGACGGAGCTAAGAAATTTCTTCTATTTAAAAACCAAGGTGAGAAAATATTGTTTAGGTATTACACATATGACTCACCATCAGTTCTATTTGAATAATGTTACAACGATTCGAATGGGGCCCCCTAATTTATCTTTGCCCTGGGCCCCAATTAGTCATGATCGGGGCCTGACTTTAACTGACGATCAAATTGACGCAATGCAATAGGCATCATTCATGAGAAGGGTTCATCTCAAATAGTATTTTTTTCTTACATACGTATAACAATACGACATTTTCAACATACGCAAAGGAAGCGCATTAAAACGACAAGTGTGAAAAAAAAATCATTTACTATTGTCTTTAACTCTTAATGAATCGGATAGTGATGATTATCTATTTAAATCGTTTTTGAGAAAGTTTAAAGGGGGGTGCCGACATTATCTGTGACGAATAGCAATTCCAATTCATTAATACGTGCTCTGCGTATCTTAACAGAATCAAAGGTGATGAGGGCGATTGCGTAAAGTAGAGAGGCAATCAAGATAAATAGTACGTCATTGTCTTCAACGATTTGTATTACATACATGGGCGATGGTAGAATTGCCCCGTCGGTCGCAGTTAGCTTTGTGTTAACATCCATTTATTACGCGTTCGACAGAAGGTATATACAAGTTAGGCAGCACGCATGAAGATAAGGCATTTTTCTTGTTTGATACAGGCTTAATTATGCGGCGGTATGATAAAACTGCTGGGCATTGTGAAGCAGAATTTATGTAGTTATAGAAAATATGATAAATGAAATGTTTGTTTATCAACTCGAATTACATACATTGGCGGGAAAATAGGTATTTGAACACGTCACATTTTCCTTGTTAGTTTTGTAATTAATTTGAGTGCGAATTCTCGCAAAATAAATGCACTTCACTCAGAAAACAGATAATCGAAAAAAATTATGGAAATATTTCATGTTAATGTCTAAAACGCAAAATATGTAATTTTGTATGGGCAGAAAAATAACAGCGTGTTGCAACTTCTGCATATATTTGTTGTTTTTAAAAATTCTGTCGAAAGTTTCCAGTATTCATCGAATAACTTAGGGAAAGTCATCCTCGAAACAAAAATTTTCTGATGTTACGTAAATTTCGTGGGTTTTTTTTATCCCTCCCTTTCTTATGTCACACTTGTACGATATCCCCCCTTCCCCGTTGCGACGTTTTTTTGCAACTGTTATTTAAAACTAATTTTGGATTAAAATGTTAATAAATTTTTTATACGTCATCTATTTATCTTATGACATAAATATCATAAAACCGCCAAGATATCTTCTGTGATTTTACTTCAAGCTCATTGCAATTCAAACGAAAAAATATACCTAATAGTTCCTGAGTAAAAATACGCATTTTTGTATGTTTTTTTTATGCTGGTTAAAACCAACCGCCTATCTAATTATTTTCATATTTTACATGTGACCTCACAACATGTTAACCCACACATTCACCTTGTCACATTGTGTCACACTTTGTAAACCCCCTTCCGTTTCCTCAAGTATGACTCAATTCATACATGATTTTTTTATCTGCAAATGAAGGGATAATTGTCTTCATATTTTAGATGTGACTTTACAACATGTTAACTCACCCACTCACCCTTATCGCTCTTTCTAGATCCCCTCTCCCTCTTCAAGTATGGCTCAATTAATAGATGACACCTTTATCTGCAAATGAAGTTGGATAATTGATTTCATATTTTAGATGTGACGTTACAACATGTTAACCCACTAACTCACTCTTATAATACTTTGTAGACACCTTCCCCCCTCTTCAAGTGTGAATCAATAGATGACCCCTTTATCTGCAAATGAAAGAAAATATTTTTTTGTTATTTTAGATGTGACGTCACAACGTGTTATCTCACCCCTCCCACTGTGTCAGACTTTGTAGACACCTTCTCCCTTCTTCAAGTGCGACTCAATTAGTAGATGACACCTTTTTCTTTAAATGAAGGAAAATAATTGTTTTTATTTTAGGTGTGACGTCGCAACATGCTAACTCCCCTCCTCTCACCTGTCATCCTGTGTCGCACTTGGTAGAAGACCCCTACCCCGCCTCTTAAAGTGTGACTCAATTATTAGATGACCCCTTTATCTGAAGTGGAATAATTGTTTCCATATTTTAGATTGTGACGTCACAACATGTTAACTCCACCCTCACTCCTGTCACATTGTGTCACACTTTGTAGACCCCCTTCATTCCTCTTCGAGTGTGATTCAATGAATAGATGACCCCTTTATCTGAAAATGAAGGGTATAATTTCTCTTATTTTAGATGTGACGTCACAACATGTTAACTCAACAACACATCTCTCCCTGTCGCACTGTGTCACACTTTGTAGACTTCCCTCTTTAAGTGTGACTCAATTAATAAATGACTCCTTTATCTGCAAATGAAGGATGAGGTATTGAGTGATGGGAGTTTGCAAAAAAATGCGTGCGTAGTAGCTGTATGACCCCAGTGGCGGATCGGAAGTCAAGGAAAAAGCGTGACTCCGGTAACCGAAACACCGGTGGCATGCGGACACGATTCCAGTAGAGAGAGCGGTTGCAGAAATCGTGACGGCCTCTGTTTGTTCTGCCGCACCCGGACCTCTTGGCGGATACATCATTTAGCTGACGAGCGAATTCTGATGAACATTTTTGAATTAATATACAGAATGAGGATGAGAAAAATTCGCATCTTGAGAAAGCTGTTACATTGGCCTATTTTTAATTTGAATAGGACCGGGGCACATAAAATGTACGACATATCAAAAATTATTTGAATTATATATATATATAAATAAACCCAGTTTATGGCGTCAGGTGCCGCCATCCCAAAAATCTACAAGAGACCACTCCATTTTTTCCGGTCTAGGGTTCATTCCTCCTCCAGACCCCTATCCCTCATGGCTTTTTTTAATACCATCCATCCAGGTCTTTCGTGGTCTTTCTCGTTTCCTCTTTTGGTTTGTTCTATAATTAGATGCGATTTTGGGTAGTTTCTCGTCACTCATTCTTTTAACATGACCATACCAGATTAATTGCTTCTTTTGGCGCTCGTCTAATACGGTTCCCTTTATTTTCATCATTTCTTTGATTCTTTCATTTCTTATTATTTCTATTCTTGATATCCTGCATGATCTTCTTAGGGCATCCCTTTCCACTGCCGCTCATTTATTTATTTCTGTCTCCATAAAATTCTCCATCCCTCTGCTCCCTATAACAATATGCTCTTTACAATAGAATTGTTTATATTATATTTTCTTTACCTGGAGATCTCCGCTTTCCACCAAATAGAATTCAATATTCTTACAGCCTTTCTTCCTTCACAGATTCTGTATTTAATTTCCTGTATTTATTTTCCTTCTCTATTAATGTCTGCACCAAGGTATCTATAATACTCGCAGCTTCCTATTTTTATGTTATTATTTAAATTTAGTTCTGTCTCATCTCCTCTTATACATAGGTATTTGGTCTTACTAACGTTCATGTCAAGTCCCCATTTCTCATAGTCTTCTTTAATTTTTATCGTCATTTTCTCTAAATAATTTTTACTTTTTGCAGTTATAACTGGGTCATCTGCGAATTGCAGAGTGAAAATTGTTACAAAAGTTATTTAAAATAGCACAGTGGTAACCCTGCTCTAGCGATTTCGTATTAACAGTTTTTACTTTATTTTACAGTCTTCCTCGATTTTTCATATTAAAGAAAATCAAGGAAGAACGTGGTGTTTCGGAAAAGAACAGAGTGGAAGGAAAATTTCCAGCTGAAAAAGTACAGTTTATTTCATAATATAATACAGTCAAACCTCGTTAACACGAACACGATTAACGCGAATTACTTTTAGCACGAACTGTTTCCGACTGCCCCATCGAGTTGTATGTAATGTATTTAAGTTTGGATAACATGAACTACTTTTAACACAAACAAAAAAAGTTTCCTCTTGAGTGTTCGCGTTAACGACGTTCAACTGTATTCAAGAATTTATATCATATAATCTGTATAAAACAAACATATTTCTTTCCTGTAGATTAATTTATCGTTTACTGTATTACTTCAAATGTGTAAGAAACTATTTGATTTTAGTTGTTGTTGTTGTTAGTCTAACAGGGTATTTATATATTCTTTTGTTCATCTTTGGGTTTTTTAAAAATCCGGATTAATGAGGGTTCAAGTTATTCTCAATTTACAGTAATTCTCTAAATTTCACCTTCGATTGACTCTAAATTTGTTATTTGAAGTTAAAAAACTTTCTTAGAACCCGAATATTTTGTCAAATTTTGGTATTACTATACTGAATATTTTAAATCCGATTACAGTTACTTTCTAAAAACTAGTCGGATGTGCCAATCCCAAAACTTTCTTCTATCTCACACATGTTTCACATACATTAAAAACAAATCAGCACTAATTTATATCAAGGTCTAACTGACCCTAAAGTTTTATTAAATTCTGTGCATTAGTTCTTGAGCTATGACTGTTGCTAAAATCGTGTAAATTCTGAAAAATGCAGCATACTTGGGACATTGCTTGAGAGATTTCGACCAAAACCTAATCAACAACAACTTATATCAACGTCTAACAGAATCTGAAGTTTTTATGAAATTCTGTGTATTCGTTCTTGAGGTATAGCTATCGTGAAAATCATGAAAATAGTAGCATAGCAGCGCCACCTGTTGGGATATCTACACCAAAACGTAATCAGCGTCTAATTATGTCGAGGTGTAACTGAAACTGAACTTTGATTTAAATAAGTGCTTTAGTTCTTGAGATAGAGCTATTGCGGAAATCGCGAAAAATGCTGCATAGCAGCGCCACCTTTTCGGAGATTTTCACCAAAACCTAATCAGCACCCATTTACATCAGGGGCTAAGTGAATATAAAGTTTTATTAAATTCCGTGCATTAGTTATTGAGATAGAGCGCCCACAAAATTTTTGCCACATATGTACAGACAGACAGAGTCACAGAGTCACAGACAGACATTTTCTAAAAACAGTCCAATCATGTTCAGGACCTTCTAAAACGTATAAATCCGTCGAAAATCGGAAGTCGAAAGTTTTCATGAATCCAATACTTTCTTCTTGCAAAGATAGAAGAAAGTAATAACCGGACGATAAGAGATTTTCTATACAAATTGTTCTTCGTATCTTAAATCGCGGGATAATGACACGGAATTACATAAAAGTAACTATAACGTTCTAAATACACACACATACTTATAACTAAAATTAAAAAAATACACCACATAATTGAATTAAATTGCATTTTATGTATTACAATATTTTATGTTACATAAATTGCAGCTTATATGAATGATCCCTTACCATCCAGTTACTTTTATAAAATAATTGAAATGCGACTTACTATTGGATCACCGATATTTTGCTGAATTTTCATGAAATTCGACTGGCCATTTTAGGTGCGTTTGTAATTATATAAATACGTATAGCACCTAGAGTCGTCGTCTAGTCCGTCCGTCTGTCCGCATATAACAGCGCAAAAACTACCCAACCGAATGATTTGAAATTTAATATGCAAAATCGTTGCAGAATTTTGTCATTTGAAATTTTATGAAAATCGAATCAAAACTTAAAAAGATATCAATAAAAGTTTTCTTCATTCTATTAAATCTTATCATACGTAATCTATATGATAAAAAGCGCAAGTCGTGTGACTGAGGAAAACCAATACGGGCTAACTACATCTTTTTCCATAGGCCAAAAGGCAATTTTTATTCAAAATTAATTTTTCGAATAAAATTGCGTAAAAGTAACATTTTTAGAAAGATCCTGGAAAAAAATAGTTTGCTTGAGAGAAGAGTTACATTAAAAATTGTATAGATTCTGAGATAACTTCAGTGAAAATTAGGTAAACAGCCGAATATCCCAATCCTTTAAAGTAAATATACAAAAGATTCATTCATCGTGAGTCACAGAAATATTAACCATGGAGGTCATCCTTCGCAAAGCAAGATCTCCAAGGTGAATTTACAGCTCTGTCGGGTGTCGAAAAAAAATTCGCATCTGTAAACATGGCATACGTAATAAGAAAAAAAAGACATCCTCATTTCGTTCATAGCAGACGATATAATTCATTTCACTGAAATAAAAACGATGATTTTTTTAAATTGTAAAACTAGTTATAGCACGAAACGAACGCACTTCATTTGTTACATTTAACGTACAATTTCCAAACTGTTGTAAAAGTTGCCCAGATGCCCAGTTTAGTTGAATACAAAACTACAAAAGAAAAAAATGGGCTGTCATTCGCGCATCCGCAGTTATTTGTTTCATAGAACTCTTCATATGTTATTAACATTCAATATATTCATTTCTAATTACAGTATGTTTCTCTTACATTTTGTCAAGTTTTATGAAAGTGTCGTGAAAATGGGCTGAGAACCCTGCATGTTATATACAAAAAACATGCGGAATTATTTTGAAACTTTCAAAGAAAGGTTTATATCTTCATGACTTTTTACATAAACGTTGTATAAGATTTACGAAATAAGTTACAGATCCTTGTTACATAGTTACAGATCATTTCGAGCTTGTTATGATACAGAGTGATCGCAAATATGTTTTATTCAATTTATTGTTGATCCCTTAATTGCGCTCGTAACTAAATTTTCATTGGTAATATTGAGTTGAAACATGTTCTTTATATCCAGGAAGTTAAAAAATAGTCAAGTATTCTTCAAGCATTTTTCTACATATTCGGCAAAATGTCTAAAATCGAAAATGTTCCATGACTTTTGGCATATAGTGTGCAGTTCTATGCTCCAGATGTGTAACAAGTTTCATATTGTACATGACACAATGCAGGAGAAATGCACGAGATTTAATGGCATGTATCATATATGATGTAAAATGCAGTGAAGAAAAGAGACTACTTCACTCACGCGAATACACTCGCTCGTTAATGTTAAATCCTATAGGAGATTTTTTTTTTTTAAATATCTCGTTTACATTTCAATATTTTTAAATTATTATTTTTTTTCATTAGATAGATGAGATCGAACTCTACAAAGGTCGTTTTTAAATTTTTCGATTTACTTTACAATTTTTATTATTATTAAGATACTTTCACTTTCGGAACCAATTTCGAAACTGCAAGTATCTAATGCAAAAAAAAAAAAAAAAAGAAATAAAATAAAATAAAATATTGAAATGCAAACGAGATATTTTTAAAAAATTCTGCGAAAGTGAAAGTATTATAATAAAATTTTTTAAAAAAAACTTGTAAACAAAATCGAAAAAGTAAAAAATGGCCTTTGTGGAGATCGACCTCAACGCAATGTAAAAAAAAAAAAAAAAAAAAAAAAAAATATTTGAAAGTACTGAAATGCAAACGAGATATTATATATATCCTATAGGATTAACATTAGCGAACGGGTGTTTTCGCGTGAGTGAAGTAGCCCCTTAACATTGAAAGACAAGGAAGTCATTACGGCAAATGCCTGTAAATTATTCCATCAACCTGTTTCGTCCGGCGCAGGTTCATCGGACCTAGGGGTGGAGCGGACACCGTGAGACCCGACCTGCCCATTAAAATCTACGTCCAGGATGAATTAATGAAGACATCAGTAACGATATGTCTCCGGGCAGATAGCTCCTCTAATGCGTGGATGAAAATCGACAAAACACATGTTGGAACTTTCTTTTCATCGCCAATTACGATGATTAGGGGGGAAGAGGGGAGAGGGGGATCATTTAATAAGAAAGGACTTGCTCCTGCAGTTGCGAGAGCGTTACACTTAATCGCATTTCAAAAAAAATTTCATCGAGCTTTTCGAATCGCTCAATCATTTTCCTTTCAATGGCTTGACTCTTTCTAACGCATGAAGCCATTTTTGTATAATAAAACCTGATAAGACGGAATCGCAACGGAAAATTATGGTTTAGTCACTTTTCCTTCTTAGAAGGTAGAATTCCTTTCGCGTGACTATGAAATTTTTCCGTTTAAGGCTGCTCGTCAGTGAACTTCCCGATTCCTCTCGCTAATCCTTATGGGCGTAGGATGCATTTGTATGTTTAAAATATATCCTCGGGAAATTGATATTTTTAACTTCTGTTTTCTTTGGACTGTTCTTAAAGGATGTCTCTTTTTGTCTTACCAGGGAGAGGACCAAGCTTGGTAATCACAGATTTTGATTATTTTTATATATGTTATAGGGTATAAGCCCCTTAGTGTCAGGTTCAACGGATTTTATACAACACTCCTTAGTTCTCGAGAAACAGGGGGGCCTAATATTTTAACACAATTTAAATACTTACTTTGTAACTAAACTTCTACGTTGGTCGTAAGCTCAATTGTTATGGCGTCTGCTCGTTGATCCGCAGGCCCGGAATCGAAACCAGAACGCGCTACGCTTGTTTTTCCCATTTTTTGTTTTATAAATATACTTGTAATTATTATTTAATAATGCTAAATAAAATTATAATATTGTGCATTAATTATAATGTAAACCAATTATTTTTTTTATTTGTAACTAAATCGTTGTATAAAACATCATTAAACAGTTATTTTTTAATCACTTTTAAAATGTATTTCATATATGCTTTATCGATGCAATGATATTGAACAATTGTGTCAATTCGTGATTTTAAAGAAACATCATGTATATATTGCCTTAACAAGGAAGCCAATGCGATGATAATGCTACTTTGTTTTTAAAATAAGAAGCATAATTACATTAAAAATTAGCATAAGAATTAAATCACAACATATTTTTTTGCATATAAAAGAGTTTTAAATTAGATTCCGTATGCTTGCGCTTTGAATTAATTTATAATTAATAAAAAAAAGGCACGATTTTGTAACGATTTTGGAATTTTTACTAGTCAATAACGGATCCATTAAGAAAACAAATCTCTTTAAATGATGAGAAATGTTTAATAATAGCTTAAAATCAAAAAAATTAAATTTAAATATGTTAACATTATAATTAATGTACGAAATTAAAATTTCTTTAGATTATTAAATTATAATTACAGGTATAATATAAAACAAAAAATCAGAAAAACAAACGTGGCGCGTTCCGGTCTTGAACACGGGCCCGCGGATCAACAAGCAGACGCCATAACAACAGAGCTACCACCGACGCAGTAACCTTGTTACAAAGTAAGTATTTAAGTTGTGTTAAAATATTAGACCCCCGTATTTTTCGAGAACCAAGCAGCGTTGAATAAAATCCATTGAACCTGAGACTAAAGGCTTCTAACCCTACAACATATATAAAAATAATCAAAATATGTGATTACCAAGCTTGGTCCTCTCCTTGTTAGTTATCAAAATATTCCTAAAATATGTGCTTAATTTATAATATTATGTGTTAAAATCTTAGCGAAACTAAATAAGATTTTAACACTTCACATAAATTTAAGTATATATTTTAGAAAAATGTTGACAACTAAAAGAAAGAGACATTCTTTAAGAACAGTACAAAGAAAACAGAAGTTAAAAATATTAATTTCTTGAGGAGATATTTTAAATATACGAATGCCTCCTACGCCCATAAGGATTAAGGTTTAGTGGGGGGACTCAGGAAGTTCGCTGACAAGCAGCCTTAAGAGGCTACTTCACTCACGCGAAAACACCCGCTCCCTAATGTTAATCCTATGGGGGGAAATATTTTACGATATCTCGTTCGCATTTCAATATTTTAAAATGATTTTTATTTGCATTGGATAGCTGCGGTCGATCTCTATGCACCCTTCTGTACTTTTTCGATTTTGATTGCAAGTTTTTTTTTTTTATTATTATTATTAAGATACTTTCACTTTTGGAACCGGTTTCGAAAATGAAAGTATCCCCAATAAAGAAAACTGCAATCAAAATCGTAAAAGTAAAAAAGGGCCTGCATAGAGATCAATCTCAGCTATCCAATGCAAAAACATCAAAAATATTTAAATGCGAACGAGATATCTTAAAATATTTCCCCCATAGGATTAACATTAGCCAGCGGGTGTTTTCGCGTGAGTGAAGTAGCCTTTTATGGAGAAAATTATTTTATACACATTCCAACTCTTAACTGCTCACAGAGAACTTTCTTTTCAATTTCCTAACTTATAATTTTTAGTTTAACTATAGATACTTTTGAAATTTTGTTTCATTTGGAGCCTTCGCACTATCGCTAGAGACTTCAGGATAGGTAGATTTTAATTATAATACTAGCTGTTTAACCCGTTCTACGCACGGGAGTTCATGAATTTAATTCTAAAACCAAAATTAAAAATTAAAATCAGTACAACCAAACTAAAAATTATGAATATAAAAATTTGTTATGTCTATTAAAAATCAGTATCTACACAACCAAAAATCCGTAGTAAAATGTAGTAGTACGTAAAACATTCACATCAAATAGACATAATAATAATCGAATATGAAACGAAAATTAGCATAAAAATGCAATGACAACAAATAACTTTAAAATATCTATATAAGAAATAAGAATTATCCTGCTAAAGTGTTGAGTTGTTCAATGACTATTTGATTTAGAAAAATATATTTTTACTACTGTGCATTTTTTTAATGAAATTTAATTTATCATGTTACTATGGCAGCAGACGATAAAACGATATCTTTGGAATAAGAGAATCAATAGAATAAAAAGTTTTGTTGATGTTTGTAATAAAATGTTTTGCTTTATTTTTTTAAAAAAAGGTAAGCGCAATTAAATAATCTGTAATTATTTACATGCGAGGTAAAAGAATCATCGTAATACCCGCTAGAGCTTCTTAGTATGGCAGCGTGGCGTACGTTATATGTATATCTACAAAAAATAACTTTTCAAAAGTAAAAAAACAGCCAAGCTTTAAAAAACTAAAGTTGTGGCTAAAAAATGGTGTGATATCAAATTTCCAAGCTTTTATTATAGTACTTATTTAACTTTTTTCCATTAAAGAAGTTATCATACATATAAGTCGAGTGCTACGTATATGTTAATAGAAATCGTTTTCTCCTGTACTGATCCTAACGTATTTCTGAAAATTCAATTTTTATCAAATTATGCATGATGGGCTTGGCGGCCATCTTTCCATATGATACACAAAATTCTAAGCACCCATATCCGTAGTTAAAATCCGAAGTTCAAAATTGTAACTTAAGCAAATATTTTAATCATTTCGTTTTCGTTTATCAAAATATTAGTCTTCCTCAATTTATCTGTTCGTAGTTAAAATCCAAAGTTCGACATTGTTATAAACATATTACGTTGCAAACATATTACGCTTTTACTTTAGAAATTTGAGTTCTTAGAAATATGGAAAGATGGCCGAGCCCATCATGCATAATTTGAAAAAAATTGAATTTTCAGAAACACGTTAGGATGTATTTAGTACAGGAGAAAACGATTTCTATTAACATATACGTAGCACTCGACTTATATGTATGATAACTTCTTTAATGGAAAAAAGTTAAATAAGTACTATAATAAAAGCTTGGAAATTTGATATCACACCATTTTTTAGCCACAACTTTCGTTTTTTTTTTAAAGCTTGACTGTTTTTTTACTTTTGAAAAGTTATTTTTTGTAGATATCATTTCTTTTTTTTTAAATAGATTATACATAATTTAAATAATCTACTCCATGAAATTAACCAGAGAATGTTATGTAAAATTACATTTTACTTTCAGTTATTGTTTAAAGGGTTAACTAGAAATACCAGTAGATTTTTCAATTAAACTAATTACACCCTTAAAAACAACATATTAAATTTGGCTTGTTATAATACTTGTTATCCTTCGTTAAAAAATATCACTGCCTAATCCACGAGATGAGTAAAAATGGAATATGTACATAGCGCGTCAGCGCTGCTTTTGAAATCAAACGTGATATAATGCTCTTTTATTATTAGCGTTAAATCACATTGATTGGCGAATCTTTATAAAATGTAGTTAATGGTGAAAAGTAACAAAATATCTTCGCAATTTCTTAAATTTACATTATTTTATTCAATTAAACACAGTACTCTTACAATAAATTTAAATGGAAACTTCACTTCTAAAACAAAACAATTTAACAACTGAATTCCATTAATTTATAGAAAAATGATGTCAGAGAATTCTCAGCCTACGAACGAAATGCTTGTCCTTTACCATGGTTTTAGAGAAATAAATTAATTACATTCAATTCCTTTTCGAAAAGTTTGTTTACGTTTGGAAAGAAATTTTAAATGCCGATAACTCTTAATGCATACATTTTAGAAATGAAACCTCATCTCTCAAAAATTATTTTATTTTTAAAAATCTTTCTAAAAATGTAAATTGTATGAAGTTTTATATATATTAAAGCATGAACACTACGTCTGATTACTTTATTTTACAATATTATAAGAACACACATTTTATCAGACAGTTAAATGCACCAAACCAACATGAGTGAAAAATTGACCTGCGCCTGGTCTTGAACCCGGGACCTTCAGCGTACCGTGCTAACGCTTTGCCAATAAGCCACCCAGCTCGATATCCTAAACTGGCAATTTCTCATTCTTATTCCTGTTGGAAACAGTCATCGGCCATAATTTGCAATCACATTTAATTGTATGATAAAATGTGTGTTCTTATAATTATGAAGTTTTATTTACAAAAATATCTTCAGAAAAAATGGCTGACTTGCAGATGAAATTTGATATGATTAACCCGTAACTGATTTGTGCTATTGTAATACAGATGGTACACGGTTGTTGGCAGAGTTTTATCTCTGTTTTAGCATAATTTTTTAGTTGCCAAGTTAATTAACAGTTTTTTGCTAATTAAGGATAGAATTTTTTTTTTCACTGGATTTTATAAAAGCACGTAGATTAGGTTATTACTTGTCCAAAAGTGCAATCCTTTTTCATTTCTACCCTATATTTTTGTCTGTAGGTTGTTTGAAAAAAAAAAAGTTTGACGAAGAAAAAAGTGATAATTTTAAGTAACTCGACGTTTTTAAAAAAAATCTATATATCTATAAATCACTTATGAAGATGATTTTGGTCTAAAATTGAAGAATTTCTTCATTAGATTCTGTTAGTTTTCGTTTTTTTTTTCTGTGACGCTTGGTTCATTTGATATCTGATATTTTAATCTGGCATGTTTGGCCGATTTAACATTGCGAAGTTTCTTCCTGTAAGTAAGCAGTAGCGGTTTGTATTCCAGTTCTTGGCGTTGTTTGTTTGGCGTATTTTTTTTATAGCTTGGCTTGGCAGAGCGACCGCCCTGCTTGATCTCACATTGCAGTAAACATTTAGAACTGGTTAGAACTCGCGCAATTACGGGTTGAACATAAAAAAAGGCAAAAATTCGTCAAAAACATAAAATTAAAAAAAAATCTATTTAAAATTTTCGAATTTTTTGCCCCAATCGTTCATGGGTATTTAATGTACATAAGTACTATAAGTTAATCGAGTGTTTTATTCACCTTTCGATCAAGCGGTCTCAGATTTTCACAGTAGCTATGCACAGCAGTTAAATGTTAACAAATTTTTGTGTAGATATAAAATTCCACAACTTTTTTTTAAAAAACATATACTGAACAGTAACCATATACTGTATTAAAAAAGTATATTTTTACTATACATAAAAATTTGCAGACATTAATATTAGCCTCGGAATCGAATATCTTTTTTTCATTTTTTTAATGGAAGCATTTTCTATGTACGGACCTGAATTTCGCCTTACTGTCGTTGTCGTAACACAAAAATCAACTGCCAACATCGAGACTGTTTCCTGAAAGATAAACAATACTAACTTTATTGGTATACCTGAATAATACTACCTGCTAATTCCTTGCACTTAAGGGAAAAAAATACTTCGTGAATGTGAAAGTCTGACTTTGTGAACAAGATCTTGTGGTCAGTGTAATATGTTCCATGTGTAAAACAATCGATTTGCTGAACTTTTTTGCGAAAATGTTCATTGAAAAATTGGTGATAAAATATTTTTAGAGAACAGCTTTAACATAGAAAAACAAGGGAGGAATTTCTTCAAAGGTCTGCAAATGATTCCATGCACCTGTTTTGTCCTGCTCCTGCAGGTTCATCTGGTGTTGAATTATTCAGATGTATTTCTCCCAGGGGGATTTTACTAGCTCCGGTGGAGAATTATGGAGCTCCGGAGGGGAATTTGCACTTTTAGATCATTAACAAATACAAAATGTCAGATCTTCCTTAGGGGGACCTGAGGCTCATTCACTGAACTGATGAGTCGATAATCAAGCCCTTACTAACAGATGGAAATCTGTCAGAAGGACCTGATTATCAAAAGACACATGAAGCACGAGCTTACCCCCTAAGACTTATCGGGAGGGACATTTATGATCTAAAGACTTGGTTTTCTAGTCTGAGCAGTTTCTCTCCTAAATGGCTGTAAAATGTGGACTCTAGTTTCCATTTTTGTTATTTTCAAGTGCATTTTAATTACATATGTGTCGTGATTTAGACTTTCAAGTTCGATCGATAAATATTTAGAATAATGAGCAAGGTTTCCCATTTAAATCGCGCTAGATGGCCGTGTGGTTGTAGTTCAAAGTAATTCATAGTTCAAGCACCATTTAGTTGAAAGTAAAAAACTTTATTTGACAATTTTTAAGACGTCAAATCAGGAGTAATGCTGGATATACAGGGTGGTTATAATATAAGTATCTCTATTTGGAACTGTCTGTAGCTCGAAGGAATGATCCGAATGAAATCAAAATTGGTACACTTACTATTCGAGAAGGGGGAAGAAGAATGAAACAATAAAAAAATAATTGCAATAATCACCGACAGATGGCGCTACTGAGTGTGAAATGTAATGTGTAATACAAGAACAAAAAATTACGGAGTGAAACCAGATGGCGCACCTAATTTATGGGAAAATGTCACAGTGAACTTGGTTATGCTTTTGCATGGCGGTGCCGATGCCGATCATGTTCAGGTTTCACATGGTCATTTTGCTCGAGGGCACAATCCAGGCGGTGCACGACGTACTCAACTGCGGAATGTAACACATCGGGAGTGATGTTTCGCACATGTTGTGATATGAGGTAAAGTCATTGAGGTTTGCGACACCTCCACGGTACATAATATTACACATTACATTTCACACTCAAAACCGCCATCTGTCGGCGATTACTGCAATTATTTTTTTTATTGATCCATTCTTCTTCCCACTTCTCGAATAGTAAGTGTACCGATTTTGGTTTCATTCCGGTTATTCCTTAAAGTTACAGACAGCTCCAAATAGAGATACTTATATTATAACCACCCGGTATTGAAATTACATCTAATCACCAATACATTCTATTGCGACAGTCCGTACTTTACACCAATCTCCTGCCTGAGATTCAAGATGTTTGTCCAGAGGAGTTGGATGTATCATTTGGGTACTACACACCCCTAAAAATATAATTGAACTCTACATCACTAAACTATAAAAGACGATGAGGCAAATTAGATGCCGATAACATTTTTACTCCTTCTTTTTAGCTACCGCCAAACGTCAAAAATTCTACTGAAATCAGAGTGTGCATCCCGTTTTAACTGGGTTTGCGTAAGATTACAACACACGTCACGTGACACTTTTTGTTCCAATCATAATGGTTTTAAAGGGATTTTATTAATATTTCCGGTGCATTAATTTTGCAGAAAACAGACTTCCTACCGCCAAAAATGTTCTAGGTGCTTCTAAAGCCTCGTTACCAGATGAATGACGTATAAACAAAACAAAATATCTGTTTTGAGATTGTAGTTAAAAATAGCTTCGAATTTAATATGCGATAAAGAAAAAAGAAAATGAATCTTTGATGTGGAGGGGAAAAAAATATGAGAGCATTTTGAAATATTGTAATAGACATTAAATATTTAATGATAGAATGTTTTTTAAACGAAATAGGGATTTTTTAGAGCGGAATAATTTTAAGAGATATGATATTTTAGCATTTAAATAAAGATTTTATAGCGGTTTGACTACACGGGAATAATAATGAATTTTAATTGTGGATTAAAAACAAAGGTGTTCCAATTTAAAGAATAAATTTAAGTAGTTATCGCCATTTTTAGATTTAAATACTTTAGAATAAATACTATTAAGTAGTTAAAATCTATACTTTTACATATGGAGATTGATTAATTTAAGATGGAAATTTATTTTAATTAATCGGAATTCTATATGGAATATTACAAAAGGAAAAAAATTATAGAATAAAAGGAATATAATAAATTTTGTAATATATATATATATAATTCTCATGAAATGTGTCATCAAGATTTTTTCAATACCGAGTTAAATCTCAAACAAACCCACACGCCCGCATCTCTCACATTATTCACTTAGAAAAAATAAGGAGAAGCGAGTATTTAGTTTGAATATTAAATGGGCAGCAAATCGGACTCTTAATCCATCATGTTCGTCCATTTTATTGAATAAACGAAGTTACGTTCGCAGAATTGAATAATCGAGCTTACGTTCTGATGGATGATGGGAGATGCAATGAAGACGTCTTTAATTACGGGAACGTGACAGGAATGCTCAAAAATGGGACCGTCGAGTAGACACATATTTTTCCCCACGAATTATCGTCACTAGTGATATCGTTGTTTATTGCGACTTTTAATTCCAAACTAGAATTTGCATCGGGTCGTGTTGTGTCAAGTTTTAACCAGTGGTGTAGTCGTAAAAAATACCTGAGGAGATACACTACAGGCAGATAATATCCTCCGGGAAGTATAGCTACAGAGCAGACACATATTTTCCCCCACGAATTATCGTCACTAGCGATATCGTTATTTATTGTAACTCTTAATTCCAAACTAGAGTTTGCATCAGGTCGTGTTGTGTCTAGTTTTAACCACTAGTGTAGTCGTAAAAAACACCTGAGGGGGATACGCTACAGGCAGAAAATATGCACCAAGCAGTATAACGTTATAGCTACAGAGCAGACACATATTTTCCTCCACGAATTATCGTCACTAGCGATATCGTTGTTTATTGTAACTCTTAATTCCATTCTAGAGTTTGCATCGGGTCGTGTTGTGTTTAGTTTTAACCATTGGTGTAGTCGTAAAAAATACCTGAGGGGGATACGCTACAGGCAGAAAATATCCACAAAGCAGTATACATAACGTTATATAGCTACAGAGCAGACACATGTTTTCCCCCACGAATTGTCGTCACTAGCGATATCGTTGTTTATTGTGACTTTTTATTCCAAACTAGAGTTTACATCGGACTGGGTTGTGTCTAGTTTTAATCAGCGGTGTAGTCGTAAAAAACACCTGAGGGGATACGCTATAGGCAGGGCAGTATATAACGTTATAGCTACAGACGTTTTACGTAGTTATCCTATACAGAAAATGTGATGTTACGTTGTATATACCACTGTAAACCCCCCACTACATCCCTTATTTTAACGCTTTTGAACATAGTTCTCTATTCCTTGAAAGGACTTCAGTACGTATGTCTAACCTGAATTTTACGTACTACACTGAGTACAACCAACATAATTCACATCTTTTGTTAAAATTCATTATTTTCTAGCGTAATTTCAACTCTGCTGAAAAATTTAATTAAATTTAAAAATACACTTTAATCAATTAATAGTTTCATATTAATTCAATTAGGGTTATACATTGAGAAATCAATTTAGAAAACCTAAAGGGATAGTTTAAATAATGTTTAACTAATGGACCTCGAATTAAACGAACTTAGTATTGGGCGCTCCACTGTCTTCAGATCCGGTCAAGTCGGATTTAAATTTAAAAAAATCATTTAGAATCCTGCAGAAACTGCATCAACGTATTTTTAAAAACTGTGATTGTTGATTTTTTATTTTATTTTTTTCTAAAGGGTGAAGGGTTTCTCTTCAACGAAAATTGACCGAGTTAACAAAATGGCAGCTTGTAAAAATCATATGAAGGAAAAGCTGCCATTTCAAATAGAGATAATTTTTTTTTCTTTCCATCCAAAGTGGGTAGAATGATGAATGGATTTCTCATTGTGTGGGTTTGAACCGTTCCCCGTTCCCTTTTGTTCACCCCCAGCCCGCTCTCAAACTATAGAAGAGGAGAATCCCCTCCCATTTACCCTTCTATCCCTGCTTTCAAAACAAGTTAAGGCATGCGCACTGAGGTCGATTTTATGTGAATCTTATACTAATAAATGACCTTTTCGCTTTAAATATATGTACGTTTTCCTTCCTGTTGCCCTGTATTAAAAAAGAAATAGAACAAAAATTATAATTTTTAAACTAAATGGGATTATCACTTATTACACACTAGCTAGCGCTTTCTATCAAAACGTTAATAATAATAATAAAGTTCATTTTCCATAATCGGGTTCAAGTCCCTCCCCCCCCTTTAAATTAATGTATTGTAACTGAATTTTCTGTGGAAAAATATGAATTGCAATGATGGAATGAGCCGTGATTTTCTAGATAATAGAATATACAGAATATTAAAGAGATTTTTAAAAAGTTAAAAAAGAATGCTAAAAGAATAATTAAGAATGCTTATAAAATAATATTAAAGAAAACTATTTTTACTTTTTTTAAGTATTATTATAATCTTAAGCGAGGATATGTATTTGAGAAATACACTTAAATTTGTTTCTTACACTGCAGATGTGACGCCCATTTTCAAACAAAACCTTTTTCCAAAGGTGAACGTCCACCTTTAGCAATATAAGCTGTTGTGGGTTGGCATTTGTATTCTGGTCCAAGCCATCTCGATGCGGGGGGACTTCCTGGGAAAAACGAATCGAAACAAAACATCGAACGGGGCCCACCCATCGGAAGCAATGCGCGGATCGCCCGGGGGGCCCCTTTTCTCTTGAACGGCGGCGCACCCTTGGAAATGAATGCCGAGAATAGTATATGAGATATCTCAATCAAGATTTTGTTTTGTAAAATAATAACTTTTAGTTCCTGACTGAGCCGCAAATAAATACTGGAGGAATATTATTCGGGATTGCGAATAACATCGCCCCAATAATGGGATAAAATGTAACCCTAAAAGCACTGTGACTGAAATGCAGGTTGTCCCTTACCCTTCCAAAAGGGGTCGTTTCACGACGCTCGCTTTTAATTGCTTTTTCCTCCCCAAAGGTGAAGTCGGGAGGAAATTTATATTATATTATTGGGGTAAATTGAGAATGGGGTTCTATTGTGAGGGGTGACCCGAGCGGTGAGCGGTGTGATGCAGAATCTTACAAAACGTTATAAGTATTAAATCTTCAGATCAGTGGTCCCAACGTCAATTTTTCAAGACATTTTAATTTATCTCACTTCCCACAGTGTTTAACATTGAAATCCGCAAGTTAAGATATAGTAGACTTCCTAAAATCCGCACATCGATGCAGTTGTAAATAATTAAACTTACAGTTAACATGTTGGGGGAAAATTCAAGATTTTTTAAAATTTTATATCAGTTTGTACACATTTTTACAGGTAATTCTGGTTAAGAGGCTACACTTCACTCAGGCGAAAACACCCGCTCGCTAATGCTAATCCTATGGGGTAAATAATTTACGATATCTCGTTCGCATTTCAATATTTTTAAAAGATTTTTTTTTTTTTTTTTGGGGGGGGGGGGCATTGGATAGCTGAGGTTCATCTGTATGCACGCTCGTTTGTACTTTTTCGATTTTGATTACAAGTTTTTATAATTAAGATACTTTCACTCTCGGAACCGGTTTTTAAAGTGAAAGTATCCTCAATACAAATGTAAAAAAAAATGCAAAAAAAAAAAAAAAAAATCGAAAAAAGTAAAAAAGTGCCTGTATAGAGATCGGCCTCAGCTATCCAATGCAAAAAAAAAACATTTAAAAATATTGAAATGCGAACGAGATATCGTAAATTATTTCCCCCATAGGATTGCGGGTGTTTTCGCCTGAGTGAAGTATCCTCTTAATATGACAGAACTCATGCTTTCTCACGAAGGACGCATAAATTTATTTCCGAAAAAATTCAAGATAGCGCTGATCTCAGTGGCGATTGCGATCTTTTTTCCAAATACATTTATGTATTAATCAAACTTTAAGTCTGATTATACGTGAAATAAAACTTTGTTATTTTACAATTTTGATGTAAACTATTAGTGTACCTTTATGAAGCAAGTTGCATTGAATAATTCAAGAAAAAATTATCTCATCATTATTATGCATATGTGTTTATGCATTATTAATTACCAACTTGGCGTTTAATTTTGATAGTTTAAACATTTTTTAAATTAAAAACAGGTGTTCATTTGTTATCTTAATTTTTATTATTTTAATATTTTACTTCATTGTATGCATTCATTACACAGCAAATAAATGCGTCTTAAATTCAGACACTTTTGTGTCTGAATCTAAATTTTCAGAGATCATAGATGTCTGAATTTAAGACACATAAGTGTCTTAAGATCATGGTATAAATGACCTGCGAAAAGTCTAAATACTGGTGATATGTCTGAAATTAAGACAGTAAGAAATTCAGACACTTAAGTGTCTGAATTTGATACAATTTCATACTATGCGTATAATGTCGAGTTCATTATTGCATTCAAATTACTGCATAAAAAATGAAAACAAAACAGTGACCAGAAATCCGCAAAATTCTAAAATATGCACAACCTCTGGTCTCAAGCTATGCGGATTTGACGGAGTCTACTGTAATTTTAGATTTATATGTACATTTCTAAACCTATAATATTTCCTCAAAGATTTAGAAAATTGAACTTTTAAGAACTGTTTTAACAAGCTTAATAACACGATTCCATGCAATTATAATCTTCGAGTGAGTATTGTTTGAATTATTTCAAACAAAAATGTCGAACTCTTCAGGAAGACTGTCTTCAGGGTATTCTATTATATAATTTATTTAAACCTTTCTTTCAAATCTTTCATAATCGGGAAAGTCACAATGAATAAATTATTTTTAAATTTTCTTTTTTCTGACACGTTATGAAATAGAGTTGCTAGGCAACTGGTAAAGTAAAAAAGAAAAAATATATATTATTTATGATAACAAAAATATACAACTGAAAAGTTAAAATGTTTTATATTTTTCGAACAGATGCAAGAAAAATTCCATAAAAAAATACACAGATATTTTAGAATGTGTACACATATGCATTGATAAAATTTTCAAACTAATCTAAGATTACTTTCAGGATCTATACATTCCCCGACAATTATATCAACTTTGGCTGTAAGAAATAAAGTTAATACTAATTTTTTATCGAAAAAACATTTAAAGATAAGTTTAGAGCAGTGTTTCCCAACGGGGGGCGTACGCCCCACAGGGGGGTAATTTGACTTTTCAGGGGGGCAATTTAACTTTTCAAGGGGACAATTCGGAATTTCTGTGAACCCATACCTTCTGAATTGTTTTTCTAATAGTAATGTTGTAGACTGAAAATAAAAGTTACACATTCAAATTTCAAAAAAAAAAATTAAGTTTTTTATTTAGTTTTTAAAAAGTATCCATTCAAAAGTTTTAAATACAATTCTACCAGAATAATTATAGATAAAACTTTTAAAGATATTTAGATAGTTTTATATATTTAAAAATTCTTCATAATTTTTCTGATTTATAAGTATTTTAGAATTTTAAACAACTTTTTCGATTATTTATTGAATGAGTCGCACTGCAATATGTCACATAAAAATCAATTTTACACATGACACTATTCAAGTGTATTTTTAACAATTACTTGACGACCTTCATTTACAGAATCTTTTATAACATTTTATTCTGATTAGAAATTGTTGCGTAATTTAATCGCAGAAATTCTGTGATTAAATAAGAAAAAAGTTGTTTTATTCAAAATTATTGATTTTTCTAATCAAGGATTCTGAGCACTCTATGCGTCACGCATACGTGACGACCGTGTGCCAGTAAACTACGAGGAGTATCAGATGATTATAAAAAAATATTTGATTCATCCATTACCTTCGGCACGTTTCAGGATCAATGTTAAATGCTTTTTACTCTATCAGGAGTAAATTCTTTTAAAATTTTATAAGAATTATATGTTATAGGGGGGGGGGGCATCATCATTTTAGAGATGTTTTGGTGGGGCGCGGCTAAAAAAAGGTTGGGAACCAGTGGTTTAGAGCAATAATATCCTTTCTCGGGGCTTCTAACAAGCTGCAACTGGCGCGGGGCCCCGATGGTTACGCCCGCCGGCTGGCGAAATCTTTGATATTATTGCTTGTATTTTTCTTTTCTAATCTGTATTTTTCCTCTGGAATAGCTAAATTTCTGTTTTGGAGTGCGTGAAAGTTAAAGATGATGGATTGAACGGGATGGAACAATCGGGTGATTCCTTCACAGCAGATCATTTCCTGGGACTTCTTTATGTGTGCATGATTATATGCATGAAAGTTGATGATATTACGGCACTAAAAACACTGATCAAATAAGCCATCATATGTGTAGCGCCTCATAGGCTAATTCATATACGGCAAAGATAAAGTGTAATACCCTGTTCACATCGGACATTTAAGATATCTTAGACCGCCATTTTTGAGGTGGTACCTCCCCGGAAGTGAATACCTGTCCACACCGCCAAAACGCATTTAAGATAACTCACTCAACATCACCGTGTCCAGTGCGCATGCGCATATGTTAAAAGCAAACTCAACAGCCAATCGGCCTCCAGAGCCAATCAGAGTGAGCGGTACTGACTGTATCTAGCAATGGAAAATTCGAACTCACTAAGTGAGTTTCTGGAACTCACTCAGTGAGTTCAGCGGTCTAAGATATCTTAACTATCCGATCTGAACGTAGTATAACTGTAAGTGCACATTTTGAGGTATTGTGGGTGCTGATGCACAAACTTTAGATAATGAAGAATGACATTAAGACGCGGAAAACACGGATCAAAGAAGCTATCATATGTGTGGCGCCTCATAGGCTAATTCATGTACGGCAAAGATAAAATGTAACTACGAGGGTGGTTTGATAAGTTCTCGGCCTGACAGTGCAAGTACAAGATTTTTGACATAATTTCATATCATTTTTCAATCTAGTCCCCTTGCAACTTAATACCTTTAAGACACACTCTTGTGTGCGAATTCTTTAGTGCAGCCCTGTACGAGCGTGGTTCGAAAAGTTCTCGGCCTAATAAGGAAAATACAAGATTTTTGACACTATTTCATTTTATTTTTCAACTTGCAACACAATACATTTCAGAAGACTCTTGAGAAATGTTCATTCTTTGTCGTTTTGGTTCAACGTTCAACAAACGCGACACGCATCGAGCGGAAAGCTTTTTCATACTCAAAATATCTTGTAAAATGTGGAGGACAAGGTCTATCGAGATGTTTGCAATCTTAGCGTATCTTCCATCGGCAATCCTTCAATACGACATAGTAAATTTTTAAGACGATTTCGTCGGTCGAAGCGGTTTTTGGGCGTCCTGAGGGTTTGTCATCGTGAATTGATTTCCTAGCATGTTTAAATTCAGCAGCTTACTTTTTTATCGTCGAATATGAAGGACTAGAATCCATTAAGCTGGAATATAACTCTTTTCGTATGTCCGTGGGGGGTTGAATCTTTTTTAACATTTTATGAAAGCTCGAATTTGAATTTTTTTCATTTTTAGAAAATGTTAAAATTTGTTTACTTTACTTTATTGCCCAGCAATAACACGCTAAAAACGACATTTTCAAAACTGAGCAAAAATACTCCAATCTGAGTATGTCACATTAGTCAAAATGGCTCCCAATCCAAATGACTCCAGTTTGAAACATGTATAGACTCATTTCTGAAAACAGGCACACACACTCAAGAATAAAACATCCTGTGCTCCTATATTTGAGTAGGTCCATGTTTCAAAAATGCGTATGAACTGACTTCTATGGGCTCATTTTTGAGTATTTCAATGTTTCAAAAATGAGTTTGAACTGATTCTAATCATTTTTGAATATGTCCATGTTTCAAAAATCAGTATGAACTGACTTCTATGTGCTCATTTTTGAGTATGTCAATGTTTCAAAAATGAGTATGAACTGACTTCTATGTGCTCATTTTTGAGTATGTCCATGTTTCAAAAATGAGTTTGAACTGATTCTAATTATTTTTGAGTATGTCCATGTTTCAAAAATAAGTATAAACTGGCCTCTATGTGCTTAGTTTTGAGTATGTCTTATGTTTCAATATTCTGAGTATTTCTGGTATTTCAGAATTGAAAGCATTGAGTCGTCCTATATAAAACAAAAAGTTTCATAACAAAATGAAAACATCCATTGACTCAGATTTGAAAGAGTCATTTTTCTCAGTGAACCAATAAAATCACACATCTGAAACTCGGCATCATATCTTCTAAAGGATCATACTTTATAAACATCATTGTCATTTGGTCGTACTTGTTCCACCTCTGTGTCAAGCCGAGAACTTATCAAACTGCCCTTGTATAGGCACACATTTTGAGGTATTGTGAGAGCTGATGCACAAACTTCAGATAATGAAAAAGACTGAGCAGAAAGCAACAACTATTTATATCAAATATTCCGTTAGTTATATTCTGTTGTAATGGTAACAGAAATTTAGTGACACCCTGTATAAACAAAATGTGAATGCGCTGTGACCAAATGCAGCTGTAATTGTCATCATAGTTGTATCCTAGTCACTATGTCACATTTCGTGAGGAGCTTCAAATGCTCAATGACAAAAAAAAATGTTCACAGTGAATTCACTGTTGAATTTACAGATGACAGTCATACGAATTATCAGGATTATAGTTGGAAAGACTGGAAAAAAAGAGTTATCTGGGATTAAACCGGGGGATGTTTTGGGATAAAACTTGGTTTTTGGAATAAAGCGAAATCTTTTGGATTTAAACCTGGCACAAAACAATTTTGTGCAACTCTAAATATAGGATGAATTAGAAAAGTCAATGTTGTTCAATTTTCTTAAACAATTACCGTGTTCTATGAACACTATTTCCAGGGTATATCTCAAAAATCTTTAAGTTATCACATTATCCCATTAGGAAATCATGCAGAGCTGCAAATTCCACAAAATAGCTTTGCTTATCATAAAATACATCATAGAATGTGCATAAACTAAGAGCACTGCTTTAAACGAAGCAGTGTAAATAATAATCACACGGGAAAACACTTCGGTTTTCCTTCTCTTGAGTTCAATGTATTTTTTATATTGTCATCCAATAACTTTTAAATGGACATTACAAATAGTACCATAAATGTAATATCTATATATTTCAACGACCGTGAGAAACTGCTCGAATAAAGGAATAGAATTTGGAACTTAGATTTTCTGCGAGTCATAATGGCTCGATAAAAAAGTATTCAGAAAGTCGTTACAGCGTGTTAATGAACGGATATAAAGCCTTGTAATCATTTCTTTTACGCGATTTTGGGAGTGGCACGCCAATTGCATTATCGCCTAATGGTTTAACTAAACACATGTTATCGTTGTAAAAATGATGCCACTATCGCCATTTTTTTCCCCGCCTAACCCGTGTAAAAAGAATGATTTTACATTATTGATAGCGCAATCTTTTCATACTATCGAGCGAGGTGTTTCACATTTTTACTTTCTTCTATCTTTACAAGAAGAAAGTATTGGATTCATTAAAATTTTCGGCTTCCGGTACTGGACGTATTTATACGTTTTAGAAGGTCCTGAACACGATTGGACTGTTTTTAGAAAATGTCTGTCTGTGACTCTGTTTGTCTGTCTGTACGTCTGCCTGTCTGTCTGTCGGTATGTGAAAATATTTTGTGGGCGCTCTATCTCAAGAACTAATGCACAAAATTTAATAAAACTTTATATTCAGTTAGTCCCTGATATAAATTTCTGCTGATTAGCTTTTTGTGAAAATCGTCCAATAGATGGCGCTGCTATGCTACATGTTTCGCGAGTTTCGCAATAGCTCTATCTTAAGAACTAATGCACTTGTTTTCATCAAACTTCAGATTCAGTTAGACCTTGACAAAGTCCTTAACATAGAGACCTTAACATAGCATAAAGACCTTAACATAGACGCTGATTATGTTTTGGTGTAGATATCCCAACAGATGGCGCTGCTATACCACTTTTTACATGATTTTTACGATAGCAATATCTCAAGAACTAATGCACGGAATTTCATCCAACTTCAGATTCTGTTAGACTTTGATATAAATAAATACTGCTTACATTTTGGTGTCAATAGCCCAACAGGTGGCGCTGCTATGCTACTTCTTTCATTGCTGTCACGATAACTATATCTCAAGAACTAATGCACGGATTTTCATCAAAATTCAGATTCAGTTAGATGTTGTTATAACTTGTTGTTGATTAGGTTTTGATCTAAATCTCCCAACAGGTGGCGCGACTATGCTACATTTTTCAGGATTTACACGATTTTAGTAATCTCAAGAACTAATGCATGTAATTTAATAGAACTTCAGATTCAGTTAGACCTTGATATAATTGGTGCTGATTCTTTTTAATGTATGCGAAACTTTTGTGAGATAGAAGAAAGTTTTAGGATTGGCACATCCGATTAGTTTTAAGGCTGTTTTAAAATCCAAAATGGCTACATTCTACCATATTCAGGAAATTATTTTTATTCTTAGATACGGGAAATGAGCTGGTATTTTTATTAAGAAACTGGTGTGAAATTGAAAAGCGTTTTCTATTTTTCGATTAGAAAATGGAGAAGGAGAATTTTTTTTTTAGAAAATGCTGTAGAAGTTGGTGCTTTGGATCTAATTTCCGAACAAAACGATCCAAGAGAGCTCTTTATTAAGATATTAAAGGTTATAAAAGTAATATACATAAATAATATAGGCAATATACTTAAAAATAATAATAATATGCGTATTCTGAGAGAGTACGTGAAAAGTTGAATGATAGCATTTCAAATCATTACATCATAGATCATGCAACTATAGAATATACTTATTTGTTTTGATACTAGCTTCGGTGGAGCCGACACATGTAAACAGTTCATTGAAACCTTTTTTACTGATTATATAGTTTTTATTTAGCACCTTTTAGCTGTTAATTAAGTGTATTATCTCTGAGTGTTGTGATTTGTTATATATTTATGGTTATTAAGGTATTAAAGGTCATTATTAAGCAATAGCTTATAACTCAAGATGTAGTATACATTTATTACACAATCCTAAACGCTATTCGATTCCAAATCATTCAATAGTCATAAAAATGACTATATGAATGTATACTTGTTCAGAAGGGGAAAGGAACTTCTTTGAGAGCCGCCTTATAAGTTTTTTTTTCTTTACTCCACTTAACCAGGCGATATTTTCTGGCACATTTACGAGCTTATTTTTGTACGTTAGCGCATGAAATTATCAGACATTACAATTTATATAGTTGAAAAAAATCTATTTACTGAAAATAGGAACATTTTTAAACCTATTAATTCGTTAAAAATAATGTTTTATGCGTTTTCATTTTTTAAATATCCCCCCCCTCTCTTTTTCTTTCTTTTACTACTTAAAATACATATTTTTTATAATAATTACCTATTTAAAGTATGAAAATGTCGTTAAAGAAACACTACGAATTTTTTTCGTATCATATAAAAGTTATCCTTTATTAGGTGTAAAACCACACGTGGTTTGAAGGCAAACACGCAGAAAACAGATAGAAGTCGCAATAGTAAGGGAGGTGAGAGGGGGACCACCGAAAAGGAGAGGAGGGAAGAAGAAAGTCAAAATATAAGGCCGAGGGAAAGAAAAGATACAAGAAAAACTAGTCGTTGGGGGCCACCGTAATACTTACCCCATCATGGATATGTGTAATATAAAATATGAAGATAAAACATGTGTAATACTATTTATAAATTGCTTTGCAATTCGAATAAAATCCTGGCTGGATGACGTTCTAAACTTTAAATGCTCTATTACTGAATGGCGTAAAAGAAACATCCTTATAACTCTAAAAATGATAATCCTATTAACTAACTGTTGGCTGCGTCGGATGAAGCATCTCATTTCCAATTAAAATATATCTTTGAATTGAAATTTGGATGAAATACAGGGTCATGAAAAATCGAAGAATCTCGAAAATAGGATTACAAATATTATCTCGGTAACTCATTATCCGATCGACTTCATTCTTTATGCGAAATTTATGTTTTTTTATTGTATTTTATAGTCACTCCTTAAAATAAACAATTTCGAAATTTTTTGTATACCTTTTATCAGAACGAATATTTCGGGAGTCCGAAAAAAAAAGTTCCGGATCATCGAGATGACTGAAATTCAATAAGCTTCTTCCCATTATTACATACTAAGTACATACCAAATTTCAAGTCTCTATCTCAATTTGTTCGGGGATAGAGCGTTTACAGACACACACACAGATACACAGACAGACGGACGGCAATTTTTTTTTTCTAAAAATGTTTTTCGGAATCTTCAGTGTCTAAAATTGTAAATACGTCAAAAGAAGTTTTTTCGATTTTCAAAACCATTACAAGACTTACAATATACTAAGTATGATGGGTAAATAAAAACACAAAGTCGGGTGGACGGTTAAAAAAAAGTCAAGGAAAAATTCAAAAAATAAATACTTTAATTATTAATATTTTTAACTAAATAAATATATATTCAATTATATTGTATAACTAGATTTTAATAATAAAAAAAGAGTAATATAAAAGTAAAAATAGTTTTAAATAAACATGCTTTTATTAGTGTATGTAGAAGTACAAATATGCCGAATTTAAAATTATTGTTTTATTAATGAAAATTCGGGTTCTTTGTGTGACGTTGAAGAACATGCATTAAAGATTCAAACTTAATTGATTATTATCCAAAAATCTTAATTTTTACTATGCTTCTTCGTAAGATATGGCAACAGTGAAAAAAAAAAGCATTCGTATATTACTGCAAATGATACTTTACATTACTGTAACAAACAACAATTTATTAAGTTACGTGGTATATCACGTAACATGTACATTTTTAGCTAATGAAATTGTCCTCATTAATTGGAGGTACATCTTAACCGGAGACGCATTAACGAGAGCCTACATATTTAACACCATTTAAATTTTTACATCCTTTAATACGGACTTCCGTTAGTGCGGACGAAAAGTGCCTCACTTGAAAGTCCACCACTAATGAGAGTTCACTATATTTAGATACACCCAATTGCTTGACACCTTTTCTGGTGTCAAACACCGACCTTAACCCTTCTGATCAGCTGTTTTTTTTTTAACTCTCTCCGTCTAACTTAATGTTTAATTCATCTCCGTCGAGCTGTCAACTCGAGTAATTCATCACCCGAGATGTAATTCATTCCTTGTGATTCATTCATCATCGCGATCTCGCGGAATAAATAATTCGATGACTTTTTTTCGGAACGTAACGATGCACGCAAAACATTTAATCACCCGTATGAAAAACGGGTGCCTAAACATCATCTAGAGGGGTATTAATGATTTGTGCATTGCACTAATGATTTATTGGTATTCCATTAATGATATACTTCCCAGAATTCAATGCGTTTTCCTGTTACAATTTAATTCTCAGTCTGTTTAAATTATGGACGATTAATACTATGTATTTAAGTGTTGGTGGTCTTGGTGGAAAGCGTATGTTTACGGTTGTTATTTTAAGTATCTGTCTATTGTATGGAAATACGCGAACTAATTATCTTGAATCCTGTATGCTTTTTGCCAACATTGTTTCTTAATACAGGAATATATAATACTAGCGGCCCGTCCCGGTTTTGCACGGGTAGACAATATGTTGACTACAACGTAGGGTAGAGAAGTGTCGGTACTTTAAAAAAGTTGTCCTAAATTAGATAAAAGTGGGAGCGAGACAAAATTGCAGTACTCAGAAATGTTTAAAATTAAAAACTTGTAAAAATGTGATAAATAAATTTTTCTGTTTATGTACATATTGAAACTAATAAATAATACACGGCCCATGAAAGGACTATATGTGTTCCTGTAGAATGTGTATTCCTAAATTTCACGCTCCTACCTAAATCTGCTGCTGAGAAATGGCGAAATGACCAAAAACTTTTGAATACCCCTTTAACCACCTTCTAGGGGGAATTTCCAAAATCGCCGAAATACGTGTTTAACCATTTTTTTAGTAGATTTGTTTTAATTAATTTCGCCCTCCTACATAAAAGCTGAGATATGGCGAAATGACCTAAAAAATTCGACCCTCCCCCTTTAACCACCTTCGGGGGGGGGGGGGGGGGGGAGTTTCCAAAATTGCTGAAATACGTGTTTTATTCATTTTTAGTAGATTTGTTTTCCTGATTTTCGCGCTCCTAACTAAAACTGCTGCTGAGGTATGACGAAAAGATCTAAAACATTCGACCCCCCTTTTAACTCTCTTTGGGGGGGGGGGATTTCTAAAATCGCTGAAATACGTGTTTAACCAATTTTTTAGTAGATTTGTTTTCCTTAATTTCGCGCTCCTACATAAGACTGCTGCTGAGATATGGCGAAATGACCTAAAACATTCGACCACCCCCTTTAACCACCTTCAGGGGGGAATTTCGAAAATCGTTGAAATACGTGTTTAATCGTTTTTTAGTAGATTTGTTTTCTTGATTTTCGCGCTCCTACATATAACTGCTGCTGAGATAGGGTGAAATAACCTAAAACATTCGACCACCCCCCTTTAACCCTCTTCTGGGGGGGGAATTTCTAAAATCGCTGAAATAGGTGTTTAATCATTTTTTAGTAGATTTGTTTTCCTGTTTTTCGCGTTTTTACCTATAACTAACTCCGAAAGTAATTGAAGAAACGCAGTAATATTCTTTAATAAGTACTCGGCATTTATACCTGTCCGGAAATTTTTAGATACCTAGATTTTTAGACTTACCTAGTCTTCAGATGAAGCGAAGAAGCAATTACACGGTGAACAAGGTCTCTGTGCTAATGGTGGGCGATTCTGAACAATTCGAGAATCGATTAATTTCGATGTCGTATAAAGCAACATCGATCAAATAAATAATCGATTATCAAATTCTAGAATCGATGTTTTCAATGTTCTAGAATCGATTCTCACATCAAATCGATCAAGTTTGATCGTGAATCGTGATAACTGGGATTAGAGTAGACAAAAGAACGATATTTTTGGCGGTCAGTTCATTTTCATAACAGATAAGCAGTATAATAACATTTTTTTTTTTTCGATTTCACTATTTTACCGTCAGAGTTGCTGTCAAATTTTGTATAAGGAAGGATAAGGCCCTTTAGATTTTTCTTTCCAAGTTAAGTTAAAATATTATCTTTTTAGTTTAGAGTTAGAGCCTAGTTATTTGGATTTATTAAGTTGTATTTTTCAAGTACATACCTCCCCTCCCCCAAAATCATAACTTTTTTAATTTAATTATGATCCGATTTGAACGGGAGCTTTTCTGACATTTTCCCCCAAGATATTTGGTTACCAACTAAACATTGATATTATATCTGCAACACTTGGTGACCAGTATTTATGAACAATAATATAATTATGTATAAAATCGATTTGGCCACAGTATCGGTTAAATCGATAAAAAAGATCGACATCGATAAAAAAAATTAGATTATCGATAAATCAATTTGGCCACAGTATCGGTTAAATCGATAAAAAAGATCGACATCGATAAAAAAAAAATTAGATTATCGATAAAATCAATTTGGCCCCAGTATCGATTAAATCGATAAAAAATATCGACATCAATAAAAAAAATTAGAGTATCGATTAAATCGATTTGACTACAGTATCGATTAAATCGACAAGAAAGATCGAAATCGGCCATCACTACTTCGTGCTGTCCAACCTTTTTCGATGATTCCGGAATGGAAACCGCTCCTACTATATCTAAAACAATAGGAAATATGGGGAAAATGTCAATTAGAAAGTTCTTATGCGATTTAGTAGGAATGGATCCTCTATGTACACGAATAGCCTAAGCCAAAAGTGAAAATTGCGAATGTGTGCTACGATTTACATTTTCTGATCCTCGATCCTGCGCATCGTCTGAATGTCAGGACTTTAAAACAGCTACCTCTAACAAAATCTCGGATAGTTGCCGAGTACTTTGGAAAAAAAATAATTGCGTTTACTTAATTACTTTTAGAGTGATGATTCTTTCAAATCTGCTCAACTTTTTTCGATGACCGTGTATAATTAATTAGTTACAGTATGTATAAAAATTACAAATATTAAAAAAAATTACATATATTAAAAAAGAATACAAATAATTAAAAAATTACGAATATAAGTCAAGGGACTTATATTCGTTCTTTGTTACGGAAGGGGGGGGGGGGGCTCTCAGATGAATCCTCGCACGGGCAAAATGCTCTTGTGCCGGTCCTGTCTGAATTATTTAAAGGCAAATGGATGCAGTAAAAAGACTTTTTCAAACATTTATAGTCATCGGATCTTTACTTAGCCTCGCTAGAATATGCTAGAAATTTCTAACTGCATTTTAAGCAGAAACAGGAAAGAAAAATCATGCGTGAAACATAGCTTATGAAACATTTTCCAATAACAAAACTTCACTGCCTAATAAGGTGAAATATGTCTAAGTAAACGCATGACACATTTGAAATCTCAATGCCAGCAATTACCGTGTATAGTCGAGAAAGTATCTGAATTATTTTCTGCAATCCTGTATGTGATCTATAGATTTAATTTTCCAGAACTGCTTTCCTCCGAACGGCTACAATAGGTAGCTTTTTACTTTTTTGTAATAAAAGCTATCTAAAAAAAGAGGGGGAGGGCGTGATATTTTCGTCATTTTTCTTCAAAAGAAGGTATACTCTAAAAACGACATTTTCAAAACTGAGCAAAAAATACTCAAATCTGAGTATGTGAGATAGTCCAAATGGCTCCGAATCAAAATGACTCAAGTTTGAAACATGTATAGACTCATTTCTGAAGATATGCACACACTCAAGGATAAAACATCATGCGCTCTTATTTGAGTTTGTCCATGTTTCAAAAATGAGTATGAACTGAGTTCTATGTACTCATTTTTGAGTATTTCCATGTTTCAAAAATGCGTTTGAACTGACTTCTATGTGTTCAGCTTTGAGTAGGTCCCTGTTTCAATATTCTGAGTATTTCTGGTATTTCAGAATGAGAAGCATGTTTCATAACAAAATGAAAACATCGATTCACTCAGATTTGAAAGTGTCATTTTTCTCTGTGTACGAGACTTCTTAAGGTAGAAAAAAAGTCAAAGAGGAATTTGTTTACGAGTCGACCACGATTCACGGATTTTAAAATTCCAACATGACATGTGTTGAGTCACTTTGTTACAGCAACCTGTTACAGCTATTTATTTCCAAACATTTTTTACAGCGAATGACAAGCATCTGTTAAACTGCTTCCAGGTGAGAGGCCGAATCGACTGCACTCTAAATGCACACGCAAACAACGATCTTAAAAAGAAGAAGGGTCTTTTAAAAAAGAAGGACTTTTCTACATCTTTCACGCATTCCCAAAATCAACGTTATCGTGTAATCTCTAGAAAAAAAAAGTCGGGTGGACAACAAGCATTAAAGTTATGTGAAAAATAGCTTGGAATCCTGATGGTTGTGTGTGTCTGAAGTTTATGTTATTACTTACCCATCATACGTAGTAGTACAAGGTAAGTCCTTTTTTTAAATTGAAAAAATAAATTTCACGGATTTACACGTTTCAGACACTGGAGATTCCGAAAAACATATTTTTAGAAAAAAAAAAATGCCGTCCGTCTGTCTGTGTGTGTGTGTCTGTAAATGCCCTATCTCCCGAACAAATTAGATAGAAATTTGAAATTGGGTATATACTTAGTAATGTAATAATGAGAAGAAGCTTATTGAATTTAAATCACCTCGATGATCCGGAACTCTTTTTTTCGGACTCTCGAAATATTCGTTCTGATAAAAGGTACATACAATTTTTTGAAATTGTTTATTTTAAGGATTGAATATAAAAGGCAATAAAAAAATATAAATTTTACATAAAGAATGAAGTCGATCTCTTAATGAGTTAGATATTGGTCATCCTATTTTCCACATCCTTCGATTTTTCATGACCCTGTATTTCATCCAAATTCTAATTCAAAGGTATATTTTAATTAGAAATGAGACGCTTCATCCGACGCAGTAAACTGTTAGTGAATAGGATTAATCATTTTTGGAGGTATAAGGATGTTTCTCTGACGCAATTCCGTAATAGAGCATTTAAAGTTTGTGACGTCATCAAGCCAGGATTTTATTCGAATGGCAATGCATTTTATAAGTAGTTTACACATGTTTTATTTTCATATTTTATATTATGCCTATCCATGATGGGTAAGTATTACGGTGGCCCACAACTAGTTTTTTAAAATATTTTTCGTTTAAAAATTATCGTATGAAGAAAAACAAAAAAGAAAAAACATGCAGCGTGACGGTTGGATTGTCAAACACTTTCCAAAACTTCACTATACGGTGCAGCTGTCGCAGACGCGCCGGTGTATCTTTCTGCCGCAAAAATGGCGCTTTTATGCCTGGGCATTCCGGCGATTTTGTCGAGATTTTGCTTCGTATGGCAACCCGGTAGAGCAGATACCTTGTGTTTTACATTAAATTAATTATTGTGTGTTTTACATTAAATTAGATATTAATAAAGTTTCGGCTTTAAGAGAATATTTTTGGTTTGTCTGTATCTCTAAAACTGCGCTATTGAGGGACGTTGCCGTAAGGGGTAAATATCCACCCGGGAAAACTACCCTTTTTCAAAGGGTTAACATCATTTTTTTTTTGAATTGATTGCGGCATGTGGAACGTCAGAGTACTATATTTCAGAATATGTTTTTTGTTTTCAAATAAACCAAACGGTTTAGTCGATAGAAGTTAAAACAGAATGACGAAATAAACGCATTCTTCATTCAAATGGTACTTCCTGCTGTTATCCTCCGCTGCCGTAAATCGGGTTCTGGGCATGCGCTAATTTCTCTGCCGACTCGGTGAGAAAGAGATGAGCATTTCATGAGTTTTTAATTAATATCTAGGCTAATTATATATATATTCAGGGCTTGATTTCTAAGGAAAGAAGTACCGGAGCCCTAATATTATGCAGTACTAACACCGGTTAGCGTACCCCACCCCCCTCTCCGCCATCACTTTCCAATCTGCATACTTATATTTCAAACATGATTTTCAAAATTTAAAGCATTGGTTTTATTTTATTTAGCAAAATAAAAAAAAATTAAATACATCTATCTGCGAATAGCTATCCACTATTCCACTTTTTAGCTATTACTACTTCCAAATTGACACTTTTGCCTAATCTTAATGTTAACTAATCGCGGAATTCTGCGATTCAATAAGCTCAGGATTAGGATTCGGAAAGAGTGTTAACAGAAAAAAGGAATAGTTCGCAGCTATGCAGAATAAAGAAAGACTATTTCTGTTTACTCTTTATTCTGATCAAAATAGCATTAAAATGATTTAAAATAGAAATAAATAAAATTTTGAAATTAAGACAGATTGAGCTCGAGCCTGCCCAAACCCGAAAACGCCTGTTTCATTCCCATCTCTTACGTGAGCGACACATTATGTAACTTCTAAGTGTTTTGATACAAAAGAAAGCAAAAGATTGGAGATGGAAGGGAAAGGAAAGGGTCATTTAGGATTCGTTTTTCGGGAGCGTTATTGCACTGGGCTCCGGAGCGCAGTGTTTAGGAGCTCCGGTGAATTCTGACCAATATTTAAATATTTATTCAAAGCAGAGAAATACCAGAGCTGAGCTCAGGCCCAAATTAAGTCCTGTATATATTAAAATTATGAGCTTCGTCAGGACCAGGACCTGCCTTGGACAACTTAAATCCAAATTTTCAGACTTCTACGTGCGCTAGATTTTGCTAGCCATCGCACACCCCCACAGACCGAAACTTTCTTTTATTAGTATAGACAAACACATCTTAATATACTCTCTTAATACACACCTTCTTACATCATTAAAGACAAGAGAAAATAGTATTCCAAAATTATTCTCGTCCTCATCTCTAATGATACGCATCGTTGCTTCTAAACGGATTCCTTTTCTTGTTTTTTTTTTTTCGTTTTTTAGTGAACGACACATCAGCGATTATCGCTCAATAATCATTCAGTCTTATAGGCTATATAGAATGACAGCAAGAACTTTTATCTGTCTGTCAAATGAAAGGACAGAGAAAGCGATTGCGTCTGACACGACTTTTTGCACGCGGATGTGACTGTCAATTGCCGAGAAGCAATTAACAATAAATAAATAAATAAATAAAAGAATTTACAAAATATGTTATATCTACATCGATCAATTTCTTTCTCTTTACTTTCTTTATTTTTACAGAGTGGTTGCTCGTAGGTAGCTTCCATTACACAAAATCCTTCCGGCCTGTACCGGGAGAAAAAGGTAGCTTTCATAGTCCATGTTTTTAATAATTCAACTCATTTTACTCAAATACACGAAGATAAATTGCTTCGAACCCGATTATAAAATATTCAATCCCAGTTTTCGTTAATACTGAATTTAAATGCGAATTTTAGCATAACAAAAATCAGATTGTTTCAAAATGTCAGCCACCCTAGAATTTCAAACTGCCCTAAGATGAAGCCAAAACAAAAAATGTTCCGGAATCCTTATATTACGATCTAACACTTAACGGATTTTTTTTTTTCAATTTATAATTTTTTTGTACTTTTTTTTTTTTTTTTAAATTTTTTAAAATATTTAACAGGCCGCCATTTTGAAACAAGATGGCAGACGAAGCTGCCCAACGAACTCGTTACAGACCTTGGTATGTCCTAATACACATACTCAGTCACATACAAATCGGTGCATAAATAAGAGAGTTACAGCATGACAAATGTCAGATATATATATATATATATATATATATATATATATATACGAGCAGGGAAGACCGAGTTATGCTCGGTCAAAATTAGCTTTGAGTTCAAATATCATGACCCATGACCAAAATGACCCACTAATCAAATTTTCTCGACCATATCTTTACGTGCCCGAAACCCGTAGGATATAAAATTTAGTCAAAATAGTCTGAACCATTTTTTAGATAAAATTAGTTTGACCCACATTGCCTCAAAAATGACCAACTAATCGAATTTTCCCGAGCATCTGACCTAGCCCAATGATTTTCTCGTTCCCAAAAAACGTGGGATACAAAACTTAGTTCTATTCGTCTGAGCCGTTTTAAGATAAAAATACCTTGACCCATAATGACCCATGACCAAAGTGACCCACTAATCGAACTTTCTTGAACATATGACCTAGCCCAATAGTCTTCTCGTTCCCCAAAACTGTAGGTTACTAAATTTACTTCAAATCCTTTAAGCCATTTTAAGATAAAAATAGCTTGACCCATAATGACCATGACCAAAATGACCCACTATTCGAAATTTCTCGAACATGTGACCGAGCTCAATAGTCTTCTCATGCCCGAAAACCATAGGATGCTAAATTTCGTCTAAATAGTCTGAGCCGTATTTTAGATAAAATTAGCTTGACCCACAGTGATCCAAAAATGACCCACTAATCGAATTTTCTCGGACATGTGACCTAGCTGAATGATTTTCTCGTGCCCGAAACTCGTAGGATACAAAATTTAATCAAAATCGCTAGCGATTTTGATTAATTAATCAGCCGTTTTTTAGATAAAATTAACTTAACCCATGTTGACCCAAAAATGACCCACTAATCGAAAGTTCTCGAACATGTGACCCAGCCCAATAGTCTTCTCGTGCCCGAAAATGGTAGGATACAAAATTTAGTCAAAATCGTTTGACACGATTTTTAGATACAATTAGCTTGACCCTGACCCATGGTGACCCAAAATGACCCACTAATCGAATTTTCTCGAACATGTGACCTATCCGAATGGTTTTCCGGTGCCCCAAAACGATAGGATACAAAATTTCGTCAAAATGGTTAGAGCCGATTTCAAGATAAAATTTGCATATATATATAACCACATACACACAAGATTTGCTCGTATTAGAATATATATATATATATATATATATATATATATATATATAAATCAACATTTGATCATGATCCCCAGACTCGAAAACCACCCTCAGCTTAAAGGTTGATTTATATATATGCTATTTATATTCGATTTTTTTGTAGTTGGAAATGGCATGCGATAGTTATGAACTGATTTGGTTGTGAGTAAGCAAGCGTATAGGACTTACCAAGGTCTCGACCGAGTTCTTTGGCCAGCTCCATCCTCCATCTTGTTTAAGATTGACGGCCACTTAAAAATTTCAAATTCAAAGAAAAAAAAATTCCAAAAAGTTTTTAACTTTAAGTGTTTTGACTTGATACAAGGATTCTTTAGCATTTTTTGTTTTGCCTCTATCTTAAAAAATCTTTATCCTTTATCTTATCTGATTTTTCCATAATCAGGTTTCATTTATCAGCTTTAGAAAACGTGGTTTTCCGCAAATTTACTTTATTGTAACCATTGTTGCTGCTTTCATACACTTAAAACTACATAGTCATATCTAGCCAGCATCAAATCATAACCAAGCTTGACGATACTTGGTGAGACATCACCAAAGTTGGCGCCAATAATAGGTTGCCATAAAAAAAGTGCTTCGTATCTTACTTAAACACATCATTGCCTCCTCTCAGCAAATGAAACGACGCCACATTTATCTTAATATAATCCTTCGATTTAATGTTAGAATTCCTCTCTTGAGGCTCTGGCACTCCTTCTTTCAGAGAATTGCCATGGTACTTTTTCTGACCCGGCAACAACAACAACAATGCTAGAACTAACAGGCTTCGCCCGCTACACTGGCCCGTCTCTAAAGCGAAATTTGAATCAAATGAAATCTATCGGTGAATTTGACGTATTTTAAAGCAATATGGAGCTTTACCTGGAATACCCTTCTGCATTGCTGTAAACGATACGAACGCCATTGCGCTATTATATGTTCTAATGTGTCAGATAAAATTTGGACTGCTAAGGACCTACTCTTTTAGTTGATCATTTACAGCAGGATTTGGTAAAGAACGATAGAACGATATGCAATATACTAAAATTATTCCTGAAAAATTACCTGACGAAGAGTGCACGTCTCTTTGAAATCTATTCCTCAGAATCTTTTAAAAAGGCTAATCTTCCATAATCGGGTTCATCTGATTATAGAACATTCCCGTATAATTCAATAACTGAGCAACGTTGAACGATATGTAATATAATAAAACAAGCTCTGAAAAATTATCTAACTAACAGTGGAAGTGACGTGACATCAAAATGCGTCCAGTAGAATCTATCTATTTAAAGCGAAAAGCGCATTCAGTTAAATTTCACATTCTCTTTTCCACACGAAAATCGTCCCATTGCGCATGCTTCAGCAGGTTTTTTTTTTTTTTTTTTTTTGGGGGGGGGGGGGCTTCTCTTTTCAGAAACGGGAAACGTATTTAGCCCTCACCTGTTTAGCCTAGGGGGATTAAAAGATTTGATTTAAAACGGGTGGCGTAATATGGCCATTGCGTTGAAAGCTTTTTTTTTTTTAAATAAAGAACTCATGTTTTCACTACTAAATATGCATATTTTTTCTCAAAAATTTAAAGAGAGCTTAGATACAGTTATATTTATAACCGATTGCATTGTCACAGAGTTCGGAAGATGAGAACTATTTTTTTATTGCTATGTTAAAGGAGCCGACGCAAAAACAAAAAAGCGATAGAAAACATTTCTTTTACAACTCGATAACACTATTTTTACACGAAATTTTTAGACGGGCTATAAAACCATTTTGTTTATAACCAAAAAATATTTAAAAGAGTTTGGACAAAAAGAGCTTTTTATTTTAAAACTACGAAACAACCCTACGTGAAAAAACAGGAAAATGAGCGCTTTTATCACTAAACATTAATATTTTTTCGCGAATTTTTCATTTTAAAATATAATTTCATACAAAATCGGGTTAAAGATATAAAATAATAAAAACTTGATGCTTTTTTAAAATTTATTATCACGGGCCCGAGCAACGCCGGGTGGGTCAGCTAGTTTTTTCAAAATGCTAATCTTTCATAATCGGGTTCACCTGATATGACAACTTTACCCCCATAATTCTATAACTGAGCAACTTAGAACGATATGCAACATACTAAAACCATCCTCAAACTTTATCTAACTAACAGTGCAAATCCCATCAAAATCCATTCAGCAGAACTCAAGTTGTATATAGCCGAACGAAATTCCAATTTGCACTTTACAGTAGATTGATGACAGCAACGGCTTTATCTGTTCGTCAGAGTAAAGAATGGAGAAAGACATTGGAATTGACACGCGTTTTCACACTTGGCTGTTGCTGTTAATTCACAAAAGGGAATTAAGGAACCTCTTGCAAAATACGCTGCAGTGTAATATCCATCCATTTCATTTTTACACTTTTTTTTTATTATTTAACACAACTTGTTCGTTCATGCAGGGGAGCTGCCAGTTAGTGTACGGCATCTGTGTGCAGAAATTCAGTTGGCGGTCTATAACCTTTGTAAACGCATTTATGAAGAAACTAAAATTTCAATTTCAATTTATCAAATATAGAGAAATAAAATGCATAGACGTTTAGGAGCGCTGAAAAAGAAAACAGGATGGAAATTGTACGTTAAACGTGAAAAATGGGGTGCGTTCGTTTTATAACAAGTTTTACATTGTAAAAAAAATCATCCTTATTATTTCAGTGAAATGAATTATATCGTCTGCTAGAAGCGAAACGAGCATGCCTTTTTTTTTATTATTATTACATATGTCACGTTTACAAATGCTAATTTCTTTTTCCACACCAGACAGCGCTGCAAAATTCTCCCTGGAGATCTTGCTTTGCGAATGATGACCTCCATGGTTTAATATTTTATGACTCATAATGAACGAATATCTGATGTTTATTTACTTTAATGGATTGAGATATTCGGCTGCTAATCTCATTTCCACTGAAGTTACCTCAGAATCTTTGGATTTTTAAATGTCTCAAGCAAAGCATTTTTTGGAACGATCTTTCTCAAAATGTAACTTTTATGCCATTTTATTCGAAAAAAATAATTTTGAATAAAAATGGCCACCTGGCATATGAAAAAAAAAAAACGATTAGCCCGTATTTGTTTTCATCAGTCTTGCGCTCTTATTATATATATCATGTATGATTAGGATTTAATAGAAAGGAGAAAACTTTCATTGATATATTTTAAACTTTTGATTCGATTTTCATAAAATTTGAAATGACTCGACAAAATTCTGCAACGATAATATATATTAAATTTCAAACCATATTCGGTTGGGTAGTGTTTGCGCCGTTATATGCGGACGGAAGGACAAACAGACGGACAGACGGACGGACCATGCAACGATTAAAGTGCTACGTATTTATATAATTACGAACGCACCTGAAAATAGTGCCCAAAGTGAGAAAACCGCCTCTAACTTTAACCAAAATCACAGTTTAATTATACTAATTCTTTTACTGGGACACTTAGGATAACAATTACAAGAACTAGGATCAGAAGAAAAACAATTGCACGAATAACCCATTGATTACGGCCATATGCACATGGTTGAAACTACGCAAGATTAATACGGTATTTTAATTTGAGTGCCACTATTTTTGAATAATAATATTTGACTTATTTAATGAAAGAAATTTTGTGTTTAACTAACAAGATTACTATGCCGGAATAGTGATATTAAAACGTATAAACTGTACAAATACTGTTACGTACGTTTCGACGGTAACGTATAGTGAAAGGTAAACATTTGAGGTAAATTTATAAAATATAATTTTTTTTTCAAGCAATTGTAATTAATTTTAACATAATTAAGTTAAGAAATTTTATTTTTCAAGTATTAAATCTTTGACGCCTGTGTGCGCCGCACACTCTCAGAAATAAAACACTCAATTTTGACGATTCCGCAATCCTCAGGCCTCATTTCGTTATTTTTGACAATCATTTCGTCACAGAGTCACGTGGTTTTTGACGAAACGCGAATCCTCAAATATCTTGACGAAACTGTTTCCTCGCTGTCAAAAATAAAACTCAGTTTTGACGATTCCGCAATTATTGAGCTAAATTTCGTCATTTTTCACAAACATTTCGTCTCAAAATTAAGTGATTTTTAATGAAATGGAAAATCCCAAATATTTGACAAAAATGTTTCCCCATTCCCGGCCAGATTATTTTTGTTACAAAATCGTTCAAAAAAAAAAAATACACGAAAGTATTAAATTTACGATATAATTAATGAAAACAGAAACAAAAATATTTCATCCTTTGGGGCCGCTATAACACGAATGTACCAAATTTCTACTTTATTTTTTATATCTGATAATTTGCGTCTATCCTTTTTGTAACGATTTTATGCATTTCTATTGCCTAAAATTTTTCTGAAGTTACAGAATTTCGTTAAAAACACTTAAAAAATTCTTCTAAAGTTACAGAATTTCGTTAAAAACGGTTAAAATAGTAAAATGCGAACATCATTTGATCCATTTTCGACCGAAAGCATCAACATTTTCCCAATGGTTAAAAAAAAAAAAAAAAAAAAAATCACAATTTTAGGAGTTCTTTTTTTATTTAAGAAATATATTCATATAACAATCAAATTTAAAATATGTATAACTGACCCTTTCCCCTCTATAAACAGTAATCTTATCCGCTAAAATTGATGAACTATGCACTTCAAAATTAATTATTTCTGATCAACAAATTAACTAGACCATATTTTAATCATTCATTGAACAAAGGAAATTTCTCTAATAAATTATATTAATCAAGCCATTTTCTAATTATTTATTAACCATAGAAAAACCATAATAATAATCTAGCCTTATTAATTAAAACATGCAGAAGTTATAACAGCACCGATAAAAATACAATCTGCTTTCTAAAAATATAAACACACATCAACATCCCGTAAATACATTTAAAATCAAATAAATCGGAAGTCCCGCTGGCTAAGTGGTCAGAGTGTTTGTCTGCCAAGCTAAAGGTCGCGCGTTCGAAACCCTTGAAGACTTGTGAAAAGTAATCTTATTTTTCCCCTAGTCAATTAAAGATGCTTCTAAAAACTCCGATAGACGGAACCACCAACCTTTTTTTTTTGGAACTTTCAAAAGAAACAATTTGACGAAACTAATTTCTTTGTAATTTTGACGATGCAAATTTACTCGATTTGACGAACTATTTAATCGGAGCATTTCCCAGGAAACCGTTTCGTCAAAAACGAAGACAATTTCTTGAAATCTGAGTATTCAATTTTGAGAGTGCACGCATGATACACTGGATCGTCGTGTACTTTTCATATACCTTTGCAAAATACGTTTGTTGAGTATGAAAATGTTTACTTGAGAATAAATAGCATCAAAACGACATATGTTCCGGGTTGAGAAAACTGATGAATACACTTTGAAAATGACTCGGAAGCGTTTCCGAAATCAGTGGCAGCTAAACAAACTTTGTTTTTCAAAGGGTCCAAGACACATCTTAAAAACTTTTTTAACACTTTCTAACATAGTTGAAAAGCGTTTATGACTTCGGTTTGCCTGCCTGTCCGTGGTCTAACTCTCGTAAATATATACGTATTGTCATACAGTTGATATATGTTATTGAGGTTTACTATGACATGTTCGGTATTGAATATGAAGTGTGTAGCACTTATAGTTTTTTTACAAGGATACTCAAAAGAATTCCGTTACATGACGGTCTATGGAAAAAAAATCATTTTCGGTTTATTTGAATGATGTCACAATTTCAGACACATTGTAATTGATATAGATCACTGAGGTGTACTACAAGAGTCTTACTATAAATAGGGTGTGTATAGCATTTTTTTTTTTTTTTTTTTTTTTTTTTACAGGGACACTCAAAAGAATTCCGTTTCATTACGGCCTATATAGAGAAAAATCGTTTGCGGTTTATATTAAGAATGTTTAACTATTTCAAACGTATTGAAACTATATATGTCATTAAGGTGCATTACAAGAGGCTTACTATAGAATATTGTGCGTGTAGCATTTAACATTTATTTACAGGAACACACAAAAGAATTCTCTACTGTCTGTTCACAATAATTCCTGGAAGTGCGTTTTCAGTTGCTGAACGCGTTTTTAAATTGAACTCATTTTTTGTCTATTACTTGGTGTGTATAATTTCTGTAGATTCTATACAGGGCAACACAAATCTTCTGGAGTACATTTACGTTTAAACGGAAATTCCAGAAAGGGATTTTAAACGGTGCTACGCATTTCGTATCTGAACTCAAATTTAGCATTCTATGTAATATATATACAAATCTATAGATCATGTACAGAGCTGCACAAAAGAATTCGGAAATTTTTCCGAATAGTGTTGGTAATTCCTGAAATTGGGCTTTTAAATACGTTATGCGTTTTCCAAATTCTTTGCTTTTATATCATCTTTCACGGTATATTAAACGGTAAATATTTGTAAAATTATTTTGGACATGTTGGAATTGGAAACTGTTACATAATTTATGCTTGACGAATGATTTTTCGTTCTTGTTATTTATTGAATTAGAATTTTGAGTTATTTTATGACGGTTAACCATATAATTTGTAAACAAAATCAAATCATAAAACTTCTCATAAAGCGTTTAAAAAAAATTTTAATAAAAAAAAAAAGGTGGGGAGTTAAAAATCGTTAGAACTCGAAATGTTATTCTACAAATTTTAAACTTTTTCCATTTAATTAAACAGATATATATAAATTTTAATTATGACTCAGCATTTTTTAAAATTAAAAATGCTTAGGTAATTTTTTTTTTTTAAATGATGCAACTTATTTTTTTCTTTTTTTTTTAAGTATTTTCAAAAGTAAATTTTTTTTTTCAAATCTGCTGAATTAAAAATAAAGTAAAATAATTAAAAAAGATATGTTCAAAGTTTGAACCATTTATCTTTAACTGTTCTTAATTTATAATAATTTAAAGACGAGAAATGTTGAAAAACCCTATTATGCCAGATAAACGCAAAAACATTTCCATGACAATCACAACTTTAAAGCTAGATTTTTAAAACAAAAAAATAATATTTACTGTTCTAGTTAAGATAGAAACATGATTTAAGCGTCATTTATGTGGAAAAAAATATAATAATACAGTAAAATCTTTTTCAAAAATTTGAAGAGCTTCGTGTACCGAATCCCCTTAAATGCCGAAAACATATTGATTGCCGAGGTTTCTAAAGATAAAGCACAGTTTTCGGAATTTTGGTTCACTCGGAAGAGGTTATTGTACATTTCCGTTCGTGGTTATATTATCTTTTCCTAGATTAAGATACATTTGTCGTTTTTTTTTTTAGATGCCATTTTGACAAGTCATGCTATACACTGCAAATTCCTAGCACACATTGGGAACAAACACATTTGGAACACTTTGATTAAAAAAAATGTGTTCCAGTTTCCTAAATGTGCACTGAATGTGTTCCGAATATGCTCCGCTATAATAGAAAGTGGTCTGAAAGTGTACCGAAAGTGTTCTGCTCAGGATATCTGTTAAATATAAACTTAGGAACACATTTGAGAACGAATTGGGAGCACATTTGGGCACACTTGTGAAATCATTGCTTTCAAAAAGTGCGCTAGAAAGTTTGCTGAACAAAAGAAGTGTTATCAGAAGTATTCTAAAAACTGTTCTAAAAAGTGCACTTCAAAGTGTTCTATAAAAGGGAACAAAATAAGTGTTCTGAAAAGTGTATAAAGATTTGCAGTGTATTATTTTATATGTTTTCTAAGCTATCATCTACTTACTGATGTGGAATTTTTCTTAATACATAATTGGATGACAAAGTTTTAACGTCTCTAATGTGTAAATGAAATCTATCGATAGGATCATTTTCTTTCTTTTTGATACACCATGTTTTATCGACCTCTTTATCGATCCATCTTGAATCAAATTAATTTTTATGACGGTCATAAATGAGAGCTCGCCGACAGGTCGTATCAAAAGTTTGACGCGTTGCAAGATATACTTACACATGTTTGGCCTTCCATATCGACACCTTTCTTCTCTAATTTTCCAGATGGAAATCGGTTTGATTACAGATTATTAGACAATTTGATAACTCCTTACATGATTCCGTCCCTATTTCCCGCGTATTTTAATAGCCTGTCTATATATTTTACGAATGACAGTATCGCTTCCAGCTATACAAGAGCAATAAATTCTGTCTATGTAGTGTTAAAGGGAGGAGACAGAATGTTAAGTGTCGATGCGTTATAAAACGCTAATTAAATTCCACAAAATTAGGTCTTGATTTTTAACACTTTCCAACATAGTTGAAAAGTGTTTATGAATTCGATTTGTCTGTCTGTCTGTATGCCTACCATGCCGCCTGTCTGTCTGTTTGTCCGTGCCCTAACTCGCGTAAATTATACTCGGATTGTCATGAGATTAACATGGGTGCCCGAAAAGTCTGGAAACGGTCGAATAACTCGAGAAATATACATCGGATTAAAAAAAAAACGAAAAAATATGTGTTTAATATTTTAGAAAAATCCATTTAGGGATATAAAAGTTGCCACTTTTCTAAAATACCGAACACACATTTTTGTCGTTTTGCAATCCGATGTATATTTATCAAGTTATTCGACCGTTTCCAGACTTTTCAATTGATACGAGTCTCATTTTATTTTACTCGATTACAGCGCCCTCTACGATTTTCCGAAGAAAATGTTAAATACAAAAGTTGCGTATTTTTTCCGTAGAATCCCAATCTGCTATAAAAAAAAGAGGGGGGGGGGGATTATCATTTAAGATTTCAAAGTTGCCCCCCTTTTCCTCCAGGGGGACATAGTTGGGGGGGGGGGACAACTTTGATATACCTAAATAGATTTTTCAAAAATATTGAACACGTATTTTCTTCTTTTTTCAATCCGATGTATATTTCTCGAGTTATTCGACCGTTTCCAGAATTTTCGGACACCCTGTATATTACTTATGTTTACTGGCATGTTCGGTATAGAAAATGAGGTGTGTAGCGTTTATAGTTCGTTTATCTTGGAACACACAAAATAGCTCCGTTACATTACGGGTTATGAAGGAAAATCGTTTGCGTTGTATTTTAATGATGTTACCCTATTTCTTCAAAGATACTGAAATTTATATATAACAGATAGGTGCACAACAAGATGCTTACCAAAAAATAGTGTGTGCACAGCACATTTTTACAGGGTTACCATATTTTACAGTTATTACAGGTTAGTAAGTTACCATATTATACCAGTTATTTACAGGGACACCATAAAAGAATTCGGTTACACTACTGTAGACGAACAATAATTGCCGGAAGTGCGTTGTCTGTTGTGGTGCACTTTTTTAAAATAAGTAATTTTCTGCATATTACTTGGTGTGTATAAATTCTGTAAATAATATACAGGGCTGCACAAAGGATCTTGAGTATACATTTCCACTTATTTGACGGAAATTGCTGAAGGGAAATTTTGCTACGCGTTTCCAAACTGAACTAAAGTTTAGCATACTATGTAGTATGTATAAAAAATCTGTAGATCCTATACAGGGCTGCACAAAAAAAATCGAATATTTTTTCGACTATTGATAGTAATTGCTTGAAATTGGGTTTTTCAAATGTGTCAATGACACTTTAAACAACATCATTTACATGTACTTTCAGATACTTATAATATAAGCTCACCTTTGATTGGATGGCTCGCAATTCAGAAACAAACTCCATGGATTTGAGTAGGAAAAAATGTCTGATTATTAAATTTTCCAGGACACTCGCCCTTATATTCTTTCAATAGTTTCTTTGCATTTTTATATCAATCCAGAGAATGTCCAAAATTGCTTTAAAAAAAGGGGGGGATTCCTCCTTTAGGAGGAACTCTTTCATGCCTGCTAGGTGTACCCTACGTCCCCACGAAGTTGGCAACATCTTAGCTGGAACACCCAGTATTTAGGGATGTGCCAGTAGATGTGCCAGTAATGATGTGCCAGACCCCTCAATGTTTTTGGTTTATAAAAAAATAACCAATAAAAATTCAGCTTTTTTTATTTCATTAATATGTTTTCTTTAAATTCCAGTTTTAAATACAATCATAATATCAATTATCTATTACTTTTTGTGGGGTGTCCATTACTGGAATTTAGAGTGTTTTGATTTATCTCTGTTATTTACAATTAAATTTCGATTCACATTGGGAAATGTGACTATGAGCATGGTTAAATATTGTTGGTAGATTAATATAATATTAAAAAATGTGGAATATAACAATTATAACTATTAATTAAAAAATAATTTTTAAAGAAATTCCTTAAGGGTGTCCATTACTGGCACATCTACCCTATGTATGTATATATATATATATATCACTGGCGTCCGGCTAACATAAAAGTTCCAATAATTCAAATATGGAAATTCACTCACCACTATGTTCGAAAGGACTGTGAACAGGCGGTCTTGTCCAAGGAAAAATAACAGTCTAAAGTATTATATGCTTTTTTCCGAGCTTTTTTTTAATCTCCCCAACAGATGTGTCTTCAGTCTGAATTTCAATTAACTGGTAGCAAGAAGATTGAAAAGACGTTTTAGGAAAACTACTTCTTATAACTATCGAAGGAAGTTCATAGTTTAAAAATAAGTTACGGAAAGTCTCAGAATTTACAAATTTAATAGGTATTCCTTTAGAAAATAACCGAAACATTTTGCAACTTTTCAGACGTACACACCGGGCGTGTTCAGCTTACACGACCACATCGACCATGGTCGAAGGAGACTGGAAAATGGAGTGGTCTTTAAACATACAGTTACAGTGAACTTGAGAACCAAATTTTCAGATCACGCATTTGCCTAGTTATATTAATATTTTGTTGCATGTTGTTTGTGTGCTTGGTGGGTGAATGGTTAGAGAATTGACTTTCTATCTAGATGGTTTGAGTTCAAATCCCACGCTGTCTTCAAGAGTTTTTTTTTTTTCTGCTTTTTTATTTTAAAATGTTTTGTCAGTTGCTATATATTTTTCATGCTAAATGGTAAATTTTGACATTAATAACAATTCCAGATTAATATTTATTATTAAAATAAAATACTTATTTAAATATTGTATTTCAGATTTTTTTTTTTTTTTAAGTGTTTATTGGTTGCTTTATATTTTTCGTGATAAATGGAATATTTTTAATAAAAGTAAATTTTGATATTAATAACAATTACAGATTTATTTCTAATGTTATTATAAAATACTCATTTAAATACGATAAATGGGCAATCTCCTGATTAAAATTTTCTTTTACAGCGCTTTATAAAATTTAAAAAGTCATTACAATTCGTTAATATTTTTTTAGCAAATAAGAATTGTGCGAAAATATCTGTGCTCATACGATGGGTGTGGGTTTTTTATGGATTACCTTATTAATAAGGTACTGGTTATTATTACTAAAACTAAAATGCAAAGCATATTTTACAATATAAAATTCAATGTGTAAAATACTATGAAAATAAAATTATACGTATAACGTTAAAATTTTTTTTAATCAAATTAAAAAATGAATTTTGATAATTGAATATTTAAGTTTCAAACAATTTGTTATCGAAATAAATGTTTTAATAAAAATATTAGAAACTCTTTTTCTCAAATTTTAACAAATATTTTAATTTACTAATATAAATGAATCTCATAACATGCTGATATCACAGTTTTGTTATATTAACAGTATTCCATTTTAATGAAAATATAAAGCAACTGATGAAGTATTTTTATATATTAATAAAAATTGAAAAGAAAAATCTAAAATAAAAGGAAAGGCTTAAGCCTCTATCATAATTATGATCCAGGTACATCGTAAGTGTATGTAATATTTTTTATTTAATTTTTATTTTTGAGAGCTTGTGTCTAATTATTTTTAGGCTTTCTGTGATAGACGTGTTGGGAGACGACTTTCATATACGATCCTTAATTATTTTAATATGTGTATTTCCAAATGAAAACGACTGACATCTCTAAATCAGTTTTAACACTTCAGATAAATTATTTGCATAGTAAAAAGTAGTAAACAAAAACTTTTAAAGTAGTAAACAAAAACTAAAACTTTAGAGTGTTGCCAAATTTGAAAAGCAAAATTACATAAAATTGTGAATTAGATAAATATAATACAACGAGCTAAACATAATATGATGCCCGTATAAAGGCTATAAATTATGCTACAGACCCACTGAGTTATATAGAATTACATATTAGAGATCAGTTGTTAGGCCAAAGCTGACACAAATCGGTGATGGAACATCTGGCCTGTCATCAACTTATATGTCACTTAAAACTAATATATTAATCGTACACCGGTATTGTTATATTTTTTATACTGTTTCGTTAAGAAATATGAAGGTTTAATAAATCAGTTTAAAAAGTTGAAAATTGTTAGATTTCCGATCGAACTGTTAAAGGTGCTCAATCAACCTTCCAAACGAAAAGCCCAATCACGTGATCAATTCACCCACAAAATTTTTTGGGTCAAGAGATCGAAAGTCTGCGCAGGCTCATCGGGCTAAATCAGATCACGTGATGCTTTGTTGTGTCACGTGATGTGTTGTGTTACTGATCCCTATTATGATATTCCTATTACAAAAGCCACTTTTTTGGAAGGATCAGGACGTATAGTCACTGGCTTCACCTATTATAAGGCACAGAAACAGAATATAATTCAATTATGGATTATTTCTATGCTTCTAATATGACACGACACACTCCATGTATATTTTCTCCTTCGACCATGGTCGATGTGGTCGTGTAAGCTGAACACGCCTACCGAAACCAAATAATTTGGTGGTTGGTTAGTGGGTTGCCTGATAGGGATACATTTGCTACATCCCAACGGCTGGGTTCACAGACGAAGATCAGGCGGCGCGCGGGCGAAGAAGATTTGCGTATGGAGTAGGTCTTATCAAAGTTCAGAACAGGTAAAAACAACGACTACATATCCTCCTTATCTTTCCAAAACAATGGCTCGTGTAATAGGAATACATATGCCTTATATATACTCAGACAAAATCCAAAACATTCATGAAAATATCACCTGATCTGATTTACCCTGATCGGCCCAGAAAAAAATCTGTGGGTGGTTTGATCACGTGATTGGGCTTTTTGTGTTTATGTTTTATTTGGTTTGGTAGGTTGATTGATACAGCTGTAGCAGCCAGATCTGATATCTAAAATTTTGAAATTTTTAACATTCTAAAATGATTTTTTAAACTTTCATATTTTCTAATGGTCAAATATAAAAATAATAGAATGCTGAAGTATGATGTATATATATATATATATATATATATATATATATATATATATACATCATATTTTATATAACTGCCGTCAACTAATATGTCACTAAAACTACAGCGCCTACTAAAGCTAATATATTAGTTTAGTTGACAACAGTTACATAAATATATGTATTGTACAAAACAATGCATGTAACTAGGACTTCCCTCAAAGGGATTAGTCTGAGTAATATTGCTGAGAACATAGGGTTAACAATTACGATATAAAGAAGATACAATATATGAAAAAGAGCAAATTAAATGAGAGAATTACAAAATATCATATATAAATTCATATGTACTGTTATACTTTCATATATATATATTTTTATAACATTTGGCATTAACCCTCGTGGGGAAAAAATCGCGTCAACGTGGTGCGTATATGACATCTGTGCCTTGTTTCATTTCACATATGTATTGGTACTTTTATGTTAACTTGGCGCAGTTGATAAATCGCCAAATATTGTTCTCATAACATCTTCATATTGCATTAATTTCATTTAAATATAAACCTTTCACTCATTTCATTTGAAATAAATACATTAAAAATACATGTCTTTCACTCATTTAATTTAAAATACATGCCTTTCACTAATTCCATTTAAAATACTAAAAAGGAAAATAAAATAAAAAGAAATAATGCCACAAATCAAAACCTTTTATTTAAACATCAAAGAATTGTTCCTAATTTACACACGTGAAATAAAAAAGCTGCTAATGGTGAGATTTGAGCCAAATCTCTAATACTAAGTTATTGGGGGTTTTTTTTCTTTCAAACAAAAAATTCCAGATTAATTTTCCATTTTTATTGTCGGAGCAAAGCTCCGGCTTCCCATGAAAAATTACACTTTTGTGTACACGATAGCGGCCAAAATATTTGCCGCATTGATACCAAAATTGGACTGGAAGTCGGTAGTGGCAAAATCTCGCCGGGGATTGAAAAACAGAAATATTCGTCAATTCTAACGCCCGGAATCGTCTGCTCTAGAATTTTCCATTTCCCCATAGAGATAACATTGCGATTGTTTGAATTAAATGAAAAGAAAATTGAAATAATTTATATTGTTGCCATTTTTTATCATGAAAAACTTTTGAATTAAATAAAAAGAAAATTGAAATAATTTATATTGTTGCCATTTTTTATCATGAGAAACTTATTTAAATAACAATATACTCGGAAACAACCTTTTAGTAAAAGCTCTTAATCTCGGTCCCATATATTTTACTTTTATATATTTTACATATATTTTACTTTTCTGAAATAAGGACCCCATACATTTTTATCTTAAAACACGTGCAATGAAGTTTAAATTGTATTAAGTACATGAATTTAGTGTTTTTTAAATCGAACTCAGCAATTGGTGCAATTATTTTTGTTTCCATTTCAAAATATTTTTTTTCCTTTTCATTCAAGCTTATTGTATAAAAGAAGGGTACTTTTCGGTTAGCCGGGCGCCAGTGATATATGTACATGTATATATACACATACATATATGTATACACATATATCTGCATATACATATATATACATACATTTATATATGTACATATATGTATGTATGTATATATATATATATGTATATACATATGTATTTATATCTGTACATATATCACTGGCGCCCGGCTAACCGAAAAGTACCAAAAGAAGTATGAGAGTAAATCTTTTTATTTTGATATAGTCCAGCCAATCCAGGATTAAAAAAAATATATGTTAAGAAACATTTTATATATGGACGGATTATATGTTTTTATTATATAGAATTTGCAAGGATGCCAGTTAAGAGAAAGCAATCAGCTGAAATGAGAAGAATTGCGAATCGTAATTCAATGCGGAGAAGTCGCACAAATCAGTTACCTTCAGATTTTTTGCCGAGTACCGGTATACTGACAACTCAAATGAATGAAGCAATCAGGTTTGATAGAGAGGTATCGCAAATCTCCTATGTGTCCTGTAATACGTGTCACAGAGCTTTCCCTGATATCATATTAAATACTGCTGGGCTCTGCCAGACATGCAAGTGTAGAGACGGTGCTTTCAAGTTTTCTGCCACTAATTCGATGGACCCAGGTCCAGTTCCTATTTGTCTCAAAGATCTGAGCTACATTGAACAAATGATGATCGCTCAAATACATCCAGTGGTTTCTCTTACCGTATACGAGGCTCACAGTATGGATACAGCGGAAATATAATCAGCTTTAAACAAAATATTGAGAGTTTTATTTCGCGCCTGCCTGTCAATCCTTCAGATATGACTTCAATTGTGTTAGTGACAAAAGATACTTTATCAGGATGTGCAGAGTTTTCTGTTCGCTCACAACGCCTTCTAGAAGCACTCAATGGCTTAAAGCTCACAATCCTTATTATTCAAATATCACAATTGATGAAGATTTGATCGCTACATTACCTAAGAATGGTGACGTATCTCAAATGTTACCAACAGCAACCGATATTACTGAGGATATTGATACTTTGAACGAGGAAATAAGGCGCGAGTCATTTAGACCACTACTTGAACCGGTAGATCAAAACAACTTAATAAATGACGGAATTCGTGTGCCTCACCCTTCATTAAATTCACAGCCTATCAACGAATTTCAAGAAGAGGGTTACATAGCACGTGCTTTTCCTCATCTTTTTCCACATGGTACAGCTGACTTACAACAACCTCGTCAAAAAGCAGTCTCTCCTGATGAGTATTTTAAGTTCCTAATGAAGTATGAAGATGGGCGATTTGCTAAAGACCCCCGATTTCGCTACTTTGCCATGAATTCAATTCTTCGGTGGCAATCTTTGGCTAAAGGGCGTTTTTTCGTACAGCGAAATAGGTTCAGCAATAAGACGGTACAGCAGATGCGTGATATTCTGAATAGGCAACCAGAAATGGCAAAACACATTATGATTTATGCTAGCAAATTAAGATCTACAAAAGGATACTGGAGTGCACGTTGTGGGGAACTCCTTTCCATGGTAGGACAAATTGGAGCACCAACAATTTTTTTTACACTGTCTGCAGCTGATTATCACTGGCCTGATCTTTTCAGACTTTTAGAGCCTAACAGAGATCCAAATGAGCTGACTGATACAGAACGCAGACAATTAATGCACGACAACCCTCTGTTGACTGGTTGGCTCTTTCAAAAACGTTGTGATATATTTTTGAGAAAAATCTTGACGCCGTTGTTTTTAATAGACGACTACTGGGTTCGTTTCGAATGGCAGTGGCGTGGAAGTCCTCACATGCATGGATTGTTGTGGTTAAGAGGGGCACCAAACATGGAAACACTAGACATGACTAACGCTAAAAATGTAGCAGTCGTAACAGCATATTTTGAAAAACTATGCAGTGCTGTTAATCCTGACAAGGACGTCCTTGTAAATGATATACACCGCTGTCGAATTCGCTTTTCAGACATTTCCAGTGAAGATTGTGAAAAAGATCTCGCTCAGCTCTTAAATCAAGTCCAACGTCACACAAGACATGGAGATTATTGCCTAAGGAAAAAAAAGAGATACAAATAGTTATAGCTGCTGACTTGGTTTTCCAAAAGCAGAGTGCGGCTTTCCAAAGCTTCAAGTAGAAAATGGCATAATTAGCTTTTTGCCAAAAAGAAACGATTCTGAAATGAATACCTACAATTGCTTCGTGTCACAAGTTTGGAGAACTAACACGGATTTCAGTCCTATTACATCAAAGGATGCGGTTTTGCATTACATTGCCAAATATGCCTCAAAATCAGAAACAGCTTCTGTTCCTTACAAGGAATTGTTATCTGAGATTTTAGATAAGATGAACGAAACAAATCCAGCGGTTCAAGAAGTCCAAAAACTTATTTTGTCTTCTGTTTCTAAAAGGGATTACTCAGCCCAAGAGGTAGTACAAATATTAATGGGATGGCCAATGTATCACAGTAGTCGGGAAGTAGTTACAATACGGCTTCATGATAAGAACTGGGAAGAAATCAACTTTTCAAGCGACGAAAGACCATCAAAAAGCATGCTTCAGAAATATTGCGCGCGGCCGGAGAAACTAATTTCCTGCACGCTTCTTAAGTTTGCAAAATCTTTCTCAGTAAGAGGAGTCGATTATCACCAAAGAAGAAAAGATGAAGTTGTCAGAGTTTTTCCTCTTACATCACTCAACCACGACCCAACTCTAGCCGAAGAATACTATAGGCAACAAGTATTACTCAATTATCCTTGGAGAGGTAATTCTGACTCTTTATTGCAAGAAGGCTTACCGTCTGCGTATCACTCATGGGAGGAAGCATTCAATGATCTAAATATTGATGCACACGAAGAAATAAATTTTCCTGCTGTTAGCAGTACACATGAGACAGAAATCCTGCAAGAAGAATACCGCGAGATTGATCCATATATGGTAGCAGCTGCCATAGTTCCTGTGCAGACAAACGAGGATACTTTGGGGCAACGCGTGATTGATCATGCATGTGAGTGGAAAAGTGAGAGTTACAAGTACCCTGATCGCAATTTTACTTCATTTTTAAATTACTGTAAAGAACAACAACTTACAGTGCATCAAAATTACGATACGTCTGAGATCAGATTTACAGATGAGCAGCAAAAAATACTTCACTTATGCACGCAACAGCTTTCGTCTTTGCAATCAAGATTTATAAATTGCCCTAAACGTACTTTTATTATTGGGAAAGCCGGAGCTGGAAAAAGTACGGTAATAAAAGAAATTCGTAAAAGAGTTACCGAGCAGTTAGGACCGGAAGCTATTATGGTTTTGGCTCCAACAGGTGCTGCTGCAATTAATGTCGAGGGCAAAACAATTCACTCTGCACTAAAAGTACCAACATGTTTTAAATTGTTTGCTGATTTAGGAAGTGAAGCAGCAAGAAATCTACAGCTCAGCATGAATCCAGTTTCATTTCTCATTATTGACGAATTTTCAATGATCGGATGCCGTCTGATGGCTGCACTTGAGCAAAGATGTCGCGAAGGTAAACCAGACAGCATTGAACCTTTTGGAGGCTTATTTGTTTACCTGATTGGAGATATTAGGCAGCTACAGCCTGTAAAAGACACACCTCTATATAGGAGACATTCTATAAAAGACATTTTGGCTTTACGTGGACAAACAGTTCTTAAGATGTTTGAAAAATGTTTCACCTTAACAAAGTCAATGAGACAAAGCGACGATCAGCAAATACAGTTTAGAGAGACTCTTGATTCGCTTTCCGTAGGTGAAGTTACAGGCGACCAATACGCATCCCTTATGCAACGACGTAAAGCTATACAGCCTCCGGCTGAACTTGAAAGATTTCAAGATGCCATACGCCTTTTTCCCACAAACAAGCAAGCTGAAGAACATAATCAAGAAGTACTTCGTAAATCAAAATGGCCAGTGGCAAGAATATTAGCAGACCACAATAATCAAATAGCAAGATGGAGTGAAGATGAGCACGCGTCTGGACTTCAGGCTGAACTTTTTTTAGCAATTGGATGCAGAATTATGTTGCGTACCAATCTGTGGACAGAGGGAGGATTGGTCAACGGTGCACTTGGTACGGTAAAAGATATTGTCTACGGACCAGGATTACGGCCTCCAGGCTTGCCACAGGCAGTAATGGTTCATTTTGATGATTATCGGGGACCATTTCTCACTGAAAGACTTTTTCCTGTCACACCTATTACAAAGTCTTGGAAAGAAAACAATGTCTCATGCTCCCGTACTCAGTTACCTTTAACAGTTTCATACGCTGTCACCATACACAAATCCCAAGGTTTAACTTTGTCAAAAATAGCTGTGGACATTGGTGAAAAGGAGTTGTCACTTGGAGCAACTTATGTCGCGTTTAGCAGGGTTCGACGTTTAGAGGATGTTCTGATTGAAGTGCCTTTCGCAAAGGATAGGCTAGACCAAATTAGAAGAATGGGGGCACTTGCTGATAGATTAGCATTTGAGCAGTATCTGAGGCAACTGTTGACCGAATAAACACTTGAAGATTCAACAGCTGTTATTGTAAATTTTCTTTTATACTATTAAACAGTAAATATAAAAATAAAAAATATATATTATATATTGTTAATGTTATATTTTATGTTTATCCAACTCAATGCTCCGACATTTCGGCTTGACGGATTCTAGTTAAATGGAAATATGTTTTATTGTACTGATATTGTATTGCACTGTGCGTGCATATTTTTTTGCGCCATGTTACTCCATAAGCTTTTGAAATCTTATTATTTACGAAAATCTCCGCCGGTGAAAATGACGTATGCACTAAATTTTCGTGACGTATGTACTTTAATTGTGCTTTTTTATTTATTTTTTAATATAATTCTCAATCGGTTTGAAATTTATTCTAGGTAATAAATAGGTGTCGTTGTCACATTTATAGGTGACAACAACCGGTGAAAATTTGAACGAAATCCGTTAAATATTTTTTGAGTTACACTTGACGAAAGGTTTTAATAACCATTGTCGCTATATATGGGGCAAAGTAATACTGCGCTGTGTATGAGTCTTCGTTTTCACTCAGACAATAAAAAAATTTAAAAAATATGACCACAGGACCCCAGACAGCATTCCGTCATACACAGATTCCGTTTTCATAAGATATATACTATTTTTAAACGTAACTTTTTCGAAAAAAGTGATTTCGTTTTCCTCCATTATAAAAAAAAATTCTGCTTTCCGGAACTCTGCTAAGGGCACTGTCGATATGAAATCAAAGCGTCCGGTTTTGAAGTTCAGATTGTTTTGCCTCCTTTTCAAGAATGGAGTGTCCAGTTTCCCAGAGTCCGATTTCAGCCTCTTTAAACTCTCTGCGGTATGCCCATGAAAGAAGAGTGGCGTTCTCAAGATAGTTTCTCTTTTGTGTCGAATTGTATTGTAATTTTATTACAATACAAGCCTGGGAATTTCCACTTTTGGAAGTAGTGTATTGAGTAACTACTCGTTTCCACTCAATGAAATTATTTTTTCACGTCCTAAATCTGAAAATAAGTATAAAAGTAAAAAAAAAAAAAAAAAAAAAAAAAAAATTCCTTTAACGTATTTTTCTATAAACATTCCATGTTTATCTTGAAAACCACATTTAATTTCATGACTCCAATTCATGATTTTTCCAAAACAATTTCCGTTATACAATGCATTCATTTAGCTTTGGCACCACACTGTTATAAATTTGTAGCAAACTGTAAAGTCATTTGAGCGTTTTTATAGAAAATAGTCACGTAACCGTAATGTAACTCTATTCTGACCATAATATGGGCAATATTATGGTCAGACTAGAGTTAAATTACGGTTATGTAACCATTTTCTATAAAAACGGTGAAACAACTAGACAGTTTTCTGCAAAATTTTAACAGTGCAAATCCGATTATAAAAAATGCGCCGTTTTTTTAATTTTTTCTTTCTTAAGAGCCTACGCTAGTCACGCGAAGAAACGCTCCAGCTAATGTTAAGTCTATGGGAAGGTTATCGCACGATTTCTCGCTCGCATTTTAATATTTGTAAATGATTTTTTTTTTGCATAGGATAGCTGAGGTCGATCTCTAACGTTGTTAGTTTTTACTTTTTCGATTTTAGTTCCAGTTTTTTTATAAACGGACATTTCTAATTTCGGAACCGGTTGGAACCGGTTCTGAAAGTGAAAGTACCCTTATATAAAATAACTGGAACTAAAATCGAAAAAGTAAAAACTAACAAAGTTAGAGATCGACCTCAGCTATACTATGCAAAAAAAAAAAAAAAAATCATTTACAAATATTAAATGCGAGCGAGAAATCGTGCGATAACCTTCCCATAGACTTAACATTAGCTGGAGCGTTTCTTCGCGTGACTAGCGTAGGCTCTTAACGCTTCGTAGAAAATGCGATCCAGTGAATTTAATAAATATATATACCGTATATATTCGTGTATAAGTCGAAGAATTTTAGACAAAATTTGAGAGTTGAAAATGGGGGGGGGGGGGTCCTCTTATATACGAATTAGTAAAATAATAATAATAATAATAATAAATAAATAAATAAATGCTAATCAAATTGCAGATATTCAGGATCTTTAAAGCCAGAAAATAATACTTATATCTAGGAATCATGAATCTAAAAACCTTTATTGCTTTCATTCTAAGATTAAAAATTTTCAATGAAACTTGTGAAAATGTAAGTTATTGTTCAGAATCTGAATATTCATACAGCTCAATTAATTGGAAATCCGATATTTCATTGCATACATCCTCAAATTTGGATTCCATGCTTATCAACAACCTATCGGAATCTGAAACAAGTTGGAAATTGTACGTCAAACGTGACAAACGAGGTGCGTTAGTACTATAGCTAGTTATATAAATATTCAGATCTTCAAGATACGAGTTGCAACAACAATGAAGTTAATTAAGCACCAAACCACTCTCGTTCAAACAGGCTGTGAAACTACAGCAGCGACATATTTTAAACATTCGGAAGTGGATAATATAAATTAAAAATTCACTGACGGCTCGGTCTGCAGGCATAAGCAGATTTCGAAGACATAGACTGTGGGGCGCCTCTTTATTGGGAATTGCAAAAGAAAGACCCATTTACCATGATGCGGCAGTTGGGACCACTCACTTTGAAATATACTTCTGCCAGAAAGTGGAGCCAGCAGGGATTTTTTTTTTCCTGTAAGAGTTGGTTTTATAAAAAAAACTCGTTACTATAAAAGATTATGTATCTATTGTAGATAATATTAAGAGGATTTATAATAAACTTGATGGAACCCGTCAAAACTTGACGGAAAAAAATAATAACAATATCAGTAAAATAAGCTTCTTTATTATTTAAGAAGGGGTGCATATGAAACATTCTTTCAAATATTTTATTTTAAAAGTTTTTTTTTCCCCCAGTGAAATACAGTACTATTTCCGATGCAAACTCCAAACAAACAATCCGTAAACAACTGTGTAATGCAAATCAGTTTGACATTACCGCCATATTCCCCACGGCAAGAAAGAAAATTTCATGGCCCTATGAAGTATCATGCAAATAGCATATTCCTACGTTCATCTCATATTTAGTAAATAAAAGAACATCTCTATAATAAAACCGTAAGTCATGTGACTGTCATCAACAGTTCCGGGATGCCCGCTTCACTTTTTCATATGCCAGGCGGCCATTTTTATTAAAAATTATTTTTTCGAATAAAACTGCATAAAAGTTACATTTTTAGAAAGATCGTTCAAAATAAATTAATATTTGAGAGATGATTTACGTTCAATTATGTATACATTCTGCAATAACTTCAGTTTAAATTAGGTTCGCCGTTCAAATTCTCTATCCATGAAAGTAAAAAAAAAATAGATTCATTCGTTGTGAACGTTTAAAATATTAAACCATGAATTTTTGGATCGCTACCTGGTGTAAAAAAAACAATCCGCACCAGTGAGACAGTCAATGTTTACCATAATTATGTTCTATACAACTCAACTTCTTTCCGGATCTTTTCTTGACGTAAGTTGAACTCATGTAATAATATTTAATGGATCAAATTTCGAAATGAATTGCCGGCTTTTATTTTTCGCGTGTGCAAATTAGAAACGATACTTTAATTTTGAAATCAAATGTTTTGATTTATGATATTTTTTCTTATTTATCTATTTTCTATTTTAAAGAAAAATGTGAACGTCATGTATTTTACATTGGAACAGCTATCACGGACGCACCGGGATTGGCGCGATTTTTGTTTTGTGCCATTTTAGCGAGAAAATCCCATTTTCAGGTACCTATTAGAGATTACTAAAACTGCATGTACTTTTATTTTATTATGAAATAGTTTATTTTATATTAAAAAACACACAATTTTATTATAAAACACACACACAATGATTAATTTATTATAAAGTGGGTTAAGCGGTTTTTGTCAAGAAAGATGAAATACATAACAACAAAAAATATGCGAAATGCTACCACGATCGCCAAAGTTCTTGATTTGTCTATTAGATTTTTCCGGTTTGGCGAAGGATTAAGGAAAAAAATAAATTATGAATAAAAATAATTTGTTACAATGCTTAACATACATTTAAGGGCGACCAAACTGGTCGCCAGTGGCGGCTAGTAGTAAATAAAACACACATCTACAACACTATTTTTAATAATTTTAATTTTCCTGAAATCCTTTACTTTTGTGAATATTTTCATTAAAAAATGAAATCGTCTAACCTATAATAAAAAAAAAGTACTAATTGGTAACATGTAATCAAGGTATGCAATCAAGATGAAGCAATCAATAAGGCTCCAATTCTAATCATTATAATTAAAAATGGCAAAATCAGTTAAAATTACGCCGTGTTTACACAATCATGTAAATTTTTCTCTTTAGTTTTATCAATGTTAAAGCGCATTTCAAGCTAAGCATAACGTCATTTTCACCGGCGCAAACTTTTCACACCTACTTTATATACGTTACTTTTATGCTTAAACACCATGTATACAAATAAAAATATATTTTGTATTTAATTGTAAAGAAAAACTGGCATCAACAAAGTTATAATGCCTAATGATAAAATAAACCCAATGGACAATATTCCCATGACGTCACAACAAATATGAATTTTTATTCGCTTATAAATATAAAGTGCACACGATAAAAAGTTTTAACGAAATTATACTTGCAAATTAAAAAAAAATGACCTAAAAGCCACGTGCCTTTAATATTTATTATTTCGCTTTTATCTTCCGAACCATGGAGTTTTTCGTTACTCTGTGCTTCGCAAATCCGATTGCCGACTTTATGACGTCATATGCAGAAGTAAAAGTTTGATTTAAAATCACGGCCAATTAATAAAACTTTCGAACAAACGAATGTACGATAACAAATCTGTGTCCACATATCTTTCATTTAAAAAAAGAATGGTGTAATTTGATGCAGTAGTTTGTTCTCACGAATTGTCGAAAGAAATCGCTTAGCGTTTTAAATATATAGATTTAAGCGGATTTGGTATCTTGTGAATGGACGAAGTTATGTTTTTTTTTCTTCTTAAACCCCTATCCCCCCCCCCCCCACACACACACACCCACACCTTGGAGGCATTTTTTAAGAAATCAAAAATCTGTCATACATACATTTTTTTACCCTTTTCCTTAGAAGTAATAATAACTTTAAACGGATTCGATACGTATCATAATTAAGAAGTTATGGTTTTTTTTTCTGTTTTCACAAAAAGCCCCCCCATTTACCCCCCCCCCCTTTTTTTTTCTTCCTGGTTCGATTTTGTCGATTAGCGAACTTGACCAAGATTTTATGCCGATTGATTTTAAGTATGAGTTTGGAAGAGATTTGTGCAGAATTATTGGAGTCATCGTGTCCATAAAAAAAAAAGTGATATAGATAGATAGATAGATGAAGTTTTGCACTGGGGTGGTTTTGGGTTCTGGGAGTCATGATCGCTCTAGATCTGCAAAAATTTTCAGGAACTCCAACTTAGGGGAGAAAATTAATAGGTAGTATTTCTTAAGATATCTACCTAATAAAGAGTGTAATATATATATTTTTTTAAATACTCTTTTATTTACAACTAAATTTGAAAAAAAATGTGTTTCGACGAATTTTGCGGGATTTTATGGTATTGGGAATCCAATACTCCCATGGGAAAGGGAACTCTATAACTCTATATTTTATAGGTGAAATTAAAGGAAATGCATTTTTATTATACTTTTTTTTTCTTAAAAAGGAAAAAAAAAATAATATGACTTTCTGTTTAACTATGTATTATAGTCTATATATCTTTCTGTAAGCTATAAAATAGACAAAGTGACGCCAGATCGGTTGCCAAATTTTATCACGAACTGTCATAAAATGTTCAAAACTTAATTTTTATGGCTGTCATTTTAGACTGCAGAACGTGAAAGTACAAAGAAAAGATTTTTTTCCCCCATTTACAAATCTGTTTTTTATGTCTTAATTTGGGATGATATATAGCTCGATCTCTAACCATACATTCGCTTTAAAAGCCTGTCTAATCCTTTGGAAATCCTTCTTGAGATCGAATTACATCAGACCATTTCCAAATTTTACAACCCATCAGTCGAACTTTCTCACCAAAGTGTCATTCTCGTGATTTTTACGAGAACGAATCGTGTTCTTCATCTTTTTTTTTTTTTCGTCAAAAGTCTCCATTGCCACCGCTTAAAAACAGAAAAGAATAACTTGAAATGTTTTAAGAGTTTGGCCTTGGATATAACCACACATTGTCACATTCTCCTCTTTTGAAACACTTTCTCCTGATGATCCCGAAAAAAATAATAAAATAAAAAAAGATTCTGGAATGGAATCGCGATGGAAAGTTCTAGAGTGTAAAAAGCGGCTTTCCTTTGTGCCATTTTATCACCTCTAAAAATCAGAGCGAAAAACAGAATTTACCTGTTAGTTAATAGCGGTTTGTTCCTTTGTTGAGCGGCAGGGGGGGGAGGGGGGGGTCTACATAGTCATCTTTGAAGGGTGTATTCTTTTTTTGCAACGAACTGTGAGCCGCGTATGCTCAGCCAAGCTTTAAAGACTGGTCACGTGAGTAACGGGTCCAAATATGACCAGTCTATTCTTCGTAATAGGGATCGAGGTAATGAAAGGGAGTCACCCTTAGTTTTGCTTTCGTGGGGGGATGAGTTGATTCCCGATAGTTTCATGTTTACTTGTTCCAAGATTATAAAAGGATTTTTGTTCTTATGTAATAAAGCACATAAAAATTGTAGCTTTCTCTTCGATGAAGGGGGATATCTTCAATCTAAAGAAACATGTTATGATAATTTAGATTTTTTAATTATCGGATATAAACATGTTAAGTAAATAAATACTATTTTTTACTGTATTTTTACACATGTCATTGCAATTTATTGTTTTCTTAAATAAATAACGATTTTAAATATCGGTTCCTTACAGTTATAGGGTACACTTATGTAATTGTAGGAGAAGTGTGGTTTTAAAATGTTCTTTTATTAGTATGGTTATTAATAATTTTACCGCAAGAATTCCATTTTTTTTTTCTTGATTGCTCATGTTCATTTTCCTATATGAAACCATTTAATAATATGGCGAAAATGTATAACAAAATACTCAATTAATAAGAAAAGAAAATAGTTCAAAGTGTACAGAGTCACACTAAAGAATGAAAAATATTTTTTACACTCAAATATTTAAAAAAAAAATGTGCTCGAATTCAAATTAAGTTTTCTGATACCTTTACTAAATCTTTTTAATTGATAAATGCGCGAAAGTTTCAGACGTTCTTATTCAGATATCAGGAAATTGAACAGCGTTTTTCGTTTTATTATAAAAGTAACTAATCTTACTGAAAATGTCGTTGAAGTTCGCACTTTGAACCTATTTTTCGGATAAGTTCACGAAAAAATTGTAATTGTAACTCACAATGTACCGATTTTATAGGAAAATTAAAGACCCTGTTCGATTTTTAAGTATTTGAATGTTAATTCTTGAAAATTTTCAGGCAAATAGGAATAAAATTGAAATTACTGTCAAAATGAAATGAAAGAACTTAACAAATATATGCTAAAGCTGGTAAAATTAAAATTATTTTAAAGTGAAGGTCTCAGAAAAAAATAAAGCAATAAAAATGCTTGTATTTCATAATATCATCACGGACCTTCTCTTAAAAAAAAAAAATGTGCAGGGGGGGGGGGGGGTTATTCATTCACTTTCGGTGTCATCATCAGAATCATCCGGAAAAAAATCATCGTCGTCATCATCGTCGAACGAAATAATTAATGGCTCACACATTTCTTCTATTATGCCGTCTTTCTTCCAATACTCATTTTCCAGGTGTTCTATGTTCGTGCAGTAGTTTTTCCATTTCTGATCATTAACATTTTCCAGTGCTAGTTTGGTCAATTTAAAAAGTTGATCCATATTTAAATCCGCCGTTATATTTCTTTTTCGAATGAATTCCTTCATATCCGCCCATACATACTCTATTGCATTTATGTCGCAATGGTATGGAGGCAATCTTAACGCATAATGCCCATGTTCGGCTAACATGGTGTCGAATTTGTAGATTTTAGTAGAGGGCGAATTCGTCTTAACAAGGTCCATCAATTCAACTTTTCGCATGTTTGAAGAATATGGCACTTTGTTCAGTGCCAACCAATCCATAATTTCCCTTTTGTTTATTGAAGAATTCGGAGGCTTATTCAATTGAATAGAGTGATATGGCGCATTGTCTATCACAACAACAGAATTTTTCGGTAAGTTTGGAATGAATTTTTCATTTGCCCATTTTTCAAAAATTTGTTACGAATTACATCCAAGTTAAAATTATCCAAGTTGACATTCTCTATGGTTGTTTTCACCTTTTTCTTTTTAGGAGAAGCGAAATTATTTGCATTGTTATTAGCTTCTTTCCGAATTCTTCTTATAGCGCTATCCGAAACACCGGCAATTGCACTAGCTCTTTTTGTTGCATGTGCTAATAGAATAGTTAGACAGCCTTTATCTGCTTCATTATCACAATATTTTACAACATTGTTTAACATATTTTTCACTGCACTGTGAAAATGTTTGCCTTGAGAGCTTTTAGATTCTTTTAAATCCATTTTATAGAAGTAGAAACAAATACAAAATGAATAGCAGACAAAATAAGGAGAGAGAGAAAAAACGCTAATAGTACAAGAACAGCCAGTGAAGAAATGACAAGCGGTCAGGCAAGATAAGGGAAACTTGAATTTTGTCTCCTCCTAATATAATGCTTCCCTCCCTTCGGACGGGTCTATTTTTTTGGCACCATGCCAAGGTCCGTCTTTCTAGAGTGGTTCCACAGTAGTAAAGTAAGATATTTGCGTACACCTGGGCAGGGCACACTCATTCACGCCAGGCTCTTAAATTTCTATGGCACTTACGATCGTGTTTACGGGTTAGTAGGGTTCTATGCCAATTTTTACAATCTTTGTTCGTGAGAGAATCTGTATATTCTTGACCTTGATAAAACTAGCTTGCATGCGTCCATTTTTTTCTTAGCTTCCCATCTCAAAAGACCAGTGGTTCCCAAACCGTGAGGCGAATTTTCCAGGGGACGTGCGAAAAGTTTTCAGATTTCTTTAAACTAAATACACTGTAAAAAAAATGCAGTATATATGCAGGTAATTTTATGGGCAATTTTGGCTTTGATTAGTGGTTAGTAGGCTTCTATGCCAATTTTTACGATCTTTGTTCGTAAGTGAATCTCTATATTCGTGACCTTGATAGAACTAGCTACATGCTTCCATTTTTTCAGAGCTTCCCATCTCAATGGACCAGCAGTTTTCAAAGTGGGAGGCGAGTTTGCTGGGGAAGGTACGAAAAGTTTTCAGATCTCTTTAAACTAAATAATAATCTCTTTAAACTAAGTAATAATCTGGGCGAAAACGATTCTTTAATCTTCTTTCATTGTCAACGAATACATTGTGGAAGTGGACAAAATGCTTCGGACGATTGAACATATAGAAGACTTGTCGAGAGCTAACTTGGGCGACAGGGGGAAAATATGCATTCACATATAATGAAGAATTTTAGAAGGTATTAATTATATCCATTAAATTTGTCATTTTATAAATTAAATTATTTTTGTATTAAATTTTATGTATATCCATGGAAGGGAAGAATCACTCACAGTTAAGAATAATATTTACTTAATGTTAATTCTTACCTTATTTGAAACACTTTTTGCAATTCACATTACCAGCGTATCTCCAAGAAGCAAAAAAATTAAAACGCGTTTCAATCTTTTTGAGACACCCTCTTACACATACCCTAGTAATAATTCTGTGCCACGATGCATACATGAGTGAAAATTATGATTGGCCTTCAACAGAACCAATTTCTCAAATAGAAAATCGTCCCATAAATTCCCTTTCTTGAGAGTAAAAGTGAAAAGTCCTCGACTTAAGCCCTTGAAGGAAGACACGTACTCAACTTAAAGAAAATTTCTTTCACTGTTGTGCATGAGTTCTACATTTTCAGATTAATCGATTTATCGGCTAAAATCTATAATAGCAGATTAGCATAAATCAATGACCGTGTTTTAAAAATTTATATTCTCAAAACGACAGTAACACCTCGATATATCGCGCATAGAAGGATACAAACTAGAAGCGCGATCTATTCGAATGCGCAATATATCCAACGACATTTAAAAAATTCATCGAGATCAAAGAATTGTCGTATGATAGCTTCCAAAACCTCATCATCTAAATTTAGATAAATTTTATCGTTTTTCTACATTTTCACAACGATATTTGAAATGTAAGCAAGCCATGGTTGTGTTTCAGCTGGGAATCGTTCACATCTTTTAGTTTAATTTGAGCATTAAAAATTGTCAATAACCAATTGCCACCACCAACCCCCCCCCCCCCCCCCAAAAAAAAAAGGTCCCTTTTACGAATAACTGTTTTGCGATTTAAACACGGTACAACATTAAAGACGTGAGTATAAACATCACAAATTAAAAATTTTATACATACATTAAAATTAAAAATATCGATGTTTCGACCACCTTCTATGGTCATCCTCGGGAAAAAATTTTTATATTGCTTCCAAAGTTTCAAATGTGAAAAACAATCCGTCCATTGCCACATTATTATTGCTATCCACAAATTTATTATATATATATATATATATATATATTATAAAAAAACGTCGATATTTTTAATTTTAATCTATGTATAAAATTTTTAATTTGCATACACCATTCAGTAAAATATGTGATGTTTATACTCACGTCTTTAATGTTGTAATATTTTATGATGTAATCGTCCAGCATTTATATTAAACGCGGTAGTTTGAAATCTGGTGACATATACTTTGAGTATTTTGAAAATGCAAGATTAACAGAAAAATATTACAAAATACAATACTAAAATACTTTAGTTTTATCAGTTTAAAATACACAATGCAAATGTATTTCAAATACATGTATTTTCGATACTGCCCAACTCTATCTATCAGCTAATTAACGTTTTATGGCCGAGCGAAATTTGCTTCTGCGTCTTTAAATAAACTACTTTGAGAGCCTCGACTGGCCTTTAATGTAGCTAGAAGCGATTCTGTCATTCGGAAATATATTAGACTAGCGATTAAAACACATGGAAAAGACAAGTGGACTCGTGTATTACCTGTAGAAGCTTGTTATGAGATTGTCTAATAAACTGTAATCAAACCGATTCCTATCTAGAAAATTAGAGAAGAAAGGCGTCTTTATGCAAGGCCAAACCTGTGTAAGTACACCTGCAACGCGTCGGACTTTTGATTCGACCTGTAAGCGCTCATTTATGACTGTCATAAAAATTAATTTGATTCAGGGTTGGATCGTGGGGTAGATAAAATATTAGTGTAAAAAAAACGCGGCTTTATTGACCAAGTACTTTGTAAAACAAGACAAACGTTTCTTGATCTAGCTCTTACACTGTAAAGAAAATCTGTAATTTTGACAGAAAAATATTGTTTTTTTTTTACAGAAAAAAACTGTTTTAAAAAACGGTTTTTTGCTGTAAAAATTTATTTTGTATTTTTTCAGAAAAAATTGTTTTAATGAAAATATACAGATATTTTCTGTAAATTAAACGGTTTTCCACTGGCGCCAAAATTGACAGTTTTTATCGGTCAATTTGAGAGGTGATTTTTTTTACAGTGTTAGCTTTCCTATATAAGGTTTACGAAAATACAATATAACCTCTTCTGAGTTACACTCATGATTCTGAAAAGCATCCTTTATCTTTTGAAACCTCAGAAACCAATATATTTTCGAGATTGAAAGAAGCATTTACAAAAATAAAGCTTCTTTTGCTGACGATGATTTTCGGAAACGTTTCTGAGTCGTTTTTAAAGTATATTGATCGTTTTTTTTAAACCAGAATATCAATTTTTGCTATATCCATCGATTTTTGCTATCGATTATGCTATCCATTCTCAATAAAACATTTTCAGCTGCGTAATTGAATTTATATATATGCAAGAGTGACAAAATAATATTAATTTTTTTTGTTAATACTAGCAAGCTACGGCCGCTACGCTGATCAATTTCTCTTAACGAACTTTTAATCAAACAAAATATTGACATAATTCACTCTTATATTTTGACAGAATAATAAGGCTACTATAATTTGTGACTCGTGCCAATATACACGTCAGGACACGTCGCCCTTATCAATATCTTTTTATTCATGAAGGTTTCGCTATAGTACTCTATTGTGAAATTTGGTAATTTTTGAAATTCAATATTTGAAAAACGGCATAATCATTAGATTTGAAATTTATATCAAGAAAAATACAATTTTTTACCTTTCAAACGCAGTTTGTCTAGCAATTTTCTGACAAATACTTTTCCAGCTATTATTTTTTTCAGTAACTTCAAATGTTTCATTTTCCGAGATAAATCTGTGGCAACAATTAGCGAAAAACCCAGTCGTCAGCAACGCATAGCTTTTTATTAAAGAGGCTGTTGGAGCAGGGATTGTCACCATCAATTTGCCATCATCACTTTTGAAATCGGTTCTGTAGTTCTAGAGATTCCATAGAAATTGTAATTTAGAATGATTTTAGAACGTTTTTCGCTCATTTCACCCTTTTAAACTTCGATTTTCTTTTATTATTATTCTTAGAGAGCATTTACATCTTATAAGTAACTACAATGCCAAATTTCAAATTTATAGCTCCTTCAGTGTAAAAAAGTCGCAATTTTCGAACATTTTTCGCTCCTGCACCCCATTAGGGTTAGTGGCACCGACATAAAATATAGCCTATGTTGGAGTAAGGGATTGTCACCATCAATTTGCCACCATTACTTTTGAAATCGGTTCTGTAGTTCCAGAGATTCTATAGAAATTGTAATTTAGAATGTTTTTAGAACGCTTTTCGCTCATTTCACCCTTTTAAATTTTTTTTTTTTTTTTTTTTTTTTTTGTTCTTAGAGAGCATTTACATCTTATAAGTAGCCACAATGCCAAATTTCAAATTTCTAGCTCCTTCAGTATACAAAAAAACGTAATTTTAGAACGTTTTTCGCTCCTGCACCCCCCTGGGGTTAGTGGCACCGACATGAAATATAGCCTATGTTGGAGCAGGAGTTGTCACCATCAATTTGCCACCATCACTTTTGAAATCGGTTCGGTAGTTCCAGAGATTACCCCCTACAAACAAACAGACAATCTTTACTCCTTTATAATATTAGTATAGATAAATACTGTTAATTTATCCTGTTTGTCTGTAAAATATGTTTGTTGAACAGGAAAATGTTTACTAATGGAAAAGCATACGAAAAACTTATATTTCAGGTTGAGAAAACGGATTAAATAACACTATAAAAACTCCTAGGAAACGTTTCCGAAAATCAGTGGTAGCAAAAGAAACTTTGTTTTTTTATAAATACTTCTTTAAATCTCAAAAATATATTGGTTTCTGAGTTTCTTAAAAATAAAGAATGCATTTCGAAATCATATATGTAACTCGGAAGAGATTGTTGTCTATTTTGTTTATATTATTTGTTTGTTGAATAAGACACATTTGTCTTTTTTTAGAGTGCAGAGAGACTAAAATTAATTATTTAAATTTCAAATATATATTTTGCATTCCAATCATATCTGATGATAAGGCAAATTTTGAATAATTCCAATGAACAATTAAACGAAAAAAAAAGAGAGAATGATTTAAAACATCCTTAATCTAATTACAAACGTAATGATTATGTTATTTTTCGTTATTCAACATCGTTAAGCTTTCTAACACTTTTTCATTTTTAAAGATAAAAGCATGAAATTTGCAGAGATTAGTATCCAAAAGCCTAGAAATTGAACAAAGTTTTAAAAATATTTTTATATAAATGTCCATCTAGAGTTATAATCGATTGCTCCTCTATATAAAGGCGCTCCCTGACTGCTAAGAGCTAATGTGCCCGCCGGTTCTGTATGTACGTATGTATGTTTGTACGTATGTACGTAACGCGATAAATCTTGATAGAAATGACAGTTTTCTTCAAATTTTGTTTATAGGTACATTGTGATAAGGCCCTTCCCTTATTAGTTTTGGGGGTTCATTGGTTAAGTATAAAAGGGGGAACGGGGGGCTACCCCCCCCCCCTAATTTAGGTGATGGGTTTTTCATGCAGATTTATCCGATTTTCTTCAAATTTTGTATATAGGGTTATTATAATAAAGCGCTTCCCTGATTAGTTTTGGGGTTTCATTGGTTAATTATAACTGTTGGTTTTCATTGGTTAATTATAACTGTTGGGGTTTCATTGGTTAATTATAACTCTTATTCAATGCCCTCAGTTTAACTGGGCAGTTTTCTTTTTTTTTTTCTTTTTATATACTATTTTCTGAAAGTTTATTTTCCTTTATAAAGTAATTTACTGTTCAATTTTTTTGATCCTTAATAAGTGTACATCCAAGTTTTGTGTATTTTTGAATAAAACTAACGTCGCTAATGAGTTACAAAGTAACGAGTTTGAATTTGTGAACAGCCTGAATGTAATTACAGTCAAACTCGTTTACTACGAGCACAATCTAAAACGAGTCACTTGCACGTAAAGAACGGTTCCTCATTTAAACTATATTAAGATTTTCACGCTTTTTTACGAGCTACAATAGCAGGCTAATACGAGCAAAACATCTGTTCCAATTCAATCTGATTTTCGTAGCGTAAAATTCGGAGAGAAATCTCTTTCTCAGCGAACACTGTTCACTCTCAACGATAATATTTCTGCATTATAACTGTCTGTCAAAATGTATACTAACTTATTAATTTAACCGGACAGAAGTTCAAATTTCAACCTACAAATTACGAAAATGTAATGGAATGTCCCGAAGTCTTAAAAGAATGAAAGAATAAGAAGGAGAATATAAGAACTTTTAAAATACCGTCCCTTTGAAATATTTACAACTGAGCCATAGAATAGAAGGAGCATCGAAGAAAACATTTATTTATTTCCTTTTAAATACGGAATCTGGGCCATATTAACCAGCCTTTTCGTATGTCTCTTATTGTACTCTTAAAACGAAAAGGATATGTGAAATCAATAGCTCGAAAATTGCAATGATATTTCAATATTACCAGAGTTTTTCCGGGAAAAAGAAAAGTGACCAGTTGTATTACTGTACTGCACGTCAATCGTGTTCTTCGCAATTCCTAGTTCCTTAGAGGATCCGACTTCAGTACTGGGATTTTGTCTAAAGAAAATACCCATATAAAGATTATGACTCACACAGACGTAAAACTGACTAATTTTATGTTAGCTTTATGATATAAGGTTAACTTTAGCATTAAGATGATTAGAGTAATTAATGGTAGTAAATGACTTAATTATGTGCGTGCTTTTGAAATTTTTATTACCTTCAACGGTATAACAAGTAAATACATAATTCCCTTGAATTTAGTATTAACCGAGTTTCGATTCTACGAGGGAAAGTCATTAAGTAAGTCACAAAAGATAATTAAATAATAACTTACAATGATATTCACTTCAAAACTATTTTTATTTCTCAACCTATTCTCCACCCATATTTATGCACTTGTATCAGTGCCCCAAACACCAGCTGCATAACCTTTTTTGGGTTGCTGTCTCAGCCGCATTAGAACTTCAAGTTGAACCTTTTCATCATCTTGCTTCCAAGATGGTTTTTTAGTGAACTAAACAGATACAAATCGTTTGGCGCTAAGTCGAAGCTGTATGGCGGATGTTGAAGAAGTTGACAACCAAACTTTTGAATTGTCTCCTGTGTTCAACTTGAGGTCCTAATGTGGCTGAGACAGCAACCCAAAGAATCTTATGCAGCTGGTGTTGGGGCACTGATACAAGTGCATCAATATGTGTGGAGAATAGGTTGAGAAATAAAAATAGTTTTGAAGTGAATATCATTGTTTATTATTTAATTACCTTTTGTGACTTACTTAATGACTTACCCTCGTATATTAATTGCTTATTCCCTGAGGCACGTAAGCTCATTTAAGAAACTATTTTGTCGAAACCTTTGTATTGTTATTGTCCAAGATGGTTAATAAATATCAGGATCGACTTTGACGAATCTGTATCAGCTAATTATGGTTTTATGACCGGCCGACACTTTACATTTATTGCCCTGTTATAGCTAGAAATAATACAGCCATTCAAAAATCTACAGGCTCGCCTTTAAATTCAGGGAACAGAACAGACGGAATCATGTATGAGCAAAATTACCCGTAAGGAATTATCGACGTCTAATAAACTCATAATCAAACTGATTTCCATATGGAAAATTAGAGTACACCTGTGTAAATAGATGTAAGATTTTAAAACTTTTAATAATATTAAGTATGTACATTAAAGCCTGTCTATATCAGCCTTAACGGATAAAACTTAAACGAAAATAAATAGCCTCAACCTGCCTTAAACGGTAAAATAATTGTATAGTCCCAATTCCCAATGTCAAGAACACCATATCTACTAGAAACCGCTCCAAAACGGAATCGGTTACGGCCAGTTTTATCCGGTAACTTTCAGTGACTCAACATTGATCAAACATTAAGTATATGTAGTAAAACCTGTCAAAACGAAACCTGTATATGACGGATTCCAGCTTTAACATTCAGTTTTAACAGGTTTTACACTGTTAAAAATTTGCAGCAAACTGTCCAGTCATTTGACCGTTTTTGTAGAAAACGGTTACATAACCGTAATTTAACTATATTATGATCATAAAATGAGCAATAATACAGTCAGATTATAGTTAAATTACATTTATATAACCGTTTTCTGCAAAAACGGTCAAATGACTGGACAGTTTGCTGCAAATTTTTAACAGTGTAGTTTACAGCAAAATCTTCCGTTTTTGATGGGTTTTTTTCTCGTATGTACAATTGTATAGAATCTTTGCATCGGGACCGAATATTTTTCCATCCAAAACCGAATTCCGTTTAAGATAGGTTTTATGGTATTTTAGAAATATTTTGTCTATTTGAACGGCAATGAAATATCGTTTAAGAAGATTAGAAAACTATAATTAACTTTTTACAGCTGTACTTCTATCTATTTATAACCGCAATAGCATTGCCCTATTATAGAGGAAAGCGATACTGTCATTAGAAAATATATAGACTTGCCATAAAATGCGCGGGAAAGATGGACGGGATCGAGTGCCTGATTTACGGCAGGGCATTCTGGGCACGGGTCAGGACCCCCAAATTCTACTGAAGATTTTTCAATTATTGGCCAAAACAGTTTTAACTGTTAAAAAACAAAATCAATATGGAAAAATCTGTCTGTTCGAAGATTGTCTATTTTTTGTCTAAGTAACTTCATATTTTCCTGACTGTCTTTTAACAATTTATGTGCAGAACTCCGTTTTTGGGATAGCCATATTATTTCATTTTTATTTATTTTATCTGTAAGGCCCACATGGGTAACATGGACAAACCCATGTGGTTCTGCTAGTTACTTGTATAAATTCATAATTTTTTTTTTTCAGTGAAAGCTTGTTATTTGATTAATAGGATATACGCTAATATTTTAAATAATTATAGCTTAGTACTGCGGTAAATGTATTATGAGTTGTTGCATACTTTATCATTCCAGATAGATGGACTTGCATAGAGAAAGGTAATCAGCACCACACAGTTTATTATAAAATTCAATTAAAATTTCATAATTATGAAATAATTATTTAGAAGTAAATTAATGATTATCAAATTTAATTTTTTTTAAATTGATATTTTAAAGAAATTATTAAAGTTTTCAATATTATATATATTTTTATTCAAAGCCTCTGTAAGCATCGGTGCAACGGGGGCCCCCCCAAACGCATCTGTGCCCAGGGCCCCCGAATTTGTAAATCTGTCCCTGACCGAATCATCTATGAATGTGCAAAGAATTGTCAGTCAAATTGTCTGTTAAATTAAAATCAAAATCATTTCCATCTGGACAATTTGAGAAAAAAAATGTCTTTAAACACTGTAAAAAAAAAAGCCATGATTCCTAAATGCGATCTTTATCTTTATAAACCCCAGAAACCAATATATTTTCGGGATTTAAAGAAGCATTTATAAAAACCAAAGTTTCTGTTGTTGCCATTGATTTTCGGAAATGAAAATTTAAAATACGCTTTAATCAGTTAATTGTTTCATATTAATTAAATAATGATTATCCGTTGAGGAATCAATTTAGAAAGCTTGAAAAGATAGCTTAAATAATGCTTTTTTCCCCTGATAGCCTTATCTTAAAAAATAAATAGAAGAAAAATGATATATTTTAAAAATAATTTCATTAGCTCGCGCTTTCTACCTTGCGTTAAAAAAAGCAGGGAATTTTACGTGATCAGGTTCGATGCCCACGCCAAACTCACGTATTGTAACGTAATTTTCAAGATAAACATTGAATGCTTATAAAAGTGTATTTTAAAAAATATATATACGTATATATTTTATATTTATTGATTAGTTCCTTTTAGATCCGTTTTTGATTGGCTTATTATGCAACAAAATTTGCTAAGATACCGGAAGAAAAATTTGGCTTTAGATGGTTCTTAGCACGTGCACCATCTGTTTTCGGTAAAACCTGTGAAAACGAAAGCTGTCTATAATGGGTTCCTCCCTTAAACGGAGAAAAGTCACTGTCTCTACAGAAGGAATGCCATACAAATATTTTGCTTAGACGAATATCTGAAATAGATTTTTTTTCGAACTCTAGTGCTTCCGTTTTAGCAGGTTTTACTGCAAATGTATTGTATCTTTTTTCAGTGGGGCCATTAAATTTTTCCACCATTTGAATAGATTTTTTTTTCGAACTCTAGTGCTTCCGTTTTAGCAGATTTTACTGCAAATGTATTATATCTTTTTTCAGTGGGACCATCAACTTTTCCGTTTAAGGTGAGGTTTCGTTATGCTTCCCTAGGCTTTACTGTATTTCCAAGTCCTCGTTGATAAGCGATATGATATTCCTTCCCATTATCTGATTTACGGCAGAGCATTTGGGGCACGGGCTCAGGATCCCCGAATTTCCCCCAAATGCTACTGAAGATATTTCAATTATTCGCCGTAAATTAATAACTGTTAAAATACAAAATTAATATGGAAAAATCTCTTTATCAAAGATATTTGTTTGTCAATATGATTTGTCAAAGTAACATCATTTTTTCCTGATTGTCTTTTAATAATTTATGTGCAGGAATGTACAGAACTCCGGTTTTGGAATCGCCACATTATTTCATTTTTATTTATTTTACCTGTAAGGCCCTCATGATTAACATGGACAAAATCATGTGGTTCTGCTAGTCACTTGTATAAATTTAGTTTACATATATTTTTTTCAGTGAAAGCTTGTATTTCAAAGAAAAAAAAATATTTGATCAATAGGATATGCTAATAGTTTAAATAATTATAGTTTGGTACTGCGGTAAATTGATTATTAGTTGTTGGATACTTTATCATTCCAGATATATTGACTTGCACAGAGAAAGGTAATCAGCACCACACACTTTATTAAAAAATTCAATTAAAATTTCATAATTATGAAATAATTATTTAAAATGAAATTAATAATTATCAAATTTAATTTTTGTAATTGATATTTTAAAGAAATTATTAAAGTCAATAGTGGTTATCTTAATAAGTACTGCTTTCACTATTATATTTTTAACTCAAGACCTCTGTAAGATTTGGTGCAAGGGGGCCCCATATGCATCTGTGCCCAAGGCCCCCAAATTTGTAAATCGGTCCCTTGTTCCTTCCATCGCTCTGTCCCGCTTTTTACCATACTAAACCTGGCAACACAAACTTTGATCGTTGCGTGAAACATCCACTACATAATTTCTTAAAAGGGAAAGAAAAAGTGAAATTGATGGATTATTTTCTTATCATTCCTTTCCAGCAATTACCAGCCACAGCCAAGTGTAAAAACGTGTGTCAATTCAAATCACCTTCTCTATCCTTTATATTCTGACGAACAGATAAAGCCTTTGGTGTCATTCGAATATATAACCGATTGATTAGAGCGATAACCGATGCGTATACTTAACCCCTTAATCGTCGCGCCCTTTAAGTGTAGGCTACTGTTTTAAAATTCAGATTGCTTGATTACCACCAGTTTTTTTAAGTAGAAATGTTCGTCTTGTTTAATAGACAGATAAAAATAATGCGAGAATAAAGCCAGTAACACTATTTTATAAAACTGGTGGGAATCAAACAATCTGAATAAAACAGGCGTAACCTATGCTGCCCGTGAATGTCTCGGGCGCGACGATTAAGGGGTTAAGGTAAAGCTAGGATAGTCTGCGCACAATTTAAAAGAATAGCAATAAAAAATCTAAATATTAATTTTTTGCTAAACTATTCATGAATAATTTTTACTTCATTTGTTTTTTATGCATTTTCATTGCTATTTTGTTGTTACGTTGCAATTTAATAGAACAGTTGTAGTAAAACCAAGAAAGTTATTTTGCGCAATCTGTCCTTACAGGGTTGGTGTGATTGCGCACATGGGTAGGAGAGATTGTTACTAATAATAGCTACAATTAAATTGTTAACAATAATAATTACACTTAAATGACATTGCTGTAAGGTTTTTGTGAACAAATATTATTGTATTAGGAGTGAATATTTCAACCTAATGATTAAAGAATCAGAAAAAGGAAATAATTTTAAAACGATTAAAAATTTTTAATTAAAGGAAAAAAAATTAAAGAATCAGAAAAAGCAAGTCCAGTTAAAATTACAAAATAAATTATGTTACTTAATAACACGTTTAACTTAAAATTAGTCCATTTTCATTTTTCATTTTTTTATGCAAATTTACCAATAAGCTGCGTAATCTCTCCTAGCATGGAAACTAATTGGAACACTGCGCCATCTCTCCTAAGTAGCAGATGCGCAAACTCTCCAATTTCGATAGGAGAGATTGCGCGGCCTTTTATTTAAACATGACGTCTTCTAAAATGAACCGTTGATGTTCACATTGTTAGTCTAGATTAGTAGCTTATGAGAAATCGTTTAAGTTTAAAATATTTTGTACTATTGACATTGTATAGAAATTCTGATAAATAGCTATGAAAATTCAAGCACCTACTTTGGGAAAACAAAACAAAATAGCATTACTTTATCTTAGACGCTCAAAGCAATCAACTTGCACTTTCAAGTAGACACTCCACTACTGTTGTTGTACAACTACCTGGAATCGCTGCGCTCTCACTATTCCCCTTCCCCCCAAACCTCTATGTGCGCAATCTCTCCGACCGCGCCATCTCTCCTGGCTTTACCTTATACTAATAGGGAAAGTTAGATAAAGGATTATGTTTGTAGGCATTGACGATCTATGTATAATTAGTAAATCTTCCTATCAGGAGCCTCAACGTCAATTTTGCAAGACATTTTAATTCTCTGCACATACTATCTAATATAATGAAATCCGCAATATAATAATGTTAGATTATTTGTATATTCTTAAGCATATAAGATATCCCAAGGATTCAGAAAATCTAATTTTTAAGAATGTCAAATGAGCCTGATTTTACTTCATTTTCTCTTTCTGAAAGACTATGAATTCAGTAACTAATGTAACCATAACCGTTCACTCTTATGAAAATAGTTCATAGAGCTGGTATAGAACTCTATAGAATTCTTTAAAAGTTCTATAGAATAGCCTTTCTATAGAATACTATTCCTATATAGAGTTTTGAAGAGTTTTATAGAATACCTTTTCTACAGAAAATGTTCCTGTAGAATTCTTAGAAGTTCTGTAGAATTTTTTTCTATAGAACAGTTTTCTATAGAGTACTATAAACCTTATAGAATTAAGTTAAATTAACTAATGATTCTACATTATATATATATATATATATAAAGAAAAAAATATTTTTTGGTCTTTTAGAATTTATGTGTGTGTACTAATTTATTTATAACTATACATTAAAATAGAATAAAAAATAATTTTGTAATACATCAGTTTAATATTTAATAGTACTCTATAGATTTAATATGATTATATGCATATAATTTAATTCTATTGTAATACATTGTGATTCAAGTGTCAATGTAATAATATATCAGTCGAACTACTGATTTGAATGATTAATTAATTTGTTTGTTTATAATACATTAATTTGTTGGTTAATATTATAACGATTTATTAATTTGCTGTTAAATTTACTAAATCATCCATCTTATTTAATAAACTTTATTCACTTTAATAATATTGTAATTTTTATTAAAATAGTTTAATCTGAAGTATAAATATTTAAACAATTGTTTCAAGTTTAACAAATAATTTTTTAGACTTTTAAATATATTTTTTCAAGACAATATATAAATAGGAACGCAAATCACAAAAGAAACAATGTTGAAATATTGTAATAAGAATTTTGAAACTGTCAGTGGCTGTATCAAGCTTAAAGTACCGGTTCTTCGTCTGATCACTGAAGTAAAGCAGCACTGAGCACGGTTACTACTTGGGTGGGTGGACCACATGTGTTCTTTATAAAGTTCTGTACATATTTTTTATAAACGCTCTATATTATTTCTGTAGATATTTTTATAGAAGCTCTACAGACATTTCTATTGAACTTCTATAAGTATTTCTATAGCTTTTGGTTAAACAAGTTTATAGAACAACGGGCCATAATTCTATAGCAGTGTTTCCCAACGGGGGGCGTACGCCCCACAGGGGGGCAATTTGACTTTTCAGGGGGGCAATTTAACTTTTCAAAGGGACAATTCGGAATATCTGTGAACCCATACTTTCTGAATTGTTTTTCTAATAGTAATGCTGTAGACTGAAAATAAAAGTTGCACACTCAAATTTCAAAAACAAAATTTAAAAAAATAAATTTTTTATTCAGTTTTTAAAAAGTATCCATTCAAAAGTTTTAAATACAATTCTACCAGAATAATTATAGATAAAACTTTTAAAGATATTTAGATACTTTTATATATTTAAAAATTCTTTATAATTTTTCTGATTTATAAGTATTTTAGAATTTTAAACAACTTTTTCGATTATTTATTGAATGAGTCGCACTGCGATATGTCACATAAAAATCAATTTTACACATGACACTATTCAAGTGTATATTTATCAATTGCTTCACGACCTTGATTTACAGAATCTTTTATCACGTTTTATTCTGATTAGAAATTGTTGCGTAATTTAATCGCAGAAATTCTGTGATTAAATAAGAAAAAAATTGTTTTATTCAAAATTATCGATTTTTCTAATCAAGGATTCTGAGCACTCTATGCATCACGCATACCTGTGCGACCATGTGCCAGTAAACTACAAGGAGTATCAGATGATTATAAAAAATATTTGATTCATCTATTACCTTCGGTACATTTCAGGATCAATGTTAAATTATTGTTACTCTATCAGGAGTAAATTCTTTTAAAATTTTATAAGAATTATGTGTTATATAGGGGGGGGGGGGGGACATCATCATTTTAGAGATGTTTTGGTGGGGCGCGGCTAAAAAAAGGTTGGGAACCACTGTTCTATAGGATTCCATAATACGTTTTCTATAATTTTTATTTGTAGAATTCTATAAGAATTTTTTGTAAGGGCAATGAAAACTGGAAAAAATAAATAAAAAGACATACGTATTATTTCAACATTGTAAAAATGATAAAGAATAATGATTTATATTTTTTGAACCTAGCTACACAATTGCATGAGAATAGCGAATAGCCGAGAAAATGATCTACAAAATTTCAAACTGATTGGATTAATTTAAGACATCGAATAGCAAATATTGAACACCCATAATATAACATTCAAATCAACTATTCAAATGTGCCATTTTTATTTCAATGAATGATAAAATATGAAAATGTAAAATATAAAATATGTAAATAATGTAAAAATATAAAATATAAAATATGAAATTTTTTTAAACCCTCTATTTTTCGAACGAACGAGCCCAATAAAACAAAAACTAAACAGCTAATTCCACGTACCGCACCGACATACCCACCTAACTACAAGCTTATCGGACGTATTTTACTGATGTTATCGGAGACATACAGACAGACACCAAAAAGGTTTTACATCTCAACAGGAAGCCTCAACTACCGTTTCGGCAATTTGATGTTTTATTTGGAAATTTAAGCGCAAATTGATCTATACCAATGTCTTATAACCACACTATGTCGTGGCACACCCGAGCCACGAAAATTTTCAATAAAGTCGTACCAAGATTTTACGAATTAAAGAAATGATGTAAAATGTATTGAACAAATTTTTACAAACTTTAGATTTGTGGTATTAAAATTTTGAAAAACAAATCCATCCATCAACACTTAACACAACTATAGTTCAGAAGCGAAATTCTTTGTTTAGAGTGCCGTGAGCATTTGCTCCGGAATTAAAATGCAGTCGAAACTCTATGTAACTGAATCCACTGTTCTAGTAAAAAAACTCGTTATACAGAGAATAACGAAAAAATTCCTATATAATATGTAAATTAAAAGAAAATTTTTTTGATGAGTTTAATTAAGATTTTGAAATGTTTAACGGTACTTACGTATTAACGCCACCGCAGCTACAGATTTGGCGTTTTTTAAGTGCCGCCAATCTTTCGTAGCACTAAAAAATGGCGTCAAAAATCAACAAACAACAAAGCAACAAGGAATCCAAAAGATAACTGCGTGCGCGTGCAAACAACAAGATTGCTCTTTATTGGCGCATTAGCGCAACTTCTGCTGCGGTGGCATTAATACGTATAAGTACCTGTTTAACTCCAAATATTGACTTGATATTGTATTTTTTAATTATTTAAACAGTTTCAAAACGGAAAATAAACATTTATTTGAAAGTACAGTGCAAGAAAAAATGCATAAAGAAAACCTACATTTGTTTTAGACGAAAAAAGCTGTAATTTTTTCGTTGTTTTGATTTCAAAACAGTTACACCATCGTGAAAATTACACTATTTTGACAGTAAATTCGACAGCACAAAAAGCTATGAATCCTAATAGTACTCTAAGGACAACAGACGCCACTTAAACCTTTATAGAACCGCCTGTGTATAAATACATTGCGTATGAGATCTCGCTAGGGATTCCATAAGTTTCGTTTGAAGTGCATGATGTCACACCTTCTCTTGCTTCGCTGGTCTGATAGCGAAGGACTGTCCGGTACAAAGAAAGAACATTGCGTCAGAGTTCAAAACTATAGACCAGCCATACTCAACATTTTTTTTTTTCTCGCCGGCCGCAAAAATATGTTCGCGGCGTTTGGCGGACCGCAACACACGTACAAAGGGGTAAAAAAAAAGAGTACGTAATATAGTAAGATGGCATATAGATAAGTAGCATAACAAAGCATTGTAATAAAGTTAATATTATCAGTGGGATTAAAAGTTTTGTCGTGGAAGAAATGTTTGTAAAAAAAAAACTTACCATTTCAAAACAATAAACTTCGTATTAGGTTTCTATTGCAAATATTGTAGAAATAGTCCACGAAGTTTGTTGTATGGAAATAGTGGTGTGAACATTTTTTGGCGACATATTTTTCCGCGACAAATGTTCAATCGCAAAAAGCAATATAATAAGTATAAAATCGTAATAATATGAGAATGCAGAGTTTCCACGTTTAAAAAAAAAATCAAGAGATTTTCTCTAATAAATCAGTGTTTTGTTCAACGCAAAATCTTTTTATTTTTACTTACCCATCATACGTAGTATAGGGTAAGTCTTGTAATCGTTTTGAAAATCGAAAAAAAAAATTTTGACGGATTTACACGTTTCAGACACTGGAGATTCCGAAAAGCATATTTTTAGAAAAAAAAAAAATTTGCCGTCCGTCTGTGTGTCTGTGTGTGTGTCTGTAAACGTTCTATCTCCCGAAAAAATTGAGATAGAGACTTGCAATTTGGTATGTACTTAGTATGTATTAATGGGAAGAAGCCTATTTCATTTCAATAACCTCGATTAACCGGAACTATTTTTTTCGGACTCTCGAAATATTCGTTCTGATAAAAGGTATATAAAAATTTTCTTCGATTTTTCATGACCTTGTATTTCATCCAAATTTCACTTTAAAGATATATTTTAATTGGAAATTTGACGCTTAATCAGATGCAATAAGCCGCTAGTTAATAAGATTATTATTTTTGGGCTTATAAGGAAAAACCTCTTTCAAACATTCAGTAATCGAGCCTTTAAAGTTTATGACGTCATCAAGCCACGATCGAGGCTAACGAAAAAGAAAGGCTACCGCGGTGCTTTACGCATATCTTTTTTTACAGACCGCCGGAGTCACGTGATGCTTGAATGCACCAATGAAGGTGTACGAAAAGAGCATCACGTCACGCTAGCGATCTGTAAAAAAAAGACAAGTGGAATGAACCGCGGCAGCCTGTCTTTTTCGTTAGCCTCGGCCACGATTTTATTTGAATTGCAATGCATTTTATAAGTAGTTTACACATTTTTATTTTAATATTTTACATTATGCATATCCATGATGGGTAAGTATTACGGTGGCCCCCAAGGACTAGTTTTCTTTTGTAGAAATATACAGTGAAAAATTAATTAATTTAGAATAATGTTTGATTAGTGTTGAAAATTAAGAAATGTAAACTCCACTGTAGAACAAATAAGAATACCTGTAAAAAGAACTTTTCACTAAGAAAATGGCATTTAAGAGTTTTTAACATAATTTTAAATGCATTTTAAATAATTTCTAAATAGATATTGCCTATCATGAAACTATATAAAACAACAGTGAAAGTCTTAAATAATTTTATGCACGCCTCAATTAATTTTATAAACATGTGTCTCGGGCCGCGCATAAAAGATTGCCTTGCCGCAGGTGTTGAGTATGGCTGCTCTAGACGGACATCTGACTTGGATAAGTTAGATTAAGTGCAGGCAGTAAACTTGGAGTCCCACATATCAGCAAAACCCACGAGCAGTCCCAAAATACTGACAAGACTATATTTTTAAAACTTTCCAACATAGTTGAAAAGTGTTTATGACGTCGGTTTGTCTGGCCGTAATGGCCGTCTGCTGTCTGCCGTCTGTCCCTGCTCTAACTCCAATAAATTAGGATCGGACTGCCCTGCAATTTTTATATGTTATTGTCGTTATCTATAGCATGTTCCCTATTTCAAATGAAGTGTGTAGCACTTATAGTTTTTTTACAGGGACACTCAAAAGAATTCCGTTACATGATGGTCCATGGGGAAAGATCATTTGCGGTTTATTTTAACGATGTTACACAATTTCAAACACGTTGTAATTGATATATATTAATAAGGTGCATTACAAGAAGCTTAATATGGAATAGGGTGTGGATAGCACTTATAGCTCGTTTACAGGGACAGTCAAAAGAATTCCGTTACATTACGTCTATGAAGAAAAATCGTTAGCTTTTTAATTAAATAATGTTTCACTATTTTAAACGCATTGAAATTTATATATATCACTAAGGTGCATGACAAGAGGCTTAATACAGAATAGTGTGTGTATAGCAGTCATCGTTCATTGACAGGGACACACAAAGAATTCTCTACTGTCTGTTAACAATTCCTGGAAGTGCGTTTTCAGTTGCTGAACGCGATTTTAAATTGAACTCACTTTTTGTCTATTACTGGGTGTGTATAAATTCTGTAGATCCTATACAGGGCAGCACAAAAGTTCGCGAACACATTTCCGTTTATGGACAGAAACTCCAGAAGGAGAATTTTAAACTGTGCAATGCGTTTCCTAACTAAACTAAAATTTAGCATCCTGACAAATCTATAGATCCTATACAGGGCTGAATAAAAGTATTCGGATATTTTTCCGAATTTTGTATATGTTGGAAATTCCTGAAATTATGTTTTTAAATATGTTATGCGTTATCCAAATTGTTTACTTAGATGTTTGATTTGTAAAATTATTTTGGAAGCGTTGGAAAGTATTACATAATCTATGCTTGAAGCATGATTTTTCGTTTTTGTTAGTTTTTAAGTTAGGTTTTTCTGTAACAGTTTCTATCCAATTTCGTTTGTTGTGTGTCCGTGTTTCACGAAAAACAAATGTAAAACAAGTAATATAATTTTTTTAAAGTCAATTCCTACTTTTTAATCATAAATATATAAAATAAACCAGTGCAGCATGAATGTCCCACGTTATCTTTATTGAACATTATTTTAGAATCATCGTTGCGGTATTTTATTTCTGTGGCATCACTCATTTGAGATAAATCTTTCATTTCATTTATGAAAACAATGGGAGGTATTTTTTTCTCCCATATAAAAATTAAAATTAATTAATTAAATTTAATGAATGAATTAATATTTGAAAAAACTGTATTAACATAAAGTGTCATCCACTACAAGTTTAAAAAAATGTATTTGAACTTGAGTGGATGAATAGAAAATATTTTATTAACGATTGAAAATTTGAACAAGATATATATAGAGAGAGAGTGTGAGCTAATAGTAGGAATTGAAAAATAACTTTCGCCATCCTGAAATTAATTCACATGATGTCACATCATTTTGCATGGAAGTCACAAATACGGTCGAACTCAGTTATAGAGAGCTCGGATTAACGAGAACTCTGTTTAACAAGATACTTGAGGAAATGGTTGACCCAATCTAACAATACATGGAAGGATCTTAGTGGATAAGGAGTAAAAGTCTGATATATATAACGAGCAAAAAATCTGCCGAATTACAACAAAAGTAAGTACCCCGTAAAGGGTATCGTCTCTTTTGATCACCGTTCTGAAAATTATTATGTTTTTCAGCTGTAAAGCAAAAATTTCAAACATAATAAATTGAATGAATTTAAACGCACTGGAAATATTTTCAGTACTTCATAAATATGCTCACACTCCAAAAAAGTTCGGCTGGTTATGATCACAACTCCATATGGTAAAAATAAATATTAGCTTCAAGTTGTTTTTTTTTCTTGTTTTTTTTTTTTTATAAATATTGATAAGTGTCAACTTGTAAAGAAAGCAATATCTACAAAAAACAACTTTTCAAAAGTAAAAAAAAAAGGCCAACTTAAAAAAAAAAAAAAAGAAAGCAAGAAAGTAAAAAAACAGGTGAAAGTTGTGGCTAAAATTAGTGATCGAATTTCCAACTTTATATCATTGTATATATTTAACATTGTCCACTAACTAATTTACCATATGTAAGTCAAGTGCTTACATATATTTTGATAGAAATACTTTTGTCCTGTACTAAATATATCATAACGTGCTTCTGAAAATTAATTTTTTTTTAAATATGCATGATGGGCTTGGCGACCATCTTTACATATTTTACACAAAATTTAAGAAATTTGTGTAAAATATGGAAAGATGGCCAACCATACATAATTAAATATATATATAACTATTGATAAGTGTTAACTTATAAAGAAAATTTTATCTTACGATGGCTATTTTAAAAACTTTAAATAGTGTATTATATAACCTGAATTCCGACCACTTGTCAAGTTGGTAAAAACTATACCATGATGGTTGTTACCAAGAAGACATTCTCATAATGTTCGCGCGGTTAGGATCTCCTGTTGACACTAAACGGTTACAGTTTATCGATGAATTCGATTTTTGAATAATGATCTCTGCTTCATAAATAAGCGATCAGGCGGCATTTTTTCACGGGCATTTTTTTTTTTTTTTTCGGATGTGAGTTTGAATGATTGATTCTTCTAAGAAATTCTTCCGCGAGTTGATGGAGACATCTTTGAATTTTGAAGCATTCAACATAAAGAGTTTTTCAATCATGTCTTTAGGACATTAAATCTACATTATAAAGTGAAAACATGTCCGTGAGTAACACTAACGTCATATTGACGGTGGCAACATCTGCCGTATAAATTTTGCTTTTGCCGCAATGTTTTAAACTTCTAAAGTTTACACGATTTCAATTTTTACACCATTAAATGAGAAAAAAAAAATTTCTTTCAAATGCAATTTGTTTGAAAATTGTTTACTGATTTTTCAAGCATGATTTAAAAAAAAAATTATCTCCCTCTACAGCCCGATTACAAAAGATTAACGAGTTTGTACTCATAACAATATAAATAGTTGAACGTTTGTTTTCGGGAAACATTACACAGCGATATTAAATCTTCCTCAATAAATAAAAAAATAATGATAATATATAAATAAAACACAAATTTAACAGACATGGAATCGAATGACGCGCTTAAACACTGAACTAATCAGAATAAAAAAACCTGTTGTAAGTAACGAAATATTTGGCTTTTTCTTGGGCAATTAGCTCCTGACAGGCAACTGATACGAAAGTTTGTCGCTTTTAATATATTTCAAAAATTTATATGAATACATAGTTGATATTTTTCATATAATTTTTTTGTGTTGTTAGTTGTCAATCTAAAAAATATATTAAAGGTAAAAAATTTATTAGAGTTATCCATTGAAAAAAAAAAGTTTCATCTGAGTTTTATACACCAAGCAGTATGTTATATAACCCGGGTGGGATAACCTTTTTTAATAAAAACAAGAACGAAAAATCACGCGTCAAGCTTAGATTATGTAACACTTTCCAACGCTTCCAAAATAATTTTACAAATCATTACCGTTTAATAAGCTGAAAGATAACATCTAAGTAAACAATTTGGAAAACGCATAACATATTTAAAAACGTAATTTCAGGAATTTCCAACATATACAATATTTGGAAAAATATCCGAATATTTTTATTCAGCCCTGTATAGGATCTATAGATTTGTATATATACTACATAGGATGTTAAATTATAGTTTAGTTAGGAAACGCAACACAGTTTACAATTCTCCTTCTGGAATTTCTGTCCATAAACGGAAATGTGTTTGCGAACTTTTGTGCTGCCCTGTATAGGATCTACAGAATTTATACACACCAAGTAATAGACAAAAAGTGAGTTAAATTTAAAATCGCGTTCAGTAACTTAAAACGCACTTCCAGGAATTATTGTTAAAAGACAGTAGAGAATTCTTTTGTGTGTCCCTGTAAATGAACGATGACTGCTATTCTATATTGTATAAGTAAATTATAGTAACTTAAGCAGCATTATTAATTAGTCGAGGTAGAATTTTAAACATGTTTAATTTACGTTTAAATTACAATCACAAAATCTAATACAACACATGTAACAGATACATTCTACATCTAACAGTAAACAAACCTTTATCGTTAAGTGACAGAATAATCCGCAGTGGTGCTGCCATGTAGTAATTATATTAATAACTAAACACCACATACTCTCCCCTCCTTATTTGGGAACTTACACAGAGCTTTTCTTTTCCTGGTGGATCTTCTAGGTACCTGTAGGGAAGAAGAAGAGTTAGTATTTAAAGTATTTGTAGCATCATCAATAGAAGTATTGGGCACCATGGATTTCACTTTAGAGTCTACTGGAGCAGGACTTGGAGTATTTGGGAGGACAAAGTCATCTGGTTTAGGATTTGGAGCAGATGGGACAACAGAGTCATCTGGTTGAGGATTTAGAGTAGATGAGACAACAGAGTCAGCTGATCGAAAATCTGGGACACTAGGAGGCATTAGCTGAGAATCACTTTGATTAACAACTGCATTATCACTTTTGTGACTTTCTGTACCACTCTCTTCAGAATTGGAATCATTAGTTAGATGTATCTTCGAACCGACATTAGTTATCTGATCAACATGCCTTTTCTAAATATTCGAACCAACTTGAATTCTATAATGCAACTTGCCCTCTCTTGCAATAATGCGACCAATTGGCTTCAGTAGTATGATTTCTTACAGCCACTTTCTGGTTAATTTGAAATTCTTTTTCTTTAGAATTGGCCTTTCTCGCATTTTGTTTATCATGCACAAAATTTGTAACATTTGGAATGATCAAATCTATTTTCGTTCTCATATTTCGTTTTAGAAATAGAGATGCAGGACTTTCCCCCGTAATAACATGAGGTATCTTTCTATTTAGTAAAAGAAAGTTATTTATTTTCATCTGTAAAGTACCAGATTCTGAAGATAAGGCTTTTAACCCTTTTTTAAGAATCTGCACATATCTCTCTGCCTGACCATTTGTAGCTGGATGGTATGGAGCACTAAACCTATGTTTAACCCCATGATTCTTCAAAAATGTCTCAAATTCTTCAGAAGTAAATTGTTTTGCATTATCAGATACCAGAGATATAGGATACCCGTATCTGGCAAAAAGAGAAGAAAGACAAGTAATTGTATGTTCTGACGTTGTATTAGGTACAATAAAAACTTCAGGCCATTTGCTATGAGCATCAACCACAAGCAAAAGCATTTTACCCATCACAGGACTAAAATAATCTATGTGAATTCTTTGCCATGGAGCTGTAGGCCATTCCCAATGATGAGTATCTACCTTAGGAGGATTATTTTTTAAATTGACACAAGTAGTGCAATTTCATGCAAGATCTTCAATATCTTGGTCAATCACTGGCCACCAAACAAAACTGCGAGCTAAGGACTTCATTTTCACTATACCAAAATGTCCATAGTGCAAATCACGTAAAATTTGTTTACGGTGAACTTCTGGGATAATTACTCTACATCCTTTTAAAATACAACTATGTTGAAGAGTAAATTCTTCTTGTTTGCCATCAAAAAGTAAATTTTTAGGAATTGGAGAACCAGAAATTAGATGATGAAAAAGTTGACGTAATAAAGGATCAGATTTTGTAGCTACAGCAATTGATTTAGCGTTTAGAGGCAATGTAGAAATTTGGTTAATTTGAAAAAATTCAGATTCATCAATTACATTATTTGAATTTAATCGTGGGGGTAAATCTTCACTACGTAATGGAAGTCGTGAAAGAGCATCGACATTTCCATGTTCGGATGTTTTCTTATAGCGAATATCATATTTAAACGCTTGTAAGTATAATGCATATCTTTGCATCCGAGCAGCTGAAAGAACAGGAATACTTTTATTTGGAGAAAATATGGACACGAGTGGTTTGCTATCTGTAAATAAAGTAAACCTATTACCATATAAATATTGAAAAAATTTCTTTACTCCAAAAATAATAGCTAGTGCTTCCTTATCCACCTGGCTATATTTTTTTTCTGCATTCGTAAGCGTTCTGGACACAAAACCAATTGGTTTTTCCACGTTATCTGGCATCACATGCGAAAGAACTGCAGAGATACCATATGGAGAAGCATCTGTTGCTAACACTAAAGGCAATTTAGTGTTGAAATGAGTAAGAACTCTTTCTGAAATAATTTCATTTTTTATATTTTTAAATGCTTGTTTACAAACAGGAGACCAAATAAATTTTACATTCTTTTTGAGCAAGTTATTTAAAGGATGAGCAATTGTAGATAAATTTGGTACAAATTTAGAATAATATGTGACTAAGCCTAAAAAAGCTTTAACTTGTGACACATTAATTGATCTAGGAGCATTGACAATAGCTTCAATTTTATCTTGCGTTTTATGAATACCTTGCTTATCAATTTTATAACCACAATATGTAATATGGTCAGCCAGAAAAATTGATTTATCTTTATTTATCCTAATATTATATTCACGTAATTTTTCTAAGACTTGTTTTAGCCTTGTTAAATGAATTTCATCCGTTTCCCCTGTAACACCAATATCATCAATGAACACAGTGACACCCTCAATACCACTTAATATTTGTTCAATAGATCTTTGCCAAATTGCTGGAGAGCTAGTAAGACCCATTGGTAACTTTAAAAATTGAAATAAGCCCTTCGGAGTATTTATAGTTAACAATTCCTGAGAGTTTTCGTCTACAGGTAACTGAAGATAAGCTTGATTTAAATCAATTTTAGTAAAATGTAAACCACCACCTAAAGTAGCTAACATGTCCTCTACCCTAGGTAAAGGATATTTTTCCACCTTCAAAAATTTATTTACTGTAACTTTAAAATCTCCGCATAAACGTATTTTCCCATTTGGTTTTACCACTGGAACTATAGGAGTTGCCCACTTACTACTGGTGACAGGTTTAATAATAACCTCATCCTGTAACCTTTGGATTTCATCATTTACTGCATTACGTAGAACATACGTGACTGTTCTAGCCTTACAAAATATGGGCGTAGAACCTTTTTCTAGATAAAGTTCTGCTTTCAAACCTTTTATTTCCCCTACTTTATCTAACGACCTATGTCGTCGATCCTTGAGCAAAGATTGGGAGGTATCGCTGGAACGCGAGCCTCTGAATCGGTCGGAGCGCCGAAGCGAGACAAAGTCTCTGGTGCGTAAAAAGTTCCTCAGAACTTGGGCACGACGAGACGGAGTGTTCGATTGACGCCCCCGAGGGCGTCTGAGACGCTGCTTAGTTTTCCCCTACTTTATCAGAAAATAAATCAGAAAAATCATTTAATAATGCTTTTAATTTATCAGTAGAATTTGCAATTTCATTGACATACACAGATTTAAAATTAGTGGGAAACAAATTAAATGCAGCTACCCAGTCTCTGCCAAATAAAAGTGGGAAATTATCTTCTTTAATTAAATACAATTTAAGCTGTTTAGTAATATTTGCATAAGAAACATCTACTGTTACATACCCCACAGGTGTAAACACCTCATCCGTTGCCGTTCTCAACTGAACGTCTGGTGGAAAAATTTTATTATTCGGAAAAATTCTCCGAAAACGATTTACAGGTGTCGCAGAAATTCCGGAGAACGTGTCTACCTCCATTTCAGCTTTAGCTTTGTTTTCATTTAAAACCCACACTTTTATAGGTGTAGAACTTTTATCATGGCTCACGGATAAAATGTCGACAGTTTGCAATACATTTGTTTGTTTCTGAAAACTACTTTTAAATACTTTACAAATAGTATTTATGTGCTTAAGCTTGTTGGCAAGATGAGAAGGATTTCCACATCTATAACATTGTAATTTATTTTTATTTACTTCAAAATTCCCCTTATTTACATTGTTAATTTTCGGTTTCTGGAAATTATTTGAAATTTTATTCGGTTGAACATTTTTAGAATATACCAATTTATTAACATTTACATTCTTGTATTTCAATTCAGAAATGTCATGTTCGTTATTTTGCAAAATAATTGCTTTTTCAATGGCTTTCTCAAATGTTAAATCATCTATTTGTGAGAGTAATTTACTTTGGATACTTTCATTTTTTAAACCGCGTAAAAATTGTTCTAACAAATTTTCATTAAGTGTTTCACAAGCAAAAGCACAGAATGTAGTTAACTTCTTTAATTTTGAAACAAAATCTTGTATAGATTCGTTCTCATTTTGATAAGAATTACGGAATTTAATTCTAGAACAAAATTTATTAGGGGCGGGGCTTAAGTGCTTTAACAGAATTTCAACTATTTCCTCATATTTTAATGCTTCCGGATTTTTAGGAAACGTTAAATCAGACACCAAATTATACAATTTAGGCCCCATACATGAAATAATGGCGGGTACCTTTTTCTTTTTTCAACATCATGTAATAAAAAACTCTGTTCCAACCTCTTAACATATGATTGAAACGTTTCAATGGAATCATTGTATTCCTTAAAATTAGCAAACATTATTACTTTTTATTTATTGCAGAGAAGAAAAGAAAATGTCAGCACTTACCACCCTCGAAATGATGTACGCATTCAAAATATTAATACAGCATATACTCTTGTAGATGCAAAACACGAAGTTTCGTCATTTTGCGAATCAGGTGGAATTTCTTGTAATTTGAATTCCGGTAAGAAACTTGATTTTCATCGTCGCCATAATATACTATATTATATAAGTAAATTATAGTAATTTAAGCAGCATTATTTATTAGTCGAGGTGGAATTTTAAACATGTTTAATTTACGTTTAAATTACAATCACAACATCTAATACAACACACGTAACAGATACATTCTACATCTAACAGTAAACAAACCTTTATCGTTAAGTGACAGAATAATCGCAGTGGTGCTGTCATCTAGTAATTATATTAATAACTAAACACCACAACTGCTATACACACACTATTCTGTAGTAAGCCTCTTGTAATGCACCTTAGCGATATATATAAATTTTAATGCGTTTAAAATAGTGAAACATTATTTAATTAAACGCAAACGATTTTTCTCCATAAGACGTAATGTAACGGAATTCTTTTGACTGTCCCTGTAAAATAACTATAAGTGCTATGCACACCCTATTTCATATTAAGCTTCTTGTAATGCACCTTAGTGATATATATCAGTTTCAATGTAATTCAAATTGTGTAACATCATTAAAATAAACCGCAAATGATTTTTCAACATAGACCGTAATCTAATGGAATTCTTTTGAGTGTCCCTGTAAAAAAACTATAAGTGCTACACACTTCAGTTGAAATAGGGAACATGCTATAGATAACGACAATAATATATAAAAATTGCAGCGCAATTCGAGCATATTTACGGGAGTTAGAGCATGGACAGACGGCCAGACAAACCGAAGTCATAAACACTTTTCAACTAGGTTGGAAAGTGTTAATAAAAACAGGTTAAATTTTCTCAATTCCTTTGAACAATTTTTATTAGCTCACAGGCTATCAAAGCCTGAGGGTTAATGTACACGCCGGTTCGGTATGTACGTACGTATGTATGTATGTATGTCCGTAACGCGATAACTCTTGATAGAAATAACCGTTTGGTTTCAAATTTTGTTTATAAGTTCATTGGGATAAGGCACATCCCTGATTAGTTTTGGGGGTTCATTGGTTAAGTATAAATGGGGGAACGGGAGGCTAAACCCCCTTAATTTAGATAAATGGGTTTTTCATGCAGAATTATCCGATTTGCTTCAAATTTTGTATGTAGGTTTATTGTGGTAAGACGCTTCCCTGATTAGTTTTGGGGGTTCATTGGTTAATTGTAAGGAGAAGAACGGGGGGGGGGGTGGATGATTCCCTTTAATATAGTGTCGATTTCTTTATTTTTCGAGGGGCTTATTTCAAATTCTTTGAAATATAATATACAATTATTGTGAATAGCCTGTGAGCTCAATGCCACCAGTTTAACTGGGCACTTTTCTTTTAGGTAGATTTCGTAAGAAATACTACCTATTACATTCTCCCCTAAGTTGGAAATTTTGAAAAATTTCCAACAAAATTTTTTGCAGATCTATGCCGATTATGACTCCCAGAACCCAACCCCCCTCCCCCCTCAGTTCAAATCTTTATCTATCTATCTATTTATCTATCTATGTCACTTTTTTATAGATACGATAACTCCAATAATTCTGCACAAATCTCTTCCAAACGCATACATAAATTCAAGGGGCATAAAATCTCGGTCAAAGTTTGTTAATGGGCAAAATCAAACCAAGGGGGTGGGGGGTGGGGGCTTTTTGTGAAAACAGAAAAAACCCCATAATTTCTGAATTATGATACGTATCGAATCCATTTAAAGTTATTATTACTTCTAGGAAAAGGGCCGAAAATTTATGTATGACAGATTTTTAATATCATTAAAAATGGCCCTAAGGGGGGGGGAGGGGGGTTTTAGAAGAAAAAAAATCATAACTTCGTCCATTCACAAGATATCAAATCCGCTTAAATTTATCATAAATCCTCTTAATATTATCTAAAACTTTTGTAGTGACACGTTTTTTATAAGACCAACCCTTATAGCAAAAAAAAAAAAAAAAAATCCTTGCCTGCTCCGCCTCCAAGCAAGTTAGGTTTCGAAGTGGACGGTTCCAACTACCGCATCATGGGAAAAAGGTCATTTCTTCCGCAATTCCCAACAAACAGGCGCCCCTCTGTCTGCGTCTTCGAAATCTACCTGTGCCTGTAGGCCGCGCCGTCAGGGATTTTTTATTATAAGTATGTTCGTTGGTAGGTAAGCCTGTCATTTCTTTTATTTCCTTCTTTCTTTCAAAACAATGAGATTTTTAACTCATCCACGAATTCATTTTTGTACGTAAATACGTGACGTTTGAAGGCATTACTATTTAAGGTGGTTTTCAAATAACCTGCTCAACAACGCGAAACTTTCTGACACAGTTTATGACTTATTTTTTAAACGTAAAGTTATAAAATTGGCAAGCCTGACTAGCAAAGCGATTTAGAATCAAATGGCGTTTTCCATTTTTTTTTTAAATCAATAAACTACTTATCGAGTTATAAGTGATTCATGTCACGTGATTCGCCCCATTCTCGTGCGCCGTGTCGAGAATTCAGTTCAAAACGCCGATTTTGACAGTATTTTCTAAAAGATCTTCTGCATTTATCAAAAAATGGAATACATAGTTCTTGAATAAAGACACCTGCCAATTTAATGCTTTTCCGAACAAAAATGAATTCAGAAATGTGCCAAAAAGTAGCTTCTTTTGATTGTATTTAAAAATTGAATAGTGTTTTTCCTCTCCCCGAATATGGGATAGTACATCTTGAAGTATAATAGATAGCTATACCTGATGACAACCTATCCTGTTATGTCACCTCCCGAAAATCGGTTCAGTATATCAACTTTCATTTGCTATTCGATACCTTGGTATCTAAAAAAAAATATCTACAACTTTCGTGCGTTTAAGGTTAGAAATGACGTCGTGAATGTGTCAGAAAATTTTTATTTCAAAACAGCCACAAGTAAACTTTCTAGTATTTGAATTTTCTCTATTGAAATACAAAAAAAATATTTCAATTTTAAATTTGTGGTGTCACTGACTACCTTCCATTATTCTACAGTTAGCCAGTGCTGCAAATGCTGCAATTTTACGTTAATGCGACGAATAATTTCGGCCATTTGCAATAGACTTTGCATGTTGCATATATGTTAGAAACGTGCAACATCTCAACGCAATTGAGGAAAAAGATTCACGAGCCAAGATGATGATGGATGATGTCATACGTAGAGAACACTAATTCCCGTATACCTCCACGATTACTAATTCGTGGAGGTTTTTAAACAAGGTTTAGCTGATTTGGCTTGTTTTGTTTGATGAGAGAAAGCAAAAGTGCTTCTCTGTGATGTTAATATTGTAAAGTAGACTTATAGCTATATTGAATCGTGTTAACTAATTTCCAACTATTTATTGTTTATTTATATATTCTGCGTGTATAATTAAATGTATGTCTTCGCCTAATAAATCTAGTGTGGGCGATTGAAATTTCACTATTCACCTTTCCTGCCAGTAATTTCTCGCAACTTTTTCTAGAAAGTTTTCTAAGAAGCTTTTACAATTAAATAAGGCGATGAAAACTATACGAAATAACTGATGGAAAAGTCTATATTGGCCAGCAGGAATTGCCCCTGATATGTTATGTACCCGTACACTGTTCAATTTTGCAGTTGTAAATGCATATCAGTCTTTTATCCTTGAAGCAATCCCACAGAATCCTTTTGAGTGTACCTATAACCGAACTACAAGTGCTACAAACTTCAGTTTAAATACCGAACATGCCATAGTAATCTTCAATAACATATACCAATTACGTGGCAATCCGAGTATATATGCGCGAATTAGAGTAGTTACATGCCCTTCTCTCACCAGTAATTTCTAGCAATTTTTTCTAAGAAATTGTTACGATTAAATAGAGCGATGAAAATTATACGGAAAAACTGGTTGGAAGGAGCATGCCTATATTGGGTAGCAAGATTCGCCAGTGATATGTACCTTTACAACTTTCAATTTTGCAATTGTAGATGCATATCAATCTTTTTTCCTTGGGGCAATCCCGCGGACCATTAGCCAATATCAATCTTGGTATTCTAAATCGTTTGCCTCATCAACAATGCCTCGGCATCATACTTAAATCCGACCACTGATTCCAAATGATCATAGAGACGGCAACAGCAACCGTGGTTGTTGCCGTCATTAGTCGCCTAAGAGGACGTTCCCACAACTTCAACGAGGATCGGATCTCTTCGTTGACATTACTCGGTTACAGTTTATTGATGAATTCGATTTTTGAATAATGATCCTGATTCATGAATAGGCGATGAGGGGATGGATCGAACGATACCATCTCGGACTATTTTTTTGCCTTTGGATGGTCATTTGCGAGTGCGTTTGATGGATTTCTTCCTGGAAATTCAGCCGTGAGTTGATTGAGACATCTTTGAATTTTTAAGCGGTACGACGCGGCGTTCAATATTAAAGAGTGGTTAAATTGGACGCTACAAGGTTACACTTAAATAAAGCATAAAAAGGATTTAGAATTTATTAGTGATTTAACTTTTCATAATAAATGTGTTCTCTGACAATTAAGATAGCCCCCCCCCCAAAAAAAAAATTCCAGTGGGTGTTAGAGGATGTAGGTTTTGCTGCCATAACCAACGCTGAACGCTACTTTGAAATGCTGAAGGAGAATTTCTGTTACATGAAGTCGACATAAATTTTCAACTGGACGGAGAAGGAGTGGCAGTGGCGTAACTAAAGTTCGTCTACGGGAAAGGTCCAAAATTTCCATTGGATTAAAAAGCGCTTCCATTTTATTTCGACAAGGGATGGTAAAAAAATACGGTAAATCTGTATTAATAAAAGAAAGTTTATCTCTGTCTATATGTCTGTCTGCCTGTCGGCGATGGCTAAGAAAATCTGCCGCACAAAAGTTGTATGAGGATAGTCCAAGGCAGGTCCTAATGTACCTGAGGCAAGGATTTTTTGCTTTTGATAATTAGCTTAGATATTTATTAAAAACCACAGCGAACACTCATCAAAAATACATTCTTTTTATCAAAACGTCGCTAGACACCCGTTTCGGAAGATTGTAAGCAGTTAAGATCCAATGGCTGTAAACGTTTTTTTTTTTTTTTTTTTTTTTTTTTTTTTTTTTTTTTTTTTAAGTCTTTCGCAGAACAAATCAGCTTAAATATTTGAAACACGTAAAAAAGGAAACCTCATCTAAGTACCTTAAGCTTTCTGACGGCGCATTCCATTTCCAAAAATACGGATGTTAACATTTGCAAAACGACTAGAGCGTGCGTAGCACTCCTGGTGTACGCTGCAGAAGGCGGCCCCACTCTAGGTACGTCTGGATTTATTTTCGTTTAAAAATATAAAAGCATTGAACACTGATTTTAGGTATACTTAAAGTTATTATAACGCGCCCGGACAACGCCAGGCGGGTCAGCTAGTAATACATAAGAGTTAGATATTACAAATTAACCCTTAACTAGCGTCCTGCAATTTATTTGCGCAAAAAGACATCATGGTGCCATTTAGTATTATAACATATCTATAAAAAATGAATTTTTACAAAAATAACGGGATTTTTACATGATTGTATCTGTCAGATGAATGAATAAATCAGTAAGTAGGGGATTAAAAGAGACCCTTTGCACTAAGAGGGTTCATCCTTCTTTAAATTTCGAAATGATATTGGTTTTTGAGATTTCTAAAGACAAAGAACGCTTTTCGGAATTGTGAGTCGCTCGAAAGAGGTTATTGCATGTTTTCGCAAGTATTATATTATATTTTCGTAGATTAAGAGTATGTTGTCTTTTTATGGTTTCGTTCATCTCACGAAACCCTATTCGTCTCGCTTCTCTGTCTGTCTGTCACAGAGCCGGTTGTCAGAAGCTGTATAACTTAGACTTGAAATTTTGTGTACTTACAGATGAATACCTACTGTGACGCTGAAAATCATAAAAATTTGAAAAAGTCGTATATATTTTAATACAGAGAGATAAAAAACCAAAAATGTAACAGCCTTTTCCTATTAAATTTAAACATTTTTAGTTATAATAGTTGCCAACCATTAAATATCCACAATAAAATTCTTTCTACAATAATTAATTTCCGATTGAAAGATTTCCACGTGAAAAATGAAAATGAAATAAAAAGTTTCACCAATTGAAACACAAAAAACATTAATATGACGTCATATTAGTAATATAACAGAAATTTTCAAATTAATACAAGGAATATCAGTATGTGTAAGTACAGAAAGCATGTTAATAGGACGTCACTAGAGAATTAAAAAGAAAATTAATCTGTCGTCCCATTGGAAGTTTAACGGACTTTTTCAAATGTTGGAGAATTACACAAAGAGAGTATAAATATAAGTAATAGAGAAATCAAGTATATAGGACGTCAGGAAGTAAATATAACGTCAGATGAGTTTGAGGAACGTATTGAATCTTGATAAAAACCCGATTAGGGAAATAATGACATATTTTATTATTTTTTAAATAGCACATTTAGTCCACATGGCACATATTATTATGACAGAGTATAATAGCGGGCCGGTTCAGATATTCGAAAAAGCGAAAAAATAGACCGGTAAATTTTTACTTTGTAAAAAACATGACTTTTTTTTTTTTTTTTTTTTTTTTTTTTTTTTTTTTGAAAATGGAATTTATTTGGATTTATTAAAGGAAGGATAAAGTGTTTTGAAAGGAATATTGAACGAAACCCTTTGTGCGATCTTCGATTACACTTACCCACTTGTTTTACATAGAGTTTGTCTTTAGTTTCTTTAATCCTTTAATTTCTAATATAGGAGAAGATTAAAGGAATAAATAAAAACAAATAATGAGTCTCATTTTGAATAGAGATAGTCAGAAAGAACGAAGAAGTTCTAAAATAAACTAAAATAATTGCAATTTTCATCTTCTTTTCAACATGTTTTCTATTTTATGCGCAGTTCAGGTAGATATTTTTAGCCACGTTCGTTACTATCACCGAAGCTCGATTCCCAGAATCCGACAACTGACACGCTCATAGATTGAAATAAAAAAAGAGTTACCTGGTTCTTCTCACGTAAACCTACAAGCCGTAATTAACTCGCTGCGAAGGTTCGCTAAACATTGTTATTAAATTCAATGGCCGAGAACCTATTTGACATCTACGACGGAAAAAAACCCTAAAGGGTTCGCATCTGTCATACCCGGTTTGACAGCTATGAATAACTTAATAGTTGAATAAAAAAAATCTAAACGGGAAAGAAATATTTGTAATACCTATAGAAAGTAGATTCCTATTAAAATTGTATATTTATTTCAAAGAAGATAACAAATGCGTTCTCAGAATGATTCAAAATTATAATAAAACTAGACAAATAGTGGCTTCCAAAATTGAGTATACACCAAACACTCTCTTCTTTACTTTGTAAAAAAGACACATATTTCTTAATCTAAGAAAATACATCTTAAACACGAACGAAAGCTAGTCGTTGAGGGCCACCTACTTACCCATCATGGATATGCATAATATAAAATATGAAAATAAAACATGCGTAAACTATTGGAAATTGGAATGAAATACAGTGTCATGAAAAATCGAAGAGTGTGGAAAATAGGAATGCCAATATCTCGGCAACTCATTACCCGATCGACTTCATTCTTTATGAAAAATTTGTTTTTTTTTTTATTATATTTTATAGTCACTCCTTAAAATAAACAATTTCGAAAATTTTTATAGACCTTTTATCAGAACGAATAGTTCGAGAGTCCGAAAAAAAATAGTACCGGATCATCGAGGTGACTGAAATTCAATAAGCTTCTTTCTATTATTACACACTAAGTATATACCCAATTTCAAGTCTCTATCTCAATTTGTTCGGGAGATAGAGCGTTTACAGACAGACGGACGGCATTTTTTTTTTTCTAAAAATATGTTTTTCTGAATCTCCAGTGTCTGAAACGTGTCAATCCGTCATTTTTTCCGATTTTTTAAATGATCACAAGGCTTACCCTATACTAAGAATGATGGGTAAGTAATAAACAATAACCTATTTCGAGTTACCTATGATTCCGAAAAGGGTTCTTCATCTTTAGAAAACTCAGAAACCTATATATTTCCGAGATTTAAACAAGCATTTAATAAAAACAGTGTTTTATATTGCTGACAGGAAACATTTCCAAGTATTTTTTTAGAGTTTCGTTCATCTCACAAAACCCTATTCCTTTCGCTTCTCTGTCTGTCCGTCACAGAGTCTATGTTCTCGGAAAATGTATAAGTTAGAGACTCGAAATTTTGTGTGCTTACAGCTCAATGAATACCTTACTGTCCCACGGAAAATCATAAAATTTTGAAAATGTCTAAACGCAAGATATTAATTAAACCCCTAAAAACCCACTCATTAATGAAATAAAATATTCAACTAAAGCATAGAATTTAATCAAACTGCAAAGAAAATTCATTCTGATACTCCAGAAGAGGGGCAAGGGTTGCCATAGCCATAGCATTGCAATGACAATAACAGACTGGACGTTTTCAAAGACACCCCCATCTCATAAACTATTCCACCTAGGAACGTGAAATTTCGGACACACACGAAAAAAATTTGCTTTCAGAATTTCTAAAAAAATATTTTTGTAATTAGTGTTATAATCAGTTTTCTCAATCCAGAATATCCGTTTTTCGGATGAAATTAATTACCAATTAAACATTTTCATGTTCAACAAACATGTTATACAGACAAACATGATAGATTAACAGCGTTAACATTAAAATTAATATTATTTTGTTAATCTTGGATGCATAAAATATTTACTCAGCTGAAAATGTTTCATTGAGAATGGATAACATCCTAATACCGATATTCCAGTTTGAGACATTTTCAGCTGCGTAATTGTGTTTATACATGCAAGATTAACAAAATAATACTAATTTTTATTTTAATGTGAATGTTGTTAATTTATCCTGCTTGTCTGTAAAATTTGTTTGTTGATACTTACACTAATATTAATTTTGACACAATTATTCAAATTGGTAAAGAAATCGTATGAGTTGTAATTTTCCAACATGGACGAAAAATGTCCGGGCCAGGATTCGAACCCGGGATCGCTTGACTTAAGCTGCCATGCTCAACCAACTGAGCCAATAAGGTTAACTGGATGAATTAGGTCCTCCAGATTCGACCGGGATGGCTCACAGCTGGTTGAGCTGTTATTCCGAATTATTGATGTTATTACGAATCGGAAGCAGCATCAGGAATCGGGATCTTTTAACATTACTAGAGGTGTGCGCGATAGGCAACACCCCTCGCTGTTGTGCCATCTGACTGGTAATTTTGCCATCTACAGCTTCTATTCTATAATGTATATCAAATTCATCGACAAAATAACATTAATTCTGGAGTAAGCATTTCTTGTAACACTCTTCCTAATCATCAAAATAATGTTAATGCTGTATATTTATCAGATGTTTGCCTGTAAAAGATGTTTTTGAACATGAAAATGTTTCTTTTATAGAATGGATAGCATCGGAAAAACCTACATTCCGGGTGGAAAAAAAATGGATTAATACAATACTAGCTGACCCGCCCGGCATTGCCCGGGCCGTGATAATGCATTTTTTTTAAATTCAAGTTTTTATTATTTTATATCCTTAACCCGATTTGGTATATGAAATTATATTTTTAAATGAAAAATTCGTGAAAAAATATGGATGTTTAGTGATAAAAGCGCTCATTTTCTTGTTCTTTTTGTCCAAACTCTTTGAAAATCTATATAGGTTATAAATAAAATGGTTTTACAGCCCGTGTAAAATTTTCGCAAAAAAATAGTATTATCTATTTGTAAAAGAAATGTTTTCTTCTCGCTTTTCTGTTTTCGCGTCGGCTCTTTCAACATAGCAAATAAAAAAATAGTTCTCATCTTCCACACTCTTTGAAATTTCAATCGGTTATAAATATAACTGTATGCAAGCTCTCTTTAAAATTTTACGAAAAAATATGCATATTTAGTAGTGAAAACAGGAGTTCTTTTAGGTAGATTTCGTAAGAAATACTACCTATTACATTCTCCCCTAAGTTGGAATTTTTGAAAAATTTTTGCAGATCTACGCCGATTATGACTCCCAGAACCCAAAACCACCCTCAGTTCAAAACTTTATCTATCTATCTATCTATCTATGTCACTTTTTTATGGACACGATAACTGCAACAATTCTGCACACATCTCTTCCAAACTGATACATAAAATCAAGGGGTATAAAATCTCGGTCAATTTCGTTAATGGGCAAAATCGAACCAAGGGGGGGGGGGGCTTTTTGTGAAAACAGAAAACCCCCCATAATTTCTTAATTATGATACGTATCGAATCCGTTTAAAGTTATTATTACTTCTAGGAAAAGGGTCGAAAATTTGTATATGACAGATTTTTGATATCATTAAAAATGGCCCCAAGTGGTGGAAAAAAGGGGGGTTTTAGAAGAAAAAAATTCATAACTACGTCAATTCCCAAGATATCAATTCCACTTAAATTTGTTGTAAATCTCCTTAAAATTATCTACAACTTTTATATTGACAAGTTTTTTATAGGACCAACTCTTACGGCAAAAAAAAAATGTAAAACAAAAAAAAATCTCTGCTGGCTTTGCCTACAAGCAGACGTGAAAACAGAAAAACCCAATAACTTCTTAATTTTATACATATAGAATCCGTTTAAAGTTCTTATTACTTCTAGGAAAATGGCCAAAAATTTATGTATGACAGATTTTTGATTTCATTAAAAATGCCCCCAAGGAGGGGGGGGGGAGGAATAGGGGTTTCAGAAGAAAAAAATTCATAACTTCGTCCATTCCAAAGATATCAAATCCGCTTAAATTTATTATAAATCTTCTTAATATTATCTACAATTTTTATACTGACAAGTTTTTTATAGGACCAGCTCCTACGGTAAAAAAAATTAAAAACAAAAATATCCCTGCTGGCTCCGCCTACAGGCACAGGTATATTTCGAAGTGGGTGGTCCAAACTGCCACATCATGGCAAATAGGTCTTTCTTCTACAATTCCCAATAAACAGGTGCCCCACGGTCTGCGTCTTCGAAATCTACCTGTGCCTGTAGGCCGAGCCGTCAGGGATTTTTTTTTTTTTAAAAGCTTTCAACGCAATGGCCATACTACGCCATCCGTTTTCAATCCACCCTTTTCAATCCCCCGAGGCAAAGCAGGTGAGGGTTAAACACGTTTCCCGGTTATGAGGGTAGAAGTCTTCGAAAAAACACGTTGAAGCATGCGCAAAGAGACGATCTTCGAGTGGAAAAGAGAGTGTGAATTTGACAGAATGCGCTTTTCGCTTTAAATATGTACATAAAAATTGCTCAGAAACGTTCCCAAACACCAAAAAAAGTTTGTTTTTATAAATGCTTCTTTAAACCTCGAAAATAGAAAAATTTATGATACTTCTATAGATACAGAAAGCTTTTCGGAATCGTGGGTAACTCGGTAGAGGTAATTGTATATTTTAGTTCGTGGTTTTATTATATTATCCTAAATTAAGAAACATCTGTATTTTTTAGGTTTTCATTCATCTCACGAAACCCTATTCGTCCCGCTACGTTGTCTGTCCGTCACAGAGCCGGTTTTCAGAGACTATATAACTTACAGACATCAAATTTTGTATACTTATACCTTACTATGAAGCTGAAAATCATAAAAATATAATTAAAAAAACGTATTATTTTAATATAGAGAGATAAAAAACCAAAAATCTAACAGCCTTTTCCTATTAAAATTAAACAGTTTTCGTTATAGCAGTTGCCAACCATTAAAAATCCATAATAAAATTCTTTCTGCAATAATGAATTTTTTATTGAAAGATTTCCACGTGAAAAATGAAAATGAAATAAAAAGTTTCACCCATTGAAAAAAGATGAATAGGACGTCCTATGGGTAATAAAACGGAAATTTTCAAATATTTCTCAATAATACAAGGTGTAGGAATATGCGTAAGTACAGAAAGCAGGTTAATAGGATGTTATTAGAGAATTAAAAAGAAAATTAAGCTGACGTCATTTTGGAAGTTTAATGGACATTTTCAAATGTTTGAGAATCATACAAAGAGAGCATCCATATTAGTAATAGAGAAAGCCAGTAGATAGGACGTCAGCAAGTGATTATAACGTCCTATGAGTTTGAGGAACGTATTGAATCATTATAAAAACCCGATTTTGGAAATAGTGGCCTATTTTAACCTTTTGAAGGTAATACAACATGTTTAATTTTGAATTTTTTTTTTTTAATATCGCATTTAGTCCACATGACAGACATTATTATGACAGAGTATAATAGCGGGCTTCGCCCGCTATCGGGCCGGTTCAAATATTCGAAAAAGCGAGAAAAATAGACCGGTAAATTTTTACTTTATAAAAAACATGACTTTTCTTTTTGGGAAATGAAATTTATTTGCATTTATTAAAGAAAGGATAAAGTGTTTTGAAAGGAATATTAAACCAAACCCTTTGTGCGATCTTCGATCGCACTTACCCACTTATTTTTTTTTCTTTTTGCCGTGCACTGAAAAATATGAAATTCTAAAAGCGTATATAATTCGCGCTAACAACACTGTAAAATGATGCTTCATATCCCTATACCATCTCATTATAAACAAATCCATTAACTGGCCAAGTCAAAAGATGAAGTTGTCCGTCTTGTCTAACTCGCCTTTTTATTCATTTATTATTCATTTTTGTTTTCGCTTACGGTCTTTCTTTAATACAACGCCCCTTTTTTTCTTTCGATGCGATCATTAGGATAAGTGTTTTGAATATTGAGATGAAGATTTCGACATCTTCAGAGAACATTTAAAAAAGAAAAAAACTAATGTTTCTTAAACTAAGAAAATATAATATAACTGCTATTGAAATATACAGGGTAAGTCAAAATGAATATAGCGATTACAAACGGCTATAACTATTTAATGGAAAAGAATTTATCGATAAGATTAACACAGAATGTAGACGGAACTTCGAAATTTTGTATACATACGTCATAGATGTTCTATGTGACTTCCCTTGGTCACACAGACAACATCTAGGCGGTAGTCCATTTCACGCCATACATTCTGAAGCATTTGTTCAGTCACAGACGCAAGCGCATTACAAATGCGTACTTTGAGTTCTTCAATTGTTTTGGGCATGGGAGGCACGTTTTTCCCATAACCCCATAGAAAAAAATCGGAGGGTGTCAAATCCGGAGATCTCGTTCGCCAAGAGCAGAAAACACCCTCGGCATCTCCACTTCGACCGATCTATGGGGTTATGTGTATAAGAAAGGGTATGTGCCTTCCATGCCCAAAACATTTGAAGAACTCAAAGTGCGCATTTATAATGCGCTTGCGTCGGTGACTGAACAAATACTTCAGAGTGTATGGCGTGAAATGGACTACCGACAAGATGATGTCCGTGTGACTAAAGGAAGTCACATAGAAATCTATGACGTATGTATACAAAATTTTGAAGTTCCGTCTACATTCTGTGTTAATCTGATCGATAAATTCTTTTCCATTAAATAGTTATAGCCGTTTGTAATCGCTATATTCATTTTGACTTACCCTGTATACAATGGCCTCTTCCGAAGTTATCCAGGATTCCGAAAAACCTTCTTTATCTCTAGAAATCTCAAAAACCAATATATTTTTTATATTCAAAGAAGCTTTTATGAAAACTAAGTATCTTTTGCTCCCACCATTTTTCTGAAACGTTTCCGATTAGTTTTTAGAGTATTCATCAGCTTTCTTAACCTGGAATACGGGTTTTTCGGATTCTATCCATTTTCAAGTAATCATTTTCGTGTTCAACCAACATGTTTTACAGACAAACTTGATAAATTAATAGCATTAACGTTAACATTAAAAATAATATTATTGTGGTACTCTTGCATGTATGAATTCCATTGCGCAGCTGAAAATGTTGAATTGAGAAATACACTGCAAATCTTTATTTTTTAGAACACTTATTTTGTCACCTTTTTTAGTACACTTTGAAGCGCACTTTTTGGAAATATTTTTGCAATACTTCTGAGAACACTTATTTTGTTCAATCACACTTTCTAGCGCGTACTTTTTGAAAGTGATGATTTGAAGGGTGCCCAAATGTTCTCGCAATCTGTTCTCAAATGTGTTCCCAAGTTTAGATTTAACAAATATCCTGTATCACTTTCGGTACACTTTCTTCATAGCGGAGCATATTCGGAACACATTCCAGTACACATTAAGCATTAAGGTAACTGGAACACATTTTTTGAATCAAAGTGCTTCACATGTGTTCCCAATGATGTGTACTGGGAATTTGCAGTGTAGCATCGAAAAACCGATATTCCGGGTTGAGAAAACGAATGAAGGCACTCTAAAAACGATTCGGAAACGTTTCCGAAAATCAGTAGCAGCAAAAGAAACTTTGTTTTTATAAATGCTTCTATAAGTCTCGATAGTATATCGGTTTATGAGGTTTTTAAAGATAAAAAATTGTTTTAGGAATCGCGGGTAATTAGGAAGCGGTTATTGTATAATTTCGGTCGTAGCAATGTTATATTTACATTTGTCTGTTTTTTCTTTAGTGTAGGCTTTATGTACATTAAGGGATCGCTATTCTGTTAATTAAACATATTCTGATATCACTGTATTATTCTTTAAGAGCTTAAAAAGTGGAGTGGGGAGTTTATACACAATTTTGGGATATGTATAACCTGTTGATCAGTTCAAAAAACAAATATTATACATATATATATATAAGTAAATTATCGCAAAATTTACTATATCATCAAAATGTTAAAAAATGGTAGAAGAGGGCTTCAGAAAATGATGTACGACCGTGAACCGAATGTGACCAAAATGTGAAAACACTGTAACCCAAATGCAACTCTTATCAGAGGCGTAACGTTGTGGGATGCTAAATCACTTTACCACCAGTTTGTTATACACTAATTTTGGCCTTATTTAAACTTTGAACGTTATACAATTAAATAGGGCCAAAATTAGTATATAACAATAATGGTATAGTAAAGTGATGTAGCAACCCCTGACTCTACGCCACTGACTCTTTCTATCTGCTTCGTACGTCACGTGATGTGAGAAATGAATCTTAACCAAGTAAGTGACTGTTAAGCCCATATGACAATATAGGCCCCACTTTGTGAGAAGATGCAAGTGACTGAAAAATCTTTCACGTTGACCTCACAATGAAGTTACAAAATGACAGGTCACCTGGGAGTCATAATGTGACGCAATAAAGACGGAGAATCAGGAGGTATACGGAGTTTCTTTTTAAAAAATCCAGAAAATATATACTGTGTTACATTACACCACTGACATTACACCACCGCACACTGCGAAAAAGAAAAAAAATGTTTCTTAATCCAGGAAAATATAATATAACCACGTCCGAGTTACCTACGATTCCGAAAAGCGCAAAAATAAGCTTCCATAAATGAAGCCCAACTTCGCTACAACTGACTAATTTCTCGAATTTCTTATTCGAAGTCATTATTAACGAATTTTCTGCAATCGAATTCTTTGCATATTAGCTTGCTGTTTTCGCGTAACAATAGCTATAATCTTACAACGAAGAGATATAGGAAAGCTACATTTGTCTCCCGGTACAGGCAAGAAGTACTTTTTACAAATCCTTTCATAAATCTCGAAAATATTATTGGATTTTGTGGTTTCTAATACACTTGGTGTGCAAAACTTAAGCAACAAACACAAAATGCTAATTTCTGAACAGGTGAGTACTCAAAAGGAAATTCTATAAAGAGCAAGTGTAGAAAAGAGATACAACCCTAACAGCACGGCCAGTCGATGTGAAGTCCCCGTGACGTCACACATGATTAGAAGTGTCACAATCGCTACGGTGAATCAAAATATCGGATATTTCACTGTCTCATTATTACTCTCAAATGATTGTTAACTGAAAAGTCACTGTGACTGTCGCTTTGTGATGGGTCACCAGGTAACATTACAATGAAGTCACCTTGTGATTCTCAAGTCACTGTCAGTTAAAGACTGAAATTTGAAGTCATTGTGAAAATTTTATTGTGATGAGTCGCCAAATAATGTCACAATGAAGTCGGATGGTGACTTTCCGGTGATCGACACTCTATTGTGAAAAGTCACCAGATGATTTCATTTTCTGTCACTTGGGAAATCGTCACAGAACAGCTATCATGATGACTTTACAAAGGAGTGTCAACAGTCACATGAGAGTCACAAGATGACTTCATTGTAAAGTCACCTGGTGACTCGTCAAAAAGCAGCAATCAGGGGGACTGTTCAGTGGACTGACCAAATAAGAGTAAAAATGAGAAGAAAAAAAGATATCACATTTCTGCTCATTGTAGTGACTGTGACAATTGTGACCATTTGTGATGTCAAGAAGACTTCACATCGACTGTCTGTACTGTTAGGGTAGTAACTATTTTCTACACTTGCTTTTTATAGAATTTCCTTTTGAGTACTCAGAAATTAGCATTTTGTGTTTGTTGCTTAAGTTTTGCACACTAGTGTAAGTAAAGACTGCTTTTCAGAATACCGGGTAACTCAGAAGAGGTTATTACGTATATATTTTCATTCATGGTTACATTATAGTTTCGTATATTGAGAAACATTTGTCTTTTTTAGCTCACAGGCCATCAAAGCCTGAGAGCTAATGTGCCCGCCGGTACTGTTAGTATGTATACGTATTTACGTAACGCGATAACTCTTGATAGAAATAACCGTTTTACTTCAAATTTTGTTTATAGGTTCATTGTGAAAAGGCGCTTCTCTGATTAGTTTTGGGGGTTCATTGGTTAAGTATAAAGGGGGGGGGGGAACTGGGGGCTAATCCCCTTTACTTTAGATAAATGAGTTTTTCATGCAGAATTATACGATTGTCTTCAAATTTTGTATGTAGGTTCATTGTGGTAAGGCGCTTCCCTGATAAATTTTGGGAGTTCATTGTACACATATAAAGAACGTGGGGGGTAATCCCCCTTAATTTAGATAAATGGGTTTTTCATGCAGAATTATCCGATTTGCTTCAAATTTTGTATATAGGTTCATTGTGATAAGGCGCTTTCCTCATTAGTTTTGGGGGTTCATTGGTTAATTATAAAGGGAAAAGGGGGCTAATCCTCCCCCTTAATTTAGATAAATGAGTTTTTCAGGCAGAATTATCCGATTTTCTTCAAATTTTGTATATAGGTTCATTGTAATAAGGCGCTTTCCTCATTAGTTTTGGGGGTTCATTGGTCAATTATAAAGGGAGAAAGGGGGCTAATCCTCCCCCTTAATTTAGATAAATGAGTTTTCAGGCAGAATTATCCGATTTTCTTCAAATTTTGTATATAGGTTCATTGTGATAAGGCGCTTTCCTCATTAGTTTTGGGGGTTCATTGGTCAATTATAAAGGGAGAAAGGGGGCTAATCCTCCCCCTTAATTTAGATAAATGAGTTTTCAGGCAGAATTATCCGATTTTCTTCAAATTTTGTATATAGGTTCATTGTGATAAGGCACTTTCCTCATTAGTTTTGGGGGTTCATTGGTTAATTATAAAGGGAAAAGGGGGCTAATCCTCCCCCTTAATTTAGATAAATGAGTTTTTCAGGCAGAATTATCCGATTTTCTTCAAATTTTGTATATAGGTTCATTGTAATAAGGCGCTTGCCTGATTAGTTTTGGGAGTTCATTGGTTAATTGTAAGGGGGAAACGGGAAAGAACCCCCTTAATACATTGTCGATTTCTTTATTTTTCCAGGGGCATTATTCTTTGAAATAAGAGTATAATATACAATTAGTGTGAATAGCCTTTGAGCTCAATGCCCTCAGTTTAACTGGGCAGTTTTCTTTTTAGTTACAGTGTATCCAGCTCTGGTCACATGACTGTCTGTGTTAATGGGGGAGATGAAATTCCGAAGGCGGACATGTTATGTACGCGAACAACATTGTAAAACAATGTTTCGCATCTCTTACCCTCTCATTAAGTCGAATCCATTAACTCGCCGCAGTCAAGGAAGATGAAGTTGTCCGTTTCGTATCAGTTGCCTTTTCATTCATTTGCTTATTTGATTTTGTTCTCCACGCAACACCCCTTTTGTCGATGAGAATGCAAATGTGTTATGATTTATGAATATTGAGATGAAGAATTCAACATTTTGGGAGAAGTCTTTAGAACTTTAAGAGTCTGCACTAGTCATGCGAAGAACCTCGCAAGCTAATGTTAAACCTATGGGAGCGTTCTTTTCAAATTTCTCCCTTGGATTTCAATATTTTTAAATGATTTTTTTTTTCATGGGATAGTTGAGTTCCATCTCTAGCTTCTGCGTGTGTACTTTTTCGGGTACTTTTATGTTAGCTGGGAGCCAGTGATAACTCGTCCAATCCTGTTTCAATTGCCATCATTTGAATTGTAACTTTTTACGTGAGATTTTGTTATTTGTATTGATAAGTTTGTGTTTGCGTATTTTATTATGATTATATTTTAGCTATTTTTAAGTAAGTTTTTAAGAATATTATATTGCAATGTTAAAATATTGGCTAGTTGTTATTACTTAAAAGATTGGCGAAAAAAAAGGTTGGCGAGATAAAATTAAAAAAAATTGGCAATCACTGGCGCCTGGCTATAAAAGTACCATTTTTCGATTTTAACTGCATTAATAAAAAATAAAAATTCCGTAATCAGTTACTACCAATTACTGCCTTCGGTAACGCAGATTTTGAAGGGGTGTCTGAAGAACATTTAAAATGAAGGTTCTTCCAGAACTAAAAGGTTGTCATTTATCCTATCCATTCTGGCATGAAAATAAAATTTGCTTTATTTTTATTTACTTTATATTTCAGATATTGAGAACAGTGCTATTACAGCAGTTGAACATGATGAGTTAGTGGAGGCCTTAAGAATGTTCATAAATTACCAAGCAACGTAACTTACGACTTCTTGGAAACGATTCAAACGATTTGTTCGTTTAATTTTAGTCCTCTAAAATGCGGGTGGTCTACCTGCGGTGGAAAGACTAACTAAACGATGAAAAAGTGAAAAACGCTAAACAGCATCCATCTCTTTAATTGTGCCGATTACTTACCCATCATACGCAGTATAGGAGGGTAAGTCTTGTAATCGTTTTAAAACTCGAAAATTTTTTTAAAGGATTTACACGTTTCAGACACTGGAGATGTCGAAAAACATATTTTTAGAAAAAAAAAATTGTCGTCCGTCTGTCTGTGTGTCCGTAAACGCTCTATCTCCCGAACAAATTGAGATCCAGACTTGAAATTGGGTATGTACTTAGTATGTAATAATGAGAAGAAGCCTATTGAATTTCAGTCACCTCGATTATTCGGAACTATTTTTGTCGGACTCTCGAAATATTCGTTCTGTTAAAAGACATAAAAATTTTTGAAATTGCTTATTTTAAGGAGCGACTATAAAAGACAGTAAAAAAATATAAATTTTGCCTAAAGAGTGAAGTCATCGGGTCGTGAGTTGCCTTGATATTTGTAATCTTATTTTCCACACTCTTCGATTTTTCATGACCCTGTAATTCATTCCAATTTCAATTCAAAGATATATTTTAATTGAAAACGAGACGCTTCATCCGACGCAGTAAACCGTTAGTTAATAGGATTATCATTTTTGGAGCTATAAGGATGTTTCTTTTACACCATTCAGTCATAGAGCCTTTAAAGTTTAGGACGTCATCAAGCCACGATTTTATTCGAATTGCAATGCATTTTATAAATAGTTTACACATGTTTTATTTTCATATTTTATATTATGCATAACCATGATGAGTAAGTACTACGGTGGCCCCCGACGACTAGTTTTGATATACAATCTATGTTGATGACACAATCATTTTACTGTATTCAGTTTTAGCTTAAATATTTTGTTTAAATGATAAGTAATTTTTTTCTACATAAGCCTATAAGTTTTTTATTTTATGACATAAATAAACTGTCAATCATAAAAACATTTAACTAAATATATTCGAGAAGACAATAACTGGAAATAAAACATCAATATTGACACAAAACTGACATAGCGATACATTCATTTTTATACAAAAATTAATTTCTATTGCTGGTTACATGTTATTTTTTAATAAAACCAAGTTTAAAGCGTAATTTTTTTTGTTCTTTTGAAGACGTTAATTTAGGATATTTTGAATTATCCTGTATTTATTCTAATTCGCACCCGAAATAAATGGCAACCGTCGTCATTTATTTCTCATGATCTGCCCCGGCCCGCCCTAACCCGCCAGTCGATTTCTTAATTTTATTGAATTTAGCTCTTTGTCTGGTTGAATTTAGCTGGTTGAAGTTCTTTGTTATAGCGACCTTCACATTTATGATTTCGCCAAGGTTATAGCCATGCATAAAGGTACATCATATATACGTCTATATATACTCCAAATGCTCATATATGCGCCATATACATCAATATATAGGTAATATTTACGTCAACTACGTCTTATACCCATTTATGATGATAAACATAAATTTATATATCTATTTCATTATGTTTCAAATGGCATAGCGTCATCAAAATGCGCTTGAAGCAATTCTTTCCCATTGACTGTAATGTAACGGAATACTTTTGACTGTCCCTGTAAAAAAAACTATAAGTGCTACACACTCCAGTTGAAATAGGGAATATGCTATAATAAACGACAATAACATATAAAATTTTAAGGGCAATTCCAGCATATTTACGGGAGTTAGAGCACAGACAGACGACCAGACAAACCGAAGTCATAAACACTTTTCAACTAGGTTGGAAAGTGTTATAAATACATATAATTTCCAGTCGTTCTTTATTTTTTTGGGCCGACTGTACAGAACTACACGGCACAAACATTCCACGCACAACTTTATATATAAATCCGTGAACTTGACCCTTTCACGAATTACACACGATCGATTCCGGTGAAAAAGGACCATTAATTTTCCTCAGTTTTCATTCATTGTGACGTATTAATGATTGTCTCTGTCTTTTCTGTTATTCACCCCACTGCATTTTCATTCATTACAGTAATTTACAATAGTCCTAATTTGTTCTACTAATCATTTTTAAGAAAAGAAAGAAATCATTAAGAGCAACGCAAGCTGTTCCCATAGGAAATAATAAGTAATAAATACAACAAGGATTTGTTTACATGTGCAGTGACATCAGAACATACACTGTAAAAAAAATCTCTCAAATGGATAGAAAAAAACTGTCAATTTTGGCGCCACTGGAAAACAGTTTAATTTACAGAAAATATCCATATATTTTCATTAAAACAGTTTTTTTCTCAAAAATATATAGATTGACAAAATCCAGATTTTTTTACAGATAAAAAATGTTTTTCCTTAAAACAGTTTTTTCTGTAAAAAAATACAATACTTTTTTGTCAAAATTACAGATTTTTTTACAGTGTAGGTGTACAGTTTTGAAAATTATTGGTGGGGCTCAACTCTTTTTTACACAAGTATGTGTATGTAAGTGTAAAAAAAGTTAGATTACCAATTTAATGTTGTTTTTTAACTCCCTTTTACATTCAAATTAAACATAATCGTATACTGATAAAAAATCACAAGTTAAATAAAACATTAAGACAATATAAAAAGTCCAATGTATAGACCCGTTTGTAAAAAGATACTCGCTGATATCCGCGAATCGTTTATAATAAAATCACAACGAAAGTTAACTTTGAATATTGACTTTAAATAACGTTTATATATATATATATATATATATATATATATATATATATATAATTTAAACGTTGAGCACTTTATTCTACTTTAAAAAAAAAAAAAATAAATAAAGTGAAAAAGTTTTCCTTGTCGTTTATCCCTATAACAAAAGAAAAATAACAAAACATGGAATATTTAAAAATTCTATAAAATACTAAGAAATAATAATTTAAAAAAAACTAAACTTTTTTTTTTAAAGGGGAAAAAAAGGAGTCCATTTTAGAAATTACTGGTGGGGCTCGAGACCCACGAACCCATACAAGTCTACGCGAGGCTAACGAAAAAGACAGGCTACCGCGGTGCATTCCACTTATCTTTTTTTACAGACCACTAGAGTGACGTGGTGCTCTTTTCGTACATTCGCATTGGTGCATTCGAGCATCACGTGACTCCGGCGGATTGTAAAAAAAAGATATGCGTAAAGCACCGCGGTAGCCTTTCTTTTTCGTTAGCCTCGGCCTCGGTCTACGCCTATGCCGTCAGAACACGAGCGACTAAACAGCGCATGCGTCACAGCTTGGCGATAATCTTATCTCTGTGAAGTCGACTAGCTTGGCAATTTATCGCTAGTTTTGGCGAATAGACTTTTACTTTCTAGTCAAAAAATGATCAAAAATTCCAAAAGAATATATTTGATATGACTTAATTAGTTAAGTTATGAGAAAATAATGAGATTGCTATCACAAGATGTATAAATTTTTTAATTGTTTTCCCAGATGCATATAATAAATGCTAAGTTTCTAGCAGTATAACTAAAAATAAGTTTTTAAGGCTTTTATATGAAAACAGTTTTCTATATCATTTTAAGAGATACTATTATAGCATTTAAATGGATATTTTATTTTATTTATTTAACAATGTCTCATAAATAGTACTAAATATTAAAATTTCATTTAAAATAGTTGATTTTAAATAAAAATCAACAAAGCACGTGCCTGTTATACACAACACTTCCCCAAAATGCTTGGCATTTCATCGCCAAGACGACGGCAGAAAGCAACCCAAGAGCCAAGAATCAGTTGACGACGCATGCGCCGTTTAAAGGAGGAATCGCTATACCTAGTCGCTCCTCGTCAGAACCGTTTTCGTCACGTGACGTGGCTCTTTCCCGACAATACAAAAACTGCGTTTTAAAAGTTAAGGTGATTCAAATGACATGCTCAACAACCCGAAACTTTTTGACACATTTTCTGATTCATTTTTAAACGCAAAGGCATAAAATTGGCAGGTCTGACTATGGAAGCGATTTGGAATCGAAATGAATTTTCCATTTTAGGTAGCTTTCAATACAAAAAAGTCCTTCCGGCCTGTACCGGGAGGAAAAGGTAGCTTTCCTATATCTTCATTTTAAAATTTTAGCTAATGTTACCCGAAAACAGCAAGCTAAAATGCAAAGAAACCGTTTACAAAAGATTCGTTAATACTGAATTTGAATAAGAAATTCGCCAAATTATTGAGCTATAGCCAAATTGGCTTCATTTATGAAAACTTATTTTGGTCGCCAAATTTGGCGATATTTCACCAAATGTCGCCAAGTTTGGCGATAATTTGGCGGTAACGGATATGAATATATAGTTTTATGCGTATGATTGGGAAAATGATTACAACAAAGAAAGAAAATAATTTGCCAAAAATCGCGTTCACTAAAACTCATAAATTAATCGTTGGTTTTTTGTAATGCAGAGTTGCCAAGTCTCCGGATTTTTGAACGCCAGTAATTTTTTTTGAGAAAATGTTGTTCTTTTAAATCGCAAAATGCTCCGATTAACTAAAACAACATTTTCTGTACTAAATTACTGGTGCCCAAAAAGCCGGAGACTTGGCAGGTCTGGTAACGTGCTGTCTTGTGTCAAAATGTCACCGACATAGTATTTCAAACTGCTCTATCTCAGCCATTTCTTAAGATAGAGGTAAAACAAAAAATGCTCCGGAATTCTTGTATCAAGGCCTAACACTTAATTAAAAAATAAATTTGAATTTTTAAATTTTTATACATTTATTTTAGTTTTAAAATTTTAAGTGGCCGCCATCTTCAAACAAGATGGCGGACCAAGCTGACCAACGAACTCGGTCGAGGCATTGGTGAGCTTAATACACACAACTAGTTTCCTCAAAATTGATTTATAAATACGAGCGTTATTGTATATATATATATATATATATATATATCAGATACATATATATATATATATATGGATATATATATATATATATATATATATATATATATCAACATTTGAACGGAGGGTGGTTTTGGTGTCTAGGGGTCATGATCGGTGAAAATATACCGAAATTTTCCGGAATTGCTTCCTCCGAACGGCTGCAATAGGTAGCTTTATACATTTTTGTATTGAAAGCTACCTAAAAGTATAAAGCTACCTATTGCAGCCGTTCGGAGGAAAGCAGTTCCAAAAAATTTCGATATATTTTCACCGATCATGACCCCCAGACCCCAAAACCACCCTCCGTTCAAATGTTGATTTATATATATATTATATATATATCCACATATATATATATATATATATATATATATATATATATATATATATATATATATATATATATATATATATATATATATCCATATATATATATATATATCTGGCCTATGTCATATGATAACGCTCGTATTTATAAATCAATTTGGATGAAACTAATTGTGTGTATTAAGCTCACCAATGTCTCAACCGAGTTCGTTGGCCAGCTTGGTCCGCCATCTTGTTTGAAGATGGCGGCCACTTAAAGATTTAATAAATATTTAAAACTAAAATAAATATACAAAAAAAGTTAAAAATTCAAATTTATTTTTTAATTAAGTGTTAGGCCTTGATACAAGGATTCCAGAGCATTTTTTGTTTTACCTCTATCTTAAAAAATGGCTGAGATAGAGCAGTTTGAAATTCTAGGGTGGCTGACATTTTGAAACAAGACATCAGCACATTACAAAAATTTTCATTGTTGTAATCATTTTCCCAATCATACGCATAAAACTATATATTCATATCCGTTAGCGCCAAATTCTCGACGAACTTGTCGACATTTGGCGAAATATCGTCCAATTTGGCGACTAGAATATGTTTTCATAAATGATGCCAATTTGGCTGTAGCTCAATAATTTGGCGAATTTCTTATTCAAATTCAGTATTAACGAATCTTTTGTGAACGTTTCTTTGCATTTTAGCTTGCTGCTTTCGTGTAACATTAGCTAAAATTTTAAAACGAAGATATGGGAAAGCTACCTTTACCTCCCGGTACAGGCCGGAAGGACTTTTTACTTTCTTCTATCTTTACAAGAAGAAAGTATTGGATTCATGAAAATTATCGACTTCCGGTTTTCGACAGATTTATACGTTTCAGAAGGTCCTGAACACGATTGGACTGTTTTTAGAAAATGTCTGTCTGTGAGTCTGTCTTTCTGTCTGTATGTGACAAAAAATTTTGTGGGCGCTCTATCTCCAGAACTAATGCTCGGAATTTTATAAAACTTTATATTCAGTTAGTCCCTAATATAAATGGATGCTGATTAGTTTTTGGTAAAAATCGCCCGGCAGGTGGCGCTGCTATGAAGCATTTTTCGCGATTTCCGCAATAGCTCTATCTGAAGAACTCGGAATTAAATAAAACTTTATATTCAGTTAATCTCTTATATAAATGGGTGCTGATTAGTGTTTGGTAAAAATCACCCAGCAGGTGGCGCTGCAATGCAGCATTTTGAAGGATTTACACGATTTTAGCGATAGTCATATCTCAAGAAATAATGCACGTAATTGAATAGAACTTTAGATTCAGTTAGACCTTGATATAAATGGGTGCTGATTCTCTTTAGTTTATTCGAAACCTGTGTGAGATAGAAGAAAGTTTTGGGATTGACACATCCGACTAGTTTGATAAATAAATTACTTCTCGAGTTATAAGCGATTCTGGTCTAGCGAGGACATTTTTCCCGCGGTTCTTTGGCTGCCGCGTCGGGAATTCGGTTTATAACGCCGACTTTGACAGTATTTTCTGAAAGATATCTTCTGCCTTTACCAAAAAATGGAAAACGTGTTTCGATTAAACGGTTTCTGAATAAGAATACCTGCCAATTTCATGCATTTACGAACAAAAAGGAATTAAAAAATTATGTCAGAAAGTAGCCTGTTGGGATTTGAGAACAGCCTTAATTTAATGAATTATCCGAGTTTCAAATATATGTAATAAGTGTATAAGTGTGATCGAAGATCGCACAAAGGGTTTCGTTTAATATTCCTTTCAAAACACTTTATCCTTTCTTTAATAAATCCAAATAAATTTCCTTTTCAAAAAAAAAAAAAAAAAAAAAAAAAGTTATGTGTTTTATAAAGTAAGAATTTACCGGTCTATTTTCCTCGTTTTTTCGAAAATCTGAAGCGGTCTGATACCGGGCGAAGCCCGCTATTATACTTTGTCATAATAATGTCCGTCATGTTGACTAAAAGCGATATTAAAAAAATCAATTTCAAAATTAAATAAATTAGAGACATTCAAAATGTTAAAATAGGCCAATATTTCCATAATCGGGTTTTTATCATGATTCAGTATGACGTCGGATTAATTTTATTTTTAATTCTCTAACGACATCCTATTAACCTGCTTTCTGTACTTACACCTACTCATACTCCTTGTATTATTGAGAAATGTTTGAACATTTCCATTTTATTACCAATATGACGTTATATTCATCTTTTTCCAATGGGTGAAACTTTTGATTTCATTTTCATTTTTCACGTGGAAATCTTTCAATAGAAAATTAATTATTGTAGAAATAATTTTATTGCGGATTTTTAATTGTTGGCAACTGCTATAACGAAAAATGTTTAAATTTAATAGGAAAAGGCTGTTAGATTTTTGGTTTTTTATATCTCTATATTAAAATAATAAGATTTTTTAAATGTTATGATTTTCAACGTGACAGTAGGTATTCAGATGCAAGTACACAAAATTTCAAGTCTGTAAGTTATACAGTTTCTGAGAACCGGCTCTGTGGCGGACAGACAGAGAAGCGGAATAGGGTTTCGTGAGATGAACGAAACCCTGAAAATGGTATCGAAATTCTTGTATTTTTACACTCTATAAAATGCAAGTTAAATTGAAAAACGTGTAATTCCCCATTCTGAGATAACAATGTATAGGGCGTTGTTCTCTCTTTATTTTTTGGACCGACTCTACATAACTACACGGCACAAGCATTCCATTCACAACTTTATATATAAATCCGTGAACTTGACCCTTTCACGAATTACACACGAACGATTCCGGTGAAAAAGGACCATTAATTTTCCTCAGTTTTCATTCATTGTGACGTATTAATGATTGTCTCTGTCTTTTCTGTTATTCAATACTCAGCATTTGCATTCATTGCTGACATTTCGATTAACGATACATACAGTGCGTGTTATTATAGCGGGCATCATTTGTTACGATACGAGATTGAGGGGGCAGTGGGGGGGGGGGAATTCAGAAAAACAGTCTACGAACTCGTCTTGTCGATTAGAAGACGAGAATGTTACAGACGACAAGTCATTTTGAAACAAAAACAAGTTGGAAATTGTACGTCAAACGTTACAAACGAGGTGCGTTCGTACGCACGTTTTAGAATTAAATTCATGATATCCCATGCGTAGAACGGGCTAAACAGCTAGTTAAGTATATATTTTATGACACTGTTCATACAAATATCTTAACTAGTTATATAAATATTCAGATATATATGTATCAGCTAGTTATATAAATATTCAGATCTTGATGATTTTTAATTCTGTGAAATGAATTATATCGTCTGCAGATTAATTTCTGTAATAAAATAAGTATCTCGGTCGCTTGACGATTTAACATCCATCGGAAGCTCCTCTAACAAAAAAGCACCGATTTAAAAAAAAAATCAAATTTCTTAATAAATATTTTTATTAATATCTCCTAAAGTTTTGATTCGATTTTAATAAAATTTGAAATGTCTCGACAAAATTCTGCAAAGATAATATATTTTAAATTGCAAACCATTTGGTTGGGTAGTTTTTGCGTTGTTATATGCGGACGGACAGACAGACGGACGGACAGACAGACAGACGGACGGACAGACGGACGGACCAAACGACGACTATAGGTGCTACGTATTTATATAATTACGAACGCACCTAAAAAATCTGAGCCTCTTCATTTGTCTGATTTTCTAATCCATGATTTTACTGAGTCAAAAACACAAGAGAGCGTTCGCAGATCGAAACGCGGGTTACTCGTATAATTGGAGATTGACCTCATATGAGTTTCTCAGGGTAAAGCTGAGTTACAGCGGCTACAAAAACGTATGTGCAAAACGGCTACAAAATAGTACTAAAAATTTGAATCCGATCAATGTAAAACGATGCTGAACGATAAGGGGTCGATTGCAGTGACATCTGATAGCTCTTTAGTGCAACTTTTCAAATACATTCAAGAGTAGCAGTTACTTGATAAATTACAAGTAATATTAATAATAATCAATTTGCAGTATCATCTATGCATACAGCAGAACTAATTCATATGTGTACGTGCATTAGTGATTCAGAAATTTCTTTGAATAAAAATTTCCTTATATTTTCTTTATTTATTTATTTTATTTTATTTATTTTTTTTTTTTTTTGAGTAATAGGCTAAAGCTGTCCTTAATTTTCATTTTCACATTTTTGCAAAAACAAATCCTTTCTTTCCGTTTCATGACTGAAGCAATTTAGCAATGATGAAATATATTTATCCTCTTAAAAGATATTCTGCCAAGTTATTTTATGTCATTGCTTGATTATCAACTTATAACTGTTCAAAATACATATGATATTTACTAAATTTTTGCAATAGACTGTTTATGTTGAAAAGAGCTAGCAGATGTCGCTGTAATCGCCCTATTATCGTGCAGCATCGTTGTACATTTATCGGCCACAATTTTGTAGCACCTTTTTAAAGCATTACTGGGATAGTCGGTTTCCACACTATGCATTTTAGGCGCTGTAGCTGAGTTAAAACAGCTGAGTTAAAACTTGTGGGTAAAGGTGTGGACATGTTTACAAGCAAACACATCTGTCAACCAATCTACCACTACATTTTTACGTGCGTTCGTAATTTTATAAATACGTAGCACCTACTGTCCATCCGCATATAGCAGCACAAAAACTACCCAACCGAGTTGTTTGAAATTTAATGTCTACATATTATAATTGTTGCAAAATTTTGTCGAGTCATTTCAAATTTTATGAAAATCGAATCAAAACTTAAAAAGATATCCATAAAAATTTTCTTCGTTCTATTAAATCCTACGTAATTAGTCCAATGATATTCCATGATAGGTAAAGATTCTAGGTTGCCATGGTGATGACGTCCTATTTAAGAGGAAGTCCTCTTATTTCCGTATTACTGAATTTAAAAACGGAATTTGTATACTAAAATTGTTTAATTGTAGCAATCCTATCCGCTAAAAAATGAGAAAGAGTTATTACACGGTCAACGATGAGGTAAGTACCATTTTCTGTAGTAGCAATATTAGCTATTATTTTTCGTTCTTGTTTATATTTTTATAGTCAAAGTTCACAAATATTAAAAAATTATGATGCTGATTTCCAAAGATTGCAGCTTAAAGCTGTCATTTACTGCTTTAACATCTGTAAAATTAAGCAGCTTTTCTATGGCGGGTAAGTTTTAGTATTTTCTTTTCAAATGACTGATCGTTTAAATATTTAATTTGTCCCGCCTAACATGATCGATGATCACGCATATGTGGTTAGAAAAGGGGCATACGAATGTCCGGAAAGGGTGGGTGAACTGTCGGGAAGACCCCCAACTATAAACTGTCCTCGTTCGAACTTGTTTTGAAACGCTCACCTATAATTATATTCCTTAAAATCAAAAATAATCCTTTACTTTTTTCTTTCGCAGTGTTTGGACTTGTAATTATTTACGCTTTGATGTTCTATACATCACTGGATGTTGTGGCGTGTTTAACTTGTCAAAATCGTCTGCTTCTACCATTAAACATGTTGAATTATGGCTGGACAATCTAGAGATTAGCATCACGGATAGGCCGGGTTGCTTGACCCTTCCCTTATTCTGTATGAAGTTTTGCTGTGTATATATTTCTGAAAAATACGAGAATCCAATTTCAACTTTAAGACGCCCTAATATTATTAACGCCCCTATAACACATTATTATTAAACAGGATGTCCGGAATGTTTTTCCCCCGATTACAAAGTTTATTCGCATCCGTAGTGATATACCGTAGATAGATATCATTTGAAACAAGATGGTGCCAAAATGTTGAAAAACTTACCAAGATTTGTTGTTGTTGCATTGTTTTTGCATTGTTGTTACAGGTTTACGTAACGTGGCTGTAGTATAGCAGTGTCAGTGTCCAAGAAATCCGATCATGTACCGAGCATTGGCCGACCATCAATGTCAGCTGAAAGGCTGGGAAAAGTGTGACTCTATTTTGTGCGAAGTTCCAAGAAATCAGTGCGTTCGGCCTCACGTGGATTACGGATGCCAAAAGGGTTTTGTGATAGAGGACACACTGATATTCTGTTTTGTGATAGAGGACACACTGATATTCTGTTTTGTGAACACTTCCGGTTTCCTGGACACTGACACTGGCTACACTACAGCCACGTTACCAAAAATCTGCAACAAAAAACCTTGTTTAGTTTTCCAACATTTTGGCACTAGTTTCACATGCCTATCTTCCATGTAGCAGGTATGAATAAATTTTGTAATCAGGGAAAGACTTTTAGGACACCCTGTATATTAACGTCGCTATAATACACTGCTCAAAACAATTAAAGGATATTGCAGTTTTAGGTGGATTTTGTATCTGGGAAACTTTTTAGCTGATTGATACATGGTCGACAGACATAGTAGGTTATATGAGAATAAATTACACATGTTTGGCAGAAAAAAATGCATTTTATTGCTCATTTGTGTACAAAAGGAAAAAAACACAATTTGTGCATATGAGAAAAAAAGAATAAGAAAAGGTGTTTTCTTCAAAGAAAATCATTTTCAGTAGGGGGTATGGTTTCCATGGGCGGCCAGCAACGTTGAACACCTTTGAGGCATGGACTCAATGAGGCTATTAATGACGAGTTGGGGTATTCTGCCCCACTCTTCCAGAAGAGCTCTTTCCAGTTCTTGGAGAGTTTGTGGGGATTGTTGGCGGCCAGAAACTCGTCTTCCTAGAGCGTCCCAAACGTGCTCGATTGGATTTATGTCTGGAGAACACGCTGGCCATTCCATTCGAACGATTCCTTCCTCGAAAAGGAAATCCTCCACCAGGTTTGCACGATGTGGCCTTTAGTTATCGTCCATTAAAATGAAGTTATCTCCGATTGCTGCAGCGTAAGGGACTACAATAGGTCTGAGGATCTCATCCCTATATCGGCGACCAGTCAGAGCTCCATCTCGAATGATGTAGAGGTCAGTGCGCCCGTCAATGGAGATGCCACCATACACCAACACTCCTCCACCGCCAAATCTGACACTTTCGTGCACGAACGCAGGATTATTCCTACTGCCACGGTCCCTCCAGATGAAAATACGCCTACACGGATGCACAGAAAAACGGGACTCGTCAGAAAACAGAATATTGCTCCATTCATTTCTCCTCCAATTGACATGCTCGGTTGCCCACTCCCTGCGGTCGCGACGATGCCTTGATGTTAATCTAACACATACCATCGGTCGGCGAGCATACAGACCTACAGCATGGAGCCGGTTTCGGACAGTCTGAGTTGAAATCGTGGTGCCTGTAGCCAAGCGAAGGTGTTGTTGGAGAAGAGTAGCGTTCATGTTTCGGTGTCTCCGAGCTGTTAACGCTAAATACCGATCTTCATTGGGCGTTGTTGCCCGTCTACGACCTTGCCCTGGGCTTCGGCCTGCACATCCACTCTCCAAAAAACGGTTCCAGATCCTGGAAATGACACTTTGTGACACTCCAATGGCTTGCGCTACTTCGGTTTGAGTTTGGCCCCCTTCTAACCTACCAACAATTCTCCAAGCTTCTGAATCTGTCAAATGACTTCGCTGAGACATCGTACTCATCGAAACAAAGCAATCACTGAATGCCGATCATCCTTGTCTTCATTCTCTTTTATCCAGTTGAAAGTCAAATTTCATTCGCTGCCGCTGAAGCGACGTTTTTGACGTCGAACTCAAAATTTGCATACTCCACAGTTTGAAAACCAGAAAAATTTGCATTTGTGATTCTCTTCTTCTATTTTCGGCAAAAAAAATTTCGTTTATATCTTTATTTTATATAAAACTTCAAATATCCTTTAATTGTTTTGAGCAGTGTACAATAATATTCAGCGCTCAGCCATAAAAAGTTTCAGTGCACCTTCAAATAGAGGCGATCACAAACCGACAGCTTACCTCATACTGTCACGTGATTCCTTTTATCAATCACAAATCGATAGCTTACCTCATACTGTCACGTGATTCCTTTTAGTCAATCACAAATCGATAGCTTTCCTCATACTCTTTTTAGCCAACCACTTGTTAGTTCCTTAGAGAACCCATCTGGAATTTTGGAGGTGGTTACGCGCGGAATTAGAAATGTTCACATTGCAAAACTCATCTAAGTTAACTCATTTTGGAGGATCCAATAGATAGATTAGAGACATAAATGATGTCACTTCATACCCCCCCATCTGCGTTCTCCATATTGTCTGCATGCACGTCTTGACGGAGACTGCTGATTGGATTGCTATCGGTCAAAGTCAAATATGGCGGACGCAGGAGAGGTGGAAAGAGCTCGTTTTTTGACTTCAAAGATTTCCACAGTGGAAGATTGATATGTCCACTCATCCTCTCTTTTCATAGCTCCATGATTTAACCTCACTGACTCTGAGATCGGAACAAATCGGGAGAATGTGCGTACATGCGCATAAGTTAAAATGAATCTCAGTAGCCAATCAGAGTGAATGGTAGTGAGCTATATCTAGCCATAGAATGTTTATGCTCAGTAAGTGTATTTCATTGAGCTCCATATATAACTTCCTATTTCCCAACATGATTTCCAGCGGTCAGCGCGAAAGGATACAGTGACGATCATTTTAGTTCGTATTCGTGCCAAAACATGATGTCTATCGGATTCCCTTACATGATTATAAAACCATTTAATAATTAGATAAGCATAGATTAATTAGAGAAGCGTAAATTAGGATAATTGTAAATGAGAACACTAATATCCGACACTGACAACGCGGACTATTTTCTACCTTTGCCTTGCAAGCTTCTGACCGCCGATTCAGAACTCCTGTTATATAGGGAGCACAATTTTAAATAATAAATTAAAACTATCCATGCCTATATATAACTTTCTGAAAACTCCCGAGAATTTTTTTAATTTCCCTCCTAAAAAACTCTGTTTGTTCGCGGGAATAAACCCGCTTTTTTTTTCACTCTTTATAACTCTAGTTTTTCATCAAATGTCTCGAATAACACTTTCTTCTCCATTGGTCTTAATTTAAATACAATTTGATTGCTTATAAAAGATTGTTTTTTTTTTTTTTAAATCTATTTTTACTTTCGTTCTTATTATAGCAACATTTCTTGAGAGTCCAACAGTAAACCATTTTACCATCTCTGCACTTCACCATCTTTTTCCCTTTTAGGTAGCTTTCAATACAAAAAAGTATAAAGCTACCTATTGCAGCCGTTCGGAGGAAAGCAGTTCCGGAAAATTTCGATATATTTTCACCGATCATGACCCCCAGACCCCAAAACCACCCTCCGTTCAAATGTTGATTTATATATATAAATATATATATATATATATATCTCCATATATATATATATATATATATATCTGACCTATGTCATACGATAACGTCCGTATTTATGAATCGATTTTGATGAAACTAATTATGTGTATTAAGGTCACTAATGTCTCGACCGAATTCGTTGGCCAGCTTGATCCGCCATTTTGTTTCAAGATGGCGACCATTTAAAAATTTAAAACTAAAATAAATATACAAAAAAAATAATAATTCAAATTTATTTTTAACTACGTGTTAGGCCTTGATACAAGGATTCCAGAGCATTTTTTGGTTTACCTCTATCTTAAAAAATGGCTGAGATAGAGCAGTTTTAAAATCTAGGGTGGCTGACATTTTGAAACAAAACAGCACATTAACGCGATTACTCGCAAATTATTTTCTTTCATTGTTCTAATAATTTTCCCAATCATACGCATAAAACTATATATTCATATCCGTTAGCGCCAAATTCTTGCCAAAATTGGCGACATTTGGCGAAATATGCCAAATTTGGCGACCAAAATAAATCTTCATAAATGAAGCCAATTTGGCTATTGCTCAATAATTTGGCGAATTTCTTATTCAAATTCAGTATTAACGAATCTTTTGTAAACGTTTCTTTGCATTTTAGCTTGCTGTTTTCGTGTAACTTTAGCTAAAATTTTAAAACGAAGATATAGGAAAGCTACCTTTTCCTCCCGGCACAGGCCGGAAGGACTTTTTTCTTTCTCTTTTCTTCTTTTTCTCTTTGATAAGACTTATTTATAAGAATAAGCAGGTAGAAAACACACGTATGCAATCCCACGAAGAAGGAAAAAAGGAAAAATAGATAAACTAAACGTTCGCCCGCAGGCTACTTAACTGGTAACACTGTCACTTTTCAGATTGAATTGGATCTCTCAGATTTAGACTACGAAAAAGATAAGTAAATAGCTCTTGAAAAGCTTAATAGATCAGAAAATCGGAATAAATTTGATAGGTTTTAGCTGACATTTTTTTTTTCTTTTTACTTTCTTCTGTCTTTACAAAAAGTAAGTAATGGATTCGTGAAAATTTTCGACTTCCAGTTTTATACGGATTCATGCCTTTTAGAAGGTTCTGAACACGATTGGACTGTTTTTAGAAAATGTCTGTCTGTGAGTCTGTGAGTCTGTCTGTATGTGACAAAAATTTTGTGGGCGCTCTATCTCAAGAAATAATGCACGGAATTTAATTAAACTTTAGATTTAGTTAGAGCTTGCTATAAATGGGTGCTGATTCTTTTTAGTGCATGCAAAACCTGTGTGAGATAGAAGAAAGTTTTGGGATTGACACATCCGACTGGTTTTGTATATGAATTGTGTGTGTATGCATGTTTGTGATGACAATTGTTTAAATTTGCGGATATCATATGTGTAAAGGCAGGGGTTGAAAAACTACTTTTTTATTGTAGCGAACTACAACTGCAACTACTTTATCGAAAATGCTGTTAACTACAGCTACAAGCATTTATTTTATAAAATAGCGACTACAAACTACTTTTCAAAAGTAAGTCACTATTTCGCTACTTTCAGATTTTGTCAAAGGATTCAGTTTACAATCCAAATTGAAGACACAGTTTAAGTAATGCAGTGACCCTTATCTGCCGGTATAAGAATTAAATAAGTGCGATATAAGCGAGAAATTAAAAAATTAAGAAAGGTAATACACAAGAAAATGTTTTGTGTTCTAGAAAATTACAGAAAAACAACTCTAATTGTAAGCTATAAATAAATCAATTTCAAATAATAAGAAACACGGCATTAAAACATGAAGAGTTAATAAGGAAGCAAGAAAATTAATTCCTTTGGTAGATTAGTATACTTGATTTTAGCAGCAAGTATCAATGGAAAAAATCTGCGACTTCATGAGATGTGTTGCTAATACGCTGAAGCTCAGATTTGCCGCTGATATTCGCAAATTGTTCAGTTAAACAAATTTTGTACGAAAGAAGCATGTTAGTGCCACGTGATTTGTAGAATGGCACTTTTTTCCCCTTGAACCTTGAAGTAACGTTAAAAATAGCGTAGGTTCCCGCTACAAACTACTGATTTTTTGAGTCACGCTATTTGCTACACTACATTCTTCAAAATGTAGCACACTACACTACAAATTACTGTAAGAAGTAGCAACTACTGTAGTTTCGCTACTTGTAGCGCGCTACGTCCGACCCCTGTGTAAATGCTACTAACTATTATACTTGAAAAACATGTTTTAGGAGCGTTCGTAATTCTATAAATACGTAGCATAGTTGTCGTCTGGTCCGTCAGTCTGTCTGCCTATAAAAGCGCAAAAACTACCTAATCTACATAATCTAATACTTTAATAAACAGTTTAAAATTTAATATGTAGAATCGTTGCAGAATTTTGTCGAGTCATTTCAAATTTTATGAAAATCAAATCAAAACTTAAAAAAATATTAGTAATAGTTTTGTTTATTCTATTAAATCCTATCATACGTCATTAATTCGATGATATCCCATGATAGGTAAAGATTCTATAGTTTGCCATGGCGATTACGTCCTATTTAAGATGGAGTCTTGTTATTTCCGTATTATTGAATTTAAAAACCTAATTTGTATACTAAAATTGTTTCATTATAGCCATCCTATAATCTACCGACAGTTTTTTGGTTAGATGTTGCCGGTGAAATAGATATTAAATGGAAAAAGAGTTTAAATATGGATTTCAAGTTCTGAAATTTTCAGAGGATTGAGTTTCCCATTGAAATTTTAAGTCAATGTCAACAAAAGATAAAATGTTGCCAACTTGAAATGTACTTATTTTATTACGGAAATTAATAGACCGGGAGCCGGCAGCACAGACAATCACCTCATCGAGTTCACGGATGAAATTCTAGGATTAGTTAAAACTCGATTCGCATATTAAAACGCAATCGGTCAAGTCATATCTTGGTGGAAAACACCTGAAAACCAGACTTTAGCCGCTGACTCGTAGGTTTACCATTGTGTTTTCCTGCACCCAAATGTATGAAAACATGGAGGACTGGGAGCAGGAAAACACAATGGTAAACCTACGAGTCAGCGGCTAAAGTCGGGTTTTCAGGTGTTTTCCACCAAGATATGACTTGGCAGATCGATTGCGTTTTAATATGCGAATCGAGTTTTAACTAATCCTAGAATTTCATCCGTGAACTCGATGAGGTGATTGTCTGTGCTGTCAGCTCCCGGTCTATAAGCATATCATAATAACAGACGATATAATTATTTTCACTGAAATAATAACGATGATTTTTTTATTTTATTATTATTGTCTTGTATTGGATATTTGTGAATAGTATAATTTTAATATAACAGAATTGTAAAGAATTGCTTGTAAAAGTGTATTGAAACTTAATTTCATATGAAAGTTAATATCTATAATATGAAAATCTGTACCTAAATTAAGTTTTGTTATCGTGCATTTTTGCGTAACAGTGCAACAGCTATTTCACAAATATATGAATACTTAAAAACTAGTTATTGTACGAACGCACCTCAATTGTCACGTTTGACGTACAATTTCCAACTTGTTTAAATTTTTAGACAACGTTATGCAAAAAACAAGTTAAATAAAAAATATATTTTGATTAAGTAGGAATCTGTTTATTTATTAATTATTTTTTGGCAAAAAAAAGTTTAAGTGTCATGTAAGAAAAAGTGCTGATTAATGTTTAGTTTCGTCAGGATAGTTTGGATAACGAAAATTATTCTCATACGTTTAATTTAATAAGAATGATTTTTAAAATGTAGTTTCAGTTGTTGAAAAGTAGTTTTTTAAAATGGTCGTTCCTAACAGAGTATAATGGATAGGTTGAAACGCGCATTAAAAGCACAATAGATTTTAAAAAAACCTTTGACGCAATTCTTTTATTTTATTTAAATATCATACTCGTCATGAAATTATATAACCGTGTCTGTTAGCTGATTGATATTATATGTTATCATTGGATTGAATTATCTGTAACCATTAACTATATTTTACACTAGTGGCGCTTCGCTGATCAATTTATCGCAAACAAACCTAGTACTGATGTCTCCGCTGCCTTTGGCAGGGCAGACCAGTGCAGGCTGTACCCGCTTGGGTCTCGGATCAAGCGAACCTTAAATTATAGTGATTTTCTATTTCGATTGAGATTAAATTCACATTTACAACATCGTCGTTCACGATGTTATAGGAACCAGCTTCTTTCAGCTTGGATTTAATCACGGCAGTAACAAAATTTACCGGAGAGTCCGTTTAAAAAAAAAAAAAAGACGCAGCAAAACGCGAAAAAAACGCTAAAAATCGCATAAGAAATTCGGAGAAAAATCCGCAGAGAACAAAATTTACCATATTGGGATAAAAATTTGAAACCGAATTCCTTTTACGAATGCCGAAAAATCGTCGCAAAACGTGAAAAATCTCTAAAAATCTCATAAAAAATCGCCAAAAATTCAAAAATTGCTGTAAGGATTGAACCAGATTCTTACTACAAACGTCAAAAAAGCGCGCAAAACACGAAAAAATAATTTAAAATGGCATTAAAAACTCGCGGTACAGATTTCAAATAAACTTTATATTGAAAAGACGACAAAATTTACTTTATTCGACTGGAAAATTGAAACCGGCTTACTTTCACTAATGTGAAAAAATCGTCGCAAAACGCGAAAAAACCAAACTCTAACAATTTATTAAAAAAGCGCGAAAAATAATAAAAATTTTCTGTACAAATTTCGAATAATTTTTATTGAAAGAAAACGAATATACTATAATGGGCTAAAAGATTGAAAACGAATTCCTTATACGAATGTCAAAAAATCACCTCAAAACACAAAAAAAAAATTCTAACAATCGCATAAAAGTCGCGGAAAATTCAAAAATGGCTATACGAATTACGAATAAACTTTATTGAAAATGGGGCAAAATGTTCACTATTGAACTAAAAGATTGAAAGCCGATCTCTTTTACTATTGTGGAAAAATTGCTGCGAAACGCAAAAAAAAAGGTTAAAAATCGCATAAAATATTTAATTACAAAAAATCTGATAAAAAAAATCCGAAAACTAGTTTCGATATGTATAACTTTATACATACAGATATTTTCCTGCGAAATCTTGTAGCTCTGCACACAGCGATATGACAGGTATACAGACTTCTATCTTTATTATTGTAGATTATCTTGATGCTGTCGATGTGTATGTCGTCTATTAACTTATTAATGGTTTATGTTATTAAATAGCATTAAAAGATATTTGTACTAATCATCGTACATTACAATACTTAAATTAAAGAACCTTTTCCCGTGTAAGTAAATATAAACAGAGACATCAATAACACTGTTAATTCAACGTCATAAATGCATTCCAAACATGTCAGAATATATTAAAAATCACCAAAACCTCAATTAATATCCAGCTGTAATTGGCTAAAATTACATTTCATTTTTCTCCCCAAAGAATTCTGCAATAACAATGTCACGCATGAAGAATTGAGGCTCGATTTTTCAAAAGTATATACAGGGTGATTCATAAAAGATGGGCAGAACTTTAAGGGGTTATAGTACACTTAAAGACAAATAATATTAAATAGGAGACTAAGGGTCCCAGACGTATTCCCAAGGAGATAGGGGGCATTAAAGTTTAGGGTCCGAAATTTCAAATGATTATAAAACATGGAAAAATTGGTCGATTCGTTTGCGGTTTTTGCAAAAAATTTTCTTTATGCCAGTATTTTCTTGAAATAAAATTTTAAAGTTCAATTTCAAAAAATGCCGATAGGGGGCGCTTTAGACTTTGGAGTAACAAACAACTATTTTTTAACGTTATTTTTTGTATTTCTTTAAATGATTTCGAAAGCTTAGACTTAAACTTAAATTTTGATCTAAAAATCTGAGTCCTAACGAGTAGTTAAGTAGCGTAAACTGAAATTTGAAATTTGAAACCCTTCTCCCCCCAGAACAAAAATCAGTTATTCCCGATCTTTGTGTCGTAGATTAGGCTCTAACTACTGCCGCGTTTTGCTAAAATTATTCTTTATGTCAGTATTTTCTTGAAAATAAATTTTAAAGAAAATTTTCAAAAAATTCCGATAGAGGGCGCTTTAGACTTTGGAGTAACGAACAACTATTTTATACCGTTATTTTTTGTGTCTCATTAAATGCTTTCTAAAGCTTAGACTTAAATTTTCAGCCCAAAATCTGAATCGTTAGACGTGGTTAAGTTTCTGGGGAGAGGGGTTTGAAATTTCTACTCCTGAGCACAGTTCAGTTTACCATGTCCACACATTGTGTGCTGTGATACGAGGTAAAAAGACACAAATTAGGATTATGTTACCAAAGCATATTTATTAACATGTAATCACAATAAATGTTCAAAATTGTGACCACCAGAGGTTATGCACGCAGAACAACGGCGACGAATGGAACGGCGAACATTCGCGAAAACATCAGGCTTTTCGAGCACTTCCCCTACAGCGGCGGAAAGTCTGGCGACCAGTTCCTCGGGGGATTCAATGGGTGTCTCATACATAAGAGCCTTCAATCGTCCCCAAAAAAAGAAATCGAGGGGTGAAAGATCTGGCGAGCGAGCAGGCCAAGCAACAGGACCACCTCGACCAATCCATCTGTTCGGAAATGTGATGTCCAGATAGTTGCGGACGTCTCGTACGTAATGGGCTGGCGCTCCATCGTGCTGGAACCACATGACCCGCCGGATGCGTGGAGGAACAACGTTTAACAGGTCTGGCAGCACATGTTGCAGAAATGTGAGGTATGTTTTACCGTTGAGGCGTTCAGGAAGAAGGTACGGTCCGATTAGGTGGTCTCCGAGGATTCCTGCCCAAACATTGATGGAAAAGCGTCTCTGATGAGCATGTGGATACGTAGCATGTGGATTGACATCCGCCCATACATGTGCATTGTGTGTGTTAAATGTACCTTCACGTGTGAAGGTACATTCATCGGTGAAAAGCACAGTTCGTCCAAAATGTGGATTTAGCGCGTTCTGCTGCAGAAACCAGCGGGCGAATTCAATACGATTTGGATAATCCCCTGGAGACAGTTTCTGGACTCGTTGCACATGAAACGGGAGCAAATGTTCATCCTTCAGTACCCTCCAAGTCGTGGACTGTGAGGTATCCACCTGGCTAGCCACTGTTCGTGTACTTGTACTTGGCTGCGCCGCTACTACATCCAGAATGGCTTCTGCAACAACTACTGATTCGTCCTTTTTTGCACGACCTGCATTCGACCGGGAAGCGAGAAATGATCCCGTCTCACACAACTGTCTGTGCAAGCGCTCGAAAGTTTTGCGGTTAGGCAACCGCCTGTTAGGAAATCGCTCTCCGTACATTCGTTGTGCCTCTGCACCATTTCCATCTGCCGCTCCGTAAATTAAATGCATCTCAGCCTTTTCCTTATTCGTGAAGGGCACCATCTTCCGATTCATTACTACAGCGACTTACACTTGACTCACCGTTCAGTGGTTTTTATGCCTGAATCGTGTCGAAATTTTGCATACGTGTTCTTCTTCTTCCCCATTTGACATTTGCATACTTTCTGTTTCCTTCTTCACCCGGTGACTAGCGTCAGGAATGGAGCTTTAACGTTTGCATGAGCGACGTTTCCAACTGTGCCAGTGCCTTTATGAGTGAATTCCGACTATGCAGTCCTTGACGAAAGTTGTATTTTTGCCTCGTATCACAGCACAGAATCGTTGGGCATGGTTAAGTAGTGCAAACTGAACTATGTTCAGAAGTTGAAATTTGAACCCCCTCCCCTCGCTACTGAACCACGCTCAGCGATTCAGATTTTGAGCTGAAAATTTAAGTTTAAGTCTAAGCTTTAGAAAGCATTTAATGAGACACAAAAAATAACGGTATAAAATAGTTGTTCGTTACTCCAAAGTCTAAAGCGCCCTCTATCGGAATTTTTTGAAAATTTTCTTTAAAATTTATTTTCAAGAAAATACTGACATAAAGAATAATTTTAGCAAAACGCGGCAGTAGTTAGAGCCTAATCTACGACACAAAGATCGGGAATAACTGATTTTTGTTCTGGGGGGAGAAGGGTTTCAAATTTCAAATTTCAGTTTACGCTACTTAACTACTCGTTAGGACTCAGATTTTTAGATCAAAATTTAAGTTTAAGTCTAAGCTTTCGAAATCATTTAAAGAAATACAAAAAATAACGTTAAAAAATAGTTGTTTGTTACTCCAAAGTCTAAAGCGCCCCCTATCGGCATTTTTTGAAATTGAACTTTAAAATTTTATTTCAAGAAAATACTGGCATAAAGAAAATTTTTTGCAAAAACCGCAAACGAATCGACCAATTTTTCCATGTTTTATAATCATTTGAAATTTCGGACCCTAAACTTTAATGCCCCCTATCTCCTTGGGAATACGTCTGGGACCCTTAGTCTCCTATTTAATATTATTTGTCTTTAAGTGTACTATAACCCCTTAAAGTTCTGCCCATCTTTTATGAATCACCCTGTATAACACATTTTTTTCTGAATCACATTATTATTAATTGAGAAAGTTAATTTCGGTTTCTATGACGACTGCAGAACGTTAATATCTTAATTCCAAGGCTTTGCTTTATGTTTTTACTATTTGTCATTTGGCAACACTTCGCATACGCACGTGTTTTCTTCTCTGATAAATGATATAGCAATTCTACGACTTCTGCATAAATGGCTTGTTGGCACGTCTAATGACAAAATTCGTGACTTAACTAATGACGTAATAACCACCTCACACAAATGGTAGACCTCAAACCATCGATTCTAATGTAATATCTTATTATCCATGATATTTCTCTGCCACTGATAATATTTTTCGTAAATACCATTAACTTTATTTCAAGAGTATAAACTATTTGTAATTCTTTATTTTATTAACACTTTCCAACCTAGATGAAAAGTGTTTATGACTTCAGTTTGTCTGGCCGTCTGTCCGTTCTCTAACTCTCGTAAATAGGCTCGGATTGCGCTGCAATTTTATATGTTACTGTCGTTATCTATAGCATGTTCTCTATTTCAACTGAAGTGTGTAGCACTTAATCTTACTTTACAGGGACAGTCAAAAGAATTCCGTTACATTACGTCTATGGAGAAAAAATGTTTGCGGTTTAATTAAATAATGTTTCACTATTTTAAACGCATTGAAATTTATATAGATTACTAAGGTGCATCACAAGAGGATTATTACAGAATAGTGTGTGTATAGCAGTCATCGTTCATTGACAGGGACACACAAAAGAATTCTCTACTGTTTGTTAACAATAACTCCTGGAAGTGCGTTTTAAGTTGCTGAACGCGATTTTAAATAGAACTCACTTTTTGTCTATTACTGGGTGTGTATAAATTCTGTAGATCCTATACAGGGCAGCACAAAAGTTCGCGAACACATTTCCATTTATGGACAAAAACTCCAGAAGGAGAATTTTAATCTGTGCTACGCGTTTCCTAACTAAACTAAAATTGAGCATCCTATGTAGTATATATACAAATCTATAAATCCTATACAAGGCTGAATAAAAGTATTCGGATATTTTTCCGAATATTGTATATGTTGGAAATTCCTGAAATTACGTTTTTAAATAGGTTATGCGTTTTCCGAATTGTTTACTTAGATGTTATCTTTCAGCTTATTAAACGGTCATGACTTGTAAAATTATTTTGGAAGCGTTGGAAAGTGTTACATAATCTATGCTTGACGCATGCTTTTTCGTTCTTGTTTATTTACTAGCTGACACGTCCGACGTTTCCTGGGCCAGTGATAATAAATTTTTAAAAAAAACTCAAATTTGCATGATTTTATATCTTTAACCCGATTTTGTATGAAATTATTTTTTAAAAGAAACATTCGCGAAAAAAATTTGATATATAGTGATAAAAGCTCTCGTAAGTAGACATTTTTTTATGTTTTTTCACATAGGGTCGTTTCATAGTTTAAAAAAATACTTTTTGCTGTTCAAATCCTTTGAAATTTCTATCCGTTATTAATACAAGGGTTTTCACAGCCCGTGTAAAATTTTCGTGAAAAAATATTGTTATCTAGTTATGCTGTAGTTATTTTTCCAGGTGTACCGAAGGTCGCGTAATTTTCTAGGATAAGGATTTTTAGGAAAGTACGTTGCGAAGATTATTTAAAAATTCAAAAACCGTTATTCTTGTCCTGGAAATAAAAGCTAACATATGAAAATTACAACAGATGAAAAGTCTCAGCAGAAAGCATATTTTATTAGTATTTAAAGCATGAGTCCAAATTAATTAATAAAGAACTGCTGATATACAGATGGGATGGCCCGAGAGTTGCTTCCTTACAACACGAGAGATTATATTCCAAGTGAGTTCAAATAACATTCATTCTTATCGCCAACATGATATTTTTATTGAGCCGTGGTGAAATAAAAAAGGCCAATTGAAATAATCGTTATGAACTAGCAATATAAATTTCAAACAAAAACAGCGCTGCAATTTGGCAAAATTTATCCCAAGCTTAAAGATGAAATAAATTATGGTAAACCTGTACAAAGCAGTCCTGTAGCTGTGAAATAATAATTATTATTTTTATCGAAATGCTCATAAACAATCCAATTGATTGAATTCTGACATATATTATCAACATAAATCTGTAATATTTGATTCTCAAGTAATTGCGTAAAATGGGAAATATGAGAGATGAAATTATATTCGATCATCAAGAAAATATCTTGACAGATTTATGACCTTTTAGGTAGATTTCGTAAGAAATACTACCTATTACATTCTCACCTAAGTTGGAAATTTTGAAAAAATTTTGCAGATCTACGCCGATCATGACTCCCAGAACCCAAAACCACCACCAGTTCAAAAGTTTATATATCTATCTATCTATCTATCTATCTATGTCACTTTTTTCTGACCACGATAACTGGAAAAATTCTGCATAAATCTCTTCCAAACTGATACATAAAATCAAGGGTCATAAAATCTCGGTCAAGTTCGTTAATGGGCAAAATCGAGGGTGGGGGGGCTTTTTGTGAAAACAGAAAAATCCTCATAATTTCTTTATTATTATACGTATCGAAGCCGTTTAAAGTTATTATTACTTCTAGGAAAAGGGCCAAAAATGTATGTATGACAGATTTTTGATATAATTAAAAATGGCCCCAAGGGGGGGGAAAAAGGGGGGTTTTAGAAAAAAAAATCATAGCTTCGTCAATTCACAAGATATCAAATCCGCGTAAATTTATTATTAATCCTCTTAGTATTATCTAAAACTTTTATATTGACAAGTTTTTTATAGGACCAACCGTTAGAGCAAAAAAAAAAATTAAAAACAAAAAAAATCCCTGCCGGCTCCGCCTGCAAACAAGTTATTTTTCAAAGTAGGCGGTTCCAACTCCCGCATCTTTTCGAAACTGATACATAAAATCAAGTGGCGTAAAATCTTGGTCAAGTTCGTTAATGGGCAAAATCGAACCAAGGGGGGGGGATTGGGGGGACTTTTTGTGAAAACAGAAATAAAACCATAATTTCTTAATTATGATACGTATCGAATCCATTTGAAGTTATTATTACTTCTAGGAGAAGGGCCAAAAATTTATGTACGACAGATTTTTGATATAATTAAAAATTGCCTTAAGAGGAGGGGGGGGGAGGGGGGTTTTAGAAGAAAAAAATTCATAACTTCGTCAATTCCCAAGATTTCAAATCCGCTTAAATTTATTATAAATCCTCTTAATATTATCTAAAACTTTTATATTGACATGTTTTTTATAGGACCAACTCTTATAGCCAAAAAAAAAAAAAAAAAAAAAAAAAAATCCTTGCTGGCTCCGCCTGCAAACAAGTTTCGTTTCGAAGTAGGCGGTTCCAACTGCAGCATCATCACAAAAAGGTCATTTCTTCCGCAATTCCCGACAAACAGGCACCCCACGTTCTGCGTCTTCGAAATCTACCTGTGCCTGTAGGCCGAGCCGTCAGGGATTTTTATATATGATCTTAGTGCAAAAGTAAGAGTTGCATAACTGAAAGGCAATAGTGACTGTTCAATAGAAAAATTAGATAAATAACAAAATCATTAATTTGAGTTATATATCGGCGTTTGACAGTTATCTAACGGAAATGACTTGCAGATGTTACAAAGATTTAAAGCAGTTATTATACGATTAATTTTAGCGCGATGCAATACATCTTTTAACATTAAGATAAAAATGAAAATACATAGATTGGATTTAATTTTAATTTTTCACTTTTGATTATATCATGCAGTTATGATGAAAATAACCTAAAAATAGTAAACGATTTACTTATAATAAAAAGTAAAATGAGTTAGCTTAAACGTTAAATTAGAAAGATGATTTTCTTTTATTTACATGAAATAAAGAGGGGTATATAATTTAGTATTATTTTAAATTAAAAATATATGATTTGTATCATACTAGTTGTAAAATATGTATGTTTTCTTCTCGCTTTTTTGTTTGTTTTTTGCGTCGGCTCCTTTAACATAACAATAAAGAAAATAGTTCTCATCTTCCGAACTCTCTGAAATTTTAATCGGTTATAAATATAACTGTATCCAAGTTCTCTTTAAAATTTCGTGAAAAAATATGCATATTTAATAGTGAGAACATGAGTCAAAACAGAACTATTGCACACTAAAACACCCTACTTTTTTTTTTTTCGAAAATTTCTCAGATTTTTATTTTTTTTTCTTAAATATTTCTACATGTCCGAATGTTTCGAAAATTTTATAGGTGATGTAAATCTGGTTTACCGAGATGCTCTAAAAAGTTGTATCGAAATACGGACGTTTAGTTACTTTTAGCGTAGAAAAAAGATCGTCCCAGTGAGGCGCGAAGTGACCTGCGTTCGCCGGTGTTTCTGAAAGAGTTAAAATTCCTATTTTTTAAAACCGATTGCACCGTCAATTAGAACATGATTGCGGCTTTAAAGGAATATATTTGGTTTGTCGCTACCTCTAAAATTGCGCTCTGGAGGGGCGTTGACATAACGGAGAAAACGTTTTTTTTTTTTTTTTTCTCAATGATTTAACAACGATATATTTTCGACACACACACACACACACGCACAGAGTGAAACTTTCTTTTATAACAATAGATTATAATTTAGATAGTGTGTTTCATTAATTCAATGAGCCAGAACTGAAAGTTATTTGTTTATATAAGTATTAAGTATATTTATCTTTAATTCCAGTATTTCTGAAAGCTTTGAGAAGGGGAAGGGAGGAACAGTCTAGATTTTTATAAACGATGCAAAATTAGTCGTAGATTATTGTTTTCTCATTCAGTAGCGATTTCTGATAAGGAAGAGACCTTGTGATTAATTATTAGGTTATGAAAAAAATAAGGTACAATTTTGCTTAAGATTTCCGGAGAGGATGTTTTAAAACTGATTTAAAATAAATAAATGAATGAATAAATAAATGAAAATAAAATCAGTGAAATATATAAAAATCAATCTCAAAAATACGTTTCAAGCATCTTAGAAAGTATTATCAAAAACACAAAATTGTGAATTGCTTAATTTACTTTGGATATTAAATATTACACTTAAATTCCAAATTGTTTTTCACGCGAAGATCTGTATAAACAGACATATCAGTAAGTTATGTCTGTTACATACAAAACAACTTGACAAATGTATTTCAAGTAAGTCAGAAAGTGTTTAAAAAAAAAAGTCGATTAAACTGTAGCAATAATTGTCCAATTACACATCATTTTTCTCGCCAAAACGTTCGTCAATCCCAGAGTCTAACGCGTGAAAAATTGGCTCATTTTCTTGAAGGTATTTATTACGCATTTCTTTGTTTTTGAGATTATTATTAATTGAGAAAAGTTAATTTTAGTTCCTATGACGACTGCACAACGTTAATCTCTTAATTTCTCCACTTTGCTTTCTGTTTTTTCCATTTGTTATTTGGCAACGCTTTGCATGCGCACGTGTTTTTCCTCGCTGCAAAAGATAAATGCTTCAAATTTCGATTGCCAAATGATAACATTTCGACCGACTTCTGCATAAAATCGTTTATTGGTATATGCCTAATGATACATTTCATGATGACCACTAATGACCACTTCACACAAATGACTGGCGTCAGTTTAACGATGCTAATGTAATATATTTCCACGATATTACGATCCACGAAATATATATATATTTCTCAACCATTGATTAACATTTATCTCAAATCCTACACTCTAAAAAAAATCCGTGAAAATACAAGAGATTTTCCGTTAAATTTTACGGAGAAGTTTCATTTTTCCAAAACAACAGTACAATTTCCGTAAATGACATTAGTTCCGTAAAGAAGATTTCAAATCCGTAAATATGCAGAAAGTTTTCCGTAAATTTAATGGATTTTTCCGTATTTCTTACAAAACTGTACAATGTCCGTATTTCTTTCAAAAGAGTGCCATTTCCGTAAATGACGTTCAGAGGTTTGCGTACAGCCTTGTTTGAAATGCGAATTAAGATTGTTGTATTTACTAGAGTTCTTATAGGATCCAGGTCTGAACCAGTCCTACCCGTGGGCCTATTTTTTTGTCATAAGACTCGGGCCAATCCTGGAACTCATTCTAACCGGGGTTATGTCTGGGCGGTAATTTTTTGTGAAAATAATAGTGATATTTTTATTTTTAGTGAAATCTTTAGAAATTTATTTTATTTTCATAAATTACAGAAAAATATTTTTTTAAATCTACTTTTTTTTCTTTATATTGCTTTAAATTGTGATTTTTTTCACAGACGTTTTAAAATTTTATTTTAACTTTATTAACGTGAGGCAATATTAGGTTATTAAAGGTTTCATAAAATATTATCTTTGCAAATTATCGATATGTATATTGTATTGAACAAAACTGATTTCTCTTATAAATTTGTGAATTAAACTAAAATTTATTATTTTACAAATTATAATTTTTTACAAAGTTTATATGTTTTTCTTTATAAAAGTAATTAATATTTTTTCTTTACTTTCATAAAAATGAAGTTTATGATTTTATTAAGTTTATAATTTATTTCGTTAGTTTATAATTTTATAAATTAAACTAAATTAATAAGTCCAAATTTAAACTTACCTATCCCAAGGTCATTAATTTCATAATTTTCTCTAAAAATCTATTTTTTTATTTTAATATTTTTAGGATTTCATAAAATAATATCTTTGCAAATTATCGGTATGTGGGTATTAAACTAAACTTATTTGTGTTATATTCTTGTGAATTAAACTAAAATTTATTATTTAATAAATTATAATTTTTTACAAAGTTTATATTTTTTTCTTTAAATTTATAAAAGTAATTAATATTTTTTTCTTTACTTTCATAAAAATGAAGTTTATGATTTTATAAAGTTTATAATTTATTTCGTTAGTTTATAATTTTATAAATTAAACTAAATAAATAAGCCCAAATTTAAACTTACCTATCCCAAGGTCATTAATTTCAAAATTTTCTCTAAAAATCTATTTTTTTATTTTAATATTTTTAAGGTTTCATAAAATAATATCTTTGCAAATTATCGGTATGTGGGTATTAAACTAAACTGATTTGTGTTATATTCTTGTGAATTAAACTAAAATTTATTATTTTACAAATTATAATTTTACAAAATTCATAATTTTCTCTTTAAATTTATAAAAAATAATTAATAACTTTTTGTTTACTTTATAAAATTATAAACTTCATTTGTATAAAAGTTTATAAATTATTTTGTTAGTTTATAATTTTTATAAATTAAACTAAATTATTAAGTCTAAATTTAAACTTACCTATCCTAAAGTTATTAATTTCCTAATTTTCTCTAAAAATCTATTTTTTCGTTTTAATATTTTAAAAATTATTCATTTTAATAGAACCATACACAAAAGCTCGCAGCAAAGCTTAAATATAATAATTTAATTTATTATAAATTTGTTTATTCACATAAGTTTTTAAACTGAGAGATAAAGTAAATTTACTTTAATAGCATGTAATAAATACGTCTGCTTAAGAAAATTATTGTTTTAACTGAAATTGGTAAATAAATCAACACACAAATTATTAAAAAAAAGTATATTTACTATTGCAAAAATAAACAATCATTACTGTTATTACAATATTTTACGCATATAATACATAAAAAATTTAAATTTATCTGTTATAAAACATCAAATAATAAAAAGCAAAACATAGAGCAATTTTGAAAAGAAAATATTAAAAACATTGGATCTCTGAAAACATCCATCTACCAGAACTTCAAGTTATTGCAACATTAAAAGTATCTCATATAAGTAACAACATTTGAGTGAGCGACGTGTCCAACCGCTGTGTAGTGGTAGCTGCGCGCTGGTTTAGTAACCGTAGGGTCTTGGGTTCGATACTCACCGAGGGAAGTGGTGGTTGTTTATTAAAAACTCGCTTAGGAATGAAAGAAAAAATAAAAGAAGCTTATCTATCCCTTATAAGATGTTCCTTGAGAAATACGTTTTTTTTTTTTTTTTTTTTTTTTGTCCTATAAAATTTATTATAACGACATAAAAATTTCTAAAAAATACGGAAGATATCTGTTATAAAACGGAAAATTAAAAACGGATATTTCAGAAATCACGGAAAATTTCCTGGAATTTACGGAATTTTTTTTTCCGTTAAAATATGGAAATAGTACTGGCGTCTCGATTGCCAGTACAATTTCCGTTATTTTCAGGAAATTTTTTTTACAGTGTATTAACTTAATTTTATGAGCCTATTTTTAGTTTTTTGTTGTTGTTGTTTGTTATTTTAGTTTAACGTGGTGGTACGTATAATTATACCGATGAAAGTTAGTTAATTATATCATTTCTCCGTGAATATGGCGTAGCTTAAAACAGGGGATTATTTCAAAAATTTTATGAATGAGACTTATTTAGTCGAAGATAGAATCCTGCATCGGGTCGGGTAATCCGATTTTACCCAAAAACTGACACGACCTGTGGTTGGGGTCGGCCAGGTTGACGATAATTCTTTTCGTTGCGGGTTGGGTTCGGGTCGGGTTGTCTTTAAATGTTTCAAGTCAGTTTCGGGTTAGGTTTTGATTTTCACGTGTCGGTTTCATGCTGGTTCGATTTTTCAAAAGAAAGGCAATCGGCATATTTTTCAAATGAAAAGAAACTATACATTTGAATATTAATGAGTCTATATGTGTTCATTTTCATACAAAAAATATTAAATTGACATCAGAGATATAATTGTAGGATATTTTTTGCATAATTGTATCAAAATAATATATCGTATTAAAATATTATATTAAATGTATTGTATTGCAGTATTGTATTAAAAAAAGATTGTCTTTAAATAATCGTATTAAAATCTGAATTTCTTTCACTTCGGGTTCGTGTTTGGGTTTCGGATTAATGAATTATTTTTGTCGGGTTCACGTCGGGTTTCAGATTCGGGTAGGATACAACACGACCTGTGCAAGATTCCAGTCGAAGGTTATCGTAAATAATAGCAATTTATGATAACGAAGAAGCCCTTTGATTAATTACTGGGCTTAAAAATAATAAATAAAATCTGTTTTAAATAGGAGTCGACATATGTTATATCAAAATTCAAAAGAATATAACGCAATATATAGTATTTTTTCATTGCTTCATTAATTTCTTTAAAAGTATTTTACTTAAATTCCATTTTTTTTTTTTTTTTTTTTTTTTTTTTTAGTGATTGTTGTTATAAGTAGATAAATCAATATTACAATTGTATTGTATAATATTGTATTGTATTAAAATAATCGAATAATCACTTCGGGTTCAGTTTAGGGTCGGAGTTTCGGGTTGATGAATTATTTTTGTCAGGTCTCAGGTCGGATACAACACGACCCGTTCACAGTTCACACACGTTAAAATGGAATAAAAACATCAACATTTCAGATGACGCCGATTCCTTAAATTCCTTAGCTACATTAATTTAAAAATGCCCCAGATAATGAAAGTTGATTTAAACATTACAAAACAGTAAATCACAAAAATGAGCTTCAAATTTATTAGAAAATGTTCAAAGGCATACAAATTTGCATTTTGAACTTTAATTTATTAAAATTCATACTTAAATTTAAAAAATAAAACCCTTCAAACCATTAATATTTTCTTGGAAGTTAATACTAACAGACAAATAAATTAGACAGACAAACTAATATCACTAATTTCAAACATGTTCGAAATTGTTAAAAATACAAAAACATCTATTAAATTCGGGCTGTAATTGGCCAATTACACTTGCAATTCCACTGTCACGCACGATCGTGGAAAAATTGTATTCTGGAAGGTTACGTACCAAGTATTCCCCTGTTTATTAGATTATTATTAATAAAAAAGTTAATTTTCGTTTCTATGGCGACTGTTTTAATCTCTTCATTCTGCCGCTTTGCATATTTGCTATTTGGCATTCGGCACCACTTTGTATAGGAGCGTGTTTTTCTCATTGTAAATGATAAATGCTGAAGTTTTCAATCTCCAAATGCTAACATTTCCATAACTTGTGCATAAATGGTTTGCTGAAACATCCTAAACACAAACTTCATAACTATTATTGTTATAATACGAATGAACCTCATTTCTCACGTTTGACGTGCAATTTCCAACTTGTTTTCAGTTTTTACAGTTTAACTTGCAATTTTCAGTTAACTATATACATAATGGCGAAATTTTGTATCGTTTGGAGCTCTAGTAACTATCGCTAGAAGCTTCTGAATAGGCTAATTTCATTGTAATAGCCTTGTACATAAAGTTTAGTATAGAAACAGGACAGTATCGTATGATTTAATCGAGTCTTTTATTCTTCGTTCAAGTGATTTCAGAAACCGCTCGCGCAGTAGCTATGCGACGATTTCTGTCAAAGCAATTAAAGGTTAATTTACTTAGAAATAAATATTTCTAAACGTTTTCGAACCATTTTTACTTTTTTAAAACTTGATATAAACTTACAAATCAACAAAACAGAAAATCAATTCCACAAAACCTTTGCAACATGTTTGGAAGTGGTAAAGAATCCAGTAATGTCTGTATTTTCATTTATTTAGATATCAGATTTAAATTCCAACATTATCCAATCCACTGTTTTCGTGAAAATTTATATTAAAAAAAAATATCAATAATACAATTAAACCAGCATCTCTCAAATACGATATAAGCATGTCGAAAAGTGTTAAAAAGACAAAACTGTCGACTAAAATCTGGTTGTAAATTGACCAATTACACTTCTTTTTTCTCGCCAAAGCGTTCTGCAAATTCCAGGGTCACGCGTGAAAAATTGGCTCGTTTTCTCGAAGGTATGCCATTACGCATTTCTCGATTTATCAGATTATTATTAATTGTGAAAGTTCATTTCGAATTCCATGACGACTGTAGAACGTTAATCTCTTAATTCCGCCACTTTTTTTTTTTTTTTTTTTTTTTTTTTTTTTTGCCATTTGGCAACGCTTTGCATACGCGCGTGTTTTCTGCTCTGTAAAATGATAAATGATAACAATTCGATGGCTTCTGCATAAATGGTTTGTTGACACGTCTAATGACAAAATTCGTGACTTAACTAATGACAAACCTCACCTCGGACAAATGACAGACATCAGTCTATCGATTCTAATGCGATAATCCCTGATAATTTTTTTCCCTCAACTACTAATAACATTTTTAGTAAATCCGATTAACTTAATTTGAGGAGTTCTTTTTTTTTTTTTTTTTTTTTTTTTTTTTTTAGTTTTTTTTTTTTTTTTTTTTTTTTTTGGTACTTTCATTTCACGAGATGGTACACATCACGGAGGAAGTAGACATCATCATCGCGTTGTGCCGGAACTGAAAGTTATTTGTTTACATTATTTTTCCATTAATATAGCTTAGCTGAAAACGAGGGGATTGTTTCTGGAGTTTTATAAATGGGACTGGATTAATCGTAGATAATCTCACTTAATAGTGTTTTATGATATCGAATAAACAATATGATTAATTACTGGGTACTTGACTGGGTACTTACTGGATGCATGAAAGAATTTGGTTTCAAATCGAAGTTTTCTTACATACTTGATATATACATTAAAAAGAATATAATGCAACATATTTGTACTTTACTGGAAAAAGACCAATGTTCGGTTTTGACGTTTTGAGAAAATTCGATTAAATGTTTTTAACACTTTCCAACATAGTTGAAAAGTGTTTATGACTTCTGTTCGTCTTAAAGTCCTATGCATGGGTTGGGTTATACCTGATCCGAACCCGAAATTTCTGCTTACAGTCAACACGAGCACGACAAAAAAAATTACTCAGCTCGAAGCCGATACATTTCAACCTGAACCCGAAGTGAAAAAAGGATTGTCTATATTTTAATACAATTATGGGAAAAAAAATTCTACAATTATACCTCTAATATCTTTAATATCAGTTTTATCTTTTTTGTATAAAAAAGATCACATATCCATTCAATAATATTCAAATATGTAGTTTTTTTTTTTTCATTAAAAAAATATTCAAGATTTTCTTTTGAAAAATCAGATCAACCAAACCCGCTCCAAAAAAGTCAAAACATAACTCGAACCCGACACACAACACAGGGCTTAATTTGCCCTGGAGCCCACCGGAGCTCATAAACACTGCGTTCCGGAGCTCAGTGCAATATAACGCTTCCAAAAAACGAATCCTAAATGACCCTTTCCTTTCGCTTCCATCTCCAATCTTTTTTTGTATCAAAACATTTATAAGTGGAGTAATGTGTCGCTCACGCAAGAGATGGAGATGAAGCAGGCTCGATTTTTATATCAGTCTTCGGGTTTGGGCAGGCTCGAGCTCAATCTATCTTAAATTCAAAATTTTATTTATTTCCATTTCAAATCATTTTAATGCTACCTTGTTCAAAATAAAGATTAAACAGAAATAGTCTTTTCCTATTCTGCATATATTCCTTTCTTGTGTTAACACTCTTCCTAAGCTTATTGAATCTCAGAATTCTGCCATTCATCAACATTAAGGTTTCGATTTGGAAGTAGTCATTACTAAAAAGTGGAATAGTGGATAGCTAGGTATACGCATGTATGTAAATGTATTTAACATTTTTATTTTTCGAAAAAAAAAATTGCTCTAAATTTTAAAAATAATGTATTAAATATAAATATGCAGACTGGAGGGTGAAGGGGGTGGGGTGTTAGTACTAATGGCAGATAATTAGGGCTGCAGAATATTAGGGATTTTACCCGAACCCACGGGTCGGGTCAGGTGGACGCTAATTTTTCCGTTGTGGGTTTGGGTTTGGGTCCGGCTGACTTTAAATCTTTCAGGTTCGTGTTGGTTTCGGGTTGAGTTTTGACTTTTTCGGGTCGAGTTCGAGTTGACCTGATTTTTCAAAAGAATGTTCTGAATATTTTAAAAATGAATAAAACTATTCTGTTTTAATATTAATGAGTGTAATAAGTGTACATTTTTATACAAAGAAGATAAAATCTATATTAAAAACATTAAAATATGGATTCATTTTCTTACACTTCGGGATCGGGTAAGATTCGTGTTTGAATATATGTCGGTTTCCGATCGAGTATATCGGGTTGATGAAATATTTTGCTGTCGTGTTCGAGTTGATTTTAAGCACATTTTTCAGGGTCGGGTCGGGTACATAGGACCTGTGCACGACTCTAACTCAATAAGCTAAAATATCGAGATGAGAGGGATCGAGTCAGATTTAAAAGATAAGTGATTCATCCGAGTGAAAATTTTCAGACTATATATTTAAACATTTATGCCCCGAATCAACAAGAAAAGCTCCACTTCAGTAATTCCCCTCCCCCCCATATTTAAAGACAGATTAGAAAATGTATGAAATATTAATATGATGTTTGAAAAGGATATGTTAATTAAAAGTAACTCATTAAATCTGTAATTTATAGGTATTTTTATAAAATATTTAGAATTATACTAAGGCTATTTAACATATGGATTTTTTTAAATCTCCCAATTCTTTTGAAATAATAAAAGTAAATATAATCTGCTCTAATCAGTAAAATGACGACATACATTTGAGTGTGAAATTTTTCACTACACAGCTTTCAACAACAAAAAAATTATACACACCTAAATTCTTTAGAAAATATCTACTGTGAAAAAAAACGTTTAGTTTCGTAACATTGGTTGTGCTTTCTAAACTAAAAAACAAGTAATATAAAGAAAAACAAATTAAGTCAATTCCTACTTAGGTTAACAAACAAAAATTTTATTTGTTACTTTTTATTAAATTAAGTTAAATTAGTGAATTAATATTTGAAAAAACTGTATTAATATCAAGTGTCATCCACTACAAGTTCAAAAAAATGTATTTGAACTTCGGTGGATGAATAAAAAGTATTTTATTAAGAGTTGAAATTTTGAACAAGATATATAAATATAGTATATAGGGAGAGTATGAACTAATAGTAGGGATTGGAAAAGAAAATTATTTTGCATGAAATCTATAATCTTTTGTTATTAATAGGCATATTAAATAAATTTCATAACACTTTTACTTTTTACTTTTATTTAATGGGACATAAAAAAAATCCCTGAAGAATAAAAAGTTAATATTCATTAAAGTAGTTTAAAATGTTCATTAATAACTTTTCAAACAGCCCTTACATCCTTCACAAAAAATAATAATTAAATAAAATGGAAAAAAATAAAATAAGAAAACAAAACTACATAAAAGATAATAAGACAATAAACATTCAAAACATCTTTGAAAACAAGCTTAACTAATCCGATTATAACATTTTTCTTAAACTGGGTTCGACGATCTTCTTGTTTTTAACACTTTCCAACCTAGTTGAAAAGTGTTTATGACTTCGGTTTGTCTGGCCGTCTGCCGTCTGGCCGTCTGCCGTCTGGCCGTCTGGCCGTCTGCCGTCTGCCGTCTGTCCGTGCTCTAACTCCCGTAAATATGCTCGGATTGCCCTGCAATTTTTATATGTTATAATCATTATCTATAGCATGTTCCCTATTTCAACGGAAGTATGTAGCACTTATAGTTTTTTTACAGGGACACTCAAAAGAATTCCGTTACATTGCGGTCTATGGGGAAAAATCATTTGCGGTTTATTTAAATAATGTTTCACTATTTTAAACGCATTGAAATTTATATATATCACTAAGGTGCATTAGAAGAAGCTTAATATGGAATAGGGTGTGCATAGCACTTATACTTACTTTACAGGGACAGTCAAAAGAATTCCGTTACATTACGTCTATGGAGAAAAATCGTCTGCGCTTTATTTAAACAATGTTTCCCTATTTTAAACGCATTGAAATTTATATAAGGTTCATTACAAGAGACTTACTACAGAATATTGTGTGTATAGCAGTCATCGTTCATTTACAGGGACACACAAAAGAATTCTCTACTGTATGTTAACAATAATTCCTTTAAGTGCGTTTTAAGTTACTAAACGCGATTTTAATTTTAAATCGCTTTTTGTCTATTACGTGGTGTGTATAAATTCTGTAGATCCTATACAGGGAAGCACAAAAGTTCGGGAAAACATTTCCGTATTATTTAACTCCAGACGGAGAATTTTAAACTGTGCTACGTGTTTCCTAACTGAACTAAAATTTAGCATCCTATGTAGTATATATACAAATCTATAGATCCTATACAGGGCTGAATAAAAGTATTTGGATTACTTAGATGTTATCTTTTAGCTTATTGAAGAGTATGATTCGTAAAATTATTTTGGAAGCGTTGGAAAGTGTTACATAATCTATGCTTGACGCATGATTTTTCGTTCTTGTTTCGTTTTGGACAGTGAAGTTGACAGTTAAAAGCTATAAGATTAATGCAGAAAATGGCGCATTTGAATAGAAATTGAGTTGTAATATTTTTATTGCCATTGGTGTATTTTCTAAATAGTAATTGCTATTTACTATGAATGATAGTTTGCTAGTAAGTATATTGAGGATTAACAACAATAATATAGTATATAAAATGTTTTCACTTGATAATGAAAATGTTTCAGAAAATTATGTCACGAAATAGAGCCCTGGCAGAGCATTAACCCCGCTAATTCACTCGTCTGGCAGAATGATTAAGACTGTAAGAAATAATTATCTTGTAATCTATTATCTTATTTAGATTTAATTTATGTCAGTAGGTTACAATAAATTGTCCAGTTGAGTGCAAGGCGCTTAAATTTATTTCACCATTTTAGTTGGACGTAACACTAAAAAATGTTATGGTGTAATGATTTGTAAGTATCTTGTTTTTAGCAGACGATTTTCGCTAGAATAAACTGACTTATGAAGCTTGAATAAAGGAAGTTTTTTTTTCTTTAAGAATGTTATATGATTATTATTATTTTATAGAAACCTCACCCGTAACATTATTTTTATCACTAATAATAATATATATCAAATGTTTTCACTTGATAATTAAAATGTTTCCGAAAATTCTGTCGCGAGATAGATCCCTGGCAGAACATTAACCCGATAATTCACTTGATTGGCAGAACGATTAAGATGACTGTAAGAAATAATTACCTTATAATCTATGTTTCTCATTCAGATTTAATTCCTGTCAGCATGTAACAATAAATAGTCCAGTTGAGTGCTAGAATAGAAGCTGATCTTTTTTTAACCTCTTTAGTTGAACGTAAAACTCAAAAGTGTTATGATGGAATAATTTGTAACTTTGTTTTTAGCAGACGATTTTCAGTAGAAAAAAATGACTTATGAAGCTTGAATAAATGAAGTTTGTTTTTTCTATATAAGAATGTTGCATAATTATTATTACTTTATATAAACGTAACCCGTAACATTATTTTTTATCACTAATATTAATATACAGGCTGATTACAAATGAATGTCACAACTTTGAAGGGCTATTAAAAGAAAAGAAAAGAAAAGTACAACCTCGTTGTTAATCAGGAATCAAAACTAACAGTTGAAAGTTTAAATTCAACACAGTTATAAGTGTTCAATGTGAGCCTCTTTAGAAACATGAACATTATCGAGGCGTTACGATAACTCATTACTGACATCACTCCATGTGATTTTTTTGGTGGGGCCTCATCAAAGATCAGGTGTTTGTTCCACCGCTACCAACCGACGTTGACGAACTTAGGACAGGCATATCTGTATCCATTCAAAGAGTCACACCAGACATTCTGGAGTTATCGTACCCTCTCGATATCTTTCGTGTTTCTGGAGGGTCTCACATTTAACACTTATAACTGAACTGTGTTGAATTTAAACTTTCAACTGTTATATATTTGAATTCCGATGAACAACAAGATTGTATTTTTTTTCCTTTTAATAGCCCTGTAAAGTTGCGATATTCATTTGTAATCACCCTGTATATCAAATGTTTGCACTTGATAATGAAAATGTTTCAGAAAATTCTGTCACGAGACATATCCTGGCAGAACATTAACCTAATTCACTTGTCTGGCATAATGATTAAGATGACTGTAAGAAACAATTACCTTGTAATCTATGTTTATTAGTTATATTTATTTCTTGTAGGTTACAATAAATTGGCCAGTTGAGTGCTTAAATTTATTTAACCATTTTAGTTGAACGTAAAACTCAAAAGTGTTATGATGGAATGATTTGTAAGTGCCTTGCTTTTAGCAGACGATTTTCAGTAGATTAAACTGACTATGAAGCTTGAATAAATCCAATTATTTTTTATTTCTATGGATTTTCTTTAACCCCTTGGGGACGAGCGTCACGAATACGTGACGCATAAGATGCTCAGAATCCTCGATTATTCCCACCAGTTATTTTTTATTGTAAGATTTTCCTTATCTAATCAGAGCATTTTTGCGATTCAATTAGGTGAAAATTTCTCTTTTGAAAAACCGGTGGTAACAGATTAAAAATTCTGTAAAGGACGGTCGTCGAGAAGAGGTTAAGGATGTTATGTAATTACTATTTTTGATATAGAAACTCGCCCGCAACATAACTTTTATCATTGTTTTTTTTTTTTTTTTGAAGCAACGATTGTTATACAAGGCAGTTTGTTAGTAAGAACTTTGATGTACTAGGGACGCCATTTTATAACTATCTTGTGGAGGGGGAGGGGGGGGGGCAAACTTTGAGGTAGCCAAACATTTTATTTAATCTTGTTATACATATCTGAGAAGAAATTAATATTGTTTTATTTAGGGCCGGCCTTAAAAAAGGCGGGGTCCGATTGCAAACGGTTTAGGTCGGCCTCAAGTCCGGTGTGCGTAGAGATGCTAATTTTTGGGGACCACTAACTTCGAATAGTCTTATTTATTATTTAATTGATTAATTTTGCGAATATTACTATTCGAAAATTAAACATTTCTATGAACATTGAGGTCACCAGTCAATATACACCAATGCCCGTATAATCATAAAATAATTTAAAAAATCCAACATAGACTATGTCTCTGTGCAAAATGAAAATCAATCAAAATATACGCTTAAAAGTTGCATGCAAGCTAATAGACCAAACGCATGTAAGCTGCTACTTAATATAAAATTACATTCATATAAGCTTACAAGTAGCAAACAAAATTTGCGTACCATCTATGAAAAGTTACATAGTTTTATTACCACCTGTTCTGATGACTGTGAAGTGATTTATTAAAAATATTAATTTATTTTTGTTTAAGAAAAAAATTTAGAATTTAAATGCTTTGTTGAAAATAAATTACCTTTAATGGACTTCTAAAAAATAACTTAAAATTTCCAAAATAAAAATTTAAATGAACCATTATTGTTGTACTTTATTATGATAAAATTTGTTTTCTTGATTTTTTTTTTTTTTTTTTTTTTGAAATTTTTTTTAGAATTATGTCGACGTTTAAATTCCTGCTAATTGGGGATTCGTCAGGCATAATTGCTAAGCTCCTCAAACGTTCTTTCTGAATTTGTGATCTCAAATATGTTTTGATCTTAAAACAAGAGCGAAAAATCATCTGTCAAGCATAGATTATGAAACACTTTCCAACACATTCAGAATACTGCAAGGAAACTTCACCGTTTATTATGAAAACAATTTAGAAAACGTATATTTGAAAACCCAATTTCAGCAATTAGCCAATATTTGTCACCATTATTGCATCCATATTGGCATGAAATATTGCGCCAATATTTTGGTGTTTTACATTTTGCCGATATTTATTCATCACCCCGTTCTGACAATTTCAGAAGGATCCAAATAAATTTTGACATGGCTACTTTATCTACCACTTAATTAAACCTTGCACTCTAAATACTGTTTTTAACACTTTCCAACATTGTTGAAAAGTGTTTATGAATTCGGTTTATCTGTCTAACTCCGTGCTCTAACTCTCGTAAAATATACTCGGATTGCTACGAAACTTTTATATGTTATTGAGGTTTACTATAAAATGTTCGGCATTGAAAATGAAGTGTGTCGCACTTATTTAGTTTGTTTACAAGAACACACAAAATAATTCCATATCATTACGGTCTATGAGGAAAAAATTGTTTACGGTGCATTTTATGGATGTTACGATATTTCAAACATAGTGAGATTTAGATACATCATTGAGATGGACTACAATATGCTTTCTCAGGAGTATAGAATAAGTAGGAGTTATAGTTTGTTTACAGGGACGCATAAAAGTTATTGAGGTTTACAATAGAATGATCCGTATTGAAAACAAACTGTGAAGTATTTATAGTTCGTTGCAAAAGATTTCCGTTACATTAGGTTCTAAAGAGAAAAATCGTTTGCGATTGATTTTATGCACGTTACGATATTTCAAACATAATGCGATTGATATGCACCACAGAGATGGACTACAACATGCTTTATCAGGAGTGTAGAATAAGTAGCATTTATAGCACGTTTACAAGGACGCACAAAATAATTCCATTACATTATGATCTATAGGAAAACATCGTTTGCGGTGCATTTTAATGATGACTTCAAGCATTTTATCTAATAGCCTGTATCAGTACAGGGCTAATATCCTTGATAATGCATGTAGCAGAGCTTTAAAAGGTACTTCTCTATTATCCCCTCGACCACTTTTCATAATAAAAAACTATCGCCAAATTGTAACGCTAAATAAACGGGAGAACGTTGCCATTGGAATATCAAAATAAATAAATAAATAAAATAAAAGAATTTAAGCACACAATTGTTATTTTAATGAATTAAATAACTCATAAATCAGTAAAACATAATGAAAAATACAGGCAAATGTCGAATTAAAAACCACTTGATGACATAACAAACACGTATAATGCGTCTGACATCAAGTAAATGGGACTGCATTTTTGGCGTTTAATCCAACAGTTTGGCGATAGTTTTTTGTTATGAAAAATGGTCGACGGGATAATAGAGAAGTACCCTTTAAAAATAGTGACCTGGAAGACAACTGAAGTGAAGCTAAGTGTTGAGTTAAAAATCAATGAAAAGTCATTTGTTTGATGACTACAGTTCTTTATTCAGAGTAAACTTAATCTTCATTTAAAACTGTTAAAAACACAATTTCAGATTTCCTTTTTATTCAGAGTAAACGTGTGGATAAAAATGAGCTTCATACGTGGAAAACTATCTTAGTTAAACAAAACCTGATTTCACACACAAGTAAATTCCAATTATTTTTTTCAATTAATTGTACAGGCGTGAAATTCGCCCGAAACTAATGAGTAATCCACTTGTGTGTTTACTCCTGATTTCAGATTAAAACGGAGTTTTAAAACAATTTATTGAAATAAAACTAATTCCTAAAAACTACTTAAACTTTCTGTTAAATTATACCTAAAACTTATTTAAGAACACTGTAAACTTAAATCATATCACTGTAAACTTAAGTTAATCCAGTTATAAAAGTAACATGACTAATTCAGTTCAGAACGAAAAGAAAAACTCTACAGAGGCGGAGCTCCTACCTCAAACCGTTGAAAACATTTATACTGGGTGGTTATAATATAAGTATCTCTATTTGGAACTGTCTGTAGCTTGAAGGAATAACCGAAATGAAACCAAAATCGGTACACTTACTATTCGAGAAGGGAGAAGAAGAATGGAGCAATAAAAAATAATTGCAATAATCGTCGACAGATGGCGCTTTTGAGTGTGGAATGTAATGTGTAATATTGTGCACCGTTGAGGTGTCGCAAACCTCAATTACTTTACCGCATATCACAACATGTGCGAAACAACGCTAAAGGTACATTCCGCAGTTGAGCACGTCTTTTACCACCTGGACTGTATCCTCCAGCACAATGGCCATGTGGAACCTGAACATGATCGGCAACGCCATGCAAAAGCGTAACCACGTTCACTGTGACATTTTCCAATAAATTAGGTGTGCCAACCGGTTTGACGTTTTTTTTGTTCTTGTATTACACATTACATTTCACACTCAGTAGCGCCATCTGTCTGTGATTATTGCAATTATTTCTTTTTTATTGTTCCATTCTTCTCCCCCCTTCTCGAATAGTAAGTGTACCGATTTTGGTTTCATTCGGATCATTCCTTCGAGCTACAGACAGCTCCAAATAGAGATACTTATATTATAACCACCCTGTACCTTCTGAAATACGAAATGAGGCGATTCCACTTTGGCAAAAGGGTACGTTCCAATTACGATCCGAGCAGTCGATTACGGAACAACCAACGAAATCTATAATAAGCTTTTAAATTAAACTGAAGATTTTAAACATCGAAATTATAATAACGAGAGCTATTAAACCAAAATAAGTTTTAAACCCAGTTTAGCAGTTTAGCAAGTAAAAACCGGCTAACTAGATAACAAAGCATATTGAAATCACTCATTAGCGTGCGATTGTCTTCGTGTCACTAGTGCAGATCCTTAAGAACTCGGCAATATAGCTGTCTGTCACGTTATTCTCATCCACAACTAGTGTAGACTCGTCGGTTACGTTACCGTTATCCCAAGTCATATATATATATATATATATATATATATATATATATATATATTATGATTTTCTCTATAGAAATGGTCAGAGAATGATTTAAAGATGGTTTAGATACCAAACCTTTTGGCCAGTTTGTCCGAAATTCAATACAGTTCTTGCCACAGTGGCCTTTAATATGCCTACCCATTTTGAGCTCAAAACAAAACAAAGTTTGGACGCTATCATGTTCTGTCACACTCATACACATATACATACACAGTGGAAACACTAAAAACAGACTCTGGAGACCTGGAAACATAAAAAAAATATAAACATATGCACATGCGTGTAGAATAAAAATATCAAAATCGGATTCAAGGAGCCGCAAAGCCTTAAGATCTGAAAAAATTTCATTATTTCTTTACAATTGTCTTCCACTATGTAATCAAAAAATAAATCTGGGAGAATTTTTTTCTGGAATTGCAGAAATGTTTATGAAAATTTAATGTTATTTCGCATTAGTTACGATTTTGGAAACCTTTCTTGTACCTTCGAACGGAAAAAATAGATTTCCCAGGTTTTAAAAAAAGTTTCTGAAAAAAAGTTTTCCCTTTTCTACTCGTAAATTCCGGAAACGGTCTTTTTATTATTTGGAAGTCTGTTAGTTTCTGATGTTTTAAGGTAGTTCTTTTCCTAAAGTTTTAAAATGATACTGAAAACGTTTTCAAAAACGTACTTGACTACAAAGTTACATTGTACCTTCGTAAACATTTCTGTAGTACTTTACAATGCAACGCATGTTTTTGAAGATTAAAATTCCACGTTTTGGTTTTTGAAAATCTTTAATTCCTTTATGAGTATTTTATGTTTATTATATGTATGTAGTGTGTACATATGTATATGTGCATTATATATTTACTAGCAAAACCCGCGGCTTTGCTCGCGTAATTCTTGAAAAATGACAAGTGGTAAGCGTTGGCCTATTTTCATTAGAGGAAATTTTACTGCCACAGATAATTCAGAAATTACTAATTAAGCCACACTAATGTAAAAAAAAAAATCGAAATTTTAGAAAGTTTTTCGCTCTTTCACCCCCCCCCCCCCATCTATGGTAGTGTCACCAATATAAAATATAGCCTATGTTACAGCAGGGACTGTTACCATCACTTTTGAAAATGGTTCTGTAGTTCCAGAGATTCCATAGAAATTGTAATTTAGAATGTTGTTAGACCGCTTTTCGCTCATCTCACCTTTCTAACTTTTGGATTTTTTTAGAATTTGTTCTTAGAGACCATTTACATCTTATAAGTAACTACCATACCAAATTTCATGTTTCTAACACCTTCAGTATAAAAAAAATCGAAATTTTAGAACGTTTTTCGCTCCTGAACTCCCTTGGAGGTAGTGGCAGCGACATAAAATACAGCTAAGTTAGAGCAGGGACTGCCACCATCAATTTTCGACCATCACTTTTGAAAACAGTTCTATAGTTCCAGAGATTCCATAGAAATTGTAATTTAGAATGTTTTTAGAACGCTTTTCGCTCTACTCACCCTTTTAAATTTCGATTTTTTTTTTTTTTTAGAATTTGTTCTTAGAGAGCATTTACATCTTATAAATAACTACCATGCCAAATTTCATGTTTCTAGCTCCTTCAGTATAAAAAAAATCAAAATTTTAGAACGTTTTTCGCTCTTTCACCTCACTGTGATAGTGGCACCAACATAAAATATAGGCTATGTTACAGCAAGGACTGTCACCACCAATTTGCTACCATAACTTTTGAAAAGGGTTTGGTAGTTCCAAAGATTCGATAGAAATTGTAATTTAGAATGTTTTTAGAACGCTTTTCGCTCTACTCACCCTTTAAAATTTCGATTTTTTTTTTTTTAGAATTTGTTCTTAGAGAGCATTTACATCTTATAAATAACTACCATGCCAAATTTCATGTTTCTAGCTCCTTCAGTATAAAAAAAATCAAAATTTTAGAACGTTTTTCGTTCTTTCACCTCACTGTGATAGTGGCACCAACATAAAATATAGCCTATGTTACAGCAAGGACTGTCACCACCAATTTGCTACCATAACTTTTGAAAAGGGTTTGGTAGTTCCAAAGATTCGATAGAAATTGCAATTTAGAATGTTTTTAGAACGCTTTTCGCTCTACTCACCCTTTAAAATTTCGTTTTTTTTTTTTTTTTTTAGAATTTGTTCTTAGAGAGCATTTACATCTTATAAATAACTACCATGCCAAATTTCATGTTTCTAGCTCCTTCAGTATAAAAAAAATCGAAATTTTAGAACGTTTTTCGCTCCTGCACCCCCGTGGGAGTAGTGGCAGCGACATAAAATATAGCCTATGTTGGAGCAGGGACTGTCACCATCAATTTGCCACCATCACTTTTGAAAACGAATCTGTAGTTCCAGAGATTCCATAGAAATTGTAATTTTAGAATGTTTTTAGAACGTTTTTCGCTCATCTCACCCTTTTAAATTTCGAATGTTTTTAGAATTTGTTCTTAGAGAGCATTTACATCTTATAAATAACTACCATGCCAAATTTCATGTTTCTAGCTCCTTCAGTATAAAAAAAATCAAAATTTTAGAACGTTTTTCGCTCTTTCACCTCACTGTGATAGTGGCACCAACATAAAATATAGCCTATGTTACAGCAAGGACTGTCACCACCAATTTGCTACCATAACATTTGAAAAGGGTTTGGTAGTTCCAAAGATTCGATAGAAATTGTAATTTAGAATGTTTTTAGAACGCTTTTCGCTCTACTCACCCTTTTAAATTTCGATTTTTTTTAGAATTTGTTCTTAGAGAGCATTTACATCTTATAAGTAACTACCATGCTAAATGCCATGTTTCTAACACCTTCAGTATTAAAAAAATCGAAATTTTAGAACTTTTTCACTCTTGCACCCTCCTGGGGGTAGTGATAACGACATAAAATATAGCCTATGTTGGAGCAGGAAGTGTCACTATCAATTTGCCACCATCACTTTTGAAATCGCTTCAGTAGTTCCAGAGATTACCCCGTACAAACAAACAAACAAATAAACAAACAATCTTTACTACTTTATAATATTAGTATAGATTAATGTTTTTTCTGTGCTAGATGTTTTGTGCTAGATATCCTGTGCTAGATCACATGTTCAGAAAAATTATGAATGAATAGTTTTCTGTTCATGTGTTTTCCTTTTTATAATTAAATATGTAGGTATAAATACGCGTGGGTACATCTGTATACGCTCATATAAATCTATAATTACCTTTACTGAAGTAAGAAACCTATCTTCAAGATAATAATTTAACTATCACCAATCTCCGGATTAACAAATGTAAATTGAACACATGAAAGAAACTTTCTTGTGATATTGTTGCGAGATCAAAAATGTAATTTTGATCTCGCAACAATGTCACAGCAAAGTTTTTTCCTTGGATGGAATTTACAATGTCAATTCAAAATAACAATAGCAGTTAAGAACAACAATAGCTCTCAACAATAGTTTAAAACAATTAACTATTCTTGAATGAAAATAATTTACTTGTTACAACACTGAAAAGTTTATTACTATATATTTTACAAGCTGTTTGACGTGTGAAAAAATATAGTTATCCTTACTAATATGTAAAAATCTGTATATTTTAAGTATTTTCAGTAACCAAAATTCTTTATTTGAGTTTCGGAACGTTTAAAGTTCGCAGTAATCGTTTGTGGATAAAACACTTCTTAATTTTACATTGTAAAAAAATGTCTCGTCAAAATATTAAAGACGCAGTCATTAATTTCTTAGAACAGAAAGAATTCAAGTATCTAAAACCACTGGGTGAAGGTGGATTTGCTTCAGTCATTGCGGTTCTCTCACCCGAGGAAGAAGTTGTTGCGGTCAAGATAGTGGAAAAGAAAAATGTCTCCACCATTGAAGATCAAATATGGCCACTGTTGAGCCACAGAAATATCCTTCCTGTTTTGAATGTATTAACTATGGACAAGCCAGATGTCAAGTTGTATTTCACTCCCATGATGAAAAAGGCACTCGATGAGACCATTCACAACAATCAGTTCAGATGTGACACGAATAGACTCAGTAAGTTAAAACTGTAGATGAATGACACATTATTAGCATTGGAATGTTTGCATTCTTCCGGATTATGCCACTGTGATCTGAAGACTGACAACGTCTTGATTGATGAAGAAGGTAGAGCCTTGCTGTGTGATTTCTCTGGCCTGAACTACACGGGAAAGCCACTGAAAAATATCATTTCTCCATTGTTTTTCCGGCCTCCGGAGTGCTTCAGCTCCACAGCATGTCATAATATGCAAGGTGTACCATATGACACATACACTTTTGGATTGATGTCTCTGAACCTGTTAACTGGTCATTGGCCACAGACAGAGTGGATGGAGAACGCCGACGGAAATTGCGATTGGTCATCGCATGTCTGGCCAGTTCTGAATAAAGTCTTGCAAAAGTCGAATTTCGAATATTTGATAACAGGATACTTACCATACTCCGGCATATCAGAAAGAGATGTCGAAGAAGCATTAGGTTTTATACAGTCAATGTTAAACATAAATCCGGAAGAACGACCCTCTCTGTTCGCGAGATCAGGAAGCATCCGTTTCTGAAGATGAGACCAGAAGAAGAACCTGATTTGTTGTCACGGGGTGATAATATAGACGCAAATTCTTTCCAAAAAATCGATAGCAGTGCAAAAAAGGAGGATTATGTTCAACAAGTAAAAACCACAGAGACAGGTCTTGCCGAAGTCGAGCATAAGTATGACGTTCAACCGGAAATAGTTAAGAACAGCTGCTTGCAATTAGCACAAAAAACAGCTATAGAATCAAAATTTGATGAAGTCGAGCTTATGACGGAAGCAAATTTTCAAAAAGCTTCATGTCGCTACTTGTTACATCCAGTGCAACAGTGTGTTAATTCAGGCAACACAGAGAAGTTAGTATATCTTTTAGAAAATGTGCCACTGGAAGAAATGAAAAAAAAAAAGTCATTATGGGAAGAAAAACATCAAAGAAAAGGTGACTGACTGGTTCAAAAAGAAATTCAAAAAAATCCAAATAACATTCTTATTTTTCTTAAATTTTATAATGCTGAATGTTCTCTGCTGATTTCGGATATTTAGAAAAGAAAAAAACATATAATTTTTATTACAAGTGCAACAGTCTTCAGTAATATTGATGTTTATAAAGATTTAAAGAAAAATATGATGAATATGAAGATTTAATTATATATGTATGTAGTTTTTATTGGCTCTTCACTACTGGAATAAAGAAATTTTAACAGGTGTTTCTTCACTGTTATTGTTTATTTTCGTATACATAATATCATTAATTATACTTTACGATTTGTTCGTACGCTGTAAAAAAGGACAAATGTTTTTAAATCTTACGAAAAATATATTATAGGGAAGAGGGGGGCACAATGGGACAATTTTCACTTGTTTTATGATAATTTTTTCCCTTTTAATTAAAAAAATGAAACAAATACAGAGCAATATTTTGGCAACTTTTAGCTTTCATTGTAATTTTTTTCATAATTTATACTTATTTCATTCTTTAAAAAAATGTAATTTTCAAAAGGTACTCAAGATGTCCCATTGTGCCCCCTGGTGGGACAGGGAATGGGGTACAGTGCGACGGTGATTAAGGCACATACAAAATTAGTTATATTATCACGGCACATTTATTTTTATTAAATACAGGTTTAGATATTGACCATAGAAGATATGAAAGACATTTTCAAATGATAAGACTTAAAAATAGTTATAATAATGAAACACATTTAAGAGTTGAACAATTCTTTGCAAAATAATGTATGATGAATTGAAAATAACAAAGTAACATAAAATTAAACATTAAAGGCTAACAAAAAGTTCTCAAAAGTTATTTTATCATGGAATAACCTTGGAAGTCTACAGGACATGTCATTGTTCTTTCTGTTCCATTGGTTTTGGTAATTTCATTTCAATGTCAGCAAGAACAGCTGAATCATCATCAAAGACAAAATTGTATGCTGGCAAAAGTCTTTTCATGTACTTCACTTCAAAGACAATTTCACTTTTATTTATGATTTCTGCAACATAATGGCTCCTTTGTTTTCCCCACACTTTGAGTAATAGAAAATCTCCAATATTAATAGAAACGTTTTCTCTTTCTTCCATATCATCCTCAAAAATACTTTCTCTTTCTTCCACCTCATCGTTAGAAACACTATCACTTGAAGAGAGCTTCCAATCTTCGTCTTTCCAATAAATTTTTATTTACAATCTTTTATTTACAATCTTTTTTTGGTTATCAATTTCGAAACATTAGAAGAATATTTCTTTTTACCTTTATTTTGCATTTCAGTTCTTTCAAATGTTTCATGTTCTATTCTACTTTCAATACTTCTGATTTCCTCTTCCTTCGGTTCCTCTTAGAATTATCAGGTGCATGGCATTTTGGTAGAGGCCTTATTAGTTCTGGTGACAAAACAGGTTTATCAACTTTCTGGTTTTCCACCAGAGATAAATTTAAACTGGAGCACCCTGGTTGTGGTTCTTCTGTGAATGGTTTTCTGGACGTGTCTCACTGTGCCCCTATCAACATATCCCACTGTACCCCCCAAGGTGTATTTTTAAATCCGAAGTCAAAAGTTTCACAAAATTTATTAATCTAATTAAGAACATTGCACACATGTAAAGAAGAAAGCTTTAAATTAATGCAATGATATTCATTATTGGATGATATTTTATTGCTCAAATCCAAGAAAGTAAAATTTACCGGATTTTTCCAACAGTGATAGTAAAAACAAAAATGGCTGTAACTTCCCTACAAAATGAAGTGTGACTGAGACTAGTTTATACAGTGTTGCCATACAGGTTAACTAAATGATGCATACTTTTCTAATTGTTGAGTATTTAAATGGTAGGAAAAATGTCTTTTGTCCCACTGTGCCCCCCTTTCCCCAAACCACAAATGGAAATATACAACATTCTTTTTTGGGGTTACCCACGATACAGAAATACGTTCTTATATCCGTAGAAACATCAGAAACCAATCTATTTTCGTGGATAACTCGGAAGAGGTTATAGTATGTTTTCGTCTGTGGTTATATTAAATTTTTCTTTTCTTTTTTCAAAACATTTGTCTTTTTTTTAAACAGTGTTTCGTACTTTAGAGTGATGAATATATAAAAATAATAGGTTGTATATACAAAAAAAATTATAAATCGAGAGCTGGTGGAGAAATTTATTTATATAATGAAGGTTTACATAGTTAAAAATCGATTTTTCTTGCTCATCTGAAACTGGTGAAGAGACGACCTGGTAGGTTGCTAGCGGATTAAAAGTATATTTAGCAACATTGCAAAGTCTGTTGCAAAGTGTAACGTGAGGTATCCCAATTCTGCGTGATTGGACTGTAATCGGGGCATACCATTGATTTTACTTTGCTGCGGTCTATGCGGCGTTGCTAAGTGTAGTGCTTTTAAACCGGTGGCAAACTGCCAGGTCGTCACTACCAGTTTCAGGTGAAAAAAAATCGTCTGTTTCGCCAACCATATAAATATTTATTTAACACCCTTCCCGACAACCGTCTGTTGCAGAATTTTTAATTTATTCCATCACAGGTTTTTAAATATAATAGGTGTTTTCGCAAAAACTTGTGTTGTAACATTTTATTTGCAGAAACCGCATTGCTTTTCTCTCTAAAGAATGGAACAATGTAGCTAGCTGATTCAAATACCTAGTTGCGTACCAACTTTACTACTAGTATATAAGCGACTTGCGAGGCAAATAGGGAGTCGTGGCTTCAGCAGATATTATTGATAACCAGCTGACACGCCCGGCGTTGCCCGGACTAAGTAACGCGCACGCTAATATTAAACCTATATGAGCATTTTTTTTTTCAAATTTCTGGCTTGCATTTTAATATTTTTGTTATTATGTTTTTTGCATAGCGTAGCTAAAGTCAAACTCTAACAGTTTTTTTTTTTTTTTTTACTTTTTCGATTTTAGCTGGATTTTTTTTTTAATATAAGGATAGTTTTTTTTTTACTTTCTAAACTTGTTCCGAAAGTGAAAGTGACTTTATATATATAATAAGTAGTAAACTACATAAAAGAAAATAAAGGTATTTAAAATACTTTAGAGAAATACAAGTTTAACAAAAAAGACATAAAAATTTCCTTTAGGTCCAAGAAAATGACAGACGAAACCTTCCGAGGGTCGAACCCACCTCATAAAAAAAAGACTCTTTACAGAGACCAACCATTTAAATTAAAAATTGCAATATATTTATTTATTTATTTAAGGATTATAAAAGCCACTAGGGCAGACTAAACAGTTTATTATTATTATTAATATAATTAAATACAAAAGACAAGAGAAGTTAAGTTTAATTGAAGAGATAGAAAAACACAATCATCATCATCAATTAGCATAGCATATTTAGGGCGTTTACGATGAGCGGGGTCGAAGACCTCATAGTCTGGCAATTCTGCTATAATATCGTTAAGGATGTTGCAGACACTTTTATAAATTTTTTTTATGAAATGTGAGGCTATGTATATTCTTTTGGTGTAATGATAGCTCTCTTTATGCATGCTGTAATCATTAATTGTTCATAATTTAATTCTCATCGTAATCAAGCATCACAAGAAAAAACCCATTTGATTATATTACGAAAAATGATTCTTGATTATGATGGGAAATACATGATGTGATTACATTCTGGTCTCATAACAGATAATTTATTGTCTTATAATGATTTTCAGATAATTTAATGTCTTATAATGATTATCATATAATTTAATGTCTTTTAATGCTTTTCAGATAATTTAATGTTTATGATTGGCAATAAGTGTATTATGTCAATATTGTGTTGCCATCTCTTTGATGATGTCATTTTATTTTAAATGTTAACCTTCATGAAAAGTTTAATTTTCTCCTGGGTATTTATTTATTCATAGAGAAAGATGCATCAATTCTTCGTGGTGAGTTCAGCTATTGAGGCTGAGCTAATTACGAATAATCACGACGTCATGATTAACCCTTCTTTGCATGAGTTTTTCTTTTACAATTGTGTTTTTTTATACATATATTAAATATTAGATATCAGAAATTTTAAGATAGGTTTTTAACTTTGTTCAGCAACATAGTTCACGGGAAATTTACTGCATTAATATTTCTATATAAATATAGTGGTGGCGAAGAAGTTGATTTATTTATTAAAAGTTAAATAAACTAGTCGTTGGGGGCCACCGTAATACTTACCCATCATGGATATGCATAATGTAAAATATTAAAATAAAAATGTGTAAACTACTTATAAAATGCATTGCAATTCAAATAAAATCGTGGCTTGATGCGTCACAAACTTTAAAGGCTCGATTACTGAATTGCTTGAAAGAGGTTTTTCCTTATAACTCCAAAAATAATAATCCTATTAACTAGCGGTTTATTGCATCTGATTAAGCGTCAAATTTCCAATTAAAATATGTCTTTGAAGTGAAATTTGGAGGAAATACAGGGTCATGAAAAATCGAAGAGTGTGGAAAATAGGATTCCAAATATCTCGGCAACTCATTATCCGATCGACTTCATGCTTTATTCAAAATTTATGTTTTTTTATTGTCTTTTATATTCATTTCTTAAAATAAACAATTTCGAAAATTTTTATATACCTTTCATCAGAACGAATATTTCGAGAGTCCGAAAAAAATTGTTCCGGTTAATCGAGGTTATTGAAATGAGGCTTCTTCCCATTATTACATACTAAGTACATACCAAATTGCAAGTCTCTATCTCAATTTTTTCGGGAGATAGAGCGTTTACAGACACACAGACACACACACAGACACACACACAGACACACAGACGGACGGCAATTTTTTTTTTCTAAAAATATGTTTTTCGGAATCTCCAGTGTCTGAAACGTGTAAATCCGTCAAAAAATTTTTTTCTATTTTCAAAACGATTACAAGACTTACCCTATACTACGTATGATGGGTAAGTAAAAGTGATGGAAATTTACATCACTATGCAATTAAGGGTTAAATGCCAATTTCCAGTTCTTTATATTATTAAATAATAAACTACTAGCCGCCACTGGCGACCAGTTTGGTCTCCCTTAAATGTATGTTAAGCATTGTAACACGTTACTTTTATTCATAATTTAATTTTTTTTCCTAATCCTTTGCCAAACCGGAAGATTCTAATAGACAGATCAAGGACTTTTTGAACATGGTAGCATTTTGCATATTTTTTGTTGTTATGTATTTCATCTTCCTTGATAAAAACCGCTTAACCCACTTAAGCATTTGTCCTTCATGTCCGTTTGCTTATCAGTTGCAATATGTTCGCTAATGCGGAGATTCTCAAACATATTAAGTAATTTTCCGTAATTGGGTCCATTGCCAATTGGCGTATTTTAGTTAATACGATTTGATGCAATGAAGTCTATTTTGTGAAAGTCTTTAATGATATCCACATTTACACTGAACTATACTGTTGCTAATATTTGTTTTTGTTTTTCGTTAACTTGGGCTGTAGACTCGATTACGAAAGATTATAAAATATATCATTATTCTCATCTAAAACGTCTTGAATAATGGGCCATAATCGGGCTACATATTATTACACGTAATTTTCGAGTATGGTTTGGTGGAAAATTGAACTTTTGAAGGCCAGTTTTGATAGTCGCATTCCCTTTAAACCATATTTTCTGTCAAGACTTTTGACCCGTGACGTACAATCTGATTAAAATAACTTCCTTCTAGATGCCTTGTACGACTTTGTTTTTCTTTGCTCCCCTTTCTTGATATAGTTCAGGAGTTTTTATAATAGCGTAATTCTCTTATTTCGGCATGTCTGCTTAATGTCTACTGACTATTAAGATTCGTAACAGGTAAAATACGCCGCGCCAACATTGGCACCTACAATTTTAATTACAGCAACCCATTTTTTCTCTCTATATTGTAACTCTATAGTTAATATTACGTAGAAGAAATATAAAAGACTATTGAAAACGGTTCTATTGATATAGTTGATATATATATGTATAATATATTCATGGGTATATAATATGTGATTAGAATATATATCATATTCATTCCAGTGGATATAACATACCCCAAATAAAACTTGCATCGTAAATATCTAATCTAAAAACCGTCAATATGATTTTATGTGTTTAGTAAGTGTATACAAAAAGAATTTTCTGTATTATTTTACTTTAATCCTATATTATTTACCATTTTTAATGATGAGTCCTTTTGGGTACAGTTGTCGCAGACGCACCAGGGTATCATTTTGGCGCCAAAATGGCGATTTTATGCCTGGACAACCCGGCGTTTTTGATTAGATTTTGCTTCGTATGGCAACCTGGTAGAGCAGATTCCGCATGTTTTATAATAAATTAAATATTGTGTGTTTTATAACAAATTAATGCATGTGTGTGTTTTTTAATAAAATTGTGTGTTTTTTTAAATATAAAATGAATTATTTCATAATAAAATAAAAGTAACATGCTGTTTTAGCAATCTCTAACAGTGAAAATGGGATTTTCTCGTCAAGATGGCGCAAAACAAAAACCGCGCCAACCCCGGAGCGTTTGCGACAGCTTTTCCAATTTAAAATGCATGCCGTTCACACTTTTCATTTAAAATAGAAAATAGAAAAATAAAAAATAGGTACTTTTCCGTTATACGGACACCATGCCAAAATGTATGCTAATGCATAATGTATGTAAATGTATGTAAATGTATGTATGTAAATGTATGTAAATGCATGTAAATGTATGTATTAAATGTATGCAAATGTATGCTTGGCGACAATGGTGTCCGTATAACGGAAAAGTACCAAAAAATAGTATCATAAATCAAAACATTTGATTTCAGAATCAAAGTATCGTTTCTAATTTGAACATGTGAAGAATAAAAACTGGTATTGGCGATTTTAAAAATGCTATTGGCGAGATTTGCACCCAAATAACATAAAAGTACTTAATGATGTTATGTATTTTATAAATGTATATTAAATTACTATTTGGAAAGCGATTGGTCATTAACAATGGTAAATATGATTGGCAGTTAACAATCATTTTATGTGATCTCTCTTCCTGCCACGTATAATACATAAAAATCAAATTAACTGACAATTCGTTTCGAAATTTGATTCATTAAATATTATTACATGACCTGTATTTGTTTACATTCAACTTCGTCAAGAAAAGATTCTTTAGGAAGTTGAGTTGTAAAGCACTTCATTAAGCAGAATTATGGTAAACTTTGATGGTCTTACAGGTCCTGGTGCGAATTACTTTTTTGACACCAGGCAGCGCTCCAAAAAATCATTCACGGAAAACTTACTTTACGAACGATTATATCCATGGTTTAATGCGGTTTAATATTTTAAACCTTCACGACGAATGAATCTTATTATTTTTTTTTTTGTTTACTTTCATGGATAGAGAATTTGAATTGCGAAGCTAATTTCAACTGAACTGAAGTTATTGCAGAATATATACCTAATTGAACGTAAGTCACCTCTCAAATATTAATTTATTTTGAGCGATCTTTCTAAAAATGTAACTTTTATGCAGTTTTATTAGAAAAATAATTTTGAATAAAAATGGCCGCATGGCATATGAAAAAGCGATACGGGCATACCGGAACTGTTGAGGACAGTCACATGACTTGCAGTTTTATTATAGAGGTGTTAATGTTAATCTAATGTGCTCTCCCATCGCCTGACCTTATGTGTTTAAAGGTTTCTTGTGGATATACATATTTTTCCATATATGATATATTGCAATGTGTTGGTGTATGATTATAAGAAACGCCGAGAGTATCGATTACATTCTAGAGTGGAGAGCAATTAGTTTTAAAAGGCTAAGCTTTTATAATCAGGTTAATCTGATTATAAAACTTTCCCCCATAATTCTATAACTAAGCAAAATAGAACAATATGCGAGATATTAAAACCATCTCTGATAAATTATATAACTAACAGTGCAAGTCCCGCCAAAATCCATTCCGCAAGGTTAGTAAACATTTCCTTTTTGAATGAGCGAAAAATGTAAGTTATAACTTAATAAAAAGTAATTAAGATTCAAAAAACAGTAAATTAAAATGTTTTGCATGCTTATACGATTAAATAATAATTTTCAAAAAAAGATATTCGCATTGGATAAATAGCGAGTCACAGTGCTTGGCACGGTTTGAAATAAAAAATTTTTGCATATACAGGGTTGAAATAAATGGCGCATTAGCATACATTTTGGCATAACAGAAAAGTACCAAAAGGTATCCAACAAACTTCGTTCCAAATTAGACCAATTCTCTGTAGACTCTATTATGGAATAGCTCAGCTTAAAAAAAAAAAAATGAATAATTGTTTTACATTATGGTGTCTATGGGTAAAATCATTTCCGTTGGATTTTAATGAAGTTACAATACTTCAAATATAATGAATATGATATGCCTTACTGAGGTTGGCTAAAATATACTATTTGTCGAGAATTAAATAAAAATCATGCACTCGTGACATCATAATTCGCTTTTATATTTTAACAGAATAATAAGGCTACTATAATTTGTGATTCGTACCATAGCCAGTATACACGACAGGACACATTGCCGTTATCATTATCTTTTTACCCGTGAAGGTTTCGCTAGGGTACTCCATTGTGAAATTTGGTAATTTTTGAAATTACCAAATCGGCATAATCATTAGATTTGAAATTTATATCAAGAAAAATACAATTTTTTACCTTTCTAACGCAGTGTTTGTCTAACAATTTTCTGATAAATACTTTTCGAGCTATTAATTTTTTCAGTAACTTCAAATGTTTCATTTTCCGAGATTAATCTGTGGCAACGATTAGAGTAAAAGCCAGTCGTCAGCAACGCGTACCTTTTCGTTAAAGAGGACTAGTGAACCCGTGCGAGGAATTCGTACTGTAGTCTATTAATTTTTAACAATATCTAATATATTTTAGAAGAAGGTTTAAACTTCGAAAGAAATATTAAGAATAAAAAATATCTGCCAGCAACATCAGTCAAGCCGAGAATATCGTCTCATTTATTACATCAAAGTTACAGTAAAAACTGACCGAAGATAGCAAAAGGTACGTGCGAGAAAAATAAAAAAAATTAACAGTCGTATTTTAACTGCATTAGAAGATGACGTCATCCGTTTCTTGAAGAACGTGAAACAAAGAAAAAAATACAATTTAATCTAATATAACAAAGCATACTTTTTATTCATACTTCTTATTCTACAGGTGAAATACCACTGCTTCCATCGATCGACGGCGTTTTTTTCTTCTAAACATTTCAATTTCAATTTTGCGTTTTAACCCTAAATATGTAATAAATTCGTGCGTAGAAGTCCTACTCAATCGTTTTTGTACTATTTATTTTCTTATAATCATTGTTGAGCATCCTATAATGCGGTATTTTGTTTTTGTAGCAACACTCACTGGAGGAAAACCTTTCATTTTCGTGTATGAAAACAATGCCGATTTAAATTTTAATGAACATCAGTTTTTAATCAAAAAACCATGTTTTAACGAAATGGGAGTGTACTGTGTCAGAAGCCGTTGTAAAAACCTTTCGAATGGTACCTCATTCGTTCTTGTGCGTTTCGTAAATTCATAGGAGAAGGGATGTTGACAACAGAAAAGGTGATTTTCGTATAATAAGGAACATTTTATACAGTGCACATAAGACCTATCAGCAGGACTTAATTTCTAACAAAAAAAGCACCGGAGCCCTAATATTCTGCAGTACTAATAACCGTAGTGTGCCTCTCCCCCTCCACCGTCACTCCAATCTGCATATTTATATTTCATACATTATATGTATTTGTAAAATTTAAAGCAATTTTTTTCTTTAGCAAAATAAAAAATTTAAATATGTGCATTTACTTAGTTCTCCATTATTCCAATTTTTAGTTATCACTCCGGCCGAATACAAATATTTGTCTCATTTTAATGTTAATGAATCGCAGAACTCTGCGATTAAATAAAATAAGGATTGTGATTCGGAAATAGGTTTAACACACACAAAAAAAGAATAGTTCGCAGCTATGCATTTTTATGAAAAAATTAATGAAAATTTCAAAAATTAATATTTATATGCTGAAGAATCGAACAAAGATATGAACTTCGATATGGGAGGAAAAGGAAAGGGTAATTTAGGCTTCGGTGAATTCCGACCAATATTTAAATATTTACTAAGGCAGAGAAGTACCGGAGCCGGGCTCCGGTGGGCTCCGGCGCAATTTAAGCCCTGCGTACCAGAGCAATTTTCAGTTTTACTTTCCGAATAAATAGTGTTAATTTGTCATGTTTGCCTGTAAAATATGCTTGTTCAACATGAAGATGTTTACTTAAAAAATTGATCCATTCGAAAAGCCTATATTACGGTTTGAGAAAAATGTATGATACATCACTTTTAAAAACTACTCTTAAAAGATTACCAAAATCAGTGTCAGCAAAAGACTTAGTTTTATAAATGCTTCTTTACCCCTTAATTGCATAGTGATGTAAATTTCCATCACTGTTTATTTAACTTTTAATAAATAAATCAACTTCTTCGCCACCACTATATTTATATAGAAATATTAATCCAGTAAATTTCCCATGAACTATGTTGCTGAACAAAGTTAAGAATCTATCTTAAAATTTCTGGTGTCTAATATTTAATATATGTATAAAAAAACACAATTGTAGAAAAAAAAACTCATGCAAAGAAGGGTTAAAACTCCGAACTATATTCTTTTCTAAGATTTCTGGGGATAAAGGAGCTCTTTTCGGAATCGTGGATAACTCTGACGATATTATAGTATGTTTTCGTCCGTGGTGATATTAATTTTTTTCTAGATTAAGAAACAATGGCCCTTTTTTTAAACAGTGTTTCGTATTTGGGAGTGATGAATATATAAAAATAATAGGTTGTATATACAAAAAATTATAAATCGAGAGCTGGTGAAGAAATTTATTTATATAATAAAGGTTTACATATTTAAAAATAGATTTTTCTTGCTTACCTGAAACTGGTATAGAGACGACCTGGCAGGTTGCCAGCTGATTAAAAGTACATTTAGCAACATCACATGTAACTGGGATTATTTTGTGCAGTGCAGTATGTAATTTATAGAATTTATGACCGTCGAGTAAGATGCAAAAAGTTAGATAAATTTAAAAAAGCACACCAAAATTGGAAACTCACTTCCAGCAATTATCGCACAAACACTATATTTGTAACCGAATAATTTTGTGTGTCCCTGTCAATGAATGATATATGTCATGTACACCATATTGTATTATAGTGGGCATCTCGTGGTGAACCTATACTGAGGTGTACATTTCAATATAGTTGAAATAGTCTAACATCATTAAAATACATTGCAAACGATTTTTCCCCATAACCGTAATGTAACGGAATTCTTTTGAGTGCACCTGTAAACGAAATATAAATGCTACACGCTTCATTTTCCATACCGAACATGCTATGGTAAATCTCAATAACATATATAAATTATATGACATTATATGACAATTCATATATAAATTATATGACAATTATATGATTATTATATGACATTATATCATTATGACATCATTATATCATTATGACATTATGTCATTATCACATTATATCATATGACATTATGTCAATTATATGATTATTATATGATTATTGTATGAAATTATATGACATTATATGACAATTCATATATAAATTATGACTATGAAACAGTAAACAAACTATAAATGCTAAACACTTCATTATCCATACCGAACATGCTATAGTAAATCTCAATAACATATATAAATTATATGAAATTATATGACAATTAGAGTCTATTTACGCGAGTTAAAGCGCGGACAAACAGACAAACCGAATTCATAATCACTTTTGAACAATGTTGGAAAGTGCTAAAAACGGAAGTCGAAAATTTTCAGGATTCCAATACTTACTTGTATTTGTATGGAAAGCAACAGAAAGTAAACTTGGCCGGAAAAATTCAATTTAACACTTAAAAGAAGGGTTTAGAATAGGGATTTATAAAAGAGTAAATAAAATAAAATATATGCAGGGACAAACGAAAACTTGTTAGCGCTGTCTGTTCAAACAAGTCGTTGGGGGCCACCATAATACTTACCCATCATGGATAGCCATAATATAAAATAGGAAAATAAAACATGCGTAAACTATTTATAAAATGCATTGCAATTCGAATCAAATCGTAGCGTGATGACGTCCTAAACTTTAAAGGCTCTATTACTGAATAGCGTAAAAGAAACATCCTTATAACTCCAAAATTAATAAACATATTAGCTAACGGTTTACTGCGTCGGATGAAGAGTCTCATTTTCAATTGAAATATATATTTGAATTGAAATGTGGATGAAATACAGGGTCATGAAAAATCGAAGCGTGTGGAAAATATAATTACAAATATCTCGGCAACTCATGATCCGACCGACTTCATTCTTGATGCAAAATTTATGTTTTTATACTGTCTTTTATATTCACTCCTTAAAATAAACAATTTCGAAAAAATTTATAGACCTTTTATCAGAATATTTCGAGAGTCCGAGAAAAATAGTTCCGGATCATCGAGGTGACTGAAATTCAATAAGCTTCTTCCCATTATTGCATACTAAGTACATACCAAATTTCAAGTCTCTATCTCAATTTGTTCGGAAGATAGAGCGTTTACAGACACTCACACAGACAGATGGACGACAAAATTGTTTTTCTAAAAATATGTTTTTCGGAATCTCCAGTGTCTGAAACGTGTAAATCCGTAAAAAAAAAAAAAAAAAATTCTATTTTCAAAACGATTACAAGATTTACCCTATACTACGTATGATGGGTAGGTAAAAGAGTTAAATTTAAACCCTAAACTCTCTGGCAACGCTGGCAATTAAACCACCTTGTTGGTTTTATAACTCTCGGTATTAAGTATTCATTATAGCCACTTCATATCTATCTTCGCATTTAGGGCACGCAAGTGAATGTGAAATGAAAGTGTTTAGTTTATTTATGGGTTTGCGAGCTGATTCGAATATTTAAAGAGAGACGGACTGTTGCCATTCTCCAAAGCGCAAACTTTCACGCTACACCATGACACTTTCCTTGATCGAGATGAGAAATGGTCGGGATATTTTTCTCCTTTGGAAAATTGTCTTTGCTTGTCTAAGAGATATAGTAAATGACTTACAAATTGTGTGCAAACGAAGTGTATGGCCTACAATATTCGTTTTAACAAAAAAAGACAGGTGTATTTTAATGTAGGAAAATATAAATCAACCACGAACAAACGTAAACTATAATCTCTTGCGAGTTACTAACGGTTCAGAAAAGCGTTGTTAATCTTAAACAAGAACAAGTGGATAAGTGTGATCGAAGATCTCACAAAGGGTCTGTTTAATATTCCTTTCAAAACACTTTATCCTTTAATTAATAAATCCAAATAAATTTCATTTTCCATAAAAACAAGTAATATTAAAAATAAAAAAAATTTAAGTCAATTTCTACTTAGGTCAAAAAGAAATTTTTTTCCAGCAATCTATACGCTTCGCCACTGACGGTATTTATTCCTAAATTTATATCCTGCTAAATATCTTATATAAGAGAAATTTTTTAAATGTATTAAAAATTAAATAAAAAATAAATAGCTAAAATACCCAAAATTAATAGCTCGAAAAATATTTCTCACAAAATTGTTAGACAAACTCCATTAGAAAGGTAAAAAATTGTATTTTTCTTGATATAAATTTCAAATCTAATGATTATGCCATTTTTAAAATATTGAATTTCAAAAATGACCAAACTTCACAATGAAGTACCATAACGAAACCTTCACGTGTAAAAATATAATGGGGCTGTTCACGGACGAAGATCAGGCGGCGCGCGGGCGAAAGAGACTAAAATGCAGAGTGAGTCTTATACTTTTGAACAGAAATGAAACATAAAACTAAAATTAATTAATTTAGTTTAATTAATGAATTAATATTTGAAAAAACTGTATTAGCATCAAGTGTCATCCACTACAAGTTTAAAAAAATGTATTTGAACTTGAGTGGATGAATAAAAAGTATTTTATTAACGATTGAAAATTGGAACAAGATATATAAATATATAGAGGGTGTGATCTACACTGTAAAAAATTTTCAGAAACGTTTCTGAAAGTAACGGAGACCTGTGCTGCACGGTACTAACAGAAAGGTTTCTGATTCGATCAGAAAAATGTTTCGGCTAAAACACGGAACCTTTCCGATTCGTAATGAAACCTTCCTGAATATATCTGAAACCTTTCTGAATATATCGGAAATCTTTCATTACGGATCGAAAAAGTTTCTGAATATATAGGAAATCTTTCAAAATATATTAGAAAAGTTTCGGAATATATCGGAAACTTTTCTGAATTTATCTAAAACCTTTCTGAATATATCTGAAGTGTTTCTGAATATATTTTTATCTATTTTTATTATATATTATCTGAATTTTAAAAGAATACTTGAAAAGATTAGAATTTCTGTTCTTTTAAATATTCTAATCAAACTTTTTTTTTTATAATGATTCTTTTTTCTAGGCGAAATTATTCGGTATAATGCGTGACATTTTTCAGTTTGTATCAAAATTTTATCAAATATGTTTTAACCCTAATATTTAAGAATATTCACGCAGTGAATATTGGGGAATGGAGATATTTACCTTGTTTTTTAACAACATATCATGAAAAAAATATGGGATTCATACAGCTTCACAAATCAAGTATTTATTTTTAAAAATTAAAAAAAAATAGCATATATACTTAGAAAGAAAACTTTCAAAACTTTTCATTAACATGAAATAGACAAACTAAAGCTATACTAATATATTTTCGATACATTTCAAATAATCTAACTCCCAGCAACATAAAATGATTAAAACTTATGTATGAGCTTTCCAAAAGCAATGCAGCTTCAGAGATCTGTTTATCTGTTAATTTTTTCGGTCCTTAAAAGGTAATTTTTCATATTAAAACAAGACATTTCACAAAAATTCTCATCTGAAAACTGAGTCCTTCACAAAATTTTTCGTTCCAAAACAGTATCCTTCACAAAATTCTTTGTCTTAAAAACAAGACTTTACCACCTCAAAAACTGAACTTTTCACAAATTTAATGATTTAAAAATAAAATCTGACCTATCACAAAACAATTGAACTTATCAAAGTGCATAGCTTTTTTATGTGTAAAGGATAGATACAAAGGAACCTGATATAACGATAATTTCAAATTCACAAAATTATGACCGGAATTTTTAAAAATATTAAAAAATACTTCAGTTTCACAATAACAGGACCCTGTGAGAAAAATCTGGACATAACCCTGAGATTAATAAAAACACCTAGGAATTTTCTTTTCAGAATTAGAATAAAATAAATAAATATAGTTTGTTTACTTTAAAACGATATTTTTAAAGTCAGACAAGTCAATTTTCAATATATAGTATTGTAAAAGTTAGAGTTCTGAAACATCGTTAAATATATATATATAAACAAACACACAGTACCGCCGGTAGATATTATTCTTTAAGAGATAAAATTGCTACTAAATGGTATTATAAATCATATTTATTGAAGCAACATTAAAAAAAACTTAAAATGAGAGACAAAGGATTTGTATTTTTATATTTTAGAGTATATTTTAATAATTATCCTTCCAACTCAAAGTATCTAAATGCTCATGTAAATAGTCCTAAATGTTAGGGTTAACACATTTGTTAAAAATATTGATATAAACTGAAAAATATCACGCCATGTATGAGATAATAATGAATATAAAACAGAATCATTATAAAAAATATTATTAGAGTATTTAAAATAGCAGAAATTCTTACCTTTTCAAATATTCCTTTTTTTAAATTCTCTTTTTGCACCGCTCGAATAACTAACATAATATTTTCCACAGCCCCAACAACGTGCTGCTTTAGCTTTGCCGTTAACAGGGTAAACTGCTTGAAATAGTTGAGAAGAGAAATATTTGGAATGCGCACAAACTGGTTTGCTATAGAAGAGGGTCGGTTTCAATCATCTAAACCTAAACATTCGGAAAGGTTTCTGATGGTTTCAGATGAAATTGTTCATTAGGTGAAAATAGCTCTCACATATCCGATGGTATCAGAAACATTCCTGTTAGAATACTAAACGTTCCAAATATTTTTTACAGTGTAATACTAGAAATTGAAAAAAAAAGTCATGGTTTTTGAAACAGTAAAACAGTTTATCATTTCAAGGGGATTCCCAGTTGCAAGCAACTCCACTCCCTGTATATCACTGTATCACATCTTAAAGTAGCCATGTAAAAAAAAGTATAAAAATAGCAAAAATGCACTGAAAACAGAAAAAGAAGCAATGGATTGCAATGTGAACTTCAACAGCCAATCCGAAATTAGTAAGCTAGCCAATCAAGATTAGCTTGCGTAGAGCAGCCAATCAGGAATTACTTGTGATTTAAGATCGAAAGAGAATGGTAATAATGAGTGAATGAGCGAATTGAATAAAAAAAAAAGGATAATTTTGAATAGAAACAAGTGAAACTGGTCGGATGTGCCAATCCCAAAACTTTCTTCTATTTCACATATAGGTTTCGCATACACTAAAAAGAATCAGCACCCATTTATATCCAGGTCTAACTGAATCTAAAGTTTTATTAAATTCCGTGCATTAGTTCTTGAGATATGATTATTGCTAAAATCGTGTAAAACCTGCAAATGCAGCATAGCAGCGCCACCTGTTGGGGATTCAGACCAAAACCTAATCAACAACCACTTATGTCAACGTGTAATTGAATCTGAAGTTGGATGAAAATCCGTGCATTCGTTCTTGAGATATAGTTATCGTGATAATAATGAAAAAAGTAGCCTAGCAGCACCACCTTTTGGGCTATTTACACCAAAACGTAAACAGCATCTATTTATGTCAAGGTCTAACAGAATCTGAACTTTGATGAAATTCCGCGCATTAGTTCTTGAGATATAGCTATCGTAAACATAATGAAAAAGTGGTATAGCAGCGCCACCTGTTGGGATATCTATACTAAAACGTAATCAGTGTCTATTTGTGTCGAGGTCTAACTGAATCTGAAGCTTGATGAAAAAGAGTGAATTAGTTTTTGAGACAGAGATATTGCAGAAATCTCAAAAAATGCAGCCTAGCAGCGCCATCTGTTGGGCGATTTTCCCCAAAAACTAATCAGCACCCATTTACATCAGGGACTAACTAAATATAAAGTTTTATTAAGTTCCGTGCCTTAGTTCTTGAGATAGAGCGCCCACAAAATTTTTGTCACATACAGACAGAGTCACAGACAGACATTTTCTAAAAATAGTCCAATCGTGATCAGGACCTTCTAAAACGTATAAATCCGTCGAAAAGCGGAAGTCCAAAATGTTCATGAATACAATACTTTCTTCTTGTAAAGATAGAAGAAAGTAAAAAGTTTTTAACTCACAGGCTATCAAAGCCTGAGAGCTAATGTTCCCGCAGTTTCTGTATGTTCGTTACGTATGTACGTAAACGTAACGCGATATCTCTTGATAGAAATATCCAATTTGCTTCAAATTTTGTATATAGGTTCATTCTGAAAGGCGTAATGGAAAAATCTCTTAAAATTAATGTTATACATTTATAATCAATTAAAATATTAAAATGTTGTATTGCCATCGGAAACACACCTGGGAATCTATTTTTATTTTTATTTTTATTTTAACCATTGGGAAAATGGTCGTTGCTTTCGGTCGCGAATGGACCAAATGATGTTCGCATTTTACTATTTTAACCGTTTTTAATGAAATTCTGCAACTTTAGAAGAATTTTTCTTTGAATAGGCAATAGAAATGCATAAAATCGTTGCAAAAACGTTGAAGTTACAAAAAGGATGGATGCAAATTATCAGATAGGAAAAATAAAGTAGAAATTGGGTACTTTCGTGTTATAGCGGCCCCTAAGGATGAAATATTTTTGTTTCTGTTTTCATTAATATATTGTAAATTTGGTACTTTCGTGTTATAGCGGCCCTCAAGGATGAATCGCCAAGCGACCAGGATTGTTGTAGAATATTTCGCAAATTCTAATTTTTTAACTTATATTAACATAACCCTTCATTTCTCTAAATTTTCAGTTAATTTTTCTTTCACTTTCTTTTTTTTTTTAAATGTATAACATGGTAAGTAATGCAGTTCTTTCTTCCAAATTCTAGTTAAATGTTCCTTTTTTTTTTCCTTTTCGTAATATCAACCCCAAGTGTAAATTGTTGTGACCTTGTTGTTCAACCCCACTTATTCCAGGAAAAATACCCGCAAAGTTTAACCTTGTAGGACATGCAGTCAACCTTCCCCCAGGATTTCGGTCAAAAAAGGACCATTAGGTGACCCGTTCCTTCAAGTATTTTTCTGTTACCATGTAGTTAGCGCATAGTAACAGAAGCGATAGGCCCCCGTTCCCCCTTTTTTTTAAATGGGTAGGTCCCATATAGGTTCGAGGAGAGAGAGGTGATATGAGAAGGTCAGTCAGTGAGTAGAAAACAGCTAGTGATGTAGGTGCGAGCCAATAAAATTCGGTACGGGCGAGGGGGTTCATTTTTGGCGGGAAGATGCTTTCCCACTCTACCCCTGAGCTCCGAGAAGGGATCGTTTTTTTAGTAGTTGATATGACACCTAGCTGAAAAGAAGTCGAGATTGAATAATCTCTCATAATTAGATTCTAGAATGAGGCATATCGCTTAGTGTGAGTTGAAAACACTTTTTTGAAAGTGACAATTTCCTTTCTATGAAAATATCTAAGGCGAGTCTTGATGCTGTATGATGTTCAGATGATAGAGATGAACATGAGACGACAATTACCAAGTTATCAAAGTATCCCTGAGTTGATAAGTTTGGACTGGTAGTGGAGCAGTATTTAGCTGTGCGAATCTCCAAAAAAATAAGTCCCGGAGGTAATATCGGTAAAGCGGAGTCTTGCAGATAACATAAGAAGGTTCGGCTCCTAAAAAATTTATGAGAAGGTACTCCCTTTTGAAAGGCGGTTGCTGCTAAATATGAGAATTCAAGGAGATAACATCGTTGGATGATGAGTGGAAATAGATAACAGCAGTAGTCTTACCCCATATGAGTGTAATAGGTATCCTAAACTGCCAACTGGGTGAGTGACCAAGAATACAATGAAAATTGGTTGGTACAAGAAATTTTTGTATTTGTGCAAAGGTGATTTGCTTTGTCTTCAAGAGTGTGAGTAAAATTATTCATTTCTATATGTTTATAATGTTGAATTGTGCTTATCCTATATGTATATGAACTGTTTTTTAAAACTATTTTAAATGATTTCAATATAAGAAATTACAGTATCAATGCCAAATAGAGTGTTCGGATAAATGTTGTCTACATATTATGTGTTAATTAATTAAAAAGAAACGATGAAAAAAAAAAATGTTTCCTTTTCTCATTGTTTATACATTTCTCCTTCTCTAATTATTATAGATAGACTCTCATAAGTAGCAGTATTGATGTTAAATATTTTATTCAAGTAATAAAAACTTAAATGTTAATGTTAAATTTCTACAATAATAACTATGCCCGAATATAATAACAGCAATTAAATATGTGTAATGTGAATTTAGAATTCTGTTATTGTTTTATTCAGATGTGTTTATAAATATTATTTAACAAGTAATTCTTTTCTGCACTTTTAGTCTAAAATCTGTAAATTAATAGTAAATTAAACCCCCTTTCCTTGTTTTTAGCTTTGTTGCCCTTATATTTTTATTCTGTGAAATAGTCCACCTTCATTGTTTTTTTTTAAAACTGATAACAGAATTCATATGGAGTGAAATTCAATCACACATGTTTTCTTTAAAAATATTAATTCTGTAAGAGATATATATATGACAAATATAATTTTAAATTAATGTGGATTTAAGATGAAATATGGTGAAATGTGTAGACCTAATCTAAATATCCAAATGTAAATAGAACCAAATAACTAAACAGATGATAGTAAATTTTATAGATTAAAGTTTATTGATGCACTTAAAGTAAATTGTTTATTCTGAATTAAGTTAATTGTGAAATTTTATACATTTTAAAGAGAGTTAATAAATTTATGAAGTATTAAGAGAATCCTATTAAGTGAAATATTATTGTTTAGGTAATTAAAAATGTGTCCTATCATCTTGATTCACAGCTTTTCAAATGATTTATAAAATACGTAATGTGCTCAACTATACGATTTCATTTGGTCCCTAAATTTTGAAGGTATAAATGTATTCATAAAATAATGTCATTTTGGATTTAACTTGCAAATTTTCTGAGTTTTATCCTCTCAAATATGAGAGTTTGTCTCCATTCAGTTATTCAAAATTAATGTAATTTTCACTGTTATTCGTCATCATTTATGAATACTTTATATTTTTGAGATTTAGAAGTATTGGGTGTTTTCCTTTTTTTTTTTGGTTGTGAAAGATATGAGAATATTGTTACCTCCTTTGATTTTATTTAAAAGTAAAATTTAAAAGTAAATGAATTTATTTTGCCATTCTCTCCCTTCTCTTATATTTTGTATTATATGTATTAACTTGTACTAAATTTTGGTGCCCCTTCTTAAATCTTATTACCTGGTGTTTGTAATAAATTTATGGTAACAATATTCAGTTGGTGGTATGTCTTTCTCACCTGGTGTAATGTTAAATTTAAATTCTTGTATAATTGGATTGAAGTTAAATATTATGAAGTGGTAGAATGTAAGATTATAGTCATAAGATGCATTAAAAATAACTTCTTAAAAAAATAGTAACAAGGAAACACCCAATAGGATGTACCGCCAAATTATAAAGCATGTATGACATTATAATAATATATGATATATATAATAACAATTCTTGAAGTATGTTTCCAAGTTATAGTCATATAGGATACATATATGATGTATATACGACCTATAAGACGTAAATAATATGGGCATTTCGATATATATGGCACATATAGGAGTGTTTGGAATATATATATATGCGTATATAAGATGCCTATATAAGCTTTGCGATGATCTTGGCGAAATCATAACTGCCACCTTGGCATAATCGTAATTGTGGGGGCCGCTATAACACGAAAGTACGGTCGTAAAATATTTATTATTATTATTATTCTAGTATCTAGTGTATCAGAAAGTCGATTAAAAACTGACTACAAGTATCTATCTTTGCTTACAAATACCAAGTTGAGTTAAATAAAAGAGTTTAAAAAAACAAAAAAAAAACAGCCACGCGTTTTGACTGCGACATTAACTTTAAAAAAGTTTATTTATCGCTTCGCTACTTGCTGCGAAAGTTAACGAGTTGATGTTAATAAAAACAATCCTAAATATGTCACACCGACGCCTACCGTTAAAAAAAGAAAAAAAATATATGATGGGAAGGTGGTTCGAAAAGATGCGATTTTGATGCTGCAGGCCGAATTTTTCTTTGCTGTTTTGTGTTTAGAAAAAAAAATATATATATATTATATATATATAGAATAGAAAACCTTTTTTAACAAATGATTTATCGGTTGTGTTTAGGAGATTTAAAAACCTCCTGTTACTCGTTAGTTTGTTGACAGGAAGAACAATTTTTGTGACGCCCATGTTACGAGATTTATTTATTCAGGGATTTTAATGGGGATAAAGAAAGTCGAAAGTAAAAAAATAAAGAACTGCAAAGAATATTTTTCCTTTTCGTGTATTAGAAGTTTATCCAATATTAACATCACACTTTAAGATAGGGGTGGGGGTCTACAAAGTGGGACACAATGTGATAGGGTAAAGGGGTGGGTTAATAAACGTTGTGACGTCAGATCTAAACTATGAAAACAATTAGGAAGCATAATAAAGATTTTCTCTTTGCTGTTTCGTGTTAAAAGAAAACTAGTCGTTGGGGGCCACCGTATTACTTACCCCTCATGGATATGCATAATATTCAATATGAAAATAAAACGTGTGAACTATTTATAAAATGCATTGCAATTCAAATAAAATCGTGGCTGGATGATGTCCTAAACTTTAAATGTTCTATAACTCCAAAATTGATAATCTTATTAACTAACGGTTTACTGCGTCGGATGAAGCGTCTCATTTCCAATTAAAATATATCTTTGAAATGGAATTGGAATGAAATACAGGGTCATGAAAAATCGAAGAGTGTAGAAAATAGGATGACAAATATCTCGATCGACTTCATTCTTTATGCAAAATTTATGTTTTTTTATTGTCTTTTATATTTACTTCTTAAAATGAACAATTTCGAAAATTTTTATCTACGTTTTATCAGAACGACTATTTCGAGAGCCCGAAAAAAAATAGTTCCGGATCATCGAGGATACTGAAATTCAATAAGCTTCTTTCCATTATTACATACTAAGTACATACCCAATTTCAAGTCTCTATCTCAATTGGTTCGGGAGATAGAGCGTTTACAGACACACACACAGACAGACAGACGGACGGCAATTTTTTTTTCTAAAAATATTTTTTTTGGAATCTCCAGTGTTTGAAACGTGTAAATTCGTCAAATTTTTTTTTATCGATATTCAAAACGATTACAAGACTTATCCTATACTACGTATGATGGGTAAGTAACAATGTGTAGAATCAATCCAATGAATTATCTGACAAATGATTGATCGGTTGTGTTTCTGTGATAAAGAAAAAACTCCCTTCATGTTGCTTGTTAGTTTGTTGACAAAAATAACATTTTCGTGAAGCACATGTTAGGAGATTTACTTTTCATGGATTTTGATGAGAAAACAATAAGTATAAAAGTAAAAATAGTTTTTTTACTTAAAATTCATAAAGATACAACTAAATGTAAATATATTGCTTGAAGGTGCGTAAAAACATACATAAAAACATTTAAAAGCACATTAAAGTCCTTTTAAAAATTCAAAACGTTTTCAACCGAACTACTCCGTCATCATCAGTGAAAAACTAATAGTTAAGTTGAGTTGTTGTCTCTTCGCGTTTTTCTAGCTTACCCGGAACAAACCATTTTATTTCAAGGGTGTGGAATATATAAGGTAGGATGGGAAAGGTCATTCGATATTTCAAAAATAAGTACAGGTCAATCAATCATGTATTAATTCATTCCAGACTTTGTGGATAACATATGATAATACATCGTTACAGACTATTTCTCTTTTAGATATTATTTCCAGAGACTCTCTTATGATAGCTTCCTGGTGATTACTTGTGCGGAATATAATTTTGGAGTTTTAAAAGGACTTTAATGTGCTTTTAAATATTTTATGTTTGTTTATACGCACCTTCAAGCAATATATTTACATTCAGTTGTATCTTTAGGAATTTTGATTATTAAACAAGGTGAATTTGCACTGAAATTTTAACGTTTTATTGATTATAGTTTTTTAGAATCATTGAATGTTTATTTTGAAAACCATGCTTCGTTTCATCACTGCAATTCATGAATTTTCCAAAACATTTCGGATACTAAATGTTAAATTGATGTGGGCAACGAAACCTATTCTGGAAAATTCAACTATTTTTTAACGCTTAATAGAAAGCGCAAGCTAATGATTTGATTAAAAAAATTATAATTTTTGCTCTGTTTCTTTTTTTAAGGCCGGACAACAGGAAAGAAAAAAAATAAAACATTATTTAAACAATCTTTTTAGAATTTCTAAATTGGTTTCTCAAAGTAATAATCCTAATTTAATGAATATGCTACTATTAGTTGATTAAAGTGAATTTTTTAAAAAATATATTACATTCTTTATTTATATTTTTTTTCTACATTATATTGTGTAAAATATTTCGTTGCTGCAGCTTCGCAGCCAGTTGGGCCTCTTTTGGCCAGAAATGTTTGGCGCATCATTAAACTCATTGTTGTTGTAACTAGTATACAATGGTAACCCTACAGAATAATTTGAGATGAATCATACCTGTGGCGGGGTAACGGAAATATGCCTTAAAATTAAGCTATAATTAAGTTCTAAAAATATTAAAATGCTGTATTGTCATCGGAAACATACTTTTGTACATAATTTTTATAATTCTAGTCTATCAAGAAGTAATTGAAAAATCGATTACAAAAGTCCATCGTTACATATAAAAACCAAGTTGAGTTAAATTAAAAAATATAAAATGGTTGTTATTTCTACTGAGGAGGGAGTTCCTGGCTTTGATTTGCTTATAGCTGAAACAGGAAAACTAAGCCATCATGGATATGCATACTATAAAATAGGAAAATAAAACACGTGTAAGCTATTTATAAAATGCATTGCAATTCCAAAATAAAATCGTGGCTTGATGATGTCATGAACTTTAAATGCTCTAAAACTCCAAAATTGATAATCGTATTAACTAACGGTTTACTGCGTCGGATGAAGCGTCTCATTTCCAACTAAAATAAATCTTTGAAATGAAATTTGAAGGAAATACAGGGTCATGAAAAATCGAAGCGTGTGGAAAATAGAATTACAAATATTTTGGCAACTCATTATACGATCGACTTCATGCTTTATGCAAAATTTAAGTCTTTTTATTGTCTTTTATAGTCACTCCTTAAAACAAACAATTTTGACAATTTGTATATAACTTTAATCAGAACGGATATTTCGAGAGTCCGAAAAAAAGGGTTCCGGATCATCGAGGTGACTGAAATTCAATGTTTCTTCTCATTATTACATACTAAAGTACATACCCAATTTCACGTCTCTATCTCAATATGTTCGGGAGATAGAGTGTTTACAGACACGCATACAGACACACAGACAGACAGGCTGCAAAAAATTTTTTCTAAAAATATGTTTTTCGGAATCTTCAGTGTCTGAAACGTGTAAATCCGTCAAAAAAAATTTTCGATTTCAAAACGATTACAAGACCCTATACTATGTATGATGGGTAAGTAACAAGTTTAGGCTCAATTGAAAGATTAAAGTCTTAGTATGTAACTCAAACAATATGAGGTGTTTTTGATAATTAGTAGTTTATCTAATGCATGTGAAAGCTGAGATGGCTGAGGCACAAGACAGTTTCACGTCTTTGGATTTACGAGGTGTCATGAAGTTTTTGTTTCTAATCAGGGAATGTCAGTAAAGGAAATTCACCCCGAGATATCGCAAACACTGCTACAAAAGTGTCCTTTCTATATCACTGTGAAAACTTGGATATCTCGTTTTAAGACTGGTCATTTCTCCGTTGAAGATGAGCCCTCACACCGCATAAGATGAGCAGTGGTTGCCCTCACCACCGCAACGGACGCTGCAACATGCGATGCTGTCCATGAGCTAATTCTTGAAGATCGGCGAATATCCACCAAAAAGATAGTCTAGAAAAATGCTGGAATTGATTGGATGATTTTTTTTATGTTTTCTAAACAAACAAACAGAAGAATTTTGCATAAATAAATGTGTATCCCTCAGAAAGTAACTTCTAATATATTTAATAGATGTAAGCAATAATATATGTATCTAAATATTTCAAAAGGAATCTTTCATTACGAATGTCTAAGTTTGCAATCGAGATATTTATCAGAGTAATAATTCAAAACTATCGTAAATAGTCTTGGCTCAGAAATGCAAAAGATTTCACAAGTTGACTGACATACATGGCCCAATCGCGTGACGAATGCAGTGATCTTTTTTTAATCCATTTGTTTGTGAATCTGACATTTGGATAAAAACGTGACATATAAATGAGACGGGAAATATTTTGTTGGTAGATCTTATTGGTAGATACCGAACATCTCCAGGGAGCGTGTAGTGGATATTATTATCACGATCCTAAATATGCGCAAGCTGTCAGCGAAGTGGATACTCAAATGTTTGAACAGTGATCGGCGGAAGGAACGAGTTGAAACATCCAAAGCCGTTTTGGCACTTTCCGAAACTGAACAAGACTTTTTGGCTAGGTTAGTGACTGAGGATGAAACTCGGCTTTATATCTATGATCCGGAAACCAAGGAATAGTCAAAAGGTTGGCGCCACAGCGGGTCCTCACGGCCGAAGAAGTTTCGCATACAAAAATCAGCCAAAAAGGTCATGGCATCTATTCTCTGGGACAAAGACGGTATTCTGTTGCTGGACTAACTACCTCAGTGGTGCAGTATAACTGGGCAATATGATGCTAACCTGTTGGCCCAGTTGAAGGCGAGAATCAAGAATAAACGACGAGGAAAGTTGACCAAAGGGATTGTTTTGTTGCGTGACAACGCACGTCCAGCGTTCTGCCTGTCAAATTGAGAACCCTGGGTTTCGAACTGGTAAACCATCCACCCTACTCACGAGACCTAGCCCCCTCAGACTATTATTTGTTTCCAAACTTGAAGAAACGCCTTAAGGGTCATCATTTTGAGGACATTAAAGATGTCAAAGAGGCTGCTGAGAGCTGGTTTCGGGAACCAATCAAAGGACTTTTATTAGAAAAACTGTAAGAACGCGGTGTAACAAGTGCATCAGTCTCATGGGAGAATATGTTGAATAAACGTTTAATTTCTTAACTCTACCTATCTTCTTTCTAGTCAAAGCCAGGAACTTATCAGCACCCCCTCGTATGTTATAAGATGGATGCAAGTTAAAGTGTATGTATGTTTGTGAGCGTTTACGTAAAGAATGTGTGTAAGTGCAGATTATTCAGCATAAAGGTAATTTAAGAATGCAAAAGTTGTTATAATCTTAACAACTCTGCTCTATAAAATCAACTAATTTATTTTATTTTTGAATTTTTTTTCTCCAGCCTTAGGTCGAAATGAAAGTTCAGAAACGAGACTTGCATAAATTATAGAATTAAGTTATCAACTACTTCGTTAATATCATATACCCGATTTTTAAAGATATGTTTTTGATAAAATTATCTTCATAACATTTTAATTTGAGTAAATAAATTAACAGTACACGTATTAATTAAATGCAAATTAGATTACATTAATTTCTTTATCGAAACTAGAGGGGGGGAAAAAACTCAGAATGCCATTATTTTATTTTTAAATCATCTGACAAAATCATTTTTCTCAACGCTACGCTACAAAATAACGTTTAGTTTGGTAGCAAGTATTCTGTTTACATTATTCCTAAAACACGTTTTGCTACTGCGGCGTTGAGATGAATGGCGCTGGTGCTATCGATGCAATTATCACTTCATTATCATCTTAATCGTTCTGCCGGACAAGAGAATTAGCAAGGTTAATGTTCCGCCAGAGGTCGTCTGCGTGACGGAATTTTCGAAACATTTTCATTATCCTATGAAAACATTTTTGATTTTTTAAAATATATTTTTTTATTGCTTCTCATTGTACTTACTAACAAACTGCATTTTATAGCAATTGTTGTTTAGGAAATTAACCAGTACTATTAAAAAATATTCTTAATTAAATCACATTTTTCAAGAAAATTCCAAGAAATAAAAACATAACTTCACATAATCAAACTTCAGGAATGAATTTATTTTACAGAATTAAAAGTCGTCTTGCAGAAACCCGACATTTAAAAACAAGTTGGAAATTGAACGTCAAACGTGACAAATGATGAGCGTCCGTACTATAACTAGATTCAGTGAAATGAATTATATCGCCTGTTATTACGATAGGGTTAATTTCCATAATAAAATAAGTATGTTTTAAGTTGGCAACATTTTATCTTTTGTTGACATTTACTGAAAATTCCAGTCGGAAACTTTAGCCTAAGCTTTGAAAATTTGAGAACTTGAAATCTAAATTTAGACTATTTTTCCAAATACTATCTATTTCTCCGGAAACATCTAACCAAACAATTGTCGGCAGATTATAGGATTGCTGTAATTAAACAATTTTAGTATACAAATTCAGTTTTGAAAGAAATCTTTAAATTTGGTTTTAGTCTCTGTAATCGAGTAAAATTCAGTGAGAATAGTTTCCATTGCAAAGTCTGAAAACGGTCGAATAACTCGAGAAATATACTTCGGATTGAAAAAAGAAGAAAATACGTGTTCAGTATTTTAGAAAAATCTATTTAGGGATATAAAAGTTGCCATTTTTCTAAAATATTGAACTCGTATTTTTCCGTTTTTCAATCCGATGTATATTTCTCGAGTTATTCGACCATTTCCAGACTTTGCGGACACCCTGTATACAAATCCACAGATCCTATACAGGGTTGCACAAAAGAATTTGGATAACTTTCGGACTGTAGATTGAAAAAGCTGAAATTGGTTTTTCAAATATGTTATTCGTTTTCCGAGTTCATCACAAGTTTTGTTACAATATTCCGAAAGTGTTGGAAAATGTTTCAAAATCTATGCTTGACGCAGGATTTTTCTTTCTAGTGTGATGGATTTCTACGTTAAAAGTTCATGCTTTGGAGAATGGCAACAGGCTGATTTAGCTGTGTGAACTTTGTATATCGTCTGTCTCTGAATATTTGAATCAGCTCGCAAACCCATAAATAAACTAAACACTTTCATTTCACATTCACTTGCGTATCGTAAGTGCGAAGATAGATATGAAGTGTCTATAATGAATACTTAATACCGAGAGTTATAAAAACAACAAGGTGGTTTAATTGCCAGCGTTGCCAATTTAGGGGGCTAAATTTAACTCTTTTTGAAAAACAGCGATTTGACCATTTTCGGAAATTTTCTGTTTGCATGTCACACAAATTTTGTAGACACTCTATCTCAAGAGCTGTAATACACGGAATTTAATGAAAGTTCAGATTCAATTGGATCTTGACATTAATGGGTACTGACTCGGTTTGAAAGAGTATCGCTCAGCACACTGTAAAAAAAATCACAGTATTTTTACAGCAAAAAATGCTGGCAATATGGGTGCCAGCATATTTTGCTGTGAATTTACAGCAGTTTTGTTTTTCATGGATAAACAGCACTTTTGTAAATTCACAGCATTTTTTGCGGTTAATTTTACAGCAGTTCAGTTTTTTTTTATTTTACAGCAGATTTGTTAATTTTACAGGCGTTTTTGCTGTTAATTTTAATGCAATTTTAACAGAATCACTGTAAAACTTATAGCATTTGTTGTTGATATTTTACCCCCCCCCCCCCCCTCCGTGTATTTTTTTTTTCTTATTTTAACCTGAGACATATTTCAAAGACTTTGGGCACTAAGTATTACCTTTTTGTTTACTTATATCATTATTTTAACATCATTATTATATAATAGATTCTGTTATACATATATACGATACAAATTTCGGTTTTGACGGAAATTCCAATTAAAGGGTAATCTTCTATTCGGAATCAACTACTCTTCAATCGTCAGATAATAATAAAGTACTTTAAATTTGCAGTAAACAACTTTAATTATCTCGTCGGATATACCAACTCATAAACTGTTTTCAACTCAGCTAAGTACATGGAATAAACGCCCACGTGAAAGAATGATTATCACGTGCTATCATGTGCTTTTTCCCAGTGACGTCATCCAAGGCTACCAAGGACTGAAAAAACTCTTTAGATTTTTAGTCAGTTGTTGTGTGAATTTCTTTATAAAATGTAGTGTGTGAAAATGTCAGAGCGATGTAAATGCTCTGTGTAATTATGTAATCAAAACGTATATTAAACCTAAATTTAATCGAAAGGAAATACTCTATTAATTCTACAGTGATTATTTAACGAAACTAATTTTATTATTTTGCAGAAGTGATCTTATAAATAATCCGGAATACTCTAACGGATAATAATATACGTGAGGAAGTTGCAACACGTCACCAATCTATTTATTGGATATAATAAATGCTTTCATCGCCCAATCAGGTAAGCGAATGCATGCTTACTTAACTCTATTTATGAAGTATTGGTTTTATACAATTAAAGAAACTATTTTACACATTCAATTAACTGCGCCGCCGACAGATTATGAAAGACTGATAGTATGTATTAAATAAAAATTTTAAGCACATTAGCTATATGCTGGAAAAACTCGCTTTATAGAAAATAAAAAACGAACGCAAAGAAAAGCGATTCGTATAAAATTAAATTAAATATCTTTAAAAATAATTAAAGATAGAAAATAAAAATGGCTACATTTAAAGAAAGCCAATTCATCGAGAAACTAAATTCGAGCAATTATTCCAACTGGAAATTTAAGCTCGAAATGCTTCTCATTAAAGAAGACTTATTCGAAGTAATAAGTGATCAACCACCAACTCCTTTAAATGAGGATTGGAACAAAAAAGATAGAAAAGCAAGAGCTTTAATTAATCTAAGCATAGATGACGCACAAATTGTGCATGTAAAAAATTTTACCACAGCCAGGCAAACCTGGGAAGGTCTCAAAAGTACGCATGAAAGAGCAAATTTGAGTAGCAAACTGTATTTATTGAGAAAACTGTACAGTACTAAACTGCCCGAAAACGGCAATATGATTACTCATATAACAAATATTCTACAAATAGTAGATAAATTATCCGCCATAGGCGAGAATATAAATGACTCACACATATCCGCACTATTTCTATGCTCATTACCGCCCAGCTACAACACGCTTATCACAGCATTAGAGGCAAGGCCCGAAGCCGAATTATCCCCAGATTTTATCAGAAGTAAACTCATAGATGAGTATAATCGCAGACAAGAAATGTCTGAACAAAACAACAGCTCTGAAAAGGCATTTAAAACACAAAGAAAACACACTTATAACGACTACAAAAGAAATTCAAAATATTGCAGTCACTGTAAAATGACGAATCACAGTAATAGCGAGTGCTATCACCTCAAGAGCAGATACACACAGCACAACAAAAACAAACACACATATCAAAATGTGAATAACTTTAATAATAAAAATAAAGCTAAACCTTTTTCATCATCACTATGCTATGAAAACACAGAGAATTATAAAGAGAATACTGACTGTCACGATAACGCGAATGATCAGAAAATAAGCTCAAAAACTAATCAATCAGAAGATCGCGTACTAATAACAGAAAAATTAGGAAAACAAAACTGGATACTCGACAGTGGCAGTACCTCACACATTGCAAATGATAAAAGGTTATTTGATAAATTTAACAATTTTGAAAAATCATCAGTCACCATCGCAAACGGCAACAAACTCGAAGCATTTGGTTCAGGCGACGTTTTAATAAAAACGAAATCCCCAAATGGAGAAATAAAACTCACAAGACTACAGGAAGTCCTATACGTCCCAGAACTAGAATCCAATTTAATATCCGTAAGCAAAGCAACTAAAAATGGATGCAAATTAATCTTTGAAAATGACAAGTGCGACTTAACGTTCGACGGTGAAATTTATATAAGAGCGAAGAACAAAAATAATTTATACATAATCGAACAAACAAACCACTCAGAAAATGCAGAAAACTATGCAAACGTCACACTAAGCTGTAATAATAATAAAGAATGTTTAGAAGTATGGCATCGAAGACTAGGACACCGTGATTATGAAGCAATCAAAACAATTGTTAACAAACAGCTAGCTACCGGAATAAAAATTAAAAACTGCAGACACAATAACAAATTATGTGAAACCTGCATCAAATCTAAATTAAACGACGCGCCATATCCAAAATCGGCTACAAATAGAGCAAACAAAGTTCTCGATTTAATACACAGCGACGTCTGTGGACCTATAAGTACACCAACACTAGGAGAAAAACAATATTTTCTCACATTCATCGACGATTACTCGAGATATACAACTATATACTTACTATCTAAGAAAAGCGAAGTAATTGATAAATTAAAAGAATACATTGCAATGGTAAATAATCAATTCGGTAGAAAACCAAAAGAAATAAGATCAGATAATGGAGGAGAATATAATAGCAACGAAATAGAGAATTATCTAAAGGAAAACGGGATATTACACCAATTCACAATTCCACACAACCCGAGCCAGAACGGCGTGGCAGAAAGGAAGAATAAAAGCCTACTCGATATGACACGTAGCATGCTTTTAGAAGCAAATTTAAATAAACAATTTTGGGGAGAGGCAATACACACAGCGACATATTTACAAAACAGATTACCAACAAGAGCGAACGACAAAACTCCATACGAACTATGGAAAGGTATCAAACCCGATCTCAAACATTTAAGAACCTTTGGATGTAAAGCATTTGTTTACATTAATAAAATACATCGAGGAAAACTAGATAATAGAGCGCAAGAAGGTATTTTTCTAGGTTACGACACACGTTCCAAAGGATATCGCATACACACAAAAGACAAACAAATAATAATTGCCAGGACTGTAAAATTCATAGAACATGAAATAAAACACTCAAACAACATTGAGGAAGATTCAAATCTCGAAGAAATCTCCACTGATGATAGAAATCAAGAAGAGAAGAATAAAAATTACATTGAAATTGACATTAATGATAATGAAAAACAACCATGCGAGTCCAAACAAACACAAATAGAACCAAGAAGGTCAAATAGATCTAACAGAGGAGTACCACCAGATAGATTTGTCTGTTTAGTTAAAGACACACAATCAAATGAACCAAAGAATTGGAACGATATCATGGAAATGAAAAATCCACACGATAGGGAAAATTGGCTCAAAGCCACCGAAAATGAAATCAAGTGCCTAGCTAAAAATAAAACTTGGACATTAGTCGATCCGCCACCAGGCAAGAAAGTGATAGGTTCAAAATGGACTTTTAAATTAAAACGCGACAACCTAAACCAAGTGCAAACCTATAAAGCACGACTCGTGGCACAGGGATACAGTCAGAAATTCGGAGTAGATTATGACGAGACCTTTGCTCCAGTTGTCTCTCATACCACAATCCGTGCATTTCTCATAGCAGCATTAAATCATAACCTTAAAGTTAATCATATCGACGTGAATACAGCGTTTTTACACGGAAACCTACAAGAAGAGGTATACATGAAACAGCCGGAAGGCTATATAGCTCCAAATCAACAAAACAAAGTATGTAAATTACAAAAAGCAATATACGGGCTCAAACAAGCCGCCAGAGCATGGCACACGAAAATCTCCGAGAGTCTTAAAGCATTAAATTTTGTACAAAGTACATCTGACTCATGTCTTTTTATACGCGAAAATGGTGAAAACTCGACATACATTATAGTATATGTGGACGATTTGTTAATCGCCGGAAAAAACGAAGATATAATTGAATTAATAAACAATCTCAAAAGGGAATATGAATTGAAAGATTTGGGAGAAGTCAATAACTATCTCGGAATAAATATAAAAAGAGACGATAAAAATTTCTACTTAAACCAAAATTCAAAAATTGAAGAATTGGTAGATAAACTCAATCTTCAAAACGCAAAACCTTACAGCACACCTATGGAAGCAGGTTACAATCGACTCAACGATGATGAAAATCTATTACCTAACAATATTAAATTCAGACAAGCAACGGGAACATTACTCTACATCTCAACATTAACCAGGCCAGATATTTCAGCAGCGGTCAACATACTCAGCCGTAGAAATGAAACCCCTCGAGAAAAAGACTGGAAAGCAGTCAAAAGAATCGTAACATACTTAAACAACACAAAACACCTCAACCTGACGCTAAGTTCGAAAAATAAGCCTATTCTCGAAGTTTACGCAGATGCAGATTGGGGAGGTGATCCAGAAACTAGACGATCCACCAGCGGAAATATATTTATGTTAGGAAAATGTCCCATACATTGGACAACGAAAAGACAAACATGCGTTGCTCTGTCATCAGCAGAAGCTGAATACATTTCTGTAAGTAACGCAGCACAGGAAATACTATGGATGATAAAACTCCTGGAAGATTTAAATTTACCACAACAGAAACCCATAACAATATACGAGGACAATCAGCCATGTATAAAAATGGTTGAAAGTGAAAAACATACTCGAAAAAGTAAACATATAGATATCAGATTCCACGCGATAAGACAACTCAAGGAAGATGGAATAATAGATTTAAAGTATTGTCCCACAGAATTTATGACCGCAGATTCACTCACCAAGCCCAACCCCAAACCTGAATTCATTAAACACCGAAACAATCTGAACTTACTTCCTTATCCTACATAGAAGATTAAGGGGGAGTGACGGAAATTCCAATTAAAGGGTAATCTTCTATTCGGAATCAACTACTCTTCAATCGTCAGATAATAATAAAGTACTTTAAATTTGCAGTAAACAACTTTAATTATCTCGTCGGATATACCAACTCATAAACTGTTTTCAACTCAGCTAAGTACATGGAATAAACGCCCACGTGAAAGAATGATTATCACGTGCTATCATGTGCTTTTTCCCAGTGACGTCATCCAAGGCTACCAAGGACTGAAAAAACTCTTTAGATTTTTAGTCAGTTGTTGTGTGAATTTCTTTATAAAATGTAGTGTGTGAAAATGTCAGAGCGATGTAAATGCTCTGTGTAATTATGTAATCAAAACGTATATTAAACCTAAATTTAATCGAAAGGAAATACTCTATTAATTCTACAGTGATTATTTAACGAAACTAATTTTATTATTTTGCAGAAGTGATCTTATAAATAATCCGGAATACTCTAACGGATAATAATATACGTGAGGAAGTTGCAACACGTCACCAATCTATTTATTGGATATAATAAATGCTTTCATCGCCCAATCAGGTAAGCGAATGCATGCTTACTTAACTCTATTTATGAAGTATTGGTTTTATACAATTAAAGAAACTATTTTACACATTCAATTAACTGCGCCGCCGACAGGTTTTTGGTCAAGTATATCACCCACAAAAATTTTAGTCATTTGCCTATAGAGATAAAATGTTTTTTCAATAAATCATAACAAAAGGAAGATTTTACTTTATCTAGCTTTTAATTAATTATTCAGTATTTCTTTACAGGACTTTGTTTAACCGTTAGTTTGTATTTGAAAATACCCACTAATTTAAATCATGCATATATATATTTTTTTTCCTCCAACAAATTTAGGGTTATTTTTTGTATCTATTTAAATATTTTTGTTTATTCAATGTAGCCATTATTTCCTCCACCCCTCAACACGAACATGCAAAACTTTCTGATATTTAAACTATCATTCATATATAATTAATAACAAGACCTTATTGTACGCAACTTGCTGATATGGAAACTTTATATTGATAAAAAACTTATTTTATGCTAAGATAATTTTATAAGTCTACATTTAATTCCATAAATATCAGGTCTGATTGAAAAATGAACACGGGGAGAAAAAAAAACACTTATGAGTTCAAGAAACGTAGAATAAAATAATAATAAAAAAAATCTGTTCACATAAAAACTTTAAAATTAAGCGTAAAAAATAAATAGATAATGGACAAAAACATTAAACGAGTTGCTGCAAATTACTGCTGCGACAGTAAACAAACAAGGAATATTTTAGGAATTGATAAAATAGTGCATCCAGATTACTCATAATAAATGATTTGAAAATGGAAAATAAATCACTCTTCGAAATATCGGCTAAATATATTAAATAAATAAAAATACTTAAATTACTGTCCAAAGTGAACCGAAAACTGTAGCTGGTAAAATATTTATAGGATTTAGAAAGTATATTCGAATGCCAACGTATGAACTGGAGTTTTGAAAAATATATAATAGCGTAATAAGGCATAGCTAAAAACAGGGATCTTGTTTTAAAAAAAAAAAAAAAATGCTTGCATAAAGTTTCCCTGTGATACTTAAACTCAAATTATACGTAATCATAACTAAGTTCTAGGAGAACATACTGAGGTAAAGTAAAAAACAACATAACTAAGCAAAATCATCTATTTTTACGATTTAAAACAAAATATTTATTCTAGACAAATGACGTGAAAGTTCCTGCCGTGATATACACGTGGTTTAAAAACAAAATTAGTATCGTATAAATATATAACAGAATTTATGTGATATTATTAAAACAATAATATAAGAAAACAAAGATAAAACTTACTTTTACTCCATTATCAGGTGTAATTGTTACAACTTTCATTTCTCGTAGAATCGAAGCGTCACTTCATTATTGGACTGCACCTGCCGCTGACCTAAATGTGTTTATTCCCCTCGTATGACAACAACGCCGACAGATGTCGCTATCTATACAGCTGTAATCACTGTAAATTAACGAAAGAGCTGTGTTTGATTGCTAGGTGAAATATTAACAGCCTTTTTTGCAGTTTTTTCTTCCGTTTTTTTTACAGTGCAGGTGGCACTGCTATACTACATTTTTTACGATTTCTGTTTGTTATAACTAATACCTCAAGAACTAATGCACGGAATTTCATCAAGCTACAAATTCTGTAAGACCGTGACAAAAATTGTTACTGATTATGTTTAAGTGTATATCGCCCAACAGGTGACGCTGCTATGCTGCATTTTTTACGACTTCTGTGATAGCTCAATCTCAAGAATGAATGCACCGAATTCCATCAGACTGCATATTTTGTCTGACCTTGGTATAAATAGATAAGGATGCAATTTTGACTTTGATCACTCAAAAGAGGGCGCTGCTATGTTGTGTTTTTCACGATTTCCTCGATGTATTTATTTCAAGAACTCGGTCGATCGAAATTTCATCAGACTGCATATTCTGTCTGACCTCGGTACAAATAAGTGATGATTCAATTTTGACTTTGATCACTCAAAAGAGGGCGCTCTCATTCTATGCTTGGGGAAATATTTCTAATCGGGTCCCCAACTGATGCAGTATTAACTCTTTTCTTATGACTGATTACGGAATGTTAGCCCTATTCTTTTTCTGTAGTGGTCGATCTAATATATATATATATATTTAGAATAAATGGGGAATATTTAAGCCATCTCCGGTTTGCTGATGACATTTTAATTTTCAGTAATAGCCCTGAAGAATTGCAAAATATGCTAAAAGATTTGGCAGAAGCTAGCATTAATGTGGGATTAAAAATAAATTTGGAAAAGACTAAGGTGATGTTCAATTCATTTGCATCAAAAAAGAAAATCGTCTACAACAACACTGAGATTAAAGATGTTGAAAGTTATGTGTACCTTGGACAAGAAATATCATCAGACAACAGTATCAGGAATGAAATCAATAGAAGAATAAGAAATGGATGGAGTGCTTTTGGGAAGAACAATATTATTCTGAAGAGTAACATGCCTCTTTGTTTGAAAAGAAAGGTGTTTAACCAATGTGTTTTGCCTGCACTAACTTATGGAGCAGAAACTTGGACACTAACAAAACGGATGGTACAAAGATTACAAACAACACAGCGAAGTATGGAAAGATGTATGCTAGGCATAACCAGAAGAGACCGAAAGAGAATAACGTGGATAAGAAGTCAGACGAAAGTTTTTGACATTATCGAGAGAATTAAATGGCTAAAATGGAAATGGGCTGGGCACATTGCAAGAAGACAAGACAATAGATGGAGCACAAACACCCTACAGTGGTATCCCAGAGATGTAAAACGACCAAGAAGACGACCTCAAGTAAGATGGAGTGACGAAATCAGAAAAGTGGCCGGTGTTAATTGGATGACTAAAGCACTAGACAGGCAACAATGGAAAAATCTGGGGGAGACCTACATCCAGCAGTGGATTGAAAACGGTTGATGATGATGATGATGATGATATTAAATGTAAAAACTATGTTAGAGATTTCAATAATAATAATAATAATAATAATAATAATAATAATGTTTTGGGTTGGATCTGCTAATTTAAATAATTTAGTTTTATTGTATTCATAAACACATGCACTGTAAAAACAAACAAACAAACAAAAAACGTTTCATAACTTCCCATTATTTTTCCTCTTATTACTTACCCATCATACGTAGTATAGGGTAAATCTTGTAATCGTTTTGAAAATCGAAAAAAAAAATTGATTCATTTACACGTTTCAGACACTGGAGATTCCGAAAAACATATTTTTGGAAAAAAAAAATTGCCGTCTGTTTGTGTGTGTCTGTAAACGCTCTATCTCCCGAACCAGTTGAGATAGAGACTTGAAATTGGGTATGTACTTAGTATGTAATAATGAGAAGAAGCCTATTGAATGTCAGTCACATCGATGATCCGGAACTATTTTTTTCGAACTCTCGAAATATTCGTTCTGATAAAAGGTATATAAAAGTTTTCAGAATTGTTTATTTTAAGAAGTAACTATAAAATACAATAAAAAAACATAAAGTTGCCGAGATATTTCTAATCCTATTTACCACACTCTTCGATTTTTCATGACCCCGTATTTCATTTCAAAGATCTATTTTAATTGATTGGTTGGCTGGTTGATTAGGGTTTTATGGCACAAAGACCCCTTAGGGACATGCTGCGCCAAAAAAGATATTAAAATAAAAACGTCAAATTAAAAGTTCGTCATAAAAACAAGATGAATGAAAAGAGTGATATGATAAATGTATAATTAAAATCATGTAATGAAATTATAACACAACGTCTAAAAGAAATAAATACAAGTTTTCACAATTAAAATAGAAACAATCTTAACTAACAGTTGGTAAAATGTTCAAAATTTCGAACAGATGTGTATTTAAAATCACGTAGGTTCAAATACCTCAAAAACAGTATTATTATCATCATTTGAACCAGAACTGTAAGATTCTGATTCCATAGCCTCTTCTGCATAGTGCAGCAACTGGTTTGAATCCTTTGTAATAATAAGGGGTGAATTACGACAAATTTTCTTGTTTTTCTCCTTCACAGTTTTCCACTGTGAAGAGGCTTTGGTTAAGGTTTTCTTCCTCTCATTCTGTGCACATGGTTTTTGTTTAGCTTTTTGTGTAGGGGAAACAGGTTTTGTCAATTTGTTTGCAGATGAAAGAGAAGTTTGACCTGACTTGTTTTCGGATGACTGTTTAGATGGATATTCAGAATATTCTATTTTCACAGGTGCTGAAGATGGTGGCATAAGTTGTAGTGCAGGCAAAGGTCTTATTCTAGCGGAACAATGCATACTGCGGGTATTTTTCTTTATAGTGCTGGTTAGTGTAATAGAAGAATCATTTGGTGGTAAAGAGAATTCAGTTTGGGTGCTTATATGTCTTAAGGATTTTATTTGTTGCTTGAGTAAACTAGAATAAGAAACTCCCACAGATGGTGTTCTAGATTCAACTAGTTTTCGAGCTTCAGGATAAGAAAGTTTCTGAGTAATTTTAACAGCAAGAATGTTTTTTTCACGGATCCAGTTTGAGCAGGAACGAGAATATGCTGCCTGGTCACCCTTGAAGTTTATACAGTGTTCAGATTTTTCACATGAGTTACTCTCATGGGCGGCTTCTGAACATCTTGCACATGCAACAGATCCACGACAGGTAGTTTTACTGTGGCCATAACGCTGGCATTTAAAGCAACGAAGAGGGTTAGGAATATAAGGCCGGACGGGGCAGCTCAGGTATGCAGCTTTAATTCTAGTTGGTAGAGTCGGGCTATTAAAAGTCAGGATAATGTGTTTTGTAGGAAGCACTTGCTCTTTCCGACGGATAGTGATACGGCGCACGTCTATAACATTGTTGATCTTTTAAATTATGCAAGAGTTCACCTTTTGTAGATAATAAAAGTTCTGGTTCTGATATTACACCACGGCTTGTATTTAGAGTTTGATGGGCCTGAACAAAAACAGAAAAAGAACCTATTTCTTTGCAATTTGAGAGAAATTGTGAATGTTTGGCTGAGGAAACCTCAACAAGCAAATCCCCAGACTGTAATTTTTTTAAGTAAATAACCATCTCCGAATACAGACTGAAACGTTTTTGCAATAAGAAAAGGTGAAGTTCTCCCAAAAGAACTATCAGAGAGACTATCAGTGCGTTTAATTACAAAAAAACGTGTGAAGGAATTGTTCTGTACAGATTTTTGCTCTCCACAAGGGAGAGAAATAGAAGGAAGTGAATTATTTCCATCGATATTAAAGAGAAAAGGAATTCAGATGCCGGCCGCACCACCCACTACCGAGCCCAACAAGGGGATGCACATTCGTGCACCAGTGCTAACCAGGGCCCATACGTTCACAAGACACACCTATTTCAGTTTCCACCCTTAACGAAATGACTAGTATGTGCCCGCTCACTTGATCCCCAGCCAGTGACAATTGGAAATGAGACGCTTAATCCGACGTAGTAAACTCTTAGTTAATAGGATTATCATTTTTGGAGTTATAAGGATGTTTCTATTACGTAAAGATTTTCTATTCTGTAAAGAGCATTCAAAGTTTATGACGTTATCAAGCCAGGATTTTATTCGAATTGCAATGCATTTTATAAATAGTTTACACATGTTTTATTTTCATATTTTATATTATGCAGATCTATGATGAGTAAATATTATCGTGGCCCCCAACAACTAGGCTTTCTTAAGGTTTAAGAAAGTATAATAAAGTATATAAAATAGAAGAAAGTATAATAATACGACCTCTTCCGAGTTACCCGCAATTCTGAAAAGCGTTTCTTTATCTTCAGAACCCTCTGAAACCAGTATTTCCGAGAATCAAAGAAGCATTTCCGAAACAAGTTTCATTTTTTTTTCCTTGCTGCTCGTACTTTCGGAAACGTTTCTGAGTGATTTTTACAATGTATTAATCCATTTTCTCTTCCCGGAATATCGGTCTTTCTGATGCAATAATTTAAGTAAATGTTTCTTGATCTAGCAAAAAGTTTTACAAAAATATATCCTTTTTCGATTTACCCACTATTTCGAAAAGCGTTTCCAAATCTTCAGAAATCAATCAGAAATCAATCTTCAGTACTGCTTCTTTAAATCTCGGAAATCACAGATTTAAAGAAGCGGTACTGAAACAAAAATTTCTTTTGCTACCAGTAATTTTCGGAAACGTTTCCGAGTCAGGACTATACAGCAGAGTCCTGCACTGATCGGGTACAATCCGAACACGCAAATTCCATTTGATATCAACCCGCAACCCGCAACCCGACTAGAACCCGAAATGAAAGGAATGTTAATTATGTTTTAATGCAATGATGAAAAGTAATCTGCAATTATATCTCTAATATTAATTTTATCTTTGATATAGAAAAATGGACATATCTAAATTCTTTAATATTCAAATATAGTAAAACCTCTGAATAGCGACACCTCGAGATCGTTGAATTTATTCGTTGAATTCCTTCGTTGATCTTTGAATTCCTGCATCGGGTCGGGCTCTCCGTAATTTTCCTTTTTCGGGTCGTGTTGACTCTAATTTTCTTTCTGTTGGCCGGGTTCACTCTAATTTTCTTTCTGCTGGCCGGGTTCACTCTAGATTAATTCTTGCGGGTGAGATTTAGGTTTTTGGCAAGTCAAATTTTTGGGATTTTCATAAAACATTTGAGCAGAACTATGTTTCAGATGAAAATAAATACGCATTTGCACATGAATGAGTATATATTCAATTTACTGCATGAGAAATAAAATGTATGTAAGAAATGGGATCATAAATTAGACTTTCTTTACGGTATAGTTAAGAACCATTTATTTTTCTCTCGGAATATAAAATATATTAAATTACCATATTTTGTTTTTGATACATACAAAAAAGCATGTATCGTATTTATGCACACATACACATGTTACGTGTGTGTAGATTGGGAGGTTCCCATTATTTAGTGGTAAAACCGTACAAATATATAACTATTTAGAAATTAAAAAGTGTTCGTTAAATAGAAGTGCCCACTTTTCAAGAGTACCCTTTATAAAGGTTTTATTGTGTATAGAATTTTAATCTGAAAAAATATTTTGGACATTCTTTTGAAAAATCGGGTGAACCCAAACCCGATCCGCAAGAGTCAAAACATAACCCGAAATCAAAACAATGAAAATCAACCTGACCCGTAGCAAAAAAAGTAGAAGTCAACCCGACCCGAACCCGATCCGTAACGAAAAAATATAGCGTCAACACGATCAAGTTCGGGTGCGGTTAAAAGCGGGTAACCCGAACCCATGCAGGGCTGTACTATAAAGTAAGAGAATTAGCGAAAAACAAAACGTGTCGGCATATCGCCCTTCAAGAAGTCAAACAAGTTACGGTGTTTATCCATATCCTTATAAATATTGTTTGTTTGAATATGATAAGTTAAGGAGTCTGTGTCAGTGAATAATAAAGTAGCCAGATCTTTATAAGTTTTCTTTATGAAGTTATAATGGAAATCGTACATAACTAATTTAGATAATTCTAAAATAGCGAACCCATCAAAGATAGGCCGATACATTAAAATACTAGTTTTCATTCATTCTACAGCGGTTAAGTCTTGATCAAAGGTTTTAAATGATTTAAAAGTCGGCGAAGCTAATATTTTTTTTTGCTCTTTTTTCACCATTACAAAGTACAATGTTTCTTCTTTTTCGAAGATTCTCCGTGGTTGGCATGAACTATCCCTTCTTTGTCTATAGGTGTAGACCCTGTTTCCGAATACTTTTTACTGTGCATTAATTCGTCTTCTCTACCCGGAATATTCATTCTCAACTAAACCTTTTCAGCTGCGCTAAAGAATTTATAAATGCAAATGTAACAAAAATTTAATGTTAACTCTTTTAATTTATCATGTTTGTTGAACTATGTTTACTTTCGAATGAATTACATTCGAAAAATCTATATTTCGAGTTGAGAAAATTGATTGATATATTCCAAAAACGTTTCCGAAAAAAAAACGTTTAAAAATTGCTTTTTTAAATCTCGGGATTATATTTGTTTCTGATGTTTCTGGAGATAAAGAAACGTTTTTCGGTATCGTTGGCATCTCGGAAGAGGTTATGTTATATTTTCGTAAATTTTAAGAAAGATAAGAACTAGATTAAGAAACATTTGTCTTTTTAGGGCTTCGTTCATCTCACGAAACCCTATTACTTCCGCTCCGTTGTCTGTCCGTCACAGAGCCGTTCTCAGAACCTATATAACTTACAGAGTTGAAACTTTGTGTATATATAATTGAATACCTGCTATGAAGCTCAAAATATTAAAATTTGAAAAAATCGTATTATTTTAATAAATAGAGATCAAAAACCAAAATTCTAACAGCCTTTTCCTATTAAATTTAAACATTTTTCGTTATAGCAGTTGCCAACAATTAAAAATCCACAATAAAATTCTTTCTACAATAATTAATTTTCTATTGAAAGATTTCCACGTGAAAAATGAAAATGAAATAAAAAGTTTCACCCATTGAAAAAAAGATTAATATGAAATAAAAATGATTGACGCATATTGGTAATAAAAAGGAAATTTTTAAAGATTTCTCAATAATACAAGGAGTATGAGTATGTGTATGTAGAGAAAGCAGATTAATATCACGTCATTAGAGAATTAAAAAGAAAATTAATCTGACGTCATAATGGAAGTTTAACGGATTTCTCAAATGTTTGAGAATAATACAAAGCGAGTATCAATATGAGTAATAGAGAATAGTAAAGATATGAATTTGTGGACCGTATTGAATCATGATAAAAACCCGAATATGGAAATATTCGCATATTTTAACATTTTGAAGGTGTACAACATGTTTAATTTTGAAATTATTTGTTTTTTAAATATCGCATTTAGTCCACATAACAGATATTATTATGACAGAGTATAATAGCGGGCTTCGTCCGCTATCGGGCTGGTTTAGATAGTCGAAAAAACGAAAAAATAGACCGGTAATTTTTTAATTTATAAAAAACATTATTTATTTTTTTGTTGCTAAATGAAATCTATTTGGATTTATTAAAGAAATGATAAATTGTTTTGAAAGGAATATTAAACGAAACCCTTTGTGCGATCTTCGATCACACTTACCCACTTGTTTTATAAGGTGCAGAGAGCGCTCTTAAACTGCACGTTCTTTGTTTATACTTTTTCATTTCTTCGCTTATGGGTTAATACAGGGCCTGATTATCAGAGGAAGCCCCAGTCCCATATTTTCAGAGGGTCTCAAAAATGCATTTTGTCCACTCTTTGAAACTATAAATTAATACAAATTTCTATTAATAATTTATAGAAAAAATGTTTGATTTTTTCCCCATGAATGTACACTAAACTATCTTAGTATTATTCACTAATGACAATGAAGTAATGTATAAACTTCGAATTTCAGAGAAGAACGTACAAGAATAGAATTTGAAGATAATACATCAAACATGTTTCATTCAATCCTTTAGGTTTAGAGTTTTACTCAATCTAAATATCATAAAGTACAAAAAATTTTACCTTCCCACAATTTTTAATGCATTTTTAACATGTGGCTATAATCTATTTTTTTTTCATAAATCTATGGTTAAACTTAAACTGCACATAAAGCTCTTTATCATGTTTATAATGCAATTTTCTTTAGAAAAAGGGCCCTATATGGCCCGTGTGCCCCGAGTTTTCCGATCTTTATATGTTAAAATAATTAATCAAAAATATATTAAACAGATACACATAATAATCAAACATTTCAAAAAGTTATCTTTCTACAAATGGTGAGCATTAGGCCTAACTGAACTACACGCTCGCAATTTTCTTTTAATTACCAATATTTCTCGGTTTTGTTGAAAATCAGAAGAGAAATAAAGTAAACTAGCTGACCCGCCCGGCGTTGCTCGGGCAGACTATCATTGAAATATATAACAGTGGAGTGGACTTCATAAAAAAAAGATTGAATAATATTTATTTACTAGCCGCCACTGGCGACCAGTTTGGTCTCCCTTAAATGTATGTTAAACATTGCAACACGTTACATTTATTCATAATTTAATTTTCCCTTAATCCTTCGCCAAATCGGAAGACTCTAATAGACAAATCATGAACTTTTGCGATCATGGTAGCATTTCGCATATTTTTTGGGCACAAATGTCACATACGCACGTTGGCGCGATTCCCCCCCCCCCTCCCCCGCCAATTTGGCGAAAACTTTGTTATGGAAATTGTTGTTTATTTACTTTTATTTTTTATTTTAATTCTATAAATTATTTTTGATATGTATATCAATATTTATTTACAACAAACTATCATTTATTTATTTTTATTCTTTTTTTTAATTATGAGTATTTTTGTTAGCCGGGAGCAGATGATAATTCGCCAAATATCGTTCCCATCACCGTCATTCATACTACAATTAATTTAATTTTAAATTATAAACCTGTCACTCATTTCATTTAAAATACTTAACTTTAATCTAAAATGCTTATATTACATAAATTTAAAATACTTCACACTTTTCATTTAAAAGAGAAAATAAATAAATAAATAAGAAATAATATCATAAATCAAAACATTTGATTTCAAAATCAAAGTATCATTTCTAATTTGTACACGCGATAAATAAAAGCTGTATTAGCGATTTTAAAAATGCTAAAAATCTGATTCATTAAATATTATTACATGAGTTCAATTTACGTCAAGAAAAGGTCCGAAAGTTGAGTTGTATAGCACATAATTATGGTAAACTTTGATTGTCTCACTGGTGCGAATTATTTTTTTGACGCGAGGCGGCGGTCCAAAAATTCATTCGCGGAGAACTTGCTTTGCGAATGATTACCTCCATGATTTAATATTTTAAATGTTCACGACGAATCAATCTTTTTTTTGTTTACTTTTATGAATAGAGAATTTGAACTGCGAATCTTTCGACTGAAGTTATTGCAGAATATATACATAATTGAACGCAAGTCATCTCTCAAATATTAATTTATTTTGAACGATCTTTCTTAAAATGTAACTTTTATGCAGTTTATTCGAAAAAATAATTTTGAATAAAAATGGCCGCTTGGCATATGAAAAAGCGATGCGGCATCCCGGAACTGTTGAGGACAGTCACATGGCTTACAGTTTTATTATAGAGATATATACTAAAGAATTGGGCTATGATGTCTTACACTCACGCACCGTTTTTTTTTTTTTGTTTTTTTTTTATCCGTTATAAAAAGGAAAAAAGTCGCCAAATTTTGAGGATTTTTACCTTTAATGGTAACCTGGCTATTGTATTAAGTTATTGGTTTAGCGAAGGTTTGGAAATCGCGCCAATCAAAAAGTCGCCAAACATCTGCGCGTGAGTGTAACACATCTGTTCCAAAATATGTAAAAAAAATTAAATAAGAGTTAAATTTCAAAAGTATAACAGTTACGTTTAAAAAATGAAACGTTCAGGGAAAATTATTTTACTCCTACTTTTCCCTTTTTACTAAAAATACCTTTTTAAAAATCATTGTTTTGTTTACATTTTTAATTGTATATTGCTAATTGTATTTTCAAATTATAAATATTAAATGCTTATAAAAATTAATATTTCAAATCATTGTTTCGCTTTTACTCCTGTAGATAGATGCAGCACCAAACAATGAGATGCGTTTCATTTGGGTGTTGCCATTAAACAATTAGCAAATAATCGGGATTTCTGTGCCACGTACGATAGCGTAATATATATATAGATTAAGTACATAAAAATTATTTTACTAAAGAAAATAACGTAAGTATCACCTGAAATTTGTGCTATAACACATAGGTAAAAAGCTACATAACGCCATTTAGCGACTAAATTTCTGATAGACACGATACTGCTAGAAAATGTTTCGATTACATTTCATTTTCGATTAAAAATGCGCTATGCTGCCACCTATCATTCTAATAAAATTTTAGCAATTTCAAAGTTATATGGCCCTGGGTTAATAAATAATTGTAAGTTAGCGAAAATTAAAAGCGAGTTTTTATATCACCTTTGATAATTCTACATTATGTTTCAGCGTCAACGCATCAAGAATGGAAATAGGCCTTTTATCACTGTGAAACGGCAAACATAGTATAGATAGATGACTATCATCTTTTTACAATTCGCATCACTTCAGAAAACGATAAATAAACTTCACGCCTTGGATCGAGTGTCCCACCTGCCTATCGTAGGTGCAGAATTATTATATTATGAGAAACGCTATTATCTCGAGTGATAGAACAAAGTCCAATAGCGGAGAAGTCCTGCACTCTTATGTATAAAATTGAGATCAAAGAAAACGCAAAAACCCGCCATTTAATATCGCAGCAACATCATATAGTAAACAACAATATCATGAAAATCGAAGTAAAATTACGTGAGTTATAGAGCACATACAAAAAGACAGACAAATGAATCGAAGTCATTAATACTTTTCATTTCTTATGTTGGAAAGTATTATAAATAATGAATGTAGTATAAAATTTAAAAAAATGCGCTTTTTACTGTCGATCTACTCCTAAAAAGCATTCATAATAGTCCATTCCTTCTAAGAATTTGTATGTCCTTGTTGATTATCAAGAACTGATTAACAAATTAGGTATAATTCACACACTCTAAAAACTGACACTTTCAAAACTGAGCAAAAAATACTCAAATCTGAGTATATCGCGTAGTCCAAATGACTCAAGTTTGAAACATGTATAGACTCATTTCTGAAACTCAAGAATAAAACATCATGGGCTCCTATTTGAGCCTATCCATGTTTCAAAAATGAGTAGGAACTTATTCTAATTATCTTTGAGTATGTCCATGTTTAAACAAGTGGGTAAGTGTGATCGAAGATCGCACAAAGGGTTTCGTTTAATATTCCTTTCAAAACACTTTATCCTTTCTTTAACAAATCCAAATAAATTTCATTTAGCAACAAAAAAAAAGTAATTTTTTTTTATAAAGTAAAAATTTACCTATCTATTTTTTCGAATATCTAAACTAGCCCGATAGCGGGCGAAGCCCGCTATTTTACTCTGTCATAATAATATCTGTCATATGGACTAAATGCGATATTTAAAAAAAAATTCAAAATTAAACATGTTGTACACTTTCAAAATGTTAAAATAGGCGAATATTTCCATAATCGAGTTTCTATCATGATTCAATACGTTCCTCAAACTCCTGTATTTACTATTCTCTATTACTCACATTGATACTCGCTTTGTATTATTCTCAAACATTTGAGAAATCCGTTAAACTTCCGTTATGACGTCAGATTAATTTTCTTTTTAATTCTCTAATGACGTGATATTAATCTGCTTGCTGTCCATACACATACTCATACTCCTTGTATTATTGAGAAATCTTTGAAAATTTCCGTTTTATTACCCATGACGTCTTAATCTTTTTTTTTTCAATGGGTGAAACTTTTTATTTCATTTTTTTCATTTTCATTTTTCACGTGGAAATCTTTCAATAGAAAATTAATTATTGTAGAAAGAATTTTATTGTGTATTTTTAATTGTTGGCCACTGCTCTAACGGAAAATGTTACGGAATGTTACGGAAATGTTTAATAGGAAAGGGCTGTTAGAATTTTGGTTTTTTTTATCTCTATTTATTAAAACAATACGATTTTTTCAAATTTTAATATTTTGAGCTTCTAAGCAAGTATTCAATTATATATACACAAAGTTTCAACTCTGTAAGTTACATAGGTTCTGAGAACGGCTATGTGATGGACAGACAACGGAGCGGGAGTAACACGGTTTTGTGAGATGAACGAAACCCTAAAAAATGAGTATAAACTGACCTCTATGTGCTCAGTTTTGAATATGTCCATGTTTCAATATTCTGCGTATTTCTGGTATTTCAGAATGGCTCGTCCTATTTGAAACAAAAATGTTTCCTAACAAAATGAAAACATCGATGGACTCCGATTTGAAAGTGTCATTTTTCTGAGTGCATAAAAGTGGAATCTTTGTTCACTCCTTTTGTTTTCTTTTCATTCAACTTGAAGTCATTAACGTAGTTTCATCTGTCACTTTTCGCTGTTGGATATTTTTTTTTATTATTAATAAATTGTTACTCTTTAATATTCGCATCACTTCGGAAACCCATAAATAAATTTCACGCACTGAATCAAGAATGCCCCAGCCTGTCATAAGTGTGAAAAAATATATATATATATATTACATACAGGTAAGAGGATACAATAAAATGTTTAACAACAACCACTTTCGAAAAAAAAGCAAGTAGTTTAATTCTTTGGATGTGTCATTCGTATACTGACGTTATATGGCCAGAAGGTAAAAACGTTTTTCGCGGTGAAATTGCGGGTATTTTGTTTCATATCCTTTTAAAACTCCTGGCATTGTTCTATTGAATAAGATAGAACACAATTTACGAAGGGTTTATAATTAAAAAATGATTACAGGTCGGTATAATACGTATCAGTGACCTTTCAGAAAGAACTTAAATGAAAAAAAAAAAAAAATACGTGCAGTAAATCTTTTAATATCGAGTATACCCGACCTGATTCAGAAAACAAATTTGAAGTCAACCTGAAATCCGACACAAATCCGTCGTGTTCGTCAATAAAATACGATGTACCCTGTAAATTTCAACTCGATACCGACTCAAAAACGGAAATGAAAGAAATTTAATTTAAATATTAATGGTGTAATTTCATTAATAAGAAGTAGTTTACTATCATAATAACAATAAAAGCTTATAATTATATCTCTAAAATCAATATAGCCAACAATCATATCGCTAATATTAATTTTATCTCATTTATGTTGAAAATAAATGTATGTATACTTCTTCACATTCAAATTGCATTAAAATGTGGGTTTGGTTTTTTTCGTTCATTTTGGGTTCCGGTTGAAGTGTCCGGAAGTAAGGTTTTGGGTCGGCTTTAAATTAGAATTTTCGGGTTCTTGTTGGGTACAACCAGGGTTCTCGCTGCCGATCGCCATTGAGCCTAATAACGACAAATTGCTTCATTTGGCAAGGAATGCAAAGATCGAAATCGCCAAAATGCTAAAGTTGAATTTTCTTTCTTTTGTATACACACCAGGCAACACTCTCATTCAAGTTATTATACGACTGATGCTGTTTGTCCCGTTTTATCGTGCCATACCATTTACATTACTTTATTTTTGGAAAAATGAGAACATGTTGTGTTTCGTCAGATTTCCGTTTTTCATAAAAGTTTAATCAAATTAACCACCACCACCCCCCTATTTTATCTTTCCGAAAATTTTCTTTTCTCGTTTTGACCAACCCCAACACACAAAGTCAAAAATCTTTAAAACTCTCCACTTTTTAAAAACTTTTTCTATTCTGTTTCACTTTATTGTAGTAATCAGAGGCTTGGTCCTAAAAAAATATCTGTGTGTATATGTATATGTATATGTGTATATATATGTATGTGTGTGTGAGTGTATATATATATATATATATGTCAATGTGTATACATATAGAGCAGAATTGGGGCCGCCAATGTGTTAAGCCTAGGGGCCCGGTAGGTGGTTAATCCGCCTCTGGTAAGCAATAAATAATCAATCACCTGCCCAAAAACCACTGCCCATTTTGACGTGTCTTTCTCCTCCCCAGCACTAACACACAATTAAAAATCTTTAAAACTCTTTAATTTTTAAATTTTTCTGTCCTAATTGTACTTTGTCGTAAAATAAAATAAATACCAATTTAAATAGCCTCCCCCTTCCAACAATTTCCACTTCTCTCACTTTGCCTCGGCCCCTCTCCCCCATCTCATAACTGTCAAATTTTAAAGTCAAAACCCTCTGTTTTTTTTTTTAATTTGTTACGTTCTAGTACATTCTAAAAAAAAATCCGTGAAAACAAAAGAGATTTTCCGTTAAATTTTACGGAGAAGTTTCATTTTTCCAAAACAACAGTACAATTTCCGTAAATGACATTAGTTCCGTAAAGAAGATTTCAAACCCGTAAATATGCAGAAACTTTTCCGTAAATTTAATGGATTTTTCCGTATTTCTTTCAAAACAGTGCCATTTCCGTAAAAGACGTTCAGAGGTTTGCGTACAGAAATCGCCTTGTTTGAAATGCGAATTAAGATTGTCGTATTTACTGAGTTCTTCTAGGATCTAGGTCTGAACCAGTCCTACCCGTGGACCTATTTTTTTGTCATAAGACTCGGGCCAATCCTGGAACTCATTCTAACCGGGGTTGTGTCTGGGCGGTAATTTTTTGTGAAAATAATAGTGATATTTTTATTTTTAGTGAAATCTTTAGAAATTTATTTTATTTTCATAAATTACAGAAAAATATTTTTTTAAATCTACTTTTTTTTTTCTTTATATTGCTGAATTTTTACACAGGCGTTTTAAAATTTTATTTTAACTTTATTAACGTGAGGCAATATTAGGTTATTAAAGGTTTCATAAAATATTATCTTTGCAAATTATCGATATGTATATTGTATTGAACAAAACTGATTTCTCTTATAAAGTTGTGAATTAAACTAAAATTTATTATTTTATAAATTATAATTTTTTACAAAGTTTATATTTTTTTCTTTAAATTTATAAAAGTAATTAATATTTTTTCTTTACTTTCATAAAAATGAAGTTTATGATTTTATTAAGTTTATAATTTATTTCGTTAGTTTATAATTTTATAAATTAAACTAAATTAATAAGTCCAAATTTAAACTTACATATCCCAAGGACATTAATTTCAAAAATTTCTCTAAAAATCTATTTTTTTATTTTAATATTTTTAAAGTTTCATAAAATAATATCTTTGCAAATTATCAGTATGTGGGTAATAAACTAAACTGATTTGTGTTATATTCTTGTGAATTAAACTAAAATTTATTATTTTATAAATTTTAATTTTTTACAAAGTTTATATTTTTTTCTTTAAATATATAAAAGTAATCAATATCTTTTTCTTTACTTTCATAAAAATGAAGTTTATGATTTTATAAAGTTTATAATTTATTTCGTTAGTTTATAATTTTATAAATTAAACTAAATTAATAAGTCCAAATTTAAACTTACGTATCCCAAGGTCATTAATTTCAAAATTTTCTCTAAAAATCTATTTTTTTATTTTAATATTTTTAAGGTTTCATAAAATAATTTCTTTGCAAATTATCGGTATGTGGTTATTAAACTAAACTGATTTGTGTTATATTCTTGTGAATTAAACTAAAATTTATTATTTTATAAATCATCATTTTACAAAATTCATAATTTTCTCTTTAAATTTATAAAAAATAATTAATAACTTTTTGTTTACTTTATAAAATTATAAACTTCATTTTTATAAAAGTTTATAATTTATTTTGTTAGTTTATAATTTTTATAAATTAAACTAAATTAATTTAAACTAAATTATTAAGTCTAAATTTAAACTTACCTATCCTAAAGTTATTAATTTCAAAATTTTCTCTAAAAATCTTTTTTTTCGTTTTGATATTTTAAAAATTATTCATTTTAATAGAACCATACACAAAAGCTCGCAGCAAAGCTTAAATATAATAATTTAATTTATTATAAATTTGTTTATTCACATTAATTTTTAAACTAAGAGATAAAGTAAATTTACTTTAATAGCATGTAATAAATACGTCTGCTTAAGAAAATTTTTGTTTTACTGAAATTGATAAATAAATCAACACACAAATTATTTTAAAAAGTATATGTACTATTGCAAAAATAAACAATCATTACTGTTATTACAATATTTTACGCATATAATACTTAAAAATTTAAATTTATCTGTTATAAAGCATCAAATAATAAAGCAAAACATAGAACAATTTTGAAAAGAAAATATTAAAAACATTGGATCTCTGAAAATATCCATCTAACTACGAGAACTTCAAGTTATTGCAACATTAAAAGTATCTCATATAAGTAACAACATTTGAGCGAGTGATGTGTCCAACCGTAGTATAGTGGTCTGGCGCGCTCGTTTAGTAAACGTAGGGTCTTGGGTTCGATATTCATCGAGGTAAGTGGTGGTTGTTTAGTAAAAACTCGCTCAGAAATGAAAGGAAAAAGAAGCTTATCCCTTATAAGATGTTCCTTGAGAGATACGTTTTTTTTTTTTTTTTTTTTTTTTTGGTCCTATAAAATTTACTTTAACGACATAAAAATTTCTAAAAAATACGGAAGATATCTGTTATAAAACGGAAAATTTCCTGGAATTTACGGAATTTATTTTCCGTTAAAATACGGAAATAGTACTGGCGTCTCGATTGCCAGTACAATTTCTGTTATTTTCAGGAATTTTTTTTTACAGTGTAGCAATAAATAAACAGTTATCTAAATGGTTTATGTATCAGAACGCAAATTTTCCCCCATTCACTCTCCATTCCTCCGAATGATTTGAAAAGTCAATGTCGAAAACCGTATCTTAAGTATTTTTCCCTATTTTCCCCATTTATACCGCCCTCTTAGTTGCGTTATATACCAGTCACCATTTAATCGTTCCGATCTATCGTTAGCCTATCGTTTTATCGTTCGTTACTCACTCCTATTGTAAACGATCAACTAAATGAGTTGGTCCTTAACAGCACAAAATTGGACTGACACATTTGAAAAATGTAATAACTCAATGCAATTTGTATCGTTTTCAACAACGTACATTCCAGGCAAAGGTTTATACTTTCGGGATTGTGTATAATTGTATTTGGCGTGAAATTACCCTTCCTTAAAGCTGTCTTATGCCAAGGCCCCAATAACAAAGAAATACCAAAAACACTTCTTAAATCCACTATTAATAAGCATAAAGCTTCGTAGCTTCACCCCACACACATTAATATTGATGAAACTTACGCCGCTCTCTACTTTTTCCTTGTACCTATAAAAGATGTATGTATATATATATTTCCTTGTACCTATGAAAATAATATATCAAAACTTAGATTGTGTCACATAACCTTCCCTGTCTGACCTTATCATAAAATCACTAAGAAAGAAGTTTAGAAGTAGAAATATTTTGACTGAAACGGGGTTGTTTTAAATTGATTAAAACAGGAACCCGATTGTTTTAATTTGTTTAAAACAATAAGATCAAAAGACAATCGGGAAGAGAGTTTAATCCGAATAGATGATGATGTCACAGTGTCCGTGTGTGGTCTTCCAAATCTTGTTGATTTTAAGAAAGCTGATTAGACAGGCTTCAGGATATATATATATATATCGGGATTTCAGTGTATGTGGTCAGTTTCTTATGTTTCAATGGTTAAATTTTACTTAAAGTTTTATATATATATATATATATATATATATATATATACCTCATAATATACATAATCGATTACAGAGCAATCCATTGTGTTATTATGAACCACTTATCAACACTCATGCTAAAAATTCATGTAAGAATGAAGATGTGAATTCTTTCGGAGTTACCTCATGTCGAGAAAGACGTTAAAAGAAATTTGAAAAATTCTTGGCATAGCTATGTTTTATTTTGTAGAATTGGCTTACCCAATTTTGCTGTTTTTCTTTTAATACACTGTACTGGTAAAGTAGTATGTACAGTACTGAAAAAAACGCACCAACCCCTATTAACTCTGCCACAAATCATAGTATAAAAATGTGACTTGCACCATTTGATTAACAATAACGTCTATTAATTAGTGGTGCACTTAATTTTTTTAACACGATGACTGCCGTGGCACACAAATATGTGTGCCAGATATATTTTTCGGGACGCATACCACACGAAATCGTATGTCATAAACATTTGCATAGAATACGGTTCATTTCTATATGAAACTATTGGTAATGTTGAGTGATTTCAGTCTGTCGTTCAAAGTGTAAAAATAACTGAAATTTTATATTTTGGTATTAAAATTTTATAAAATGAACAAAGATTGTAGCAGTTAGGAATTGTGAACAAACTCGATATAGACACCGAAAACCGATTTGTCAGTGCCAGCCAAAACTAGTCGTTGGGGGCCACCGTAATACTTACCCATCATGGATATGCATAATGTAAAATATTAAAATAAAAAATGTGTAAACTACTTATAAAATGCATTGCAATTCAAATAAAATCGAGGCTTGATGACGTCACAAACTTTAAAGGCTCGATTACTGAATTGCTTGAAAGAAACATCCTTATAACTCCAAAAATAATAATCCTATTAACTAGCGGTTTATTGCATCTGATTAAGCGTCAAATTTCCAATTAAAATATATCTTTGAAGTGAAATTTGGATGAAATACAGGGTCATGAAAAATCGAAGAGTGTGGGAAATAGGATTCCAAATATCTCGGCAACTCATTATCCGATCGACTTCATGCTTTATGCAAAAATTATATTTTTTTATTGTCTTTTATATTCATCTCTTAAAATAACCAATTTCGAAAATTTTTATATACCTTTTATCAGAACGAATATTTCGAGAGTCCGAAAAAAATAGTTCCGGTTAATCGAGATTATTGAAATGAAATAGGCTTCTTCCCATTATTACATACTAAGTACATACCAAATTGCAAGTCTCTATCTGAATTTTTTCGGGAGATAGAGCGTTTACAGACACACAGACGGACGGCAAATTTTTTTTTCTAAAAATATGTTTTTCGGAATCTCCAGTGTCTGAAACGTGTAAATCCGTCAAAAAAAATTTCGATTTTCAAAACGATTACAAGACTTACCCTATACTACGTATGATGGGTAAGTAAAAAGCCACTCTGTCACAGACTGTGGCGCTCAAAGTATTAATCTATACATAAATAACCCATATAATAATTTAATCAAAATATAGATCATAAATATATAAACATAAAATATGTAACATAAATAAACCATATAAAATGAATTTTTTTTCATTGGTCGCCGTTTCACTTTCGTGATTGTTTATAATTGTATTCGGCGCGAATATGCCCTTCCTTACGACTGACTTATGCCAAGGCCTCATTAACAAAGAAATACCAAAAAACACTTCTTAACCACTATTAATAAGCATAAAGCTTCGTAGTTTCACCCTACACACATTAATATTGTTGAAACTTATGCTGTTGTCTCCTTTTACCTTGAACCTGTCCGGTTGACAAAACTTAGATTATGTCGCGAAACTTTCCCTCTCTGCCATATCATTAAATCACCAAGAAAAAAATTTAGTAATAGAAATATTTTGACTGAAACGGGATTGTTTAAAATTGATTAAAACAGGAACACGATTGTTTTAAGTTGTTTGAAACAAGGGGATCAAAAGACAATCGTGAAGAGAGTTTAATCCTAATAGATGATGATGGCCACAGTACCCGTGTGTGGTCGTCCAAATCTTGTTGACTTTGAAAAAGATGATTAGACAGGCTTCAGGATATATATTTATGCCTCATAATACATAATCCATTACAGAGAAATTCATTGTGTTATTATGAGCCAGTTGTCAACGCTCATGCTAAAACTTCATATAAGAATGAACATATGAATTCTTTAGGAATTATCATTAAATACTTCATGTTGAGAAAGACGTTAAAAGAAGTTTCAAAAACTGTTGTCATAACTATGTTTCATTTTAAAAGTTGGCTTACAATTTTGCTGCTGTGTTTTTTCTTTCTCTGTTATTTATTTATTTATTTATTTATTTTTAATCTACTGTATTGGTTAACTAACCACTGTATTGGTTATTTAAAAAAAAAAGTAATCACCTCCGCCGCCGCTACTTTTGTGCCTCGAGGTCTTTCTGGACTAATATTCTGAAAACTGTTGCATATAAAAATATGCAAATTGGTAGTTTTATAGAGAAATGCTCGATAAACACGCTGAAGCAGACAGTTTTTAAATTGAAGAATTTTTTAAAGAGATATTTAATAATAAAGTCGGTCAAAATTGTTCTCATAAAAAAGTTTTATAGGAACAAAAGCTATGCACAGAAATTTAATAATATTTTGAAAGGATATACTTGATAAGCTTGCGGCGTGCAAAATGCAATTATGTTTTTAATTTGACTCATTTTTTGAGGGTTTTTTTTTTTTCAGTTTTTTATTCTAAATTTCATTATTTTAATTGAGATTTATTTCATATTTAGAAAAAAAATCCATTATTTATGTTGTTGCAAATTTGTAAAATAGCGCACATAATAATATTCCCTTTCAATTTAAAAATGTATTTACACGTAACTATTAAAAACAGAAATAAAACTTTAATTAATGATCATGTGTTAAAAGCAGTAAATGAAGAAAATTACGTCCTAAAAAATGTGATTGCGCCTGAATATTAAAAAGGGAAATAAACCTTGAAAATAATAATTAAATTATTACGCGTTCAAAGCATTAAATGGGGAAATTTGCACAATGCTCAAATAACACTATTACCAAACAGTTTAAATTTAAATATATGTTTACACGAGGGATTCATTTGCTGAAAATTTTAAAACAGCGTAAATAATAATATATTCAATTAAAAACTAATACTTTTACGTTTAATAATAGGAAGAAAACTGTGGTGAAAATTACATCATATTGGAAACGATACAATTAAAACGTCTTATTGAAAATAGTTTTCGGTACTTCTTCATTATACCGTTGACAACTTTCCATTAAAAAGAATTTCCCCAAAGTATTTGCCAAACTGTACCGCTCAAAAAACAAATGGAAGAATGTTGTTGCTATTGGGATCTTTAAAAGAAAAAAAAAACAATAAATTAGAAAATTCACTAAAGTGTCAACTATGAGTAACTTTAAACAATAAAATTTATAATACATTAATGAAAAGAGAAAAAAAAGTAAACTTAAATATTTATTTATTTAAAATTTTTCTCTTAATTATCCCCCTCGGCTGGTGGATAAGTGTTTATGACGTCAGTTGAAGCGTATCTGCTGTGCGTAACTATGCATAGCAACATTTTTTCAACGCCTTTTCCCTTTTAATATCATGGCGGCGCCATGTAATTATTTACAATTATTTACAATTATTTACAATTATTTGTAATTATTTACATTTTCGAAATAACTAATAAATTGATAAAATATCATTAAAAATACTGATGAAAGTCGAATTAAAAATCACTCGATGACATAACAAACACTTGTAATGCATCTGATGTCAATTGAATGTGATGCCCGGTGATGCACTTTTGGCGTTAAATCCTATATTTTGGCGACAGCTTTTTCTTTTATGTAAAGTGGTTGACGGAATAATGGAATAATGGAACTAATTTTCTTATAGCATCGTTATAAAATTCGACGATGCAGCGACATTATTTACTTAGCCAATTTACACAAGTTCATTTTCAAATGCTTAATTGATTTTATTTAATCAATCACGAAAACAGTTGTTAACTGTTTCGATACCAGTTGATTTGGACTAAAAATCAAACAGTCAAAGTAAAGTGAATGGAAACCCGATTACAGCAGATCGCCACTGGTCGTTTAATTATAATTCAATCTTCCGTATTCGTTTTTGAGTTGATAAAATTAGCGTATTTTTAGAGTTTGCGATCTCAGAATCAGAACGGAGGTTGGCGAGCGAAGCTCGTAGGGGCAGAGGGTAAAGAAAAAAATAAGAAAACGTTACCACAACCCCTACTAACTCTGTCAAAAATCAGTGTGTAAAAATGTGACTAATACCAATTGATTAGCAAAATTCTACTAATTAATTATAAACTTATGAATTTTTTGACAGAAACGTATCAATTTTTTAATAAAAATCAATGTCGAAATATTTTAATTATGGTAATCGAAAATCACAGTACAATCTACCAAGTACAGTTTTGATTTATTCTTTAAAAGTTACCCGCTTTGCAATCTGTTATCCAACATTATAAGTGGTTCACGAAAATTTTGAAACTTTAAGGTAAGCCCGCCCCTTAACAATATAGTTTGGTAACCACTGGTATGCGAAGTTATCAACTCATTAACTAAATTCATTGCATTATGGGATTGTACAATAATATGTTTTTTTCTTTCTTTGCCAGGGCCCTCCTCCACACGACGTCTGTCGCCAGCATCGATCAGCCGGACCAGTGCGACGTGCTGGCCGGCCTCACCAAGCGACAGGTCCGGATCTGCAAGAGGAACTTGGAAGTGATGGAGGCGGTACGGTCAGGGGCAAAACTTTCCCTGAGGGAGTGCCAGTGGCAGTTCAGGGCCAGGCGGTGGAACTGCTCCACCGTCAATGGAACGACCGAAGTCTTCGGAAAGGAGATCAGCGACGGTGAGTGGCGTTGCTGTTCATTATGTCTTTTGAATCTTGCAAATAGCATACTTGCTAACATTTCGATTTTTAAACATACTTTGAACCAGAAAAATTATTTAATTAACGGTGTCGTATGAGATATTTCTTTTAAATGCTAAAAGGTGTAAATTAACAACATAATAAATACAGAGTAAAATAACTTTTATTAGGTTGTTTGGCATATTTCGGTTCACTCCAAGCCATTTTCAAAAACAAATGAGAATAATCCATAATTGAAAGGTGTTTGAAGTTATTATTTAAAACGCTATCATTTAATTTTCATGTACTTTTTTTTAATTATTATTACGCACGTTATCTTTTATTTTTACTGGTTTGTTTATTTTCATTTTCGTAACCATGGAGTCACTCGAGCCACCATTTCGGTAAGTTAAAAGATGCTGCATCGCTACATATTGTATTTTTGCGTGTTACTATCTCTATGGTTTCTCTTATTATGGATGGATAGTATAGACTGGAGGGAAAAACTATTTTACTTTTATTGAAATTTATTTGGATGGTTTCGATATAATCTTGCCAGAGCTGTGGTTTTTCTATACTTAATATCAGCTCTATAGCATTTTAAATAATGATAGCATTTTAAGTAATAACTTCAAAGACCGTGCCATTTTGGAATATTCTCATTTGTTTTTGATAATGGCTCGGAGTGAGTCGAAACATATTAAACAACCTAATAAAAGTTATTTTACTATGTATTTATTATGCTGTTATTTTACGCCTTTTAGCATTTAAAAGAAATATATTATTACAAGGTGTTATAATTTATTATATTGTGTCTTATGAGTTGTAATTTTCCAAATGGGTGAAAAAGTGTCCATGTCAGAAGATTCGAACCAGGGACGGTTTGGCTTTTGCTGTCAATGCTCTTCCAACTGAGCTATCTTGCACGAATCTGGGGGGCGCAATTCACTTAGTCGACCTTATTGATCATGGCATTTGGTATGTTATATGAAACAGCTCAACAGAATAAATCGCAGGTAATGGAACTCCAGTAAACGCTGGATACGGATTTACACTTGATTAATTTTAAAAGAATTGTTCTAATTGGTAAATAAATCATTATAAGGTTATCTGGGTGAATAGATTCGTCCAGGATAGAGCATTGGCAGCTTAAGCCAAATGGTCCCTGGTTCCAATCTTCTGACATGGACACTTTTTCGCCCAGTTGGAAAATTACAACTCTTGTGATTTATTTACCAATCGGAATAATTGGGTTAAAATTAATCAAGTGTCTTGTTTGTATGTGAACAGTAAAAAAGACAAATGTTCACGCAATTTAATACGGTTCACAAATACATAATATAAGCTCTTCTTAGTTACCCACGAATCCAAAAGTCGTTCATGTTTCTTCTGAAAACTCAGAAACCAATAGATGTCCGTGATTTAAAGGAACATTTCTGAAACAAAAGTTTCTTTTGCTGCCCGTAATTTTCGGAAACATTTCCGAGTACTTTTTACAGTGTATCAATGAGTTTCTTTAAGATGAAATGTCGATTATAGAAAATTTCTGGTTCAAAGTACAGGGTGGTCCTAATATAAGTATGTCTATTTGGAGCTGTCAGTAGCTCGAAGGAATAACCCAAATGAAACCAAAATCGGTACACTTACAATTCGAGAAGGGGGAAAAAGAATGGAATAATAAAAAATATAATTGCTATAATCATCGACATATGGCGCTACTGAGTGTGAAATGTAATGTGTAATACAAGAACAAAGAATTAAGGCGTCAAACCGGATGGCAGACCTAATTTATTGGAAAATGTCACGGTGAATGTGATTACGCTTTCACATGGTGGTGCCAATAATGTTCAGGTTCCACATGGCCATTATGCTACAGGACACAATCCAGGCGGTGCCCGACGTGCTCAACTGCAGAATGTAACGCATCAGGAGTGATGTGTTGCACATCATGTTGTGATGTGTGGTAAAGTCTTTGAGGCTTGCAACACCTCCATGGTACACAATATTACACATTATATTTTGCATTCAAAAGCGCCATCTGTCGACGATTATTGCAATTATTTTTTTTTTGTTCCATTCTTCTTCCCCCTTCTCAAATAGTAAGTGTACTGATTTTGGTTTCATTCCGGTTATTCTTTCAAGCTGCAGACAGCTCCAAATAGAGATATTTATTTTATAACCACCCGGTATGTTTACTTGGCTTGAAAAAAGACACGGAATAGCAATTATGTATGCAGAAAATACGAAAATAGTATCGTTCTTTTGAAGCGGGTGTTTAAAGATGAGCAACAGTTGATCTCCAGCATACGTTTTCAATTCTTCAGAAGCAGGACACCATTTCTGTATTTTGATGTACACGCATGACATTCTCACTGCATATATAACGACAATCCTACTGTGAATGGCGACATGTTCCTTTCTTAATGTCCGAAGGAAAAGACCTTTCACAAAAAGAGACCTGTCAATCATTCATGACGCAGCCGCAGACGATCCCATTTCCTCCAAATCGGCGTAGAGAAGAAACGGCAAGGTTGCTATATTTCCCAGCTTTGCGACATTTTGGCGTTATTTTGTTATTTATTATTATTATTGACTCTATAGGAAATTGCGAAAATTTACGATAACTAAGATGTTATATACATTTATTAAATTGTTTTAAATTATTACGATGATGACGATAATTAATTATTTTTGTTTTAAATATATTTTATAACAAACTATTTTAAAAAATACTATTTTTTTCTGTTTTAATAATCAAAGAAACATAACTATATAAGACAAAAAATATATATACAATTTTGCTCTTTTCTTTTCTAAAATTTCGAACGACAAACTAATATAAGAAAATATTATATTTTATATAAAAATCCACAATTCCCGAAAATATTCGCAAATGTTATTTATTTCAAAAAATAATTTAAGTTAATTTAAATGGGTAATCTACAAACTGAAGAAAAATATGCGTACAGTTTAATAAATTTTAAGACAATTCTAAAAAATATTTTTTCCCCGCTCAACAATGCGAAATTTAATTCATTGCAACCTCTTTTTTGTTGCATGGGTCGACACTCAAAGGGCGGAGTTATTTCTCCCGTCCAGTTTCAGCTAACATACCTTTCATAAAACGAACTCGTTTAAAAGCAGGTGTTTACCAAGTCTCTACTCGTAATGGGTCCACATTACCAACACTTACTCATTCAGTGAAAAAATTGCTTACACAGAATACAAAACGAAAATTCATGCATCAAGCATAGATTATGTAACACTTTCCAACACTTCCAAAATAATTTTACAAATCTTTACCGTTCAATAAGGTGAAAGGTTATATCTAAATAAACAATTTGGAAAACGCATAACATATTTAAAAACCTAATTTCACGAATTACCAACACTATTCGAAAAAATATCCTAATTCTTTTGTGGAGCCCTGTATATTATCTATAGATGTGTATATATGCTATTACATAGAATGCTAAATGTTAGTTCAGTTAGGAAACGCTTAACACAGTTTAAAATTCCCCTTCTGGAATTTCCATCAATAAACAGAAACGTACTCGAGAACTTTTGTGCTTCCTTGTATAGGATATATAGAATTTATACACTACAAGCAATATGCAAAAAGTTAGTTAAATTTTAAAACCCGTGCAACAATGGAAAATGCACTTTCAACAATTATTGTTCATAGTCAGTACGGTAACCGAATTCTTTTGCGTGTCCCTGTAAATCAACGACGAATGCTATGCATTCCATATTCTATAGTAAGCATCTTGTAATGTACCTCAATGATCTATATCGATTTCAATATGTTTGAAATAGTGTAACATCATTAAAATACAACGCGAACGATTTTTCCCCATAAACCGTCATGTAACGACATTCTTTTGAGTGTCCCTGCAAATGACCTATAAATGGTACACACTTCATTTTCAATACGGAACATACCATTAGTAATGTTCAATAACATATATCAATGGCAATCCTAGTTGTTGGAAAATAACCGAAAGTAATCTCTGCTAATTGATCGTCAAAAGTGACAGATAGAAATCTTCAACTGATAACTCATAATTAACTTATGAAAGAACAGATTCCATTTTCAACCAGGAATTTTACTAACACCAGTATATTTACGCGAGTTAGAGCACGAATAGACAGACAGACAGACAAACCGAATTCATAAACACTTTTCAACTTTGTTGGAAACTGTTAAGAAAGTGTAAAACTACCCCATTCATAACGTCTCAACATTTAACGTTGTGTCCAATTGGGCACTTTCCCCGAGTAATAAATCGTCTCGTAAATTAACCCGTTCACGGAACAAATTCAGCTCGGTCTTTTTCTTTTCACGTTCGCCATTTGTTATTTATAAATCATGTATACGACAGAAATCGCAGGTCGCTCATAAAACATATCGCCGATTTCTATGAGAGATGGGCAGCAAACGCAAACACAATTATAGCTTTGGAAGCGAGATCGTTATTTTAAAAACCTTACCATTACAATGTAGTTATGACATGCTTATTAGATGACTTCGCGAATTCTGTTTTTTTATCTACCAACTACTGATTTATCTTTTTTTAAACGCTTTACAGTGAAATATATATATATATATATATTGCTAGTTTTAAATAATAATAATAATAATAATAATGGAACGGTAGAATTTAAAAATCCTTTTTCATTATTTATGTTATTACAACAAGTAATTCGTCAAAGATGTTTTCTGTACCAAGAATTTTAATAAACATCTGCAACAAAAGAAATCATTTTACAGAAAATTTAATTTTTGTAAGCTATTTATAATTTTTATTCTAATTTTAAAGAAACACAGCTCATATTACTTTATTGATTCTTTTTGGATTTATACACAACCATAAATCTAAGTTTATTATACTTTTATTCTTCAAATAAGCTTAATTAAACCAATATAAAATACAAAGAAAAGAAATGAAGATTATTTCATTGTATAGTTTATTATCATTCAGCGAAACGCGTCCAACTGGGCACTTCCTCAATAATAAATCATCTCCTTTAGACGTAACAAAATGAGCTAAATACTGTAACTTTTCTCTATTTCATTTTTACCGTTTGTTGCGAAATAATGTAATTTTTCTCTTTTTCATTTTTACCGTTTGTTATTTATACATCCCGTGAGACAGGAATAGCAGATATGTCATAAAACTGATATTTATTCAACTGCAATTTTTAAAAATTAATTTATTTAACACATTTTTTTCTATTACTACCATTGTATCTGTGAGATATGTTAATAGTATTTTTTTAGCAGTCTCACCTCAGCCCTCCGTAATAGCATTTCAATTTTATAATTTTTAGGGGGGGGGGGATAAATTTTATTTATTTATTTATTTATTGTGTGAATTTTATAGAAAGTTTTTATAATTTTTTTCATCAATCCACGCTTTTATATTTTTTATACATATGTAATGCCCATAGTGGTAAGATAAGATGAATATTTACTGAGGGTAGTTTTGGGGTCGTTAGTTGGGGGGGGGGTCATAATCATTGAAAATATACCGGAATTTTCTGGTATTGCTTCCTTCCGAACGGCTGCAATAAGTAACTTGTTATTTTTTGCAATTGAAGCGACCTCAAATTATTGACTATCAGTTTGAGATACACGGAAAAGAAATGAAATATTTTGCATTCAAACTTCTCAATATTTAACAATATGCATCCAAAGGGACACTTTCTGAGTAATAAATCGTCTCGTATGTTAACCTTTTGAAGAAACAAGTTGTGTGAATTACACTAGCCTTTCTCACTGTCAATGTTTGTCGTTTTTCATTCCTAAATCTCGTGAGACAGTAGGCTCATAAAACTGACCGCCGATTTCTGTGAGAAATGGGCTGCGAACACAAACACAATTAGCTTCGGAAACAAAATCGTTCTTTTGACACCTTATCATGCACAGTGCGTTATGGTGTTTCTTAGATTCCTTCACGACGCTTATAATATTTATTAGATTACTCCATTTTTTTCTGCAACCTGTTAATTAATTTATTATGATATAATAAAGTGCTTGTTCATTTGAATTAGAAATTTCTAATATACTGTTCTGAACGATTGTTAGATATTAGTTAAGACACGATATAGAAAATAATTAAGTTACTTCATTTTGTAGATGTTCCACTGTTTTAGTCTGGTCTTTATTTAACTCCTTTACGAATTCATTTTTTTTTTTAGGGTTTCGTTCATGTGTCAAAATCCTATTCGTCTCACTCCTCTGTCTGTCTGTCCGTCACAGAGTTCGTACTCGGAAACTATATAAGTTAGAGACTTGAAATTTTGCATACTTGTAGTCTTATATAACTACTTACTTATCTTACTTATCTTATACTTACTTATCTGTCTCACGATAAATCTTAAAATTTTGAAAAATTCATATTATTTTAATTAAATGAATTAATTTTATGCCATTCCACCATTTCTGCAATTTGCTTAGATCTTAAAACAGAATCTTAATTTCAGTCTTTTTTGCGAAGGCTAGATAGTTCAGTGGTAGAGCGTTTTCACCCTAACCCAAAGGTTCCGTGTTCTATTCTGGACTACGGAAATTGAAATTTTTGCCGATGTATTTAATTAATTAAACGTTCGTAGTTTTTTGCCATTTTAAGTTTTTTTTTTTTTTTTTTTTTTTTTTTTTTCAAGCTAAAATTAAATCATATAAGTAAATATGTTTTTCAGATGTACAAACATACGCTTGTATCATTTTATTATTAAATTTAATGGCGCTGTCTTCTATGTTCTTATTCATAAAGTGTATAGATAAATGATAAATATAATTACAAATTAACGATTTGGATTTATTAACTAAAGGATAAAGTGGTTTGAAAGGAATATTAAACGAAACCCTTTGTGCGATCTTCAATCACACTTACCCACTTGTTTTCTATTATTATTCCTAGCTGTTGATTAAATTTTTATGATACTTTTCTCTCAAATATATTGTTTGTTTGCTAGTTTTAAATTTAAAATATTTTTCATTGGCGATTGTTATTGTTAAGTTAATTTTTGTTAGTTTTGTTATTATGTTGTGAATTAAAAAGAATGTCAGGTTAGTACTAACTAATAATGTTGTTAACTTTTATAACAGTATGATATAATATTTATTAGACTCTTTCACGAATTCCATTTTTTCTACAACCTGTGATTAAGTTTGTATTAGATGTTTCTTGAGTTAATAATGCTTGTTTGTTAGTTTCAAATTACAAAAAATTTTCATTAGCTAAGATTGTTGTTAATTGGTGACTGTTAATTATTAGTTAGAAAATAAATGATAAAGCTAGTCAGGTTGCTATTAGTAATAGGGCGAATAATGTCAGGTAACATAAGATGAATTATTTATTTCTATTATATAACTTACAACAGAATTCTTTGGATTTTCATGGGCACATTTGAATTTCTTGAGTCATCTTCGTGGGCGCGCCCCAGAATTCACATACTGTGTATCCCCCAAAACAGAGCTAGAACGCCTCTTATTCAGAAATTATTTTGAAGTACACTGTAAAAAAAGAAACAGATCTTTCTTAATTTAGGAAAATGTAATATAACCACGAGCGAAAATAGACAATAACCTCTTCCGATTTACCCGAGGTTCCGAAAAGCGTTCCTTGTCTTCAGAAACATCAAGAAACCAATATATATTCGAAATTTAAAGAAATATTTATAAAAACTTTTTTTTTTCTGCCACTGATTTTTGAAAACGTTTCCGAGTCGTTTTTAGAGTATATTAATAAGTTTTCTCAACACGGAATAGAGTTTTTTTTGCATGCTATCCATTCTTAAGTAAACGTTTTCATGTTCAACTAGCATGCCTTACAGACAAACATGATAATTTAACACCATTAACATTAACATTAAAATTAATATTTTTTTTGTTACTCTTGCATGTATAAATTCAACTACGCAGTTAAAAGTAATTTAGAAAGTAGTACAACTTTAAAAACTTATGAGCATGCCCAGACATCTGTTTGGCTGTGTTAAATCTCTTAAAACGTTTGGTAATGTGGGTGAAGCCCAATTCCGGGGTGTCCAGTTCAAAAAAGTTAAGCTATACATAAGTGACTCAACTTTCAGTATTGAACGCAGTAATGTATTCTTAAAGGAGAAATATCTGCTAAATCTGTTAAAAGGTTCGAACGCTTTGAGATCTATTTCTAGATGGCTAACATCTACAGCCAGAAGGGGATGAGAGTTATTGTTAACGATCGCCTCTTGGATGTTAGATCACAACCTTGATCTTTGAAGATGGTGTTTCAGAGACTGTCCCACACCGCATTCGAACACATAGACTTACGAGTTCTCAAGCTCGGGACTTTGTCCAGTTAGCAGGTACGTAAGAGTGTGTGAAGGGAGGTGGACCTTCGCACAGCAGACATTTGGTGTAAAGTTCGCTCAAAGCATGGCAAAATGTTTTATTCAAGGTCTCTTCAATTTGTCATTGCAATATCTTCATTTTCTTCGAAGTTATTGGTGTAAATCTGAGTCCGGATAAAGTGGAACACCCTGTATTTTTGACTGAATAAGTGGATTGTGACCCCATGGTCTATTGTAAAAATGTCTTGATTTTGTATGCCTGACCTAACCTGTCTGAGGACTTTGAAATCATCCTGAATACACACATTTATTGCATTTTATCTCAAATAGGTGTAATAAAACCTGCTATGAGTAAATTTTTAAAGGTTTCAAAGAATATGTTTTTGGCAGGTTTCTGTTTTAGTGAGTATAATTGCACCGCATTCCTTACGTTAAGACCATGACTTTTCCTGTTTAAGACAGGATTTCGTCAGGTTCCGTTTACACGTTTTACAACACGTTTTATCACACGTTATTAGATCACAATGGCCTCTTTCAGCATGTAGATGTCTGGGATTATCATAGAAATGTATGGATATTATACAAGATATACCTGACTGTGTGATCAACGTGCAGACTTTCCGAGGCTGATGACGTCACTATTCGACCCCGACACCAAATTTTACAACCCTCTCTTCCCAAACAATAGAAAACTGAATTAATCGTTTTTCCCTCAACCTAATAAGACGGAATTGTAATTGACCGGAAAAATGCCATTTTAGATAAGCTTCCGCCTAAACAGTTACAACGTCTTTTGTAAATGCATTATGTATTTTTTACCCTTAGCCCTAGAATTTTTCCCGTTTAAAGCATAATTCTGTTAAACATAAGGTTCCGTTTTGATCGATTTTAATGTATTTAGGTAGCAATATCTACATTTGGCATACCTCTTCTGATTGCCGCATAAATTCACGGATTATGTTCTCGTACAATGTATACCTGTCTATGAAGAATCAACGTGAAGGCTTTCTAAGGCTGGTGACGTCACCGTCCGACCTCGAGGCTACGTTTATAATCCTTTCTTTCCCCAAAACTGGACCCCATAAATCTCGACAGGTAATCCTCGCACGTGAAAGAGCCCCCATCGTCAGCCGATCTTGTAATTTGCAGGAGGATGGGGCACTCGATAATTCATTCCGGTATGCCGTCCCCTTCCGTCTCGTGGCAGATTTATGGCCCTACTGTTCAACGCTGCTGCTGCGTTTTGTTTTTTTTCGACAGGCAAATATCGACAGGCCAAATTTTGATTTGCGCGCGAATTGATTTAGAGCTGTCGAGATCTTTTGCATTCGATAAGCAGCAGGTGTTGTGTACTAAAAAGGGTTGTGTGCTAGCTCACAATTACACAATTGCTCAATTGGTATGTGTGTGGTCCCATGATACGTGAGAAAAAATTGATTCATTCTTTTTTTTTATTTTTCATGCGTTTATTTATTCTGTTTAATCGCCGAATTAAACGGTCAATCACCTGTTAGAGCAAAAGCCGCCAATGTAGATTCGGTAGATGTAAGGAAGGGGTGGGTAATTAACGTAGATAAAAAAAAAAGGTGTCGATCTTTTAAATAGTATTTAGGAAGTCGGTGATGCTTACAAAAGGCAAAAAAATCTATCTCATGATAGGAATTGAAATGACTTGATTACGTTACATAACGCAGTTGCCATTTGTTATTGCATTGTTCCGATATGTCTTCGGAATAATTAGTGTTAAAATGCTAACGTGTATACCTTTCTTTTGTGTTTTTAAGATGATGAATACTAATTGATATTTCATAATTTCCCGTTGGCTATCTTTTCTTTGCTGATATGTAACCTATTATAATTATTTATGGCTTTTCCAAAACATGTTGAAGAGGCGAGAGGCGCGACGGCGAGGGAATAAATTTAGAGATTTCAGGGAAGGTTTTTCATTTCTTGGGCATTATGTTTATGCTCATTTCTTTTATTTTCTCGACTCAACAGCGAGAATCTTAAGGTTCGAGAAGAGTGGTTTTCACATCGGAAAATGACCGCCCATTTTTAGCCAAGTTATGTTAAGCCTAAGTAATAACCACAATGTTCATTGGTTTTTAACCCATTCGGGATCATGGGTGCATATATGCACCCTCAAAAAGAGCATACATAATTTGTTTTAGGCACCAGTAAAAAATAAAAATAAATTTTGCTTTCTCTAATTAGAGCATTTTTGTGATAGTTTAAGCAAAGGTAGCTTTTTTTTTAAAAGTGGTGCCAACCGAATAAAATTTTTGTAAAAGCCGTCGGTCCCGAAGGGGTTAACAGCAGTTACATTGAACTAAATAACAAAAAAATAATTTACCTATAAGAGTTCAGGAATAACTCTTGGGGACGGTAAGACAACCAATAAAGCCCCAATGGTTGAAATTGATATTTTAATGTTGATTTAAATTCTGCAGTAAATTTCTTGTCAAAGAACTACAGCCATTTTTCATTAGCATAAGGGTTATATAAAAATTAAAGGTTAAAAAAAATTCTGTGGCAGCATCTGGAGTGATTTTCGGCATAATTTTAGCGAGAGGGAGGTAAGGAATCTGAAATCCCGGGACAGAGTTAAAAAATAATAATCACCGTAAAAATATGTACAGCCAATACTCTAAAAACGACATTTTCAAAGCTGAGCAAAAAATACTCAAATCTGATAATGTCGCATAGTCAAAATGGCTCCGAAACAAAATGACTCGAGTTTGAAACATGTATAGACTCATTTCTGAAAACAGGCACCCACTCAAGAATAAACACCATGGGCTCCTATTTGAGTAGGTCCATGTTTCAAAAATGAGTTTGCACTGACTTCTATGGGCTCATTTTTGAGTAGGTCCATGTTTCAAAAATGAGTATGAACTGATTCTAATCCTTTTTGAGTAGGTCCATCTTTCAAAAATGTGATGAACTGACCACTGTGTTCCAGGGCATAAAATAACATATAAAGTAGGCGACACTAGTGTCGCCCAGTGGGAAATTATTGTCGCCCAGTAACAGGAAATGGTGCCGGCAATTTTTGAAATAAAAAATTTTGAATAACAAAAGCTGTCTTTGTGCTTCGGATATTATAACTGTCGACATTTGTTATAGCAGATACCGAGTGTAGGCAGGGGCAGTACGATACAATATGAGGCAGGCTGGGATGGCGGGAAGTGCCGTGTGACCTATGGCCTATGGGAAACATGTCGTTGTTGTGATCTTTGTGTTTCTGCTTGAAAGATTTATTTTCCGACAATCCATCTAGTGATGGGATTCAAATAATATAACAACCGGTTCGCTTCACGAATGATTTTTGATGCATTAACAATAAGAGAAAATTAAGCATCACACATATATTATGAAACACTTTACATTAAAATAACAACATAAACTTTGAATTTTAAGTATAATGCGGAAAAAAAATATCCTGAAACATGCTTTCCTATAAGGACGTAATTTGTTTAATAAATATTAGGCAATCATGAAATCCTGATCAAAATTTCTAACAGAAAATGAATCAAAACCTAATAATACAATAACGATAATGCAAGAATAGCAGAAATTTAAGAAATGTTGAATAAGCATGCTATATAACCAGGGAGTTATCCTAGATTGCCGATTTAGATACCCAAATTCATCAAATCTTCAATATTTTAATGTTTTTTGTTAAGTTAAATTGGATTCTCACAGGAATGAAGAACTTTTTTTTGAAACTAAACATTATTTTATTAAATGAATCAATTTACAAAATGTCACAGTGTTATATTTTAAAAATGCTGTTGTGCAGATGCACATTAAGAAAAAGTAAATTAATGTAAATACGATTTTCGCATTTGAAGTATTTTAAGAACCAGTTCGCCGAACTCCACACAAATTAACAACTGGTGCAAAACAGCTGAATCCCACCACTGAATCCATCCACCTTCATCCAGTGCATCCTGGCCTCAAGAAGAACTTAGAGTTGGAGCCCCAGTGTCTTCGGCAGCGTATTAAAAAAATGGATGGCACAATCTCATTAGCATTCTTGGATAAAAACTTTAAAATCACACAATGCAGAAAAAATAAAATTGCTAATAGAGCTTGAACTGGATGTTTATAATGATAGCCGACAGTTGACTCTCTCTGCTCATTTTTGGCTTTCGCGGTTTTTAACGAAAATTCATATTGACTCACAAATTGCCTCTTACATGGACAATGGTTTAGAGTGTGACTTTTCTTCTTTTAATCCATCTCCAGCACTGTTGCGGTATAGAAATCCAGTAATGTATCGCGAGATGCTTGATATTGTTGGTGACCAAGTAAAAGAAAATACAGACACGCAGTTGCAAAAGGCTGATTGTTTTTCTATCCAGATAGATGGCTCCGTTGATAAATATGGAGTTGATAATACATTTGTTACAGCACGATTTATTACAGAAGAATAAGAAATGAAATCAGTTTTTCTAGGAGAATGTAAATTGAGTAAGCGAGTAGCAGAAGGCCTCATGGATTCTGTCAAAATCGTATTTGAGAACTTGGGCATCTCCAACAGGATAGATGCTTTCTTAAAAGCAAGAAGACCAACAGAGGTTGTTAGTGCAGCCCGCCTTGATGTTGGGAACCTTCTTGGTAAAGACAAAATTGCCGATTTTACCGATGATGTGGTTGCTTTTTACGCGGCTGAAAAACTGCCTCCTCCATCAGATATGACCTCATCAACAGCAAGACTCTATCATTACTTTAAAGCGTCTCAACCCCACTCAGGTTTTAACAAATTGGTACAATCATATGTTTCTTTAACACCTCACAGCGCTGGCCCATACATACAACGCTTAAATCTAACAAACAGTCGGGACTATCAAAAGAAGCATTAAACTCAAGAACATTTATTGCTCTTAATGGAATTGGAACAGCTTTTTATGATCCAAGACCTGCTGTTGCAAGGTTCCTAGAAAGCAAAGAAAGAAAGAGAAAACTTCCAGACAAAGAATTCTAACAAACACAAGAGTTTGTCAACAAATTCTTTGCAATTGATAATAACTTGTAAGAAAAAATTTAAAGATTTTAACTATTATTGTAACATTTTAAAACCATTATAAAAATATTAAAAATTTTAACTCAATAAAATATAAATAACGAATCGATCTCTTGTTTAATTCCATTATTTCAATAAGAAAGTCCTTTGTATAAAAAATTTAAACTATTGTAAATATTTCTGTAGTATTTTGGAAATATTTTACAGTTAGAATTTGATTCTTTTAAACATGAAGAGTAAAATCGATTTCCTTGTTTAGTTCTACTCTTTTCAAAATACAGTAATTTCTGAAAGGCTAAAGATGTTTAAACACTTTAATTATTGTTCATTTGGAATTTTGGAAACATGTTATAAAATTTAACATGGTATTTTTTTATTTAATATTTTTAAACAGCAAGAGGAAAATCTTTTTGATTAGTTCCACTTTGAGTCTAAAACTATAGTTACGAGAAATTAAAAACAAATATTTAATGATTCAGATCAAATTTGCTTTTCAATTTAATAATTTATTCCAGGCTCCAAATACCAAATTAGTAGATGTAATACTGTTATGTACAAAAGTCAAGTGTAGAAACAGTAAAAGGTAAGCAGCATTTTAACATAATTTTAGCGATAAATTTCATACATAAATTCTTAATTAGATACAGAAATTTGGTAGGTTGAATGTTATGTTTGATTATATATATGACTAACATAACAATGGTTAACAATTAGTATGAACTGTGAATGTAGACTTCCTTTAATGCTACCTAGCTATAAATGAACGGGTTTACATGATTCAATGAAAACATCATTATTTACTTACCAGGTACAGAACAAGTAAAATAGACAGAATTAATAAAACAGAATTATAAAAATCTATATTCTAATTATTTGGTTTGCAGTTATCAGGGGGGGGGGGGGGGGGCTAAATTTATAGATATATGCTTGGGACAACAGATCAAACCTATTGTCGCCCAGTGAAAATTCCTTAAAATATGCTCTGCTGTGTTCTCTGTTTTGAATATGCCCCTGTTTCAATATTCTGCGTATTTCTGGTATTTCAGAATGGAAAGCATTGGCTCGTCCTATTGGAAACAAAAAGTTTCATTAACAAAATGAAAACATCGATTTACTCTGATTTGAAAGTGTCTTTTTTCTCAGTGTAATTATTGTTACATATTTATATAAAGCAATCATTCCAGTTTCGTTAAAAAATTAAGTAGACATTTATTATTATTATTATTATTATTATTATTATTATTATTATTATTATTATTGAAACAATTTTATCCAGACAGCCCCAAATTTAAAAATCAAAATCAGCACAAGGGACGGTAAGTTATTTAATGCTACAATTTGAACCCCAAAATCGTTCAACACTTATTTATCTCGTTAATAGTGTCATACAATCTAGCAATGCAATGTTTTATAATATAAGAAATAAAAGAAAACCAAGAATATGTACTCAAATAAAAATTATTGTTCAGGGACTTAAAAGTCAAAATTATGTGAGACTTACTCTTATAATAAACCGTAATGATAACGACAATTTCTTTAAATACTTACCCATCATACGTAGTATAGGGTAAGTCTTGTGATCGTTTTAAAAAACGAAAAAAAAATTGACGGATTGACACGTTTCAGACACTGGAGATTCCGAAAAACATATTATTATTTTTTTAATTGCCGTCCGTCTGTCTGTGTGTCTGTAAACGCTCTATCTCCCGAACAAATTGAGAGAGAGACTTGAAATTGGGTAAGTACTTAGTATGTCATAATGAGAAGAAACCTATTCAATATCAGTCACCTCGATGATCCGGAACTATTTTTTTCGGACTCTCGAAACATTCGTTCTGATAGAAGGTATATAAAAATTTTCGAAATTGTTTATTTTAAGGAGTGAATATATAACACAATTAAAAAAAAAAAAACATAAATTTTGCATCAAGAATGAGGTCGATCCGGTAATGAGTTGCCGAGACATTGGTAATCCTATTTTCCACACTCTTCGATTTTTCCTGATTTCATTCAAATTTCAATTCAAAGATATATTTTAATTAGAAATGAGACGCTTCATCCGACGCAATAAACCGTTAGATAATAGGATTATCAATTTTGGAGTTATAGGGATGTTTCTTTTACGCCATTCAGTCATAGAGCCTTTAAAGTTTAGAACGTCATCCAGCCACGATTTTATTCGAATGGCAATGCATTTTATAAATAGTTTACGCATGTTTTCTTTTCATATTTTATATTATGCATATCCATGATGGGTAAATATTACGGTGGCCCTCAACGACTAGTTTTTAATTGTAATCTTTATCCCGGTTTTTTTTTTATTATTATTCCATTTGTTTTGAAAAGATGGTTTACTTCGACCCTAATTAACTATGCAAAAAGTTATAGGTTGCTCTACCACCTTTTTTAGTTTATCTCATTTTTTTTTAATTTATTTATTTGTTTATTATTTGGGCCCTCAAGGAAACTTAGTGCAAAGAGTCATCTAATACACTTTTTTTATGTAACCTGTAAACACGAACGGCTCTTGCACTCAAAACGTCACCTCTTCCTGTTTCATTTTAAAACTCAACTAACCTAGTCTAACCCTTTCAAATAAATCAATCGTTCTGGGGCTTGGCTGGGTGCTTTAATGCATGCAAAGTATGGAGATCTCATTATAAGAAAAACAGATATTTCGAGATATTTCATTACCTTATGAGACAGGCGCATGCAGGTATTCTGGCTGATTCATATTAATTAGATATTGGACCGCATGATGGCGCTTCGAATCGAAATCAATTTCGATGTTCGATGTTAATGGAGTGAAAGGAATTATGTAACAGGCATGGACACGAGTTATTTGTCATCCGTTTATATTATACAGGGTGTTCATTTTATGTGCATAGGCGTAAAGTTTTCAAAATTATTGCGAAGGCTCCAATCAAACAAAACTCTGTTACTCACAAACATATATGTGTGTGTGTAGTGGTTCCCAACTTTTTATTGGCCACGCCGCACCAAAACATTGGTAAAAAAAAAACTAAAGAAGTTTTATTATTTAAAAGGGAATTATTTTTCCATTGAGGGAATCTAAAAGAACATTAACAGTAATACGAGGGTGATTTGATAAGTTCTCGGCCTGACAGTGAAAACACAAAATATTGACATAATTTCGTATTATTTTTCAATGTAGTCCCCTTGCAACTCAATACATTTAGGATACACTCTTGTGTGCGAATTCTTGAGTGCAGCCCTGTACGAGGGTGGTTCGATAAGTTCCCGACCTAAAAAAGAAAATACAAGCTTTTGACACTATTTCATTTTATTTTTCAATTTGCAACACATTACATTTCAGAAGACTCTTGAGAAATGTTCATTCTTTGACGTTTTGGGTCGACGTTCAACAAGCACACGGCACGCATCGAGCGGAAAGCTTTTTCATACCCAAACCATCCTCTAAAATGTGGTGAACACGGTCTATCGAGATGTTTGCAATGTCAGAAAGTTCGCGTATCTTCAATCGGCGATCATTCAATTCGGCATTGGGAACTTTTGAGACGATTTTGTCGGTCGTAGCGGTTTTTGAGCGTCCTGAGCGTTCATCATCGTGAATGGATGGCCATGGTAGGCCATGTTTAAATTCAGCAGCCCACTTTTTTTTTATCGTCGAATAGGAAGGACAAGAATCCTTTAAGATAGACTGTAACTTTTTTTGTATGTTCGTGGGGGTTAGGTATTTTTTAACAAAGTATTTTATGACAGCTCGAACTTCAATTTTTTCCATTTTTCGAAAATCTCAAAACGTGTTTACTTTACTTTATCACCCAGCAGTAACCCATAAACTCACGCGTCTGAAACTCGGCGGCATGTCATCTAAAGGATCCTACTTTACAAACAACATTGTCATTGGGTCATACTTGTTCCATTTCTGTGTAAGGCCGAGAACTTATCAAACTGTCCTTGTAAGTCATTCCGGAATCTTTTAGCTTATTAAACAGGTAATGTTTCTGTCACAGATAAGTTTTTAACATAATTAACTCTATAAAAGTAATGAGATCACACGAGTTTCCCTTTATGCCAAAAAGTGTTTTGTTATTTCTGACCAGCTTACCTCATTGTGAAACAAAAATGTTATATGGTCTGAATTTTTATCGTCACAAAATTTCTTGAAGGGACTCCCACATTTGGCATAAAATATAATAGTGTTTATAATAGCTTTTAATAAGTCATTAAGAACTAATGAAATGTTTTTGGACACACTAAGATTTCATTGCAAGCAACACAAAACACAAGAATAAGAAGTACAGGGTGGTTATAAAATAAGTATCCCTATTTGGAGCTGTCTGTAGCTTGAAGGAATAACCCGAATGAAACGAAAATCGGTACACATACTATTCAAGAAGGGGGAAGAAGAATGGAACAATTGCAAAATATAGTTACAGTAATCGGCAACAGATGGCGCTACGGGTCCTGTCGGTGCAAACGCCGTTGTAATCATTAGTAAACTCAAAACGCGGTCATTTCTGCCATTAACGTTGTACGAAATAGCTCTCAGTTTACCAGATCGCGCTTTAATTTTAAAACTATTCTACGTTAACAGCTCACACAGTGCAGCTGCTTTACGTGAATTTAGGCATGTGAAAGGAATGCGTAAAGGAAAAAGGTCCTTTGACACCGTGTGCAGTGAGAAGAATGGTAAAAAAATTCGAGGAGACTGGATCGTTTACTGTAAAATGTGGAAGAGGGAGACAACCAGTACCTCTCCGCATGCAAGAAGAAATTGCCACTGCGATTGTGGAGTCATCAGGGACTCCGGAAGCCGGTCCTAGCGCACATGAGTTGCCCGAAATTTGGATATTCCATATGCTACTGTTCGAAAAGTTCTAAGAAAGGTAATCCAATTTTATCCGTATAAAATTAGTTGTCATCAATAATTGTTACCAGGTGACGTGCAACAGAGACTGGATTTTGCTTTAGCATTTTTAGCACGAATGGAGGTGGATGATGCCTTCCCATGGAAGATTTTATGGGGAGATGAAGCCCATTTTCATATGAATGGGACAGTCAATACGCAGAACTGCAGAATATGGGCTTCGGAGCCACGAACTGTTATTCACGAAATACCCCTCCACTCTTCAAAAATCACTGTGTGGTGTGGCTTTACTGCAAGTTTCATTTTTGGTCCTTAATTTTTTGAGGAGTTACAGACAACAGGCCCGTAACGTGTTCGGTTACTGCACAAAGATACCTGCGTATCTCTCTATATTAAAAAAAAGTAACCACCGCTGCCGCCGCTGTCAATTAAGATTTTGTGCCTTGAAGTCTTTCTGGACTAATATCTAGAAAACTATTGCATGTAAAATTTTAAAAATTGGTAGTTTTATAAAGAAATGTTCGATAAACACGCTGAAGCAAACAGTTTTTAAATCGAAGAATTATTTTAAGAGATATTTAAAATCAAAGTTCGTCAAAACAGTTTTTTGAAAAAAGTTTTATAGGAACGAAAACTATCCGCAGGAATTTAACCATAATTTTTAAGGATATAGTTGACAAGTTTGCGGAGTGCAGACTGCAATCACTTTTTTAATTTGAGTAATTTTTTCAGGTTATATTTCAATTTTTTATTCAAAATTTTCATTATTTTAACGAAGATTTATTTCATATTTCATAAATTCCATTATTTGAACCGTTGCCAATTTTTTATTCAAAATTTTCATTATTTTGACGAAGATTTATTTCATATTTCATAAATTCCATTATTTGAACCGTTGCCAATTTGTAAAATAGCGCACGTAATAAGATTCCCTTTCAATTAAGAAATGTATTTACACGTAACTATTAAAAACAGAAATAAAACTATAAAACTTTAAAATAATATTTAAATGATCACGTGTTAAAAGCAATAAATGTAGAAAATGACGTAATAAAAATATACTTGCGCGTGAATATTACAAAGAGAAATACGAGTAACTAGGGAAATTCACGTCACATTTAAAATGATAAAAAAAAACAATATTTCCAAACAATTTCAATTAATTATTATATTTTCATGAGAGATCAATTTATTTCGACATATCTTTTACCCATTATTGCAAATTTTAAAACAGCGTAAATAATAATATTTCCTTTCCAATGTCAAAATTCTTCTATTTGTTTATTTGTGTTTATTTGGTGTTACAGTTTAACGATAGTTTTTTTTTTTTTTTTTTTTTTTAATGAAAATTGATTGACGGGGTAATGGAGAAGTATCAAAAGACAAATAAGCGTTGAATTAAAAATTCCCCGATGAAAAAACTAACTCGTGTAACGCATCTGATGTCAACTGAAAGTGACGCGACGCCACGATTATGCACGTTTGGCGCTAAATCATATATTTTGGTGACAGTTACAGTTGTAATCTGTTTCAACAGCAGTTGATTCGACCTTAAAATCCCTCAGTCAAAGGAAAATGAATGGAAACCCTGTTACAGCAGATCGCCACTGGTTGTTTAATTATAATACAATCTTCCGTAATCGTTTTAGAGATGATCAAATCAGAGTGTTTTTAAATCATGCGGTGTCAGAACGGGGGTTGGCGAGCGCAGCTCGTAGGGGGCAGAGCCCCCTAGTGTTACAAACTTTCGTAGTTCCTCAACTGCAGCAAAGACAGTGCCTGTCTGAAACAATTTTTATGCAAGATGGAGTCCGCCCCATGTTGGGCGAGCAGTACAACAGTTCTTACGACAACATTTCACAGATGGTTGAGTAATAAGCCGGTATTTTCGTATGACGTGACCTTCTCGATCCCCTGATCTGACGCCATGTGATTTTTAGCTTTGGGGGTACTTAAAATCTATTGTGTACCATGGAGGTGTTGTAAACTTCAATGGCTTAAAAGATCGCATATCACAACATGTGCCAAACATCATTCCTGATGCGTTACATTCCGCAGTTAAGCACGTCGTCCACCGCCTGGATTGTGTCTTGCAGTACAATGGTCAGGTGGAACCTGAACTTCATCGGCACCGCCATGCGAAATCTTAACCACATTCACTGTGACATTTTCCAATAAATTAGGTAGGCCATCCGGTTTTGTGCCATAATTCTTTGTTCTTGTATTGCACATTACATTTCACACACAAAAGCGCCATCTGTCGGCAATTATTGCAATATTTTTTAATTGTTCCATTCTTCTTCCCCCTTCTCGAATAGTATGTGTACAAATTTTGGTTTAATTCGGGTTATTCTTTCAAGCTACAGACAGCTCCAAATAGGGATACTTATTTTATAACCACCCGGTATTTCTTTCCCATCATCATAACAGACGTGTGTAGTCCTATTTTAAAATTTAATGTAAATTGCATAATATATATTTATTTAATGTGTATGAGGCCTCTACTAGAGCCATAAGACCATTTTACCCACTTTCTTTTCTGATGTACATTTGAAATTTATACATTTTATAAGGCTCGTAGTACGTTATTCAGACATTTCAATTATTATTTCAGATTAAATGTGTTCAACACATTTAGTTGTAGGTATATTGTTAAGTAGTTTCACTGTAAAAAGTTTTTTTACGTGACATAGCGTCGCTACCATGTCAAACTATCGAATGTGAAAAAGTGCACTTTTCATTACTTTTAACAATGGGCCGATTGTCACCACTAAATTTTAATAGTATTCTTCCCCAAGGTTGCCAGTTTAGCCTCATTTTTTAATCAGAAATTCCGAATCCATACCAGAAATTTTTGTTTTATTTAATGACAGACATTTCGTGATTAGTTAAAGTAAATTTTTTTTTCTCAAAATTTCCGGTATGAATTCGGCATTCCTGAATTAAAAAAAAGCCCAAACTGGAAACTTTGTTATTCACAGAAATTCCATTAATATTCTTACAAGGCGGCGAATTCTAATAAAATTTAGTGGTGACAATTAGCCAATTTTTAAAAGTAATGAAAAATACTCTTTTTCACATTCGATAGTTTACATGGTAGCGACGAAACATAACGAATAAAAACTTGTTTTATTCAATAAATAATTTGAAAAATTATAAAATGCAGCAATAAGCAGAAAAGTTTTAAATATTTTAAATAATAATAATAATAATAATAATAATAAAGTGTTAATGGTTTTAAAATATTTAACACATTTTCCATGTAATTACTCTTGTGACATTTTTATTTTCAACTTTAAATTCGTATATTTTTTTTTAATTGAATAATAAACTATTTTCCCTTTTTCAAATTTATACTTTTTAATTTTATTTTTAACCGACAATATTTTTTTCCCGAAATAAGGCAAAAACAAATTTACAAGGAATGGCTTTGTAATAAATTTGGAATTGCCCCCCTAAAAATGAAGTTGCCCTCCTGTGCGGAGATCCTAAGCTACTTTTAAAAGCACGCCTTTAGGTTACATGTGAAAGTGGCCATCATTCTTAGGTGGGTTTGGTGTAAGTATGGGCCCCCATTTAAAAAGGGACCATAATTATACAACTTTTTCTCTTAAACAACATAAATTATTTCAACATTTTTTTTTTACGGGAAAACAGCAATTACCTAGTACATTATACATATTACCATAAACTAAACCTAACAAATGCTTTGAAATAAAAGAACTGTAAAATTGCCTTAGATGCAGATAATATTAAAAACTTTATAGATAAATATTTCATTTTCATATCCATTTTATTATTTATAAATCCTGAAAGCAGACGTTAGTTTTTTTTTTTTATATAATATATCTGATAATGTGCATAATCTAACATAATGGAGGCCTCATAGGAGGCAGGGACGGGAAGACCAAAGGACTTCAAGAAAATAAAGAAAATTCGACACACGAAACGATACGATTCCTCATTGGACTCGTCAGATTACTGTGACCCTCTCCTTGTGGACAGCGATGATGATATCAACATGGATATCAACGATGGGGATAAACCAGCCCAGAGCGATGCAACTTGCATCTTTTGTGATAGAAAGTTCTCTGAAGACATTCTCGGAGAAGTGTGGGTTAAATGTGTTGTGTGCCACATGTGGACACACTTAGATTGTGGCCAGATTTGTTTGCGATTTCTGTAAATGATTTTCTTCTTTTATAAATGCATTCTCTACCATTATTGTATTGTTTTATCCTGTTTTAAAACATTTTAAACTATTTTTTGGAGAGGGGCGTCATTCTTTCTGGTGCCTTTTTAAAAGCTTTTTGTAAATCTTCGTTTGCGAATTAAAATAATTTATATTAATCATTGTTTTGCCGCCTCTCATTTAGTAAACTTGTTATAGTTGTTAATGAAGGTTAAAAATCCAGAATTTTTCAAAAGGAAAGTCACTTTAAGTCAAAAACAAACAAGTTGGAAATTGTACGTCAAACGTGACAAATGAGGTGCGTTCGTACTATCAGCTAGTCACATAAATATTCAGATCTTTTCGGATTTTTAATTCTGTGAAATGAATTATATCGTCTGCAGATTAATTTCTGTCCTAAAATAAGTATCTCGGTCGCTTGACGATTAAACTTCAGAAGCTCCTATAACAAAAAAGCACCGATTAAAAAAAAAAATTAAATTTCTTAATAAATATTTTTATTAATATCTCCTAAAGTTTTGATTCGATTTTAATAAAATTTGAAATGTCTCGACAAAATTCTGCAAAGATAATATATTTTAAATTGCAAACTATTCGGTTGGGTAGTTTTTGCGTTGTTATAAGCGGACAGACGGACAGACAGACAGACAGACAGACGGACGGACAGACGGACGGACCAAGCGACGACTATAGGTGCTACGTATTTATATAATTACGAACGCACCTAAAAAGGGTGCCCATATTTACACCTTTTCCTCTATTGAAAAAATTACAATTGAATGTATTACATAAACATACGAAAAACATTAAAACATTGTAAAAATTCGAATAATTGAATATATTCTACATATTTTTAAAGAAAATCTTGGAAAAAATAAACAATCTTTGAAGTTATTGGATGAGCTCAAGCCCCGCATATAACTCTACGCCTATGTTTATGTGATATCAAATGGAGAGAGTTTTACGCCTCTACAATAAAATTTTACTCTTATTAACCTATCAGTGGGTACGATGTAAAATTTTCCACGATGAAGTTCATGTTGTATTTTTTACAACATAATACACTGTAAAAGAACACAAATGTTCCTTAACTTATGGAAATATAATATAACCATTACGTTTGTCTTTTTTTTTACAGTTTAAGTGTTTTGTTTAGTTACACTGTTTCAAATGCAAGATATTTCATATTAGTAAAAAAAGAGGTAAGCAAATATTCATATCAATAGAGAAAATTAAATTTTAATAATATTTTTAAGCAGATGTGAATTCGCAAAGGTACCGAAATTTTCAATAAACTTAATGTGTTTTCCACAACATATGCTAACAACATAATAATTATCCGTGCACTAAATAAATAAATAAATAAATAAGGTGGACACTCCTTATTTCGGAAAGTGGCTGCCACTGTACACGGCGTCACTGTACGAATTATGCTTTTCCATCACGTCTTGCAATGCCGTCATTTTGAACACAAAATCGGTATTTTTTAACTCAACATAACAAGAAAACTATAGAATTACCAAAATGATGCAGAAGAATATGAAAAAGCATTATTTTGTAGGTCTGTGTTATCGCTCAAAAACAATTACCGCTAAATGTCTATTGCATGTGTAGACCTCTACACAAGTTTCACAAAAGCGACTCTGATTAAATCTTCATCTTTAGTACGTGGCAAAACCTTACATGATAAATGGTAAAACTTGGTATTTTTGAACTCAACAAAAAAACTGGAATCACTAAAATGGTGCAGAACAAAATGAAAAAGCATTATTTTGTAGGCCTGTATTATCGTTCAAGAACAGTTACCACTAAATGTGTAATTGCATGTGGAAATATCTGCTCAAGTTTCACAAAAGCGGCTCTGCCTAAATGTTCATCTTTAGTTAGTGGAAAACCTTACACGATAGAGGATTAAACTTGTTATTTTTTAACTCAATATAACAAATCTATATGTATATTAGAATCATAAAAATGATGCAGAACAAAACAAAAAAAAGAGAGTATTATTTTGTAGGACTGTATTATCGCTAAATGTCTATTGCATGTGTAAATATCTGCACAAATTTCACAAAAGCGGCTCTTCCTAAATCTTCATCTTTATAGTTTGTGGAAAAACCTTACATGATAAATGGTAAAACTTGGTATTTTTTAACTACACATAACAAAAAGACATTATGATCATCAAAATGGTGCAGAACAAAATGAAAAAGTATTATTTTGTAGACCTGTGCTATCACTCAAAAGCAATTATTGCTAAATGTCTATTGCATGTGTAAATATCTGCACAAGTTTCACAAAAGCGGCTCTGCCTAAATCTTCATCTTTAGTTTGTGGGAAAATCTTACATGATAAAGGGTAAAACTTTGTATTTTTTAACTCAACGTAACAAAAAAACTTTAGAATCACCAAAATGACGCAGAACAAAATTTAAAAAAAGGTATTATGTTGTAGGCCTGTGTTATCGCTCAAAAGCAATTACCGCTAAATGTCTGTTGCATGTGTAAATATCTGCACAAGCTTCATAAAAGCGGTTCTGACTTAATCGTCATCTATAGTTTGTGGAAAAACCTTACATATGATAAAGGCAAAACTTGGTATTTTTGAACTCAATATAACAAAAAAATACATTCGAATCACCAAAATGGTGCAGAACAAAAATTTAAAAAAGTATTATTTTGTAGACCTGTTTTATCGCTCAAAAGCAATTACCGCTAAATCTCTGTTGAATGTGTAAATATCTGACAGGTTTCACAAAAGCGGCTCTGCCTAAATCTTTATAGTTTGTGGAAAAATCTTACATCATAAAGGGTAAAACTTGGTATTTTTTAACTTAACTTAACAAACAAACTTTAGAATCACCAAAATGACGCAGAACAAAATTTAAAGAAAAGGTATTATTTTGTAGGCCTGTGTTATCGCTCAGAAGCAATTACCGCTAAATGTCTGTTGCATGTGTAAATATCCGCACATGTTTCACAAAAGCGGCTCTTAATAAAAGCAGTTTTTTCCGCAGGCACTCATTTACGTTTATAGGTATGTTGGCTTCTTACCAAAGAGGAGATTATAATTCTATAAATTATAGAGAGCACACAGTGGCTGTAAGGCAAGTGCGTTTTTAGTTGATATTGGCTTGGAAGGCGGCGCTTTCTGATTTGTTATCGGCAGCTGCGTTTGCCTGAAGGGAAGCAATTAAAGATTTATGTCGCAATTACAGTGATGAACTCGTGTTCTTTTATCGAAGGAACAGATAATTTCTTCGTAAAATGGAATTCGCGACAGCTCGCTATCAGAGAAAATAAAGTTTCAAAGGCGTTCTCCGAGGTGTAATTAATAAGAAATGAAAATACTATGTTGTTTGAAGTAAGAGATTTACTGAACGGAACTAGAATGTCCCGTCTAATTAGAGAAAAAATTTGAAAATGTAAAACGCATATATATGTGTGTGTATGTGTACTTAATACTTAACTACACAATAAACAACAACGAAAAATCATGCGTCAAGCATACGAATTTTACAAATATTTACCATAAGGTGTAAGAGGATATCTAACTGAACAATTTTGAAAACGCATAACATATTTAAAAATCCAATTTCAGGAATTACCAACACAATTCGGGAAAATATCCGAGCTCTTTTGTGCAGCCCTGTATAGGATCTATAGATTTGTATATACAGTCAAACCTCGTTATACCGCCATTATCCGTTCGAGACATTTTTGGCGCTATAACGAGTTTGGCGGTACATCGAATTAGAATACAATAAAAATTAATTTTCATACTATTATACTAATATTATTATTATTATAAAAATAAATATCATAATGCCTTTTTATTAAATTATCCAATAGTGTATAGTATATTATAATAGTATAAATTAATATAATATAATTAATATACATAATATAATTAATGCTGCATGATTCAAAATTATCCAATTAATGTATGAAATTAACATGCACTTACCTCTTTATATAGTCAATTTTAGATAAAGTAGATAATTATGCACATAACAGACACACACATACATTAAATCTCACACTGAATTTATTTTTTTTTATTTTTTTTTTTACAGGAAAATATTTTAAAATGCCAGTTTTAGTTTTCCTTTCAATATTGATTTTTTCAATATATTTTTTTGCAATTAAAAGACTATTCATCCTTTTTTTATCAGTTGCATGTTTTTCTAAGAAAATTCTTATTTTCCCAATGCAATTTTTAACTTCATCAGATGTAATATGCGGCGTTTCAGCTTCTTCAGATTCGCTGTCAGATGAATTTGAATTTTCATTTTGATTGGCAACAATTTCTTCGATTGTCAAATATTCAAATGTTGAACCACTTTTATCTATATTAATGTACTCAATTGCCGATAGTGGATGCTCAATGTCTGTTAATTTGTGTATTTCATCTTGTAGTTCCTGAAGTGCTGTACTGTTTTGTTTTCTAGTAGATCCTTCAGATTTAATCAATCCAGTATGTTTCCAGCAGTTAACAATAGTTTCTGATGAAATTTCATCCCATGCTTTTTTTTTCATGCGAATAGCATCATGAAGGATGCATTGGAGAAAAATCATCTTTACTGATTTTTTCAATGATATGGCGGACGTGATACTTTCGATAATGAGCTTTGAATGAGTTTATTATACCCGCATCCAAAGGTTGCAAAAATCCAGCACAGTCAGGAGTTAAAAAAACAATGCAGATATTGCTCATTGGATATGCTTTGTGACAAGGGGCATTATTCTAAATCAATAAAATATGGCGTTTGCTTCTTTTCATTTCTATGTTGAAATTCGCTAACCATTTCTGAAATAATGCTGAAGTCATCCACGCTTTGTTATTATTCTCATAATCTACATAAAGAGCAGGATTAAAAATTTTAAAACATCGTGGCTTAGCTGATTTTCCAATCACTGTTACAGTTTTTTTTATCAGATCCATCACTATTCGTACAGAACACAAGAGACACACGATCTTTTTTTTTTTTTTTTTTTTTTTGCATCCTTTAGCAGGCCCACTCGAAATTGTTTTATCTGGCTGCAAGCGGTAAAAAAGACCACTTTCATCCATATTGTAAACGTACTCTGGTTTATATTCTAAAATCAGCGCACTCAGTTTTTTGCGACCATTTAACACAATATCTTCATCAACACCTGCAATTTCACCACTTCATATGTACTGAGAGAATCCTCGTCGCTTTTTAAATCTGTTCAACCAGCCACTACTGTATTCGAAATCTGTAATATTCATTTGCTGGCCAAGGACTTTTGCCTGCTCTCTGATGACATCTCCGTTTATGGTAGAATTTTTAGCACTCATTTGTTGTATCGTATCCATGTGCAGAGGGCATCCTCTAAGTCTTCATGTTTCACTTTTTACAGATGATTGCAGTTCGTTGGTGTTAATCCATTTTTCTGTATTCATCAAAATGTGTCCGATGCAGCGCCTGCTAACAGGCTTTTTCCAGAGTATAGAGAAATGATTTAGGATGTGTTGCTGCGATACATTCACATTTCTTTCTTTATATTCACAATTTTCCCGCTTTTCCGAAATTGATAAAACTGCTCTTTTCGCCATAATGAGTTAAAATTAAGAGACAGGATGATATTTTACAGATTTAGCTGGTAAATTCTTCGATGTTTCAATCAACGTCCGACCAAAATTTTGAATGAGAGAATTTGCATTGCACGCCGTTTACTTCCTAGAAATCGACATAAAGTACAGGGAGAGGTTCTTTTTTACATTGTTCTCACCTGAGAGAGGAGAGACCCTTTCAGCCAATGGCGTGCCACGCTTTGTTTTCTCCCCGCTCTAGAAGCGTATCGGATCACGTGACTTGCCAGTCTGAATCAGAACTTTCACTTGCTCGGCACCTCAGCGCGCGTTATTTTTCTTCTCCCAATGACAGGTAGAATGGGTAGCAGGTGCATTTTGGCAGGTGTTGAGAACAATACGAATTCTTTGGTATTCAATAAAGTTTGAATTGAGCTTGAAAACATCTAGACACATGAAAAGGAGGTGTCTTTTGAAATTCTAACAAAAAATTTCAAAAAGAAAGATATGCAAAGAAAATACAGTAATTTCTAGAAATTTTTTTTGGCGGTATATCGAGTTGGCGCTTTAACGGATACATTACATTGAAATTCCTATTTGTCAGATTTGTTCATAGACGCAATTGGCGGTTAAACGGAATTGGCGCTATTTCGAGATGGCACTAAATCGGGGTTTGACTGTATACTAAATTGAATGCTAAAGTTTAGTTCAGTTAGGAAACGCGTAGCACAGTTTAAAATTTTCTTTCTGCAATTTCCGACAATAAACGGAAATGGACTCGAGAACTTTTGTGCTGCCCTGTATACAATCTATACAATTTATACACACCATGTAATAGATAAAAAATTAGTTAAATTTAAAAACACGTTCAGCTACTGAAAAAGCAATCCCAGCAATTATTATTAATAAGCAGTACTGTAACCGAATTCTTTTGTGTGTCCCTGTCAATGAACGATGAAAGCTATACACACAACATTCTATAGTAAGCCTCTTGTAATCCACGTTAGTGATATATATCCATTTCAATGTGCTTGAAATAGTGAAACATTATTAAAATAAACTGCAAACGATTTTTCTTCATAGACCGTCATGTAACGGAATTCTTTTGAGTATCCCTGTAAAGGAACTATAAGTGCTATGCACACCCCATTCTATAATGAGTTTCTTGTATAGTGCACCTCAGTGATAAATATCCATTTGAATATGTTTGAAATTGTGTAACATCATTAAAATAAATCGCAAATGATTTTTCCCCATAGACCGCAATGTAACAGAATTCTTTTGAGTGTCCCTGTAAAAAAACTATAAGTGCTACACACTTCATTTTCAATTCCAAACATGCCACAGTAAACCTCAATAACATATATCCATTGAATGACGATCTGAGCATATAAACGCGAGTTAGAGCACGGACAGACAGACAGACAGACAAACCGAATGCATAAACACTTTTCAACTATGTTGGAATGTGTTAAAAAGAAGACTTGATTTTTCAGTAAGAAACTGTTTGCCAGGACGTTAGTAAAAACTGTTTATTTTACGCAAAAAATCTGCAAACAATTCATTTTACTACAAAATTTCATAAAACAACAGAAAATTCGTAAAAGATACAGAATTTCTTTCGGAGGAAACGTGTAAACTGTTTATTTTACGGACAAAATCTGTTAAAATAACAGAAAGTTCGTCAAAAATACAGATTTTATTTCGGAGAGACAACTGGATAAACTATTTATTTTACGTGTAAAATCTGTTAAAAGAACAGAAAGTTCGTAAAAGATACAGATTATATTTCTAAGGAAACTTGTAAACTGTTTATTTTATGGACAAAATCTGTAAAAACAAAAAAAAGTTTGTAAAAAATACAGATTTCATTTCGGAGATAAAACTGTAAACAGGTGATTTTACGGGCAAAATCTGTTAAAATAACAGACATTTCCTAAAAAATTCAGATTTTTTTTCGTAAAATAAATATTTTTTTTTGCTGGCATCCTGGCTGACTGTATTTTTCTGTAAAAGCAACAGTTTTTTGCGTTTTGTACAGAGAACCAGACTATCTACTCACTTTCTTTTGTCCTGTGAAGAAAATTTGTAGATAATGCTTTAAAAAATAAATCGAGCAATCGAAAATCCTGAAAGATTCCGCCTAAATATTTCTCAGAATGTTTCATATTCAATTAGATTTTAAGTATT